>BSEG01000008.1:35390000-36640000 GCA_036245055.1 Diospyros kaki
GTACTCTTGCAGAATGTCAGATTGTTTAGACTCTCAGAATTTTAGGACTGCTAATTTGTGATTCTTTCTCTTGAACTCTGTTCTTTTCTATTTCCTTTTCTTGATTTTGTTTTCCACTTTTTCCCATGGCTACTTGGTATGGTGCTGTCGGTAGCAGGGGCGGAGCCAGCATAGGCCCAGTGCAGGCCATGGCCCTCACTGGGCCTTGGCCCGCCATTAAGTTGGCCTGCACTGAGGCCTGCCCTAAATTTATTTCTTTAAGTTGCCATTAAGTTGGCCTGCACTGAGGCCTGCCCTAAAATCTTTATCATATGTTAATAAAGAGAAATTAAATAAATTATATTAATTTTTAATATATTTATATTATTTATTTATTTTTTTAATAAATTTTGCCCTCACTGAAAATATTTTCTGGCTCCGCCCCTGGTCGGTAGTAGTGGCTGTGGCCAAGGGGCACGAGTAGTTAACCTGTCAATTGTATAATGGAGCTATTTCAATTTTTGGTTTGAGCTTCTATTCTCTGACAGCATTTTGTGCCTTGCACAAAGAAATGTAAAGTAGGCAGCTAATAAAACTAATAGCAGCTGGAAGGGGCTGCCAGCACAGGTCATCGTTTTATGTGGAATGCATAATTTGGAAGATTAACAAACTTTTTCCCTTAATTGGTTACCATGCATATTGGATTATATTTTACTCTGATGGGCTTGGAGTCATCTCGGTGGAGAGGCGTGAATTGCGAAATGGTATGTGGAGGAATCCATGAAATGGTAGCAAGACCATTTCAGTGACGTTCACTTGCATTTCCGTAGCACAATTATCTGGAAGAAATTGATCGTGCGGTCTAGAATATTTAACTAAGGCTAGGAAATTGGTGTGCCTAATATTATTTTGATTGGCAATTTTTCTTGAAGGGTAAAATGTATATTGTTTCTTCTTTCTCATATTTCAGGCTAATCTCATTGATAAAAGCAATATATTACCGAGCTGAATGACTTTGAATGCTTATGGCACATCATATTTGCATATCAACTACATAATTGCTGCTGAATAGCAACATGGAAGACAAACATTGTATTATCCTAAATGTGGGACAATGTTTCCAAATTGCTTGTTTTGATAGTTGATGTCCAACATAAAAGAAATATAACATTGTAGAGATATCTTGAATGGACACTCTTGTCAAATGGCAAATGTTCTCTGGATAGAAACATAACACATAAAAATTGCAGAGTTACCTTGAACGGTAACTCTTGTTAAATGCAACGTGTCCTGTGGTTTATTTGATATATTCTGCAAGGAACTGATTCCTTCTGGTTAAAAGCTTTATGCCATCTTTCTAATTGGACTCTGTATGCCTCCTGATACTTTCTACTTATTGATTGGAATGATACATGTTGCATTTATCATCTTAATCTTCTTGTAATTGACTGAAGATTTACTGTCGCAGCAGTTGCAGATAAATAAGGACTCTGTTGCATGTTGCATTTATCATCTTAATCTTCTTGTATTGCTTGGGACAGATAATCAGTTGCAGCAGTTGGATGCTCAAATATCTCTACAAGGGAAAAAGAAGTTACCCTTGAAGAGGATAACCGGCTTTCAGGCAAGTGCTCCTTGCTTTCTCCATGCTGGTTTTGTTTCATCTAGCAAGAGCAATTGCATGACTTCTTTCATCCAGACTCTTTGGTCAATAGATGTCTTTTGTAGGCTAAAGACTACTGTGTTATATCTTTGCTCTACAGTTCTCACCAAGTGATCCAAGCAAAGTTCTGGTCACTTCTGCTGATTCCCAAGTAAGAGTACTTTGCGGGCTCGATGTAGTCTTCAAATTCAAGGGTGAGCATCTCTACTCGTTCTTTCTTTCATCCTTTTTCCCTTCTGGGTAGTAGTGAGATTTACATAATTAAGGCAAGGCTTTTGATGGCTTGACGAGTAGAGAGATTTACTTGGTAAAATGACAAAATGTAATGTTTAAAGATTGATATAGATTGAAGGTTGGTAAACTAGAATTTTCCTTTGACTACATCAGTATAATAAGTTTATTATGTGGGAATTTAATTTTATTTTATTTGCATGATCCTCATGGTAAATGAATTGGTAAACTTGAAAAGGAGGCATCATGCCTCATGGTAAATGAATGTATGATGACCAAAACATTTTTTGGGCTAAATTTAATTTTGTGTTAATGGAAGGGCAAAATGGTCTTTTCGAATTCCTCCCCCCCCCCCCCCCCCCCAACATTTTATCATTATTCTCTTCAATTTAATAATGATCTCACTTTTGTCTCCCGCAATTTTCAGGTCGCCGAATTTCGGGAAGTCAGATAGGCATTGCTGCATCTTTCACAGGGGACGGGAAACACGTCGTCTCAGCAAGCGACGGTTCCAACGTCTGCATCTGGGACTCCAGCAGACCCGACAGGGCTTCCAAACCAAAGACGATCTGTTCTTGTGAGAGTTTCATTTCTCACAACGCATCCATTGCCATTCCTTGGTGGGGTATGAAAACCACACCTGGATCGCCCTCGACCACCCCATCCACAACGGAGGATGAGGATGGCCTAGCAGTCTGTATCCCGGGGAATGAGCCTTGTGACAGGGACTCGCTCGACAGCATGACTTCGTCCCCCGCTCACAACTGTTTCTCTTTGACGACGAAGGGAACCGCAACTTGGCCGGAGGAGAATCTGCCGAATTCAAGTCCAGTGGGGGCTTCACCGGCAGTGTCTAAATCTGAGCATAATAAGCTTTTGAAGGGTTGTGGTCTCTGCCAACACCCACACATTTCGTGGCATCTGTGGGGTCTTGTGATTGTAACGGCAGGCTGGGACGGGCGGATTAGAACTTACCACAATTATGGATTGCCAATCCGCCTTTGAAGATCAAAGGCCTCAGCAGTCAATTGGGGCTTTACAATTTTGACGGCAGCAATTGCCGCTGCCGTAATAAGAGTTGATTTGTAGGTTTCTTAGCTTGTATAGTTTAATACAGAAGAAAACTAACATAATGGTTATTACAAGTTATAAGTATTTACTATTTAGATAAGGAAAAAGAAAGTGTATTATATCCAAAATTATATAGTGGGCAAGTGCCAAATATATTGTGTACTGAATTTTCAATACTCTGATAATTGCTATATAATTCTTTGATTTGATTAGATTAGATTATTGACATCTTTATGGCTCAATGGTTTAGTTGGTAGATAATTATCCCTTGTTTGATGTAAGCATGCATCATTTAGAAACTAACATAATGGTTTATTAACCTTCCACAACAATAGTGAATGGATAGATAAATGATACCCGCAACAAAATTGGTTTATTCCAAGTTCAACATTTACATTTTGTGGCATCAAAGATGCAAAAAGACAATAGGAAAACGATTACAGAATGGGTATCAAAAGGGCCACAGATCTCCCCAAAGAGATCTTCGGGCTTGATGATGCAATGTAGGGTTCTTACTTTTCGTAACAACAATGCGCTCGAAGGTGCCCTCTGATCCATCACAATTTGTTGCTCGACAGATGTCCATTTCAACCCGCTTGCCCCTCCTAAAGGGAGTGTAAATGATTCTTCCCCACCCGCTCCCCAGATCAGCACGACCTGTATCTTTTTCTTCTTCGTCGTCGTTGTCGTCGTCGATTTCAGTGACTGCATCTGCTTCTATAATATCGGAATCATAGGAAGCTGGATCGTCTTCATATGGGACGATCTCGTCTTCAGACACAAATTGGTCCTCTATCAAAGTCATTACGGGGAAAATGAATTAGAGGAAAGATACCAGCATTCCCCCAAAAATTTTTAAGTGTCTTTTGGACAACAGCAACCATATTAATAGATGCACACCGCCAACAATGACCATCAAATGACCACTTAGACGCATAAAGTCTTAAATCGGAAATTGACAGCTAGCTTGCATAAAGAACATACCATAGTCAATTTCAAGATCCTCTGGCCTTCTCTTAGCATGTTGCTCCTTCAGAGTTTCAAATTTCATACCTTCCAGTGGCCACGGTTCTCTGTTTTCAGTAATTAAAACAAATAACCATTAAAATATTCAAGAGAGCTACATCAGCATTGAAAGAAATGAAAGATGAAAAAATAATTTCGATTTATTAATAAGAAAATCTTTGGTAAACTTCCCCGTCTAATTCAGCAAATAGTTTTTGCAGACACAAATGAAAATTTGGAAGTTTTAACTTTTGGACACGTTACTCAATGTTGCTGGACTAGCTTTATGCTGTTCAGGTTAAGGAAATAGCACCATGGTACCCCCATGATTGCTAACACTCTTACGTAATCCAGAATCCTGTGCCCAGTGTTTAAAAAAGCGCACTTTAAGCACAAAGTGCTAAGCACAGCATGCTTGGGGCTTTTTTTGGGTGAAGCTCAATGACATTAGCTAAGTGTGATTCAAGTACGCTTAATTTGCGCGTTTACTTGAGCTCCGAAGCGCAAGAAAGCGCACTTCAAAAATGCACTTGGGTTCTGTCAGGCCCCAAGGTTTACTAGGGCTAAAACAGTAATTAGCCTATTTTACATTTTACTTGTATTTTTCTGTTAATTTGTTATTTTCTGTAGAGTAGCTATATAAAGCTACTGAAGTCTATTGGTAGGATATGTTATGAATGATAATTGAATTTCAGCTTTCCCCTCTCATCAATTCTCTCTCAAATTCCCTCCCGTTTTCCTCTGCCTTCTCTGTAATCTCCCCTTCCTCTATTCTGTCTGCAACTCTCCCTCATTTCCGAATTACCTCAGACTATTCCAATTTCCAATCCAAACCCTAAGCTAAACCCTTGGTACGTGATAGGTTCCTTTTTTTTTTTTTTTGTTAATCAGACCATATGAACGGTTGGATGCGTTTAAACTTTTGTAATAGTGTGGATGCTTGTGTAGAATCCTTACCCAAAAAAGATATTATCAGATTTTAGAAAGATCTAAATAAAATCATATATAAATCTTAAAAAAAAAAAAAAGAAGACTCGTTTGTGTTTACCAAGCAAAAAATATTGAATGAAATATGTAATTCGGTGTAAATTAGGATTGCTAATTTATTCCTAATTGCTATAAATTAAGGCCTGATGATTGATTCTCGATTGTTGTAAATTAGAGATGATTGATTGATTGCAAATTAGGGATTGAGGTAAATTAAGGGTTGATTAATTGGGCATTGTGTTGGTTTGATTTTGATGATGTTTTGATGATGAAGGTTTTCACACAAAACTTTAATAACTAAACTTAAACTATTTTGATAATGAATGAATGAATGATTTTAAAAGTAGCATGCCAAAGTGTAATGATTGAAAACTGATGATACTTGTCAAAACAAATCATGGAAATATAAGTAATACTTGAGTGCTTGAGGTTTAAAATAGATGCAATCAAATTCTTGATGTTTAGAAGACAAATGATTTAGTACTTGAGGTTTAGATGAAAAAGTAATCAAGTATTTGAGGTTTAGATGAAAAAGTAATCAAGTATTTGAGGTTTTATAATCGAGTATTAGACTTGCATTCAACATTACTCCAGTATTGGAAAATGTTACTTGAGTATTACATTGTAGCACAGAGAGTGCAGTCAACATTACTCAAGTATTGGAAAATGTTACTCGAGTATTATACTATAGCACAGAGAGTGCAGTCAAAATTACTTGAGTATTGGAAAACGTTACTCGAGTATTACACTGTAGCACAGAGAGTCTCAAAGTCTTACTCAAGTAACACATAATGTTACTTGACTAATTAAGCCAAGAAACTGAAAACCATTTTTGAGACAGTTAGAATACTCAAGTACAGAAAAAAGTCTTACTTGAGTAATAAACAAAAAAATAGTCTCCAAATCTTATTCAAGTAAAATTTAGTATTACTCAATTAATATACAAAGAAACAGAGACCTTAAAAATCTTACCCGAGTAACATAATGTATTACTCGAGTAACTAAGGCATGAATTTTTAAATCTGAAAATATCATTACTTGGCTAATATTATGACATTACTCGAGTATCGTAACTCGCATGTTCAAAATTTGAATTTCAAGTTGTTCAAATGCCATCATTTTGCTCAGATAACTTACCTAATCTTCATCTAACCTCTCTCTAATGTTTGCAGACCATCTTTTTGACCAAAAAAAAACTAATCTCTGCATATACATCATGAGAAGTTTTCAGGAGGGCATGGGGTTGAAGATGACTATTCACTGTAGTAGCAACTGAAAAGGGTTTTCTTCTTTCAGATCTTGTCTCCAATGGTTAGAAGTCTTTGAAGTGGTGTCAATCTCTATAAATAAGAGATGATTTGAAGAAAAATACGGAGGAATGGTTAAGAGAGATTGAGCTTACAGATTTCGAAAATCAGATTTCAAATTCTTCATTGTTCTTGAGCTTCACTGTTTTCACCTTCCTTTTTGTCAAGGCTTCTTGATTCCATTGTAAATTTTATTTTAGCCTTGCTCTAGTGGGATTTCATAAAGGGTGTATTTGTTTTGAGAGTTGTTTCTCTTATTCTTACATTGTACTTTGATTTTCCTAGTGGTTGTGCTAGAAAAGCTAGTCGGGTTACTTCTTGGTGTATTGGGTTGGGGTTGTAACCCAAGCTTATCCTAGTGGATTTGAAAATCTCTAGCTAGGCGCTAGAGTAGTGGATGTAAGCTGGCAAGAGTTGAACCACTCTAAATCTTTTGTGTATTACATATTTTTCTTTTCCTTAAACCTTTTATTGCAACTTTACACTCAAGAATCACTGTTTTATAAATCATATTAAAAAATCTTCACAAAACACAAAAACTTTGAAACACACAATTTACCTCCCCAGGTGTGAGATGCCATAAAGTACATCCAATCTAACAAATTGTTGTAAATTAGGGATGGTTTTTTTCTCTTATTTTTCTATCCAATCCTCTATATAAATCATGCTAATAAAATAGAATGGGTTCTTTTGCCAAACTTTTACAAGAAATCTGAGTATGCTAAGGCTTTTTTTTTAAAAAAAAAAAAAAAACGTTAGCATACTCAGATCCTTTCAACCAAGAGATCAGACATGTTTGTCTTCCAAGTTCCATGAAGATCAGCAACTGACCAGATTGTATCCCTGTATATATCCCCTATGTGTTTTTGCTACGGTTACATATACTTGTAAACTAATATAAAATATAAATGAAAAATGGTATCTCATATTTTATTAAGGATTTTTTTCATGATTTCTTTTTTAATAGTTTATATTTTGTATGCTTATATAAGTTTATACTCTTTATTTTATTTTTATGCATTTGACTTTACGTTTAAGCTTTGTAGAACTTTTGCACTTAAATATGCTTAGCACTTTTCAAAATGCTCTGCCTGTGCCTTCATTACTAAAGCAGATATACAAAGTGATTACAATTATGATGTTTGGGGTTTCTTCAAATTAACATGATATTAGAAAGAACAGTACAATCTTTACTCCAGTGGCGGTTTACAGTTCGTCTGTGAGGTAAGATCTCAATCAGCTGCCACTATGCAAAATTGAACTGAGCTACCCACAGATCCTAACCACTGGCACGAGGAGGCTGTAGACACAACAAACCTACACAAGCAAATAATGTTCTATTCTTGTATCTGTATTGTTTTCGCAGAGCCTAGAATTTAATTATGTCATTGGAAGACTCTAGGTTTCTTATGGAACATCTAATTCCATGTTCCAACCAGCCCAGAATCAATGGAACAGCCCCCCCCCCCCCCCCCACCAAAAAAAAATAAAAACTCACTTTCTTATAAGGTTTTCAAAATATGAACGTGAGGACAAAAATAAAATTCCAGCAAAGTATATTTCAGCTATTTAAGGTGTTAAAGCATTTGCTTTAGATTAGTCTTGAGGCTCGGGAGAGAAAAGAAACAGAAAAGGATACGGGTATCAGAGGGGTTTCTAGAAGACCGTTAGACCATCAGTTACATATTGTAACAGTAACTGCCACATGTATAAGGCGACTACCGGTTCTGTCCTTGTAAGTTCCGCCCTCTATGGTTTATAAATAGAGGGTCGGGGGTCTTATTCGATACACTGATTTTCATTCTATCTTAAGAGAAAGAGTATGTGTTGTGTATGTGAGAGGAAAGTGTGTATAGCTTTGTAATCTCCAAGATTAGACAGCTTGTGTATAGGGCTATGTGTGAGAGTGCAGTACATGTAATCTATTCTTATGCTCTTCAAGATAGTGAAGAGAAAAACCCTCATCAGTCTGGACGTAGGTTCTCCAAAAAGGAGATCCAAACCAGGATAAATCTCCTTTGTCTCGTGTGTATGTGTTGAATTCTTTGTTGTTTCTTGTTTCCTAAATTTTGTCCTTTTTTTTCGTGTGAGTGAGCGTGCAATTCTTGAGGGATATCCTAGAGTGTGTAAGAACGGGAATTGTTTCAACATAAGGTACTCAAGAAAAAACATTTATCAAAAATATATATATATATATATATATTCAAGCAAAATTTTGCAATTAATACTTACAAATTTATGAAAATAATATTTGAGACTTAACAACAAAAACAAGCATTAATCCTACTATATGGGGTGGGTGGGATATGTCACCTTTGGCTAATATTTGGTACTTGCTTAAACAAACTACTAAGGATAATCACCTTGGTCGTTGACCCCGTCTTAAGGCAACAAAAGAAAATTTTTCATCTTCAAAACCACGTAGAGGCTCCCCCTTGGATCGCTGCAAAGGAATTGTGGGAGAGTGACATAAGGAATAGCCAGAGAAAAGAACATCTGTTGTTGCATACAGCCAGAAAATTGTATATGCTTGTGAATTGTGATAGCTATGGACAAAATAAGAATGCTTAGATGCTGCTTGGTTTCTCCATACTAACTAAAATGTTGCTCAATTGTCCTTTTGCCCTCACGTGTGAGTGTTTCAATGAGTCACACTGTATCCTCCTTTTAATCTTTTATACCAGGCAGCAATCAGGAAGGCACTGAACCAAAGCATTGGCTAAAAGTTTGGTTCTTCAGACAATTCCATTTAGAGTACCCAAAAATGTGTCACTACAACTTCCTCAAGTGTCACTTCAGCAAGTTAAGATGTGGAGATCTCTCCACAAAGATGATGTAATGCAAAGCTAGATGTCCTCATTTCACATATGTGCATTTGGATATCTACACAAACTGTCAAACTGATGATGCAACCACCATCAGTACTGGAGAAATATTGGGATTGCATTTAGATATCTACACAAACTGTCAAACTGAAAATGTAACTACCATCAGTACTTGAGTAATGTTGGCATTTCATAATTAACTAAAAATGATGATGATTGCAGATACAGACCCTATTAGTAGACAAAATCAAATACCTCCCAAAGATGGATTATTCAATATACATGGCTAAACGTTTGGTTCACAGATACAATTGCTTTTAGAGTGTCAAACATGTGTCATTACAATTTCCTCAAGTATCCCTTCCATAAGGTAAGATGTGGAGATCCATCAGCTAAGATGTAATGTAAAGGTAGATCTCATTTCATATATGTGCATTTGGGGACGTCAATAAAAATGGTCAAACTTATGATGCAACTATCATCAATACTGGAGTACTATTGTCATTCAAATGAACTACAGAAATTATGCTCAATGACGATACAGATCCTATTAGAAGATAAAATCAAATACCTTAAAGATGGATTCTTCAATTTTTGTTCCACAATTTCAGTCAAAACACAATTCAAGTATAATCAATTGTTATAGAACACCTAATAAACAAGAAAAGAGACTCACAAATTTCTACTGTGATAGAAATCCCTCAGTTAGAAAATAATCATATACAGCACTGAGCCGTTAATATGGAGTGAAGATGTGTAACTGTGTACATGTAGTATAATCATGGAAAAATTGGGCGCCTGTGCACATGAGAAAGAGAAGAGGGAGGGGGAGGGGGGGGGGGGGGTTGATATTGAGTTTAAGAGTCGTGTGATTTAAAAGGCAACCTTATATGCACGCTGGGATGTTGTCCTCTCCAAGCGTTGAACAAAGTGACAATATTTTCCAGTATTATCCAAAGGACAACGTCCATCATGAGAGCACTGCAGCAAGAACATTAATCTTAAACGAACATCCATGTCAATAACATACTAACATAACAGGAAGGTACAAACAAAATGGAAATACAAAAACTGTCAAACTCACTGGAGCAACAACAAAAGCCCCACTCTTGAGGTCCATCAAATCTTTAGAACTTTCATTCAGTGCATCTTTTGATTTGCGGCGTTTCTAAGAAGTCATCAAGAGAAAAAGTTTTCATGCAACAATGCATTTAAGAAAAAGTACATGAAAATGAAGAATCTTACACATATTAGATTAAGTGTTGATAAAATATTCTTTACCCTTTTCTCCATCCATAGAATATGTGATCGCATTTGAGATATGATGTTAGATCCATGTGGTGTTCCAGGTTCCACCAAAATCTGTCAGACACAGCAATCACAAACCTGTAAGATACTTGAATAGTTTCAAAGAGGAAAACATGAAAAGAAAAAAAAAAGAAAAAGAAAACTCCTACTAAACAGAATATGAAGACAATTGGACTAGGAATCCTGTTATAGACAAGATAATTAGATGAAGACAAAATTTTTAAAAGTAAATAAATCTAATCTTATTCAAGCATCCTTTTCTTTTCTATCATTTTTTGTGCTTTGGGGGTTCTTTTACAAGTTTCAAGTTAAGCAGGTCAAAAATTGAATATATGAAATGTAAGTTCAGTAAAAAAAAAAAAAGAAATCATTGTTGTCAAAGGTGCGCAAAGCGCATGCCTTTTATATGTAAGCATATTAAAACCCTATTTCTTGTCCATTTGTCATCTTAGATTTTATTTCTTATTGATTTGATTGCATATTCTTATATATCGGTCAAGTGAACCTAGCAATGTAGGCTGGAGATCTACCAAATCTCCCACTCACCAGGATCCTTTGGCAGTGATGTTCACTCGCTAGAGAATTACTCATGTCCGCATTTGCTTCATTTTTCTTTTTTTCTTCTAATTTCTTTTGCAATTTAGAAAAGACTAAGGGTCTGTTCTCTTTGATGTTTTCAGACCGTTTTCAGTTTTTCAAAACATTCAAAATGTAGAGTTTTGTCTAGAATATTGATGGCAACAATAGCGGTATTTTTTATATAGGTTATTATGCGGTTTAGAGAGTAGAGATAGGCGGTGGACTCATTTGTAAATAGTTGTCAATTTGGGGGTAAAACTGATAATATCTAGTCGTGTAATAGCCTAGGAATTGTCGCCCTAATATTCTATAAAATAGGGAAGAAGGGCTAGGCAACAGAGGTGGCATAATACAGTTGTTTCTCGAGAAAGCTTTGAGAGAGGAAAGGCTGTGTTCATAGAATAACTTTTATAATTTTGAGAGAAGGCTTGTAATCAGGAATGCAACTGGTGTACTGTGATCATTTTTTCTAAATCAAAGAAGGCTGCTCTTCGAGGGTTCTTAAGGCTGGATGTAGGATTGCTTATTGCAATCTGAATCAAGATAAAACTATTGCCTCGTGTTTGTGGTTTGCGTTTCTTGTTTCTTATTTCTGTTATGTTTTAATTGCATTTATTTTTTGCTATGATGTTTGTGTCCAAACCGAGAGGATTATGAAGTATTCAAGAAGTGAGCATATTTGTTCGTTCATAGGTGATTTCTTGGACTGTCAGTGCTCCCAATTATAACACAAAACGTGTTTATTTACCCATTTTTAAAAATATATTTTCCAAAACAAAAAAAAAAATTATACACAAAACTCAAAACGCCAAATTCACGTTTTGGTTGTTTTTAGCCAAAACACGCTCTTTGAGTCCAAAACGCGGAAAACACGCTCCATCCTCCTGATATCCAGGTTCAACTCTTCCTTCTCTCTTCTCTTCTCTTCAAGGCTCATCCGTCAACCGCGCCCGCCGCCGCCATCACCGCCACAAGTCGCGTCGACCACCCCCCGTCATTCAACCACTGAATAGCCGAGCATCGCGACTGACAACCTAGATCCGTCGAACGGTCGCCGTCAACCGCCCCCCATCGCTCACCTTGCATCGCGCGACTGACAACCCAGATCCACCGTCGACTGCCCCCCATTGCTCCCCTTGCATTGCGACCAACAACCCAGATCTGTCGCCAAATGGCCATCGTCGTCTGCCACCAACCATCGCCACTGTTCAAATCGTGGCCTCGCCTCGCCTTCGCCAATCGTTTCTTCCTTCTACAATTTCTTCCTCCTACGGCTCCTCTCTAAGGTTTCAAATTTGGGGTTTATAATTAGGGTTTCAATTTTAGAATTAGGGTTTAATTTGATAGTTCATAAGCTTGATGTGGTTGTAATAATCTTATGCAATAGCAATGAAGGGGAATCAGAATATGTATGCAAGTTTTTTTGTTTTGTTTGGTTTGAATACTAAATTGACTATGTAATATGGCTTTTCTCAATTGATTTTCCTTTCCAATGACATTTCCAGGATTTTGTCGATGTGCCATTTGTGCTTGAATGTTTTTGTTTTGGATCTAAATAATATTATATTAATGGATGACAAATGATAAATCAATATTTTGTTACTTCGTAATTTGCAATTCCTTTCTCTAGGATATCTAAATCTTGAAATTAACGTCAAATTTCAATTTATAGGCAAAAATAAATTTATCATGAGGCTAATAGTTGAGCCATTTTGAATAAATAAATTTGTCAAATTTCAATTTTATGAGTTTGCATCTACCCCTTTATTTTCTAACCATTTTGAATAAATGTATGCCTCATTTGCCTAAGGCTAGTGCTTCACCTCGCGCCTAGGCCCCAAGTACTAATTTGCACCTCAATGTGCCTTGTGCCTTTGACAACTATGATAAATATGCAGATGATGTTATGGTGACACTTGAAGATGAATTTTGACATCTCGGATAAATTGTTCAAAAAAGAAATTCCACAACATCTCGGATCATTACTACCAAGACTCGCCCTTTAATGTGAAAATTCCACCTTCAAGAAAAATTAAGCATGCATATGACAGAGAGAACATTTCATATTTCAATGCTTGCTTTCACTTTTAATTCACTACTCGCTTGACATCCTCAAATAACTAGTTCTATTAACATATAGTTTAATCAAATCTCTTGGACACAAAAATGCAAAGAAAACTTAGCCCAAGACTACGCCCTTCAAGAAATAAATAATAAAAAGAGGAACAACTTGATTCATTCTATGGGAAAAAGAAAAGCACATATTGATAGAAAGTTTAAGTCATGAAACTGGTTAAACATGTAAATAGTTTATGACAGGAAATTTAATCATCAAGCTTGTGAATCACGTCAATAGTTAAATGTAATTTGGAAGAATGACCTTAATCAATTGTGCAACAAATATTAACTAGAGCCTATAAGCATGCAAATACAGAAGCTTAAAAATTTACCAGAACATCCCGTGTAAGATTCCAAAGTTGTCTCACAGTGGTAAATCTATCTTGCAATGATGGTATCTCCCCAAGCACATAAGACTTCAAACAAAGATTAAGCACTAATTAGCAAAAACAAGGCCATAGAAAATAGGTCTAAGGAACGGTTATCAAGTGGAAGCATGTTAGCATCAGTTTTATACTAGATACTAGAAGAGGGAAAAGAAAACAAAGAAACTCATGGTGCAAAGAGAATTGAGAATAATAGAAAACTTACAGCGATGACAAGGTCATGCTCTCTGTCAGATTTATTGATATCTTTAGTTAGGGATTGAATGCTATCATAGCTTTGAATAAGTGGCAAAATTTTCAAATCTGCCAATGAAATAGCACAGAAAAATTAGAAGCTTATTGAACATAAACCTTGCTCTGTATTTATGTTTTAAAAAGAAAAAAAACCTCACACCCTTGTGAACAATGAAAAAAAATAAATAAATAAGCCCAGCCAAATTCAAGAATGAAAAACCAACATTTCGGGAAAAAAAAAAGTAGCAGCTCTCAGTAAGCATAATGGTTGCTGTTGCATATTGCATTCCAACCTAACAAACCTACTCATACAACATGCATTGTTTATCTATCAGTAACTGTACATTTTTTGTTAATTGTTATCTTCAACAATATGGAAAATAATAACTGATTCAAGTTTTTTAACCCCAACTAAGAAAACTCATGCTAGTAACAGCGAGGCTATGTCATCCAAACAGTTCTAAATGGATTCCGTACTTCTACTAAAATTTCCTTTGTAAAATCATGCAAAGTGGAAATATTAAATCATCTCTCTGATAATCCAAATCGCCACCCCAAAAATCCAAAATTGCTTTATGTGCACCTTGCCAAATAACAAAAACTGCTCTGACCTAGGGGTGTGATGGATGATTACTCGAACCTTACCAGTAATCTACAACTCAAAAGTCTCGATCTCAAACACATGCAATATCTGGAAGGAAAAATAGCAATCAAAATGAAATAAGCTGAATTCTTTAAAGCTTACTTAAGAATTTATTGAATCCGAAGGGAGAGATTTATACAAAGCAAAATATCTACTCTTATCTCCTAGAAAATAGGTGCAAATTCAAATTTAGATAACAGTAACTAATTTTCAAAACATGCTGGCCTTTATCTTCTGATTTCAAGCTTGAATCTCTCCCTTGAATCTTGGAGCTTTATCCTATCTTCCACACTTCCTTATCTTTTAAATCTTTATCTTGTCCAACCACCTGATCTTTCCTTTTTAAACTTAAACACCCAATCTCGTCCAACACAAAATATCAGATTATTCTGTTATTTACAGTCTCTATCTGAATCTCACTATGTTTTTATGATAGCCATTATTTTAGCTATAACTAATACAGAATTCGTAGGAGTCTTCTTACCACCTTACCCAATTTGGTTGGACTATCCACAAGCGACCTGATCTAATATCCTCAATTCCCATTTTCACATTATGGTACAATATCATAATTCTCCTCTCAAGTTGCAGTGTGAGTGCAATCTAACTAATGAACCATGCAACCACCGAGCACACTTGTAATCTTGCTAGCTCTCACACTAGAAACTCTGGAAGAGCCAGCGCAGAGAGATTAACCACAAAAAATTAGGATAGTGTCTTACAAATTCAAGGCCCATCTTCATAAATCAGTTTAAGCATGTCTAGCCTGTCAAGACCTTTGTTGTTATTTCTACACAAACATAAACCAAAGTGAAAATTGTTGACTTTAAAATGAACACGATGTACAAGATGACCTTTCTTTCACCTTTATACTTCTTCCAGGACAGGAGTTACTAGCTGCTTTCCTCAACATGTTTTCGGAGGCTGTATCACTCATAATGTCGATAACATGCTAAGGATTCCAAGTCCAACGAGGAAGGAACCTGTTTGTTTATGTCACATTCCCAAGGGCAATAGAGGGGGCAATCATGTAATTGAGCTACAATTGTTTGTTAGGAGATATTTTTAATTCTGTTGAGAGCATGTGTCACGACCCTAAGGGTAATTAGGGAATAAGTCCTACTTTATATGTTAGTTAGTCGTTGTACAGGACGAGAGCTGGCCGTAACAAACCCCTACCTGCTGGTAATTTTGTTAGGGTGATATAAATGTAATCTGTTGAACGGAATGGAGGTTATTAACTAACAAAAGTATCTTTTCAATCTCTCTCTCTCGTTCTCTCCTTTCTCTTCTCTCTCTCTTTCTTCTCCTTACGACTAATTACCAGAACTATTCAAGACCAAACATTGGGACTTGACGGTATCAGAGCCGGTAGAACCGACTGCAGGTGACCGAAGGATTGCGACGAACGAAGGCAGAATTGAGTCGGAACGAATGGCCGAGGGTACACGAACGAGGCAGATGGAAGCGCGGATGGAGGCGGTCGATGTTATCCTAGGGCCATGCGGAATTACCCTTAGATGATATATGCCTTTCTCAACACTCTCAAATCCACCTAGCAATAATAGGAATTGAAACAGAAAACTTAAGCAATCAAACTAAAAGAAAATAAGAACAAGAAACAGAAAACAAACCACACAAATGCCAAGATTTATCCTGGTTCAGTTTCCTTTGTGGAAACCTACATCCAGCCTTCAAAGAGCACCCCGATCAGTCTTATTAGAGCAAAGAAAAATGTCCAGTACAGCAGCAAGATCTTCCCCCTATTCTCGAGTACAAAAACAGCAACTTCTCTCCCAAGATTACAAAGCTAAAAATAGAACTCTAGCCTTCCTCTTAGAGAATACAATGCACTCATTACAATAGAAGAGAATAGAATAGCCGCACACACCCCCTAGCACTCTATTTATAGAGTGAGTGGTTATCACTAGAGAAGAATTAGATATTTACATTTTAACCCCCCCAATTTCCATTAATTACAGTTTGAGATATAAACTTCTATCTAATTCTTCAATGGCCCTCTAGCACACTGTCATCACTCACTGCTTTCAATTTTCTTCTTCTTATACCATATACTCAAGACAACATTTCAACAATTCTCCACCATTGTCTTGAGTATACTCCAACCTTCATCTATCAAGCCTTGGCCTTCCAATAGATAAACTTCTCTTGCTCCCATCTTGCTCTTCATATGACCTGCTGCTTCTGATCACTCAAGACATAAAACAAACATTAAGAATATCCAAAACAGTGCTGTAAATTTCACCAATGGATCACCTAGGACAATACTTTCACCTGCACTTAACTAAACCTGCAACTCTCATTAGAATGATCTACCTCCTCAAGGGTCTTCCTAATGAATATATTCCTAACATCAATAAGATCGGTCTCTACATGGTTTCTACCTACACTCCACCATAAACCAAATCCATACTCAATGTTACTCATTAATCCAAAGTGTCCAACCATTTTATACAGCATCACAACACAGTGAACCTCACCCGGATTGGCCTTAACTTTGCTAGACGTCCTCCTAGCTCCCAAAACCGGCCTTTTAGGATTTACCACTGATTTTCTCTTATCTTTGTTTCAAACTTTGAGAACTGCTCAACTCTCTTGAGACTCTTCTAACTACCAGCCTACCAAGGTATGCTTAAGATTAGGGTAACCTAGGCTACCATAAGCTGACCATTTCTATTCCAACCTCTATGCCTTATCTTTCCAGCTTCTCCTCCTTCCAACAATCTCAAACACTGAACTACAACCTCAGCTACACCTTGAGACTCCCATTGGATAACTATTATTTAAGCTGCCTTACTTTTCCTAGGCATACCAATGAAATTGACACAGCTTCCTCATGCACTCAATTTACCCTTTGGACTATCTTATATCTTACCTAGGGAATTACTATCATACCTAGAGAGACCTTCTAAGCAACCAATCATTGCTTACTTTTCCCTCTAGCCTATTATCCCTTGGCTACACTATAAGATCACTTTCCTCTCTTAATTTCCACATGAATAATGGCTGTTAGAGATTACCTATTTGATCCAAATTAAGCCTTCATGTGCTGCTTTATCCAATGGCCATGTCTAGCCATTTGCCTAGACTTTTCCCATTTCCCAGCACTCCCTTAATTTACAAATAGACACAACAACGATACTCCACCCTTTAACCTAAGGGATATTCCATTTAAGTCCAACATTCTCCCCAAATTTACATGGCTCCATGCCATTCATTTGGACAAGAGTGCATCACCTCTTCTTATACAAGAGATTCTATCTTCCAGCCTGCTCCTTAGCACTCAAACCTGAGCCTAAGCATCCTTCAAACCCAACATTCCATACCTCACAGGTAGATAACTTGAGGTTCTATCTTTTACCCATCCTAGGCAACACTAGACCTTCTATTCCCTTGCTCATTACCTACAAGATGATTCTCCTTCCCTTTCATTGCTTAATCCAGATTTTGATCAACCAAGGGCTTCACCATATAAGACAACCCTTGCACACACCCTTTTCCCCTCACTGTTCACAAGGACCCTTACTGCAAGAGCCTAAAGCTATCTGAAATACTAGCTTCCTCCCTCTCACAATCCAGCCCATGCTTACACAATGAATATGACCAAAAAATTCCAGATTTTCCAATTGCTCTACCCTGGATAATAGGCTAGTCTAGGACACTCCCAAGAGATTCTCCTTGTTGTTTTATTTACACAGCATACCAGATTTCATCCCTTGCCCTTAGCATTAGCTAATTTTATGTCCTCTTGGTAGAGCTTTCCCTCATAGGTGAGACCCCTAGCTTTTAGAAGACCTAGGCATACCTATTCCTAAAACTCCACTCTCCTAACCCTTCTCATACCAAAAGCAAAAATTTCCGGCAAGCTTACACCCAATTCCAGCAAGCTCATAGATGCTTGGGAATTAATTAGGGACACATCATCTCCACTAGGTTACTTCTCCTAGCTCCACCATGAGACAAGGCCTAGATAGATGCCCCCTTAGATCCTAGAAAACTGGCCTCTAAGGACTTTTAACGAATACAAGGCCTATTTTTGGAGACTTCTACATTTGGAAACCTTACCAAACTACATGGCTACAATTCCCTTATACCAATTTGTTATCCTAGGACCATGCGGTATTACCCTTAGATGATATATGCCTCTCTCAACATTCTCAAATCCACCCAGCGATAATAGGAATTGAAACAGAAAACTTAAGCAATCAAATAGAAAGAAAATAAGAACAAGAAATAGAAAACAAACCACACAAATGCCAAGATTTATCCTGATTCAGTTTCCACACAAACTCCGCCTGGGGATGTTATCCACTGCCGGTCCCAAGCCCGGATAAAGGAGGAGGGTTGTGTTAGGTAGCCGACAGCCAACGTAAAACTTAGTCGGATCCAAAACATGAACTCTAGACAAATTATGAAAAAACGTTTGGGCGTGGGCGTAACCCTTCATAGCGACGCGCTACACTGCCCCTGTATAGTGACAAGTGAGCTAGGGCCGCTGCATCGGCGCCCGGATGTAGTGATAAATGAGCAAGGGTTCCCGCATTTGCTTGGACGGATGTGGGTAAAGAAGTTAGTCCAAAATCAAAATCAACATCAAAACCAAAATCAAAATCAAAATCAAAACCAAAATCAAAATCAAAAACAAAATCAAATTCAAAGCCAAGGCCAAAAACAAAATCAAATCCAAAGTCAAGGACAAAAACAAAATCATAGATTAAGGATTGGGTCATGGAACATAGGAACATTAACAGGCAAAGCTATGGAAGTGGTGGATGTGATGATTAGGAGAAAAATTAATATTATGTGCCTTCAAGAGACAAGATGGGTTGGGAAAAAAGCAAAAACTTTATCAGAAACTGGATATAAACTATGGTACACAGGAACTGATCGAGCGAAAAATGGAGTAGGGATTATTATGGATAAAAGCTTAATAGATGAGGTAGTGGATGTAAAAAGAATAGGGGATAGGATTATTATGGTGAAGATTAGTCTAGGAAGAATAACTATGAATATCTTTAGTACATATGCACAACAAGCGGGGTTAGGTGATGAGATAAAAGCAAAATTCTGGGAGGACCTAGAGGGACTTATACAAATGATACCAAGAGGAGAGAAAGTGATTATAGGAGGTGACTTAAATGGGCACGTGGGTAGAGACGGAAACGGATATAGAGAGGTACATGGAGGGTATGGATTCGGGGAAATTAATAATGAGGGTAAATCTATCCTAGATTTTGCTATGGCATATGGGCTCATTATAACCAATACGAGGTTCAAAAAACGGGACGAACACTTAATCACATATAAAAATATCAGCTCAAGCACCCAAATAGATTACTTCCTCATGAGACAAGAGGATCGGTTATGTTGTAGGGATTGTAAGGTAATACCGGGAGAGTGTTTGACTACTCAACATAGACTTCTAGTACTTGACGTCCAAGTAAGAAATTGGAAGAGAAAAAACCATATAAAACAAAATCCAAGAATCAGGTGGTGGAATTTAAAAGGGGAGAAACAACTAATCTTCAAAGAAAAATTAAGGGGTAGAAGGGAATGGAATGGAGAAAGACAAACAAACCAAATGTGGAAAGAAATGGCTAATGCTCTGAGAAGCACGGCAAAGGTAGTCCTTGGAGAGACAAATGGTAGAGCCCCTAACCTTAAGGAGTCTTGGTGGTGGAATGAAGATGTACAATTGAAAATTAAAAATAAGAAAACTTGCTATAAAGCGGTATATCAATGCAACAATGAAGAAAATCAAAAAAATTATAAAGAAGCAAAAAAGACAGCAAAAAGAGCTGTTAGTGAAGCAAGGTCAAAAGCATATGAGAATCTATATAAACGACTTGATACAAAAAGATGGAGAAAGAGATATATATAAATTAGCTAAAGCAAGAGAAAGAAAAACACGGGATTTAAATCAAGTTAAATGCATAAAAGATGACAATCAAAATGTTTTAGTAAATGAGGGAGCGATTAAGGAGAGATGGAAGGAGTATTTCACAAAATTATTCAATGATGGTGGTGACACAAGAGTCAGGTTGGGACATCTTAGTAACTCCGAAGGGAATGTGAGCTACGCATTCTATCGACGCATAAGTTCAAATGAAATAAGGCAAGCTTTAAAAAAGATGAAAAATCATAAGGCAGTGGGACCAGATAATATACCAATAGAAGTATGGAAATGCATGGGAGAAGAGGGCATCTCCTGGCTAACGCAACTATTTAACGCGATCCTTAAATCAAAAAAGATGCCAGATGAGTGGAGGAAGAGTACTTTGGTTCCTATATACAAGAACAAAGGAGATGTTCAAAAATGTGAAAATTATAGAGGAATTAAGTTAATGAGTCATACCATGAAACTCTGGGAGAGAGTAATAGAGCAGAGACTTAGAAAAGAAACAAATGTGTCAGAAAATCAGTTTGGTTTCATGCTTGGCAGGTCAACAATGGAAGCTATATATTTACTGAGGCGCCTAATGGAAAGGTATCAGGATCATCAGAAGGACCTACATATAGTGTTTATAGATCTAGAAAAGGCCTATGATAGGGTCCCTAGAGAAGTATTATGGAGGGTTTTAGAGAAGAAATGAGTCAAAATAGCCTATATACAAGCCCTTAAGGACATGTATTATGGTGTAGAGACAAGGGTCAGAACATGCGGAGGGGATACTGAACCATTTACAACTACAATAGGACTGCATCAAGGTTCTGCACTAAGCCCATACTTATTCGCCTTAGTAATGGATGAACTCACTAAAGATATTCAGACAGATGTGCCATGGTGTATGCTATTTGCAGACGACATAGTGTTGGTGGATGAAACAAAAGAAGGAGTGAACACTAAGCTTGAGTTGTGGAGAAACAATTTAGAATCTAAGGGATTTAAATTAAGTAGAAAGAAAACAGAATATATGGAATGCAAATTTAGTAAAAATACAAGAGTGGATGATGTTATAATAAAATTAGAAGACCAAATCTTACAAAGAAAAGACCATTTTCGATATTTGGGATCAGTGATTAAAAAAGATGGAGAAATTCACGAGGATGTCGCACATAGAATTAAGGCAGGTTGGCTAAAATGGAGAAATGCATCGGGAATGTTATGTGATGGTAAAATCCCATTAAAATTGAAAGGAAAATTTTATAGGAGAGCTATAAGACCAATTTTGCTGTATGGCTCAGAATGTTGGGCAGTCAAATACCAACATGAGCAAAAGACGAGTGTAGCGGAGATGAGAATGTTAAGATGGATGTGCGGACATACAAGAAAGGATAAAATTAGAAATGAAGTTATTCGTAATAAGGTAGGAGTAGTGCCAATCGAGGAAAAGATGAGAGAGACTAGACTAAGATAGTTTGGTCATGTGAGAAGGAGACTAAGAGACGCTCTTGTGAGGAGAGTTGATGAAATGGAACAATTAGTCACAAAAAGAGGTAGAGGTAGACCCAAGAAGACTTTGGGAGAGACATTAAAGTTCGATATGAAGTATATGGATCTAAATGAAGATATGACAAACGATAGAAATACATGGAAGTCTAGAATTCATGTAGCCGACCCCACATAGTGGGATAAAGGCTGGATATGTTGTTGTTGTTGTTGTAGTTTCCATTGAGGAAACCAACATCCAACCTTCAAAGAGCACCCCGAGCAGTCTTATTAGAGCAAAGAAAAATGTCCAGTACAGCAGCTAGATCTTCCCTCTATTCCCGAGTACAAAAACAACAACTTCTCTCCCAAGATTACAAAGCTAAAAACAGAACTCTAGCCTTCCTCTTAGAGAATACAATGCACTCGTTACAATAGAAAAGAATAGAATAGTCGCACACACCCCCTCGCACTCTATTTATAGAGTGGGCAGTTATCACTAAGAAGAATTAGATATTTATAGTTTAACCCCCCCCCCAATTTCCATTAATTACAATTTGAGATATAAACTTCTATCTAATTCTTCAATGGCCCTCTAGCACACTACCATCACTCACTGCTTTCACTTTTCTTCTTCTTATACCATATACTCGAGACAACATTTCAACAGTCGAGTTTGAGATGCACCAGACTCAAGAAGTGATGACCCAAACGCGGGAGGAACTGGTCACGATGAAGGAGGTGATACAAGGGGATTTGGAGAGAACCCGTGAGGTGTTGGAGCAATACGGGCAGAGGTTGAATAATGACTTGGGCATTTTATCGTCCTTGTCGCAATTCCAGCTCTCGTCGGAGTTCCCTCCTAAGGGTAATTCGGAACCTTTACTGTCAACCCAGGACCATGCACCAAATTGAGACCATTCGGAGGCAAAGGAGTTTCGGCCAAATCAAGAAACCCAAGTGTGGAATCCTCAATATGTTCCTCATAACCATACTCCTAGTCCATGTCTAGAAATTCCTCTATTTGAGGGGACTAAGCCTAGGTTGTAAGGCGTTGTAAGAGATTCTTTCAACTGTATAAGGTGCCAGAGGAACAAAGGATTACCTTGGCCACAGTCTATCTAAACAATACGGCTGATTATTGGTACCAAGATCACGGTCTTGAAAGGAATTGGGATCTTTTTGCGAAAAGGTTGTGTGCAGGGTTTGAGGAGAGGAGCATTGGGGATGTAATTGAGGAATTCAGTAAGCTGAAACAGGAAGGGTCAGTAGTGGATTACCAGACACGATTTGAAGAATTAAGAGCCAGTGTGTGCTTGGCTCAGCCAGGGTTAACGAAGCAATACCTGGTCTCTATGTTCATAAATGGATTGAGAGATGAACTCCGCTCAATGGTGAAGTTGATGCTGCCTGCGACAGTGAGTCAAGTGGCTGAGAAAGCTAGACTCCAGGAGTTGACATTAGAAGCAATTTTCAAAAAACATAAGGTGCCTATCAGATCGGGAGTGGGAAATGGCCAACCACCTGGGGGTAATTTGAAGGCCATGCCTCTACAAGTGACTCAAGGGACACCTAAGGGGTCGTATAACCCTAGTGGTCCCAGGAATACGATTATGGAACAAAGGCAATAGTTAGGACTCTGTTTCAAATGTGGCGACAAGTATAGTTTTGGGCATCAATATAAAAAACAATTAATGCAAATAAAGGGATCAAATGGGGAGAAAGAAGAAGAAGAAGCAGTGGTTGAAGAAGAAAAGTGCCCAGGGGAATTGCAAGATAAGGAAGGGGGTGAAATTTCATTTCATGCATTGAAAGGCAGTCCCATGGGGAAAATCATTAAGATGAAAGGTCAAGTGGGAAAAACAAGGCTAATGGTGTTGATTGACAGTGGGAGCACCCACAGTTTCATCAGTGAAACTACAACCAAAAGCTTGAAATAGCCTTTAACAGTAACTACTCCTTTATCCGTGACAATGGCTAATGGTAATAGGATGTACAATCACTACAAGTGCATGGGTTTTAAATGGGTGATGCAGAGTCAAGAGTTTGTGGCTGATCTCAGGGTTCTTGAGTTAGGGGGATGCGATATTGTCCTTGGTGATGACTGGATGAAGACAGTTAGCCCCTTAACTTTTGATTTTAATAAGCTAGAGGTGACTGTGGAAGTTGGAGGCAGGAGACTTACTTTGTTGGGCAGCCTGAAGTAGGGTGAATGCAAGTTGATCAGGGGTAGTAAGCTACAAAAGATGATGATCACTAAAGCGGAACAAATAGCACATCTATACTCTATACAAGCTGTAGCAGTGGAGGAGGATGCCAAGGACAAGGACAAGGATAGCCAACAACCAGTTGATCAGACTATTGAATCTCAAGTTTCTAAAAAGGTACATAATTTAGATACCTTGTGCCTACTTTTGATGGATTTTAAGGACTTGTTTGATGAGCCTCACTCTTTGCCACCTCAACGTTCTTTGGACCATTCCACCTTTGAAGCCCTATTCGAACCCTATTAATATCCAGCCTTATAGATATTCTCCCATTCAAAAATCTACAATCGAAAAACAAGTCAATTCTATGCTAAAAACCTCTATAATTCGTCCTAGCCAAAGTTCATATGCCTCTCCTGTACTCCTTGTCAAGAAAAAAGATGGTACATGGAGTTTTAGCATCAATTATAGGCAGCATAACTCTAACACTGTCAAAAACAAGTTTCCTATACCCTTAATCGAAGATTTGTTGGATGAATTATGTGGTCCCAAAGTCTTTTCCAAACTAGATCTTAGATCTGGCTACCACCAAATTCAAATGGCACCTAATGACATCCATAAAACCGCTTTTAAAACACACCAAGGGCTATACGAATTCACTGTCATGAACTTTGGTTTGACCAATGAGCCTGCTACTTTTCAAGCTTTAATGAACCGTATTTTCCAACTCTACTTGAGGAAATTCATCCTTGCTTTTTTGGATGACATCCTCATCTATAGCCCTAACCTTGAACAACATATTCTCCACCTTAAAATTACCTTTGAAGTTCTTAGGTCTCATCAACTGTATGTCAAGTTGTCTAAATGTGCCTTTGTTGAAACTGAAGTGGAGTATTTGGGCCATATTGTGTCCAAAGATGGAGTGAGAACTGATCCCACTAAGGTGGCTGCCATGGTGAAGTGGCCAAGGCTAATGCCTGTAAAAGAGTTAAGGGGTTTCCTCGGTTTAACTGGGTATTATAGGAAGTTTATTCGGCATTATGGGTTAATAAGCAGACCTCACCCATGTGCTCCTACCCAATTGCTAAAATATCTCCTAACAACTATTATTAGCCTATTACCATATTGCCCCTTTATTGTTCCTTGGGTCATGACAATGTCTCTCCTTACATAACTCTCCAACTCCCTTGTTTTCCCTCTATTTCCTCCCTCCATTTGTGCCCTCTCTCTCCCGAATTCTTCTCAATTTCCTATTTAAACCCTAGCCCAATCCTAGGTTGTGACAGTTTAATCTTCTAATTGGTGGCCAAGCACATGATGTATTAAATACATATTATGATAGAAAATGTATTCTCAATATATATCATAACACCTTCTAGATGAAGTGCCTAACTTCAAAATTCTCTACTATTTGCTCAAAAGCCATAGGTGTCGATTAATATTAAATGCTCCTAGCTCTCAAAAGAGGTATACTTACTAAAACCACACTGCTAATCCACATCTAAAGAGCTCTATCTCAAATACTAACAATATTTAGGAAAATGAATAAAAAATCATTATTTGTATATGGAGTCTCTTCATTTTTTATACCATTGTTATCTTAATTTAATTCCAGAATATTATGATGATCATCTGTTTTAACCACAGCAATGTAGAATTCCCAAGGCTCGGGTCACCCAACTAGATCAAACGACCTCTCAGCAACTAATCTAATATTCTGTAGTTTTACATTTTAGTTCACTTAAATCTACAACTGCTCTTCTACTCCATTCCTGCAATTATTCTTTGAAATGGAATAGAGTTTGTATGCTATGTTTTTGAGTCATTAATTTTATTTTTGACCCAGTTCTGTGTAGAAAATAAGTTATACATAACATTCAAGATACAATGACTGGTTTGGAATTACAGGCAGGCACTGTGCCAAAAGAATTATTTTGCTGAAGGTAGTGTTCTTAAGTCACAATAAAGAACCAACAAAGAGATACTCAAGTTAGCCCAAAAAGTCATGTTGCCCTACAATTTGAGCAAGTGATATGACCTGAATTAAATTAGAATGTTACTGAAGATATTTGCAGATGGCACTACTATCCCAAGTATTTGGTAATCAGCTACTATATCAATCAAAATCTTCTCATCACCATTGCAAGCCTTAATCCAACTAGGTGGAGTTGAGCACATGGGTCTAATTCTCCAATCATTTCTATTTATGACCATATTTCATGTGAGGCTATTATGTCCCATGTCATATAGAGGCTATTATGTCCCATGTCATATAAAAGTGTTCCCTACAAAGTCTTTGTGTGTGTGTGTGTGTGTGTGTGTGTGCATGCATGTGTGTGTCTTTCTCTACCTCTTTTGTTATAAATTCTTGTCACAAAACTTCTTCCATTTCATCAAGTCCTTTGCAGGGACATGTTTTCCTTTATTATCAGTTTGAACCCATATGGCATGATAACTTGACAATGAAATAGGTAAATTTACTGTGTAAAAGGATACAAATTTCAGGGCCTTGCAGTATCAGCAACTACTTGATACAGCAAGGTCACATCTACGTGTTCCCATATGGCATGCATGCTATTATATCCCATGTCACACCTAAGTGTTCCCGTATGGCATGCATGCAGGTATGCAAAACAACATATTTAATTGAAAAATCTTAGTTTTTGCATGCATGCAAGTATGCAAACTGTTCAAGATCTTAGTTTTTAGTTACCCCACCCCCTGTAAAAGAGCAGGTTGATCACACAGATTAACGGTGTTGAAAACCAGTGATAACAGCACTAATGTAGAAACCATCCAAGCTATTATAAACTAAAAAAAAAAAAAAAACAACAGTTGATGGAGCGTCAAAGATTCACCACTTCTTCTCTTGAAACATCAAACAAAATAGTATTTGATAAAGATTATTTGCATCCAAACTTACTCTTTATAAGGCTCTGACCAGCCCGTTGCATTGACTGAGATGGTTCTACTAAATTAATTCTTTCCAGAGATTTTGGCCAGACTTCTCGCACTGCCCTTCAGAATCAATGCCAATGAAACATTTGGCCACAATAAGAAAAAAGATTCATAGCAACAACCAATATCAATTTCCTACCCGTGTTATTATATAGAAAGAACCAAAATAAGTTTCTCACCACATAGCCGAGCCAGTACCAGCACCAAAATCCAACACCTTCATTGGAGAAAACCCAGGCAGTCTTCTGCGAACCTAAAATTGAAGCCCGTTTCTAGAAAATTCAGCAAGCCAAACACATGCGTGCAAATATAAAGCACTAGATTCTGTTTAGTTCTCTAGGAAAGTGGCAATTGCCCAATTTCAAATTGGCTCATTCATAATCCATAGATTTTACTCAACTCAAGAAATTAAGTCTTAAGTTAACAATTTCTTCTGTCTTCTGAACCATTTTAACTACATGATCAAAGATCGGGATATGATACGGCGCAACCAAAAGTTAGGTAGTCCTTAGAAATTCACAATTTTTTAATTAATTCACCGAGAGCAGAATGATTTCATTCGGCTTTTTGTCCTTTTGTTTTTATATTGGTACCTCGCAGAGAACTCGATAGCAAGCGGAGTAGACGGCGGGCATTCGGGAGGCAACGTAAGCGACGGTCTGGTCGTCTTGGTACTTGAGACCGATGTCGCCATAAGAGCTTCTGATCTTCCACCGCTTCGAGCTCTCGGCAGACTTAAGAGGATCTTCTACTAGCTCTTTGGAAGTGGAGGCCGTGAGGTGAAGATTCACGTACTTGATTTCGTTGAACGATTGCGATAAACTCAGCACCTTCCGCTTCATGTGAGTTTCCTCTTGCTCTGCAGTACAATTCCGAATCATTCATTCAGCCATAACAAATTCCAAATTATCCACAACGAAAATTAAGAAGAGCAAAGTGTCGAGAAAATAGACTCGGAAGGAAAAAGGAAAAGAACAGAAAAACGAAAGATGCTTATTTGCCTACCTCGGAGATATCGTTTGATGGCTCGCCGGAGGCGGACGGGGACAATGTGGCACCGTTCCGATTGCTTGGCGGCGGAGCGGAGGGTTTCGGCGGTGAACTTTGGGATTGTTTCGGAAACCAGAGACGCCATTTTCGGTTCGATCCGTTCACGACTTGGTGCGGTTTCAGGGGTTCCAGGCCGGAGGGGGAGTAGTAGGGTTTAGGACCATCCCCTCAAAATGATCATTCTCATTTCTCACCCAAAAAAAAAAAAAGGAAAATAATAATAATAAAATAATAATAAATAGTGAAGCAATAAAATCACATGTATTGGGCTCGACGAGACCATAGGCCCAATACAGGCCCAACAATTGATTACGTTCTGGCCTTGAGTTATACGTTTGGTGGTAAGATAGAAGCTTGAGAATTTTGGATCTTGCCACATCACACATGTAGGGGTTTTTCAATTTTAACGTTGGTTATTTGTAATTTGATGAATTATTTGTTATTTGTAATTATAATAAATATATTATAAATAATTATTATGCATTATAATGTTGATAGAATGGCGGGGCATGACGACAAAAATTTCGTTACAAGAGTAATAAAAATAATATGTTATGAGAACTCTATTGGAATTAGGCACCTGTTATAATGTCAATAAAAATATTGTGTTCAATTTATTTCTTATAAAGTATTAATATTGTATTATATTTAAATAATAATAGGAGAATCACAATATAATTAACATGTAATATCACGTCACCTAAACAGAACAAAATATCAATAAATATTGAATAATCTCTCTAAGTTGAGATATGAACAATCAACACTATGAATAAAATAAAATAATTTATGAATTATATGATGGGAGACCATTTCCCACTCGAACAATAATAGGGTTTAATATACTTCAAATTCACATAAAATAAGATGTTTGATCTAAACTAATCATTAAATTATTATCTAATTGTATTTAAAAAATATATCAAATTATATTGACACGTCCAACTGAAATTTAGTCGACTTTGATCAGAAATGAAAGTTCTTATATTTAAACGTCGTATTCTATATAGAATTTAGATAGTTATTTATTATATATAAATTTATATTATAAAAAATAGATTGATAATTCAATATGAGTTTTCCTTGTGATTTGAGTGAACATACTCGTCCTTTCCCGTCGAGAAACGAAATGTTTTGTACTCATCGAAGTGTAAAAAATAAAAAATCCAAAGGAGGGGAAGGAAATACCCCACCTCCCAACTCCAAGTTCCAATCCATGAATTGGGACAGCAGATCATGGTGGAGCCAAAAGTATGTGATAAATACATATATGGGCTTTTGCTTTGCTTTGCTTTGCACCAGAAAGGTTGAGCACTTTGGGTTGCACAGATTGTCTCCTCACTCAAAGCTAAAGGCTTGTTGGTCTCTCTAAAGATAAGACCACAGCTAGCTCCTCCATTGAAAGGAGAGGAGGGCCTTTAATTTATCCTCTGCTTTTACATCAGTGTGCAGGATGGAACCCCATCTTCACATGATGATGGCTTACCCATTAATCCCTCCCTTTTTTTATATTTTTTTATTAATAAAAATTTATGATCACCATTCTATGAGTATTAGATAAATTTATAATTATAAAGAGAGCGAGTATATAGGGTATATTACAATTTACGACTAAGCTAATCTTTTCAATTCATTTCATCAATTGATAAGTTGAGAAACCCTTTTCGATTCAAGAAAGGTCCAATGAATTAGAGTTATAATTCAAGATACAAGTTGACTAAATGTGATAGTATCACCACCCAATTGTTTTTTTTTTTTTTATTTGAGTGTAAAATATTTATAAATCAAAAAATAAACAAATAAATATTAGGCATATCCAGACAAAATATGAGAGATCACAATTAATGCCCCATAACTAGAGACTCATACTAGACTAAAACACGAGGATATAAAAAAAAATAATCTTATATACAAAAGTTTTAATTCTATTAATAAGAGACTCAACTTAAGACTCAAAATTCTCAAACACTATTTAATTCCTGACAGTCCAAATATGGTAGACAGTGACAACTAAACCAATCCACTTCATTGCATTTTGTCATGACTTACCTTTACCTTCTTTTTTAATTTGTTTGAGGGCGTTGAATATAGAAGACATAACACGAGATATTCTCGGTCAAGCTCGAATATAACTCCATATTGTAGAGCTTATCTAGCATTGAAAGAAGAGATGGGCAAGAGTCTCATTTGTTGAATTGCAAAACAGACACCAACGATCAATATTCATAAAATATACAAATCTTTACCTTGGCAAAAAGCCACAAAATAAACTTCTCTTTAGGAGCAAAGCAGGGGTTCCAAACATCCAAAGTTCATCTCATCCTTTGCCCCTTTGGTAAAAAAAAATCATACACTACATTAGAGTATAAAATGCTATTTTTAGCCCAACTAGATAACATGAAGGAAGCATCAAGTAAAGAAACCCCAGCATTTTAGATGGCATCCCTAATCACCAAACAATTGTTGATAAGGTTTACGGGGTGATCCTCCCTATGGTGGATGGAACTAGAAAGGGCACTAATTTATGGGCACGAGTCATTAGCCTAAAGTCATGGGGAGCTGATTAGGGGGCAGGGCATGGCAAATAGCCCCCAGATTAAATGAGCTGTGGCCACCACCGCAGCAGGACGGGCATGGGCCTTAGGCTTCGGTTGCTTAAGGCAGTACTGATGACCTGAGTAAAGCCATCTCATATGGGGCGGAGGTGCAGCTATGCAGATTGCTCAGCCTCATACTTTTGCCGGCTTAATTTTAGGCCCTGCCACCGTGCTGTCTACTTCCCATTCCAATTCCCATTGAGGGGTCAAATCAACCATGTTAGGGCAGTTTCAATTAAATGCAAAGGTGGCGGGATGAATTTTGTACGGTAATTGATAACTTGTGTAGAAAGTGTATATTTTTTATATTATATATCATATTTGAGTATTTGTATTTGACTAAATTAATATTTTAATTTATATTTTTTATATTTTTTTATCTTCATCTAAATTTTTTATTATTTTAATTATATTTATAAACTTAATTTTTAAATTAATTTAACCTCTGTGCCTTGATATTTTTTTGAATGACAATATGTACTTTTCGTTGTTTCGATTATACTATTTAACTTGTATTTTTGAGTTAATTTAATTATTATACTTTCACATAAAAAAATAAAATAAGATAATGAAATACATGTTATATTCTATTAACGTTAAAATATAAAAATTAAATTAATTAAAAATATAGATATAAGAATATAATCTAAACAACGAAAAATTTCGATTGTCATATAAAAAAGTATTAAATTATAAAAGTTAAATTAATTTAAAAATATAAATTTATAAATATAATCCAAATAACGAAAAATTTAAATGATCAAATGGAAAAAACATGGAAGTGCAGAACAAAAAATATACGTTTGGCTGCTTACATTTGTTTATAGGGTTTTGGCACATTATGGTGGTCCATTATGCCTATAAAAGTTTTATTTGGTCAAGTGGGGGAGTATGAGCTTGAAGGTTCGAGAGCAAAGGACCACGACGGGCAGTGGATCCCTGCGATTGGTAGCCACAGAGCTCCACTTGCACTCGCAGATATATTCCCATATCCAAAGATAGAATGAGTGAATGTAATAGACCCTGGAAATAGTTCCATTGTTTGTTAATTAAAGATATGGATAAAAAAAATAAAATATAAAAAATATATTTTTATTATATTTATTAAATTTATTTAATAATTCTTAAAAAATAAGTCACGTGACTTTTTATTTATAATTGGTCAAATAAATTGATCTCTCCACCTCTAAATAAATTTATGTTAAGCCTTATAAATAAGAAAAATAACTTCTATATCCTCTAATATATTTTAAAAAATTTAATATATTTTTTAATAAAATAATATTTTTCAATATTTCGTGTCCTATGTCTTGTGTGAATAACGTAGTTGAACTTTCCATTTTAGGTTCTGTGATAAAATATATATATATATATATATTTTAATAAATGACCATTAAATTTTTAATCTTATTATAATTTAATCGCTCTTTAAAAATTAAGTTAAGCGTTCTGAACTTTTTGTATATATTTATATATATATATATCATTTGAAGTAAATTTTTGATAGGCCAATAGAAGATATTTTTCTTTTTTAATTTGGTAGGATTTTTCTAAGAAAATGAAGGAAAAATAACTTAGAAGAAAATACAACAATTTTTGAAAAACAAAAAAGAAAAACCTAGCAATGGAGAAAGAAAAGTAAAAGTTTGGTTTACTCAAACTTATTTGTCGGTTCAGTGTAGTTTTTTCTTATATCGGTTCAGTTCAGTAATTTTTTTTAAAAGTTTGATTTTTTATTTAGTTTTTTAGTTAGAAAAACCGAACTAATCGAATCTACAAAACTTTAAAACGATATTATTTTGGTATTTATAAAACGTCGTCGTTTTTCTTTGATTTTGTGTATTTTCTATTAGTTATTTTGATTTTCTTTATTTTTTTATTTAATTAGTTTAATTTAATTTATACGGTTTGAATTTGATTTTTTCGATTATCAGTTAGCTTGTTTTTTAGGTTAATTAGTCGATTCGATTCAATTTTACTCCTCAATTCAATTTAATCGATTAGTGAATTCCAATTAGACTGAGCTGTGCAATTATCGATAATAACCTAGCAATCATTACTTCTATATTTATTTTAATTTATTTATCTATCATATCATTAGTTTTTGATGAAATTTCTGAGAGGGCACTAAATTGTAAAAAGATTAAAAGTTTGATCATTGTTATAAGAACTACTTTATTACAAAATATGAACTACTTTATTATAAAATATGAAGTGAAGGGACTAACAGTGTTATTTAACCCTACATATCTTATAATAAATTAATGAGAGATTTTGGGTCATACAAATGTTTAGTGAGGATTTGAAAATGGTTTTTTTATATGTATATATAATTTTTTTTATTATTTTGACCTAATAAGGGGATCCTTAATAGTTTAAAAATATTTTTGAAGATTCTTATAGTTTATTCCTTTTTGTTCGAACACAACAGATACGTTTTGATCTTATTTAAAAATATCTTTGCACTTTAGAGATGTTTTTAAGCTAATAGGAAGGGCGTCTAACTCAAAAAAAAAAAAAAAAGTAAATTATAAAATTTTTTAAAAATATTTTTAAATCACAAGGAATCCTTTATTTATAAATTTCTCAAAACATAAGAGTTTCGAGTACAATTTATCTATTTAATATTTTTTAACTCAAGGTAATAGCTTTTCACCGCAAGAGAGCAATTCTATTATTCGTGATGTGTCATGAGCAAAAGCATATTAAAAGACCCAAAAAGTTCAAAATCCCAAAATAAGTTTTTGAGCTAAAAATGTGTAAATTTGTCTTTGATTGGGGTTTCAAATAAAGCACAAACAAGATAATTAAAATTCGAAAATTTATCCAAGAGTTTTGTGACAAAAATAGACATTATTTATAAGAATTCTAATTTTAGTTGATTTTAGAATATCGAAATAAATATTACCCATAAAAATCTCAATTTTAGTAAATCTTAAAATATTATAATAAATATTATGATCTAAAAAATCATAATTCTAAAAGATTTGAAAAAGTTTAATATTTTTTTTATAAATAGATGAGTCATTATTTTAAAAAAAATATATCTCTTATATTAATTTCAATACAATATTTAATTTTTTATTATTTAATTTAAACATAGTATTTGTGTTATAATTGCTTTGTGCCATTTGATTATTTTCTTTCTTATAGAATCTAAGCAACTTAATGATGACGTGTTCATTATCGTGTTTAAACGACAATAATTAGAATTACCAAAGTTGATTATTTAATCTAGTTGGCAAAATATTTAAATGGAAAAGAGTAACATACTTGTTATGACAATTAAGACTACACATATATACTTTGTGGGTGTGAATGCCAGAAGATTTCCCATGGCATTGGCCGTATATTTGCATTGGCTTTTGATTTTTGGCATGTTATATTATATTCCACAAATGCCAATTAATCACAAAATAATTAATTAATTAAATAATTGCTATTCAAAGATCATGATCACAAAATCAAAAACTCCCCCCGGACGCGTGCTTGTCCTCCCCTGGCGCACATTAGTAGGCCCCCCGAAAGACAAAATAAACTATACCACCCACATGGTGCGAGCCACCCCCCGTTTGCATTCTCTTCGATCTCTCGGAATGGTCTTCTCATATATTCCGTCCGAATACGCACGCACAGATCATACGTACAAATACACACACACACATCATATATAAACTATGATTATAGTACACATCCGGAGCTTCCATTTCCAACCACTTTAACACATGCCCGCACTTAAACAAATTCACATCCACCTCATCAAATCCAACCACTTACACATATGCATCATCTCATCAATGCTTTAATACGTTGAATTGTATTGAATTTAATTGTGAGACTAATAATAATACTATGAAGAGGGTCTATATATATATGTATGTATGTAAGCAAAAGCTGTGTACATTATGGTATATCCTCTGCTAACACTGCTATATATTAATTAATTTCTATTATATATATATGTACCTTTAAAGTCGGTCTCTAGTGTTTGAGAGTATCTAAGTATTTTTCTGATTTTTTTTTTGATTTGTTATGTCTGGTCGAAGATGGCCTTGGAGTCGCCGGAGACCATGAGTTCCGACGCGGACCAAAGCCTTGCATCTTCGCCGGAGTAATTGGATCCTAATTTCGACGGCGACGCTTCGTTACAGTCTGCGAAGTATTTTCCGGTGACGTTGGCGAGCCTCGGGTGAGTTGCGACATAGCAAGTCGTGGCAGCGGCCTGAACCAGAAATAAATAAATAAATCCGTTGGAACAGTTTCAGATGAATTCTTTTAGTTTCAGATGAATTTAAAATACTGCGGGAGGAAGAAAGGAATAATTAATACCTGCGGAATGGTCTTCAAGAGCTTGGAAGCCAAGAAGAACACCAGATCTGCGTATCCAGAAACAGGTTGGAGTTTGATTTCAGATAAGGATTCCAAGTTAGTTGAAAATGAAGCTCAGGTTTGGAGAATTAATGGCGGTCATGACCTGTGATGAAGCCTTCTCGTTCTCTGGTGAGCCTAGTTCTCACAATACCTGGATGAACGCAATTCACAGTAACGTTTGCATCCATTTTCTGCAACACTCGAAGAACACGTACGGACGAATTAATACATCGATTCCATCGACGCGTTCACGAGCAGCAACAAATTTAGCTTTTCTAGTTTGCTATTAATTTGTTAAACAATTGCGTTCAGGTTCAACAGCCTACCCTACCTTGAGCCTCTGAGCCAGTTCCTTGGTGTGCAAAACGTTCGCGAGCTTCGAGAGAGCATAAGCACGTGTGGCATCGTATGGGCTGTTCAAGTTCAACATCGCACTAAAGTCAAACGGAAATTTATTTCGAGCCTGCGACACAGTATTCGAGTCGAATACTCTTTAAAGTTTTCCAGATTTTCCAATACATACCTTTTATTTCTGGTTATCATCCCCAGGTAATGGATTAGATCGCCGGAAAACCAACTGTGAATACTCGACGCCACGTTCACAATGCGTCCTTGAACGCCGGTCGCTTTTGCTGTTCCGATCATCTTCTTCAGCAACAGTTTCGTCAACAGAAAGTGTCCTGAATTTTCCAGCAGGTTATATATCCTTTGGCCACCTCCGAATTAACCAATACGGCAATACCTAATCTTCTTTACATGTAAAATTTTTACCTAAATAATTGGTCGCAAAGGTCATTTCTACTCCGTCTTCAGTGATAGCATGCTCGTACGAGAACTTTCCGGCGTTGTTTCTGATATCAACCAGAACATTAAGCAAAGTACTATATATATATATGGATACGTTTACATGTATATATATGTATGTTTGAAGATATTTGAGTTTGGGAGTTTACATGAGGATATTGAGAGGCAAGTCGAGAGAATCAAACTCTGCAACGAAGCGTCGAACTGAATTGAGGGAGCTAAGATCAAGGGCCATGACGATGATCTCTGATTCAGGGAACTCCGACAAGATACGAGCCTTGGCTTCCTCGGCGGCCTTGAGGCTCCTGGCCGGGAGGACGAGTCGCGCGCCGCGCTTGGCCAAAACCCGAGCAGTCTCGGCTCCTATGCCGGAGGTGGCGCCTGTGGTGGTGATGAACCACACCGTATGTAAGACAACGATGACCATGATGGTTGATGACTGATCGATGATTGATTGTGCATTTTGGTCTAGTCTGCTTACCTGTGATGACGGCGGTGACGGAGCTCAGATCGGCGCTGCCCTCGGTAACTTCCTCGGCGGTCGACTTCGAGCCGAACCCACTCGCTCCCGTTGAGCCCATCAGGTATTTCACGGTTTCAAACATCCTTTACCCTTTTTATCTTAAATTAATATCTTCCCTTTGCTTTTTTCTTTTTCCGCTCTGCTCTCTCCTTCTTCTCCTTCTCCTCCTCCTCCTTCTCCTTAGCCTATTTTCTCTTCTTTTTGAAACCAAAGTACGTATATGCGCTTTGCAGTTGCAGAGCTAAAGACAACGAAAGTAAGGCCGAGTTACAGATAAGTGTAGTTTGAGAGAGAGAGAGAGAGAGAGAGAGTTGGGGTAGTGGTCCAGTGAGGAGAGAAAGTAGAACGGAGTTCATTTTATAATGGTGAAGGTAGGGTTTATGGAATCAATCAAGCAATCAATTAAAGATAGAGGGACAGGATTACATCTTTGTCATTCATTGATTGAGATTTAGGATGATTGCTTTATTATTTCTTTTCTATTACTTTAATCTTGCATTATGATGATGATACTCATAGATTAGGAATAGATAATAATAGTTAAAGGGAGTTGTTACAAGTTAAAAGGTGAAATGCATAATAGTCAGTGTTTAAATTAAGATTATAGTAATTTTTTTTTTATAAATTAGGATTTAAATTTTGACAAAAGCATGTGCTTCACAATTCTTGATATCCTTATCTAAGTAAGTTTTGAACTAGTGCACTTTCCCAGTAAATTCGTCCAACACATTCTAGAAAGGACAAGGAAACTGTTGGGCACCCATTTAATTCTTGATTTTTGTTTAATTTTAAACCAAAAATTATTATCCGTTTACCAATTACATGGAAAATGCAAGGCATTTGTCCGTGTGAGAAGTCACCAACTAATGGAGAATAGAAAAGTGAAAAGGCTCAAGTGTCGACTGTCGAGGCAAGGGGAATCGCACGTGAGGGTTCCAAATTCGCAGAGGGAGGGAGGTTCGGCTTGGTCAATCCCCTACCCACGCCCTCGAATCTGTCACCACTTCGGGATAAGTGATGTAAGTGGTCAATCATTCCCGATTCAGCTGTCCACCTCTGCTCTTCTTATGCACCTTCTCTCTCATCTCTCTCTCTCTCTCCCCCTCTCGATGAACTGGTTCTTCTCCGGCCAGAGAAGAGTACCGTTGTTTGCCGCACCTTGTGGTTGTACCTGCCCTGGAAAGAGTCACATACCCGTCCAATGTCAAATATATATTCCCCCCCCCCCCCCCCCACAAAAAAAAATGTGGGTAAAAATAAAATATTCGTGGGACTTGCGTTAATCATGATTAAAATAAGCCCCACTTTTAAATCATGGATCTGGAACTGCTAATTGGGTCATAAGGGGGTGTGTGGTCTAGTGATAAGACATGTTTGTAGTTGAGGAGGTATCTTAGAAACTAGAAAGACACAGTTCGGGTAGAGAATATAATTGCCTGGGGAATAGAGTGGAAAAATGGGTAGAATAGAGTGGAAATCTTGGATTAGTGGAGGGTAGAGAAGATGATTGCATCTGGCACGTTTCTCTTATCTCTCTATCTCTGTCATTGCCATGGAGAAAAGGCAGGTGGAAGAACAAAGCCACCAGCTTTTCCATCCCGTTTCTTCTTCAGCCCCCGGGCCCCTCTGTGGGGACCCTTCTCGGAATTTTCCTCTCAATCACAACTTTAATTAAATAGGTTGAATTGGCAATGTGGGAGAGCATACCTCTATCTACATAAGGTACTTAAGTAGAATAAATAGAAAAAAAAAATTAAATTTTTAAATGATAAAATCTCATAATTCAAGTAATTCTGAATTTAATATTTACTTGGTATCTCATTAACTGAATTAATTTTATAGAAGTAAATTAAGTCTACACAAAAGTTATTTATGGAAAATAATGAGACTGGTTGAATAGGCTAAGGGCGTGGTGACATGTAGTAGCTGGTGTTATTGACTAATCATAGTGTTTTGTGGGAATATGATTGCTATGGCAAATGGATTTTCTAATGACAGCACATTGGGAAGTCTTTGACTCGCACTTAGATTCCAACTAGCAAAATGCTCGATACTGATCGATGTACTACCCATCGCTTCCAGTTTCAAACACATTTAGGTTCCAAGTTCCAACTATGATTCTTAATCCCGCTCCTACCTTTCTCAAATCTATTAAAAATTAGCTTCCAACTATGATTATCAATCCCCCCCCCCCCCCAAACAAAGTTTAAAGAATACAATTTAACATAGTACTTGATCATCATAAATTTTTAAATGATAGGCAATCTTTGTGTAGTGACTTTAGTTTTTTTTTTTTTTTTTTTTTTATCAAAGTTGAAAAAGCTAGTACAAAAGATGTTGCCCTGTTAAAAGGCATGCAACAAACGTGCAGTTCAGGTCAAAGACTTCAAAAGGGTTTACCTACTTAGTTGCTGACAATGAATACAATAGGGAAAATAAAATGAAAATGAATTAAAATGGTAAAAACATTTTTTATTTTTTAAACCAAAGCAGGCAATCGAATGCCTTTTTCTGCTTGGGTTTTTACCTAAGACTAAAAATAAACACCTACCAAATCAGCCTTGAGTTCCTTATCCATTGTTTTTTATATTGTTGTTGATTGAGTCTTCCACACTAAGGCAGAAAATAAGGGGAAAGGGCTTGCATGGTTTTTCAAAACCTGTGCAGATTGCCTTGGAGTTGGGACTTGGGTCTTGGGACTTTGGGATATGTATTTTATGAAAGGCATAATTCACTACTTGACCAGTCAGCCCTACAACCTAAAGAAAGGGTTTTACTAATTAATTAAGCACTTTTGATCTTTCATATTGTATTGGACCTCGAGTAATGAATGGCTTTGAGGTTAATTTGACCCGTTACATTAAGCAAAGTATTATTTGCTTAGACTTCCATTGAAAGTCATGCAATGTATATCATCAAGAAGGGAAAAAGGTGTGTGATTCAATGGTTTGAGTAATCATGCCTTCTTTGTAAAATGTTATTCTTAGCTCACTTTCTCATAAGAGGATTATTCAATTGCTGCTTTCTTGGATGGTAAAGTTTGAAAACCATTGAATTCTTTTTTCTTTTCAAATAATAAATGCTACTCTTTTGGTGTATTTCCATGATGCAAGCTCTCTGAGCATTTTGAGATTGGTTGCCTGCATATGTCCCATCCAAGGCCCTTTAGTGTCATCTTCTTAAACTTACTTGAAAGGTAAAAGTTAATTAATTTGTTCAATTTAGCCCTTAGCCAGATCCGCCCCTAATCTAAACTCACAATTCTACTAAGATTTAAATCTCTAGATTCAGAAGTGCTAGAAGTTATCCAGCTTCAAGTGCTTTTCCATTCTACATTCGCGAGGAAGCTAAAGTAAGATGGTTTCATTGTGTTACATTAATATTGGTTCGTAACAGTTGTCACATTTGGGTCTTCTAGGAAGATTAAAGCATTACAGTTGAGATATACATTAGGGTATCAACTTATTATAATTTCTTGAAAAGTGATTTGTGGTGTGATTAGCCTAAATGATCACTTGTATTGTAGAAAGGGTAGAGGTGCACTGGTAAAACCTTCTTTAATTAAACCATAAAAAACCTTCTTTACGGATGCAGGAAATCCTCCAAAGAGAAATTTGGAGACGGGATGTAGGCTTCGAGAGTGTGTTGGCTTCGCTTGAATTATAGGAGTTTTAAAGTTATTTGGTAGAGTATTTTGGTTTTCTACTTAGTTAATAAGAATTTTTTTAAATAGCTTATAAGTTATCCAAGACAAGTTAAGAAAAACTAGGCCCTGTTCTCTTTGCTGTTTTCAACTCGTTTTGAGTTTTCAATTTTTCAAAACACTAAAAACGCGTTCTCTTTGTTATTTTCAAAAACACGTTTTCGAAAACAACAAAAAAATTTACAAAGGAAACCCATTGTTTTGGGTGTTTTCAGTTAAAACACACCCAAAAACCCAAAACGCGGAAAACACACCGCCCCCTCCTCCCCAACCCAATCTTGCATCTCCCTCTCTCTCTCTCTGTCGACTCGGCCAAACACCACAGGTCCGCAACTGCCCCCCGCCATCTTCTCCGTCACTGCACTCATCTTCCTTCTTGCCATCGCAACGTCTACCACCGCCATCGCCGCCACTGCAAGTCGTTCGTCTACGCCTGCCCCTCCCCCGCCATCTTCTTCGTTGCTATCCCCCTCTATTCCAGACTCTTCTTCCTTGTTGGCCATCGCAACGCCTGCCACCGCCATCACCGCCGCCTACGCCATCCATCGCAGCGCCTGCCACCATCGCCTATGCCGTCCATCGCTGTGCGTCGCATGTCGTTCGCTTACGCCGCTATCTATTCCAGATCCACCGCACCTCGCCGTTCTCTCTTCCAGATCCGCCATCCACGCCCGCCACGCCCAGATCCGCCATCGTCGATCGTCTCTTCCTCTTCCCCTTCTGCCATTTCTTGCTTCTTTCTTCTACCCTTTCTTCTGTCCGCCACCGCCTCTCTCCACGCCCTAGTTTTTCCTTTAATTTTTTTTAATTATATATTTAAAATTTTAGATAAATTAATATTTTACTATTTTATGATTTATAATTTCTTTTTAATATTTATGTTATAGATAATTTAAATCTCAAAATTAATGGGAAATTTTAATTTGTAAGTAAAAATAAATTTATCATCAAATTAATAGTTGAGTTAAATAAAAAATAATTTTAGAAAATATTTTATAATTTTAATGTATTATATATAATTAGATTATTAGTTATTTCTTGTATTATATTTTAAATTTTTTTAATTAAATTTATAATTTATTAATAAGTATTTATAATTTTAAATTAAATTTATTAAATAAAATATTATGAAATAAATTTTCTCAAAATTTCAAAGTAAACACGTTTTCTAATTTTTTGTTTTAAGAAACAGTTTTTCAGAATAACAAAAAGAACACGTTTTCAAAAATCTCAAAACAGACACTCAAAACACAAAACTCAAAATGAATTCAAAACTCAAAACTCAAAATTAAAACACAAAGAGAACGCCACCTAAAGGTCCTTTGCTATTTTTAGATCATTTTCAATTTTTTAAAATAATAAAAATGTATTCATTTTCATATTTTTAAAAATAAGAAAAAATTTTGTAAAGAAAATTCAAAATAATAAAAATTCGTTTTGGTCGTTTTCATTCAAAATTTTCAAAATGCAAAAAATAGCAAAGACTCTTCTCCTTTTCTCTCTCCAAGATCTAGGTTCAACTCCTCTCTTCTCTTTCTTCTATTTTATTTCTTTCTTTTGTTCTTTTCTTTTTCTTTTCTCTTCAAGGCTCGGTCGTCAATTGCACACGCCACTGCTACAAGCCTCTGTCGACCGCTCCCGTCGTTCGAATGCTGAAGCCTTCCGTTGTTGACGTCGTTCGCTCCCCTTGCATCACGACCAGCAACCCAGATCCACCCCATTTGACCATCAAACGACCATCGTCATCTGCTTTTAGCCACCACTGTCATTCGAATTGTGACCTTGCCTCGCCTTCACTAGTCGTTTCTTCTTCTTCTTCGCTATTTGCCTACGTCATCCATCTCTACTTCTCATCTGAGTCGACCATCGATGACCCACCTTGCCCCAATCGCCTCTTTGACCACAAATTACAAGCTTTTCTTTTCAGGCTTTTCCAGTTGTTCTTTTTCTTGTCGTTATTCCTTCTACAATTTCTTCTTCTTTAGGTTTAAGCTTTTCTACTTCTTGAATTAGGTATAATTTTTTATTTTTGTTTCTAATTTCCTAGTTTAATTTGGATCTATGGTGACCTGAAATAGGTTTCAGATTTGGAGTTTTTAATTAGGGTTTCAATTTTGAAATTAGGGTTTATTTTGGGGAGGACGATATACATATCAATAAAACGTTAGTGGGGGTGGGGGTATGTGCAAAATAGTCCATTTTGGATTATGAGTAAAAAGCCCAAAGGTTAAAAAAATTGGATGCCTAATTTGATAATTTAAAATTCATATGTGACTTGGGTAATTTAAATATCATATTTAACTTTTGTGAATTAGAAATCATGAATTAAGGTATCATCTGTGTGATTATGTTGAACGAGAAAGATTGTGTGGAAAGAAAGAACTGTTCAACTATAGACATTGCTCGTGTCGTCACGTTATTGAATGTTGCATTGGAGTTTTAAACGCAAGATTTCAAATTTTTGAAATTTATTACCAATTATTTACTTAGTAAGTAAAGATAAATTCCTACTGCATGTTGCACATTACATAACTTTATTTACTAGGAGCACGCTTTAGATGGGTTGTTCGCTGAGTATTCAGAAGAGAATATAGTATTTCAAGATATGCCAGAATCAAGTCAAAATCAAGAAGTTATACATTTTGATGCTAGTCAAACAACTCAAATAAGACAAGTCAGGGATCAAATTGTCACACAAATGTGAAATGACTACTCAAGAAGTTGTACATGATTATGTGAATTTATTTTATTGTTTAGTATACAAACTATGTTTATTTATACCATGACTATTTAACCTCGTAATCGTAATCCACTTGCTATTGAACTGTTTGATATAATCTTATTTATCATGAACAATCACATTTTCTCATTCTATTGAGTTTATCTTTAATTTTTATTTCTATATTTCCTATTTTTTGTCAAAGTTAATTTATTTTTTGTTTTTTATTTTAGTTTTGTAATGGGAAACAAATATTGCAAGATTCACCAACTTCAAAATGTATATATTACATAATAATATGCTAATATTAAATTGTTCTAATTTACTAAATAATTAAATTCATTGAATAAAATATCATAAAATATTTTTTCTCAAAATTCTAAAGTAAACTCGTTTTTCAGTTTTTTGTTTTAAGAAATAAGTTTTTAAAATAATAAAAAGAACATATTTTCAGCAATTTCAAAATAGATACTCAAAATATAAAATTAAAAATAAATTCAAAACTTAAAATTAAAAATTAAAATAGGTATTTTTTTTAAAAAAAAGTTAATTGAGAACTTACAACTTTTCTTTGACTAAAAATAATACTAAGTCAAAATATTAAGTCGAACCAACTTTAATTATGGTACTATACCTTTTTATTTTGTCTTATATCATTTACCATCCAACAACTGTTTCGAGACAAGCTTTTCAAAATATAGCAAATCATCAAGACTTTGCACTATTCATTGAAAAAGAAACTTACAAGCTGTAACTTCCCAATTTATCCCTCTTTGACAAGTGCTTCCTGTGTCTGTGATCACAAGTTAGAGCAATAATACATTAACACACTTTAAATATCCAACAGTCAAGGGTTAAAAGTAAAAGGAGGGCTTAGAGTACAAGGCTTCCTCAGATATGGCCTGCCCAAAAAGTCAGTTCCATATGGATTTGTCTCTTATTTGGATACAATATTACACCTAGTCCAACTCTCTCTTAGATTTTGCAGAATACTACTGGTTTTATGTCTTAATCACTCTCTCTTATTGGACACTTTTGTTGTAGCCAACTCTATTTGACTATTGAGATGCATTGAGCCGAGCAAATCCTAGTGTAAAGATCCAAAGCTACACGGGTGCTTGCGTGTCTGGTCATGTCTTGCCCCTTAAATCAATATTAATTTCCGCCCCCCACAAGCATGGTGCAATAATAAAGTATTCAAAATTTTGTATGAAATATCAAAATTTCAATTAGTGTGATGATTTAAAAAGTAGAATTATTATTAAAAGTCAGTATCTAAAAATATATAGATCTGTTCGTATATGAATTTAATACATCGAGAGAAAGGTCAATCATCCCAAAAGATTAGTTGGACAAAATTCAAAAACTTTAGATAAAAAAAAAAAATTAATCCCCAGTCTAAAAATGAAACCCCTATTTGAATTTAATATCAAGTGAATGCCCATTGAATACTAATTACCCTTCTTCAATGAATGCCACTCCTTTCTGTGGGAACCTCGGAATCTGGCGTGGGCCCCTCCCCCAAGATTAGTGTGCTTAGAGTTGGAAAAGTCTCACTATCTTAATTAGTTTTGGTCTGATGACACTAATCATCTCTCCACCTCTCCCTGATTAGACTATCTATGCTTTTTTTTTTGTTTTAATATTAATTTGGTGATGGGTTTCTTATGAAATGAGATTGGCAATTGTTCACCTTATTAAACGGAGCTCCCACACCAAAAGGAAATATGAAAAAAAAAACCCGAATATTCCGTGGAAGAATCCTTTGGCAATCAGTTTGTGCTCAAAGTTCCTTTGCAAAATCAACACAAAAATATTCACAAAGATGGGTTGGAGGGAGGAGTTCGTGTTTCAACAAATGGCGCCATTTAGTGAATTGGAAAATTGTAACTTTTTTTTTTTTTCCTTTTAAGGATAGCGCTCCTAATTTTAACTATGTTTGACTTTTGCTTATAGTTAGATTGAGAAAATTCAAGAGTCTAAATTAAAATATCATCTAAGAACATTTTTAGTATAAAAAAATTTTATTTTACAAGAATTTTGTATAACTAACAATTATTATTTCAAAGAATTTGGTGAATAATTCGAATCCAAATACCACATTGGATGTGATAACCCAATCTTTAATACTAAAACATGTCTTTAAGTTAGTGCGACCAAGTTGGATTCATCAAATTTGGACAATTAGTCTAAAACTAGCCCACATGAGGATGATGCTGGACATTTCCTTGCTGGATCATCCCCCCTTTACCACCTATATCTATATGTTGTTTATTCATTGGCTTTGAAGTCCATAATTGTTGAGGTTTGGAGCTTTCATACCCTCTGCATGAATAAACAAACACATTTGCAGCTAATCTCCTACATATTAGGCTTTTTGAGTAAAGTGTGGTTTTCTATATCATTAAAGGATCTATTACATGGCCCACCACCAGCACAATCCACTTATTAACTAGTAGTCTCTGAATCATATTGGTGTGGGGGGGGGGGGGGAGGGGATCTTATGTGATGTCATGCATCCACAAAGCTAACATGCTAGCATCAGATTATATATATACATATATGTATTGTATGTAGTTCGTGTGCAACATCTTGGTGCATTTTGATATTAATTCTGAACCCTTTTGTCAGTTCATTAATCTTTGATGATGCCAAATTAAAACCCTTTTTTAAGTATCAGGCAACTCACTCCACTGGCTTTGGAGCCATTATTGGGCGATCAGTTTCCTCAATCAGTGCCCACTTTGGAGCAAATCAAGAGTCCTGTCACCACCTACAACCCAACATTTCGCTTCAAAATTTTATGTGATCTTCTGGAAATCGCATTTATAATCACAACCTAATCTCTAACTAAGATATTTCACTACTATTGTCATTGTCACAATCTCTCCTCTAATTATTGGACATAATGTTGTCATCTTATAACGATAAGATTGTCTATCTGTAAATGAAATTAGATGGATGTGATTTGAATTGTGGTGACATCCTTATTGCAACCAGAAGCAAGGGAAAGTTTACCCCTAAATACAATCATTTCCTAACTCTCATATATTAGTTTTGTGCACTAAAAACACATTATTACAATGCTTTATATTGAACCTGATGTAATTTAAATATTAAGGATTCTCTATATTGGATTGCGAATATAAAAATTGTAACGACCCATTTAACGGGTCTTAGATGGTAATTATATTTTTTGGTGTAGTGTATTTTATGTGAGCCTTAATTGTTAGATGTAACTAGATAAAAATTAATGTTTTTGGTTAAAATTTTTACTTGAAAATAAATTATTATGTGTGTAATAAGTAGGCATTAGTTGTGTTAAAAAAGAAGGCTTAGGCTAAGTATGTGGAGCCCAAATGGAAATTGATTGATTTAAATTAAGCTTATGGGCCTTTAATGAATTGGGCCTTGCATGGGCTTGGTCCATGTAGACAAGTGGGCATTGATAATGAATTATATATATATATATTTTGTGTGTAAAATGTTTGATTAAAATAAAAGAGAAAGAAAATGAAATAAGAAGCAAATGTTTAAAAATGGCATATCTTTTGTATGTGGTGAGAGAAAAAGGCAAGGGCAATGTGATAAAATGCATAATAAAGTGAATAAAGAAATTGAAAAGGAAAATAAAATGTAATTAAAAGTCCAAAATGGGGCTTGATAAAGTGTTGTGTGTGTGATATGTATGTGGGGCAAAATTGGAAAAATGAAGCAAGGTTGGTTGGGGGGTTGGTGATGGACGAGAGGGGTAGCCATACCCTCTTGTTCTCTTCCTCTCCAAGCTTCCATCTTCATTCTTCTTTCTCCTTCATTTCTTTTCTCTCGACAACCTCTTGCTTTTTTTTCTTCATCTTCTTCATTCCTTCTTCTCCATTGTTGATTGGGAAGCAAGCTTAAGTGGTGGGTTTTCAACTTAGGAGGCAAGCTTATTCATTCTTTTGGTCTCTCCATTTTTAGCCAAACATCCCTCTTCATTTCTCCTATTTTTAATGCAAGGTCATCTATTTATGGTTGGCCAAGTTGATATGTTCATATCTCTAAATGTTGTTTTGAAAACTTGAGTGAAATAGTTGTCTTCATATTTTCTTAAGTATGGGTTTCTTTCAAAGCTTGTGTTGGGTCTTTGCTTTAGTCTTGTTGGGGCTTGTTCACCCCATTTTTCATTCAAGGAATGGAGAATTTGTGGGTTAGGAAGCTAGTGGTGATTGTTTTGGGGTATTTTGGGATCATTTCGTGTGTTTGGTCTTTGCTTGTGTTGGGTCTTTGCTTTAGTCTCGTTGGGGCTTGTTCACCCCATTTTTCATTCGAGGAATGGAATTTGTAAGTTAGGAAGCTAGTGGTGATTGTTTTGGGGTATTTTGGGGTCATTTCGTGTGTTTGTGTGCGATGAGTTGACTATTTTTGGGGTTTAATCAACTCATTGGAGGTCTGTTTTCTTATGTTTTTGGTGTCAGCCTCGGCCCAGTCGACTAATAGGGGTTCATTAGTCAACTAAGCATTTTTTTAAGTCGACTAACCTTTAGTCGACTATTCCCTCCCAAGAGTCGACTAACCAATATTTTTTCAACACTGCACATGTTACACTATTTTGAGCATAACTTTTGATGTAAAACTCGAAATTGCGATTCGTTTGAAGTGTCATAAACTAGAATTCGAGGGATTTAATTTGATATATAATATGATATATTTTGGAAATAATTTGAGTCAATTAAAGCTTTCCTAAATCTATATTAACCATAACGAGTTTGTTTGGGGAAGATGTTAGGTAATGTTTTTGATTGACATGTCTACATAAATCTCTTATCTTGTGTGATGGAGTGCTATTATTACCTTTGCGCCTCTTATTATAATTTTGGTGTGGCGGCTAAGTTTCACAAGTGTGAGACGGAATATCCCATTGAGCACCTGGTGCTGGTGAGGTGGTCATAAACCCGACAAGTGATGCTCATGCCACTATGGTGGTTGATGGATTTTGATATATATGTATGCATTCTAGTCATGGATGGGGAGGCCTAGAGGGACAATGTGGTGCATGTATATCTTATCATCAAATAAAATTGCATAAGCATGAATTGAGGGCTACTTGTGCTATGAGTCACATATGGAAAAGAATGGGTTTTATGTCAACATTTAAATTGTGCAAATATCACTCTATGAGTTGCATGTGTGCATTGTTTCTAAGTAAACATACCAATTATTAAGGTATTAATAATGTAGAAGGCATGATCTAAAGCTTTATTCTAAATGTTGGGTAGAAGTTGTAACGCCCCACTTTTCTCGAGCGTTAAATAACTTAGAAATTTCAAAAATAATTTTTTTTTTCAATATAAACCATTTCCTGACAATCCCGTTTTTCCTTCCCAGCACACTAAATAAGAATCAATAAGTTGAGACAGGTAATCATCATAATTGCAGAAGCTTAAAATCGAAACTTGATATAGTACATAACTGAATTCACTTAATTATAACATAAGAATCTGTACCATCATATCATCAAATACTTAAATACATGGAGACTTATCTGTACAATCTGACGATTCCTCAGAAATACATAACAATTATACATGATCTTCAATATAGTATAATCTTCTAATCATGACTAAAGACGTATCCTGAATCCTCACAAATAAGCATATACCCGAACAACTTGCCAAATCCATCGACCACGTCATCAATTGTTCCCTTGCCATAGTTGCAAATCCTAATTGGAACGTTTGAATGTTCTAGGGGCATAATCCAATTAGAAGATAAATCTTCTAGTGAGGGTTTAAAAACATGATACGTGAATGCATGATGCAAATACATGAAACAAACATTTGCCCTAGTGTAACTTCCTAGGCCCAGCTCGACACGCAACCTTAGGCAAAATCTCGGACCTCTGCAGGATAAACCTAACGCTGTTTCATTAATTTCTCTTGAAAAATTACGGCTACACTCTTAGGGTGACATCCCATTCTCATACACAAATATCAATATGACAATAATATCGTGCTATGCAAATATCACAATTTTCCATGCAATATGACAAAATGAATCATATCTTTCATAAATATCATGCATATATAAGCAATCATATCTTTCATAAATATTATGCATAATAAACAATCATATCATATAGGATAGGACAACTCACATTTTCACGAGATTCAGAATACTTTGAACGACGTGCATCGCCTCGATATGCTTGTCCAACCTTGATTTCCGTGCCAACTCTCAGAAGTTGCACCAATCACTTTTCCTCGATCACATAAATCATAAAAAACATATTTAATCACTAAATATCTCAATATTTCAATTTCTTTCATTTTCTTCCATTTTTCCTTCTAAAAATCTATATAAATACCCTCAAGACTATTTTATCGAATTTCTTTCCACAACAATTCATAATATCCAATTAACTTTAAAAGAAAATTATTGAACTTACCCGGATGTTGTGTTTTCATGCAAAACAAGGCTATTTGATGTGAAAATCGAGACATCGGGATGGTAAACACCAAAACCTTTTACACAAACCCTCGTAACATATTTTTCTCGATTTTTGGGAAAATTTTTCACATTTTCCAAGCACCCACGTGCTGGCGCGTGGTTTGCGCGTGATGACCAATGCATGCAGGCCACACGTCGGTCATCTTCTCCGGCCACGGCACACCGGAGATTGGAGATTTCGATTCCATCTTGTAGCCCTCTTTGAGTCGATCCATATGGTCAAGTTTGAGCCCTAAAAGAGCACCGGAGGGCCTCCGACCAGTCGCTTGAAGTGTCGGCCTACGCGGACCACCTCCTTCTCTAGCAAAGCTCGAAACCCTACCAAACCTCAACCAAAACTCTTTAAACTTTCCAGAATTGCTCTTCAAGCTATGGGAAACAAAAGCCCCTTTTTTTGGAATACAAATTCGTTCGATTTCGTGGTCGATTTGAAGCTCCAAGTCTTCCCATTTTTGGCCTTCATGGACGCCTATTATAGGTGAATTCGAACCCTCAAACGTTCTTGCTCGGCTTTTCCGGCCAACCTAGTGGCTGTTGTCGGCCTATGCCTTTACAAAAGATGCTCCCTCGACCATCCCTCATGCAACCCTATGGCCAAAATCAGTCGTGGCCGATTGGCCATGTGCTTGTCATTGGCTAAACTTTTGGCTTTTTGCACTTTGGCCCCTTAACTTTTGGCATTTACCTTTTTGGCCCTTTTCACTTAGCCCCTGAACTTTTCATAATTGCATTTATGACCTTCAAGCCCTAAAACATCTATTTGACCCTGAAGATTCCGAAAAGACATTGTTTCGGCCTCCCTCTAGTAATTTCGAAAAACTACACTTAGGTCGAAATATTGGTTTTGCCCCTAAACCCTTTCGTTTCTTCCTAAAATCATTGAAGGGTTGTTACTTATGTAAAACTGAAACCCTCTCAAACTTCCATTGACTTCTCGAAAGTTGCCTCTAAAGATTCGATTTTGCAATATAAGTGGCAGTTGCATTTTGTTGTGCCGAAAATCGTTTCCGATCTATTTTTTTTCGATACCATAAATCCTATCTCGGGACACTCGTTAATGTCACATCATTTTTCTTTCGCATCTCGGCTCCAGGGCACTCCCTGTAGTCGATTTGGTCAATTTTTTGGGCTTTTTATATACCAATCTTCCCCGAAATTTCGTTTTTCTAATAAAACGTTTATTTTCAAATAATCCTAATTTTTTGGGTATTACAGAAGTCTTCCATTGACTCTTATCTTATGCATGCCTTTAGGGATCCATCTATCTCATTCCTTTTGCTATATTTATGCTTGCTGAGCCTTGTGGCTCACTTGTTTGGTTGTTTTCATTCCAGGTAAGGGAAAATCGATAGCAGAAGGGGAATCTAGTGGGCCTTGAAGTTGAGTTCAGTAGCTTACAAAGATCTCCCCCGACCTAAAGATTTTTGGAACTTGTGAGGAGGGCTAGTGTCGAAGATTATTTTCTTTTGTATGTTTATTAACCCTTTGTTTATTTTGGGAATTGTATGGCTTATAAGCCTAAAAAATGTTGTAAGAATGGTTAGTGCTCATATTATAAGTGAGCCTGTTTATAATATGAAGCTTATGGATATGTATGTTTTGTGTTCCAATTTGGAAGGACCTTCTTTCGGATGTCCTATACTAGTGGGTATATCCGGAAGCGGGCCCTAACAAAAATATTTTTTGATTACATGGAGATTTCATAACGAAAAAGAGTGCAACTAGTAGCTTGTAGATTGAAAGGTGGTGCTTTTATATATGGTGAGAAAGATTATAAGTAATAAGGAATTGCAAAAGAATGACACTTGTTTGAACTTGGTGTAAGATGAAATAGTTACTGATAAAGGATTTTCTTCCTCCTGACTATGAGCAGAACCTATTCCAACAATACCAACATTGTCACCAAGGTTAGAAGACTATGCATGAATACACTACAAAATTCATGCAACTGGTAGAGAGAAATGACTTTAATGAGATAGAGGGCTAACAAGTGGCGAGGTATTGAGAGGGCTTAAAACTAACAATTAAAGATAAAATTGGCGTGCAAGTGTTGCTGACCAAGTTATGTTATTTGGCCATCCTTAGTGCCACCTTGCGATATATTGCGAGATATTACGATATATCAGGACTAAAATATCGCGATAAATCACGAACAAAACAACATCCCTTCCCCTACGAAATTCAAATTTCTGACAACCCCCCTCTCTCTCTCTCTCTCGCACTGCAAACCCATTGCCTCTCTCTCTCTCTCTCTCTCTCTCTCTTCTTCCCTTTTCGGCTGTGAATACGAAGTTTGTTTGGCTTGTTCCAACTCTCTCGATTGCAACCATGTACTCTTTCTGGCTGTGAACGTACTCGTCTCTCTCTCTCTCTCTCTATTTGCCGTGCGATCATGCCTCCTCCATTGCAGCGAAAGACGAGTCTCCTCCATTGCAGCAGGTTCAACATCTCTCTCAAGAGCTTTGTAAATCACTGATTTTGGGTATTTTAACCGTTTGATCTTCGATCTGAGCATATTTTCACTGTGAAAGCGGCCCCGATCTACAAGGAGGCAAGTCTTTTAGTTTCATCAGAGATCATTTTCAGCACACATCCATGATATATATGTATATACGTGTGATTTGGATTTGGCTCGAAAGTTTAAACTTAGATCTATGGAGATTCAGTCATTAGATGTTATTGGTTCTTGGGTATGTGGGTCGTTGGGGATAAGGGTGTCAGGTTATTACCTCAGATCGTCGGAAACCACCAGCCACGGTGGCTAGTGGCGACTGACAATGCGTTGAGCCAGTTTTTCTGTTTAATTTTTTTTGTTTAATGTTAAATATATTTAGTTTTTCTAATTTAGTTTTTTTGTTTCTTTGTTGGTTTAGTTTTTTTTGGTAGTGTGTGTCTGGTGGTTTGAATTTTTTTTTTTTAATGTTATGTTAAATATATTTTCTAACTTTTTTTTTTTCCAGATTTAGTGGATTGGATTGAAGGTAACTTACATTTGTAATTTTTTTTCTATTCAATTTGTTATATATATTTTTTTATGTTTAATGTTAAATTTATTGAAAACTTATTTTGATAGTCTTCATTTCAATGTAAATTTGTAATATTTACATAGTCTTCATTTTAATATTTTGACAGTCTTCATGTTTATTTACATACTTTATTTATATAAATTTGTAATATTTAATAGTATATATTTACAATATTTCTTTCTTGTGATTTTTGTATTCATGGATTTGGGTCTTGAAAACCTAGAGTTGGAGACCTGGGACTCGCATAAATTCGAGTAAATTTGAGAGCTTAATGCTAAGTAATGAAACTAAAAGGAGTGTGATGATAATCTGTTGTTTAATCTTGTTCTCATGATTGTAGTGTTTATTTCTTCTAATGATGAAAAAGTGGTGCCTTTTGGATTAGTTTGTTCTGTGAATGATTATTAACTTGACCATGCATGTGATTGATGTAAGGACTTAAAATCCATCTTGGATCATAACTTGCTATGTTGTCTCGTTTGAGGAGTGTTTTTCTCCTCATAAATTGCTAAATAATTAATGTTATATTTTAGTTAGTTTTGAATGTATTAGTAATTTTTTGACATACTTGATAGTGTATAAATTTGTATTATTTAACCATGTTTTTTACATACTTTTTTAGCGTATAAATGGGAGGATATTGACAGTGTTAAACATTTCAAGTATAATCATTTAAGAAAATAATCTTTTTCAAATTTAAATATTTTAGTTAAGATGACGTATAATTTAGAAATTGGTGAAGTTTCAATCAACTCTTCAACCTTGCATCAAGGAATCATGTGTGAGCATGGTATACCTATTTGGTGTTATACTTCATGGACTAAATCTAATCCTGAAAGGAGATTCTTGCAATGTCGATTCTGGAAGATAATTTTTATCTTATAAATGAAATAACTGTTAATGATTTTCTTAAGATTGATTATTGGATGGTTTAGTGACATGATGATGATTGCAAATGATTTCAATGGATCGATGATGAATGAACCAGTCGTGAGAAAACATTATACGGAGCTTTGTTGGATAAGTAAAAACGTAACATGATAGAAATAGATGACAAAAACAAGTAAGGGCTCTTGAAGAAAAAGCTTTAAAGAGAAAAGAAAATATATTGAAGTTTCAGAAATACCATAGATGTACAATAGAAGAGAACTTTCAATTGAAAATAAAGCTTCAAGAGTATAGGACAAAAGAAATGAAGTTTGTTAGGGTTCTAATAGTGTCAGGATTGAGTTTTTTTTTTTTTGTTGATTGTATGGCTAATGAAAAACGATAGTTGTAAATTTAGGTATTTGGCTTTAGTATAAAGGATAATCTATATTAGTAAAACTTTGCTTGTTACGTGCAAATTAATTAGCTATGACTTTGATGTGGTAAAGGCAAAGGTTGTCGAGATCTTTTATGCTCTTGCTTATTTTTTTATTTTCTAAACTAATTTCATGTCTATTGTGGAAAATTAGCTAGATGCTAATTTTTGTAGCTAATACATAGTGGCTATATATTGTGGTTTTCGAACAATTGTATAGATGTTTCATATGATGTAAGTGAACCATGATTAAATTGCTTCATTTTTTTTTTTTTTGGATGATGCTCCAACATAAAGGGAAATAGTGGGACAAGATTGATGAACAATGTAAGAGGAAGCCTTACTTTATTGTGCTTGCTGACAAGAATGCACCAAATGAAGAAGTTTGGTCACGGGTAACTCACTTTTATTTTCTTGTCCATTACCACATCGATCATTTCCACATCATTCCAAACAAACATTTGGAGATGGAGGTAGCAATGGTGGCTGAGCAGTTGGAGGCAACATAGGCAACAACTTCGGAGATGGAGGCAGATTTAAGAAGGCTAAAAGTGCAATCTAACCAGGCAGATTTCATATGCTCACTGCTGATTAGGAGCCTGGTTTGAGAATGTTTAGGAGTTGATAGGTTGTAGCTTTCATTAGTTTCATGTTGTGGGATAACTATGCGTATTTTTTAGGAACTTTGAATGTTTGCAGTTGTTCATGTGGTATTTGATGTGGGATTTTTGTATGTTGAATGATATATACACACTTTTACAACAAAACAAGCACCATTACTTATCTTACAACACTACAGACCATGTGTCAACCATGGCAACTCAACTTCTTGATACAATCATTACTTGTTTCTCACAACTTACAATAAAACAAGCACCATTACTTATCTTTTCAAACAACTTTTTCATAAATGTCACACTAGCAAATTTCACTCAATCACTAACTTTTCCTAGAATTCCAATTCATTGGAATCAAATTGTCGTATGATGACTAGGGTAACAATAAACAACTCTCAGTCCTAGCAAGTCTTGTCAAATCGTAAACTTCAGTGCGGATAGATGTCAATTCTTCTGTTTTGTATGTTGTCTAGAGAGAGAGAAAGATAGATAGATAGATAGATAGATAGATAGAGAGAGAGAGAGAGTGAGATGCACTCCACTATCTTTAAGTTCAATATATAAGCTTCTACAAATCATTGGATGTCATCTCGTTCCACACATTGAAAAGGACTAAAAGCTCCCTGAAATTTCCATTTTGCCAATCAAATGGTCCATTCCTGCATAAAGATGATGCATTTAAAAAGAACAATTCATTGGTTAGAGATTTCATACTTGAAACATGTACTACTGCATGCATAACCAGTAGACAACCACAAACATATGTGATTGTGCAAATGTATGTCAGTTTTTATACTATGATTTTAGACAACAAAGAGCATAATCAAGTACACGAAGCACACCAAGCTAGTAGATAAATTTGTTTTCATTTTCCAATTCATTGTTGGACTACCAGAAAAAAGGACAAATAAGCTATAATAAAAGGAAACTTTCACCAAAGGGATAATAGTACTCCGAAGACAATATGATAGTACTAGAAACACCAAAAACAAAGACACTTAGAACACAAAGAGGGTTAGTGCACAGTATAATCGAAATCAGAAATACCGAGAACAAAGACACTTAGAACACAAAGTGAACTCCTTGTTAATCGGCTACAATAACAGTCACGAAGGTTGCATTCAAGGCTTAGCTCTGGGCTAGTCCACGCACCACTTAGGCAACACTAAGAATAGGGACACCAAGCCACAAAGGAACCAAGCAGCCAAAAATCGAAACAAAAATACTTACCACTTAGGCTTGGGCTCTCCCCTCTCTTGAGCAAATGGGCAAAGACCCATTTCTCCTCCAAAGAAAGGGTTAAGGGATGATAACCCGTTTTCTATATAAGCCACCAATAAATAGTGTTGGAGTTTATTCACGGGTTAAGGCCTATGAAGTTGAGATACACCCAATGACATCACTGCCTTGGGCCTTATCTATCATATCAATCACCAGCAAGATAAAGATTAACATCATGAGCACAATTCTGGGATATAGGGATGTACCTTATTAAAAGCTACATTTCCAGAATATAGGGATAACCCAAATTGAATGCAAGAATAAAACAAAAAATACTTACCTCTGACTTCTGCCTATTGGAATCACTACAACCTATTAAATTTACTTACTTCTATTTTAACAACCCATAAAATGCAAGAATGAAACAAAAAATAAGAAGAAAAAGAAAACTAGAAAATGGAATGAAGAGTCTATCAATTGAATTAGTGACGTGAGTAGAACTTGGAATGAATGCCTTAAACATCTGGTGGGTTGTCATCAGGTTGTGGATGGGGCACATACATCGGCATGAAAGGCTGAGTAGTGCCAAAAGTAGGCACCATATACACTTTGTGAGCAACATTTCATGTTTGAAAGTCAAGAGCCTGCAACAAAAGAGAAGGATATTGTGCTTCTTGTGATAAACCTTCATTGAATGCTTGAGTGTCTTCAACAATGTTTTGTGCTGAGGTCTTGACTTGTTTTGATTTCGAGGATCCCACCTAAACATCAAACAAAAGTAATAGCCATTACAATTGGGAATTTCAGCACTACATCTTGCTTTCAAGTAAGTAAAAAATAGATTAAAACATACTTTTGTTTTCTTTGAACTCGTTTCCAATGGCCTTTTTTGTGAAGTTTCCTAGGGGCACCCTTTGTTTGCTAGCATTTTGGGTCTAAGATTTGCCCATTTGAAATTGTTGCTGCCTCTCCACAATCAGGAACTAGTTTTTGCACAATGTTCTCAACATATTTATTACTACCATAGCTTGGATTCACATTACATATGCTCAGTGCATTCATTTGAGATTCCATCCCCTCCATAGTTACTCGGGTACATTCATCGTCATCTACAACCACGTTTACAATCTTGAAAAACTTATTGCGAAGTTCATCATATCTTAATTGGCTAGGAGTATTAATTCACCCGTTGTAATTAATCTTGACTTTCACGTAAGCTTTACTTATATCTCTCCTCCATCGCCTTAAGATATAACTCATAAATTGTTTTGACACTATTTTTGATTAATATTGTGATAACATGTCTACAAATTATTCCCCTACACTCAAACATATGGCAACTGCAAACAAAATCGCACTGCTCTTTCTCAAAAACAACTAATTTTTTTCCTTTACTCTTTCATCAAATATTATATCTTCGCGAACCCTGTATCTTATACCAAATGATCCCTCTTTAGTAGACAAAACCTCATAATACATCTTCCCTGTGAAGTCATCCTGAAACTCATTGAATTTTGAGATTGTGTACACTTTTTGAAATTGTTTCTCTATGGGATACCTGAAGGCACATGGGTCCATCTGAGAAAATGACTTAACGTCGGCCTGAAATTCTTTTTCAACTTTAGACTTTATTGCCTGCTCATATTGTTCAATAAATTGTTTCAATGAGGTTTTTTAGTGCACATAACCATCGAAAAATGTATTCATACTCTCACTTCGTTGTGTTGTTGACATCCCAGCCCAAAAACTAGTCTTTAAGAAACATGAGACCCAACGGGCTCTTTCTCTATAGAGTATAGACAACCAATTGTTCTCATGCAGTGCATACTTTTCAATCATTAAAATCAATCCCTGTTTGTATTCTTTTGGACCCTGTGATTCATACACCACATCGTGTACGACTGAAAGAATGGAGACCTTATATCTATGGTTCCCAAATTTTTTCGGCAACTTCTTTAATATATGCCACAAACACCACCCGTGTTTTGTATTAAGGAAGACTATCTTAATTGCGTTTTGCATTGCCCTATCTTGATCAGTAATTATTCCTATGGGAGCCTAATCCACTACAAGAGTTTCAACTTTTTTCGGTAGTGAAAAAACCGTTGGAAAAAGTTGAAAAACCGTCGAAAATACCTACGCCGAAAAAGTTTTCCGATGGTTGAAAACTGCTGGAAAAAACTATTTACGAAAACCGCCGGTGAAGTAATCATTCCCAGCAATTTTAAAACCGCCGGCAAAATAAATATATTTTCCCAAATCTAATTCCTTTCTAGACATAAATTATATTCAAGACATGATGCTGCAGCTGCATGTTCAAAGAGTCTTCTTATGCACTGAACTTTCCTTCATTTCCAAATCTAATTCCTTTTTGGAAAGAAATAAGGGGCCAATAGACAATGCAAATGTAGAACAAATTATGATACATGTTTCATGCAACGGAATCATATATAGCTAGTTTTTTGATTTTGGGCATGAACTCTGTCCTATTCAACAAATAAAAGTACTGCAACTCTTCCATAAAACAAATTTTACAACTGTAACACAGTAACAGAGAAAGAAGATATCTATAGGTGTGGTGCAAGCCACTAAATCATTATATTTAGATAGCTGTAACTTACTACTCGTGTACATTCTATTTGGGCAAACATCTAGGAAGGAGATAAATCCCCATACAGAGACAGGCATTCAATTTTGAGCTACGAAGAGACATAGTAGAAGAGTTATCAATTTTTACCTTGAGTTGGATCTTATGGGTGGGAATGCCGATTAGTTAACAGAAGAGAGACTAGAAAGAAGCCTACTCTTACAAGATGCATTTTAAGAACAATTTATATATTTCCTTGTTAAAAACCGAAGTTCTATTGTGGGCATAGGTAAAATAATAAAATAGCATCTTTTGGATTGTCTCGTTTATAGAAGTGAGATAACAAATATACCTAGAACCCCTCTAGCCTCTCACATATGTCCTTACTCTTTTTCTCCTAACTACTAGCACCATACATCTCCTAAGGATCAAACTTGGAACTCTAGAATCAGTTTTAAGCACACAAGTATATTGTGAATAAATTACTGATGAAATCAAAAGAAGAACAAAACCAGTACGTGGAACTCAAGACAAAAAGAGAACAATACATCAAGTAACAAAGGCTTAATTCTAGGATCAGTGGCAATTGATTATACTCGCAAACATCATCGTACCGCAACGCAAAAATGAACAATCAGACACAAACCAAAACAATAAATCTTAATCGGGTTTGCACAGTAATCGAGGGCTAAAGCAAACAAAATGGAGAGATGAAGGCGCAGGTGTTTTACCTCACGCGAGACATGCGCCGAGAGAGAGAAGAGATATTTGTGCTCGATCGAAATAATTGGCTTGCATTATCGCCCCGCTTTTATTTGGACGGCTACTATATATATATATATCTACACTGTGATGCACGCACGACAAATACTTTAAACTCACCAGCGATGTCGAGCACTACTGAGCGAGCAGCGAGGGTGAGAGCGAATACGAGTGAGCAAGCGAGGGCGAGAGCGACTGAGGGTGAGCAATGGCGAGGGAAGCAGTGACACAACGACGAGATCGAGCGAGAGAGGGTTAGGGTTTGCAGGGGGTGATTTTGGAAGAGAAGGGGGGAGGAGAATATTAATTTGGGTGGGGGCGCACGGGGGTATATAAATCATATCCCTAACGATTTTTGAAACCGTCGGGGATGTGTGAACATTACCGGTGATTTAAAAAACCGCTGATAATGGATCAACATCACTGGTGGTTTATTAAAACCGTCGAGGATGGGTCAACATCACTGACGATTTTCTAAATCACCTGGGATTGTGTTAAATCCTCGGCGGTTTATATAATTGCCGGCGATTATGGTGTTTTCCCAACAGTTGTTCAAACCGCCGAGAAAAGTTCGCCGGCAATACCCCTACTTCTTGTAGTGATCTTACATGCACTAAAGCCATGTTCTAAATAGCCACACAAAAGTCCTAGTGTCCTCATTGGAAACTAAACCACATCCAAAAAGTGTCGACTGTTCATGGTGATTTACTCCAACAAATGGAGCAAATGGCATGTCATACCAGTTAGTAAGGTATGTAGTGTCAAATGTGACAACATCTCCAAATTCTTTATATGCTTCTTTGCACCTAAAATTAACCCAAAATACATTCTTTGAATAACACTCTTCGTCCAAATCGACACTAAAGTAAAAACCTAAACAAAGGGCTTGCATTCTCGAAAAGTACGCTTGAATAGTAGCAGCATCTCCTTCCCCATGTCTTAACTTTCTCACCTTATCAATATAATTTCTACAATCATTTTTCACAAATATTAGGTTCTTATACCCACCAGCCTGAACAACAGCTGAGTTATAAGTTTTCTATAGTGAAATTCTAGCTATATCATTAACTTCAAATTGTCGCTTCAAATGTTTGCTCAATTGCCTATTGCATTGATATAACTTAGATTTGCTTGGACTTGTTTCATGGTTATGCTCAAGATGGGCTGTGTTTATTTGTCATGCTCCAAAAATAACTAAAACAGTTGTGATCTTAGCTTTACACCCTACTCAAATAGTTGGTTGAGACTTTAGAGAGGTGCTAGCTTGACTAGTTCTTCTACCATTTCGACAACATGCATAGGCCACAAATCTTACCACCCCATTCTCACTCTTCTTTGAATTCTTTTTTTTTTAACTGGAAAGCTCACATGATGTAACACCCCACTTTCTCGGGCGTGTTATAAATTGGGATAATGAATTTTTTCTTCAATACTACAAAAACTAAACCACATAATTGCTCTTATCCATCCCAAAATTTTCATACATTTTTTCGAAAGAGAATCATTATACATATCAAATGCAGAAACAATGATCGAACCTAACATCTTAACATTAATCGAAATTCAGTTCTTACATCATCGTTCCTTTATATAACTTAATACGAAGCATAAGTTCTCAACTAACATTAACCCTAAATAGGGTTATACATCAACATTTTTTCAAAACGTCCAGAATTCAAAGTAACAGAACTTAAATACATAGACTATATTACATACATTTCATTCATCATTCAATTCATCTTGCGCTTTGTTAAATGCAATTTCATGCCTCATTCATCCTCATTTCTGCTACAATCTCCATCTAGAATGTTTAAATATTTCAGGGGGTAAAGCCCAAGTTAGATGATGAATCATCTAAGTAAGGGAATAAAATCATTTTCGTGCATGAATGCAAAATGTAAAATGTCATTTCCATATCATTTCGGTTTGAGTCAACTGCACCCAACTGTTGCTTCCCATTTTTAAAGCCTCCTTACCAAGCCGAGGTGTATGGGTGCCAGTCCATAATCCCAAACCCTTATGCGATGCATGATCAATAATATCATTGTGAACATATGCACATTTGATCATAAAATACATGTAAATGCAATCTATATGATATATTCATATCAAGGCATGATAACATGATAAAATTATTTACTTAAAATTGGGTTTTAAGTTGAACCACTTACAAGTCTTTTTTATAAACTAAATTCAGTTGAATAGTACCACTTACCTTCTTAAACTTATCGAGCTACGTCGATATTCCCACATTTTCTCAAAAATCGTGCTGGACTTCCAATCGTACTCAATTATGAACCTTGATGTACCTTGGGCATCATAATTACTTAATAAAATCAGATTTCTAATTTTCTCTAATTTTCCTAATTTCTCCCATTTCCTCCTATCATTTCCTCAAGATTATGAAATAAATACTTCCTCATAAAATTTTCTCAATTTCTCTTCACAATAATTTCTAAAACAATGTTCCTAAGCTCCAAAAATTCCCTCATAATTTTCAGAATCCATACTCTATTTATTTCTCATTTTCTCTTTGATTTTCAAGCATCTATTGCCTCAAAATTCATAATAAATACCAATCATGCATTTCTCTTCCAATTTCATCATCAACAATTCTAAAATATCATTATTATATTTCTAAAATTTTTGAAAGAATTTTCGAAGATAACTTATCTTCCCACGGAGTGATTAGGTATTCTTCTATATTGCAACGAAGTCTCGATTTACATATCCAATAAAGCCTTTTGCCACAAATTTTCATATGGACTACTAAACCCAACCTATAGGATTTTTCTAGGAATTTTTTATATTTTTCTCTATTTTTTTCTATTTTCTTTCTTTCTTTTCTTTTCTTTCTTTTTCTTTTTTTTTTCTTCCCTTCTTCTTCCTCCTTCATTCTTCTTCCCTACTTCACACTCGCTTGAGTGCGAATAGCCACCATGCGTGCACAACGCAACTCTGCCAATCCTCCTTCTCGCACTCGACGGTACCTGCGTACCTCACCAGCCACCATCGACCTCGTTATGGCCGTCGCTGCTCCACTTTGCCGCCTTCGATCGAGCTGCCATGTTTGCGGCTTGCTGCCATGGCTGTTGACTGCCTGTCACGGCTAGTTTCGGCTATTAACTCAGCCTTTACTCTGGCCCACTCTCTCTCTCGCGATCTCCCTCCATTTCCTACCCTTCTCTCTTCCACGATCACTGCCAATTTATAGGCTGTGACAACTTGAGCTCCACGCAAAACCTATTTATATATACATATAAATCACTATTATATGCGTGCCCACCACGCACATCATATAATCAGAAAATCTCCACAAATCTTGCTGCCATTTCCTCAAATCTCATTACCATTCTCTTCCAATTTGTGTAAATCTTAGCCATGAAAGATTTTGCAGAGGCTCCATCACGTGCATATTTATATATATCTATCATATATTAGATAATTATAATAATAGAGAAATAATACATTTAAATCTTAAATTTCATCTCTAATTCACTTTGGCAATTCTCTAATTGCAATTACACCCTCAAACACCAAATTAATTTGCATTTCAATACCGAAAACACAAAATTAATAATCCAATATTACTTGATAATGACGATTCTGTCCCAGTATCCTCATCGGGCTGTCGTTTCATCCCAAAACCACTGAAGGGTTGTTTATTACGAAAAATCGAATCTCCCTTAAGGTTTCGTTGACTTCCCAGAAGTCCCTTACAATAATTCAATTTTGCGGCCTAAATGGCAACTGCATTTTAGCTGTACTGAAAACTGTTTCCGATCCGATTTCTTTCGATACTATAAATCTTATCTCAAAACACTCATCGAGACCGTATCATTTTCCTTAGACAATTTCACTCTGAGGCATTCCCTGCAATCGATTCGGTACTTATAACTACTATCAAGCCAATTTTTCGATATTCTAAACTTGCTTAAATTACGTGGCAACTTCATACAAACATGGGGTATTACACATGGTAAACATATTTTTTATAAAATTCATAAATTTCATTCTAGTTATTAAATCTTATTCCAACATTAGGAACAAGATCATTGTGTTCTCCTACCAGTTCGTCATTTAATGGAGGACACTCATTATCTTGGAAAATTTTCTCATTATCTTCAAATGATTTTGGAAGCACACTATCATTTCCTAGATCATAACAAGGTACAATCATAAGATAATACAATGTTACCTATATAATTTGCATTATCCATAAATTTAATTTTCCTTGTTTTATATCACTAATTCTCTCATAAATTGAGCAAACCACATTTGAATAATTTCCATTTCTCTCTAATTATATGTGATCAAGTTACCATTTAGGGAAACAAATATATGAGCCCATCAAGCTATTTATATTCACTTATGTTATATGTTTGAGAAAGTAGTGCCATTTTTCATAAAAAAAAAAATTATACATACCTATGTTACTCATTTTGGCTTTTCTTCGTCTTCTAAAATAAAATTGATTATCTGCAATAAATTTTGAAAAATTATAGCACGTGAATGCTAGAGTAGAAGTATATTATGCTACATGAATATATAAAGAGACACTAGAGAAATAGAAAGGAGACAAAGGGCTGCCACAACTAAGTTGCCATAACTGAATACATTAAGTTACATTATGCTATATTAAGTTACCATTTACCACATTATGCTACATGAAACTGAATATATCATGCTAAGTTATCGACTGAATATATTAAGTTACCATTTATGCTACATTAAGACACTAGAGAAACAAAAGTATATTATATGTGATCAAGTTACCATTTATGCTACATGAATATATTAAGTGAATTCAAAGAAATAGCATCATTTGAAATGTAAACAAAGGGCTGTCACAACTGGGCTAGACCCAGCCCCAAACACAATGGGCTGGCCCTATGAACCAACTTGGCTAACTCCATAATCGGTGGTTGCTAGCGACCATCGTTGGCATCGGCTGAAGATTTCCACAATCAGAGCCTACTATTAGAAACATTAGGTCAAGGGGGGTTAACATACAAAAAAATAGGCCACATTCAACGATTAGATTTTCGTAGATCGAGTTTTTAATTTTAAAACCCACTATCAGTTGCCACAGACCATTGTGGCCGGTGGTTTCTAGCGATCAAAGGCAACCACCGGATACCTTTATCCCCATTGACCCACATAGCCAAAAATCCCCAACATCCAACGGACGAATATGCAGAAATCTAAGTTTAAAGCTTTCGGCGAAATCAAAATATTGCGTGTATACGTATATATCATCGTTTTGTGCTAAAAATCATCGTTGATAAAACTAAATGACTTACCTCCTTGTAGATTGGGGATAATGGAGATGGAATTGAGAGCGAAAGATAGAAAATGAGAGAGACGGCCAGAGTTCCATCGGCTTGTTATGGCTAATATGCTGTCGCACAGGAAGGAGAGATAGAGACCGAATGAGAACAAGCAGGGTGGCCGGAGATGTCGCCAAACAGAAGAGAGAAATAGAGAGACGGCCGGAGCAGAAGCGTTAGAGAAAGAGAGAGAGAGAGAGAGAGAGATCATGTAGAAATAAGTTGAATGGACGCGTGGGTTCAAGAGAAAGGGCTGAATTTTGGGTATTTAAATTGAGGGTATAATAGTCATTTTGGTTGTGGGTAAAATTGTAATTTGGCGCGAGATGGCACTAAGGGTGGTCGAATAGTGATTAGTGGTTAATTTTGTAAAGTTTTGTTATAATTATAACCCCCGTTTTGATTTTAAATTGGTTTAATTGAATAATTATGTGTAATATATATCTATATATTAATATATAATATATTATAATAAACATGTAAGTATAATATATATATTATAACATAATACATATACTCAATGGAGTGCATGCATGGAGCATCTATATAATATATAATTTATTAATAACACTCAATTGCTTGTTTGTAGGCATGAAGAAGGTGGGATTTGAGACTCAAATTGAATTAAAGCCCATGAAGAATTAAATCTCATGAAGAATTAAAGCTCATGAAGAATTAAAACCCATGAAGAATTAAAGCTCATAAAGAATTAAGGCCCAACTTGAGCAACCCATGGAAGACATCATTTGGAGAAGGCCCAAGCATTATTTTTAATCCTAATGAAGACCAAAAACCAAATTGTAGAAATTTATTTTTTTATTATTTTTAAATATTTATTTTATGAGTGTTTTATTAGATGTGTATTATAGCTAAAATCTATTTAACTTTATGAGTGCTTTATTAGGTGTATATTTTAGCTAAAATCTATTTAATTTTAGGAGTGTATTATAACTAAAATTCATTTAACTTTAAGTGTGTGAGTGCCTATTAGATATAATTATGTCTAGTTAAATATTTAAAATTGTGTGGTTTGTGTTGCAACTTGTGGGCTATAAATAGTTTACTTGATTGCATTTGTAAGGGTGATTATTATTCTTGAATCAAAGTTTAGTTATTTTCTTAGAGTTTATCTTTGAGAATTGTTCTTGTTCTTTCTTCTTTTCTTTATTGTTTTCTCTTGTGATCTTACTTTCTTTTCTTTGTTCTCTTGAATTATTATGTCATTTATTGTTACTTTATTATCCACCGCCTAAATGGCTGGTTAATTTTTACAATTTTAATTCCTGTCATTTAATTATCCATCGCCTAAATGGGTGGTTAGTTTCTGCTATTTTAATTCCTGTCATTTAAATTATGTTATTTAAATTACGTCATTTAAATTTCTGTCAATTAACTTTCAAATGGAGATGAGTAACTAAATCCAATCTTGGGTTAAGGTAAGGATAGTGTCCAACACCAATGATTCCCAAAGAAAGCTGCGTTTTAAATAAGTGATGTTAATTTAAATTTCAATATGAGTACGTATTTTTAAATTGAGAAATCACTAGGTTTGAATTGAAGCGTAAGCCTAACTTAGAGTTTTCATGCCACGTATGAGAGTTAATAGAACTATAAATACTATCATACCCAAACCCGAATGATTAATTTAGTTATTTTGTGTATTAATTGCAATTAGATTTATGGTAGTTACTTAAACTAGAATCTCACATATCATGTATGAGGATTACTTAAACTAGAACTATCATCATCTCTAATTACATTTAATAACAAACCCTCATATCTGAAATTAAATTAATATTGTTAATCTTTTCTACTAAAAATTGAGGATCAGCGGCTTAGTACTGAAATTGTCTTAATTCAAGTGTTATCTAATTCTACATTCTCACATTCAGTGTTTATTTTAACTTTTGTCTTGCTTTATTTCCTAGCATCTGTTATTTGAAAATCCATAAAAAAATCTTGTTTCCAATTCATCCAAATGTGTGTGTGTGTTTGTGACATTCCTTTTCTTTTGTCATAAATTAATCTCTCAGTGGACGATCTGGACTCATTCAGAAAATATAAATTTAAATTTAGACTGCAACTGCACTTGTACACTGACGAGTATAAACCTCTTACCAAAATATGGAAAAAAATATAAAAGTTTTAATGTGTTTTTATTGTGTTTTAATTGTAGGGTGAGAGTGCATCCAAATAGCATAACTCTTTACAAACCTTATTAAATGCACAAAATATGCCAAGCTTGATGTCAGGACACGATAGTGCATGTTTGTTGGTTATGGCTAAGATGTTTTTGGCTATAGATTTCATGATCTGTTAAAAAAAAAAAAAATTGTCAGAAGATGCGATGTTGTGTATGTTGAAGACTATTGAGGATATTGATAAAGTTGAAAAACCAGTTACTCAATATAGCTATGATCCAAATAACTTCGAAATAACTTCTTCAATAATGGTGCCAGAACGAGTTGAAGAAAAGATACAAGATGACCAACAGGGTCTAGGTGATATTAATACTCCCATGCAAATTGAGCTAGACGACAATGATCATTATCAACCACTAGTATTAATGGATTCACCATTTTTTGTACTTAGAGATCTATTACAAAAAAACAGTGTCCTACTAGATATTGTAGTAGCCATTACACATTCTTGACTGAAGAGGGAGAACCAGAGAGTCTCAGAGAATCTATGAAAGATGAAAACAAGGAGAAATGGATTGATGCCATGAAAGACGAGTTGAAGTCCTTGCATGAGAATAAAACCTTTGAGTTGGTGAAGTTACCTAGAGGTAAGAGAGCTTTAAAGAACAAATAATTTAGCTCACACCCATGGTATAAAGCTAGATTAGTTGCCCAATAATTTAGTCAAAGAAAGGTATTGACTTTGATAAGATTTTTCTCCTGTTGTGAAGATATCATCCATTCATGTTATGCTTGGTCTAGTAGCTAGCCTTGATTTAGAGATCAAACAGATAGATATTAAAATTGTTTTTCTTCATGGTGGCCCAGACAAAAAGATATACATGGAGCAATCAAATAGTTTCATGATAAGAGGATAAGAGAATTATGTTTGCAAATTGAATAAAAGCCTTTATGACTTGAAACAAACACCTAGATAGTGGTATGAGAAGTTTGAGTCAGTCATGGGAAATCAAGGCGGCTACAAAAAAACTACTTTTGATTATTGTGTTTTTATACAGAAAGTCTCTAATGATGATTTTATCATTCTTTTGATCTATGTGAATGATATATTGATTATTGGTAGAAACACTTTTAGAATTGACAACTTGAAGAAGTAGTTGAACAAGTCTTTCACCATGAAAGACTTAGGACTAGCAAAACAGATCTTTTGTATTTAGATCATTCTGGATAGAAATGCTAAGAAGTTGTGGTTGTCACAAGAGATGTGCACTGAAAAAGTACTTCAGAGGTTCAATTAGACAAGGTTAAAGTGGTTAATTATCCTCTTACTAATCACTTTAAATTGATCACTAGAAAAAATCCTTCTATAGAGCAAGAACAATCAGAGATGGACATAGTTCCATGCTTTAGCTGTTGGTATTTTAATGTACTATATGGTATGCACTCAACTAGATATAGCTCACAATGTTGGTGTTGTTAGTTGATGTCTTTCAAATTCAACTAAAGAACATTAGGCTATAGTTAAATGGATTTTCAAGTATCTTCGAGGTACTACTAGTGTATGTTTGTGCTTTGGCAATGATGCACCTATACTTGTTGGTTATACAAATGCAAACATGCTTGGTGATGTTGACTCTAGGAAGTCTACTTCATGGTACTTGATCACTTCTGCAGAAGGAGTTGTGTCATGACAGTCTAAATTGCAAAAATATATTACACTTTCTACTATTGAGACAGAGTTTATTGTAGTTGTAAAACCTTGTAAAGAGTTGTAACAGATGAAAAAATTGTTCAGGAACTTAGTTTCAAGCAAGACAAGTACAAACTATTTTGTGATAATCAAAGTGCAACTCATCTTGATAAGAATTCTACTTTTCACTCTTGATCGAAATATATTGATGTAACGTATCATTGGATTAGAAATGTGTTGGAAATGAAACAGTTTCAACTTGAAAAGATCCATACTGATGACAATGGGCATTGTTGACAAAGTCTTTATCTATCATGAGAGAAATTTGAGTTCTGTTGTTTTGTAGTTGGGATGACCACTTCCCCATATGGGCGTGAAGGGGAGGATTGTTAAGTGGGTCTAGATCATTGAGGCCGACTTAGAATAAATTAATAATATATATAGTTGTGCATATGTGTGTGACCTATTATATATATATATGTATATATATATTATAAAGGTGCACCCATGCAAAACCCTAATTAAGAAATTAAAGAGAAGAAGAAATTGAGAAGCAAATGATTGAGATGGCATGTAGAAGAAGAAGAATAAATTTAAAAATATTTGAATTTTGTAAATCTTTAGCCAAGATCAAGTGGTAATTTTAACTCAGATCTTGATGAAATTTTAATATTCAAGTACTATAAGGTGAACGTTTCCAATTGACGTCTCAACATTTTTTTTTTGTGTGTGTATTTTTCATATATCTTGTTTGACTAAATTTCTTAATTTTTTTCTGTATAAATTCCAACAATTTGATTCTTGAGATTTGATTAAGAAGGTGTCTCTACTTGATCTAAAGAAGAACTTTTGTATTTGCCCATTATTTCAATAGTGGAAGATTGATTGGCTTGTATCCGTGATTTTTACTCTCCACACTGAAATGGATTTTCATATAAAAATATATAATATTAATTGTGTGTTTGCCTTAATTCTTAATTTATTATTCATTTATGCGTGTTTCTCTCAACAATACAAACATAGTTTTATTTCTTATCATTAAGAGCATTTTCCTTAATTCTTGAACCCTTGTGCTTGTGACAGAATTGGTCGAGTGTTTTTTCTTATTTCATCAAGCTATAAACTGTGTCAAAAACCTGCATAATTTGGATGGGAAAATCACTTAGTTTTAGGGTCACAATCTGGTGGTTTGGAAATCATGTAGTTGTTGAAACAGACAAATTGTTAGATAATGAATAGCAACAAATCTGCTTCAATTTGATACTGCTATTATATCAAGAAACCATGATTTTATGTGCATAATATGGTACCTGAGTTATAGTTTAATGGCAACTAAAAACGCTAATGAATTCAAAGCCATGCTCGAATTTAGGATTTAAGATTTTTTTTATGTGAATTTCGTGTTTGTTACTCGCAATAGAATCCTTTTCTAGAAACTACTATATTCATAATATGTTTTGGGTCCAAAAGGCAAGACCCTATTATTCATCTTACCTTAAGGCCGCCCCCATTTGAAATCTCTTGGCTTTAATTCTTCTTCTCTTTGGCTTAATTGAAATATTCTTTTATTCATTCATATCTAATAAATTTATTTAAGAAGAAACATATGTATTAATACTCTTTGCTCAATTGCAGTCAATCAAACTTCAGATCTTGAGGCTTGATCTAATGGTTGGAGCCTTTGCTCCAAGGCTGAAGTACCTCTCTGCCTTGCTCTGTTTTTGTAGGACTTTTCCTTCATCTCTTGCTATGATCCCAGGCTTCCCAGCAAACATTGTTGGGTAGTATAAGGGGTTTATGTTGCTTAGGATGGGATTGGATAAATACATAATAAAATAAGAGAAATAAAAAATACAAAAGTTTAATGTAATTCCATCTTAATGGCTACATCTACTATACCACCACAAAGGGATAGTTCTATGAGTTTAGTCCAAGCCTGTTTGATTTCGTCTAGATCGAAGATTACTGTGCCATCTTTGTTCATTTTGGAAGAGTTTCCCTTTTTCTAGATCTTTTGCCAAAGGACTGCTACAATTATTATAGCTTTTTTCTAAAAATCTTTCTTTCCTTACTAATCATGTAATATCTTAAGAGTTCAGAAAATGGTAGTATATATCAAAAATAAATGAGAAAAAAAATAACATCAACTGAATACTTTTTGGGCTAAATATAAGTAAAGAACTCTAGGATTAAGCATATATGAGCTGGGAAAATTCAAGGATGGGTGACCCCTGAGAAGTTCGCATAGGCCCATCAAGATAAGTTATTTTGATTCTTCTTATCGCTCGATGCGGGATGTTATAAATTATCTGGGTATTAAGCATTAGCGCCATCCACATTGTGTGTGTATATCTTTGTGTATCCACTTTGTGTGTGTATATATATATATATACACACACACAAAGATCAAATACCTTTTCTAATGCAACTCTTTTGCTAAGAAAATCATTTACAATCTAGGTTGCATCCTTATTTTCAGAAAGATCTCTCAATACCACCATATTTTATAGCTGTTGTCGTCTGGAGCCCTTGCCATGTTGTCTTAAAATTGTTTTTGAGCAATATTGGGATCCTCAATGACAGTGTCTTGTTATGGCCATTTGCACTGGCAAGACAAGGAGATAAGAGGTCTAAGCCTAGTATTACGTTCAAATTCTTTATATCTTCATAAATCTTCACTCTCGTCGTTCATTGTTTCATTAAAAGGTGACAAACCATACATTATAGTAAACTCTAATGGCTCAAGCTCTACACAGATGAAAATGTGGACCCATATCAATGAACTCATTTGAAATCCAAACCATAGTAAAAACAAGTGATGTTTGTGACAAAAAATATGATTATGTTGGAAACTCTATACAACATCATCTCTTGTGTGTGCTCTTTAATGAAATTTAGTAGAACTTGTTTGATTTCAATTCCATATAATTTATTTTAAGATGCAAACAATTACACAAATTTCATATGAATCCCTAATTGTTCCCAAAAGCAATCAATTTCTCTGCTCAATTGCAATCATCAATCTTCAGTTCTTTAGCCCAACCAAACTCTTCCAAGAATGACAAGACCACCCCATTTGACCATCCAAAGCCCGTCTGTGTTGCAGGAAAGCCAGGAAAAGTTTGAGTCAGTTAAACAACATGACACAAAGCCCTTTTCTTTCAAGCAGGAAATCAATAACTTGCATTAACAAATAAGTTGAGAAATACCCTAATAGGTTCTAGAATATCCAATTCTAACCTGCTAATCGATAATGAAGATTTGAGAATATTTCGGAAGGTTAAAAACTAACTTTAGATGCTTCTACTTGCGAATAGCTCGTGGTGTTACAAGTGATATTTAAAGTGACCCAAAATCAAAACCAAAATTTGAGCAAGTTGAGATTTGCAACTTGGTGAGGATGCCAAGGTCAAAATTAGGAAGATTTGTCACAAACCAATGTCCTATTAGTAATTTACAAGAAAAATAGAAGTATATTATATGGTTTTAAGAATCCGAGAGTTACTTCACCTAACATTTTTAAGAGAGGACAAAAAACATGAAGAAAAAGGGTAGAAAATGTTACTTACAAAGATATACTAAAAAACAAGTTGAGGAAATTGTATTTTTAATAGATAAAAACAAAATGAAAAGCTTAAAAGGAGGCCAAATGCCACTCATTGAGGCCTATATTGACCTAAAATTTTTAATAGGCCATCACTCATGTTGGGCTGGGTTTTTAATCAAACCCAACTACTTTAATTATAAATAAAAAAATTTAATTAGTAAATTAAAATTATAAATTCTGATAATTCAATTTCAAATTCTTGCAAAGAACTATTGTAAGATATTGAATAAAGTATGTTAATTTTCAGTATATTTATATTATTCTATTATTTTTTATTTTTTTTAATAAGTTTTTCCCTCACTGAATTTTTTTCTGGCTCCGCCCCGGCTTGGACTGCTATATCTTATTTGTATATTTCTTAGACAATTATGGTAGCTTTTAAACTATATGTGCTTCTACAAAAATCAGAAACCAAAACTGCAGCAATAGTGCTTAAAGATTATAATAGCTCTATGAGACTAACAAATCCATTTCTCAGAAGCCAAAAACAAGACACTCCTAAACAAGTTTCTTGTTTTTTTTACTTGCCAATCCTAATAATGAGATGACGTGACACGTGATACAATGGCCTTACATAGATAGAGATGATTGATGATTTAGTTGAATTCGTTGACCTAGTGGGATAAAGATTTGTGCTGTTATTCTAAAAGTGAGATGGGAACAGTCCATTACCTGGGGAACGTATTCACCACCACCTCCAAATTCTCCACATTTCTCAACATCATATTTCTCATGCATTGCTCCTGATTTCTTGTAAGCAACATAGTTGGTCCTGATCCACCTCACAGCAATGTCCTCTGCCAAAGCTCTCGCCTCCTTCGATCCTGACTTGACCAAACCTTCAACAATCATATGTTGAAGTGGGGCCCAACCATTTGGAAAGTCCCTTCACAAAACAACATAGTTAGATAATACAGAAATGATCTGTTTACAGTAGAACTGATTTGTTTGAGATTCAAGGTAAACAGAATTGGTAGCTAAATGCTTACCATTGTTGTCCAGACTTGGTCAAAGTTGTAGAAATACCAACTGCACGGATCAGCCCAGAACTTTGAAGGCTCCGCACGGCTCTCTCCACTAACGCGCGGTCTGTACAGATTTAGACACAAGCAGTATTTTCATTATAGCTTGTCAAAGTATGGGGTTTTATGCTATATCATAAAAGCAAGCCCAAATGACTATTATTCTCGAGTGTTCATGGATAATTAAGGCCAAAAAAGCAAGGTAACATCACTTTCCTTATGGCAACTGATTAAAGGTTACACTTCTGTTCTTAGTTTGCATTTCCATCTACCTTTCTTACACATAAGTTCTTACGAAGCACCGAAATTTAAACCAATCAGAGTTGTAACACTTGTCGAGGGAATCAAACTAATCCATTGTCTCTTGATCAAGCAAGTTTCAAGAAAATGAGCGACTCGAGACACTTTCAACTTTGCTCATGGACTAGTCTAAACTTCATGCTAGTCAATACTGTAACGGAGAAGGTACCAGATTTCTCATTGGTAGAGCACAGTATCATCATTGAACGCTACCAGGTTCTGTCTCAGTAAAATTAATAAACACTCACTAAATTTTAAAGTTGTAATTATTTGCTCACTCAATTTTAAATTGTAACCACTTACTCACTGAACTTTACTCATTGTTAACCATCCATAATTCGTTATAACCTTGTCAAATATTATACTAAAGGAATCTGACGTGGCAAACGGAATCTAAAATTACCCAATCAAAACAAATAAATAGCCGAGTCAGCTCCCCGTTAGCTCCAAATCATTTGCCAACTCATTTAAGTGAGATTAATTAATTGGAAGCTTAGAGACGAAATTGAAATTAAAGCTTCCAGTAAGTAACCAAATTGAATTAAAATTCAGGGTTTCTGCTGGTCACCAGATACACACGCACGACACAAAATCAAGGGCTTCTGCCACTATTCTTCCTCGCCGCACAGTTGCTCGGTGCTCGTGGCTACTCTTCTGCTTCGCTGCAAGATTGTTGGGTGCTCGTGGGTCCTTGCTGTGCGATTGCTCGGTGCTCGTGGGTTCTCCCTCGCCGCACGATTGCTCTGTGCTCTTGGCCGTCGTTCTCCCTTGGGACGCAGTTGCTGGGTTGGAAGTGCTTCTTGCTTCTTTTGGAAGTGATTTCAAAGTTAACTTGTGGGATTTTACTTGTCTATTATTTTAATCAACTTTATATATATATATATATAATATTATGCACCTTTTATTCTGCTGCTCGTCCTTCTCCATAGCCAAGCAACTTATTCAAACTGAATTGCATATAAATTGGTCTAGTGTTGAAATTTTGAACATATCATTATTTAATTGCAATTATGCCCTCATTTGAGTCAACATACTGATATTGAAAATGCTTTCTCGTAGGGTGACCCAAAACCAGTGCTTCTTGCTTTGTGTATTTACATCCAGTGCTTCTGTTTTCCAGGACAAAGGTGACCCACAAGTAAGGAGAATGGACCACATAGGCATTATTGAGGACGCTGCATTGGAGACCCGAGATGGTGGACCACATGAAGGTATTTTTTTTTTAACTGAAAGATTCTACGTTCCAAATAAATTATTCATCTTTTAGATTTATCTGTTGTAAATTTTTTCCTTTTCCATCCCTTATTGTGCTACATGTGAAAGCTCTCCCAGAACCATAACTGTAGAAATGAAATCTAATTGTAGAGCTTGAGGATGAGTTGGACGATGCTGGAACAGAGCTTTCTGACTCCGAAGATGATGTGAACGATGGTGATTTTCAGTATGACAGTAATGCTCCAGAACGAGTATCGATTGGTCTAAACTGCGACCCTATTGTTGAAAAGGAACACACAGACTTAATTGGAGAGGATAACGACTCTGATCGTTCATATGATCCGTTGTCCGAGGAGTTAAACACCGACTACTCATCAGGTGAGGAGGATAACATTAGACTCCCTGTATTTAACGAAGAGAAAGAGATGTGGGATCCTCAATTTGAGGTAGGGAAGACATTTAAGGATGTCACACAGTTTAGAAAAGCTGTAAAACACCATGGGGTAGCCACGAGGTGCAATTTGAGGTTAAAAACGAATGATGATAAGAGAGCACAGGTCATATGCAAAAGTGGGTCTAAGTGGAGGATTTGGGCATCGGAGAATAAGAAGTTGAATTGCATACAAATAAAGACTTATAATCCCATCCACACCTATATTAGAAATGGCACAAATAGGCACTGCATAGCTAAGTATGTAGCTGAGAGATATTTGGAAACCTTTAGGTTGGATCTAGAATGGAAGATTAAGTTAATTATGAAAAGAGTTAGGGATAACTTGAAAATAAATATTGTGAGACAGACTGCTTGGAAAGCTAGGAGATGGGCTAGGATTTTGATTGAGGGGACGAATGGCCACCAATTTGGGTTACTATGGAGCTTTGCCGAGTAGTTGTTGAGAACAAACCCAGGTTCCACCTGTAGGATTGCAGTGCATGAATCCAAATTCCAGGGAATTTATGTATGCCTAGATGCTTGCAAGAAAGGATTTGTTGCAGAGTGTAGGCAACTAATAGGATTGGATGGATGTTTTTTGAAGGGTACATTTGGGGGTCAGATGTTGGTTGCAGTTGCGTTATTTGTAGGCAACTAATAGGGTGTAGGCAACTAATAGGATTAGATGCCAATGATTGCATCTATCCAATTGCATTTGCTATTGTTCAAAGGGAGAATACTTCCACCTGGATATGGTTTATGAGACATCTAAGTGGGGACTTAAAGATTGTTAACTGCAACGAATGGACCTTTATGAGTGACCGCCAAAAAGGATTGCAGAATGTGATTGAGGAGATGTATCCAAATGAAGAACATAGATTTTGTGTGCGCCACATGTACATTAATTTCTTCAGAAAGGACTTTAAGGGATTGGCTTTGAAAGAGATCCTTTGGAGGGCTGCAAAATCAACTAAAGTTGCAGACTACAACTTTTGGATGCAAAAGATGCAAAAGGAGTCCAAACCTGCATATGAGTGGTTGTTGGACAGGCCTGCAAACGAATGAAGCAAGTCACATTTTCTAACGAAGGTAAAGAGTGATATATTGTTAAACAACCTATGCGAGTGCTTCAATAAACTACTTTTGGAAGATAAGGAGAAGTCAATTGTGACAATGCTAATAGACATGCACATTAGCACAATGAAGAGGATTCAAACAAGAAGGGACAAGATGAGGAGAGTCATAGGCCCTTTATGCCCTAAAATTCATGACAAATTAGTGAAGAACCTTGAAGTTGCAAATGGTAACGAGGTGGATTGGTCCGGGGGAGCACAGTGGTATGTAAGAAGTAAGGATGGTGAGTTTGTGGTTGATCTCCCTGCTCGCACTTGCACTTGTAGGAGGTGGGATCTCACCGGCATTCCATGTGGCCATGCTTGTGTGGCAATCATAGAGAAAATGGACCTTTCTGTGCACTACAAAAATGATTGCTACAAGGTGAGCACTTACCTAACTTGCTATGAGAATCTTGTTATGCCACTTAATGGCAAGAAGTTGTGGCCTCTTGTGGATAAAGCACCTCTCAGCCCACCCGAATGGCAAGCGACCAAAAGAGGTAGAAGGCAGAAGAAAAGGAGGCTGGAAGCTGAAGAGGTTGTTGTTAAGCTGAAAAGTGGAACTAGTAAGATCAAGAGAACAGGGTCAATTGTTATGACTTGTAGTTTATGTGGTTTACCCGGTCATAACAAGCGGTACCACAACAAAGCAGATACACCCTACGAGGTTGGTTTACTACACATGCTGAATTTAATATAAAACAATTAATTATATACACTAACTTTTGAACTTTGAATGCACAGGATTGGTTTGGGCAGCCAAGGGATCAACCTGTTGATGCATATAGTCAAAGTGTAGACCAGCCACCACAATCTAGGGTATTGCCTCTGATTTGTTGCCTAGCATATTTAACTTAATAAATAATAGAGCAATTGTTATATTTTCTTTAACTCTAATTCATTGTATTTTCATTTACTAGCATCTTTAACTATTGTATTTTTCAATTATGTAGAGTAAACTTCAACCTAGAAGATCTACTACAATGCCTTCAGCTAGAGTAGCTCTTGACCCTTTGATGGAGGCATCCCAATTTCAATTCATGCCAACTCTGGGTATAGGGCCATCAAATGCATCTCACATGAACAATGATGGACCCATCCCACATGCACTTTATTCAGCAAACATCGTTGAAGATCAAGGTCAAAGTTTTTCCTTAGACACTATGGTAGATGTCATACAACAAATTAAGCATGAGGAGCAAGCAAAGAGGAAGGCTATGGCAGCAAGGAACAGAAGAATTGCAAGGAGCTCATTGCCCTTTGTTGCTCCTAGGGGCAGGAAACCAGCATCCACATCTTAGCTTGATAATTTATTATTATTATTTTTTTTTTGCTATTGTTACACCCACAATGATGTATTATATTAAATTGGCATAGATGTAATGAGTAAACTTGGTGGCCACCGTTTAGGATTGAGTTTTTGTTTTCTTAAGATGGTCATAGAGTCACATTATTTGGATGGGTAGGTGTTTTGTTTGAGGCGATGATGGATTAAAAATTGTTGATTTTTAGCATAGAAGAAATACGATTTTTGTAATTAGTTTTTGGATCTTGGTCTCATTATTGAATATTTTTTTTGTGGCACATAGACTTCCCCCCAACTGTAATCCTGAAAGGAATGGCTCATTGCTATGTGTGTCTGCGATTAGTTGACAACTGTGATTAGGGGAGAATGGACAACTACGGGTTGATAATGTTTACTGTGGTACCACGTTTTTGTGCTAAATATAATACCAATCAAATACTAATAAACGTTTGTACAAGATAAGTTGGTGGCATCATACAATTAAAACATCAACTGTAGTTCTAACATACATTCAATTTTATTATCACAAATTGACTTCATGGTTCATGGAAAGAGAACACAGAAAGGGCTGGCTACCGATACAGTATAGTGAATCTGTCTACGGCTACCACGGTGCCAAAATTTACACTTGTTTGTTGGGTCATTTGATCCACTTGAAGCTTTGTTTTCAAGCCAATGGAACCTCTCACTTGATGACACAAACAACAGTTTTGGTCGAAGAGGACAAGTTCCAGTGTTTATTGAGTTTGTTGTTTCTCCCAGTGGCAATATACAAATTCCAATTGCTCTTGGAATGGCCTGCCAAATCACAAAAGTGTAACAAGGTGTTCATTGGACAATGTGCTTGATTTACAGTCATCTACAACAAATTGCTAATCATCTTTGTCACTTTCATAGTTTTGGTATAGAGACAGCAGTCCAGTGCTTGGAGTAGTTCAGCTCTCTTCCTCTGACTTGTCAGCTAATTTCGCCGGCGTACTAGATTTGGAGGATGAAGATGGTGTTAGAGACTCTGGAATAGTGCTTGAATTATTTGCTTTTCTATCTTCCTCTTGTTTGATGTCCAGCTTTGCTGGCTCATTACTCTTGGGGCTGAAGATGGTTTTTTGACAACAGAAACCGTGACTGATGAAGACTTGAAAATGAATTTACTATAACTGGTTCTCTGAGAACCCCCTTGCTTTTCTGTCAAATAACCATGGGAAAACACAAATGAGCCAAGGCCATTATGGGAAATATGGTAAAGCCAACAAAGCATTTTCAATATCAGCATGTTGACTCAAATGAGGGCATAATTGCAATTAAATAATGATATGTTCAAAATTTCAACACTAGACCAATTTATATGCAATTCAGTTTGAATAAGTTGCTTGGCTATGGAGTAGGACGAGGAGCAGAATAAAAGGTACATAATATTATATATATATATATAAAGTTGATTAAAATAATAGACAAGTAAAATCCCACAAGTTAACTGTGAAATCACTTCCAAAAGAAGCAAGAAGCACTTCCAACCCAGCAACCGCGCCGCAAAGGAGAACGACGACCACGAGCACGGAGCAATTGCGCGGTGAGGGAGAACTCACGAGCACCGAGCAATCGCACGGTGAGGACCCACGAGCACCCAACAATCTTGCAGCGAAGCAGAAGAGCAGCCACGAGCACCGAGCAACTGTGCGGCGAGGAAGAACAGTGGCAGAAGCCCTTGATTTTGTGTCGTGTGTGCGTATCTGGTGACCAATAGAAACCCTTAATTTTAATTCAATTTGGTTACTTACTGGAAGCTTTAATTTCAATTCTGTCTCTAAGCTTCCAGTTAATTAGTCTCACTTAAATGAGTTGGCAAATGATTTGGAGCTGACGGGGAGTTGACTCGGCTATTTATTAATTTTGATTGGGTAATTTTGGATTTCGTTAGTCACGTCAGATTCCGTTAGTGTAATATTTGACAGGGTTATAACAAATTATAGATGGTTAACAATGAGTAAAGTTCAGTGAGTAAGTGGTTACAATTTAAAGTTGAGTGAGCAAATAATTACAACTTTAAAATTTAGTGAGTGTTTATTAATTTTACCCATGTATTGACATAATAAATTCATAGTATACATCATACAAAACCAACATTACTGTAAAAATATGTTACAAAAAAATAATTTATTTAACACCACAGTATAATAATGCCCCCAAATCAGCATACAAATTATACATTGAGGTAGATAATACAATTGATAATATAACATATATGAAGACAAAATAAATAATTTAGTTGTATGAAAAAGATGTAAAATAAATTATTTGTTGCTCAGTTTCTACAAATTCCTACAAATTCTTCAACATGATTTTGCTGCTCAGTTTCATTGACTAAATCTTCAATTGAGTTATCAAGTGAACTATTTGTTTTGTTTTGAAAAAATTTATCCAAAGCTCCCTTTTAAGATTGAGTTAATTCTTTTCTCTGTCTTTTTCTTTTTCTTTTTTGACTTCCAGATAGGTTTTTTTTACTAAACATTATTACTTGAAAACAGAAACAATACAAGGAAAGCCAATGCAATTTTAATACTTCAAAGAATAAACAAAGAACAACATAATCTGGAATTTGAGAAATCCTCTTTGAGAAATCCACCTCCACAGAAAGTTCCCAAGAATCAGTTTAGAATTTTAAATAAACGGACTTGAATGAAGAGTCCGCCCAACACTAAGCGGAAGGATCAGCTTACTTAGAATTTTAAATCAACGAACTTCAAGGTCTTTAGCGGACTTGAAGTCTGCCCAACAATGCATTAAGCGGACTTCAAGTACGCTCAGCATTGTTGGGCGTTCTTTTTCTTGAGACAGGGTCTTTTTCTTAATATTAAATTAATTAATAATTATAATAATATAATATAATAATCACTAAAAATATTTTGGGCCCCTTGAGTAATGGGCCCAGGGTAGTCGCACTGACTGCCCCTATTCAAGGCCGGGTCTGCACACACACATACTGTCAGGGCCCGCTTTCCGATATACCCACTAGCATAGGACATCCGAAAGAGAGTCCATCCAAAATGGAATTACAGAAGCAAACATAAACAAAACTTCATCAAATAGACAACTCACTTCTATTATGAGCGATAATCTTTCTTACAATATTTCTTTGGGCTTACAAGCCATACAATTCTCAAAAATAAACAAGGGTCCAATACCATACAAAATAAAATAACCTTCTACACTGACCCTCCTCACAAGTCCCAAAAATCTTCAGGTCGGGGGAGATCTCTGTACACTACTGAAACTCAACTTTAAACCCCGCTAGATTCCCCTTCTACTATCGATTTTCCCTTACCTGGAATGACAACAAGCAAACGAGTGAGCCACAAGGTTCAGTAAGCATAATTATAGTAAAGGGGAAATATAGATGAATCCCTGAAGGCATGCATAAGATAAGAGTCAATGGAAGACTTCTACTCGACATTTAAAACAAGCTTTAGCTCATGCTTTCTATATTATTATAACCTCCATAAATGGTATCTTTGTTTAAAATCAAAACACACATGCAGCTCATAGAGTGTTATTTGCACCATTTAAATGTTGGCATAAAGCCCATTCTTTTCCATATGTGACTCATAGCACAAGAAGCCACCAATTCATGCTCATGCAATTTTATATAATGATGGAACATACATGTGCCACATTGGCCCTCTAGGTCTTCACATCCATGACTAGAATGTATACATATATATTAAAATCCATTAGCCACCACAGTGGCGGGAGCATCCCCTGTCGGGTTTATGGCCACCTCACCCGCGCCAGACGCTCAATGGGATATCCCGGCTCACACTTACGATACTTAGCCACCCTTCCAAAATAATACTAAGGTGCAACAACAATAATAGCAATGCATCATACAATGGAAGAGATTCCCGTGGACATGCCACCCAAAAACTTTACTTATGGACTTTCCCAAACAAGCTCAATATGGTTAGTATAGAATTAGGAAAGCCTTAAATGACTCAAATTATCTCTAAAATATATCATATTATATATCAAATTAAATCCCTCGAAGTCTAGTTTATGAAGCTTCAAACAGATCGCAATTTCGAGTTCTACGTCAAATGTTATGGTCAAAATAGCGCAACCTACACAGTGTTGAAAAAAGTTGATTAGTCGACTTTTGGAAGGCATTAGTCGACTAAAGCTTAGTCGACTTATGAAAATGCTTAGTCAACTCATAAAGACCCATTAGTTGATTGGACCGAGGCTGGGACCGAAAACATGCAAAAACAGGCCTCCAATGAGTCGACTAAGCCCCAAAAATAGTCAACTCATCACCCTCAAACACACTAAATGACCCCAAAACTCCCCAAAACAATCCCAAAACAAACCATAGCTAATCTCCTACCCCCAAGTTTCCATTCCATGAAATAAATATGGGGAAAACAAGCCCCAAAGAGACCAAGAACAAGACTCAATGAAGCCATTAAAAGAAACCCATTTTTCTTTTGGAAAAGTTGGAACAACCAACTCAACTTAAGTTTCAAAAACACCACTTTAAGACATAAACATATAATCTTGGCCAAGCATAAAAATATAATCTTGGAACAAAAGTTAAGATAAACAAGGAAGGATGCTTGCCTTTTCTTGATGAAGAAACCAAAGAGAAGATGAAGACCCTTCACTTGAGCTTGCTTCCCAACCAACTATGGAAGAAGAAGGAATGAAGAAGATGAAGAAGAAGGAAGCAAAAGGCTGCCGAGAGAAAGAGAGAAAGAGAGAGAGGAAAATTTGGAGAAGAAGCAAAAAGGCATGGCTTGCCTTCTCGCCACCCACCAAACCCACCTAATCTTGCTTCATTTTCCAAATTTGCCCCACATGCATAACACACACATAACACTTTATCAAGCCCCATTTTGGACTTTTGGCTAAATCCATTTTCTTAATCATTTTATTTAATCTCCTATTTACACACATAATAAACATATATATATATATATATACAAGGGCCCATTTACATTAATGGCCCAAGCCCACTTAAAGCCCATCCATGCTAGGCCCTTGCAATTTATCAACCCATCACTTTCATGGGGCTACAACCTTTGGTCCAAGCCCACTTCACATCCCATTTATACTTTAGTTTTTCACACTCAAAATAATTTACTTTCAAGAAAAATTCCACCAAAAATGCTATTCTTATTAATTTAATTACAACTAACAATTAAGGCCCACAAACATGCTCTACATCACAATGCAAATATAATATCATCTAAGACCCATTAAATGAGTCGTTACACATACACACAGATATATATATATATACACACACACACAACCACACCTATATATATACACACACAAACACACATGAAAACGCATGGCACGAAAACGTGCGGCCATGCATTTTCATGTCTGTATATATATATATATATATAGGAATCAGCTTCCATGGTCGCGGCCATGCATGCGTTTTCGTGTGTGTGTGTATATATATAGGTGTGTGTGAGTGTGTGTGTGTGTGTATATATATATATAGGAACCAGGTTCCATGGCCGCGGCTGCCATGGTTTCGGCCATGCATTTTCGCGCGCATGTGTGTGTGTATATATATAGGTGTGTGTATGTATATATATCTGTGTGTGTGTTTGTGTGTGTATTTGAGGGAGAGAGATGGGTGTGTGAGAGTGAGATAGAGATAGGTGCAATGAGAGATGAAGAAGATGGTATTGAAGAATAAAATAAAATTTTTGAAAGATGTTGGGTGAATTTTGATGGGAGTGGCTGTGAAAAGCCATAATGTGGCTGTGAATAGAATTTCCCTTCGCCCATTCTACTTATCTATCTTTTATTCACACATAAATCCCTAGATGTTGATAGGCAGTGGCGTCATGTGGGTCAGATTTTAAAGGGAAATGGAAGGGTCGATTCATTGAATTCAAAGCAATTCCTTCAAAGAGAAAATTCACGGCAGCGATGAGCTCGCAATCCGCACACTTCCTCCATCGTCCACATGCTCACACTCGTACTGTCTATCAATTTCCTTTTTTTTTTTTATTTTGCTTGCTTGTTTTAATCATCTTTTCATAAATGTATATACTTGCTTGGCTATATACATATATTTGTCAAAGAAAAGAATTGTTAAGGGTAATTTAATATCTTAACATGTTGCAAAGAAGCAACATGTCAAGATATTAAATTCATCTTAAAAATACTTCCCTTACTTAAACATGTTGCTTCTTTGCATGATCGAAACCAATTCCTTAGTTCCAATGGAATTGGAATTCTAATTAGTTTCAATGATTCCAATAAAATTAGGTTTTACTTGATTAAAAATAAAAAATTAGTTGAGTACAATATTTATTAATTAATTAAATTATACTAAGTACCTCCTTGTGTCTTATTTATTCCTATCCTATGGTAGGTTTCATTAACATAAAAATGAAAAATAGATATCTTATAAAACAAAAATGAGAAAAAATTATTTTTAAAAAAATATAAAATGAAAATGCAAAAAATATATATATAATTTTTTTTGTAAATATGATTTTTAATATAAAAATTTATAAAAAAATAGTTATTCAATGTAAAAATAATCATAAATTGCATAATGTATTCAAAAAAATTATAAAAATAAATTTTAAAAAAATTAAAAATTTTAAGTTAGAGATAAAGAAAATTTTATTTTTATTTGTAGAATGATATTTTTTTAATATTATAAAATTGTCACAAAAAAACTTTAAAATTGTAAAAGTGGCCTGAAAATATTTATTGGCATTTCAAAAATAGAAAAGATTCGAAAACACAGAAACAATACCCTTAAGAAATTTTCGTGCATTATAGTTCTTATGCCAAAAAGTAGCTCTTTTTTTTTTTGTTTTTTTCATAATCTCATTCAATTACAAAAAAATCATGTTCTTAATTAGGAAATGAGGGAGGGGTGAGCTCATGATGAATAGTTCTTGGACCCATCTCAAAATAAATATGTCAGACGTAGAGAAAGATAGAAGATGAATGATAGGTGCGAGGGTTTCAGCAACCCCCGCATCACGAGGTGCAAGGGGTGCTTAAACCCCCACACCGCGAGGTGCGGAGGTTCTGAACCTCCGCCCCGACCCTTCCCCACCCCGGTCACGATGGCAGCATCGCTGCCTTTGTCAGCCGCGATGGTGGCGGCCACGATACCGCCACCATCACCCCAAGTCGGGGAATGCTGGGTTCCCCGATTGCTACCATGGTTAGGTTCCATGGCCACGGCTGCCATAGCTACAGCCATGCTATGTCTGCATATATGTGTGTGTGTGAGTGTGAGTGTGTATATATATATATATATATTGCGTGTGTGTGGCCGACCCACTCTCTCTCTCTCTCTTTCTTTCTCTCTGTGCTGTTGCCATGGCCGAATCGTGTGTGTGTGTATATATATATGTTTGTGTGTGTGTGTGTGTGGGTCGGCCATCGCAGCCAACCCACTTTCTCTCTCTCTCTCTCTGCTACAGTTGGGGTTAAAATTGGAATTTTAAAATTAGTGGAGCATTTTGCATGGGGTGGACTGTGAAGAGCAATTTAACGGGCTGAGGGTAGAATTTCCCTAAGGATAATGCTACATGGCCAATCTGGCCGACAATGTGGTTTAAAATTACACATATATCCCTTAAGACAATTACAAGTATACCCCTGAAAATCACAAAGTCAGACGCACCTTCATCTCAGCTTAGGGTTTTATTATGCGCCCAAAATTTCGGGTCCATTCTCACTCTAACTCTCTCTCTCTCTCTCTCTCTCTCTCCTCAGATCGGTGCCTGAGATAGTGGAAGCAAAAATTAGATCGGTAGACGCACCTGAGACGGATCTCCCTCGTTGTCGTTAGCATCTGCAAGGTCCACTCTCACTCTCACTCTTTCTTTCTTTCTCTCTCTCTCTCTCTCCAACGCCTTCATCTTCATCCTCATTCTCTCTCTCTCTCTGACTGTGTGCCCAAAAATCAGTAGGGTTCTCTGTGTGCCCAAAAACCAAGCTGAGACGCCCCATTTTTGGATAGATCTCTCATCTTCATCTGCAAGGTGCGCACTTTCTCTCTTTCTCTCGACACAAAATATATATAAATTATTTTATGGAACTGAACAAAGAGTACTGCAAGCATGGAATATGTGTTACAATGTGAGATTCTTGCATTTTTTTAATTGAGATTCTGTTGGTTGAGGCATTAATGGAGATGAGGTCAATAAGAGCATCATCGAATATGAGAACCTCACTGTTTAGGAACACTTGCAGTGAATAGATGGAGTGGTGTTGAAAGCCGATAATCGGCGCTATCGCTGGCTTCACGTCACCACCGAGTTCAAGATCGCCCTCGCTTGCGATGTGGTGTTCGCCGCTAAGGGCGCTAAGTTCATCGATACTCATGCTAGGTTTTGGATCTGATCTCCCTTTGTAATGGATTGGACTTTCTGTTTGCTTGCTAAACTATGCTAACGCCCTACTTTTTGTTTGGGAGACAATAGTAATGGAATTCCATCTATTTTCTTTCAAAGGCCTACTTTTGTCTCCTAAATTAGGGGAGAATGGATAAAATGGAAATGGGTGAAAAATTACTTTTTATGTTTTTGACAACATTGAAAACTTAATAGTAGTTTATAAGCTAACTGTAAATTTACCCTTAACTTATCATTCCTCTCATTGTTAAAATGAGACTCTTTAAATTGCTTGTTCCACCACTTTGTTCTCAGTCTCATTGAGTCTGTGGCTTATTGAGATTGTAGTTGGAATCCTCTTTCTTGAAATTTATCTGTGTGCTTTGTTTGTATTTTCTATTGCACAATTAACTGAACTCATGGTCTGTCGGTTTGGGATATTTCCTTCATAGGGTCTCTCTCAGAAGCTTTCACAAATTATAGGGCCCAATAAACAGAGTCGGTCTTGGGTTTTTTAAGGCTCGGGGCAAATTTTCTCAAGTGTGCCCCTTTATATAAATTAAATAAAAAAAATAAAAACTATTAACTAATTAATTTTATTAAAATTATAAAAATTTATAAAAGATAAGAAAGAATACTTTGGGGCCTCATTAAAACCTTGTTTGAGAAAAACCCAATGGGACAAAATCCCAAACGAAGGAAAAAGAGTACCCCGCATTGTAAACATTGCATTATTAATTGAAAACTACATATTTGAGTCTACATACTTTCTCCCGAATCTTTGTAAGCATTTCTTGATTTGATCAATCTTCCTTTCATCCTCCACAATTAATCGAAGTAAAAACAATCATCACATGTACCTACAAAATAAAAATAGCAAAGAAATCTCAACCACAAAACATAATTTAAAATGTCTTCTTGTTGCACTTTTATATGCAAAATCATCAATTATACTATCATATTTAATGTTTTCTAACATATCCTTTTCAATGCATAATATCGCTAATCCATTTAGTCTATCTTGAGTCATGGTGGTCCGCAAATAAGATTTCAATAATTTTAATTTAGAAAAACTTCTTTTAGTAGATGTCACAGTCACAGGTAAAGTCAATAATACCTTATAAGCAATCATTATATTAGGAAACATATCCACACTCTTTACAAACTTAAGAATTTTAATGGATGTCCATGGTTTATCTGTTTCATATGTTTCTTTTGGTAACATCACTTGCAACACCTGTAATTCTGAAAATAAGTCTCTTACATCAACATCAGAAACATCATCACATTTTAAAGCATTTTCCAGATTCACACAAAAACTTCTCAATTCATCATCATGAAACGAAGTCAACTTTGCAGCATCAAATAAGAACCCAAAAATAGATTCAAAAGAATGCAATTGTTCAAACCTACTATTCAATTCACCAAGAGCAATATTCACTATAACAAGAAAATAATCAGTTCTAAATGATTCTTCAAATGATTGTTGTTCCCTATCACTATTGAAAACCTCATCAAAATGCCTTTTTCTACAAACTTGACGTTTTTTTGAAAATACAGGCTCAATTCCCATATCAAGGGAAATTTCTTTAGCATCAATTATGGCAGAAATAAACCCATTTATTCTATAGTTTTCAAAAAAATAAAACCAGTCCTCCTAATTGTCTTACAGCAACATCAAGACGCATGTCCTCAAATTGTAACTTTTTACTAACTAAGTTAATCTTATGCAAAGTGTCATGCCAAATAACTAAACTTAATATAAATTCAAAACTTGAAAACTCTTCTGATGCTAAACTTTGAGCATCCCTACTCAATTTGACATATTCACTAATTTCTATTAATTTAAATAAAACTTCTCTGATTTGGCAAACTTGAGATTTTATTGCTTTGACACTTTCAATGTGACTTTCCCAACATGTAGTTGACAATGATTTCAAAGCCAAACCATCTATGTAATCAAGTAACACATTCTATCGCTTTGTTGAATTAGAGAATACCGTATATATGCATTGACATGCTCCAAAAAAATATTTTTCTTTAACACATGAGTTGGCCATATTACAAACTATTAAGTTGAGACAATGAGAACCACATGACATGTAAAATGTTCTAGAATTTATATCAAGTAATCTTTTTTGTACACCTAGATTTTTTCCTTTCATATTAGAGCCATTATCATAACCTTGTCCCCTCACATCATCAATATTAAGTGTAAGGGATTCAATTACATTTTTCAATTTATTAAAAATTCTTAATCCAGATGTATCTTCCACATTTAGAAACTCTAGAAAGTACTCTTCTATATTTATTGGAGTACTTGAAACATCGACACACCTCAATATTAAAGTCATTTGTTCTTTGTGACTTGCATCAGGAGTACAATCAAGAATGAATGAAAAATATTTAGCCGTTTTTATTTTTTCAATGATTGCATGTTTAACATTTGATGCTAAAATAGCTATCAACTCATTTTGAATTTTATGGCTAAGATAATGATAATGAATCTTCTTATCTTGAATGAGTCAAAAATGGTGTTGCATTACTGAATCAAACTCTGCAATCATTTCAAGTATGCCTAAAAAGTTACCATTACCATATTCATAAATTTTTTCATTTGTTCCACAAAAAGCCAAATTATGTATAGCAAGAAATTTCACAACAGCGATGATTCTGACAATAACATTTTTCCAGTGTAGTATATCTTTCTTGATTAACTCTTGTAATTCTGTATCAATTGTTTGATTTGTTTTCAATTTGATTTGCAATTCAATACAAGACCTCAAGTTAGTGAGATGTTCAATACTGCTTTCATGTTGTTTAAGCTTCTCACCAAGATGTTTCCAATCTCTAATTCCTTCACTAGTTAACTGACTTTTAAAATTCATTGTTTTAAACAACTTACAACAGAAACAAAACACTTTATCCAACTCCTTTGAGTACACTAGCCATTTTCAATCCTTAGTTTCCCCATTTGGTAACATACGAAGATAATAATTTGAAGAAAAATGCCTATTGTGCTCGTCCATGGGGAATTTGAGATTAGCTTCTCTTATGGGGCCTTTTTCTACAAGTAAATCTCTCATTTTTGCATCAAGATTATCCCAAACTCGTGGATTATAAATGTTTAAATCAAATCTTGTTTCAGGACATTCATTTTCATGGCAAGGTTCATCAATATTTTCATTTTCATCTAGATCACCAATTTCTTCATTCACTTCATTCTCATTTTCTACTAATTCTTCCAATTGAATTGGTTGTTCACATTCATTTGGTAAATCTTCATCTAAATTTTCAAGTGAAGCATTGGTTTGTTTAACAAAATATTTATTCAAAGATCCTCTTAAACTTTGAGCAATTTCTTCTTCTTTTTTCTTTTTTTGTCTCTTGAGATTTCCCGAAAGTTGTTTCTTAGGAAACATTTTTTTATTTTTATAATAAACACAACACAATAAAAAAAATAAAACTAATTAACAAAGAACAATAAAACCTAGATTTTGAGCATATTTTCTTCCATTTGAAACTTCCAATTATAAAGAACAAGAATCCCAATCAAGCTTTTTGTTGAATCAAATAATAAAGAAGAAAAAGTTAATAAAGATATGTATTACAATTTACAAATTTTTAGGGCAAAATTCTTAAAATAAAAAAAAATGATAAATTTCCTAATTTAGCATAACAACGTAAGAGAATTTGATTAATATATGATTAAGGAGTTAGCTAAAACTACAAGAGGCTAGGAAAAGAGCATGAATTTATAAATCAGAAACTGGAATAATAACATCTTATTAACTCATTAAGTTTGAGAATTGATCCAAGTTAAAAAATCAGAATTACTTGACTAAGTTCTAGGGTAATACATAATAGCTCTAAGAATTCTCAACAATGTAAAGACACTTGAATAAATGGATTAAATGTAGTTGATAAAAAAATAAAATTAAAAATTAAAAAAAAAGTTATATTTTCAGAGATGAAAACTTCATCATTTCATCTAAAACTTTATCAAAAGAACTAGAAGACTGAATCAAAAAGAACAACTGGATTTTAGATGAGATACCTGCCATCCATTGGGGTTATGGTCCATCAACGAAAATGAAATTTCAGTCTCTAAATCAGTGCAAGCAACTGATGGTTCCATCTTTCTCTTTCATGGGGTTGAACCTGCAAATATTTAATTGCAATCAACTTAAACATGTTGAAGATGTGAATACAGGCAAGGAGAACATTCATGGATCAACATCAAACCAAAACACTGATAAAGAAAATGGAGCTCAAATAAAGAATGACTCACTTCAAGTCTTCAAGTAAATGTTGATACTAATGGTGGGTTTTAGATTTTTGCGTGAAAGATATTTTTTTTGGGGGGGGGGGAGGAGAGAGAATAGTGGGGGAATAAAAAAAATTAATTTTGTGGAGGGATATGGGAGAAGAAAGAATAGTGGGGGAATAAAAAATTAATTTTATGAAAGTGGAGGAGATAGTTAGAGACTAAAATGTAAAGCATGGGACAACTTTCTAAATTAGCGTGGTGAGGGTGAGTGGAGGGGGGGAGAGGGAGAGAGAATAAGGGATAAAACATAAATATAATATATATTTTTATTAAATTTGTTTTGATCATTTTGTGCCCCCCTCATTTATGGGCCCAAGGCGGTAGCCCTAGCCCAGGACTGACTCTGCCAATAGAGCCCGTGAAGTTTCTTTGTCAGCCACTCCCCTAACGCAGAACAAGTTGAGAAGTGGGGTTTGGTAAATCACCTTGTTGAAGAGAGTGAATTGCTGAAGAAAGCCCAAGCAGTTCCGGAGGCCATTATTAAAAATAACCAGGATATTGTGTTGAGGTACAAATCAGTTATAAATGAAGGTCTCAAGCTGGATTTGGGCCATGCTCTTTGTAATAGCTCGAAATTTGAAAAGAAATAATAATTATTCAAACCGGTGTTTGAGGGTATTATTGAATATTTGAAAATTTTAGAGGAAGTATTTATTTATGTGGTTTTGAGGAAAATAAGGAATTAAAGGTAATTAATTAAACTATTTGAAAATGGTTAATAATTGTTAATTATTGTCTTTGTGGTGATTATTGAATATTTGTGAATTAAAAGGAAAATATTAATTTATTTGGGTATTTAGAGATTTAAGAAAAATGTTTATTTATGTAATTTCGAGGAAATAGGAAATTTAGGTATTTAATTAAGTTAATTAGGAGTATTTATGAAAATAGTAAAATAAATTAAATTGAGAGATTTCTAAAAATTTTGGAGTGGAAGTGAAATAAGTGGAAATCAAAATTGAGGGTGTGTGTCTTAATTTTTAGAAGTTATGTACCTAGGTGTAAATTCTGGAAGGTGGTTGGGGTCACTTTAAATATAATGTAGTGTGTGTATATATTAAAGGAGCAAGTTGGATTAGGTGGCTGGGTATGCGTGTGTGGATGCAGTAGGTCGCGGGTTTGACCTGTGCTGAAGGCGCGCACGGCTGAGGAATAAATTAATTGTTTTGGGCAGCAAAGAGGGCCAAAACGGCATCGTTTTGGGGCGCCAGTGCTGACCCATTGTACGGCCACGTGGCGCGCGCTGGTGCATCCACGCAGCTGCTCCCATGCCCTCTATTTTTTTGGTCGATTTTTTATGAGAATAGGCTGCTATATATTGGTTCAATTGAAGTTAAAATTGAGATGAATTGGGAGCATAATAGAGAGCAATTGAGGGAAGAAATAAACGCGAAGGCAACAATGAACCCAAGCTTCCTCGACCCTGGGCAGTCGGGGAAACCAAGCTTCCCCGACTATTTGCAATCGAGGAACCCAAGCTTCCCCCACTATTCGTGATTGGGAATCCCAAGCTTCCCCGATCACACACAGTGGGGAACCCATTCCCCCATCATAGGCCCCAAGCTTCCCCAATCACACACAGTAGGGAACCCATTCCCCCATCATGGGCGGTCAGGGAAGCTTGGGTTCCCTAACTGCGAGGGGTCAAGGAAGCCTAAGTTCCCCGACTCCGACCCCAACTCCCATGATTTAGAACCCATCTGATGATACTAGACCGATCACCGAGGTCTGCCTCGAACCAAGTACCTGCAAGGGCAGAGCTTTAATCCCTCAAGAGAACTCTGACGCTCAATTTAGTAGAAGAAGATACCCGAAATAGAAAGTGAATCAGTAATCAGATCCTCATACCTGTAGAAATTGACATCTATTTAAAGATGGCGTAGACCTTACTCTGAAGAGATAGGATAACCTTTGAAAAAAGACGTTGGAGAGAATCTCGATTAACCGAGTCAATTTCGTTCAAAATCAAATATGGGATGAGGATCTGGAGGACACGTGGCGTTTTCTGAGGCAGGCACGTGATGTCACCAGGCTGGCAGTCTCTGAGAGTATTATGGTAAATTTGTCCTTTATAAAATATTCCCTCACCACCATCCATCCTGATTGAGGTCTGGTGATACCAATTTTGAGCATTTTTTCTCGAGGCAGTCAACAACATCACAAGGAGAAATGGTTGTGATCGAAGAAGTAAAGTGATGGAAGAAATGGCTACAGAGAGTAAATAAAAAGGGCAGGAGAGTAAATAAAAAAGAAAGACAAAGTGACTACAGAAGGGTAATAAAGGATTTTTAATACAAGATGGTTGAGTGATTTTTAATACAGGATAGTTGAGGAATATTAAGTGTGAACTATAAAGAATAATTATATGATCTGGGGCTAGAATTTTCCCATATTAATTGATGACTCAAAATGTGGCCAGCCGAGTCGAAGGCGTTTTGGACCACCTTGCTGTGGTTTACTTTTAATATTAATATTAATTTTTTGTTTTGAATTTTTTATTATTTATTTTTCTAAAATATGTTTGAAAACGAGCTATATGGTGAAACTACTTATTTAATTTTGTTTCCATCTTGTTTAATGTTTATTACAAATAAAATAATTGATATCTAATTTTATTGGAATCATTGAAACTAATTAGAATTCCAATTCCATTGGAACTAAGGAATTGGTTTCAATCATGCAAAGAAGCAACATGTTTAAGTAAGGGAAGTATTTTTAAGATGAATTTAATATCTTGCCATGTTGCTAAGAAGCAACATGTCAAGATATTAAATTACCCTTAACAATTCTTTTCTTTGACAAATACAAGTATATAGTCACACTATTGCTTTTCACAGCCACTCCCACCAAAATTCACCCAACATCTTTCAAAAATTCTATTTTATAATTCAGTACCATCTTCTTCATCTCTCATTCTCTCTCATTGCACCCATCTCTCTCCCCCGAATACATACGCAAACACACACACACAGATAAATCCCTAATTGTTCCCAAAAGCAATCAATTTCTCTGCTCAATTGCAATCATCAATCTTCAGTTCTTTAGCCCAACCAAACTCTTCCAAGAATGACAAGACCACCCCATTTGACCATCCAAAGCCCGTCTGTGTTGCAGGAAAGCCAGGAAAAGTTTTGAGTCAGTTAAACAACATAACACAAAGCCCTTTTCTTTCAAGCAGGAAATCAATAACTTGCATTAACAAATAAGTTGAGAAATACCCTAATAGGTTCTAGAATACCCAATACTAACCTGATAATCGATAACAAAGATTTGAGAATATTCCGAAGAGGTTAAAAACTAACTTTAGATGCTTCTACTTAAGAATAACTTGTGGTGTTACAAGTGATGTTTAAAGTGACCCAAAATCAAAATCAAAATTTGAGCAAGTTGAGATTTGCAACTTCGTGAGGATGCAAATGTCAAAATTAGGAAAATTTGTCACAAACCAATGTCCTAATAGTAATTTACAAGAAAAATAAAAGTATATTATATGGTTTTAAGAATCCGAGAGTTACTTCACCTAACATTTTTAGGAGAGTTTAAAAAACAAGAAGAAAAAGGGTAGAAAATGTTACTTACAAAGATATACTAAAAAAAAAGTTGAGGAAATTGTATTTTTAATAGATAAAAACAAAATCAAAAGCTTAAAAGGAGGCCAAATGCCAAAAACATTTAATGAAAAGAAGACATGCTTGGACGGCGGAGCCAGTGTAGGCCAGTGAGGGTGGCCCGCCACTCATTGAGGCCTATATTGACCTAAAATTTTTAATAGGCCATCACTCATGTTGGGCTGGGCTTTTAATTAAACCCAACTACTTTAATTATAATTAAAAAAAATTAATTAGTAAATTAAAATTATAAATTCTGATAATTTAATTTCAAATTCTTGCAAAAAAACTATTGTAAGATATTGAATAAAGTATGTTAGTTTTCAGTATATTTATATTATTATATTATTTTTTATTGTTTTTAATAAGTTTTTCCCTCACTTAAAATTTTTTCTGGCTCCGCCCTGGCTTGGACTGCTATATCTTATCTGTATATTTCTTAGACAATTATGGTAGCTTTTAAACTATATGTGCTTCTACAAAAATCAGAAACCAAAACTGCAGCAATAGTGCTTAAAGATTATAATAGCTCTATGAGACTAACAAATCCATTTCTCAGAAGCCAAAAACAAGACACTCCTAAACAAGTTTCTTGTTTTTTTTACTTGCCAATCCTAATAATGAGATGACGTGACACGTGATACAATGGCCTTACATAGGTAGAGATGATTGACGATTTAGTTGAATTCATTGACCTAGTGGGATAAAGATTTGTGACCCTGATATCATTGTTGTGTTGTTATCCTAAAAATGAGATGGGAACAGTCCATTACCTGGGGAACGTATTCACCACCACCTCCAAATTCTCCACATTTCTCAACATCATATTTCTCATGCATTGCTCCTGATTTCTTGTAAGCAACATAGTTGGTCCTGATCCACCTCACAGCAATGTCCTCTGCCAAAGCTCTTGCCTCCTTCGATCCTGACTTGACCAAACCTTCAACAATCATATGTTGAAGTGGTGCCCAACCATTTGGAAAGTCCCTTCACAAAACAACATAGATAATACAGAAATGATCTGTTTACACTAGAACTGATTTGTTTGAGATCCAAGGTAAACAGGTTGGTAGCTAAATGCTTACCATTGTTGTCCAGAATTCGTCAAAGTTGTTGCAATACCAACTGCACGGATCAGCCCAGAACTTTGAAGGCTCTGCACGGCTCTTTCCACCAACGCACGATCTTTACAGATTTAGACACAAGCAGTATTCTCATTATAGCTTGTCAAAGTATGGGGCAAAGCAAGCCCAAATGACGATTATTCTTGAGTGTTCATGGATAATTAAGGCCAAAAAAGCAAGGTAACATCACTTTCCTTATGGCAACTGGTTAAAGGTTACACTTCTGTTCTTAGTTTGCAATTCCATCTACCTTTCTTACACACAAGTTCTTACGAAGCACCAAAATTTAAACCAATCAGAGTTGTAACACTTGTCGAGGGAATCAAACTAATCCATTGTCTCTTGATCAGGCAAGTTTCAAGAAAATGAGCGACTCGAGACACTTTCAACTTTGCTCATTGACTAGTCTAAACTTCATGGTAGTCAATACTGTAATGGAGAAGGTACCAGATTTCTCATTGGTAGAGCACAGTATCATCATTGAACGCTACCAGGTTCTGTCTCAGATGTATTGACATAATAAATTCATAGTATACGTCATACAAAACCATCATTACTGTAAAAATATGTTACAAAAAAATAATTTATTTCACACCACAGTATAATAATGCCCCCAAATCAGCATACAAATTATACATTGAGGTAGATAATACAATTGATAATATAACATATATGAAGACAAAATAAATAATTTAGTTGTATGAAAAAGATGTAAAATAAAGTTGTAAAATAAACAAGTGTGCAGCACTAATACAGTAGGTGTTAACTGGCATTTTGACCGAAACAAACCAAATTATAAAATAGTATCGCTTTGTTCCTGGTACAACACATACCAGCCTATACATTACAGTATTGACAATTATGCTGAACTTAGCTTTTATGTGAAGCATGAATTTGGAATTCCGTTTTATTATCAACTACAGGTGATTACTGTTAAGCTAAAGAAATTCAGTTTTCTGAACAGCAAATATAATCCAACTTTAAGTCAATCTAAATGCAAAACAAATTGAAACAACCTTCCTCTTCGTAAAGCCTAACTGTTCTATAAAAGACCTGCACATCTTTAGAAACGCACCACAATACCAAGAAGAAAAAAGAAAAAAGGAAAGAGAAGAAATGAAAAACATGCTACAAACCTGAGTGAAACAAGTCAATCCACAAAGGAATGAAGTTTGAGGCAAATACATTTTGATTTTGACTCGAGTGCTTCCATGGGTGAGCACCCTAAAAACCATTAATAAGAAACAAATCAGATATAATGGGAGAGCTATTATCTTCATGAAGCGTGCGTTCAATAAATCTAGGTACTGGCCTGGCATGTAGTTCCATTGCTGACCCAATAATCGAGCCATTGTCCCATCTTTGCATTCCAAAAAATAGTGTTCATTGAATGTTTTCTTGCTTGAGCAAATTGTAGAAATTGTCCAGCAGTTCTACTATCTCCAGTGGCTTTCGCAAGGAAGGAAATGTCAAGTTCCATCTGGAAAAAGATACTTTAGCTAATGCCATATACCATACAAAATGAAGTCAATTCAACCAAAGCTTCAAAGGGAAACTTGAATCTAACCTTGAGTATGAAAGAATTTAAATCGACAGGTAAGATTGATATTGTATTCAATGTAGTGAGGTCAGAGGTATTCCTGCAATAAAAACAAGTTGCTGAATATAGAATAGTGCATCCTAATTAAGTCCCAATTTGAGAGTTGAGCTTATAAGGCCACCTTTTAATTACTCTAAGCAATCTCATTAAAAGGCCTCCTAAAATCAAAAAACAAGATACTATTATACATCCAAAAACTAAATCCAAACACCTCTTGAATACTTTTGAAGTCACAAATCATGCAAAAATTAATGAATTGAAAACGATTACCTATGATTACCTATGAACTATGCAAAAAAATGACTGAATCAGAAGAGATTACCTCATCCATCTTGTACTGAAATCCCAGCCAGATTCAGCAGTTGAAGCCAGCTGTCGGTAAAGGAGTTTTTTGTCAGAATCATCCAACAGCTTGGAAGCGGTTTCCTTGTCCTGGGAAAAGGATTACATGAATTCAGCATTTCATCATGAATCATTCAAATGAAAACATTGGAACTCAGAAACTTATCCCTTATTTATGGGATATAGAGGACATACAGTGGTCGATGATTCTGGCCTTGGTCTATTCCACTTTGCATAGTATCGGCTCAGTGTGTGTTTGAACCCGTGAGCATCGTACACAGTCACAGCATGTATTCCTAAAAGGAGTTTAAGCCAATGAAACTAACCAAAAAACAAAAGGCACACAACTTAAGCTGAGGACAGTATTCAATGTTTCTTCTTTCTTTCCGCTATTTCTGGAACCAAAATAGTAACTTTAAGAACCATCGTTTCCCATACTTTTGCTTTTGAAGTCGAGGTTTCAGAATAATTTTTTTTGAAAACAATTCAATTCTCAAAAACCAGTTCACCAAGCTTATCTAGTTCAGAAACGAAAACACAGTTTTAGGATCATGAACAAGCTGGTGAATAACCAAATGAGATATTGAAGAATCTGAAAGTACCTGTAGTCCAGAATTTGTGTTCTTTTAGCAAGGCTGGGAGACACTTCTTAACAAAGTCCAAATCACCAGTCCTTTTGTATATATCATGTATCATTGAACTCAGAAGAGGAGGTTGGCTGCAAATTTTCCAACGCACCCATATTAGCAGTTGTTGCAACCCTACTAATCAACATGAAAATCAATCACATATGTACATTGCTTGGAATTTGAACAACAAAATTCCTATTGTACCCAACAAAGGGCACTTACCTTCTGTTAGTGTAATATGCCCTTGCACCATTAAGAACATGCCCAAATTCATCAATAAGGGAAATCAGATTACTCACAATCCCTTTTGCAGTCTCATGCATTTTACTTGCTAACAAGCCCCTGCATCACAAATTAATTGCCAACCAAAGCTTGTCAGTCATTATGGGTCTAACAATTACTATTAATTATAAAACTAAATTACCTTTAGGTTGCGTTGGATAGGGCCATTTGTCCCTATTATTAGTCATTAGGAATTTAAAATTTAAAATTTATTGTTTGGCTATATAATTGATGGAAGCATTTAGATTTGGATTCAATTCCACCCTGGAAACAAACTTAAACAAATAAAAAATTTAAAATCTTCCTATCCAAATGCTATCTTAAAAAAAGAAAAAAATTTCATGTGGTGGATCAAAATTTAACTTTAAGAAACTTTGTTCATATATATATATATATATATATATATTTTGATTAAGGTAAGCAATATTTTCTATTCCTTTATGCTACCAATGAAAGGGACACATTAGTGATGCAAACAAGTCTTTTTTTAATCACGAGGCCGACTAGAGGTGATTCTGCCATAATTTTCCTTCCCCAATTTTCTCAGAATCCAAACAGGTTTGGGAAATTTACCTGATCACCCAGTAAGAATCCCAGTAATACACCTCTCTAAACCTGGACCCCGGAATTATCATCGGCTTAGGCAACGGCAACAGAGTATGAAACTCCGGCAGGTGAAACACCTCGGCCGCCACTTTCCGGCTCAGATTCTTCCAAAGCGAGTGCACCTCCAGAGCCCAATCCCTCACCTTCCGGTTCACCACCGCCGGCAAGAAGCCCTCCGGTTCCCGCACAAAATCAGCCGGTTCAACCACCACCAAGTCCGCCTCGGGCTTCTTCAAGTACTCCCCGATAAACCCGTTCAGATCGCCGGCCGGCACTGCCCCGTCCGACGTATTCGGAAGCTTCTCGAAGGCTTCTTGGGTGACCGACAGATTGCGTTTCAACGACAAGTCCACATAGAACTTGGGGTCGAAGTCGTCGCCGCCGAAGGCATTCAGCGCCGCTTCCTGGACGCGCTCGAGGAAGGCGACGAGCGGGGTCGTCGGCACCACCGGGCCGGAGTCCCCCGCCGTGCACTGCCGCGAACTCTCCGCCATGGCTGCGAAAAGCAGGAAGACGAGAGAAAACAATAGGGAGGTCCAATTCAGGTTTTTGCGACTGGGAGTCCCCATTGTTGGAGTAGAATTGGGGAAGGCATAGTGGGAAGATTGTATGTATATATATATATACGCGGATCTGTGTGTGTGTGTGTGTGTGTGTGTGTGTGTGTAGAAGATCTGACTGGGTAGAAGCCGGCTGTGTGTGTGTGTGTGTGTGTGTGGAAGATCTGACTGGGTAGAAGCCGGCGGTGAATTTCGACGATGTTTCTAGGGAGCAAATGTATAAATTGGTGAGAGTGACCTGTTTGTATCTAACCTCTATGGCCGTTAATGGAGAGTTATCTTCCTCCTTAATTCTTAATGCTTCGTTGCTTAATTATATTCATTCATATATATAAAGATGACGACTTTCCTTTGAATTCACGCCAACTTTACATTATGGAATCAAATACCCTTATTAAAGAACAATTATATGGCATCTAATCTAAGGTATTGATACTTAAAAGGTGTTCTTTAAAATATGTTTCATATAAGCTAAAGCTTTGATCCACATAATCTTTTATTTTGTTTTTCACTTTCACTTGCGATGTAGAGACTAACACTCTACATTATGAGTGATTCAAGCAATCATGATTATTTATAGATTGTATTTGTTGTTTATAAATAGGTTGAAGGTACAAACTGTAACTGTGTAGAGTTTTTCGAGTGATGCAAACATGTATGCAAGAGAACTTCTTCTTCTTCTATATAAACCAATTGTACCAAGAGCCAAAGTATGTTCTTTTCTAACCTACCGATACTCTGCTAATTTATTTTTTGTTGACACACATTTTTGTAATACCCTGCATCGAGTGATAGGAAGGTCAGGGACAACTTACCCTGATGGGCTTACTCAAACTTCCCAAGGGGGTCACCCATCCTTGGATTTCCCCATATCAAGCACGTTTAACCCTAAAATTCTTTGCCTACATTCAATTCAAAAGATATGCAACTAGTGTTGTTTCCTTCCTTACTTATCTTCGATTTATACTATCATTTCTTTGGCTTTTGAGGTATTACACACATCGTGTCATCATCATGGAGCGCATAGTTGTGGGTCAACTCTTAGCTCTCGCCTTTTAACGGCCAAGAACCCCATCGCACTTATGAGTCCCTCAATGGTCGCCCAAAGGGTGACCTGATGTGGGATTCATGCCTAGGGGCCAATCGGCCCCCTACCCCCTCCACCCCTAGTGCGGAGGGGTGATGCGACGTGCCCTCAAAGGGTTTTCACAAACGGCGCCAAATGTTGACACATATTTTTGTAACACCCTACATCGAGCGATAGGAAGGTCCGGAACAACTTACCCTGATGGGCCTACGTGGACTTCCTGGAGGGGTCACCCATCCTTGGATTTTCCCAAGTCAAGTATGCTTGACTCTAGAGTTCTTTACCTACATTCAGTCCAAAAGGTATCCAGTTGGTATTGTTTCATTCCTTACATATCTTCGATATATACTACCATTTCTCTAGGCTCTTGGGATATTACACACATCGTGTCATCATTATGAGCCTCATAGATGTGGGTCAACTCTTAGCTCTCGCCCTTCAACAGCTAGGAGCCCCACCTTACTTATGATCCCTTCAGTGGTCGCCCAGAGGGCGACCTGATATGGGATTCATGCCTAGGGCCCAATCGGGCCCTTGACCTCCCAGTGCGGGTCAAACGAATCACGGTCGATCAGTTCCTAACTTCGACATTTTGGCACTAGAGGAAGGGGGTCGATTAGCCCCTAGGCATGAATCCCACATCAGCTCACCCAGAAGGCGACCACTGAGGGGCTCATAAGTGCGGTGGGGCTCCTGGTCGTTGAAGGACAAGAGCTAAGAGTTGATACGCATCTATGGGCCCCATGATGATAACATAATGTGTGTAATATCTCAAAAGTCTAGAGAAATAGTAGTATACATCGAAAATAAATAAGAAAGGAAACAACACCAACTAGATACTTTTTGGGCTGAATGCAGGTAAAGAACTTCAGGGTTAAGCGTGTTTGACCTAGGAAAATCCAAGGATGGATGACCCCCCTAGGAAGTTCGAGTAGGCCCATCAGGGTAAGTTATCCCGGATCTTTCTATAGCTCGATACGGAGTGTTACAAAAATGTGTGTCAACATTTGGCGCCGTCTGTGGGAAACCTTCGAGGGAACCGCCTATCACCCCCCGCACTAAGGGGGCTAAGGGGCCGATTGGCCCCTAGGCATGAATCCCACATCAGCTCACCAACCACTGAGGGGCTCATAAGTGCGGTGTGGCTCCTGGCCGTTAAAGGGCGAGAGCTAAGAGTTAACCCGCATTTGTGGGCCTCATGATGATAACATAATGTGTGTAATACTCCAAGAGCTCAGAAAAAAGGTAGTATACATCGAAAATAAGTAAAGAAGGAAACAACACCAGTTGGATACCTTTTAGGCTGAATGCAGGCAAAGAACTCCAAGGTTAAGCGTGCTTGACCTAGAAAAATTCAAGGATGGGTGACCCCCCTGAGAAGTTTGCGTAGACCCATCAGGGTAAGTTGTTATAGACCTTCCTATCGCTCGATGCAGGGTATTACAAAAATGTGTGTCAACACCAACACTTTATTATTGATTTGAGCGTTAGAGAGATTGTAAGTGCCAGCCACCTTCCAACAGATCGATCACCGAAGCCTATTTCTTGCCATTGCAGGCTCATATCTGACCATCCCTTGAATTTGAAAGGAACAACCATAATAGCTAAGACGTTCTTAAATTTAAAAAGACATTGACTTATTTAACATTTTCTTCACACAATACTCAAAATTCTCCACCCCGTGACTTGAGGAAGAAAAAAGAGATAAAAGACGAGAAGTAAAAGAAAAAGTTATTGATTGTCAAACTTAGAAAAGAAAAAGCAAAAATTTATCATTGTTGTTATAAATTTTTGTGAACAGTACTCTGTTCTTTGTGACTCCACATTTGGAATTTAGTTTTGTAAATTAGAGTTCTTTGTGGCGTTGATTATGATGATTTGAAACAGCTTTTTCACATATCGAAGATAATCAGAGAAGCAATAAGTTCCAATCTTCATGAAATTGAAAGATTTGGTTATCTTCTTCGCTTCTTAATTAGCTTGTTTAATTGCTGATTAATTAATTATGATTGCTTATCGTCTTCTCATGAATTGCTGATTAATTAGTTATTCAGTAGGGTTTCAGTCAATTATTTGACTCTTAATTATCCCATGTCAGTCAGACTTATCAAATTACAAAAAGTTGAGGGGCGTACAAGTCTGTCTAAGTGCCAAGGTGCCACATATAGTTGAGGGGCATTTTTTATGTTTGAATTTGTTTTGTAAACTAATCGGCTCATCTAACACACACATACAGGCCCATTATGTAACGCCACGGCCCACACGTACCTATTGCTTGCTAAATCAAAATGTATTGGTTCTACAAAAATCAGTGTCATCAGATTCACAATGACGACCAGTGATCGATAAGCCTCTCGCGGTCATCAAAAGTAGCTGGTATTATAATAACCAATTAATTGTATCAAGCAATCTTCAATTACGTACCAGCATGCAGCTTCTAATTAAGTTGGTAACTTTGTCTGTACATCAATATATATATATATATATATATCTCTCTGAAACAGAACAGAATCCAGATATGGGTGGTGGTTACTGTACGTATATAGATATTTAAGGAAAAGCAACAACAAAACAACTACGAACAGAAACAGGTGTCTTATTTGGCCGTATGGGCAGCTCAACTGATGACAATTGAGAGCTTAAAGTGTCTCTAAGGTAAAATTTGAGACAAAGACCAAAGATTGAGTCTTATTAGCGACAGTGTAAAAGTAATCTTTCAAAATAAGGGGGACTCTTTGTATGCAGTGAGTATTGGTCTAACCACTATGTCCGACTGAATCACCATGATTAACCCCCTCACATTCTATCGGATAAGATGTAGAGACATATGAGGTGAGCGATTCACTTTTGGGACAAGATGTGTCTTATTTATTACGACTTCACTGAACAGCAGGGCGGCAACCTTAATTAATTCTAAGCTAGTAGCAAAGACGACAACGTACAGTACTGTAGATCTCGTACGTAACAATGAAATATATATATATATATATAGCTAGCTAGGAGAGGAGACCCTAATTTGACTCAATAATCAACCATACATCTTTCAAGAAGACGGGCATGCAACTGCAAGTCTGCTACCAAACCATGATAAAGAATTTACATTTGCCTTGGTGGTGGAAATGGCTGTGCCACTGACGTGGGTGGACCGTTTCTTGATCCTACTCTCAAAGCCTGCAAATACATCAGTGTTCAGCTTTTATTACAAATTCCATGGACTTATTTACCACAAAAACAAAACTGTGTACAGACCAAAAATAAAAAGGATTTTCCTGTGAGCAAATGAAGATAAAATGCTTTTTTTGTTTCAACTTACAGTGGCAAAATGATAAAAAAGAACAAGGGGGGGGGGGGGGGAATGCATGCAACAGTTTTTAGCTCTTTATATTAGAAGCATGAGAACAAGCACATAACACTTTCCCAGGTGAACAAAATTACTTTAGCTAATAAGCTGATACAGAAAATGGAGAAAATTTGTAGAAAGAGAGAGACCAAATAAAATTTGGTGGGAAACATGTCTTCCCTTAGACATGACATAAGATTTGAAGGTTTTACAGGTGATATAGCCATAGATAGAGATGGCTCTAGAATTCATGCAACTGACCCCACAAATGAGATTAAGGTTTGTGATTCTTGTTGTAATGAATTGATACAAAGCCAACATCATACCGCATGCAATCTTAAATCTGCCTGAAAGAACGACAGACAGCTTCTTTGGAGAAATGAAATTCGGCTTTTTTATGATTATTTATGGGTGAAAACTAGCATTCCTAATAGCCAATAAATTTGTAGAGTAGACATCAGAAAGCAACTTCTAGTATGGAATATCAGTTAGCAGATATATTCGAAAAGAATACCAATCAATATGACTGATGAACTTTAGAATTGCGTATTGATGGTGAAAATTAAATCTAGGCATAAACTGTATAATCACTTTCATCAGGAACCTTAATTTTATTTCTCTTCAGACCATCAGATTTGTCATAATAAATTAAATCTAGGCATAATAAGTTGCTTACACTCTTCCACAATATTAATTCACTCAGCTGTTCTGCGAAGACTTTTTTCTTCTCATTCAAAGGTCTTCTTTGTACTACCTATTTTATTGAAATACTAGGGGATATCTATGATTAAAGGCACGGTGTAAATAATATAAAATTAAATAATATTAAGATTAAATATTAAATAAAAATTAAAGTTATTGTAAATTTATTAATGTTGTATAATAAAAAATAAAAAAATTAAATTAAAAAAAGTGCTCTATGATTTGAACAAATTAAATTAAAAGTTAAATATCAAACAATACATACTAATTAGTGTTATTACTGCCAATCAAATATAAAAAAAAATAAAATATCAAATACTATTGCTACTATTGCAAATAGAAATTAAAATTAAAATGCATACCAATTAGTGTTACTGCTGTCAATCAAATTATAATTACATAAGAAAAATAAACATTATATTCTCATTCACCAAAAGAGTGGATTAAAATTTTACAAAAAATGAATTAAAGCTTTATAAAATATGTATGCTTTATAAAAAATGTGTCAATAACATGTTTTCAAATATGTGTTTGCCCGAACTTTCTCTTCATTACTTTTCAAAAAGTTTTCGTATCAACTTATATGTATCCCCAATGAGGAACATGCACAATAATCTGGTAATTTGTGAAATAAAAAAAATATAGATTAGTACATTTGTTGGAAATATACATATCAAAATATACTTTGAGACCATTTCAATCAATCACTTTTTCTTATATATGCAAAAATCTGAAAGGAACTCTTTTTTTTTTTTTTGTGTGGATATTTTTCATATATCTTGTTTGACTAAATTTCTTAATTTTTTTTCTGTATAAATTCCAACAATTTGATTCTTGAGATCTGATTAAGAAGGTGTGTCTCTACTTGATCTAAGGAAGAACTTTTGTATTTGCCCATTATTTTGATAGTGGAAGATTGATTGGCTTGTATCCATGGTTTTTACTCTCCATACTGAAATGGATTTCCATGTAAAGATATACGATATTGATTGTGTGTTTGACTTAATTCTTAATTTATTATTCATTTATGCGTGTTTCTCTCAACAATACGAACATAGTTTTATTTCTTATCATTAAGAGCATTTTCCTTTATTCTTGAACCCTTGTGCTTGTGACATAATTAGTCGTTTGTTTTTTCTTATTTCATCACACTATAAACTGCATCAGAACCCTGCATAACTTGGATGGGAAAATCACTTAGTTTTAGGGTCACAATCTGGTGGCTTGGAAATCAAGTAGTTGCTGAAACAGAGAAATTGTTAGATAATGAATAGCAACAAATCTGCTTCAATTTGACATTGCTATTATACCAAGAAACCATGATTTTATGTGCATAATATGGTACCTGAGTTATAGTTTAATGGTAAGTAATAAGGCTAATGAATTCAAAGTCATCTTCGAATTTAGGATTTAAGATTTATTATGTAAATTTCGTGTTTGTTACTCACAATAGAATCCCTTTCTAGAAACTACTATATTCATAATATGTTTTGGGTCCAAAAGGCAAGACCCTATTATTCATTTTACCTTAAGGCCGCCCCCATTTGAAATCTCTTGGCTTTAATTCTTCTTCTCTTTGGCTTAATTGAAATCTTTTTTTATTCAGTTATATCTAATAAATTTATTTAAGAAGAAACATATGTATTAATACTCTTCACTCAATTGCAGTCAATCAATCTTCAGATCTTGAGGCCTGATCTAATGGGTGAAGCCTTTGCTCCAAGGCTGAAGTACCTCTCTGCCTTGCTCTGTTTTTGTAGGACTTTTCCTCCATCTCTTGCTATGATCCCAGGCTTCCCAGCAAACATTGTTGGGTAGTATAAGGGGTTTATGTTGCTTAGGATGAGATTGGATTGGATAAATACATAATAAAATAAGAGAAATAAAGAATACAAAAGTTTAATGTAATCCCACCTTAATGGCTACATCTACTATACCACCACAAAGGAATAGTTCTATGAGTTTAGTCCAAGCCTGTTTGATTTCGTCTAGATCAGAGATTACTGTGCCATCTTTGTTCATTCTGGAAGAGTGTCCCTTTTTCTAGATCTTTTCCCAAAGGACTGCTACAACTACTATAGCTTCCTTCTAGAAATCTTCCTTTCTGTACCAATCATCTGGGTATTAAGCATTAGGGTCATCCACTTTGTGTGTGTATGTATATATACACACACAAAGATCAAATACCTTTCCCAATGCAACTCTTTAGCTATGAAAATCATTTACAATCTAGACTGCATCCTTATTTTCAAAAAGATCTCTCAATCCCACCATATTTTATAGCTGTTGTCGTCTGGAGCCCTTGCCATGCTGTCTTAAAATTATTTTTGAGCAATATTGGCATCCTCAATGACAGTGTCTTGTTATGGCCACTTACACTGGCAAGATAAGGTGATAAGAGGTCTAAGCCTAGTACCTGGTAGTATGTTCAAATTCTTTATATCCTCTTATATCTTCACTTTCGTCATTCATTGTTTCATTAAAAGGTGACAAACCATTATAGTAAACTCTAATGGCTCAAGCCCTATACATATGAAAATGTGAACCCATATCAATGAATAGGGATGTAAATGAGTTATGCCGTTTGTGAGCTATTTAAAACTCGAATTGATAAAAGTTCATTCAAACTCGTTTTTTAGAACTCGTTTAATAAATGAGCCAAACTTGAACTAGACAAAACTTGATCCAATAAGGTTCATAAACTGTTCGATTATAAGTTCGTGAGTTAGCTTATATAAAAATTCATAAATAATTTAATATATATTTTAAATTTTTTTATATATTTATTTAAAATATTTACAAAATCATATATTTTAAATAATTTTATTAAAAAATATGTATAAAATAATTATAATACCTCATGAATTCATATAATTATATACTACATATTAAAATTCTTGAATAAATTTATCATTAATTTAATTTATTATTTACTTTATTAAATAAAATTAAAACTCAATAAGCCTCGATTAGACTCGTGAACTTAATGTGAGCCACAAGATACTTGGCTCGATTATAAATGGACAAACTCATTTATAAATGAGCCAAACCTGAGCTTTTCAAAGTTCAACTCGGCTTGGTTACAGTCCTATCAATGAATTCATTTGAAATCCAAATCATAGTAAAAATAAATGATGTTTGTGACAAAAAATATGATTATGTTGTAACCCTATACTATATGACCTCTTGGGTGTGCTCTTTAATGAAATTCAGTAGAACTTGCTTGATTTCAATTCCATATAATTTATTTTAAGATGCAAACGGTTACACAAATTTCATAAGTGAAAGTAAAGCACCTACACTAACAATATGAATCCCTAATTGTTCCCCAAAGCAATCAATTTCTCTGCTCAATTGCAATCATCAATCTTCAGTTCTTTAGCCCAACCAAACTCTTCCAAGAATGACAAGACCACCCCATTTGACCATCCAAAGCCCGTCTGCGTTGCAGGAAAGCCAGGAAAAGTTTTGAGTCAGTTAAACAACATAACACAAAGCCCTTTTCTTTCAAGCAGGAAATCAATAACTTGCATTAACAAATAAGTTGAGAAATACCCTAATAGGTTTTAGAATACCCAATTCTAACCTGATAATTGATATCGAAGATTTGAGAATATTCCGAAAAGGTTAAAAACTAACTTTAGATGCTTCTACTTAAGAATAACTTGTGGTGTTACAAGTGATATTTAAAGTGACCCAAAATCAAAATCAAAATCAAAATTTGAGCAAGTTGAGATTTGCAACTTGGTGAGGATGCAAATGTCAAAATTAGGAAAATTTGTCACAAACCAATGTCCAAATAGTAATTTACAACAAAAATAGAAGTATATTATATGGTTTTAAGAATCCGAGAGTTACTTCACCTAACATTTTTAGGAGAGTTTAAAAAACATGAAGAAAAAGGGTAGAAAATGTTACTTACAAAGATATACTAAAAAACAAGTTGAGGAAATTGTATTTTTAATAGATAAAAACAAAATGAAAAGCTTAAAAGAAGGTCAAATGCCAAAAACATTTAATGAAAAGAAGACATGCTTGGACAGCGGAGCCAGTGTAGGCCCAGTGAGGGTGGCCCGCCACTCATTGAGGCTTATATTGACCTAAAATTTTTAATAGGCTATCACTCATGTTAGGCTGGATTTTTAATTAAACCCAACTACTTTAATTATAAATAAAAAAATTTAATTAGTAAATTAAAATTATAAATTCTGATAATTCAATTTCAAAATCTTGCAAAGAACTATTGTAACATATTGAATAAAGTATGTTAATTTTCAGTATATTTATATAATTCTATTATTTTTTTATTTTTTTTAATAAGTTTTTCCCTCACTGAATATTTTTTCTGTTTCCGCCCCGGCTTGGACTGCTATATCTTATCTGTATATTTCTTAGACAATTATGGTAGCTTTTAAACTATATGTGCTTCTACAAAAATCAGAAACCAAAACTGCAGCAATAGTGCTTAAAGATTATAATAGCTCTATGAGACTAACAAATCCATTTCTCAGAAGCCAAAAACAAGACACTCCTAAACAAGTTTCTTGTTTTTTTTACTTGCCAATCCTAATAATGAGATGACGTGACACGTGATACAATGGCCTTACATAGAGATGATTGATGATTTAGTTGAATTCATTGACCTAGTGGGATAAAGGTTTGTGACGCTGATATCATTGTTGTGCTGTTATCCTAAAAATGAGATGGGAACAGTCCATTACCTGGGGAACGTATTCACCACCACCTCCAAATTCTCCACATTTCTCAACATCATATTTCTCATGCATTGCTCCTGATTTCTTGTAAGCAACATAGTTGGTCCTGATCCACCTCACAGCAATGTCCTCTGCCAAAGCTCTTGCCTCCTTCGATCCTGACTTGACCAAACCTTCAACAATCATATGTTGAAGTGGTGCCCAACCATTGGGAAAGTCCCTTCACAAAACAACATAGTTAGATAATACAGAAATGATCTGTTTACGGTAGAACTGATTTGTTTGATATTCAAGGTAAACAGGTTGGTAGCTAAATGCTTACCATTGTTGTCCAGAATTGGTCAAAGTTGTTGCAATACCAACTGCACGGATCAGCCCAGAACTTTGAAGGCTCTGCACGGCTCTTTCCACCAACGCACGATCTTTACAGATTTAGACACAAGCAGTATTCTCATTATAGCTTGTCAAAGTATGGGGCTTTATGCTATATCATAAAAGCAAGCCCAAATGACGATTATTCTTGAGTGTTCATGGATAATTAAGGCCAAAAAAGCAAGGTAACATCACTTTCCTTATGGCAACTGGTTAAAGGTTACACTTCTGTTCTTAGTTTGCAATTCCATCTACCTTTCTTACACACAAGTTCTTACGAAGCACCAAAATTTAAACCAATCAGAGTTGTAACACTTGTCGAGGGAATCAAACTAATCCATTGTCTCTTCATCAGGCAAGTTTCAAGAAAATGAGCGACTGGAGACACTTTCAACTTTGCTCATTGACTAGTCTAAACTTCATGGTAGTCAATACTGTAACCGAGAAGGTACCAGATTTCTCATTGGTAGAGCACAGTATCATCATTGAACGCTACCAGGTTCTATCTCAGATGTATTGACATAATAAATTCATAGTATACATCATATAAAACCATCATTACTGTAAAAATATGTTACAAAAAAATAATTTATTTAACACCACAGTATAATAATGCCCCCAAATCAGCATACAAATTATACATTGAGGTAGATAATACAATTGATAATATAACATATATGAAGACAAAATAAATAATTTAGTTGTATGAAAAAGATGTAAAATAAAGTTGTAAAATAAACAAGTGCGCAGCACTAATACAGTAGGTGTTAACTGGCATTTTGACCGAAACAAACCAAATTATAAAATAGTATCGCTTTGTTCCTGGTACAACATATACCAGCCTATACATTACAGTATTGACAATTATGCTAAACTTAGCTTTTATGTGAAGCACGAATTTGGAATTCTGTTTTATTATCAACTAGAGGTGATTACTGTTAAGCTAAAGAAATTCAGTTTTCTGAACAGCAAATATAATCCAACTTTAAGTCAATCTAAATGCAAAACAAATTGAAACAACCTTCCTCTTTGTAAAGCCTAACTGTTCTATAAAAGACCTGCACATCTTTAGAAACCCACCACAATACCAAGAAGAAAAAAGAAAAAAGGAAAGAGAAGAAATGAAAACCATGCTACAAACCTGAGTGAAACAAGTCAATCCACAAAGGAATGAAGTTTGAGGCAAATACATTTTGATTTTGGCTCGAGTGCTTCCATGGGTGAGCACCCTAAAAACCATTAATAAGAAACAAATCAGAAATAATGGGAGAGCTATTATCTTCATGAAGCGTGCGTTAAATAAATCTAGGTACTGGCCTGGCATGTAGTTCCATTGCTGACCCAATAATCTAGCCACTGTCCCATCTTTGCATTCCAAAAAATAGTGTTCATTGAATGTTTTCTTGCTTGAGCAAATTGTAGAAATTGTCCAGCAGTTCTACTATCTCCAGTGGCTTTCGCAAGGAAGGAAATGTCAAGTTCCATCTGGAAAAAGATACTTTAGCTAATGCCATATACCATACAAAATGAAGTCAATTCAACCAAAGCTTCAAAGGGAAACTTGAATCTAACCTTGAGTATGAAAGAATTTAAATCGACAGGTAAGATTGATATTGTATTCAATGTAGTGAGGTCAGAAGTATTCCTGCAATAAAAACAAGTTGCTGAATATAGAATAGTGCATCCTAATTAAGTCCCAATTTGAGAGTTGAGCTTATAAGGCCACCTTTTAATTACTCTAAGCAATCTCATTAAAAGGCCCCCTAAAATCAAAAAACAAGATACTATTATACATCCAAAAACTAAATCCAAACACCTCTTGAATACTTTTGAAGTCACAAATCAAGCAAAAATTAATGAATTGAAAACGATTACCTATGATTACCTATGAACTATGCAAAAAAAATGACTGAATCAGAAGAGATTACCTCATCCATCTTGTACTGAAATCCCAGCCAGATTCAGCAGTTGAAGCCAGCTGTCGGTAAAGGAGTTTTTTGTCAGAATCATCCGACAGCTTGGAAGCGGTTTCCTTGTCCTGGGAAAAGGATTACATGAATTCAGCATTTCATCATGAATCATTCAAATGAAAACATTGGAACTCAGAAACTTATCCCTTATTTATGGGATATAGAGGACATACAGTCGTCGATGATTCTGGCCTTGGTCTATTCCACTTTGCATAGTATCGGCTCAGTGTGTGTTTGAACCCGTGAGCATCGTACACATTCACAGCATGTATTCCTAAAAGGAGTTTAAGCCAATGAAACTAACCAAAAAACAAAAGGCACACAACTTAAGCTGAGGACAGTATTCAATGTTTCTTCGTTCTTTCCGCTATTTCTGGAACCAAAATAGTAACTTCAAGAACCATCGTTTCCCGTACTTTTGCTTTTGAAGTCGAGGTTTCAGAATAATTTTTTTTGAAAACAATTCAATTCTCAAAAGCCAGTTCACCAAGCTTATCTAGTTCAGAAACCAAAATACAGTTTTAGGATCATGAACAAGCTGGTGAATAACCAAATGAGATATTGAAGAATCTGAAAGTACCTGTAGTCCAGAATTTGTGTTCTTTTAGCAAGGCTGGGAGACACTTCTTAACAAAGTCCAAATCACCAGTCCTTTTGTATATATCATGTATCATTGAACTCAGAAGAGGAGGTTGGCTGCAAATTTTCCAACGCACCCATATTAGCAGTTGTTGCAACCCTACTAATCAACATGAAAATCAATCACATATGTACATTGCTTGGAATTTGGACAACAAAATTCCTATAGTACCCAACAAAGGGCACTTACCTTCTGTTAGTGTAATATGCCCTTGCACCATTAAGAACATGCCCAAATTCATCAATAAGGGAAATCAGATTACTCACAATCCCTTTTGCAGTCTCATGCATTTTACTTGCTAACAAGCCCCTGCATCACAAAATAATTGCCAACCAAAGCCTGTCAGTCATTATGGGTCTAACAATTACTATTAATTATAAAACTAAATTACCTTTAGTTTGAGTTGGATAGGGCCATTTGTCCCTATTATTAGTCATTAGGAATTTAAAATTTAAAATTTATTGTTTGGTTATATAATTGATGGGAGCATTTAGATTTGGATTCAATTCCACCCTGGAAACAAACTTAAACAAATAAAAAATTTAAAATCTTCCTATCCAAATGCTATCTTAAAAAAAGAAAAAAATTTCATGTGGTGGATCGAAATTTAACTCTAAGAAACTTTGTTCATATATATATATATATATTTGATTAAGGTAAGCAACAATTTTCTATTCCTTTATGCTACCAATGAAAGGGACACATTAGCGATGCAAACAAGTCTTTTTTTAATCACGAGGCCGACTAGAGGTGATTCTGCCATAATTTTCCTTCCCCAATTTTCTCAGAATCCAAACAGGTTTCGGAACTTTACCTGATCACCCAGTAAGAATCCCAGTAATACACCTCTCTAAACCTGGACCCCGGAATTATCACCGGCTTAGGCAACGGCAACAGAGTATGAAACTCCGGCAGGTGAAACACCTCGGCCGCCACTTTCCGGCTCAGATTCTTCCAAAGCGAGTGCACCTCCAGAGCCCAATCCCTCACCTTCCGGTTCACCACCGCCGGCAAGAACCCCTCCGGTTCCCGCACAAAATCAGCCGGTTCAACCACCACCAAGTCCGCCTCGGGCTTATTCAAGTACTCCCCGATAAACCCGTTCAGATCGCCGGCCGGCACTGCCCCGTCCGACGTATTCGGAAGCTTCTCGAAGGCTTCTTGGGTGACCGACAGATTGCGTTTCAACGACAAGTCCACATAGAACTTGGGGTCGAAGTCGTCGCCGCCGAAGGCATTCAGCGCCGCTTCCTGGACGCGCTCGAGGAAGGCGACGAGCGGGGTCGTCGGCACCACCGGGCCGGAGTCCCCCGCCGTGCACTGCCGCGAACTCTCCGCCATGGCTGCGAAAAGCAGGAAGACGAGAGAAAACAATAGGGAGGTCCAATTCAGGTTTATGCGACTGGGAGTCCCCATTGTTGGAGTAGAATTGGGGAAGGCATAGTGGGAAGATTGTATGTATATATATATATAAGCGGATCTGTGTGTGTGTGTGTGTAGAAGATCTGACTGGGTAGAAGCCGGCTGTGTGTGTGTGTGTGTGTGTGTGGAAGATCTGACTGGGTAGAAGCCGGCGGTGAATTTCGACGATGTTTCTAGGGAGCAAATGTATAAATTGGTGAGAGTGACCTGTTTGTATCTAACCTCTATGGCCGTTAATGGAGAGTTATCTTCCTCCTTAATTCTTAATGCTTCGTTGCTTAATTATATTCATTCATATATATAAAGATGACGACTTTCCTTTGAATTCACGCCAACTTTACATTATGGAATCAAATACCCTTATTAAAGAACAATTATATGGCATCTAATCCAAGGTATTGATACTTAAAAGGTGTTCTTTAAAATATGTTTCATATAAGCTAAAGCTTTGATCCACATAATCTTTTATTTTGTTTTTCACTTTCACTTGCGATGTAGAGACTAACACTCTACATTATGAGTGATTCAAGCAATCATGATTATTTATAGATTGTATTTGTTGTTTATAAATAGGTTGAAGGTACAAACTGTAACTGTGTAGAGTTTTTCGAGTTTGAATTTGAGATTTGATTTGAGCATTTTTGCATGTGTCGGGTTATTTTAAGTGAAGATATAATTAATACTATTAAAAGAAATAAAATATTATTAAAAAATAATTACAATTGAACCGTACCAGCCTAAATCAAGCCTGACCCAATTCCATCTTGGCCCATGGCCTAATCTCGGCCACATCTCGACTCACAGTCTAATTTTAGCCCAATCTCAACTCGATCCTGATCCTGCGTCAGTCTGTAGCAGCCATCATTATCACTGTATGTTGGACACTCATGTACTCACTTTAGATCTCATTCTCATTAATGAGGATTCTATCTTCATTAATAATATATCTCATCCACATTTAATGAAGGTCCCGTTGACACCATGTCACCGTCAGAAAGTCCCGTCGGTGTCAGATATCCAATCTCATTATCCTGTCATGCCTGATGCAAACATGCATGCAAGAGAACCTCTCATCTTTCTATATAAACCAATTTTACCAAGAGTCAAGGTATGTTCTTTTCTAATCTACCGATACTCTGCAAATTTACTTTCTGTTGACACATATTTTTGTAATACCCCACATCGAGCGATAGGAAGATTCAGGACAACTTACCCTGATGAGCTTACTCGAACTTCTCAAGGGGGTCACCCATCCTTGGATTTTTCCAAGTCAAGCACGTTTAATCTTGGAGTTCTTCGCCGACATTCAATTCAAAAAGTATCCAACTAGTATTGTTTCCTTTTTTACTTATCTTCGATGTATACTACAATTTCTTTAGCTCTTGGGGTATTACACATATCGTGTCATCATCATGGGGCCCACAGTTGTGGGTCAACTCTTAGCTCTCGCTTTTCAACTACTAGGAGCCCCATCGCATTTATGAGTCTCTCAGTGGTCGCCCTTTGATGTGGGATTCATGCCTAGGGGCCAATCGGTCCCTTGCCCCCTCCCTAGTGCGGAGGGGTGTGGGCGGTGCCCTTGAAGGGTTTCCACAAATGGCGCCAAATGTTGACACATTTTTGTAACACCCCACATTGAGCAATAGGAAGGTCCGGAACAACTTACCATGATGGGCCTACGTGAACTTCCCAAGGGAGTCACCCATCCTTAGATTTCCCCAGGTCAAGCACACTTAACCCTAGAGTTCTTTGTCTATATTCAACCCAAAAGGTATTCAGCTGGTATTATTTCCTTCCTTACTTATCCTCGATATATACTATCATTTCTCTAAACTTTTGGGGTATTACACACATCATGTCATCATCATGGGGCCCATAGATGCTGGTCAACTCTTAGCTCTCGCCCTTCAATAGCCAGGAGCCCCACCGTACTTATGAGCCCCTCAATGGTCGCCTTCTGGGCGACCTGATGTGAGATTCATGCCTAGGGCCCAATCGAGCCCCTGACCCCCCAGTGTGGGCCAAACGAATCACGGTCGATCAGTTCCGAACGTCGACATTTTGGTGCTAGAGGAAGGGGGCCGATTGGCCCCTAGGCATGAATCCCACATCAGGTCGCCCAGAAATCGACCACTGAGGGGCTCATAAGTGCGGTGGGGCTCCTGGTCGTTGAAGGGCGAGAACTAAGAGTTAACTCGCATCTGTGGATCTCATGATGATGACACGATGTGTGTAATACCCCAAAAGCCCAGAGAAATGGTAGTATACATTGAAGATAAATAAGAAAGGAAACAAAACTAGCTAGATATCTTTTAAACTGAATGCAGGCAAAGAACTCTAGAGTTAAGCTTGTTTGACTTGGGGAAATCCAAAGATGAGTGACCCCTCTGGGAAGTTCAAGTAAGCCTATCAGCGTAAGTTGTCTCGGACATTTCTATCGCTCGATGCGAGGTGTTACAAAAATGTGTATCAACATTTGGCATCGTCTGTGGGAAACCTTTGAGGGAACCGCCCATCACCCCCCCGCGCTGGGGGGCTAGGGACCTGATTGACCCCTAGGCATGAATCCCACATCAGCTCGTCGACCACTGAGGGCTAAGTATGGTGTGGCTCCTGGCCGTTGAAAGGCGAGAGCTAAGAGTTGACCCGCATCTATGGGCCTCATGATGATGACATGATGTGTGTAATATTCTAAGAGCCCAGAAAAATGATAGTATACATAAAAAATAAGTAAGGAATGAAACAACACTAGTTGGATACCTTTTAGGTTGAATGTAGACAAAGAACTCCAGAGTTAAGCGTGCTTGAGCTGAAAAAATTCAAGGATAAGTGACCCCTCTGAAAAGTTTGCGTAGCTCCATCAAGGTAAATTGTTTTGAACCTTCTTATCGCTCGATGCGGAGTATTACAAAAATGTGTGTCAACACTTTCTTACTGATTTGAGCGTCGGAGGGATTGTAAGTGCCAGCCACCTTAAAACGGATCGATCATTGAAGTCTATTTCTTGCCATTAGAAGCTCATATTCAACCATCCTTTTGATCCGAAAGGAACAACCATAATAGCTAACACGTTCTTAAATCTAAAAATACATCGACTTATTTAACATTTTCTTCACATAATACTCAAAATTCTCCACCTCGTGACTTGAGGAAGAAAAAAGAGATAAAAACGAGAAATAAAAGAAAAAGTGATTGATTGTCAAACTTAGAAAAAAAAAGGCAAAAAAGTAAATAGATTTTGCTTTGTCTTTACGACAAATACAAGGAAAAATAGCCATTAATCTATTCCTAATGTCATTTAGCATTACATAATTCTTTATAATTATGTTTCTTTAATTTTATTGCTATAATCAAATGACATAATTTGCGGAATTCTTCAATTTGTCCTATTTTATGTATTTTTCAAAAATAGTATTAAGGAAACAACAAACCAAATTTATTTTTTTATGCAAGTTTGAACATTTCTTTTAATACTCTTTATCAAATGCGATACAACCAATATTTGAAATGGAATATAAAATATTTTCTCCTTCATTGGATCGACACAAGAAATCAAACAAATTAGTAGGAAATAATATTTAAATATTATTTTTTTATTTTCTTTAAAAAAATTATTGAGATTAAAGTTATTAAATGCAAAAGTATAGTCCAAATAGATCAAAAACCAAGTAAGACGCTCGTCCATTTATTTGAGTCTTGATTACGGAAGCCTATGATATGATGAATAGTCTATTGTGTAGAGCAGTGTAGGGTGACATGTCCTAAAAATAAGGGATGGGGGTCCCAATTGAGAGAGCAACTAAACTCTCTTTCCCCATCCATTCCATTGATCTAATTAACAATTTGGGTCACACTCACACAAATATGACGAGATATAACATTAAAAAAAAAAATTAATTATACATATATTTTAAATTTTAAAAAAAACAATATTATTCATCTAGATTAGAGATATGTGTTCAATCTAGATGATACTTTTTTATTGAATAATAAAAATGTACAAGTATCAATATTTATTATATATTTTTTCATTGCCCAATGAAAAAATGTCACCTAGATTAAAGATTCATCTCTAATCTAAATAAACAACATTACTCATTTCAAAATTAATTCTAAAATTAAGAATTAACTAAATATATTATATTTAATAATAATTAAAATAAAATTATATTTAAAAAGATTTGATCTGTATTATTCTCCCATAGTAAGTTGTGAAATTCATTTTTAAATTCTAAATTTAATTAAATGTAGGAATTCAATTCTTTAAACTTTTATTTTTAATTTTAAATACAAAAAAATTAAAAATAAAATTTATAAAATTTTACCGAGGGATTAAGCTACAATTGAAGTATTTATTTATTTAATTTTTCTTTTGAGTTTTGTACCAAACGTATAGCCTTGAGATGTGGATTAATTACAAGAAGACGACAGCCGTGACATGAGGGATTGGTCTGAGGAGTGATAATTCCAAGAGGATTAAAACAAGGCCTTGGACAAAGCACTCACACGTTTTTCCACCACCACAGCCACCTACCTCACCTGTGTGCTTCCAATGGTGTCTTCTAGAAAATCTTCTACCTACCAGAAGAACAATTATCATTTTTATAAAACAAATTAATAATATTTTTATTATAAGAAATTACTTTTACGAAAACTATTTTTAGTTTTCATTTCCACGTAACAAATAATATAATTTTTTTACTATTATAATAAACATTTTTATCAAGAAAATACAAAATATTACCCAACTATCGTATCTATTTTTAGTTTTAGACTAATTTTCCGTTATAAATCTAGACAACTTTGTGTTGCAATTGTATTCTAGAATAAAATTTACCTACCTTATTAAGATTCATCTAAATTGTACAGATTATTCTTGTATTTTTAAAAATAACATCCACCTACTTTCAAGATTAATTATCATACAACACATATATACGTCATATTATTAATTAACATCATTGTTAATTAACAATAGTTAATTTTGTAAATATTCATAAACTATTCTCCCCTTTGTTTATTATCTTCTAAATTAAAAAAATACAAAATAACATCACATCACTACCAACAACTATTGTTGGCATCTGTCAACCGTTAGCAATGCCTATCGTTGACCACTGGTGATGCCCTTTGTCAATTGTTAGTGTGAAAGGGGGATTAAGATTGAACCTAGATCATCTAGAGAGAGAGGGAGATTGAATCTAGTTTTGTTCCAACCCATAAATCTAGGTTCTATAGTTCAAAATTGATCTAGGTTTGATGAATCCTTATGGGTTTGAAGCTAGGTTCACAATGGTTTCACCTTTGAGAGAGAAAGAGAGCAACTAGTGCATCTTCTTCATCCTTTTTAACCACCCACAATTGTGTGACAACGACGACATCAAGTAGATAGATCGTCCCTCCTTTTACCTTTTACCTTTCTCTTTCCCTCGATGCCTATCTTTCTCCTTTGTTTTTGAGTGGTGGTGTTGTTTATTGATGGTTACGACCTTATTTAGCTATTGATAGATGACGAATTTCGAGCAATGCTAAACAAGAAAGAAAGAGGGTGAAAGAGAACAAGACCAATATAGAATGACAACACCGTCGATAAAGAGATAAATGGGTTTCATAATCAACGAAGAAAAAGGGACAAGACACAAAAAGTGTGAACAAAGAAAATAGAGAGATAAAAGATGGAGTTTAAATACTATAAGGGTGTATTTGATTGCAAATTCTAGGTAATATTGCCTAAAAAACAAAAACCACCCCACCCCCTTGAAAAATGAATTCCATGGAAAGAAATTTTAAGAGTGTGTTTGATTACACATATTTACCATAGAAAATATGTAATTATTACACATTTTCTATGGAAAACAATCAAACACTCTTAATTTTTCTATGAAAAAGTATGTATGGCACAAGCATTTAAAGCTTATTTCCATGGAATTCATTTTCCAAGGGGATGAGGTGATTTTTATTTTCTAGGTAATGCAATCAAACACACCTTAAATGTTTATACCATACATATTTTTTTTATAGAAAAGTTAAGAGTGTTTAATTGCTTTCATAAAAAATGTATAATAATTATATATTTTTTATAATAAATGTGTGTAATCAAACACACTCTAATGAAAAAATGATTAATTTCAATGATTAATTAACAACGAAGGAGATTGGTGCCATTTTAAAAATTACAGAGATAATCGATACAATTTAGGTTACGTTTAAAGATGGCTACAAAATTTATCTTATATTTTATTATGTATTATTGACGTAACAAACTATGTCATATTATTTGGCTAGTAAAGTAGAAAACTTTGCCACCAAAAAAGGGTAGGACTCTAGATGGAGGTTAGCTCAGTTACATCAATGGCATGCACTATACTCGTTAATAAAAATTTAATAAATTTTGCCAACCCATTGTATACGCAAGTAATAAGGACTTGTCACCTTATTGATTAAGTTACCTAGAGTAACTTCAGCAACTACATCAAACCTATAATTAAATACTAAGTTGTATGACACTAAAAATTAATATAATAATTATATTATAGAGCATTGTTCTATTGATCGGACTCAACCCGGACATGCAGGGGTGTATGAGGGGAGTCCACGCTCCCTTTGATTTTACCCACGTCAGGTAAATCTTAAATTATCCGATAAAAGATAATATAATAATTTTATTAAATTATATCAGTAATATTTTATCTAAGGAAGCATCATAAAAGTGACAAGGGTATTATTCTCCCGTTGTAAGTTGTGAAATTTATTTTTAAATTCTAAATTTAATTAAATGTAGGAATTAAAATATTAGAACTTTCGTTTTTAATTTTAAATACAAAAAATAAAAAATAAAAAAAATTATAAAATTTTACCAAGGGATTAAGCTACAATTGAAGTATTTATTTATTTATTTATTTAATTTTCCTTTGAGTTTTGTACCAAACCTATAGCCTTGAGATGTGGATTAATTACAAGAAGACGACAGCCGTGACATGAGGGATTGGTCTGAGGAGTGATAATTCCAACAGGATTAAAACAAGGCCTTGGACAAAGCACTCACACGTTTTTCCACCACCACAGCCACCTACCTCACCTGTGTGCTTCCAATGGTGTCTTCTAGAAAATCTTCTACCTACCAGAAGAACAATTATCATTTTTATAAAACAAATTAATAATATTTTTATTATAAGAAATTAATTTTACGAAAACTATTTTTAGTTTTCATTTCCACGTAACAAATAATATAATTTTTTTACTATTATAATAAACATTTTTATCAAGAAAATACAAAATATTACCCAACTATCATATCTATTTTTAGTTTTAGACTAATTTTCCTAGACAACTTTGTGTTGCAATTGTATTTTAGAATAAAATTTACCTACCTTATTAAGATTTATCTAAATTGTACAGATTATTCTTGTATTTTTAAAAATAACATCCACCTACTTTCAAGATTAATTATCATACAACACATATATACATCATATTATTAATTAACATCGTTGTTAATTAACAACAGTTAATTTTATAAAAATTCATAAACTATTCTCCCCTTTGTTTATTATCTTCTAAATTAAAAAAATACAAAATAACATCACTACCAACAACTATTGTTGGCATCTGTCAACCGTTAGCAATGCCTATCGTTGACCATTGGTGATGCCCTTTGTCAATTGTTAGTGTGAACGGGGGATCAAGATTGAACCTAGATCATCTAGAGAGTGAGGGAGATTGAATCTAGTTTTGTTCCAACCCATAAATCTAGGTTCTATAGTTCGAAATTGATCTAGGTTTGATGAATCCATATGGTTTTGAAGCTAGGTTCACAATGGTTTCACCTTTGAGAGAGAAAGAGAGCAACTAGTGCATCTTCTTCATCCTTTTTAACGACATCAAGTAGGTAGATCATCTCTCCTTTTACCTTTTACCTTTCTCTTTCCCTCAATGCCTATCTTTCTCCTTTGTTTTTGAGTGGTGGTGTTGTTTATCGATGGTTACGACCTTATTTAGCTATTGATAGATGACGAATTTCAAGCAATGCTAAACAAGAAAGAAAGAGGGAGAAAGAGAACAAGACCGATATAGAATGACAACACCGTCGATAAAAAGATAAATGGGTTTCATAATCAACGAAGAAAAAGGGACAAGACACAAAAAGTGTGAACAAAGAAAATAGAGAGATAAAAGATGGAGTTTAAATACTATAAGGGTGTATTTAATTGCATTACCTAGAATTTAATTCTAGATAATATTGCCTAGAAAACAAAAACCATTCCACCCCTTGAATCTATGGAAAAAAGTTTAAATGCTTATACCATACGTATTTTTTTATAGAAAAATTAAGCGTGTTTGATTGTTTTTCATAAAAAATGTGTAATAATTACATATTTTTTTATGATAAATATGTGCAATCAAACATACTCTAAGAAAAAAATGATTAATTTCAATGATTAATTAACAACGAAGGAGATTGGTGTCATTTTAAAAATTACGAAGATAATCGATATAATTTAGGCAACGTTTAAAGATGGCTACAAAATTTATCTTATATTTTATTATGTATTGTTGGCGTAACAAACTATGACATATTATTTGGCTAGTAAAGTGGTCATATTATTTGGCTAGTAAAGTAGAAAACTCTGCCACCAAAAAAGGGTAGGACTTTAGATAGAGGTTAGCTCAGTTAGATCAATGCCATGCACTATACTCGTTAATAAAAATTTAATAAATTTTACCAACCCATTGTATACGCAAGTAATAAGGACTTGTCACCTTATTGATTAAGTTACCTAGTGTAACTTCAGCAACTACATCAAACCTATAATTAAATACTAAGTTGTATGACACTAAAAATTAATATAATAATTATATTATAGAGCATTGTTCTATTGATCGGACTCAACCCGGACATGCAGGGGTGTATGAGGGGAGTCCACGCTCCCGTTGATTTTACCCACGTCAGGTAAATCTTAAATTATCCAATAAAAGATAATATAATAATTTTATTAAATTATATCAGAAATATTTTATCCAAGGAAGCATCATAAAAGTGACAAGGGTAGCAGGTAAAGACAAGAAGCATGGACACAGAAAGTCAAAAGTTTAAAAAAAAAAGAGACAAAATCATTATCAACCTCCCTTCTCTCTCTCTCTCTCATAAATTGAGTCAAAGACTAAGACATCTTTGCCTTAGAAGCTTCCTCCCCCTTCAACTTTACACTTCCATGAAAAAGTTAGGGATCATGTTAGTTATTTTTTAAGAATAATAATTAAAATATAATAAATTTATTGAATTTTAAATGAATTATATTTATTGTATATTATTTTGAATTATTAAATAAATTTACTAATTGATAATAAATATATCATATTTTTTAATATTTTATTAATCAATAAAAGTGTTTATACTTAAAAATAAGGTGTAATATATGTGTTATTTAAAAAGAAGATATAATTATTGCATGTTAACTATAGTTCTTAAGACGATGAGACAAAGAAATGAGATATCCCCATATTTTAATTAAAAATTTATTATCAATTAAAAAAATATGGTGTAATTACAAAATTTATAAAAACTTAAAACTAATATATATGTAAATATATAATTATTTACTCAAAATATATTTGTATACAAATTCAGGCTAAATATATATATTTCCTAAACAAAAATACAAACTAAACATATTCTTTTTAAAATATCAAGTATATCTATATTATATAAAGATTTACACATAAATATAAAATTTAAAAACAAAAAAACACATGATAATGTTTCAGAGTCGATCACCATCCAATCTAACCAAGAGTCGTGCTCATAGCTAATTTTCCTCGACCCTGAGGCATTTCTAACAGCTATTCTTAATCCCGATGATTTGCTCAATGATTTGCTCGACTTGAAAAAGAGAGAGCAAAACTTAATTCCCCAGTGTGTCCTTAGAAGATCAAGTCAAATCAATTTATTCAATACTTGTAATTTGTAAAACATTACATGTACCTATCAATTTATTCAATCAATATATACCCAAAAATAATAACTATAAATTGTCATCAATGTCAAAAAAAAAAGTCCATGTCCAGCACTCTCTAGAAGTTGTTTTGGTTCTCGAAGAGTAAAAGCATGTACCCATTGACTAAAGATGGGATTGTCTCGAAGGTTTTGAATAAAAATTATCACATTAATTCAAACATTAGTTTGAGTATTTTAATTTAAAAAAAATGACTACATATATTCACGTGCATATATAAACTGGACAATGATGAGGTTAGGTAAAATTACCTCAGGCTTTGTGTTGAATGTTGACAATAGAGAAGCCCCGCATAAGACAGACTGTTATTAGCGATTTCGCTTGCACAAAACAAAAACAAGAAACAAAAACGATATGAAATAATTTTTTTTAAAATATAAAAACAAAAACATAAAAAAATGTGTAAATAAAAAAATAATTATTCAATCAAACATAAACATAAATTCCATCATTATTTAAAAATAAATAAATAAAAATTACTTCTCTCTCTAACATAAAATCGAAGAATTGATTTCATCTTTAATATGGTCTTGAAACCCAAACACATTTTCAATATTTTTCTAATATTATGAAATGATTTCAAAACATTTTTAAAGTAACAGAAATAACCCAACAACGTTTTTCTGATATTCTTAGGGTTTCGAGATTAAAAACATTTCAAAAATGTGAAAAAGGAAACCATTTCAACGCTTCCATGCATGAGAGTTATTACTTTTAGCGAGTGTGAAAGAGAATTCAAATGCTCCTCAGTTGTCCCTTCAGTTCCACATCAAACTCTTATCAAATTAAATTATGATCTGACAAAGCTTTTTAGATATTGGAACGATATCAAGTTTGGTCAACTTCATCACCGGAGCAATTTTCTCAAGAGGACATTCAATTTTCAAGTACTACTCCGACATGTCAAAGTCAACTAGCAAGAGATAAGACCAAGCCAAAAAAAACAGGCAAAAGAGGAGGGAAAAAAAAAAAAAAAAAGTTAGACAACCAACATACTTCTAGAGGGATTGGATTAAATTTCCCGCAAAGTCAAAAAATAATAAATAAAGCCAAGGCATTTGACAAAGACTAATACAGGTAGCTGAAAAGACACAGGCTACGCTTGCCTACATGCATGGGATTTGCAAGATTGACAACACATCAAGACATGCCATGAGATAAAAACTACGCCATATAGAAGCAAACTCAAATAAGTAACTTCAACCACAATCATTCTTTAACATCTTATTATTAATTGAAGTCGATTATTATATCTAGTATTGCACTTCCTGTACCTCTCCACTGAAACCAAACCACTAAAGTTGGTTGATAGGTTCATGGTAAGAGAGCTAACAGACATCACCTTGCAAGTTTTAAGATTGAGTCGTTCTAGTTCTTAACCTTGCTAATGTATTAAGGGTGCCATCCAATAATTTAGAAGACAAGGGACTAATTATATAATCAATGAAAGTTCTAGCGAGATATTTGACCAAATTAAAAGAGGCAAAAAGCCGTACCTTTCGGTTTGTAAACGTTTCTAGACAAAGATCACATCGTGCCAACTTCCTACCAATCCTTGGAATTCAGCGTTCCACCTTATGCACTAGAAAAAAGAAATCCACAAAATTAAATCGCCATCCACGTCTCATTAATCTCTTGAAAAAAGATGACAAAAGAATAAGACATATAAACAAAGCCTAGAACCCAGGGTTCCTATGACTTTGACCGAATTAAAACAAAGATTAGATTAGAACCGTCCAAGAACAATTGACAATAGATCCTGGACCCATCCCAAAATAAATATGCCAGACGTAGAGAAAGATAGGAGACGAATAAGCCACGGGATCCGGGCGGGAGTAATGAGAATGATATTGAGATTTTTGGCAGGCCGAGTTGATGGTTTTAATTGGTGAAATGTTTAATACCTCCGTACATTAATTTTAACAGTCACAAATCAAATATTATTGAAATCAATGCAACAGCTTATTAGACAATTAGTAAAAAATGGAACTAAAGGTCATTACCCTAACCGGAACTAAAAGGAACTTCTATTTCTACATCTCCATGTACAGTATTGACATTAAAAGAAAGGCCAACCAAATTGTCAGAGCACATTTCGATTGTTGTATCCTGCAAATGAAAAGTTGTGGTTAAAAACAAAAGCTACCAACCCACTAGCTAGGAACCAAAGAAAAACACTAGCTTTGGCCGTCAGTGCGGCATCAAATGGTTTAAATACTTGGCCCACTCGGGCTAGAAAGCAGTGGCCACAGTTCTTTATATTTCCCTTTTCTTTTTAATTTTATTATTATTATCAAAACCAAAAATAATGAAAAAACATTGAGAACATCATTAAGCTCTCGTGGTGTTTATTTCCATATGAGAACAATTTTATAAACACCAAAATAAATTCACATCTCACAAAATTAAGGAATTTTGTAAATTTTTAAATACATTCTTTCCAATTAGTTCTTTCACTAAACCAATTTAGGTTACACAAAAACGAAAATGGAAACATATACAGTACAAAACGAAAACAGAAAAGTAATATTTTTCAAAAAAAAAAGAAAGAAGTAGAAATGTGGAAAAAATACATAAATAAAAAAATAAAGGGGTTTTTTTGTAAATAAAATTTTTAATATAAAAAATAATTATTCAATCAATCATAAATATAAATTTCATCATCCATTCAAGCAAACATAAACATAAATTACTTTTGTCTCTAATGTGATCATTGAGATAACAAGGTCGAAATTACTTTTACCTTTATGTGGTCATAGAATAGAAATGTGTTTCATTTCTAATATTTTTTTGATATTGAGAAATGACCACGAAACGTTTACAAAAAATACAAAAATAACCTAGAAATGTTTTTTTTTTTGTGTGTGTGTGTGATGTTTCTTGGTATTTTGGGGTAAAAAAATGCTTTGAAAAAGCCAAAATAACACTGTTAAGTGTTTCCGTGCATCATAGCTCTTATGTTCCTCCAACTGTGAAATCAAGAAAAAAAATTGAAACACATAACCTAATGTACTCTTATTTCCCGAACTCATGGTTTCTTGTAATTGTTTCCAAAACACATAAATGACTTAAAACATCACCTTCATTCTCACAAACCCACTCCACCAAGTTATGTTTTGTAAACACATTTATGAGACCACATCGACCTAGAAAATAAAATAAGTCACCTTGGTTTGGAAACAGCTATGTTTGGGAGTTATGGTGGGAGAAGATGGATTTATAACAATAATAAAGGGAAGGAAGGAGAAGTAGAGGGAATTGTATTTGCTTTGGATGTTTAATGAGAAAAAAAAAAAGAAAATTTCATTTCCCTTATTTGGGAGTAAAAGAGAAAATGAAAAGGAATAAAAGTTCCATACACCCCGATTTGGGGGATGAAAATTTGGAGAATGGAGGGGTTCCCTTCTCCATTCTCTCAATTGAAACATAACTGGCTTTGTTTGAGAGGAAGTTACAAACGGAATGAAATAGAAATAAGTAAAATAGACAAAGTAACAGACCCAATGAAAAAGAAACGAGTAAAATAGAAAACAGTGAAATGGAATTTAAAATATTTTTTTCTTGTTCTGAGAGAGTATAAAATAACAAGTAAAATAAAATATTTTTCTTTGTTTAAGAAAAAAAAGAAAAAGGATGGGATGGAACGGAAGGATATTCAACAACAAATAACCATTAATACATTCTTAATAAAAAGATACAAGACTATTTAGTAAATCACAAATTTAAAAACTTTAAAAAACTATTGAAGTAAATATTCTCAACTCAACAGGTACAATTAATATTCCAACCACTTACAGTTCTCCCCAAAAAATAGAGAAATCTCTTCTATTTATTTTCATCAAATCTTCTCTCCCAATTCCCAAGCGTATGATGAGGCATTTGTCTCACACGTGCAACCTACCAATTCTCAAGCGCACTGTGCAAGGCATATGTCTCACGTACATGCAAATCAACAACTCCATTGAAGCAGGTGGAGATGGTGAAACTTACCTCAGCATGACTGAAACCAATTCCTTAGTTCCAATGGAATCTAATTAGTTTCAATGATTCCAATAAAATTAGATATCAATTATTTTATTTTTAATAAACATTAAACAAGATGGAAACAAAATTAAGTAAGTAGTTTGACCATATAGCTTTAACAACCCAATAGATAAAGTTAATATGCAACATCAAACAATTAATTTTAATTTTTAAATGTTCTCTATAAATAAATGACAATAAATTGCATAATCTTGTATTATAGGAAAAAATAATTAAGATATTAAATACCGAAAATGGAATTGCATAGTCATCACATATATAACCATGACATTTTATCATTAAAAATGTTATAATCAACTCAAAATGCTAACTAAGATAATGTTAAAAACATGATTTTAACTAGTATTTTTTCACAACTTCAAAGATAAGGAAATTAACATCACAAAGAAAAGAGAAAAAGGAAAAGGAGGATATAAACAAATCCTATGAAGGTGAGAAAATCCTATATATAGAATAATAGAATAGGGAAGGTTATTTGTGGAAATAAAATAAATAAATAAATCAGCCCTAAGGATCTAATTCCTTTTTAACAATTTCGACCAACTTTGATTGGAATTCTAGAGTTTGAAGGTAAATTGAATTCTAATTCCAAAATTAGAATTCCAATTCCAGAATTCTTGAGGACTCCAAACAAGCTGAATGCTCTCATAACAGAAATAGGGTGGGGCACTATCCCTCCAATTCAGTTTAAAACTCGTCGGAAAGTGGAAAAGAAATGAAAACAGTTCCAGTGGACCATTGCCTTTTTTCTAATAAATCCTGGAAGTAGACATTAGGTTCAGGTGACAACTTACCTGGAAGTCCGGACATTATGACTGGTTGGCAGAAGACAGACAGCAGTTAGAAGCAGATAACCAGCACCCCTGGTTCACTCCTGAAGCTTTAGAGAGTACAGTCCAATTTTTAAGGCAAGTACTTTTCCCAACCATTAATTACTGAATCCAAAGAAAACTGTTGCAATTATTAACCCCCAAAAAAGTTTCCACAATTTAGCAGGAAAGGTTCTCTATAAGATGAGAGACAAAGAAGAAAGGTCTGCTGCGTAGGAAAGAAAATTAGGAGAAGGAATCCTTTTTTAAGTCCATGGAAGCCTCTGCTTCTTCCCAGCAAAAGCGAGCCAGAGGTCAGGCATCTACAAAGACAAGTCTCAAGGAGAAAAGGGCAAAATTGTATATCATGCATCGATGCATCTGCATGCTACTTTGTTGGAAGGAGCATGGAGATTAGCAATATAGGAAAAATAAAGACCCATGTCACTACAGTTTTGTTCTAAGTTCAGAATATAGAAAGATTTAACAGTTGTCCATATGAAACTAGGAGTCTAGATTGTATACAAATGACAAGCAGAAGCAGAAGCTAATGCACTTCCATTAATGTTTCAGAAAACACCGGCAAATTTAATCTTTCTGTGTATCCTTTTCAATTTCTGAGATAGTGATTTTATCAGTGTAAAATTTAGGTCACAGATACAGACACAGAAGAGAGGAAGAATCCATAAAATGTTTCAAAGATATCCAAGGCCAGATCAATCATTAATGTGATTTTTTTCATGCATGCTCACGCCTTGCATTTGAACTCTCTTCATCAGACAATTCAGACAGTAGTCCACAAAGCAATTAACAATAAATTAATTCCAGAACAATGCAGGACAGCAAATATAGCAATCATGCAAGTGACCATGGTTAATCTAAAGTAATTACCTAAGTGGCTCCAGAAAAAAGGGTTATATACGTAGTTGTTAGTATTGTATGAATTATGATACACGATATGTATCATACGATTTGATATGATACACATCGCCATTGATACGAATCAAAGAGTGAATCACATTTTGCTTTGTATCGCAACTCAAATTGCATGAATCATACAATACGAGATGATTTGGGGTATCACATGACTCAAGCAAATAAAAAGAATAACGTTATTTGCATTCTAGTCAATGAAAACAGTTCTAAAAAATGCAGCTGAGTTTTAAAAAAATTAGTTTAGTATTCAAACAGTCATGCAAGATTGCAAATGTGAAGTCATGGTAATCCGAACAGTCATATAAGATTTCTGAGCAAATTATTGCTGATTACTGAGTTAAAATATATAATCAATAACCAGGTTAAAAATGCGAAGAGTCACATTCTTTTTTGAGTCAATGCATAAAAAATATACAGAGTACAGAAAATTCAGCAACAGCATATGGTTATACAAATTTGTCTTTGCCCAGCAGCAAGTGATTTCTCTCCAAGACAGCTCTGAGTCCATAGAACTCTTTTCTCATCATTTGAAGACTTTATGACTTATGCAAGACTGGACTAAAGTACAATGGTTAGTTTTGGAATCTTGGTAGCTTATTTTAGTACCATGCTTGATATTAATATTTTTAAACTTGGGTTAAAATTACTGTTTTGAGTATTTTCTTCCTGTCATAGGTATAAACATATTTTATATTATGTTTTTGGTCTAAGTGCCAAACAAGCCATTGTACTTTAGTCCAAGGGCCATATTAGCCACTATACTTTAAAAATGGAAAAATAAGTCACTGCATTTTCATACCTAGAGCTACGTTAGCCATTATAAAAAATGTCATCTTAATATTGTCCAACAACATTTTAATCCTATTAACAACATCAACTCTATGCCCAGTTGAACTGTAATTCAACAATTAGACCTAAAATTATATTCCAAACGCACTAGACAGGAGAGTATTCATGGTTGTGATCTAGGGTTCCTGGGTTTTGAGGCCACTGGGACTGCGTGCGATTCTTTGAATCTCAATTGAGTTCCTTGAATCTTGATTTTGTGTTTGATTTGGGCATCTGAATATAGATTTGATGTTCGATTTGGATGTTTGCAACTATGTGGAGTTCTTTGAATTTGGATTTGGGGTTTGATTTGAGCATTTACGACTATGTGGGGTTTTCTGATTGGGGATAGAGTTGACATTGTTCATGGAATTAAAACACCATTGGCCAATGTTAGGATGGCATCTACCATAATGGCTAAAATGGCCTTGGGTCTTAAAATACAATGGCTTTCTTGACTCTTTTAAAGTACAACAGCCAATTTGATCCCCAAGCCAAAGTACAATGGCTTATTTGGCACTTCAGCCTATTCTTTTTAAGCTATATATCAAATTGTTATGGTATCGTACAATACAACATGATTCACAATTAAACAATTAGGCCTTCCAATTCAGGATACATATATCAATTTGACAAATGCAGGGAGAAAGAATGACACATCGCTGACCTTGAATTATGCTTTGGGACCTTCAACTTGACTAAAGTACATGTTGAAGTTAGCATCTGGTGTATAAAATAAATGCATAAATAAGGAAGACAATGACAATGAAATTGGCTTGTAAGAGAAGCATTTAGGAATATTCATCAATAATTAGAAGTTTGGAAGAAGGTATTTCACTTGTAGTTGCTTGGTCTAGACTCTAGAATTTAAAGATTTATACCGTCACTCTGTCATTCAATCTATAAATGACAAAAGCCCTTGAAAGAAGGGTATCAAACATCATTCTGTAATCCAGTTTAAACTAAAGGTCTTCCTAATTTCACCAAGACACCAACCAAAGGAGATTCATTATTTATCAACTATGGTCCATAAAAGCTTAACTTCACTTCTAGAATACAGGCTTAAGACTGTAATACCAAATAGGGACAATTATGATCAGAGTAGCTGTAATGAGCCGGCACAGGTAACAATGCCTAATTGTAAACATATGATGAGTCTAAACAACTAATAGGAGAGATCCAAGTCCACCGTACTGATAACGAGAAAAACAATGCCTAAATACCCACCATCACTAACTTGAACTTGGCAACTCAAGCATAATTCTGATATAAAAGCGGCAGCCAGTATTGTAAATGCAATATCTCATCATGTAGTTTGAGGACAACACAAATGAAGGGAGAAATGAGTGCCAAATGTAACCATTGAACCACCAACCAACACACAAAACAAAAGAGAGGCTTTGAGGCAATATAAATCTTCAATCCAACAAAATTCTGAGCCAACAAAATTTCTGGAGTAAACCTACAAAACTAGCAACACAAAAAAGGTGACTACATCTTATTAAAACCATAGGATAAAACAAAGTGAAACAACAATAATACCAACAATCAATCTTAATTGCACTAGGTGAGGTTGGCTCTAGAAACCGGCAGACCAATTTGGATGGTTGGAGAAACTAATCAATTCAACTGTTTTCTCATTTATTTTTTTCTTTTGCTTTCTTTCTTTTATTTCTTAGATCTAATTTGCTGACTCCACTTAATGAGATTGACGCTTGCAATTGTTGTTGTTGTTGTTGAATTTCTTAGATCTAATCTATAAGTATTAATTAATTGTTTTAAAATCCCATTCAATCCTAAATCAATCATAGACCCTTGACCTTTCCTCCTTACCAATTTGGTACCTCAGTCCAATTTTTGGAACATTGGATCAGTTATGAATTTTATCTAGACTACCATCTCTACCCATAATTATATTTTCTGTAAAAACATTACATCTCATAAGTCATGCAATGCTTAAGAGTTTTACAACAAGGTTTATCTTTTTTATAATTGAATTCCTCTTTTTCATTAAAACTTTTTCTATTTCACTTACTGTCCTCACAAGTAAACTTAATGTTTTCTTCTTATATGTTCAAACTACGTTAAACACATTCTGATTATTTTGCCTTAAATAGACAGCACTCTAATCTTTAAGCTAATAACATTATTTTCCATAATTGTAGTTCAAGGTTCAGTTGAGGGTGCCTTGCTCTATGAGGTGCATGCCTAGGCGCTACGGTGTGCCTCACCCTGAGGTGCAAGGTGCACACCTTTTGCTCCTATATAATTTCTTTTTGTTTTTTTATGGACTAGCTAAAATCATACCAAGGATAACCAGAAAAAAAAAAAAAAAGAAGGAAAAAACAGAACTTTGAAAAAACAATAAACACCCCATTACTAGTTATGTACTGTTGGTTATCTCTTATTTATGATTTTATGAGTCTGCATTTACCTCTTTAAAGGTACATATTGAAAACAATGATGTATAAGTATTTTTATACAGATATTTTAAATATGCACCTTGCATCCAAAAGGCTGGCGGCTGCACATTGCGCTTCAGTGCACCTTGAGCCTTTGACAACTATGATTATTTTCCATTATGTCTGTTTCTACATGATCATACATCTATTATAGCATTCTCAGAGATTTTACAATCACTTCTCCGCTTTAGCCATCTTACCTCAATTCCGTGAGTAACATTCTCTGTAATCTCCCCTCGTATTTAACCATCCCGCTTTCTTTGCTTGTCTTTCTGCCAAATGTGTGTGTGTGTGTGTGTAAAGGTTTGAATTAAACTGCTAAAATAGGTACATAAATTACATGTAGTGGCATAATTTACCATCATGCTTAATAAGCTAAACTCCAAATGAACTCCGTCGAAGGAAGCAGGGGAATACAAGTTCTACGTATAGGGTTCAGGCGCAATTAATATGAGTTTGAGCTGCGAAATCAGCTGGTTCTCCAATTGGTCAAGAAAAGATAACACTGACACAATGAAATAAAAAATAACTGAAGAATATGAACCAATCTCATCATAAATTCAACAATATGCTGTAGTTAGGGCATCTATTCATGTTATACAATCGCGCATTTCCCCCACTTGTTGAAAAACAAATCGAAAATCTAAAAACCAAAGGTACTTGTATTATCATTTAAAATCATCTTAAGAAGCTAAATCACTTACATGTAGAGTTGAGCCAATAGAGGGCAGACAACTGCCGATTGGTAGGTTCAGAAACGGGCAAAGCTAGGAAGAAACTAACACCGACTCACTACCAGGTTTAACCGCTGTTTACAGGTAGATTTTCCAGATCAACCGGGAAGGGCCCGAACGACGATGCTTGGCTTCGCCGGCGACGCCGCACAGACCGAAATGGTCTGTCTTTCCCGCTCGTCATTGGCACAGCGAATGAAAGAGGGGAAAATTGGATGCCATAAATACGGTAAATTTACCGGATCACCCTGTCTGATTATCTACATATTTTAGAAAATAACGTACATTTTTTAAAAATTTATAAATATAGATTACTTATCCTTTTGCTATTCACAAATTGGTGTTATTTTTTAAAAAATTTCTAAAATGCCTCACCCTCATTGTTATTATAGAAAAGCCAAAAATAAAAAAAAATAAACGTGGTTGGGAATGGCATTGTCAGTGACCATGGTCAATATTTATTAAAAAAATAAATTTAGAAATCTGTATTTTTCAAATAGAATATAGAAAAACTTAAATTCCAAACAAATTTCTAAGTTTCTTCATAGAAGCATTCTCTTTCTTATTTTCAGCCCATTTTTATTTTTTAATTTCCTAAAACAATAAAAATATGTTTACTTTGATGTTTTCAAAAGCATAAATTTTAAAAATGATGAAGAAAATTCAAAACAACAAAATGTTGTTTTGGTTGTTTTTAACCAAAACAAACCCACCCTCCAAAACACGAAAAATAAACATTCATTTTCACTCACATCTTCTCTTTCTCTCTTCAAGCCATTACTACTGCCCACCGTTTCTTTCTCTTCATCTCTTCAAGCCAGATCCACCGACCACCACTTTCTTCTCTTCTTCTCTTCAAGCCATCATCGTCGGCCACTGCTTCCTTCTCTTCAAGGCCAGATCTTCCGATCATCGCTTCCTTCTTTTCCTTTCTTCAAGGCATCACCATCACTGGCTACGGTAGAAGCAAACAACGATAGCCAACTAGGACCAACCCCTCTCAGTCACGACTTCGTCATCTATCGGTGTGCGTCGACCCACCAGCTTCTCTACCCCAATCGTCTCTCTGTCGTCGGATTCAAGTCACAAGAGATATGGAGGCCAAGTAAGGAAAGAAGAGAGAAGAGAAAGGAAGAGAAGAAGTAGATGGGTTTCTTGGGCAAAGAGAGGATTACAGAGGGAAAAGAAAGAGGGAGGAGATTAATAATAATAATAATAGGTATGTATGTGTATATTTGTTAAATAATATATTTATTTTATTATTTAAAATTTTAAAATATGTTTATTTTTGGTGTTTGTATTGAGGTTTGTAATCGTATCTCACTTACAATTAAATTATTTGATATAATCTTGTCATTTATAATCATATTATATAACATCAGTTCACTCACGTCTTTAATTTTTATCTTAATGCTTCCTATTTATAATCACATTATGATCCCATTTGCTATTTTTTCCAAGTCAATTTATTTATTTATTCAAAATTAAATAGTTTTAATTTTTTGAATAACTAAATTCATTTAATAAAATGTCATTAAAAAAATATTTTCAAAATTTCAAACAGAATGTGTTTTCTATCTTTTTATTTTAAGAAATAATTTTTCAAAATAACAAAGAGAACATGTATTCAATTTTCTGAAAATAGATTATCAAAACAGAAAACTAAAAATGAATTAAAAATTAAAAATTGAAGAGTAAAAAAAATACAGCCTAAGTTTTTCTAAGTTTAATCTTTGATTGAGCCCTACAAAATATACATTCGAAGGAACACAACTTCCAATGTTTAGAGCAAGAAAGAAAGATAAAGATCATTAGGCTCATGATAAATTGGGTTTCATCAAAAACCCCATTAATTGCTAAATCAACTGCAAAAGAGAGAAAAAGACATATGGGATTTTATCGAAAGTCTTATTGCGATCGATAAGGTTTTTAGTGAAAAAGACATATGGTTTTTAGTGAAACCTCATCAATTGCTAAATTGAGAGAGAAAGAGTTGTGACTGATGGGATTTTTTCTGAACTCTTATCAATTTTTATGGAATAGATTTATGTAGGCACTAATTTTGATTAGGCGACTACTTTTTTTTGTATGTGTGCAAGTGCATGTGTACATATTAGTTGCCCATGTAACTTATCAACTATGGCTTCGAGTTGCCAAAGCCTATTGTTGATGTATTTTAATTTGTATTTATATTTATATTTGTAGGGGGATAGACTTTAAAAGCATTCACATCTCATGTGTGTAGCAAAATATACACAAAAAAGCCATATGATCTTAGGTCTTTTAGCAATATGTAATCATCATACAACCAAAATTGAACTATTCAGTAAAGAGTTACCTCTTGAAGAATCAATGTTTGATGTAGAAGAAGCTTCACAAATTGACATTATTCTCCTCAAGTGCGAAGGGCTTAGTTGGTCCACACCAATCTACCTTTCAAAATTCCTTAAAACTCCTTTTAATGTTAGCTAAAAACTACAAGGGTATGTATTGGCTTGTAGCTCTCCTTAGTTTCAAAAACGAAAGACCAACTCTTGAGGAATTTAAGAGAACAAAAAGAAAAGTTGCCAAGGAGGAAATTAACAAGTTGTAAATTCCAGTACCACAAGAACAATTTTCTTCTTTAATCTCTATATTTATATGCATTAGTGGAAGGATAACTAGTAGATTCTAGATTAATCCATTCCAAAACCATGCAACCTAAGAAAGTGACAAGTGGCATAGGAGTTGGAGGACATTCTAATGACTCCCGAACCTTTCACACACAATTTGCTGAATAGAAATTGTTGAAAGTATTCGTCGACTCATTGACAGTTTTTAACTTTTGAAAAATCATTGACAGTTCATGAAAAAAGTCGACAATTTAGTGTTTGTTGCTACAAGGCCCTTACTCAATTACATACAAATATGTTATTAACTTTTAATGACAATTGAACCTTCCTTTAACTCTTAATGGCATTGAGAACATAATACAAGCCTTACAATTCTTATTTCGGTCACTTCGCTTTTAAGTGTGTGATTTCTTAGGTTCATCGTCAAGTTGTAATTAGGAAACATCAAACTCTTTTGATGTCAATCAAACTCTTCAATCTCTTTTGAGAATTTATCTATTCTCTCAAAACACCTTAACAATCTTGAGTGATATCTAGTAACATATCAAGATAATCTAAAAGGAAATGAAATACTTAGTTTAGAGTATAGTGACGCCCCTTTCTCGAGGCTTGAAAGAAATTTGAATGAGGTTATAAATAAATTTATACACATCCCCTTTGCATATTTTTTTTTCAAAGATAACTATAAACAAATCCAACCATACACACAATACCCCTTATTAGGTATGACTGGATTCGCAAATAGATACCCCAAAATGTCGTTTATCACATAACTTTATTACAACCACGAAATTTGTAAATTTAAAAATGATTCATGAATAAAAGACTCTTCAAGGTTTCTCAACCACATCCATGGGCAATGCTTTCACTAACACTGCCTTTTCTTTACTAGGGCCCAACTTATCTATATAGTTAGATAGGAGGGGTGAGTCATAAGATTCAACAAAAATAATATATATGAAATAACAAATTACAATTTATAACAAATATGGAAAAGAAAATATGAAGTGATTTATGCATCTAGGTCCGTTCACCTCATCCATATTGGACTTTTGATGACCCCTATATGATTTCCTATGGATCCCAAAACGAGCTTTGTTTTGTCCCAAAAATTTATAATCTCATGCCTAGACACTCCCCTATCATCACATGCAAGTTATGATTACAAAATTTGCATATAAAATATATATTGTCCTTTACTATTTTCTTTTGATGCCATAAATCTCTTTGAATAGATTCCTTCAAGTGTTGAAAATATCGTTGCCACGTGTTAGAATTCTTCTAACAAAAATTCAACATAATAGCTTAAAAGAATTATTTTAACTAAGTATTACTAAACCACTTTTAAATATGATATTGGACCTCATATCTTAAATTATGAACACAACTTTCTGCTTTGCTCTACTACTGACTCTTAATCTTTCTTTTAAGTTTATGTCCCATAAGCATTTGCCTTTCATGGAAGTACTGAACTGCTTTACTTATAGAGCTCTTCTTTTCTTTCTATTTCAAAATTTTAATAAATTTTTACTCTCATTCATCTCCCTTTCACGTGTTATCATCATTTAGCTTGCAAAACCATCAAATCAATTTCCATTCTCAGTGCATGCTACGTCTCTAATTCACAAGCTAATTTGGCAACCAAATCCAATTTTAAAATCTCATGCGTGCTCATTTAATTCATCAATCTCATCTCAATTTAATGTCATTTCACATCTTCAATTAATATGTTATTGCTCTCACTTCTCTCAATTAATGCTCTTTCATTCATCACATGGCTTCAATTTCTTGTGGCTAGAATTGCTTGCAATTGGAAACAGTAAAAAAGCTAAGGATTTCAAGCAACGTTTGTGTGGCATCAGTATGATAGAATTGAAATATTATGGTACACACCAAGAGGGGGGGTGAATTGATATATTAATTTTTTTTTAAAAAAAACAGAGATGTCATCTATTAAGACCATTGATTCGTTAAACCTCAAGACCTTGAAATGGCATGATGAGGTATCAACCGTGTAATGACAATCTCGTTTTGAGAAAAATGAATATGAAATCTTATGGATGGAAAAACAGATTGAATAGGAATGAAAATGCAAGCAAGAATAAATAAAACTGAAGGCACAAGAGGCAATGATTTATAGTTTTCGGCTTTCCAAGCCTAGTCCACTACTTTAACTATCTACTAAGGATTTTTAAACAAGTTCACTATCAACCCCCTACTCAACCCGAGTAAGTCCTCTAGTCCGTGACTAGCAAAGCTTACAAACCTCCCAATATAATAGGCCCTCTAGCTTATGCTAGGGGAATTACATAAATCGTGAGAATGAGAGTTTAAGAGTACAACTCTTAGTTATAAGCTCTCTCTAAATGAAAAATCGAGGCTTAAAATGAATAGAACAGTTTAGATACAAAGCCTCAAAAATTAAATACAGAGATAGAAGAATTCAATGCTTGATGTAAACTTGAATGCTCGGTAGTTGAAGATCTTAAATGTTTCCAACAACCAACCATCAATTCTTCCAACCCATATTTATAGTTGATGGTAGATAAATTCAAAAATCCAACTGTTGTGGTGGTTGGGCAAGCATTAAATGCGCTAAAAACTAGCTATTACAAAAATTTGAGAAACAAACCATCGACAGACAAAATAGATTAGTCGACTATATTTTCAAATAAAACTAAGGCATAGTCGACAGACAAGAAAGCATAGTCGACTATTGTTCAACCAAATCTACTGATAGTCGACAAACCCTTTCACATAGTAGACAGATTCAAAAATACAAAGAAATTTTATAACATCATACACATATATAGTCGACAGAAGAAAATTCATAGTCGACAAACCTTGCATAATAGTCGACAGAACATAACATAATTGACAAAAGCCATACATAGTCAATAGAACATACAAACGTAGTCGACTATTTTCAGGCATAGTCGACTATCCTCAGGCACATAGTTGACTATTCACAGGCATAGTCGACAACACTTAAACACATAGTCGACTATTCATTTTGAAAATTTGAACACTTGACATTTCCTAACTTTTTTTTTTTTTAAAGCAAGTTGAGATTATCAAAAAGATATTCATTTTGAATTAAACACACTCAACCTTACTCCTTATAGAATTCAAGATTGATTTTCATAAATTTTTCTTTCCAACTAATTCATATTTAAAGTATAGATTTAAATATTAATTTTCATATAGTTATTATCAAAACTACTTTATTTTTTAAGAGTAAAATATCACAGTAAACAGCCCAAGGCTTCCAGGTAGGGCCCAAGACGGCATCGTTTTGGCACCTCCTCCTTGGTTAGAAAAATTCTAGCAAAATTTCATTCCTTCGCACACATAAGGCTCAAACCCATGACTATAGCCAGCCTATCATGCATGCGTGCCGGCCAATCTACTCGCCTCCTCATTTATTAATACGCAATCATCTACTACCTTCCGAAATTTCATTGAAACCCTAGAAATTTCAAAAAACTCTTAATCATCTCCTTATTCCAAAATATAAAATTTTTAATTTTTTCCATTAAATTTCTCAAATCGAAAAATCATAAATAATTCATCTCAATTACATAAATTAATTTTTTTTCTTTAAAATATCAGGATGTTACAAGTACTGTAAGCACCCCCGCCCGGATATCCCAATCACTCGGACTACCCGAACGGGAGCACTTACGGAAGGACAAAAAATAAAATATAAGACCAAAACCACCCTGACATGCATACACAAAAATAAGAATAGCGGAAGTGAAGCTAAACACATGCATGCACTATAGGTACCTCGCTAACACAGCGGTCACATGATAAATAAAATAAACACAGACTCCTATGCCGACATACATGAGACTTTAAGAAAGACTTGGCACAGTACAAAATAATAGAGTAAATCCTACTCAGACATCAGAGTTGACAGAGATTAACGGGACTGCTTGTACACTATACCGACTCTACCGCTAGAAGCTGACTCCCTTACCCTTGACCTACGCTACCATTACCTGGAATGATGGAAAACAAAGTGAGTCGAGAGACTCAGCAAGCATAAAGAAAAGAAAGGCTGAAGGCTGAACATATTCAGAAAACTCTCCCCAGAATAAACCCCCAGGTACACACAAGCTATGAGATGCTACAACACAATAGTATAGCATAATAAAAGCACATACCGATCCTTGGGGCCCACACAAGACACACAACACTCAAGTCCCATACCAACCTGCCGCTGTCCTGAAAGGCAACATGTATCTTTAACAAACCTGAGCGCGCTGTCTCGGGTCAGTGCTCCCGTCACCCGTGTGTCCGTGTCGGTACTCCCGACACCCTAGCCATAGGCTCCCTTGGAACGGTCCTCCCATCCGAGAACTAATAACTACCAGTAACCATGCAATGCACATAAAAATGTAATGGCGTAGTGAGCATCAACGTGATACACTGGCGCCCATACATCCAGGCATCAAGCCATGCTCCGCCCACATAGTAAATCACACGCGATGCATATGCTCGTGCTGGATGCAATCTAACCAAGTTAGAATGTCTGTGTCCAAGCATACTCAGTAAATGAATATCCCAACATGCATCCCTTACCCATGTACATATCAAATCATGAACAGTAATACAATGTATCTAATCATGCAGTAAATCATATACCGGCAGAGTTAGTCAGCAGTGCCCAGCACCGGTTAACGGCCAGTGACTAGGACTGTCCGCCTGACGGTCCACTTCAGGGCCGTACAATAGTCTATCCCAACGTCACCAAACAGTCGACCCCTGCCCAACTGCTCAATAGCTCTAACCGAATTATAAATAAACTCGAGAAAACTGTAAATAAACCCGCACGTTTAGGAACCTTATCCCCAAACTGGGTTTGGCATCATTCCGAAAGGAATGGGGGCGATACAAAACCCCGTAAGCACACAATAAATAAAACTCTAGAAGTCTCAGATTTAATTTAAATTAAAACAAATGAATAATACTCAATAAATAATGATAGGCGCTGAATTAGAATAAGGGAGGTGATAAAATATGGGAAATCTTAGAGTATCTCACGGGAGTTAAAGAACACGAGGAGAGGGTTAGAAACTTGCCTGAAATCGGCTGCTTTCAGCCTTTCTTGTGCTCCCGATACGAATTAAAACATTTCCTAACAAATAACATAACTAGGACTTAAATTAATTAATTCTAATCGCATAAAATTTATAATTTAAACATATCACGCTTCTACTAATTTTTACGCACGTACCTGATCATTTTTCATGCTAAAAAATCTCAAAATTCCTTTATTTTTTCCTTATTTTCCTTCTTTTTCTTTTCTTTCCTTTTCTTTCTTCTTCTTCTTCTCTTTTTCTCCCTCCCTGCGACGCCCGCGCCTGCACTCCTTCTTCTCTTTTCTTCTTCCTTCTTTTATTTCTTTCTTCTTCTTCTTCTTCTTCTTCTTCTTCTTCTTCTTCTTCCTCTTCTCTACTCTTCTCCCAGGGGCTGAACCAGCACCTTCGCGGCCACCCGCACTCCAGCTCGGTGAGCTCGCGGCCGCCGCCGCAGTTGCTGCTGCAACCAGCCGCCCTCGCCCACCCCTAACCGGCCACCACGTGCCACCACGCCTACTGCCGCCGCTGCTCCGCGTCACCCATGGCCGCGATTTCTTCAAGCCGCTGCTATTCCTCGTCAGCCATGGCAATGGCTGCAATGGCCGATTGGCCTTCAAGCTCTCTCTCTCTCATCCGATCTCTCAGCCCACTCTCACGCAAGCTTTCATTCTCTCTTCCTCTGCTTCACCCATTTTGATTTCCATTTATTGTTTCAAGCTTGGCTTCCAAGCCATTCACACGCACCACATAAATATACATGTATATCATTAATTTTATTTTATTTAAGTTAATTTGATTTACTCTACTATCATTATAATTATATTATTATCTTTATTATCATTGACAATATATATATGTATTCATATATTAGTTCATTTATTTTAAGTTAAGTTAACATAATTTACACATTTATTATTATTATCTTAATACCTTAAATCCTCAAATACAGAAATTGATATATTTTTTTTTTATCATTTCCAAAATTTTGGGATACTACAAGTACCATACAATTTAATCATTCCATTACTAACATCCCAATCAAGTGATAGATATGGACTAATTAAACTTACTTAGTGCTATGTAATAAATCTCACTTGGTATGATGAGATGACAAATTGAAAACTCTTTTTCAATCATTTATGTCTTGGCTAAGGACTTCTCTTATCACATGCTAGTAGAAGATTGCATAAGACGTTCGCCTCATATTGGAGGTAATGGATCTTATTTGGCAAGCATCTATCTCCATATACCAATGAAATGAAATCACACAGTGAACATTATCATATTGCAATTAGATGAGTCTTTGTCACTAGCAAATCTCACATGTTAATATACAAAACAACCGTGTTGCTTCAAGTCAAATGATCAGTTACATAATCGCAACTAATAATAAGTCATTAATCCTCTTAATCATGTGATTTGTTATTAACGTCACATTTGATACCCTATTCAATCAACAACCACCCACATATTTACTATAAGCATCTCATACTTTGTGGCATGTGATTCACCACCCTTTATTATTAGTATTTTGTACTAATCAAACTATAAACATCTATATTAGTCCATACTTGCTTGATTAAAGGCCTTGTAAAAAAATGTACAAGTGTACACCTAAAGGAGAGAGGGTGAATTGAGTATTTCAAAAATTTTTGCTTTGATAAAACATTTGTACAAAAATTGTTTTAAACACTTTATGCCTATAAAAACTGATGTCGTAAATATGAAAATTAATGCTGAAATTGTAAGATGTGGATGTTGAAAATAAACTTTGCTAAAATATAAAATAGAAAAAACAATTTAGCACATAATTGATTTATAGTGGTTCGACAAAAACTACCCTACTCTACTACTTTACCTCTTCATTAAGAATTTCAATAGTTCATTAATTGTATTAGCTTTTGTAGATTAAGTTATAACCTTAACTTTTATAGGCTCAGCTGAAACCATAACTTTTATGGGTTAAGTTAGAATCTCTACTTTTTCAGGCTAATCAATACTAACCTTTACAAGCCTTTTCACGAAATAAGGCAACAACCTTTTATAAGAAATTTAGAAAGGAAGATAATTGAGCAAAAGCTCACAGTGAAACATAGAAATAACCCTTACATAATATAAATGAAAAGCTCATGAGGGAATAACCATGAACATTTTTTAGAATTAAACTCAATAGTCCCCAGGAAGTAAGGACTAAGCAAAATTTAAGATTTATCATATTAAATAATTTCGTCATCATATTCTTAATAACTTAAGGATAAGATCTCTAATAAGAAATATAGAGACTCATTTATACAAAATTGAAAAATCATGAATAATGATAAACTTTCATTTTATTATGTACAAGAACACATTAAAATGCTTATTTAGATGTCATCTAAATCTAGCATTAGGGTATATTAGTAATAATATTTTAATATTTCGTTGTTTATTTTTAGTTAAACTTAATTCAACTTAGGTATAGTTTAATTAATGTTGTTAAAGGCAGAGGGGGTGTTTTAGTAAAAATTGAAAAATCACTAACATCTCCAATGCTATTTTTAAGCCATGAGGTCTATGGGCAAATGAGGCAAACCCTAGGGGCTTTGGATGCAATTTACGCATTTAAAAATTTTATGGCCCTTTAGTAATAGAAATTATTTTTTAATTTTTAACTCTAATTTTCTATTGAATGGCTAAATTTTTAATTAGAAAATAGAAAATTATTTTTTTATTTTTCAACTTTATATTATAAATTGAATAAAATAAAAAAAAATATATATTTTTTAATTTTTTAGAAGTGAATGCTACTACCTTTTGAAATATAAAATATTAAATTTCCTATAATTGTTTGGGCCACTAGATTTTAATGAAGATATTTTGATGTTTTACTTGATTAATAAGCATGTTTTTGAGATAGTATGTATTACCTTTTGAAAAATCTAAGTAGCTTATAAACTTTTTGAAGTTAGTCAAATTAGAATGTATGTATATAAATATAAGTTTTATGGAGTTTATATGATGCCCATCGGATATAGGTTGAATGGTCGGATGAGTAATATGTCGGTGTTAATCTAGTAAATTGCGAGTTCAATTATCGCCCTGCATAAGGGCCAAAGATCTAACTTGTGATTTACTTCTCCTAACGTAATTAAGGACACGAGTATCGAGAATTGCATAAGAGTGATCATCTCAAGGAGTTTATATGTCAAACAAAGGGAAAGAAGAAGATGGCCTAACAAGAGGTAAAAAATTTTATTTATATTTTTTTGTACTTCAAATATTTCTCATAATGTTTGCTAGTTTTTTTTTATTAAATTCAATATTTAATTTTTCATTATTGCACCTCAAATAGGTTCACTCTAAACAACATTATGTGCAATACTATGAATTTTTTGCTTAATTCTAAAATTTTGTCTAAATTGCTAGATTAAGGGTAGTAAGGGGATTCTATGAGAAAAAAAATATATTCTTTTGGCCTTGAGTGCAATTTTTAAAAAAAGAAAAAAAAGTCTAATTTTTGTGGTAACACACTTAAAGAATACAGCGTTACACAATATGCCTGCACCTAAAAATAATATGAAACAAAGGAAATAAACAACCTAATGCTCAACCTCAAAATCCCATCCGACCCAATCTCACATCTCATTGAGATTCTTTTAAGTTTCACGACTCTGTACCATTTGAATATATTAGGGATTATTATTTATGGTTAAAGGATATATTAAAAATTCCGAGCTTATTCGAATTTTGATTGAATATAAAAATTCTCTCTATTTGAATTGAGTAGATTCAACCCAAATTCAAGAAAAACTAAAAAATTTTCCACATTGACTGAAATTCCATGTTTATAAACATGTGAATAGATGATAACTATCCACTTTCTCCATTATGTTATTTTCTTCAACAATTAAAATCTGTATAAACAATTTAGAGGGGCTGACATTATAACATTTGGTTCTCCCTTTTGTTCTATCAAGCCTTTTCATATTAGGCTTATGGGCCCATAAGTGAATTAGTAAATTAAATTGGCAATAGATCAGTAAAAGAAACCAACTATTGGTTAGTAATTCATGCCACATGCCAACAATTTATTTTTCAAAGACATTTAAGAGTAGTCAACACATTTGATGGTGACCCTCCAAGCAAAGACATTTGAATAGTTTGTGCACCATAAAAGTGCAAAGAAAATGTAACAAATGAATATTTCATGAAATAATAGGTCAAGAAAAAGTTAGCATATAATCAATCTTCTTCTTCTTTGAGAAATAATCTACAATGGTGTTAAGTTTTGTTCTTATTGTACTACAATCGCTTCCCATGATTGCCTCTTCAATGGCTATAAACTTAATGATCGTCTTTCGAATTTCACCATAAATAATCTATGCTTTTTGAAGGGATTGATATCATTTGTTTGTTTTTGGCTCATAATAGAGTTTTCATACCTAGTTCTATTATGAGCTAAGGACAAATAAACAATATCCACACCCTTAAAAAAAAAAAAAAAAAAAGATAGGCTCAATATGATGAAATGCAAAAGGCAATTGTGAAGTTTACAAGCAACCAAGAGACAAAAATTGGAAGTGGTTGTACTAAGGTAAGAAGAAAACTTAATTCCTCTCTAAATTGGTTCTCAAAGAAGATGAAGCACAAATTGCTCAATTGCTTTTGTGGGGATGGGCAACATCAAATGTGTCAACACCTCATTTCTAGGGTTGAGAATGAAATTTTTTGCCTCATGGAATTAATTAAAACAAATAGTTGGACAGTTATACTATTCAATTGCCCAATTTACTTTCTACTTCAGCTATAGTGCATAGGCCTAATTTGAAAATGCTTGAGAAAACAAAACAAAGAAACACACGTTTCAACATTAACCCTCTGAATTGATTAGATGGGATTTAACTGATGAAGAAAATGACATATTTGAGAAGATGGACGTCTTGCTTGTATTCATTATTTATGTTTATGGAATTTTAATCAATATGAAAAATTCATGACGACGTAAGAATTAATCATCAATTGAATTTATAGAAATTAAGCTAGATCTAGACGTCCACATGAGGTTGATCTCAACTAGGATGATGCTACTTTGATGCTTAAGTTAGGTAGGAGTTTCAAGAGAACTAAAACCTAGAAAATAGTGTTCAATGTCCTACCTTTGACCCTTAAGGTCTTTTTATACCTTTTGGGCAAAGATTTATGATGAGAATGAGTCGACCTCATCCATGACATAAGAGGATTAGTTTATTCCCTTTGGTTTCTCCAGTCCTAGATTGAGATGAACTAGAATACCTGGATGAGTGTGAATTAACTTGACCTAGGTTTATGGAGGTTAGGATATGTGACATTTAGAAGACTTGGATTGCCCATCTCTTGATTCTTCTCGCTAGCTAGATTTGAGTTTATCTGTTGCCTAAATCTTAATAGATAAGTATACAAAATCTTCTTCTACTCGGATTGTGTTTGTAATGGTAAGTGGATAATGACTATCTTTATCTCTCTTTGGAGATACTTCAGTGTTTGTCTTGTGACTGGTTTGGGTTCCTTTACCCTGTTTATCCTTGAGAAATTTGGGGATATGCTTCGTCTAGAGTCTTAACCTTTCATGGTAGTTGGAAGCTTTATTTGGTCTGTGTTAAATTGTTAGCTAACAGAGCATTGACTTCTAATGTGGCTCTGGTGATGTGGCCCTTTCTTTGATGTATATTTTCTTATTTTTCTCATCAGTAGGACTCCCACTTTGTTCAATATTGTTGTTTTGAACTTAGGAAGTTAATTAAATGATTTGTCAACCATGCTCATTCATTCTAAACCATTCATGGAAATTTATTTGAATTTGGACACTTTTTCCACATTGGCATAAATGTCTCTAATGATTTTTCAAATTCTCGTACATAGTGACATGATAATGCCACCTCTGCCATCATTCTTGCCTTTTAGGATTTTCTCTTGGAATTTGTACCTTCTTCTTTTCATGCTCGCATGTATATATATGTGTATCATTTCTGGTCTAAGAACTTTTTGTTGTTTTTTTGCTTAAGGTTTTTCTATTACTTTTGCATTACCCTTCTTATGATTGTTTTTGATGACACTTCATTTTCATTCATTTTTCTAGGTTTTTTTTTTTTTTATATCAATTTGATTTGTACAATAGGTTTTTACTCAACGAAAAATCCCGCGGTTCCTAGATGGCTACTTGGTCACCCGACCTACACTTGAGACAAGTCTAGTGCCTTGGTTTTGGGATAATTCTCTTTAAGTGGTTAATCTAATTTTGCATTTTGTCTTATTTTTTGATATCCCGTTACCCTAATTCTTTTGACTTTAAACCTTTGTAATGGTAGGTATACCTCATCCTTGGTTGGATTTCATAGGTTTAGATTGTGGTTTGGGTGGCTCATATTGTCAAATAGGCTTTTATGCTCTTTTGGTTGACTAAAGATCCATTTTGAATGACGGAAAATAAATTCATTGTCACACTTTGGTTAACCAAACTCACCAATTTAGTTTACCAAAGTCAACTAATGTGCTTTTCGCCTTCACAACCACACTTTGGTTGACTAATGTGCCCACTTGATATTCAAATGATGTTAAGTTTCCACAAAAATGATTAGTTCAAAAGTTGTACTGCCTCTGAACATCTTTTGTTCTGTGTGTTGGTTGGTGGTTTCAATGGTTAGATTTGGTAATGGTCCTCCCATCATATTCTTCTTTGTATTTCAGCTGGCTTACTGAATGCCATTTACTACCCTTCTCTCAGGGGCCTTCATCATTTACAAATTGAATGGCAGAATGAGGGTACAAATATCAGATTCTACATTCTAGACTTAGCAACTACAGGTGCTGTACTTTCTTCCAAACTTCTAACCATTGACATATCTTTCTATAACCATTGACATATGGGTTGTGTGCTTTTACCATCATTGCTAATTCCCATGGTCCTTCCAACAAAGTAGCATGCAGATGCATCGACGAATGATGTACAATTTCGCCCTTTTCTCCCTGAGAATTGTCTTTGCAGATACCTGAGCTCTGGCTTGCGTTTGCTGGGAAGAAGCTGGGGCTTCCATGGACTTCAGAAGGGTTTGCTGCTCCTGCTATATATTTTTCTTTCCTATGCAACAAATGAAGCTTTCTTCAGTTCGTTTGTGTCTTTCTGCTTATAGAGAACCTTTGATCCTAAACTTTGGAAACTTATGGTGGGGTGGAAGGGGGGGCAGTTGCATCAGTTTTCAGTAATTTATGGTTGAAAGAAGTGGTAGCCTTAATGATTGGTCCGGACTTTCAGGTATGCTGTCACCTGGACTTGTTGTCTACTTCCAGGATTTATTACTAAAAGGACAAGGGTTTACTGGAACTGTTTTCATTGTTTATCAACTTTTCAGGCAACAGTTTTGAACTCACTTGGAGGGACAGTGACAAGTTGCCAACACAACACCCTGTTTCTATTATGCCAGCATTTTATTCAAGTTAACCATCTTCACTCACTTCAATGACTTCTCCTTTTTTACTTTTTGATGTAAAGGGAGAAGTCTAATTTCGAGGACACTTGGCTATGATAGATCAAGTCAGTTCCCAGCCAAGTCTTGAGGAATGGCTTTCAGATCACTTAGGGTCCATGTCTTAGTCTACCATAAAAAGATTATTTAAGAGATTAACTAGATCGCCTTTTAAGTTTTTATGGTAGCGTCATTAATTCTTTAGCATGTTAAATTCAAGAAATCCTCTTGGTTTGGGAGCATGAAAGATTTAAGAAAAACGTTTGAGACTCACAAAAGTTAAATGATCGATGTCACCCTAAACTCTAAACACTTAAACTTGCCGTTGAAGTATATAACCCATATATTATTAAACTACCACCCAAATGATATTACTTCATTGACATTTTCGTTTGTATGAATGTGAGACAAATGCTTTATAGAGAAGTCATTTTCCAAATCAAAGCCACTTATATTTTATATTCTACATAAATGTGTGTTCATTAAAACACAACTTGAAGTGGATTTGCATGAATGAGAGTGTCATGCTTTAAGTCATTGAAGTTGTCCTTTGGAAATAGGACTACAAGATATCATATTGTTTTAATTTTATATTTTAAAATTAGAGAAACTTAAAGAGAAATTTTTTTTTTTAAGTAAGATTTCATTGAAAAAAAGCCATGAATAGTCTACATTAAAAGATGGGGCATTTCCCAAGTATTATAATGAACACTAAATAACGAAAGAAAACAAAATATAAAAAACAGTAGCCACTAGCCAAAGCAGGCTTAAAAAAAACAAAAAAATCTTGTAAGTCGTCCATTGGACGGTTCTGATTTAATCTTTGCTGGATAGACAGGACTCTACTCAAAAGATCAGCTTTTGTTTTTATTTCATAGCCATAGTAACCCTCTGGGTTCTACTCCTGCCCTTTATATGCCTTGTTCTTTCAATCATAAGGATGGTGAAGGGAATGGGATTGGGTTGCTTATTTATCTATTTATATATTTACTTTGTAAATATTTAAAAATATGAATTATATTTATATTTTTAAATTTATTTTAATTTTACATACATAATAAAAAATTGTTTTAGTAAAAGTTCAAATAAATTTTATCTCTAATGACTTAAAATATGAATTTTTTATAATCATTTTAATAAGATCCATTATTTACTCATTGTCATCCCCATAATAAATTGTATGGATATTTATAGGGAATTGATTTTAGGTCATTTCTGTCAAGAAACTTAGAGGTTGGGAAATTATATGTCTTTTTTGGTTCTTCAACATAGTTTATGGACTTCATCTTATTACGATCTTGTTGAGAGTGTCACCGGCCCTCTCGTTTAAATCTATGGATCATATAATAGGAGATTATTTAAGCACTAATAAGGTTAATAGTCGAACCCACAACCTTGAACTTTTAATGGGATGTTATTGAACCCTAAACCCTCTTTATACTAAGTTATCATCTTTGGCACTCTAGGTTTATTCACTTTCTTTAAAAACTTTCATCTTCCAGTGTGTGATCTAAGTAGATAAATTCTAGTTTGTCAAACATTTTTATATATGACTTTGTCCTCTGTAAATAGTCCTCTATAAGATATTTACAATTTGTATTATACTTATCTTAACCAAAATAAAAAAAAAAATTCATATCATACTTAAAGAATCTCTCATCAGATTTTCTCTAGTCTTTCTCTACTTCTTTTGCTAAAATATTATAATTTACTTCATTCACTCTACTTATAGAAATTTCTATTGAGCTTTCTTTTCACTCAATAAGATTAAAAGGTGATATGTTGTTATTATTGTTATTCTTATCATTTGAGTTTGTTTGATTGTATACTTTATTTTTATCTATAATTTTATCTTCTATAAGTCTTGCAAAATTGTTTTTGGTACTTTTCTACTTGTTTCATTCAATATTTGTCTCATTTCATCTACTCCATTAATCTTCATTTCATTGAAGATTAGAACCCGAGAGTAAAATAATAGTATAAAAGATAAAATTAACTCTTTATCTACTAGTTTAAGATTTTAGATCAGATTATGATTAACAATTTAACGCGCTATTAGAGTTTGTAAGCTTAACTATATGTAAAGGGACATGTTGAGAGTAAAATAATATTATAAAATATAAAGTTAATTCTTTATCTAATAGTTTAAGTTTTTAAATTAAATGGTAGTTAATAATTCAAACTTTTAGATCAGATGGTGGTTAACAATTCAACATACTATCAGAGTTGGCAAGCTTAACCATATGTAAAGGGGCGTATTGAGAATAAAATAATAGTATAAAAGATAAACTTAATTCTCTATCTAACAGTTTAAATTTTTAGATAAGATAGTAATTAATAATTCAACAGAACTAATGTGTCATTATTGTTGTTGCTCTTATTATTCAAGTTTGTTTTTATACTTGATTTCTTTCTATGACCTCATCGTCTATAAGCCCTTGGCAATTTATATCATATCTAAAACTCTCTCATCAATTGGTTTGAGAAAATTACACTTGATATCTTTGATGTTTAAGATAATTGTTAGAAATATAAAATTGCACCCACGTAAATTTAATCATTTATTAGTGATGATTATCTTGTAGAGATAAATAAATAATAGAAAAATTACCTAATCATCTCTCTTATCTAAGATAATTGAGACATGCAATTTATCTCATCCCATCAGGGATAGGATTCATCTTTTCACTTATCTATTATAATTAAGAGATTTGATTTATCTTATCCTATCAAAGATAAGATTTATATCCTCGCTTGTTTGGGATAAGTCAAGAAGTTAGTTTTCTATATCACTCATTACTTATTGATGTGCTAAATAGAATGGGTCCAAAAGAGCCAAGCTCAAGAAAAGTCCAAAGACCCAAGAGACTGTACAAAAGCCTAAAAAGAAGAAGCCAAAAAAAGGTGAGGGACACTTTCTGTTAGTGTAGGTGCTCTAGACCTAACCGGATTGGGCATGTTGTACACTGACAATTGTAATCATATTTATGATTTGAATAAGGAGTTGTTTAAATTCACAAGAAGTCATTCTATTAGTTTCTTGTTATTATTGTAATAACCAAATGAAACTAGATAGAAGTCTATATGATGTATACTATGATTAATCTATAAAGATGTGAGATGATGCATCACAGTTTCTAGACATCATTAAATGTCCCAAGTCGTAGTAATGTCAAGAATGGACATTGACAATTGCGATAAGACTTGTATGTGCCATGTTTTTGCTATGTGATAGCAATGTGGGTCTCACACCCATAGGCATGGGGATGCCTAGACAAGTACATAGGTGACCAATGTTGAAGAACATGTCACTGGACATGACTCGCCATGAGAATCCATTTTGCTTTTATGTTGATGGTATTCTCATACGAGATGGGTGTAATTAATCCTTGGACCTGAGGATATCACAGTCATCTCATAAGAAGACCGGTATGTTTTGACATCGTTTCGATGGGCCTAGACAAAGGCTGCACGTGGGCGATTGTTGGGTATATTGTGAGACTTATGGAGATGGGTATATAACCAAGATGGGACTCATCTATCCCTTGATAGAGGATGATGTATCTAAGGCGCCTTCGGTGGATATTCACTTTAAATCCATGGCCACGGTGAAAGAGATCAATAAGGAGTTATTGATTCACTTTCTATTAAGTGAAAATATCCGAATGACCGAAGAAAAACTTATGTGATCATAATCAAGCAACACATTGTCAACTTGAGATCACATAGGATACATTGACGAGATGATCGAATTACACGGTAATCATGCTCGTGAAAGGTTATTTGCGGATTATGAATCCTTCTGAATAATTGGGTGGGCATGATGCCTTGCTAGAGGCCAATCTTGTCTTATGTGTTCGTACCGACACATTGTCAACATATTCGGAAGCCTAATAAGTCATACGTAATAGGCACGGTTCCTGGCTTAAACCAGGAGAGTGGACGTATGGTTAAGTGGGACATTTTGGCAAGAAGTTGTGCCATCGTAGGTTCTCACAGAAAAAGAACAAATAGACGTAATAATGTCGATATGACGAGAAGTTGTCATAATGGAAAGAGTTTCCTAAAATGGCAACTGATTAAATTAGGAAGGAGTTTCTAATTTAATAATTTTCTATTTGTTAGAGTGGCAAATAGGAAATAAAATATATTTGGACTTAAATTAATATTTGGACTAAATTAGATTTGGGCCAAATATTAAATATTATATTTGGACTAAATTAGATTTGGGCCAAATATTAAAATAAATATTATATTTGGACTAAATTGGATTTGAGCCAAATATTAAATATTATATTTGGACCAAATTAGATTTGGGCTAAATATTAAATATTATATTTGGGCTTGAATTAGATTTGGGCCAAAATATTATATTTAAACCTATAAAAGGATTGGGCCATTTAATTATATTTCTAGTTGAACTAGAATAAGCCCACTTAAGATTCTAATTAAATTAGAATTAATGGGCTACCCCAATCCATTAGGGTTTTAGAAACCCTAGGATATTTCACTATAAATATCCCTTTATGGGTTGCCTAAAATTAAGGGGTTTTTGGTGTCGATTTTTCAAGAGTTGAAAAAACATATTACCACTCACTCTTCCCGGTTTCTTTTGGCATCAATACGAAACGAGAGCATTCTTTTTCCGTTCATACACAAGCCGCGCAAAGGAGAAGGAGTTAGCACTCCTATTCCGCTCTCCTTGCCAATAGACGCGTGCCGCGTATCACGAGTTAGAGGCCGGACACTTGGACGGCTCGAATCCACGAACGACTCGATAATCTAAAGGTTAGATTTATTTATTTGTTTGTGAATGATTTGATTTCGACGTTGATTCAATCACCGAAATCGGGGTAAGGTTCAAAATTTTTGAACTACGCTGCTTGCCCTATAGCGATCTTGCTTTACTTTCACTTTCTTGATGGAAGAGGTCTTCAAGGGACCCTCTGGCAAGCTTGCTTCCATGCTGAAAGAGAAGATTTTCCAATAGACTCAAAATTCTTTTGGAGACCCTTTCAAATCATACCCCTACTAAGAATGCATCAACCCACCTTCAAAATCTTCACCTTAAATGCTAGAACAGACAATGGTAACTTCAATCTTGAAAGAAATGGGGGTTATGTTATCTGTTAGTTCTCACCTCTATAAATAGGAGGTGACCCTTCCTCTCCAAGTATACCAAATCACTACAATAGTTGTTTCAATTCTCTTTTAGTTTTTAGCTAAACTAACTTAAGTATCAGAGTGTCTACACGGGAGAAAAACACCCTACGCCATCTGACTAGCTTCTATCTTGCAGGCTCTGAGAGACCTAAAAGGTAGGGTTGCAATTGAGTCAAGCTGAGCTAAGCTTTACTTTGTTAAGCTTAACTAGGCTCGACGAACCTAAGCTCAAGCTCGAGATCGAGCTTGGCTCCTTAATTCAGTTGACGAGCTAAGCTCAGGTTCGCCACCACTAAAAGAAAAGGCTATGCAACACTGGTAACAGAGGAAGAAGTGTGTAGTGACAATGAGAGGTAATAGAGAGGGTGGATGCAGTGATGGTCAGCGACGAGAGGGTTGATGACTAGAGGCAAGGCGGCAACGAGAGGAAAGGGACGAAAGAAAGAGGAACAAGCAAATGTAGATTGTTGGAAAAGAAGATGAACAAGTGGTGAAAGGAAGAGGAGAAAGAACATGCAAAAATGGGTTTCTTGGAGAGAGAGAGAGAGGCCTATTTAATAAATTATATAATGATGATACGTATGTATATGTACATATGTTAAATAATATATTTATAAAATATATATCTAATATATACATATATTATCTAACCATAAAATAATATATTTATAAAATTATGAATAAATTTATTAATGTCTTTATAATCGAGCCTATTTTCACGAGTGTTCTAGAAACTCAGTACTTGTTTATGGATGAAAACAATTATAATATATGGCACTGAAAAACTCAGTACTTGTTAGAAGAATAAGTGTTATAGAAACTCCAACTAACAATGTGGCTAGGCTAGATAAAAAATCTCTAACATATTAGACAAGACTCCTAGCTTACCAAGCGTGGTATAAGAATGATGGTTGTGCGCATTTTACAATGTTAAGCAACATACATAATGATATGATTGAAGAGTTTGAAAAATACAAAATGGCAAAAGACACGTGGATTGCTTTGAAAGCAAAATATAGTCGTACAAGCACCATGAGATTGCAGAGCTTAACTCAAATTTGATACGTGAAAGATGTCAATAGGTGTAACCATATGTGAGCATCTAAAAATAATGTCAAATATGATTTGTGATCTAAAGGTTGTTGGAAACAACTTTACTTACCGTAGAGGTCCTAGTTATCATCCAATCTTTTCCCAACTCTTAGGATCAAATAAAGCTCATTTGATGCATGACAAGAATATTAAAACGTTCAAAGGCATGTCTTGACACCTTCAAGTTGAGCACGAAGAAGCAAAAAGCGATAACATTTTCTTGCAATCAAAATCGCATAATACATCTAGGTTTAAGCAAAAACAGTTTGGGAAGAAATACCCTGAAAGATGAGGAAAATGACTTGTTCTTAAAAAGGATAAGGCCACTGAGCATCCTAGGAGGAAGCATGGTGGAAGCAAGAAAAACTTGCTATAATTGTGGTAAGCCTGGACACTTTCACTCGTGATTGCATTAAGCTAAAGAAAGAAAGTGCACTTTTTGACCTTGTCTCTCATATATCTATTTTTGATTGTACAAATGTGTTTGTTGTCATTCTTTTCATGGTTAGATTGTAGACACAAGAGCAACAAGCCACATATTGAGAGGCTGTGGAAGGTATGTGGAGTATCGCTAACTTCCAAAGGGACAAAGAATATAAATAGGGAATGTTCGCTTTTTCTTTCCTGCAAGTGTACGAAATCGTAACAAGTAATATAATGATGAATAAAGTATCGTTCCCACGAGGATTAGCTTTCGATGCCTACTTTAACCACTATTAACTTTAATGAACCACACACAAATAAAAAGGATACTCACTGTAAGTATTATATAAAATAAAACTAAATAACTAACTAAAAACGCAAAACAACTCCTTGGAAGTTTAAATGTAGAAATCTAACGGGCTAGGGTTCATGAATCCACTGTGGTTCTTCAATTGGTTTAATCTTCTAGTGATCAGGTTTTATAATTTTTGCTTTGAGCTGAAAATCGATGATCCTAAGTTAATCAAAAGCCTCTCTCGATGGTCAATCAAATCTATACTTACACATGAGATTAATTATCTCTAATTAATTTACAAATATGTAAACATGCATTTATCCACAATGATCATCTAAATAAGATTTCACAAAGCATAACGGTATCTCTACTTATTATTGAATCTTATGTCGTTTATTACTAAGTGCTAATCTATATTGAATCTCTCGAAAGCAATATAAATCACAAACACGTTATAATGGCGGTCAAGCATCAAAACGACATTAGTGCATAACAAACGATCAACTCGAAAGACAAGAATATAATAAAACCCAATACTTTTAATTAAACCATCATTGAACTAGGTTTCATCAATCACCCTAGCCACAAAGTACTTAGCCTAACATAGTTTCAACCAATGAAAGAATAATAAAATCAGAGTTCATAATGTTGGAGAGAAGAAAGAACAGAAAAATATAACCGAAACCGATGTTCTTCAAGAAAATCTCCTTCTTCTTCCTCGACTTGTCGTCTTCTTTCTCTCCCCAAAAAGCTCCTAAATCTCTCAAGAATAATTCTTTATATAGTCCTCTTTAGGTTAGCAAAGTCATGCACCAAGGAGTTTATTGCTCTTTAATTTGGATTGAAACGAACTTAAAACGGCCTTTTCACGAAACTTTGAACCCTATCGCGGTCCTATCGCAATATGCTTGTTGCTGCAGACCCGTGAGCTCCAGATAGCAATTCCTAAAGAGATTTTACAGCGGTATGCATTCCGCTGTAAAACTGTGAGCTCTAGAAACTAACTCTTATAGCGGTCTTACAACGGAATGCATACCGCTGTAAGACCGTGAGCCTTCTTCTTTTGCCTCTTGTTTTATCATATTTCATTTTTTGCTCTCGATACTCTTTTGCTTTCTTTTTAATTGATACCCGACCATGCCTCCAAGCTTTATTTCAACTCCCATCATGCACCAAAATCACTTTTTTTGCTCCATGTCCGCTTTGCATGTAATGTGTACCTATATTGACAAAATTAAGCCCAAAATGAATAGCAATCATGTTCATTGAATACTTAAATGCTAAGCTTGGACAACTAAATAAGAGTGCAAAATATGTTGATCAAGGAACAACATCAATGAAGAGGTGCTAGGAATTGGCAAGATGGTTGCACATTAATTCTTCATGATGTTCTTTATTCTCTAGGAATTAGGCAAAATTTTCTTTCAGTAGTTGTTTTTGCTTTAATTAGGTTATAGATTTAGTTTATCTTAAAGTTCCATTAAAATTTTTCATGCAACATCATTTTTATGGGCATTGTTTACTCTAACGATTTAATCATGTTGGATGTTGAGGATGCCCATTTTAATTCTAATTATAATGTTTTCTAGTTGACTTCGCATGATGATATTGTGAACGAAAGTATCAAATGACATGCTAGACGAGGTCACATTAGGCAAGATCGCAATAAGGTCTATTAGGCTCACTTGCTAAAGTGAAATTGTCTACTTGTGAACCTTACTTAATGGGTAAGTTAATCAGAAAGACCTTTGGAAGGGTACAAAGAGCATCCAACACCCTTATAAGGTTAATTCATTCTGATATCTGTGGACCTATAAATATTAAGGCATGAAATGATAGTTTATATTGCATCATTTTTATTAATAATTATATGCATTATAAAATAATTTACTTAATCTCCCAAAAGTCCAAAGCATTGAATTACTTTAGAAAATTTTTAAGTTTGGTTGAGAATCAATTGAACTTGAGAGTAAAAACTCTCTAAACTGATCACAGACACGAATACGTATCACATCAGTTCAAAAATATTTGTGAAGAAAAATGATCAGTAAGACAACTAACTATACTAAGAACTCCGCAACAGAATGGTGTAGCTGAAAAAATGAATAAGACCTTATTTGAAATGATTAGGTTTATGATGATGTAAACAAATCTCCCAATATCTTGTTGGGGTGATGCGTTGATAATTACACTCTACATGCTTAACCAAGTGCCTACAAAATTGGTCACCATCACTCCTTATGAATTGTGGACTAGGAATAAACCCAATTTAGAACATTTGCACCCTTGGGGTTTGGCAACACATGTCCATAATTCTTTCCATAAATATTGGAAATTAGGCCTTAGAGTGAATAAATGTATCTTTGTTAACTATTTTGAAACATTAAAGGGTTATGTGTTAATTGGTAAACACGTTGATGGTGCACTGATTGAAATAAAATCTAGAGATGTGGATTTCATTGAGGATGATTTTTCCAAGAAAGGTGAAATAAACAAGAGTCAATTTGAATTCTATAAGATAAGTGAACATCTAATGGGCACATCAAATCCACTTGGGAGAACAGATAGAGAATTCACTAATCCTAATCTATCCACATTGGATAGTGAGAGCGACTTCACTCAAAGTGAGAATGTGTTATATTCTAGGAGTGGACTAGATAGTGGGAGTGTACTAGACTAGGAAAACACAAAGGGTTCAGATGGTCATACTCTATGTAGAAATGCACAGAGTCTAGTATCTTGTCACTATTTTGAGATTGAGGAAGAAATACTAATATACACTCTGATGGATGATAAAGAGCCTAAGAATTGACAAGCTATTATTTCATCACTATTTGGCTGTTGGTCCCTTGACACACACAATGACCACTCAAGAGAGAGGCTGAATTGAGTGAATAAAAACTTATTGACCAAATTCTTCCCTTTTAAAACTCTTGAAATTTTCTTATATACAAAATACACTTTTAATAAATATATATATGTTGTTTGGAAATGATAGCAATATAAATACACAAACAACCACAATATAAACACAAGATATATAATGGTTTGGTGTCTCCAACACCTACTCCACTCTCTCAAGGTCAACCCGACACTTAAGGATCCACTAAAATCACAACACTAGGTTTCCTCACAAGATCACCTAGTAAACTTGTACACCCCGAGGTTTTTCCCTTAGCTTACCCCGGAAACTAATACAACAATACAACAACAACACCTAGATTACAATAGGCTCTAGGATGCCACACCACAGTCCAATATAAATAAATCAATCCCATGTCCAATACACTTGAACTAAAATGGATATCAATACAAAAACAATATACAAGACAAATGAAATAATACAAGTTACCAACAAGAAGAAAACTTCTTCTTTGCCTTGAGGCTCTAGTGGATAGATCTTTGAAGCTCCTTGGGCCTTGGATTGCTTTGATTGAGTGCTTGAGAGGTTGAGAGTGCCTTTAGAAAGATTGATCTTGGTTGTGCATTAACCTTTTCCAAAAATCCCTTCTTGATATTTATAATGGAGCTTCTAACAGATCTGTAAAAATTCGATCATTCGACCCAAGAGTCAACTTCTCTAAAAAATGAGTCGACTCCTATTTTAAGTGGGAGTCGACTCTAGTTATACAAGAGTCAACTTCTCTAATACTAGAATCGACTTTTTGAAAAATACCAATACTGTCAGGTCGACTCTGCATCAACAGTCAGAGGCGATTGGATCCCCTCTAACTTTACAAGAGTCGACTCCAGTTTAAAGGGAGTCAACTCCAATGAACCAAGAGTCGACTTTTGAGGCTAGATTTTATAAAAAATATATTTTATACATAAAACAATTGTTGGAAGATATAATCCATACAACATGTATACATTACAAGATATTTACTTTTCTTTAGTTTAAGTAAATATCCTCATTTTATTTTATTTATATTTTACCTTCCATTTACTTTAATACAAAAATGTAAATAAGAAAATACCTCCCATTTAGATTCAATAAAAATATTTAAAAAATCAAAATCCATAACAATAAGAAAGTAGAATTTTGGTTTTAGTCTAAAATCGAAATTTAACGATTTTACCACCTCCAAAATGCATACTTTCTATTTCTTGAAAAATTCATTAAAAATTATTTTAACAACAATGAATATTAGCTATTGAAATACCGAGAGATAATTTTTCAAAATGAAAACATTTTCTAATATGTTCCCTTATAGCACTTTAATCTTCCAGACTTAGAGAAATAACATTTCTTGATTCATTTTGATACATAAAATAATATAATACTTAAGACATATCAAAAATCCATTAGGAATTTTAAATATACCAAAATAATTTTACTAAAATTATATTTTGTTAATCATCAAAACACACAATAGGTTAATTGGAGTAATTCGGCTCAATATTGGCAACAAGTGGATAACTGATATGGAAGATGAAATAGAGTCTATGAGGAGAAACCAAGTTTGGAACTTGGTAGACCTCCCTACCGAACAGGAAAAACATTGGGAACAAATGAGTTTTCAGTATTAAAAGAAAGGCAGATGGATCTATAGATAAATATAAGGCCCGTTTGATAACAAAAGGTTATACTTAGGTTGAGGGTAGAGATTTAAGAAGACTCTTTTACCTATTGTTAGATTTGTCTCAATTTGCTTAATATTAACCATTATAACTCAAACTAGACTTGGAACTTCATTGTGCGGTTTGAATGAAGAGAACAAAGGATGTTAGTCTACTTGAGGTAATGAAAATGAAAATAAAAGTTTAAAATACATTAGTCTGATGAGGCAAAAGCATATATGGGAAGGCACATGATGTGGTTGTGGTATTCAACAAAGGACATGTGAGTAAGTAACGCCTTGTACAACTGCATAAACCCAAAGTTAATGAGAAATTCTAATATGGGAAATTGGATTTATTGCAGTATTATTATTATTATTATTATTATTATTATTATCTTTTTTTTTTTTTTGGGGGGGGGGGGGGGGGAAGAATCCACCATAGACTTAGGCACCAAAATTTGAGGCCAATCACACTACTTGTCTTGGATCGTCTAAGGATTAAGCTCGAGATCCAAAGGTTGGATAAAGAGTGGAAAGTACAAGTTGTTGAGATTCATTGGTTAAAAGGTATTTCAAGTCAAATTACTACCAAGACTTAAGAGATTTCCAAAACCTTAAGAAGTAATGGCTATCATCAAGCACGAAGACTACCAGAATGATCGAAAACCTCTAAGGAATGGATCAAGTATCAAGGCACAGATGAAAAGGAACCCAATGGGACTGGTTCCGAGGCGTGGGTTATAGCCAAAGGAATCGAGTATGCCAAAAGGACCTTAAGGATAAAGTGTAAATGTGGTATATGGCTTAGTGTAAAACGAAACTAAAATTGTATTTCCAATTTTGAAATGGGAATGCATTAGGTTGATGGAACCCTGAGTCTGCTACCTAAAGCTATTTCTCACTGTCTCTTCCCAACTTTATTTTGCTTCAAAATTGCTCGCTCACCGAATACATATCTAAACTCTTAGCATTTCCTCAATTTTCTCTATCCTTCGAACCTTAAATATGACTTCAATACTGCTTACTAGCTGACACTAATTAATACTACTTGTAACATCACTTCTAGAAAATACCACATGAAAACAAATGTCTATGTTTTATTTGCTCGTCTAATGTCAAAATCTTAATGGCTTTCCCAACACAGACGGGCTTTGGCTGGCCCAACGGGGTCGTTTTAGCATTCTTGGAAGGGCCACAAGATCTGAAGATCGATTGCAATTGAGCAGCAAAGGAGGACATTGAAGCATCAAATCATTTACTTTTGGACATCTTGAAAGTGTTAATACACATTGGTTTTTGCTAAATTAGAGGATTCGTGAGAAATTTTGTAATTTTTTTTATCTTATATATAACTTATTATATATATATACACACAAAAGCACTTCTTGTATGTTCATGGTAGAAAAAAAATTTAACCACCATACATACAAAAGCACTTTCTATAATTGGCCAAAGCAAATCCAAAAAACAGGGTATTAGTGAGTCACCACTCACCAGTAGCCTGTAAAAACATTTGATTTGTTCTTCCTGTACTCTCGGCTGCAAGGAAAGAAAGAAAGCCATTAACGAGTCATATTTTTTCAACCATACATAGATGGGAAATGAAGAAAACACCCACGCCCACACCCACAAACAATTTGGCATTGTATCAAAAAGCTTCCCCCCCGCCGTAACATTTCTTAACTCAAAATTACAGAGTCGAAGCTGCTTGCTGCTTGCTGCTTGCTGTATGTGTATGTGGGTGTATATAAATATAATTAGCTCTACTACATTTCTTTATATTCGGGAATATTCCCAAGGAGCTCTCTTATACATCATAACCGAGCAAACAATGCACTGTAATTCTTTCGTTCTAGGCGGATTGAAGTAACTTCTTGTAGTCCTGGAACATCCCGTTGAAGGGGTTCACCGTCCCTTGAGAAACCACCCACAGCTGGTCCACGCTTCCAGATATTAGATGCTCGTCGTGACTTACCTGCAAGAAATACGAAGCGAATGTGAAGCAAGACGTACACAAATTCTAGGCCACATGAATCCCGTTTCTCCATCGTGCATCGATCAAGAGTTAAACAAGCAGCTAAAGCCAGACACAATTCGGGAATGTTGACAGTGTTACTACTGCAACAGGAAATCAGAGGATAGAGGCCTACCATCAGAACCCCTCCTTGGAACAGAACAAGCCCCTGAATTAGCGCCTCCACAGCATCCAAATCCTATATTCCAGTAATATCAATTTAAATTAGATCCAGGATGAATGCAACATGGAGAGAGAGGGAGAGAGAGAGAGAGAGAGAGATTAGATCGATGCTATGCAAAGAGCCTCAAATGGCTAAATTTTAAAACAATCCCATTCAGAAAGCAATCAGGTGCAATCCAGAAATTTTGGATCAACATAACAGGACAGTACCCCCAAAGCACATGACAATATAGCTTCATTTTTACATTCCTCTAATATTCAATATCCTACATATGATGTGAAGTAGTATATTAAGAAAAAACAATTAACATATCCAGTCTTAATCCCACTAGGTGGGTTCAGTTACACCAAGTTCTAGCTTATCAACCATCTCTATCTATGATTATTAGTATATTAACAAAAAAAAAAAAAAGGAGGGGGAAAAAAAAAAGTTACAGAACTTACAAGATGATTTGATGGCTCATCAAGCAAGAGAATGTGAGGTTTCGTGAAAGTTATCTTCGAGAATGCAACTCTGCTTTTCTGACCACCTGATACATTTTTGAGTAGCTTAGCTTAGCGTATATGCCAAGAAAGAAAGAAAAAGATTATATGCAACCGGTCATTATGCAAGTTATTCAATGATTACACACATTAGCTTATCCATTGCAATCACTTAATTACTTGATTTTACATAGTGACAGCTAAATCAATATAGTATCCCATTGGTCCAAGTCCAACCATGGTTTTAGAGTTGAAATCCAGTCCCAACCCTACAACACTGAAAATAGAAAGAGAATTAGTAAATGTACCAGATAATGTGTACATGGGCTGAAGAGCAAGATTCCCAGTTATGCCAAAAGAACCCAAGTGACCTCGAAGCTTCTGTTCGGGCACCCCCTGCAAGAAAAAACAGAAAGGAAAAGAAATTGCAAAAATGAAGGGAAATCAATATACTGCCATACAGATGCATAAAAGATATAGTTATGCCCTCAGACATGCAATAGATAAAAGCAGTGCAAATCTCATTAGAAAAGAAAAATTTAAATAGACTTTTTATTATTTCCATGAATAGCCTTTGTACAGCATAAGGAAATAATACCCATCTATAGGTCAGCAGACCAGATATCATAATACTCCTCTAACTAAAAAATTCAATTCCAGAGTGAAACATCTAGAGCATCTCCTGATCACTACTAGTTTGACATCTTAATATGACAGGGATAGCAACAAGCACCCCCCCCCCCCCCCCAAAAAAAAAAACACGCAACCACCACAAAAGAGAACCCCCCAGGTCAAATAGTCAACACCCTTACCCACCTCCCTTTATCCACATACCCTAAGCCCAAATAATGTTTGGGTTAATTAATGATTAGATGGACTCCAACACCTGAAAGTGCACCTCACCTTTGTTAGAATGCAGAAAGCTCCCCTAGCCACGATGACCTAATGATCAACAGCCCTGCCACCTCCTTAGAAGACAACCAAAACCTTCCTCAACCCATACATAACACCTAAACCTAATTCTGTCTGTTAATTTATAAAAGTTTTTAAAGTCTGAAGCAGAGGGTATAACAAAACAGCTATTTTCATAAGGTTAGATCACTATGAGATAAAATTGGATCCTATTAGTTTTTCTAGCAATCTTACCCGCTCAATTTATAAAGATGTCTAAATGCGTCATTCCTTATTTTTAATGTGATTTTCACACACTGAAAAATAATTCTCCATTAAGTAAAGGTTCATAATTGAACTACCACCAATACCTAAACAAAGAAAATAAAATCCAAGACAGAAAGAACTCACTGGGAAGCAGCGCATCATATATAGAAGGGGATTTGAAGATAGGTCAAGCCCGTCAACGTGATGCTGACTAAACACAGCAATCCGAACCTGTACAGAGAATGATATTAGAGAAAGCAAATTGAGGTAGATGACACCACAAGAACTCCAGAATTATGTTCAACATTCTTCAGTAGCAAGATCCAGAGAAAAGTATAAAATGTAGCTCAACTTAAGATTATAATGGAAACAGTAGGAAGCCTAAAAAAACAATATGATCCAGATGAAGAGAATTGCAAAGAACACTACAATGGCATGGAAGATACAATTAGAAAATCACCATCAGATATCACAGGGTAACAGTGTAGTTGCACCAAAAGATGGGCCCCAAAAATTTTAAAAGACTAACCAAATCTCAAGCTGAAAGCGAACAATACAACTTGTATGACCACTAACACAACCCTCCTGTGAAGTAATTAGAATAAGGACTCTACCAAATTCCATCACAGTGCATAACACTCCCACCATTATGGGATTAAGAGGACAAATGCTATGCAGTCTTACCTCTTTTTAAGAGAGGCTATTTTCATGTTTCTAATCTTTGGCAGCCATCACCCAGTGCATTGCTGCACCTAGGACCAGCTCCTCAAGAAGGAATACTAACTGTTAAAACAGAATGTTAACCTTCATTCATACTTCTGTATGTACATTTACAAGTCCTCTTATAGAGATGAGGATTATACAACATAGGAAAGATAAAAAACAAAGGAAAGATTGACTATACACAAATAGGAAGTTTCCTAAACATGAATAGGAAAGTTCCCTAAACATGATTTTAGAAATCTCCAAAAAACAAAAGATCAGCTGCTGAATTAGGACACTTACTAACCACTCTCTTTGAGAAGCTAGTCCAAGATATCCTTAACTCCTTTGGGAATTAACACTATTAGTGCTAGGGCCTTAATGCTAGATTTAGATGACGTCTAGCAAGTATAAATTAGGACTAATGATGTAAATCTTGCAAATGTAAAACATATTTTAAGGTCATATTTTCATTCATACTTCTCCAATTTATATATATGAATGAGTCTTTAGATTTCATAATAAAGGTCATATTCTTAAATGTTAAGAATATATGATAAAGACCTTTGGATTTAGGATTTCTTAGAGTGATTCCGAGGCATTAGATTTCTCAAAAGGAGAATATGAGTAATTGATTATGGATTGGCACATGGCCTACTACTTTTGATTATGCAGAAATTATTTAGGGAGAAGAATGAATCATTTTTATTCATTCGAGTGTGACCTACATATACAATTATAGGATATCTATGCTATATACAAGTCTACTCTATCTACAATTACAACATATCTATGTTATCTCTAAATTTTAGGAATACAATCAAATCTAAATGAGATACTCCGCCTAATATTCAAACTAAATTATCTCCTTGAATTTCGAGACCGTATCTCGATTGCATTCTTTGATTTATATTTATCCTTCTATCCTCCTGATTCCTTCTCAATTCTCCGCACTCCCCCTCAAGTTGGGCTGAATATGTTATTCAGTCCAAGCTTGTAGCTTAATTCATCAAATGTTCTCCTCGATAGAGCTTTAGTAAGAATATCCCCAACTTGACTGTTAGAAGGAGTGTAGGAAAGCTAAAATACTCCTCCTTCTAACTTCTCTTTGATGAAATGCTTGTCGATTTCTACATATTTTCTTCGGTCATGATGAACCGAATTTTTTACAATATTGATAACCGATTGGTTATCACACAACACCTGTACCGATTTAGCAATAGTCATTTGTAGTTCTTGTAGTAATCTTCTCAACCATATTCCTTCACAGAATTCTTGAGCCATAGCTCTAAATTCAACATCTGCACTGCTTCTAGAGACCATCGATTGTTTTTTGTTGTGCCAAGTGACTAGATTTCCCCATACAAATGAGCAATATTCGGAGATTGACCTCCTATCAAGAATTGAGCTAGCCCAACAGCATCACTATAAACTTCTACCCCTCGGTTTGCTGTTTTTTTTAACATTAACCCTTTGCTTGGAGTCAACTTTAGGTACTTTAGGATGCGGTAAATTGCTTCCAAGTGTTTTTCTTTAGGATCATTCATAAACTAACTCACAATACTTACAGAGAATCTTATATCCGATCTAGTATGTGACAGGTATATAAGCTTCCCCACCAAACGTTGATATCTTCCTTTGTCAAATTGGTTTAGAATTTAGTCCCACCATGAAGAGACCAATCATATTGATGTTAGGAATATATTCATTAGAAAAAGCCCCTTGAGGAGGAGGATAAATCCTAATTAGAGTTGCATGTATAGGATATGCAGCTGGAAGTATTGTTCAAGGTGATCCATTGTTGAAATTTACAGCATTGTTTTGATGTTCTTAATGTTTGTTGATGTTGATTGTTTTGATGGTCAGGTTATCATGTGGGAAACCAAAGGAAGAGCAAGCCAAAGGTTTTGATGGATGAAGATGGAAGGTATCACACTCAAGACAATGGTGGAGATTTGTTGAAGATTGTCTCAAGTTAGTGATGGGTTAATATGCAGTGTTTTGTAAGCGGTTATGGGTTAGTTGATAGGTGGGTGGCTCTCTTGTAATATTAGTTATTAGTGGAGGAAAAATCTGGAAATATTATAACCGGCACTAAAAAATATCACCCTATGTTCTATAAATAGGGGAGGGGTGCTGAGGGAGAGTCAATCGCATATACTCTTTCTGTTTTCACGAGAGCCTAGAGAGTGAGAAAGTTGTGAGTTAGAATAGTCTTGTTCATTCTTGGGAAGGCTTGTATCGTGGGAGAGAGAAAAAGAAAAAGACCTATTGTTATCCATCAATAAAGAAGGTTGCTCGGTGGTGGCTTCAAGGCTGGATGCAGTGCCATTCACATGGCATGAACCAGGATAAAATTCTGTCTCCTCATGTGGTTTGAACATTTCATTTCTTGTTCTATTTATGCTTTGATTTATGTTCTTTTATTGACGGTTAGTGTTGTGGTGTGTTGGCCAGTGATTTGTGAGTGATTGTGAGGGGGGTGTGATTAGTTTCTTGAGAGGATTAAAGGCTGTTAGTGCTCCCAATTTATAACAATGTCAATGGCTAATGAGACAGTGTCCTATGCTAAAGGGGAAGAATCAGCCTATATAGTCTACCTGCATTTAAGATATGTTCTATATGTGCCTAATTTAAAGTGTAACCTATTGTTCATCACTAAGCTAACAAAGGATATGAATTGCAAGGTGACATTTCTTCCATCTCATTGTGTTTTTTAGGACCTAACTTCAGGGAAGATGATTGGCAATACTAAGGGAAATGAAGGTCTTTATTACGTCAATGGAGCAGCTTGTACTTCTACTTCATTTAGGTTACATAACAAATTCTCTCTTTCTACTGTCTTAGATTGTAATATACAGTTATGGCACAAACGATTAGATCATCCTAATTTTAGTTATTTGAAAATCTTGTATCCTCACTTGTCTATTAATAAAGAGAGTGATTCTTTTCAATGTGGGCAGTGTATACTTGCTAAACAAACTAAAGTCTCACATCCCATTCATCCTTACCAACCCTCCAAGCCATTTTATTTGTTGCATAGTGATGTAAGGGGACCAACAAGAATTCCTAACCTAATTGGTTTGTCACCTTAATAGATGAGATAATCGTACCAAGGTTTGTTGGGTTTTCTTAATGAAGGAAAAATCTAAAGTTCGTGCAATTTTCAGAAAAATCCACCAAATGGTATGCAATGTTTTTCAAGATGCAATCCATATCCTTCAGTCGAATAATAATAGGGAATACTTCTCAAATGAGTTTAAAACTACCTAGGTGAACATGGGATTATTCATCAAAGTATTTGTCTCTATAATCCACAACAGAATGAAGTAGCTAAGAGAAAAAATCACCACCTCCTTGAAACTGCTCAATCCTTGATGTTTACAAGCTTAGTTCCTAATTCCTATTGGGGGTAGGCAATCCTTATAGCTGCATATCTTATCAATAAACTCCCTACCAAGGTTCTTAATTTTAAGACTCCCTCAAGCACTTTTCTTGCTAGCTACCCACTTCATACTAGAATGCTTAATTCACTGTCACCAAGGGTATTTGGTTGTACAACGTTTGTGCATAATTACTCCTCATTTCACTCCAAATTGGAACCTAAGTCTATAAAATGTGTGTCCGTTGCCTACTCTCCAACACAATAAGGCTACAAGTGTTATTGTCCTAACACTAGAAAATTTGTTGTCTCGTGTGATGTCTCTTTCCTTGAGAATCAATATTTTTATTCCCCCATATCTTTGTAGGAGGGAACTCCTAATCCTAATGCAGAGCAATGCTGGGATACTTCTTTTTTTTTTTTTGTCCTGAGGCTGTTACTATAGTTACTCCTACTCCAATGTCACGACCTAGGGTTTTCCTAGGGTTTGGATGGAAAATCGAGAAGAGTATGTGAAGCGACAACTTCACAACGGAAAGAATGAAAACAAAGGTAGAAAAATACCTCAGGTGCTCTTTTAATTGAAATTCGAAAATGAATAACAAAAGACTACTTAACATAAGAGGAAAGCTAACTTATATACTGACAGCTTTCATCCAACATGATAAAATGCGTCAAATGCATTATACAGAAATGACAACTAACTAACTACTAAACAACAAAACAGAACAGATAATCATCAAGACATAAAAACCGAGCAACAGCAATATCTTCAACATGCCCCCTCAAACGAGACTCCATAATCAACTGTGAGCAGAAACAGTTGTGCTATGACCAGCAGGTGTCATGTGGAGTCGAAGTTTGTTACATAGAAACAAGAACCAATTTGTAGGGAAGCCCATGGTAAAAATGTCAGCAACTTGATGCTGAGAAGGAACATACCGAATTTCAACATCTCCAGATTCAACCTTCTCGCGAACAAAATGCACATCAACTTCAATGTGCTTAGTCCTAGAGTGGAACACAAGATTTTCAGCAATAGATTTAGCAGCTAGGTTCTCACACCAGAGAATAGGTGTAGCAGGAAAAGGATAACCCAATTCAGTTAGTAAAGTCTTTAACCACAAAATTTCAGCAACACCTTGCGCCATAGCTCGATATTCTGCTTCACCAATAGAACAAGCAACCACAGTTTGCTTCTTTGAGCTCCAAGTCAGGAGATTATCTCCAAGAAAGGCACAAACACCACTGGTGGACCGTCTGGTGACTTTACAACCAGCATGGTCAGCATCAGTATACACAGAGAGAGCCAAACCAAAAGAAGATGGGGTGAACTTCAAACCAAACCCAACTGTTCCCTTCAGATAACGAAGTAAACGTTTACAGGTAAGCCAATGTTGAACCTTTGGAGCCGCTGAGAACTGACTCAGTTTATTAACAGTGAAGGCAACATCCGGACGAGTATAGGTGAGATATTGAAGAGACCCAATAATAGTCCGGTAAAGAGCTGGATTAGGAAAATTATCACCATCAGTAGTTAATGAACAATCGGAACTCATTGGAGTTGTACAAGGCTTACAACCAGACTTGGCAGCCTTCTGAAGTAAATCCAATGTATACTTGGACTGAGTCAAATACATGCCAGTAGCATCTCTATAAGCCTCAAAACCAAGAAAATAGTTAACAGATCCGAGTGTTTTGAGGGAAAAATAGGTGTCTAGGTCTTTGATACAGGCATGTAAGGCAATTGTATCGGAGCCGGTGATGAGAATATCATCCACATACACCAAAACAAACAACACATACGTAGACTTCCTTTTTATAAACAAAGAAGCATCCGAGATAGCACGCACAAAACCCCAATCCTGCAGAGCAGTTCGCAACTTATTATACCAAGCTCATGGAGCTTGTTTAAGGCCATAAAGAGACTTCTTCAATCTGCACACATGAGAAAGAAACTCTGAACTAACAAACCCCTCAGGCTACACCACATAAACAACATCTTGCAGATCTCCATTAAGAAATGCATTATTAATATCGATCTGCTGCACATCCCAACCAAATTGAACAGCCATAGAAAATAATACTCTAATGGTAGGAGCTTTAACTACTGGGCTAAAAGTCTTGGCATAATCAATGCCAGGAGTTTCAAGAAATCCCTTTGCAACAAGCCTAGCTTTATACTTAAGAATAGACCCATCAGGCTTGTATTTAACCCGGAAAATCCATTTACAAGTGATTAGATTCATATCAGATGAAGGAGTAACAAGATCCCATGTATGATTTCGTTGAAGAGCAGAATATTCCTCTTTCATAGCTTGAGCCCAATTGGAGTCTAAAAGAGCTTCTTGAACAGTATTAGGTTCTAGAGAGCTCAGTAGGACATGTGGAGAAGAAAGAGGTAACTGTCGGGCCTTAGAACGAGTGATCATTGGATGAATAGACAATGCAGGAGTAGTTGTAGATTGAAGATGAGGAGAAGTAGAACTTGAGGAAGAGTTTGAAAAGGAACTGGAAGATAAATGAGAAGGCTGAGAAATAGATGGCCGATCAGAAGCAGGAGATGAATGAAAATTATCAGCAGGAGAAACAGAAGAATGTTGGAAGAAATTAAGAACATCTATGGATACACCCAAGGAGGATGATTGTTTAGATGAAGAATTTGATGAAACTGAACTGGGAAACAACTGAGGATATGGAAATTCATCAGGGTTGAAAATGACATGACGTGTTATATACACTCTACCTGAAGAATCCATGCATTTGTACCCAGTATGCACATGACTGTAACCTAGAAGCACACATTTAGTAGAATGAAAATTAAACTTGTGCTTGTTATAAGGTCAAAGATACGGAAAACAAGCACAACCAAATGGTTGCAACTGAAGATAGTTAGGGAGTTTGTGATAAAGTTTTTCAAAGGGGCTTTGAAACTGTAATGGTGTAGCTGGTAACAAATTAATAGTAAAGACAACTGTTTGAAAAGCTTCAACCCAGAATTTGAGAGGCATTTGAACATGAGATAAAAGAGTTAGACCCATTTCAGCAATATGCCTATGTTTCCTTTCAGCAACACCATTTTGCTGGTATGTAAAGGGACAAGAACATCGAGGTTGAATACCATAAGAGGCAAGATAGGGCAGTAAAGCTTTAAATTCTCCCCCATTGTCTGTATGAAGAGCACGAAGTTTGGATCTGTACTGCAACTCAGCAAATTTATGAAAAGTCTTAAAGACATTTAACGTGTCAGACTTTTGTCTAATAGAATACAACCATGTGTAACGAGTAAAAGCATCCACAAAAACTATATAATACCTATATCCCTCAGTGGACAAGACTGGGGATGGACCCCACAGGTCTGAATATACAATTTCTAGAGGATGTGTGGCTGAAATTTGATGAGAAGCAAAAGGAAGTTGATGTAGCTTATCCAATTTGCAAGAGTCACAAAACGACAGATTGTTAGAATTGCATGAAACATGTATTTTATTGAGAACGTGTTTCAATACATTGAAAGAAGGATGACCCAGCCTATCATGCCACTGTTGACAAACTCTATTGTTATTACAAGAGGACTATAAGCTAGACAAAGACAAATTTTGTTTGTTACAACAATTAACAGGATTGGTTGAACCAAACGAGATAGGAGAATTCTAAAATGTAACAGTAGAGAAATTGCTGATTGCAGAAGAAGAAACACTGCGAGGCTAAGCACGACTAAGTGTTGGAGCTGCAGAAGAAGAAACACTGCGAGGCTAAGCACGAGTAAGTGCTGGAGCAAGTTTATAAAGACCATCTTTAAGCACCCCTCGGAATAGCACCTGACTCGTTTCCTTGTCCTTGATCAAACAAAAGGTGGAATGAAATTCAGCAACGACGTTATTTTCATTAGTAAGTTGAGACACACTAATGAGATTTTTAGTCATTGTAGGCACATGTAAGACATTTGGTAATGAAAGGATAGAAATAGGAGTTGAATGTGTAAGCATTTGAGTAAGACCAACATTTGAGATTGGAAGAGTCTTACCATTATCAACAGCTACCTTATTTGTCCCATTGTAAGGCGAATGTAGAGAAATATTGTTTAAGCTGGAAGTGATGTGGTTTGTAGCACCTGAGTCAACACACCAAGATTGATCACCAAATTGATTAGAATGTGGATAATGATGAGAATACTGAGAATTGGAGTCAAAAGGAGGTCTGGAGTCAAAAGGAGGTTGTGACACATGTCCATATGAAGTCCCGGATGGAAACTCTAAATCAGTCAAGTAACCTCGATTAGACTCCTGAGAAGAAGCTATGAAAGCCTGAGAGTCGAACTGAGATGTGCTGCCACCTTCTTTACCAAACGAATTAAAATTTCACTAAAAGTTTCTGTCAAACCTACGATAACATCGATCAGCAAAATGACTTGGTTTGCCACACAATTGGCAATAAAACCGTTTGCCTGACGATCTGCCTCGACCTCGATTATTTCTTCCTCTATAATTACCTCTTCCTCGAAAACCAGTGGAATTTCTACCTCCTCTGGTTGTGTGCGACGCAAAATTCACTGACATTGTAGCATTCTCAAAAGTATTTCCACTAGATACCTGAGAAACATTCTTAGTTGACAATCTCTGCTCATGCATCAATAAAAGATACTGCACCTTATCTATGTTGATCTCATCCATCTGATATGTGATCAGACCTATGACATTGTCATAGTCATCACCTAATCCATTCAATATCGCCATTAACAAGTCCTTGTCACTAATCGGATCACCAATAGCAGCTAAGGAATGTCCAATAGTCTTTATTTTCAGAAGATAATCATTCACTGACAGATCATTCTTCTTTACCGATCTAAGTTGCTGCTTCAGCTGAAATGAGCGAGCAACAGTTTGTTGAGAATATAGATTCTCCAGAAAAGACCACACCTCTGACAAGCTTTCACAATGTATTACCTGACCTAAGACTTCCTTGTCGATCGTTGAAAATAGCTAGCCTAATAGTAGCTGATCAGATCTAATCCAGCTAAGATAATTTGGATTAACAGCCTCCTGCTCTCCTTGATTGGAGTACTGATACTTAGGCGATGGAGCAGTTTTGTCAACAAACTGCATTAGATCAAATGCACGAATAGTCGCCATGATCTGCGCCTTCCAGTAAAGATAATTACTGGAATCAAGTTTCGTCGGAACGAAACTGAATGCCTTTGCTACTGTCGTAAAATCCGACTGAGTAGCAACAAACAATGTTGAAGCAGATTGAGGAGGATTGGATGAGTCTGAATTGTGCGACGCCATTGACGTAAGTCTTTGGCTCTGATACCATGAAACGAGAGCTTCACAACAGAAAGAATGAAAACAAAGGTAGAAAAATACCTCAAGTGCTTTTTCAATTGAAATCCGAAAATGAATAACAAAAGACTACTTAACATAAGAGGAAAGCTGACTTATATACTGACAGCTTTCATACAACATGATAAAATGCGTCAAACGCATTAAACAGAAACAAAATAGAAACGACAACTAACTAACTGCTAAACAACAAAACAGAATAGATAATCATCAAGACATAAAAACCGAGCAACAGCAATATCTTCAACAGTATGGGGAAGAATTAGACAGAAATGGAGGGAGACAGCAAGAATAGAAGGAGAACAGAGGAGATCGAGAGGGGGAACAAAGAATTGGGAGTGAAATTAGAGAGAATTTGGGAGGGAAAATTAGAATTCAATTCATTCAACAAAATACCTTCCCATCCTCTAGTTGTGGCTTACATATAGCCTAACAGCCTCCCACATGCACCCATGTGCAGTACAAACGGTAAGCATAACTGCTTATAGCTAAGGACAAATATCTATAACAGAAAAGGAAATAAAATTACAATTACTTCCCTAGGTACGTGACAAATTTCCCCCCTTGAAATGTTTCTCGTCCCCAAGAAACTTATTACCATTGAGCCCTTGTTATTCATCCAATCCCACCTTTCTCTATCTAGTTTATTCTTCTTTCTTTCTTTCTTTATCCTTTTAGGCTTTTTCCTCTTTTGTTTTACATTCCTGTTCTTTTGCTCTTCCTCTGCTAGGACTAGCACCAAAGACTGGTCGTCTGCTTCAGCTAAAATGACAACAAGATTGTCATATTGCTCGGAATTAAACATATTCATAACAACAGAGAGATAATTTCCTGCTGGAATTTTCGTCATCATCTTGACATCTAATTTAACCAAAGCCAAGAGCAAGGGAGCAATCTACCTAGGACCTTCATTCTCAGGACTAGGCCTCTCAAGGTTCCATTCCTAGACTATAGCTGATTCTTTAGATATTGGACTAGGCACCAGGGATAGTTCAATAGGCGTTGCTTCCTCTGCCAATCCATTGAATAATTCCTCATTAACAGGTTGACAGCTGAACAATCTGTCAATAGGCACCATCTTGTTTTATCCACTCTTCTTCTGGTCTATTGACAATTGTAACCGAATTCATTTCAACAAATTTCTTTCCCAACAGAGCCCAAATAACGTCTCTGATAGCTACCATTCCTTCTTCGTCATCCTGGATTGTCTGCTCCAATTCAAGTCTTTCCTCAGTTGCAATAGAAAAATTCCAAACAGACAAACTACCTTTCGAAACTTTTCTTTTTAAGGACTCAGAATGTTCCTTGGAAAAACATTCAGCTAGAATACTAACCTGGAATTTCTGTGAAAACAGAATCAGTAAGTCATCCAACTTGTGTTTGAGGTCAACGAGTTGATTGTGTCCATCCAAGATTTCTTTTCTTGTTGCAACGCGTTCTTCCTCGAGTCCTTTTCTAATTGTTGCCCATTCTTCTCGATAGTAACTGATCTCCACCTGAATCTGACCTAAAGCCTAAAGATTGCCTGCAAATCGCATGACTCACAGCCGAGGACCGATCAAAAATTAACCGCCTAGAAGTGTCAAGAAGCAACGACCAAGTACTCTCGAAAATTAATAGTCGAGGAGCATCGAAAATCATCACCGAAATTCGCTGGAATCTGCTTCGCGACTCAGCGCTGAAGTTTGCTAAAATTAGCTGGCTCGTCATTGATTTTGGAATTCACTGCATCGAAAATATCCGCATCTCGAGAGTTCAATTGGCTCTCGTTGCAATGTGAATCACCTATTCTTAGTTTCACTTAACTCGCCTTTATCACATGTAGCAACTTAGATCCAACTACTAGGGAACAACAACCAAAATTCGCCTGGATTTGCTTTGTGACTTTGTCCAATCGGAATTGATAGAATCGCCTCAAGCTCTGCTTCTTAAATTGCGTAACTTCCTGTTAAACTCTCTTGCCTAAGTTGCCTGAGTCCATTGCAGTTACCAACAATCAACTGCTATGAATCTGCTTTCTCAGTCACAACTTCCTGAGAATCAGTTGGATGTTGCTTCGCTAAGATTGCAATGGTATCAGTTGAGAAGCAACCAGAATCACACCCAAATCCTAAAATTGATTGCGTTTGTTAAATTCCCTTGCAATCAGTTTCCGAGGATGGCCTCGCTCTGATACCAAATGTCACGACCTAGGTTTTCCTAGGGTTTGGATGGAAAATTGAGAAGAGTATGGGGAAGAAATAGACAGAAATGGAGGGAGACAACAAGAATAGACAGAGAACAGAGGAGATCGAGAGGGGGAATAGAGAATTGGAAGGGAAATTAGAGAGAATTTGAGAGGGAAAATTAGAATTCAATTCATTCAACAACAACCCCTCCCATCCTCTAGTTGTGGCTTATATATAGCCTAATAGCCTCCCACATGCACCAATGTGTAGTGCAAACAGTAAGCATAACTACCTATAGCTAAGAACAAATATCTATAACAAAAAAAGGAAAGAAAATTACAATTACTGCCCTAGAAACTTGACATCTGAATTATGTAACAGATCAAGGGGGAGAACAATGGGTCCAAGCTCTTGAAAAACCACCCCTAGTTTATTCTCGAAGATCTCATGACCCAAAGCAAGGCCAATCATCACCTCAGGAAGCAGGTCTAGTGCCTATAAAGGATGAAAGGGCGATACCTAAAGTGATTAAAATGAGGGTAGTACCAGAAGGACACAAGATAGTACCTACAAAACCCTATGATCTAGATATCTCAATAGCCAAGTGGAAAGGGATAAGATCATGTACAAAGTATCCTATATTTAACCACCTGTTATATTCCAGATTGTCTCCACAATTTAGGGATTTTACTACACAGGTTGATGAAATTCAAATTCTTAAGGATATCCATAGTGCTTTACAAAATGCACAATGGAGGACCGTTGTAATGGATGAAATGTATGAATGGGAAAATAATGGCACAAGAGAGATTGTGACCTTACCTAAGGATAAGAAGCTGGTAGGCAACAAATAGGTATTTGTTGTTAAATATAGATCTGATGGGAGTCTTGACAGATACAAGGCTAGATTAGTAGCCCAAGGGTTTACTCAAACTCAAGGATTAGATTATGAGGAGACCTTTGCTCCAGTTGCAAAACTAAACTCCATACGCGTCTTGCTCTCTCTTGCAGCTAATTTGGATTGGGAACTAAACAAAACAAAAGAACCTAAGTAGGAATATCTTAGGTATAATCGGAGATGAAAAAAAAACTATCTCACTACTTGTATTGAACTTAGATGAGGTATTTATACATGAGCAAGCCTCGGTTTGCTCCTAGAATATAGGGATACAAAATATAAATTTCAATATGGTATAACAGATAAGATAGGAGTAGGATTTAAACTTAAGTAATAGTTCTATCCTATCTTTATGGAACTATTTTAGCTATAACTTCTAATCCCTTCTTTATCGTCTCAGCTTTCTTTAATTTTAAAATCTTTCAAAATGCTTCTTATCATCCTATCTCCTTTCGGTACGACAACAAGTATTCTCGTATCTTTTCCCTTCAGCAGGAAGTACACTAACTTGATATTAAAAATGCATTTCTAAATGGTGATCTAGAAGAGGAGATCTACATGAGAATTCCTCCAAGGTTTGGGACAGAAGGCAGGAAAGGAAAGGTTTGCAAGCTAAGGAAGTCCTTGCATGGACTTGAATAGTCCCCTAGGGCTTGGTTTAAATGTTTTAATACTACTTTAAACCAACTAGGGTACAATAAAGAGCAGGCCGATCATACTTTGTTTATTAAACATGCAGCAGATGGAAGGAAAATTATTCTAATTGTATTTGTGGATGATATTATTATCACTAGTGATAACATCCAAGAAATATAGATGCTTAAAGGATAATTACAGCAAGCGTTCAAAGTAAAAGACCTAGGATAGCTGAGGTATTTCCTAGGAATGTAAGGAAGGTATTTTCATCTCTCAAATGAAATACATATTGGATTTACTAAAGGAAACATGGAAGCTTGGCTGTAAGCCAACTAGCAAACCATTGGAACCAAACTGGAAGAATAAAGAAGATGGAACAAAGAGTCCAGTAGACATAGGAAGATACCAATGATTAGTGGGCAAATTGAACTCCCTATCTCTTACACAACCTGATATAGCATATGCAGTGAATGTATTGATCCAATTTATGCATTTACCCACTAGCAAACACCTCAATGCTACTTGTCATATTCTTAGATAACACCTAGGAAGGGATTGCTGTTTAGAACAATTGAGGACCGAGGAATAATGGGATTTGTGGATGCTGACTGGGTTGGATTTATTGAGGATAGCAAATCTACATTAGGATATTGTACTAAGGTATGGGGAAACCTTGTTATATGGAGAAGCAAGAAACAAAATGTGATTGCTCGAAATAGTGTTGAGACAAAGTACCGAGCCAAAGCTCAAGGTGTGAAATAATTTGGATTGGAAAACTAATGGAAGGCCTAAAGATACCTACAACTACTCCTACAAGACTATACACTAATAGCCAATTAGCAATAAGCATTGTGAATAATCCGGTACAACATGACCAGATAAAATATGTGAGGAATGATCGACATTTCGTTAAACAGGAAATAAAAAGATGGAGAGATCACCCTTACCTATATCCCTACTAGTTCACAAGAGGCTAATATTCTTACCAAAGCAATGACTAAACAATGGTTTGAATTGATTAAAGGCAAGTTGGGACTGAGAGACATCTATTGACCAGCTTGAGAGGGAGCGTTGAAGGAAGAAGATACGAAAAATATTTATTGTTGTATGCCGAAAAGAGATAGGGTGATAAGAAGTCTTTGAAAGGTTTTGAAGTTAAAGAAACATGAGATGATAAAAAGAGGAGATGAGAAGATATAGATAAAAGAGAAAGTAGTTCCATAAAGATAGGATAAAACTATCACTTAAGTTTAAATCTTATCTTATCTGTTGTACCATATTTAAATTTGTATTTTGTATCCTTATATTTTGGGAGCAAATCGTGGCTTGCTCGCGTATAAATACTTCCTTTAAACTCAATACAATTTGTGAAAACATTTTATTTGTTCATCTCCAATTCTACCTAAGGTATTCCTACTTAGGTTCTTTGATTAGTTCAGGATATTTGTGTTTGGAACCCACCTAGTGCACCTAGGACTTAATTGAATGGATGGTTGAGGATGATTGTCTACATAGCCCACACAATGATCATGAATGCAGGCTGATGAGCAGCTTCAGATTTGCACCAAAAAGATGGCCCAATAAGAACCAAATATATATCTATATAACAGTTAGACCATGCATCAAAATTCTAAAAACAACAACATATCCAGCCGTTATCCCACTATGTGGGGTTGGCTACATGAATTCTAGACTTCTATGTGGGTTACATCCCAACAGATAGTTTGTCTAGAATTCATATTTGGATCCGACTAAGTTTTACGCTGGCTGTCGGCTACCTAACGCAACCCTCCTCCTTTATCCGGGCTTGGGACCGACAGTGGATAATATCCCCTGGCGGAGTAATGATGAAATGAAGTTTGAACACCATCTTCACATGGAGAAATTTCATGAGATGGTGGTGAATGAGGATAATTGATATAGTTGTGTTCCATAACTTAGTTGACATGGTGAAACCAACAAGTACAATATGGAAACACAACCCATGCATCAAAATTCTAATTAAAACAAAAATTATCCTAATTATTAATTTCATGCTCAAATGTTCATCCCAAATTTAAATAAAGGATAAACACTGTATGGGTAATTCTCAAATGTTGGATTTTGTGTTTTGAATTGTTTGATTAGGTTGGTGTTACTTATTTAAAGCAGAAGCCAATTATTGCATGGTATTGGCATACAAGCTTTTGTGTATCTTGTCAAGGTTGGGTAGAAATGCATGCCCGATGTTGCATTTGCAGCTCCTGTGATCAACTCTGGACAGAGACACATGTTCGTATTAAGGCCCCTTTGTGCTTATTTATGACTGCAGGATAAAGTGCTGTTCAAACACAAATATTGACAGATTGGGGATGTAATCTGCATTGATATAATGAGAAATTATTTTGTAAGTCTGTGAACTAAGCATAGCTACACTATGAGGAATCTGTCTACGCTCTGTGGTTGTGTTTTGCTGTGATCAGCTCTGGTTCTCTACTTCAGCTGCCATTGACATTACTAAATGTTAGCTGCAGTTCCTTGATAATGTGGGAGGGAATTCCCCCAGATCAACCCCTTTGATTTCTTTTTTTTTTTTAGCTCAAGGCATGTTAAAGCACATTCTCTTACTGAGTAACCATTTTGTTGATGTGAAAACGAACAAAATATTGGGAAATAAAATCTAATCATTATTAAAGCAAGCACAAGCCTAATGTCACCCGGAGCTTATTATCCAATGAAGGCAAGAAAAAAATACCTTAGCTGAACGGAAAACTGTTCCTGAGCTTGGCTGGAGCTCCCCCGCAATTAATTTGAGAATTGTTGATTTCCCGATACCATTTGGACCAACCACTACAAAAGCATTTGTATGCTTCAAAGTTTAAAATGGAGAGCAAACACAGCGATCAACATGAAGAATATGTCATGGTTATCTCACATTATCCTTCTCAATTTATGGCCCCAAAAAGATAGGGTGTAAAAACCTAATCCTTGGAAATGACACAATCAAAGAAAAGAAAAAAGCATGATTACATAATAACCACTGAAATTTCTTCCAGATTATTCACAAAAAGCATAATGCCCCCATCCTGCCGGACATGTTATTAAACCATATCCTTGGAATATTTTTTTATTGACTATTGGTTCCTTTATAATCAATTTCCCTTTACCCTACTAAAGTCTTCTTAACCCATGCACTACCAATACTTAATCTTGATTGGGTTACTTTCAATTAGGTTTAAATAATAATCATTTTATGTAAAACTAGATCAAACCTCATTGTCAGAAATAGGGCCTTCAGCCGATTGTAACAACCTGCCTAGTCGACTGAAACATCTCTTAGTCAACTGGGTGTCCCTTATCAGTCAACTGAAAGTGACCAGACACCCATTTTAGTATTCTGCCTCAAGTCAACTGAGTCCTCTTATTCAGCGAACTGAATTGAGGCAGTGAGCTTTCCTCAAGTTTTATTCTTTCCAATCATGTTCCAAGACCCCTGTTTGTACAATAAACCCATCACCAACACTTAACCAATCATTTCTCAACCTTTATAATCAACATAAAACACATTATCTAGCAAACACTTATAAACCATCTAGCTTAGGAACCACAAGGGAATATTAACGTCTTTCTACCCATTTAACATTCAAGGTCTAAGCAAAATATACCACATACATCACCCCAGTTTACACAATAAACCCATCACCAACACTTAACCAATCATTTCTCAACCTTAATAATCAACAAACACATCATCTAGCACACACATTTAAACCATCTAGCTTAGAAATCACAAGGGAATATTAACATCTTTCTACCTGTTTAACATTCAAGGTCCAAGCAAAATATATCCAATACATTACACCAAATTGTATATGCAAAGGTGTTACAGCATAAATATTTTACCAAACATACATGCCTCCATGGAAAACCCCTTTTTGACATGATTTATAAACACGAAATACCCTTTTTCTTTCAAATATATCCTTTCGAGATGCTTGAGCTTCATGTGTTCACCTTGACCTTACCCATTGAAGTACTTACAATATCTACATGTGGAACATGTGGCATGAGTGGTGAAGCCCAGGAAGAGTTGAGAAAATAATTTTCCGTGCCATACTTCTCATGATAAATGAATGTTTTAGCATGAAATAACCAGACTTTGTCTAAGGGAGGAGCCAAACCAAACCCTCACCAATGTTCATCACCCCTTAGGACCCGTGTCTAGATGTGGAGCCTCACACTCCAAGGTTGATGTAAATCAACAGTGATGAACCAAACTCCCAAAGAACCATGAGCAACACATGCCCAGGCCTTCATGTAATGTGAAGAAAACCAACTTTAATGCACATTCGAACAACTTTGGCAAGCTTTCGTGTATTCATTCTGTCATGCAACTCAAGAAAGAAAAACATATTCATTTTCATGCTAGTTCAAATTCAAATGAACTCTCACATTACCAGCACTTGATCTATCTTGAGATCACTTGATCTTTGCTAGAATCTTCCTCCTTTCTTCTCTTTTTCCTTCCTCCTAGTTGAATGCCTTCTCTCGTTCCTCTCTCTCACTCAGCTGCCTCTTCAAATGAGGTCTAGGTTCTCTCTTCCCTATATATATACATATATATACACACAATATATACCCACACACACACATTTGCAAGAACACATCTTAGCCCTTGATTTCTTTTCAATCTAATGGCCCAAAACATTTGGGTTGCAAATATTTTTTTGTGAACAGAATCAATTTAGTCAACTATGTAACCTCAGTCAACTGAAGTAATATGGCCATTGAACCCAAACCTTTCTACCCTGTTTAAGTCAACTAAAAGTGGTTTTGAGCTGGCATAAACAAAATTCAGATGACTACGAAGGCCTCTAAGTCAAATGAGTAAGGCCAGAGAGCCAAAGGAAAAGCTCAACTGAAATGGCCAACTTTGCACACTTGAGGGTCAACGAAGTTGGATTGATGTGACTTCAGGGCAGCTCTTTCAAAGAGGATTCCGATAAGATATTACTTACAATTTTTGGATAAGAATTGCTTGGTTGAAAAATTGAATCAAGGATAAAGCGTCCTAAAGGGACTGTATTCTAGAAACTGAATTAATTGGCTAAACTTTTTTGCCTCAAATCACACCCTAGCATCCCCAAGACATGTAAAACTCCTTCTAAGTCATTCTAATATTCTCTACAACATATCCAACACTACTATCTCATTCCATTTCATATCCAAATTTAAGGAAAAATAAACATATACAAAGATCTAGGGTGTTAAGAAAAGGCCCTTGGTACATAAGCAGTATATGCTAACCATTGATAACACGAAAAATAGATAGAGCATGCAACTTGGGAATTACATCTTTATTGAGGAAGCAGAAAACTAAATTATTCAGATAATCATCCTTACTTGCTATGCGGCTGTCAAGATCTATCCCGAAATTCAAATTCTTAAACAATGTCGGTCCCCCTGGATATCCAAAAGATGCATCACTGCGACCACATTTGGAAAAGATTAAATGATTACAATATGCCGATAATCTTATAAGCAATAGTACTCTTAGAAGAGACAAGGGAAAATATTTAACGTTAGTATATGCATTGAACAAGGAATTGAGCAAGTTGTTGGGTGTTACTTCTAAATCCCATAATGCTTCTGCAGGTGGACATCAGTTTCTTGATGCCATCTTGGGGGCTAATAGTTGGTGCAAAGGTCTTATTTGCTAGCTAGACACTGAGAAAACTTATGATAATGTCAATTGGAGTGTTTTTGCCTTTCATCCTAAATAAGATGGGATTTAATTATAGGTGGTGCAGTTGGATTGGTTTTTGTGTCCCTGTATCAAATTTTACATTCTTACTAATGATCTCCTAAAAGGGTATTTTGGGACATCTAGGGGTCTAAAAAAGAGGATCATATTTCCCTTTCACCCTTATCCTAGCTGTGAAATTCTTAAGTTTTATGTTGCAACACATAAAGGTGGAGTCTTTGAGTGGGTTAGAGGTTTCAGGTTAGTAGGAATGGGTGCCCTTCTGTTTCATTCTCACGCCTTCTTTTGGCGAATGACACTTATTTTTGTGAAGCAATTGAGAATGAATTAAGGTGTTTGAGGGGTGTCTTACATTGTTTTGAAGCTCTTTTTGGCATAAAATATAATTACCCAAAAGTGAGATCCTTGAGGTGGGACAGGTTCAAGACTTTGAGGCGTTGGTAGCTTCTTTAGGTTGTAAGGTAGGTTGCCTTCTAGCTGTCAAGTTCGTAGGGTGGTTTTAGTAGGGTAGCAGTTTACTTTGTTTGTTAGTAGTAGCAAATTATTTCTATAGAGGATCAGTTACAACCTGTAACTGATTTGTAACTATTGATTGGTTAACTATATATAAAGCTAACCAATCTGTTTAGAGAGTCAATCAAGTACTGAATTCAGTTTCTCATTTCTCTCTCAATTTTCTCTCTGTTTTCCTCCACTTTCTCTCTCTTCTCTCTCCATTTCTTTCTTCCATTCTTCCTCTCAATTCTATTCTAAAAAAACCACAATTCAAGACAAGGTCTTGACACTATCTACTTATATTGGTCTTTGTTTTTAAGTGGTGTCATAAAAGATTAGGGGTTGCTCTCTTGGTGTTTCAATTTTCAACTTTGACTTTTGAATTCATTTTCAGTTTTGTGTTTTGAATGTTTGTTTTGAGATTGCTAAAAACGCATTCTTTTTGTCAGTAGCATTTTTTGCATTTTGAAAATTTTGAGCGTATTTGTGATGAAAACAGTCAAAACGACTTTTTGTTGTTTTGAGTTTTCTTTACTGAATTTTTTCTTGTTTTTGAAAATACATTTTTCAAAATATGAAAGTAAATATGTTTTCACTATTTTGGAAAACTAAAAACTGAAAACAGCAAAGAAAACAGAGCCTTAGACTCCTGAAAATGCCAATGACTTTCCAAGGGAGCTAGAGTTACTTTTCTTAAAAGTTCCCTATCAAGTGCCCCTACCAATACCATTTCCTTGCTTTTGGCTCCTACTTCTAACATTAAGAGGATGGAGAAGCTCCACATAGACTGACTTCATAATGGTTTGTGTAATGACTTTAAGTACCATCTTGTTAGTTACATGGATATGGTTTCCCTCCCTTATAGCAGGGGTTGGGTATCAAGAACTTGATTACCTTCAATAGGTGGAAAAAGTAGCCTTTTGGTTGTGCAGAAGATTGCACAAAAGGTTGGTGGAAAAAGTATAGGTGCATTATAGGGGTGTCAAACAGGTAAATAGGTCGGGTTTGGGCCAGCTCACTAACGGGTCGTGATTTGTTAAGGCTCAACCCAAACCTCATATGTTAGTTTATTCTGTCAACAACCCTCAACCCGAACCTGGACATGTTAACTAAACAAGTTAACATCTTAAATACCTATTAAAGTAACATGTTACATGTATAGATCAAGTTGACGCATTAACCTATTTAAGTACCTATTTAAATTTAAATACTAACCAAAATATTAAAACTAAAATAAAATAAAGTAACCCACAAATTACTAATTAAGTGATTAGTTTTGTTTTGATTCTTCTGAACAATCCACAATAGTTAAGACATAAACTATGAACAGTACATCCATCATCCATGATACAACTTGAAAAATAATCAAAATATTAAAGTCTTGTATGAAAAATGACTTGGCAGAAAGTGAAAGAATGGAAATTGGAAAAGTTGTTGAGGGTATTTTGGAAATTAACAGATATTTTAATTAATGGGTCATGACGAGTCAATTTTGATTCCAAGTTTCGTGTTGACCCATTTAAACCTACCTTATTATAGGGTCAGTTTTGGTTTTTTTTCTTTTTGGGTTGACATGTTATCAACTCAAACCCAAGCTCTTGTCAAGTCAACCCAATAACGACTCAAACCTGTTAAGGGTCATCCCAAACCCATTAATTTCGTGTACAGTTTGGGTTGGATCATCAGGTTAGGTGATCTATTGACAGCTCTAGTACATTGAGAGGAATTGGTTCTTTTAGGCCTGGGATTTGGAAAGCCATTAGGAAAATTCAAGGAGTTTTCTAAGGATTTTTCTAATCTTATCTGCTTCCAAGTGGGTGAAATGATGAGGATTAGGTTCTGGACGGACAAGTGCATAGAGATAGATCCCTTAAGGATAGTTCTTGACATGTTTGCTCTTGCTTATGTCAAGGAGGTGCTTATTAGTGAGTGCTTCTGTTGGGTTTTTGCATGGAGGATTCTATCTAGAAGATGAAGAAGGTAGTAGAATCCATTAGACAAATGAATGCGACTGGAATTTTCTATGTTAGAGAGTAGTTAACTTAGATATTTATTATAAGGGATATTTTAGTCTTTGTGTAGGCTAAATAATAGGCTCTGTAATTAACGCCCCTATGGTCTATAAATAGGAGGCAATGACTAGGCAGTCGGACATAACAAACTTTATTCCTTTCCGTCTTTGAATACAAGTGAGATTGCCGAGAGGAAAGAAAAGGCTTTGAGAGTGGGAGAGTCTTTGTAATCTTTGTCACAACCCTAGGGTTAGTTAGGGTTGTGATAGGAATTGGGAGAAGAAATCAGAATTATAGGAGGGGAAAAATCAGTAGAAGGAGAGAGAGAGATATTGAGAGAAAGGGGAAGAACTTGAGGGAGATTGGAGAGATTCTTAAGAGAGAAAATCATATTTCATTCATTCAAATCCAGTATCTCTAACAAACTCCTAACAGCAGCCTTATACAGGCATCATTGACTTCTAACATCCTAACCACTTGCTAACAATATATCCTAACAATTATTATAACCCCATTACAAGATTACCCCCTTTATTATATTCCTATTACAGCATTGACCCTCCTATCCTCCTAGGTACATGACACTTTGTTAGAGGGCAGTGTACTTGTGTGATAGAGAGTGGAGAGTTCTTGTAAACTGTTTTTCTCTGGTTTCTAGTGGATTGCTCTCGGGATATGTGGTTGGATGTAGGACTGATCTTTGATCAGTTCGAACCAGGATATATCTTGCACCTTCTGATTGGTTTGGTTGTATCTCTTTCATTATTTCTTTGTTTAATTCTGTTCTTTCATTTCCAATTTATATTTTCTGTTGTGGGTTGATTTCGGGTGAGGAGTGTTGAGAGATTTGGCAAACAAGAAGTATTGAATTGAGTTTCTAAGAGCTCCTAATCCTAACAGCTTCCCACTTGACGAAGGATGTAGTGTGGTCTACAGGACTGTAAAAGCCGACTCAATGACTGCTTCTTGTGGCTTGCTTAATGACTATACCTTGACCAGTTGGCTTGGCAAGAATAGGACAGAATGGTTTGGTGCCTTTTACAAAGGGGAATTTTAGAGTTCATTCCTTCTACGGGATCTATGTGACAATGGGAGATTCAACTTCCCTTGGAAAGCCACCCATAGTGGGGATGTATCTCCATCGTTGCCTTCTTCATTTAGACAATTGCCCTAGATTCTATTGATTAGTGTTTCATGTGCAAGGAGAACAGTGGTTTCATGGATCATCTCCTCCACCATTGGTGGGTGGCTAGATAGCATTGAGTTCTGCATACTTGATTTCTTGTTTCTATGTTGTGGAGGTTAGTTTCACAATATCCACTTTGTAATAAAACATGACCATATCTATTATCTTCACTCACTAAGATGTCATGAAACTTTTCCATCCAAAGATGGAATTGGAACTTTATCTCCCCTCACTAGAGAGTTTTGTCAGTAAGGGCATCAGGTGTACAATTATGCCACATTGTTCTTTTGCATGGGTTTCTATTGTGAATGTTGCTTCTATAAATCAGTTACATTATGAATGTTGTGCCACTGGCACTCACCTTGTTCTGAAAAGGTGCAGTTCACGATGATAATGAGTAGGCAATGCTAGGTCCATGTTGGATTTTTTGCATGTTGGAGGTAGAGCAGCCCATGGATCAGCCAGCATATAGTTTGGGCTTCACTTCTTTTCGCCTTTTGTGTGTGCATGTATATCATGAAAGAAATAGGAGAGCTTTTGAGGCCATAAAGAATTCTCTTTTTTGTTCAAAGGCATATATTCTCTCACCCTTTTTCTCTTGATTAGAGGTGGACTCTTATTTCCTACATCCTCCTTTTTGCAATTTAACAATAAACTTCTAGTTCTACATCTTCCTTTTTACAGGATTTTCCCCTTTTGAGGCATTTCTGTGTTTTATACATTGCTATTTAGGGAAAAAAGAAACATAATATTGAGCAGATGCTGAGACATTATACATATTTCAGAAACTAAATAGATTCATGTAACTTGAAGTCACCACATGATTTCGTTAACAATCAGAAAGCACCAATTATAACTGCAAACCTGAAACTTATTATAGGTGGACCTGGTCTGTCATCTGGACTTGGGAACTCAAACTTGTAGCTGCAAATCAGAAAGGCCGAAATTGGTATATTCAAACAGATATATGGGAATTAGAAGAAATAATCAACCAGCTAAAGAATAAAATTAATTTGGGGGGGGGGGGGGGGGAAGGATAATCGAAATATGCATCCCTGCAAACTTGCACATGAATGTATAGAATTAAGGTAGTAATTCATACTCAGGGTCATTAACAACTGCATCCACATGTGCCATACGATCCAATGCCTGGCGAACAAAAGGGAAAAAAATGCAACCTAAGTTAAAATTATAAGCCAGAATATCAAGTGTACTAGAGAAGCTAACTAATTGATAGAAAACAAAATATATAAAATAGTACAAGTTCATAGATATTAGAATAATATCATAACACAATTAATCCAAGAAAAAGCCAAACAGCCAATGTCTGTTTCAGATTGTTTGAACTACAAAATATGGATTCAAAGATATAAAGCAATACACTAAGAAGTAGAAATCAAAGCTGATCATATAAGCAGGCAACAATGATACTCTTGGAGCAAGGTTCATATGTACCTTAATTCTTGATTGGACTAGAGATGCACGCTTTGCATTGTAGCGGAACTTGTCAATAAAAGACTGCAACATACCACATATTACATCAATAAGTTTTGCATACACTACAAAATGGCCTTAATAGTTTAGAAAAACATGACAAAGTAAGTCTTTAACTTTGATATCCGAAACATCTGTCGCAATCAACAACTAGCATGTCAAATCACAATCCATACAACTTCCCTCTTATAGTTACTGGCAGAAGCCAAAATGTAAAAATGCACAGTAACAAAGGCTCCATACATATATTGTTATTTCCTCATACTTATCATTATAGTTCTTCAGCCAACATCACAGACATGGCCACGGTTCATGAACCGCCGGTTCCGGTTCATGAACCGCCGGTTCCGGTTCAAGAAATCTTTGAACCTGAACCGAACCGCCCAAGGGCGGTTTGGGACGGTTCGGTTCCGGTTCCGGTTCCGGTTCGTGCTGGTTCGGTCAACGGTTTGGACCGGTTCGGTCAACGGTTTGAACCGGTTCGGTTAACGGTTCCGGTTCCGGTTCAGGTTCAAACCGAATTTTTTTAATTTTTTTTAAATATTGTTGTATTCAATTTTGGTCCTTGTTCCGTTGTTCGGTTCGGTTTGGTTTCGATTTTTAATTGTTAAATGTAATTGTAAATATAGATATTCTCAACCATATTTTTAATAAAAAACACTACTAAAAATTGAAGAAATATAAGTAATAATTTCATTAAAAATAATTAAAAATGAGTGGGGGAGGGAGGGGTATATATAGATAGGAATCATAGGATTAGAAAAAATAAATAAATAAATAAAATTGGGCTGCTGCCCGTTGGCAACAGCCAATGGTCCAATTTTGGACCGTTGCAATGCATTGCAACGGTCCAAAATTGGACCGTTGCGGGGGGAAGGGGGGGGGTGCTGCAGTGTAGCACCCCTCCGCGGAACCGCCGGTTCCGGTTCCGTGGAACCTCGAACCGGAACCGGACCGAATTTCGCCGGTTCATTCCGGTTCCGGCTGGTCCGGTTCCGGTTCGAACCGCCGGTCCGGTTCAATTTTGGCCATGTCTACATCACACCCCCCCCCCCAAAAAAAACAAAAAGAAAAGAAAATATAAAGAGAAAAGTAAACTTCATCTGGAGGTTGCCATCCTGTAGTTGGATAATAGCATCTGTTATAGGCCAATCATACCAAAATCAATGGAAGCAAAACTCAGACAAATAAGTCCATACTACATCAAAATATTAGCTACACATTCAGTTTTCTAGAAATGGGATTAAATTTTTCTCCACAAAGGAGTCCATCTAGATATGGGTGGAGCTGCTCTTTTGGTGCAATTAATTGCTAAAATATCGAATGGTGATAATGGCGAGAAAAAGGATGATGAGATGAATAAGCAGCATTACATGAAAATATAGCATAATAAACCAGCACTCTCTTATTTCTTGGGAGCACAAAGCAGCAATTATTGAAAATAAGATGCAGGAAATCACTGAAAATGACTTGAGCTGTGCAGTGAAATCCAATGAATGGATCACAAAGAATCAATTAATCCAATACAATGCTGCCATGACACATGAATAGCCAATTAAAACATGAAAGGTAGCAAACAAGAATATGCGTGACAGTAGGGAGCAGAACATGATTGAATTAGATCTTTTAATTGATTATATAGCTTCCAGAGAAAGACTGACACCAAGATGATGCCAAAAAGGCCTGCCTTGTATTCTTAGGATGAACTCTAGAAAGATTGAAACACAGGCTTCTCTTTCAGCAGAATCCACAATGTTTTACACTGCAATAGTCCTTACACTAAAATAAAACAATAAATGGAAAAAATAAAACTGCAATCTGAATTATAATAAACATCAACTCAATGTGATCAAGATAGACACCAGCGAAGGAAAGGAAAACAAAAGAAGAAAAATATATATGCAGCTTCAGGAAGTAGAATGAAACAATAAAATCAACCTGCATATGGGACCTTGCCCGTTCACTTGACTCAAATGCTTTCTGTTGGTTCTTAAGCTGCTCTTCTCTGGTCCTCTCAAAGGCATCATAGTTTCCTTTATACGCACTCAGTTTTTGTCCATGCAGATGGAGAATATCTGTGACTACCTGATATGTGAAGTTGGCCAGAGAAGGTCCAATTAACTATATAGCACAAAGTGTAGGCGCTAAATAACACTGAACAACAACACTAAAATCCATATAAGATATCCAAGAGATTAGGAGTGTACCGTGTTTAAGAATTCTCTAGCATGAGAAACAACTATAAACGTTTTGGGCCATTTCACAAGGTAAGCTTCCAGCCAGAGGACAGCATGAAGATCAAGATGGTTCTGCCACAAAAGGGATGAGAGTGACTTAATCCTAATTCTGCTGAAGATATGCAAGTCATGAAGTGCACACAAACCACATTCAGTGTACCGTGGGTTCATCTAGTAGTAATATATCAGGCTCAACAAATAATGCACGGGCAAGTGCTATTCGCATTCGCCATCCTCCAGAAAAGGTCTTTGTAGCCTTCTTCTGCATATCTGTAGAGAAACTGAGACCCTGAGACGTGGTTCAGGAAACAGGAATAAGTGAGCGATAATAAAAATCTTTAAAATCAAGAACTCTCATTAAACTGGGAAATATAGTATGCAAAGAATGAGATTCCAGAAAGCATACTATCTTAGTAAACCAGCCATCAGCTTTGTAATATAATTGAATAGTTAGTAGTAATACATCAACCAGCCAGACCTCTAAGCTCTCTGATTAAACCATATGCCTATGAAGTATTCCATGGGAATGAAAGAAAGAAAGAAAGGAAACTGCACAATAACCTGAATAAAACCATTCCAGTTCTCTAAGCTATGATATATAAAGACTGCTAGAACACTAAATTTTTATGTTCTGCTTCACAAGTTGAAAAAGTTTAAGATAGCAAACCCCATTCTTAGTCAATAAAACCTCATTCAAGTACAAGATCTAAAAATGTATCAGATAAAAGGCAAAATTTTGAAAATTAATCCTACATTGGAATGAATGAAAGAAATACTAAACCTCAAAACCCTGGATGCCAAATGAAATAAACCAGTTCATTAATCTGACTGAGATATATAAACTGGTAATAGAAACTTCACATTGTGTTTCACCTAGTGGAAAAGATTAAGATAGCAATCTCTGAATCTTGGCCAATGAAGCTGATAAAACCAACAATATCTGAAAATGTATGAAAGAAAGAAAAAATTTGAACATGTAGAAGAGAGTTTCTATCCATGACAGCAAAGGAGTTCATTTCACATACAAGAGAAACACACACATAAATATGCACAAACTAGACTTCTTTTTTTCCCCTATTCTTTGATCCTCTTCCTGGTTATAATTTCAAATTCACTTTTTTTTTAATTTACTAACACTGCTTTCCTATTTTCAAGTAGAACAAATACAGCTGCAAATCAAAAGATGCATGAGATGCCAACTTTAAGCTATAGCTCAAACTTTGATTCCAAGCAGGTACAAGAAATTAAAGCTAGCTGACAAAATACAAGCTCATAAACTTACAGCAAGAATGGAAGCTGCTCGTGCCTCAGCAGAATCGGCATCAATATGCTCAAGCCTCTTGTATATCTCTTGAAGCCTTTGCACAATAGCAGTTTTGTCCATCCCTGCTTTTATCTCCTCTTTAATCTTTCCAGATTCAAAATCCATCTCCAATTCTCTCTTGAGTACCATGAAAAATAAAACTTATCAGTGGGCCTGATACATGGGAAGTTGGCACAGAATCCATCCACAATAATAAAAAACAACAAAATAAAACCAACAAAACTGTTACGGATAAAGAGCCCTATCGTTTAAAAGATAAGGATGGCGGTTAAAAGATGAGAAGATAAGGAAGCATGAAGATAAATCAAGTTTAAATATTTTGTATAAATCTGTAAATTAGTTCCTAATTATTAGTTTGTTATCCTCTCCTAGTTTTTAGGAGATTTATTAGCATTCTTCTTGTATATATATAGGGTTTCAAACCCATGGAATAATTAAGAGAGATTTTCTATTCAATTTAAACTCTCTCAACATGGTATCAGAGCCTGGTATTTAGGGAATTTTGTTTAGGCCTTCATTGCCCCTTTTTTCCCTGCCTAAATACCATTCCGGCCTGTTCTTGATTACGTTTCTTGAAAGCAATCAAAGTCGGCTACGACTTTCTTCTTCAACCTTTCATCGTTTTTCCTTCTTCACCCGATATTCTTCACCCGATATCCGTCTGGCTCATCATCTGAAGTTTCCCTAAGATGTCTACCTTCTCCGAAACCAATCCTCCATCAGAAGCGGTTGAAACAAGCAGTCCGACAAAAGCTCCATTCACTGGATCCAGCAACTCAAGTAATGGAGGAGAGCTACAAAATCTCCAAGCAGCTTACCGGTTGAATGGGAGAAACTACCTAAAATGGTCCCAGCTTATCCGAACCTTTCTCAAAGGCAAAGGTAAGATAAGCCACCTCTTAGGGACTGGCCCTAAAGAAGGAGATCCCATGTTTGCTGCATGGGATGAGGAGGACTCTTTGGTTATGTCTTGGCTTTGGAATTCAATGATGCCCGAGATAAGTGATACGGTAATGTTTCTTACAACCGCTAAGGATATTTGGGAGGCTATTAATCTCACATATTCTAAAGTGAAGGATGCAGCACAAATATATGAAATCCGAACTAAGATTGCAGCAACCAATCAAGGGGTAAGATCTGTTACTGAATACTCTAATATGCTGCAAACTCTATGGCAAGAATTAGATCATTATCAATGTCTAAAGATGAAATGTAGTGAAGATGCAGCCTTACATAAGAGATTTGTGGAAAAGGAGAGAACCTATGATTTCTTGGCAGGTTTAAATATGGAGTTTGATGCAGTCAGGGTTCAAATACTTGGCAAAGAAGATATACCTTCTCTAAATGAGGTAATTTCTTTAATCCGGGCTGAAGAAGGGAGAAGAGGAGTTATGCTAGACACTACTCCTATAGAAAAGTCAGCATTAATAGCATTAAGAGGTCCTAATCGGGGCCCTAAGGAGGAAAGGAAGTTTGCAGGAGATAAAACTTCCAGCGATAGAGACTCACTATGGTGTACTTTTTGCAAGAAACCAAGGCATACCATAGAAAGATGCTGGAAGCTACATGGAAAACCATCTAAAGGAGGACAAGTCGGAGTCCAAAATCAAGCCTATATAGCCAACAATCAACAACTGCAGACAGAACACAAGCAAGAAGAACAAAAGGAGCAGGCAGATGGCTTGAACTTCAACCGGGCAGAAATTGAAAAGCTAAGAAACTTTCTAGATTCTCTTGAAAAGAAAGAAAAAGGTATTTGTTCCCTCGCACTTACAGGTATGTCCTCCAATTCTCTCACCTCACATGCTTCAGAAACAACCAAATCTAATTCTTGGATTCTTGATTCCGGGGCAACAGATCACATGACCCCTTTATCCCACTATTTTACCACCTATAGTCCTTGCTCAAGCTCAAAAAAGATAACACTAGCAGATGGTTCTTTGACCACTGTTGCTGGCCAAGGAAATATTATCCTTAGTAACCATCTAACCCTCAAAGATGTTCTTCATGTCCCTAAACTCTTCACCAACCTCATATCCATCCAAAAGCTTACCTTAGATAACAAATGCAGTGTTAATTTTTCTTCTACTTGCTGTGAAATTCAGGAACAGGGGATGAAGAAGAGGATTGGGCTTGCTAAAGCTAGGGCTGGCCTATACTACCTTGAGGGATCCAATGGGGAAGACAACAAGGACAAGGTGAATCTTGTGTCTTGTTTGGTGCAATCTAATAAAGACCAGATCTGGTTACATCACCATCGTCTTGGTCATCCTTCGTTTTCTACTCTTAGAGTTATGTTTCCAGCTTTGTTTAGGAGTTGTGATATTCAAGACTTTCATTGCCCTATTTGTGAATTTGCTAAACATAAGAGGGTGTCTTACCCCTCATCCAATAAAAGAACTTCTAGTCCATTCTCTCTTCTCCATAGTGATGTTTGGGGCCCTGCAAATGTTCCCAATCTTTCTGGGGCAAGGTGGTTCATAATATTTGTGGATGATTGCACTAGGGTAATGTGGTTATTTCTTATGAAAAATAAATCTGAAGTAAGCACTATTTTTCCCACCTTCTATAACATGATTAGTACTCAATTTGGAGTACCAATCAAGAGGCTAAGGACTGATAATGCCAAAGATTTTTTCAATCAATCCCTAGCACATTTTTTCCAACAAAAAGGCATAATTCATGAATCATCTTGTCCATACACACCCCAACAAAATGGGGTGGCTGAGAGGAAAAATGGACATTTATTAGCTGTGACTAGGGCACTACTTTTCCACCATAATGTTCCAAAAAATTATTGGGGAGAGGCTGTCCTAACAGCCACTACCCTTATTAATAGACTGCCATCTCAAACCCTTGATTCCTATAGCCCTCTTCAACTCTTGAGCAGCCACTTTCCAGATTTTCATATGTCTAGCTGTTGGACACCAAAAATATTTGGGTGTGTCTCATTTGTTCATATTCACAACCCTAATAGAGGCAAACTAGATCCCCGCGCTCTAAAATGCATTTTTATTGGATATTCCTCCAGCCAAAAGGGCTATAGGTGTTACCACCCTCCCTCCAAAAAGTTCTTTGTCTCGGCTGATGTCACTTTTGTGGAAAACTCTCCCTATTTTGATCACTCTCATGCCAACACAAAATCTGCCCAAGAAAATCCAGTTATATTTCTACCTGATCTAGATCCCTCACCTCAAAATCCCTCTTCAACAGATCCGGTTACTACAGCAGATACACCAGACAAGACTCTAGAGGAAACCTCACCAAATACTCCTCCCTTACAGGTCTACTCAAGGCGGCAGAAGCTGGCTACTAGCCCAGTACAGATCCCAGCACCTACTTCCTCCTCTGAACCGGTTCACAACACTGGCACCAGCAGTTCTCTTGAGACACCAGCAGGTAACAATCCTCTTGACTTCACTGCATCTATCATTGAACATCACACACCTCCAAATGACCCTACCTTTTCACCTAGTGAGCTGGAATGGCCTATAGCCCTCCGAAAAGGCACCCGGGCCTGCACTCAGCATCCTTTACACCTGGTCCTATCCTATTCTAAACTGTCTACCCAACACAAAACCTTCCTAACCAGCTTACATACCATTCCAATCCCTCAACATTTTTCTGAAGCAATAAGGGATGAGAATTGGAGGTCTGCCATGGAAGTTGAGATGGCAGCCCTTGACAAAAACAACACTTGGGAACTTGTCCACTTACCCAAAGGAAAAAAATCGGTAGGATGCAAATGGGTGTATACACTCAAATACAAATCTGATGGAACCCTAGACCGGTATAAGGCAAGGCTAGTAGCAAAGGGATACACTCAAGTATATGGCATTGACTATCTAGACACCTTTGCCCCAGTTGCAAAGCTGAATACAGTGAGGGTTCTTCTATCTATAGCTGCTAACCTAGGCTGGCCATTGATGCAATATGATGTAAAAAATGCCTTCTTGCATGGAGACCTAGAAGAGGAAGTTTACATGGACTTACCACCAGGCTATAGTGCAGATATTTGCGGGACAATAGTGTGCAAATTAAAAAAGGCATTGTATGGTTTAAAACAGTCTCCTAGGGCCTGGTTTGGCCGGTTTACCCATGTGATGCTTAACCTAGGGTATCAACAAAGTCAAGGAGACCATACCCTCTTCATCCATCACTCGGCCACAGGGGGAGTAACAATCCTATTGGTATATGTGGATGATATTATTGTGTCCGGAAATGATGAAGAAGGAATGACTAGATTAAAGGAATGCCTAATTAAAGAGTTTGAAATTAAAGATTTGGGAAGGCTGAAATACTTCTTGGGCATAGAAGTTGCACACTCAAAAGAAGGCATCTTTATTTCTCAACAAAAGTATATTATGGACTTGCTAAAGGAAACCGGGCTGCTAGGTTGTAAGGCTGCTACTACTCCAATTGAATTTAACCACAAATTGGGGGAGGTTCCAGAAGATAAAGAAGTGAGCAAAGAATCCTACCAAAGGCTAGTAGGAAAACTAATTTATCTAGCACACACCCGGCCAGATATTGCATATGCAGTGGGGGTGGTCAGTCAATTTATGCATTGTCCGAAAGAAACTCATCTTAAAGCGGTTTTTAGAATACTTCATTACTTGAAAGGGACACCAGGGAAAGGCATTATATTTAAAAGGGGACAAAAAATGATACTTGAAGCCTATACTGATGCAGATTATGCAGGATCAGTGGTGGACAGAAGATCTACATCCGGCTATTGTACCTTTCTAGGAGGTAATCTTGTAACTTGGAGAAGCAAAAAACAAAATGTGGTGGCCCGATCAAGTGCAGAGGCAGAGTTCAGATCCATGGCACTAGGAGTATGCGAGTTACTTTGGTTAAAAATCTTGTTAGATGACTTAAAGATCACTTTGGTGGAACCTATGAGGCTATATTGTGACAACAAATCAGCAATCAGTATTGCTCACAATCCAGTACAACATGATAGAACCAAACATGTTGAGGTGGACAGACACTTCATTAAAGAAAAATTGGATAGTGGTTTAATATGTACTCCATATATATCATCTTGTGAACAAATTGCAGATATTCTCACTAAAGGGTTGCCTACAGTTGTGCATCAAAAGTTGACTAGCAAGCTTGGAATGGATGACATCCATTCTCAATCTTGAGGGGGAGTGTTACGGATAAAGAGCCCTATCGTTTAAAAGATAAGGATGGCGGTTAAAAGATGAGAAGATAAGGAAGCATGAAGATAAATCAAGTTTAAATATTTTGTATAAATCTGTAAATTAGTTCCTAATTATTAGTTTGTTATCCTCTCCTAGTTTTTAGGAGATTTATTAGCATTCTTCTTGTATATATATAGGGTTTCAAACCCATGGAATAATTAAGAGAGATTTTCTATTCAATTTAAACTCTCTCAACAAAAACAGAGACTGCTACTATAACCAATATTCTTCACTAACAATGAAGAGTTGTTATGCCCAACCTGTAATGCAAGTAAACGAACTTCTTCTTCCAAAAGCTGAGTTCTTTCAAGATCAGCATTAAGAACACACTGCAATGCTATTGTATCATCACCAACCACTTCCTGCTCCACATGTAATATCTGGCAGTTACTAGGAATACCTTCAATGGCATGCATAGCCATGTAGCGAAGGAAAGTTGTTTTCCCTGTTCCATTTCTTCCCACCAGACCTGTATAATAATAATAGCAGCACAGTGCCAGACATCAAAAGGTAATACTTTGCACTTCAACCTATCTACGTGCTCAAGGACAGTCTCAACTGAATGTCAAAAGAATTTGGTGCCTAAATATACTTCGCCATAGATTAATGTTTTGCCATTTTCAAAACTACATGCCATAGCATAGCTGTCAAAGCTGCAATGCACGCTGAGGTGGAAAGAATGCTAGGAGCTAAGGCATGTGCCTCATAGATGTGAGGCGCTCATTTATTCATAATGTGTCTAAAATACTTACATACCATTATTTTCAGTTTAATACTATGAATAAGTAAAATCATAAGATCATGAATGACAATTTTCCTAAATATTATAAACAATGTAGTCAAAAGAAAGAGTGGCACTTGGACGACACAAGGCACCATGGAAGCACCTCGCAAACTGCCAGGCAAGGCTCCTTCATGTAGGAGCCGCCTAGTGTACGCCTCTATGAGGCATCAAGCGTCGCAGATCCTCACCTAGGTAAACCAACGGAAAGCACTTTAAGTTTTCTTTTGATTTCTCCCATGTTTCTTACTTTTCTGTAGTTGTAATGGCCACCATCTTGTAGATCTGAATGAGGCAAGGTTGAGGGAAGTCCAGAGGTCATTGGAGCCATCACATGCTGAGAACCCTCGACATGCGACGGCACGTGGCTGTCCCTTTTGGCGACCATGCTTCACCGCCTATGACTGGCGACCCTCCAATGACCATCTCTCCTCTAACATGCCTCTTGAATATAGCCAGATCTGCTGTGGGTTTTCTCAAACTGTCAAGTGCAACTTTCGTTTGTCCTTTTTTCTGGGTTGAACTTCAAATGAGGCTTTCATCTCACTTCTGTGTTTTTGTGTTTTGTTTTATATTTTGTGTGTTTGTTGCTGAAATAGAGTTGAATATAATATTCAATATTGTTTATCGCTTAAATTAGTTCGCAAATATTGAATGTTGTTTATTGATTAAGAATATTGAATATTAAGTTGAATATTGTTTGTTTGGATTTGAGAATATTTTAGATGTTTTAATATTAAGCATTATTGATTGCCTTTTCATATTAAATATTTCTTTTTAAATTTGGCTGCTTGCTTTGCTCAGGCCAGCACCGTTTTGGCATCTAACGCCTTGGGCAATACAATGTCATAGCGCCTTAAGGGTGCCTTTTACCCCTGACTAACTAGATTATCAAAAATAAATAAAAAAAATTGGCTTCATAACAACATAAAAAAAATAGACAAGCACCTAGTAGTGCATTAGTTTAAAAAAAAAAAAAAAAACTTTAGCTATAAAAAAAAAATAAAGAACTTACAGAAAAAGTATAAAACAAATTTAAACATATGAAATAAAACAATTTAAGTAGTTTATCTAAAAAAAATTACCATACATTAATTAAAAAATAAACAAAGAAGCTTGTAAACCAACTCCTTGGACTGTCAAACAGCTAGTAGCAAGAGAGAACCAAGAGGGAGAGAGAGAAGAGAGAGGACTAGCCGAACAAATCATTGGAAGAGAGCAACAAAGAGAAACACCCATACTCTCCAGATCAAAACTCGCCACTAGAGTGTGTGCCTACCTCCGGAAACACTACCAGTGAAGAATAGGTCACTAGATGAATCACCACACATCCCAAATGGGAGAGCTTCTTCAGCACATGAAACTCAGTTGCTGCAGTCTCTTGGGGCGTAATGACTCCAGCATACCTCCAATTAGCCTCTCCTAGCTCACCTCTCATAGATCTATAAGAATCATCTCAGTGAACAGAAAAGGCAAAGATGGCAAGCATTCAAACAAATTAAAAGGAAAAAAGTGTTCCTCTGAAGCTTTGGTTGTGATTGATGAGGGTTCTTTGTTGCAGTTGACTAAAGAAGCTTTGGTGGTTGTCATGTTTTAATGGCTTAAGCCCAAATAAATAAGGCTTATATCTTGTATCTCACAAAGCAAATAAGGTGTGCACCTCATGTGCCTGGGTGAGGGCCTCAGGAGGTTCCTCACCTCACTTCAGCAGAGTTGCAGCCTGACAAACATGGCTATGACTGAATCTAATGGATTATAATTCTTATTTAGTGACAATTTTCAAACCCTAGTCTTTCTAGGGGTGCAAACCTTGGAGGTAGTGCAATCCAAATGTTGAACTCAGTTTACTTTCTTTTCTGTTTTTTCTATTTTTCATGAAAATAATCACACCAATTTCTTTTCAATCTACAACAGCCTTTTTTTTCTGGCTCAGCACTCTAGAATGGCTTTACTATCATGAGAGTTCAACCAATGAAGTAAGTAGTCGAAAGTGTCCCCCCCGCACCATCTAATTTCATCTAATCATAAGAATACATCAAAGTGAAAGTATTGGAAGCAGAGGCATCAATTCCTCGGTCGTCAACAAAAAAGGGGAGGAGAAAAGACCAAATACATTGAAGTGGCTGCTTGATGTTCACATTAATGCAACGAATTGATTGTAGAAGCCCTACATGTTGAAGCACCTAAGATATGGTGATATCTGCTGTGGGCAAAATAAACCCTACATGTTGATGAAACATCTAAGATAATTGACTTGATCAACCAACATGAGTTATCACTAGCTGGGAAGTGTAGCAAGTAGGTGAGACAGCAAATAGATTGCTCTTGATAGAGATACATCAAATTTTTTTATTTCTTACATCAGTTCTAGGGAAAAACAAAAAAACAATCTTGAAGATTAAGCAAACTTACCATAATGTCTTCCGAATGAAAGTGTCACAGTACCATCAACAATAAGATCCCGACCACCCACCGAGACATTGAAGTTCTCCATATGGATATCCTTGACAGCTGGTGCGTCACCATGACTTACACATACAACAGGCATTCCGGCCTTGGCAGCTTCCATTTCTGCTAAATGCATTTGGTATTGTGCCTGAATAATCAAAAGAAAAATGGTGAGAAGCATAGGAATAAAGCACCATAATGCCTAATTTAGAACAACACTGACAAACATACAGGAAGTGGCTCATTTATATCAATATTTCAAGAACCAAGCCAAATATCAATATTTCAAGAACCAAGCCAAACACAAAACCAATCTTTGACTGGTTTGAGAAGAAACTTTATTATATAATCATACAGCAATCTCAACTGCAAAATCATGACAATAGTTACTGATACATTGTTTTAACTTCTTTTTTTTTAATGAAACCTTGCTTGTGGATTGAGTAATCCCCTCAACACTTCAAGTGTCGAATGTGTTCTTCCTATTTAAGTCAGTCCCAAGCTTGGATAAAAGAGGGAATATTGTGTTAGCTAGCCAACAGACACCATAAAATTCATTGGATCAAAACATTATCAATGGCAAAATGAGAAAATCATTGGAGTGTGACCCTCTTAATGACACATGGTATTGCTAGAGTGCAATGAAAAATGAGCTAGGGAAGGTGCATCAATGTCAGGATGTAGAGATTTTGACATTTTTACAGACAGATGCGAGTAAAAGTTAGTCAAAGATCATAGATTAATTATTGGATCATGGAACATCTAAACTTGGATGGTAAAATCTATGCAAGGGGCTAATGTCATGGCCATGTGGTTAGGAGAAGAATTAATATTATGTGCCTCCAAAAGACAAAGTGGGTTGGAATTGGAGAGAGGGATAAAACATTTATAGAGTTTAGATATAGACTTCAGTACTCAGGGAAGAATTGTGTAGGAATGGAGTAGGGATTATATGGATAAGACTTTAAAGGATAGCCTAGTGGATGTGAAGAAAAAAGGGACAAGATTATTGCAGCTAAAGGTGTTCTAGGAGAAGAAACTATGGATATCATTCATACATATGCACCACAGGTTTAGTTAGGAGAACAGCTAAGAAAAGAGATTTAGAGGGGTAATTGCAAGGAATACCCAGAGAAGAGAAGATCATCATAGGAGGTGACTTAAATGGTTATGTTGCAGAGAAGTGAATGGGTATAGAGATGTACATGGAGGTTATGTATTTGCATTTTGGAAAAAGAAATAGTAAGGACAAAGCTATTCTGAATTTTGCCACGACAGATGAGCTCATCATAGCTAATACTAGGTTCCACAAGCAGGAAACCTAAAGACTTTTACAAGACTTATACATAAATGCCACAACGAAGAAAACCTAAAGAGAAATATTTTAGAAAAGAAAAAGAAAAACCAAAAACTTTTGAAAAACCTATATCACTGACTTCACACAAAAGATGGAGAAAGATATATACATATATATATATAAGCCGAAAGCCTAAAACAAGAGGAAGAGAAATTTGAGGTTAAGTGAAACACATAACCAATGATGACGACAACAATCACAAGCCTTCATCCTACTACATGGAGTTGACTCCATGAATCTAGACCTCCAACCATTTCTATCCATGATCACATCATCTATAAGGCCATTATAATCCATGTTAACCAAGGGAAATAGATAAAAGACAAAAATCGAAAGATTCTAGTAAATGCCAGGGCGATCAAGGAGCAATGGAAAGAATATTTCTTGAAGTTATTCAATTAAAGTGGAGAAACAAGTGTTATGTTAGGGCACATAAGTAACTTTGGAGATAGCAATTACATGTTCTATAGACTTATTTGCCCAAATGAAACAAGGCAAGCTATGAGAAAGATGAAGAATAGGAAAGTAATTGGACCAGATATCTCGATAGAAGCATGGAAATACATGGGAGAAGAGAGCATTTTTTGGTTACTGAAATTATTTAACATGACCCTTAAATTCTAGTTGATGAAAATTATTTTAATGGGAGATGAGAATGTTATGGTAGATGTGCAATCATACAAGCCAAGACAAAAAGAAACAAGATCATATGGCATACGGATAAGTGACACTTATTGAAAGACAAGATGCGGGCATCATGACTAAGATGGTTAGAACGTGTGAGAAAAGACCAATAAAAGCACTTTTGAAGCAACTGGATGAAATAGTTAATATCTATAGAAAAAGGGGGATAGAGAGAGAGAGACCAAAGAAAACTACAGGGGAAAACCCTTAAATATTACATAGAATGTAATGGTTTTACAAAGCATATGGCCATAGATGGAGGTCTGGAATGCACATAGCAAACCCCACCTAAAGGGATTAAGGCTTGTCCTTATTGTTACTGTCATCGTTGCTGTAAATGTAAAACCACACATTCATTTCCGATAAGAGACGAGAGTCGCATCCGAGATTTGGTGCCCCCCCCATAAACACACTTTAGAATCAGAAACCACGCATATACAAATAACCTCCTAAATTGAGAAGTCAAAAGACTTCAACCAAAATCTGGTATATACTACTGCCAGATTAATAAGCCTGAAGTCTTTTAATTCTAGTGCTCCCTTTTCACAAGGATAAAGGCAATGAACAAGGTGTCCCTAGTGCAGAATGCTTCCCCTATAGGAAGGTCAATAGAGGTTCATTTTTTAATGTAAAATTACCCATTGTAAAGAGCTAAACCAGCAACCTTCCAGACACACGAAGCAACCTCACTATTGCTACCAAGACTCTCAAAGGTGAGGAACAAATTATTTAAAATTTCTTTAAATTTAAAGGAACCAAAAAAAACTCTCTCAACACATCCATCAAGTCCTTCCAAAGATATCCATATTGACATACTATTTCAATAACCACCAAACATCCACATTTCCAATTATTAATATATATTTCTTACCACCCTTTGGGTTTTTGATGGAGAAGTTCGGGCATGCAACAAATACCACCTTGTGTGGAGGATAAGGTACACATGCTCATGTCCATGGAAGGCGGTGCTTTGGGTATAAGGTGGTTGGAGCTTTCAACAAGGTTTTTCAAGGTAAGTTGCTACTTTCTTTCTTTTTTTCTCTTCTTTTCTTTTCTTTCGTTTTTTTTTTTTTTTTGGCAAGACTAGTGGTGGTAGGAAACTATATGGTGCCAAGTGCTGACTTTCTTCTACTTCTACTAGAAGGCCACATGCATGTACATTTAGACAGGCCTTATCAAGGTGAGAGATTATTTCTAGCAAAGCTTATATCAGTCAAGGAGGACAATAGTAAAAAGTTTGGTTGAGTAGTTGGTGCGGATGGACATGTTCTATTGGTGATATATTTAAATATCTCTCAGACAAGGCTAATGGTATAGATTTCTCTGCAGATAGTTTCTTTTTTTCATTTGTTTTGGTCAGATTATGTCGTCCCAATACTCAAGAAGAAATTTTTAAGATATGGATTATGTTTCTATCTTAACAAGTTTATTGACTAACCAACCAGCAGGGAGGGAAAGGACTTCTTAATGTGGAAAGCGTCCAAATGCTACTTTATTGTCTGCTAGTTTTATTGGGCATTTGGAAGCTTTGAATTAGCTCTGGTTCATGTACTCCTAACATGGCCTTTTCTGGTGCAGCAGTTTCCTTGGTGATTGATCAATTGGTGCATAGACTTTGGAAGAGGAGGATGGTTATTTTTTATTCATGTATATGTGCAGAAAGACTGTTTTATTAGTCAATCATCCCCTCCTTCATTGCCTCAGGGGTAGTTATGAAACTTTATCTTCTTTCCTTTTGGAGTACAATAGGTTATGCCATCTTCAGTTGTGGAGTTAATGGTGTACTGGAGTTTTTACCCAAGGCAAAGGGAGGAATGGCATTGAGAAGTGGCTCCAGTCTGAAGTGATGTGGATGGAGCACTAAGAGGAAACAAATGATAGGGAAGAATTTGATTCATAGTTTTACCAGAATCTTCTTTGTTTCCCTATCCAATCAGATGGCAGAGTCAGTTTCTTTCTGGCCTTCCTTTTTTGAATTTTGTGAAATGTATGTGTACTTGTGGATATAAAGCTTTGGGGGGTTTTAACATGCATTTTTGTGAAGACTGCCACCCACTTTCAATAGCACCTTTTATTCTATGGACTTTTAACTTATTCGCGAGAGAGAGAGAGAGAGAGAGAGAGAGAGCAAACAGAACAAAAAAAATTACCTCCCTTTGGCGTTCCTCCTTCCTCTTCCTTCTTTCAAGCTTCATTTTGTCTCGTTCAGTCAATACAGGGCCGTCTATCGGCTCTGGTTTCTTCTTTGGAGCTTCCTCATCATCCATTCCATCATACATTCTCAGTGGTGTCGCAAGGCTTCTCACGGTTGGTTTATCCTTCACCAACCCATGCTTGCCAAATTTTTCAGATAGCTTACCACAAACCTGCAACAGAGTTCCATGGCACATACAAATTTCAGATAGAGAACGTGAGATGGACCCTGAAACTTGCTTTGCCTGAATTCCAAAAAATAGAAAAGTAAATTGACTCCAAACTTGGCAATTTTGCATAAGCAATTCATTTTCACTTCCTGTATGTGTATGAAATAATGGGGAACTAAATTATACAATCTAAGAGTCTCGAGAGTTTTTCATACATTGAATCCAAAATAAACGGAAAAAAATCGCGTTGTTAACCTCGATAATCAACATATCATTCTTCTTTGCGTTCCATTGTTCTCTCAGAACAAATAAATAACCAAATACCCACCTTAAGTAGAAACACAATCGCCAGATTCTAAAATTTTGATTAAAAAAAAATCCATTTAAGTCATATACTCTATAACGAAATTGAACTGACAATTATCCATTGAGATTGAATGGAGAGTAAAATAAATGCAGAGACTGATTAGCTGGTTACCAGACGACATTCAGAAGGATCGCTAACGCAGCCGGAATCGACCAGAAGCTCCCCGATGGCCTCGAAAGCGCCTTCTCCTTCTTCGCCGAAATCGAAGTCTTCATCGGCGAGGACATTGACGATGTAGTCCATGATCGGCTGATCGACGTCCTGAGCTCTTCGACCTAACACTTCGTGTACGACAGTACTCGCCACCTCAGCCATCTTCTCAAAGCGCAGATCGAACGAATGAGTAGAAGCGATGCAAAGAAGAGCAATCTCCGGAGAGAGCCGGCCTTTTTCGCCCGCAGCTCCGAGCTGAGCCGCCGCTAGGGATGAAGAGGCGGGGATGAGACGAGTACATGATGCGGTGACTCTGTTAAGTGCAAACATTGGCAAACGACGTCGTGTCCTTCCCGTAAAGCATATTCCAAGCTATTTTTTCCTTCTCTTTCATGTATAGTCGCAAATGAGCTCGTCCATAGCTCTGTGGTGGGCTCAATAAAAATTCATTTGACTTCGTTTAATAAAGTAAATAAGTTAAAATTAATAAGATTTATCTCGTTAATTCACTAGTTAACTTATTAAAAACTCGTAAATGAGTTTGATTAGAAATTTATGATTAGCTCATAAAAATATGGTTATTTATAAATATATTAATAAATTTATTTATAATTTTATAAATATATTATTTTATAATTATATAATATATTATTTACCATATATATATACATATATATTATAATTATATCATTTATTAAACTTGATGGGCCTGTCTCCCCAAAAAATCTACTTTTGTCTATTCCTTCAATTCCCAAAAAAATCCACTTTTACATGTGTTGTAGCATAGCCTATAAGACAATTCCTCTCTATAAAGTCCTCAAAACGATCCTTAGGAGACGTGCTCATAGTGTGTTTGTTGGGGGCACCTAATTTAAAAAGACAAAATTAAAAGCCAAAGCTCAAAATTAATAATTATAATTATAAATAATAAATAATAATTATAAATATATAATAAATAATTAAATAATAAATAAAATAAAATAAAATAAAATAAAAAGAAGGCAAGGCAATGCATGCCCCTATAAATAAAGGTGGACAACCTTACTGTGGCCCTTTTTTGTCACGCAAGGCCCTCGATGGCCAAGGTGCTCTTTTGGCTGTGCAAGTGCCCGCGTGCTAATAGATAACACGTATGACAGTATAAGTAAAATTTAAAATTTTTACATGCATCATATACACGCACCAGAAGTAAAACATACATGTCATACATAAGTTAGATATTTAATCAGTACGTATATTCATCACATGAATATAATAAATGTATACTTGAACTCCGATGTCAAGTTGGGATATAGAAATTATTTTTGTACTGAGATCAGATTCCATCTCATGTTGTGGTAGTCCTAGGTTGTCTACACCTAGTATGTTATTCAGTATGTTCCAGTCACCTTTTCTCGTTCTAGACCAGAGGTTACCCATATCACCAGCACCTGTATCTCAGGTGCTCAATTTCTCTCACGTGACAATCACGTACCTATGATTTTTAACAAAAGTAAAGGAAGAAAACAGAGAAAAAATTACAGAGGAAAGCTTGCAGTAAGAAGCCTCTATGATTTCTCTTATATATCTCCCGTCAATTGCTCCCACCACCTCACTCCTCAATCTCCCAATTTCACGCCACGTGTAGTGCACTTAGAAGCTGAAGTGGTGACGAGAAGTCGACTTCCCAACCATTGGGAGTCAACTTCCACAACAACTGAGTGTCGACTTCCTTGCCCAGTAAGTCAACATTTGACCCGTTATTTTCTAAGAAGCATTGGGCACACGATGTCAATATCAAATGCAACACTATATGGTGTGCGAATTTCTATGTTCATTGTCCACTGGCAATCAGATAGCATCAAAACTCATTTCAGCACCGATCAACACCTTGACCCATTACCAGAATCTCTCCATATCGCGATGATGATCTGAATGTTCTTGAACAACATTTAGTAGTAATTTAGGACAATATAAGTGACAGTGAAGTCTTATTTCAAGTGAACTTATTAAAGTTGAAGAATACTGTGTGCTATAATCCTTTCATCACCTAATGTCCCAACTAAGCAAGAATCATAGAATTAGAAACTCACAAACTCAGTAATTATGTGTTTGATCTTATTAGAGTGATTAGATGATGTCTTAGGAAACACCTTTCCTGATAATCAATTTATCTTGCCCAAGGATTGTTTCGTCACACTAACAGTAGACCATATAGGATGTTTATCCCATTAATGACGATAAGGATGGCGGATCCTTTCCCTGAGCACCTACCTCTATGCACTAGGAATACAAAACCATATAGATAAACCTCTCCATCTCACAATTAAATGGTTCAATTTATTAGCAAATCTCACACACTAATACACAAGGCAACTATGTCAATTTAGTCTAAGGATCAGCTACACTATCGCAACTCAACGACATGACCATTATCTACTATGCCATGTGGTCAATCATCGACGTTACATTCGGTGCATTGTTCTCCAACAACCACCCATAAGTTTACTAGAGATATCCCCATGTCATATGGTATGTAACACACTATCTATTACCATTAGTAACTTATACTGATCAAATGTAGTAAACTATATGCTAGTCCATACTCGACTAATCGGAGTCCCCATTCGAAGAATCTAAAGATTAAGAATATTTTAAGAAGTCCTATTAACAAAGAATCCTATTACACAGTCTCAATACTTGAGAATAAAATTCTCAAACAAGAGATTTAAGAATTCATTCATATGATAATTAGAGAGTTCATGAATAAACATAAACTTACCTTTTATTGATATATACAAAGATACAATGAATTAGGGGTGTACATTTGGTTATAACCGAACCGAACCGCCCCATTTTGCCTAACCGAACCGAATCGAACCGCCTAAATACACTAACCGAAACCGAATTAACCGATTTAGACTTTTAACTAATTGAACCGATAAAACAGCTCAAAAATCGAACCGAATTAACCGATTTGGACTTAAACTAACCAAACCAGTGATTAAACCAAGAAACAATACAAAAATCGAATTGAATACATCTTGATTGGGGTTGGGCGATAACTTCTATTGTCCTCGTGACACTAACGTGGCAATAGATTGGGAGATGACACACAAATATTTCTAATATGAGATTTGGATTAACAAATACATGAGAGCATATTCATTATAACAAAACTAACCAGATTCATTATAACAATAACACTCCAGAAATATTCAATAAACCCTCCAGAAATTGGATTCATGAAAAACAACAAACTCTCTAAAGTTTGTTGCAGTTCTATTTCACATTATAACAAAACCACTGGAATTGGATTCAAGAAAAAACACTCTAGTCTCCAAAATTGAATCCAAAAAAAACACCCTAGAAATAAAAGATATTCAATATAGTTATCAAGGCTAACACTCCAGAAAAAATAATAACACTCCAGAAATATTCAATAGATAGTTTCACATTATAACAATCCAGAAAAAACATTCACCTGATAATGATTCATGAAGGAAAATTTCAGTAAATTAACCCCAACAAAGGCTAACACCAATTCATGAATGAAAAATCCAGCAAATAAAGATAACACCAACAAAAACATCACCATGCATTCACTCATAGTTAGAGTTGCACAACAAAACAAATTAACAATTCAGTACCACATTCATTCATTCATTCACTACAGTACAACAAAAATATCACCATGCATTCATTCATTCACTCCAATACATCAAAAACATCACCATGCATTCATTTATTCAACGCACAGTTGCACAATTCAACTGAAATATCAATATGCATTCGCTCATAGTTAAAGCAATACAAAAATAAAAGATATAGTACCAAACAAGAATCCAACCAGACATTCCGACCATAATGCCAAGATATAGTGTTGAAGCCTGAAATTGGAAGCCCATCGCCAAGATATAGTGCTGTTGAAACAATAATCCAATTCAATAATTCAAACCAAAATGCAAAATAACATTAACAATAATTGAAAACATAAACAATTATATATTTGAAAACATAAACTAGATAGTAAAAAATATATATACTTATTACTTACAAATGCACGAGATCTTCAAAAATCTATATTTCCATATTGGATTTGGAAGTCATGCTACTGCTGTTGTCTAAGGTAATATTTGTCAATTCTAAAATCAATAAGCAAAATGAATTAGTTAATTTCAAAGTATTGAACTAAAATTTAAGTAAATTTAAAAAAAGAGTAAAACTCAACTTAGTTTACGTTCTTCAAGTTGTTCAAAATGATCCAAATCTTCTTCAACACTCATTGGCATGGTAGACGATCAAAACCAATCTTACGTATAAATCAAACTTTCAACCACTTTAGGAGATAGATAACTCCTAAATGGATCAAGTACTCGACCCCTAGTGCTGAATGCAAACTCAGATGCAACAGTAGAAACTGGAATTGCCAATACATCCCAAGCCATAAAAGATAGAATAGGAAACTGATGACAATTTCTTTTCCATCATTTCAAGATGTTTAAGTCTTTACTTGGAGACTCACCACTTCACTGAAATACTTATCCAATTCTAAAGGCACATTTATAGAATCATTACCATTGTTACACTTATGCTTTTTGAAGCGAGAAAAAAATGGGTTTTCTGAGTCGTCCTCATCATCCGCCACAATAATTGGAGTAGACACTCCAGATGACTCTCTAGCATCACCTTGAGGTCTTAATTTTTTCTTATATTCCTCGTACAAATCTTGTAGGGCATTTTTTAACAACAAAACTACAGTTGCACCTCTCTCACTCGGATACATCTCTTTTAGTACATATTCCATATACTCTAACTTGTACCTAGGATCAAACACCACAACAATGTAAATTAGGTGATTTGTTTTGGGCAGATCCCCCCAATATTTATCGAATTTTTTCTTCATTTTTACAGCCATTTCCACCATTTCAAAATCGTCACTCTCTAACCACCCTTGTAAGAGACAATGCATTTTACTAAACTCATGGAAAAATGTGTTGAAGGTGACATATTTGTTACCCGATACTTGCAAAGTTAGCTCATAAAAATGTTTCAACACTTTGACAAACATTCTGACATTTGTCCAATCTTTTGCCTTAGGTCTCCCATCTATAGTAATAACTTGATGCAAATCATTATTCCAATTACTTGTACTAAGATTAAGCTGAAAACAAGAATCTTTCTCATCAAATCTCTCAAACGCCCTCTCAAACTTTTGAGCAATTTCTAACATCAAGTAGATGGAATTCCATCTAGTTGCAACATCTAATGATAACAAGCTCTTATATTCAATTTTTTCCAGTTCAACACATTGTTTGAATTTTCTCAATCTTGTTGGGGATTATCTAACATATCTCACTGCATCCCTAACTCTTGTTATTGAATCATTTAGATCTTTCAACCCATGTTGTACAACTAGATTTATTATGTGAGCCACACACCTTATATGCAAATATTGTCCATTCATAATGCTAGCATCCCATTTTGCCATTTTTTTTCTTGAAATTACTCATAACAACATCATTTGATCTAGCATTATCCATTGTCAAAGTAAAAACTCTATCGAGTTTCCATCCCATTAGACATCTCTCAATTGCCACAGTAATGGCATCACCCTTATGACTACATATCGGACAAAAGTTTATGATTTTTTTCTTTAACGTCCAAGTATGGTCAATATAGTGTGCCGTCAAGCACATATAATTCATCGTTTGAATGGAAGTCCACGTGTCAGTGGTTAAGCAGACTTTTTGACAAGAATTTTTGACTCATTCATCATGTTTAACCTCTCTTCATTGAATAACTCAAAACAATCACGAGCCATAGTCCAACGTGAAGGAAATCGAAATTTTGGACAAATAACATTCACGAAGTGTTGAAACCCCTCACGCTCAACACACTTGAAAGGTAACTTATCTGCTATTAGCATACAACCTAAAGCCTTTCTTGCCAGCACTTGATCAAATTTCCAATTCATCACTGCATCAATACTGTCACCACTCTCTCTCTCACCCTCGTTGTAGATAATTGTAAATGTAATTCCGTTTGACGAGATTCTATAGCATAAGGGTGTTTCTTACAAGTTCACATATGATTCCTTAAAGCTGTTGTCCCATTGTTTTTGGGATCATAGTTGAACTCCCTAGAATAATAGTTGCATTTTCCTTTAATCTGACCCTCATCATTTATAAATTTGGTAAAGTGATCTCATACATCTGACCTAGATCTTATTAATTTCTCTTAGACTTTCCTAGTAATGTTGCACCTCTATCATCTTAAGGTTGGCTTAATGATACTATTGGTGTAGACCTTGAACTATCATTATCATTCATAGGGATGTTTGTGGTGGGACCAATGTCTTCTTCTCTAGCCATCTAAATTTAATACAATTGTAAGTAATTAATTTGTATTTAAAGAGTGATGACACATAGTTGGAAAGGGCATCTAAGTTGTCGTTAAACCTAACAGATTCGTCTTAAATCCAAATCTAATTTAAACACATCCAAACAATAAACACAACACAATCATAAATAAAACATATATGATAATTTAAGTAAGATCTTAAAAATTAAGTAACATTCTATTTCAGCCTTTAATTTCATTTTAAAAAACTACAGTTTGCCAATCAAACTTGTAGAAAATCAAATCATATAGGAATCCTATATGATTTGATTTACTTACATTGCAAGATGAGGATGTTGATGCCATTTTGAATAAAGTCATAGTGTCATGTTATATTACAATTAATAATATTAGAAAAACAAAACATAGCGTCATATTCAAAACCAAAGAACAATGCTTAAAAATAGCAATACCAGGTCATGTTTTCCTTTTTTTAGGTTTTTTTGTTTTGATTGCAAAAAACAGAAGAAAACCAATAGGTACATTACTTGGAATGTATCTATAGGTTAAACAAATAGCAAATCACAAAACAAAACCAAATCTGAAATGATGAAATCAAAACATAAAACACAAAACAGAAACAACGAACCAAATCACAAAAGAGAAATAACAAATTTACGAAGCCAAGTCAAAGCATTTTAAGAGTAAACAAATAGCAAGGGAAACCAACTAGATTGGACATTACAATCAAAACCACACGACGATTAAGTTGCCGAAATTGTATTACCTTCTCAAATCGATGATGGCGATACCCGCAAGATTGTTCACTCCTAAGTTGCCGAAACCCCGAAACCAACCAGATTGTTGACGCGTTGAGTCCTTGACGGTGAGGAGGTAAGGACTGAGGAGAGTGAAATGGGCTTAGGGTTTGATGTCATGTTCGACAGGGTGGGGGGGTGGGCTGGGTCTCGGACTATCAGGTGAAGGTGTTTGGGTCTGATGACGAGGGCGAGGTGAGGGTTAGCTGGTGACCTAGGGCTAGGGTCGATGCTTTGACAATCGGGGGGTGCCTTGGTATTGGGCTATCGGGTGTAGGGGCCAAGGGGGTTGGGTGTTGGGTGGGGAAGATTGAAGAAGCCAATGGTGAAAGGGCTTAAAGCCTTGAAGTTGAAGACATTTGGGTCTGATGACGATGACGAGCTAAGGGTTAGCCGCCAATGACCTAGGGTTAGGGACCTAGGGTTGATGCGTCGACGATGAGTGAGGGGCGGCTGGCTGGGTGTTGGGTGGGGGAGAAACCGACGACGATGAAGGCGTTCGGCGGCTCCGACGGTGAGGGCGAGGTGAAGGTTGACGACAGGTAGGGCGGTTTCTCTCAACTCGAACGGGCTATCGGTATCGGGTGAGTGTGAGTGATGAGCAAGAAAGAAGAAGAAATGATGGACAAAATGGGATGGGGGGTAGCAGCATGCACGGGTCAATTTTCTCGGAGCCTATTGGGTAGCTTGGGTTTGTTCGATTTTTTAGGTATTTTCGCCCAAATAACCAAACCGAACCGATTACTCGAAAAATTTGCCAAACACTAACTGAACCCCGAACCTGATCGCCCACCACTAATAACCGAACCAAACCAAACCGACAGGTTCAGTTCGGTTTAATCAGTTAAACCGATGTTTTGCTTAGCGCTACAATGAATGCATTTATTACAAACCCACTAAATGTCATCCAAATCTAGTATTAGGGCACACAACACTAACGCACGCGCATGGAAGCACTTAGGGGGCCTGCGAGCACCAAAGATAGAGTTGGCAAATGGGCGAGCCAGCCCGGCCCAGCCTACCTCCCGCTTAACCCACCTATTTGGTGGGTAGGGCCGAATTTGGCCTGTGATGGAAGTGGGTCGAGCCTAGCAAGGCTGAGCAATGGGAATTTGGGGCTCGGCACGCCCCTATGGCCCTTAATATACTGGCCAAGGCGGGTTGGGTATGGCCGTGGGCCATTGATTTTTAATTTTTTAACATGTTTTTTGAATATTTTTTGTTCTCAAATGCAACAAATATTTTTAAAATATGTTTATAAATAATTACAAGTGATTGTCGATTTTGTATTTTTCAATATCCTCTTTCTTGAAGGGTGCCCAACTCCTTCATATGCTAAAAATACGGCCGGCCTGCAAAAAACTACCATCGAGGTTGCCCCCGAGGGCACTCTAATGCTTAAGTCATTATGTTTTCAATAACAAACATATATTAAGATGCAAATGAATAATAGGTTATTAAATGACATTAAAAAAATAAATTGATTTTTAAGTGTTGGCCAACCTCCTTGATTCCTTCAAATGGTATAAGTACCTGCAAAGAATTGCCTTCGAGATTGCTCCCGAGGGCACTCCGATGCTTAAGTTAGTATGATTTGAAAAAAATAAAATAAAATCTAAAGTACGAGAACACAATTGACTATTAAAATACATAAAAAAGCTCAAACTAATAATTGTTGGGTGTATTCCCTTTAAAAGGAAAGATCACTATGCTGTGTATGGCCCTGCACTGTCATTATGTTTTGATTCACTAGATTCATCATACAAGTCTATCCCTTGCTCGTCAAATTCAGCATCTAACCAATCCTTAAAGCATATACACATTTCTAGTGTCTTATGTTGCAACCTTGATCTCTTTGGGTTGAGCAACCTATTTCTTGCAGAAAAAACTGACTCTGATGGCACTGTGGACACTGGGAGGGTTAGTAGATCTCAAGCCATGGCGGCCAACACCGGATAAGTGTGTTGATTTTGACATCATCATGAAAAAATATCAAATATATTAATTTGGTTATTAGAAAATAAAGATCTCCTATTTAAATATAATTCAATTTCGTTAAACCCACTAGATATTTATGGACCGCCCTTTGGTTTTTTCGATTTGAGGTATGTGGACCACCCCCATTTTAAGAATCTCTTAGACTTCTCTTATGAAGAAGAATTTTCACTACTTAGTTTATTACCAAAACGAGACTCAGATAAATTATACATTTCAAAAATTAAATTTTGAAATTTTGTTTTTATTTCTTGTGTGTCAACTCCCATAGTCGTTTCGTAAAACTCCAAAAAATATTCAACACCAACTAATATAGCTATTACAAGATATAATAGTGGTATGGTGTATGCTATTTGCAGGTGACATAGTGTAATGTCATGGTGGTATGGTATATTATATTATTATAATAGTGGTATGCCATATTATATTATTATAATTTCTACCATAAGATATAAAATAATGTATATATATTATATTATTATAGCTACCACAAGATATAATAGTGGTATTGAGACACTAGAAATTATAATAATTAATAAGATAGTAATAGAACAGGACAACTTATAAAATAGTGTATCAGTAAGAGAGTAAAATAGTAAAAACAATTTTTGTAATTGAACAACTTCAACAATCGCTTATATATAGATGCAAACATTTGGACATTTGCAATGTGCAATGTTTCCCTGCAACCTTCTCAATTTAAAATTTCAATTTGATTCCCCCATTTCAAATTCCTTGCTATATTCTTTGCCATCAAATTCAAGTAGGGGTTGAATCATGGGAGCCTAGAAAATGCTTGAAAATCTTATTGGATATTATGAAAATTCAAACTTTGAATTTCAAAGTGATCAAAATCACTGTAAAAGCCATCAACTTGATGCCATGGTTCCTTGTCGTCAAATTCAAGTGGGGGTTGAATCATGGGAGCCTAGAAAATGCTATGAAAATTCAAATTTTGAATTTCAAAGTGATTAGAATCACTGCAAAAGCCATCAACTTGATGCCATGGTTCCCTACCATCAAATTCAAGTGGGGGTTGAATCATAGGAGTTTAGAAAATGCTTGAAAATCTTATTGGATGCTATGAAAATTCAAACTTTGAATTTCAAAGAATCACTGCAAAAGCCCATAGTTCCCTGCCATATTCCCTACCATCAAATTCAAATAGGGGTTGAATCATGCTTGAAAATTTTGAAATTGTTTCCTGCCATATTCCTTACCATCAAAAGTCTAGAAAATGCTTGAAAACGTGGGAACAACATTTTTTTAAAAAAAAATAGGAAACGGAAACGCGGGGTAAACTGTAAATTTAAAAAATATAAGATTTTTTTTAAATATAATTTTTAATATAGAAAAAAATAAAAAAAATGTTCAAACATAAATAATAAACATGAGTTCCATAATGTATTTAAACAAACATAAACATAAAGTTTGCAATACATTCAAACAACCGTCAACAATATTTAAAAAGTTTTATTATCCTTACATGACTTAGTAATTAAAAACAAACAGTGAATTTAAGTAACTAAATCAAACATAATACAATTTATAAAAGTTAATTCAGTTCATCACTCCCTATCTTTATAGACTAGCTAACATCTTCACCAAAAAGTACAGACTCCAACTCTAGTTCATCTAAGGAGAGATTAGCAAACTCGAGAACACTCACATCTTCCATATTCCCAAATTCATCTTCACCTATATCCCACATCTTTGTCTTTTCATCATAATATTGGGAGGTGTTTCTTGATAAAAGATAAAGGTTGTTATAAACAAAGACCAAATTCTCTACACGTTTTGGAGTTAATTTATTCCTTCTAAATGAATGAATGAAAAAATAAGTACTCCAATTCATTTCAGAACAAGAGGAAGAAGTAAGTTGTCTAAGCACCTTAAAAGGTAACCTTTGAAGCAAAAAAGAACGTGAACCATAACATGCCCACCATTTCTTAGGTTCTCTATCATAGCTATTCAAGATAGCATTTGGATCTTCAAATGACCTACTTTTGAAAGAAAAATCAACAAACTCATCATCAACACTAGCACGCTCATCTGAATTAGGAAAAATCTCCTAAAACACTTCATTCTTTGTGTGGAGACATCTCCATCCATATGTGGAGGTATTCTACCTTCTCTTTCTTGAACCCATTTATCACTATAATACCTTCAAAAGATAAAATCAACAAAAATTTAAAAATAAAAAAAAATAATACATAGAGGATTGAATTACTAAGAAATGGAGATTGAATTTGAAAATTACCTCGGGTTCAATGAATGAGCTGGGAAATGTAATGGAGTGCTATGTTTTGTCCAATGAGCAAGAAGAATACAATAAATGACATGAAAAAAAATGATGAAAAATCACTTTGTAGCTTGCCTTCATGATCATAAATAACCTTCTTCATCTTGAAAATCATAGAATCCCACATCTCATAAACCAAACTAAGGCTGGCTTGTTTGTATCACAAACTCTGATCATATCATAAATAGGTGCTGTGAAAGTGAGAATATAATTAATTTTTTCCCTCGAATCCTTATTCACAACCAATTCACGAACAAATCGAGCTTTTCCTTGGTCATCATCTTGATATTGTGCCTATTCATCACTCAACCATTGCTTCAAGTGCATGTCTAAGAAGTTTAAATCTTTTAAGCATAACAATAATAGAAGCAAATCGAGTGTCAGCAACTGCAAGCAACTTCAAAGAACTAAACCGATTAAACATGGCTAATCTCATGGAATGATTCATTATAAAAAAAAATATGACCAAAGCATCTCCATGCACTTTAATGATCCAATGACACTCATCATATGTCTCTTGATTACTTTCTAAATTCCTAGTTACACATATATTCTTCAAAACCAGATTAAGTGTATGGACAACACAAAGGAGTTCAAAAATATGTGGAAACATACCTTCAATGATTTTCCCAGATCCCTTGCAATTAATAGCATTATCAGTAATGATCTGTATAACTTTTTGGTCACTAATTTCATCTATTACCTCTTTCATCAAATTAACAATAAATTGTTTATCCTTTACTTCACCTGAACAATTCACAGATTTGATAAACATTGGACCATTTTTAGAAACAACAAAAAAAATTAATCAAGGGTCTTCTTTTGGGCCACTCCAACTATTAGTAACAATGTTAACACTTTTTCCCAACCAAGTGCTTTTAATAGGTTCCAACAATTTTTCAACATTTGCCTTTTCTTGCTGAAGTAATGTGGTCATCAACTTATTATAACCCGGAGGCACATAACCACCCAATGGATGATTAACAACAAATGAATAATAACTTAGATAAGATGGGTTTCTAGCCAGATTAAAAGACAAATATCTAGTATAGAACATTCTAGCAATCTCAGCATCTAATTATGCTCTAGTTTTCATGTCAAAAGCTCTAGTAATAGGTGAATCCATGGATTTTATTTTCTTTAAATGTTCTAAAACTCTTGGTTCATGTAAAGACAAAGAAGGTCTCAAAGAAACACTACTAGTTGGTAATGACACTTGCTTATGTTGTAAAATTGAGTCTTTCTGCAATTTCTCTTTCAACTTTTTTCATCTGAGCTATAATTTTAGAGCTTACCTTTTTACAACAAGCAATCCATTTCCCACAGATACTTAATTGATAAGCCCTAACTCTTGTGTATGTCCCAATTTTTGCAAACCATAAAAGTTGTAAGTCTATTTCCAATATCCCCTCCTTCTCCCATTTTCTCCATTCTAGTCACATATTTCTATAACGGACTATTTTCCTCATCCATATTTTTTGATGTAATATTGCTGCTAGATCCTAAACTTGAAGTTGAATAAGCCATATGACCCATAAGTTAAATTAATAAATCAATAGATGATCAAATATAAGATTCATATTATAAGATCAAATTCCACCAAATCAAATATATGTAACAATCCACAAATTTATAAATACAACATTGCTCCAAAAAAGTTTTAACATGTATTAGTGTTTAGTGTTTACAGCCCCTGAATTTTTCATGAACTAACAATAGATGATTAAAATGGTAAATTAACAATATACTTAAGAAACTAACAATCAGTTAAGTAATCAAAATGGTAAACAAACAATATATGAACTAACAATAGAAACTAATTTCTTTATCTATTTCTTTGATGTTCATGGCCCTTTCATGGTTATTGTTAACTCCTGAAATCTAATCACCCATAAGTTTAACTTCGCATAAAGAAGAAGAGCAAGAAATATATATATATATATATCAAGAGAGAGAGATGGAGGGTTACTTACAGAAGAGAAGGGACGATCGACGACTAGCGAACTCGATCTGGAAGCGATGGATATCGTCGGCGAACCAATCGACACCAGCAGTGAGAGGCACGAGAAGGAATGACAAACGACGAGAAAAAAATGAGCTCGAATTGAGGAAACATTGGAGTAGACGACAGAGGGCTAAGAAGGACTGGAAGCAAACAGCGACGAGGGTGATCGAAGGACTGGAAATAGACGGCGACGAGGGTAATCGAACTAGAAGAAATTGCTAGAAGAAGAAGAAGAAGAAGAAGAAGAAGACAAGCTTTTTGCAAGGATTCGTGCCTCTGTTGGGCAGCACTCACCATAAATGCGTTTTCGACCAAGTTTTTTAAATTCTGAAATGGCCCAATTTTTTTTTCAAAAATTACACAAATAGGTATTTTTCCCGTTTTCAAAATGGGAAATGGTTCGAAAACATTGAAACGACATCTCCGAGCTGTTTTTGTGGTTCATAGTCTGTCACAAGCGCTTTGGCCAACGCATCTACATGCTTGGCCACGCCCTATACCGTGCCACGAGCTTCTTCTTCATAAGCACCCATGGATAACCCTCTTGGGCATCCACGTAAGCACTTGATCAAGTCTTCGGTGAGCCCCTGGATCACTCAAATACCCCTAAGATCTCACCCATTGTTTTCTCATAGCGATAAGGCCAGCCTTAAAAGCTTTTCTTCCTGTTGGGACCTTTCTTGAGGAGGGGTTTCTCACTTAGGTCCTTCATGTATGCCTAACCCCGGGACCACAAGGTGCAGCAGGAAAGTCTTGCACTCCTTGCATTCACGTGTCACAGGCCAACCACATGTCCTAAACTCCCAGTCACAACCGACCTCTATAAATACATGTCGCCCCTTTGGCTTCAGGTAAGACATTTCAACCACATAATCTCTCTCTCTCTCTTTCTCTCTATCCTTCTATGTCACTCACCTAAAGAGTCCACTTACACAATTCACTCATACTGCTCGCCCGTGCACCTCCTCATAGTGCACCCATGAACCTTATTCGTGCATCACACTCGAGCATACTGCATCATACTATATCTTTATTTCTTTATGACTTGTATTGACTTAGGCATCGGAGGGCTCGCCAGGAAGAAATCCCCGCGTTCCTTCTGACTATTTTCTGTCTTGCAAATCCTCTGGAAGACTTATCCATGGACTTAACAAGTGCCTTTCAGAGACCCATCCGAGGCACCTATTGTACCATGATAAAATGGACCCCACTAAAAAGAGAAAAGAGGTTTTCGGGCCTAAAAGAGAGTTTTTGAGCACTTAAATGTGTTTTCTAGAAAGAAAAGACCCTTATGGGCAAAAGGGGCTTCCTGGCGTTTAAACGTGTTTCTGAGTAAGAAGAGACCCTTTCGGACAAAAGAAGCTTCCAGGCATTTAAACGTGTTTTCAGGCAAGCAGAAAACCTTCTAGGAAAAAAGGGTTTCCGGGCATAAATAGCCTTTTCGACCGAGAAACATGTTTCCGGGCAAGGTGTAAGCTTTCGAGTGAGACACATTTCTAGGCATGAGCTAGTGGGAAAAGTATCTCTCAAACGTCTAGATGATTGACACGTGTCTTTTGATGATCCTCGAGAATCGTGCCATATAAAATACCCAGCTACAGGATGAAGATGGACTTTTTTTTTTCCACATTTGGTAACTTCTAAACACTTAATCGATTTCTATTATGTCAACAATCTTTTTCAGGCACTAACTTAATCATCAGAGGGTCATCGCGGGAGGACACCTGTAACACCCCGTCCCATCGAAGGGTGTGCCACTATGCTGGGGCCCATCGTATACATACATAATCCATTTCCTTATACATTTCTCATACATCAAATGCCGTATTTCAAAGGGAAATCCCCCCAGCATATCATTAAAAATACGGAAGCGATAATCGAAACCTGATACGGTACATACCTGAATTTAGTTTATATAATATCATAAAGAATTCGTACCATATATTACATCATATCCTCAATACATAAATACATGGATACACGTCTCCCGAGATAACATCTAACCCCCTAGGTGATATCATATGATACCTCAACATACATAAGCAATTTCTCAACAAATTAAAATACTGGAATCTCCTGTAGAATTCATCGGCCACGCCATCACGTGCCGTCATATCTCAACCTGCTCCTTGCCCTAACTGCAAGTCTCAACTAGAACGTTGAATGTTCTAGGGGCATAACCCATTAGAAGATGAAACTTCTAGTGAGGGTCCAAAAACATATATATGAATGCATGATGCAATGACATGAATAACATTTGCACCCTTTAATGTAACTTCCCAGGCCCACCAGCCCGGCTAGGAATCTTAGGCAAATCTCGAACCTCTGCAGGATAAGCCTAACGTTATTCTCTCAATGCCCTAGGGGAATTACGGCTACACTATGGGGGCGACATCCCATTCCCATGCACAAATATCAATATGACAATAATATCGTGTAATGCAATATCACGACTTTCAATGCAATATGACAAATGAATATTGCAATTCATAAATAGCATGCATATATAACAATTATATCATAAATATAAGTTCTTGTGAGAATACCACTCACCTTTGCCCAAAGACCAAGACATCTCGAAAAGCGTGCATTGTCTTGATATGCATGCCCGACCTCGATTCTCGTGCCAACTCTCAAAAGTTGCACCAATCTCATCATCTCGATCTCCTCAATCATAAAATAATATTTAATCACTAAATATCCTCAATATTCCATTTATTTCCTATTTTCTTTCATTTTCCTTCATTTTTCCTTCTACAAAACCCAATAATTATATCAAGACTATTTCCTCAAATATATCTTCACAACAATTCATTATATGCTATGAACTTTCAAGGAAAAATATTGAACTTACTCGAATATTGCGTTTTCACGTAAAACGAGGCTCTTTGGTGAGGAAACCAAGATATCGGGAATCCCAAATCCCAATCTTTTTGCACAAACCTCCATAAATTTTTTTTCTAGATTTTTGTAACAATTTTTGCACATTTTTCTGAGCATCCACGTGCCAGCACTCTTTAGGGCGAGTGGCCGCGCGTGAAAGGCAGCATGTGCTGGCCACTCGCCGGTCGTCTTCTTTGGTGACGGTTAGCTGGAGCTTCTAGTTTTCGATGCCATCTTCAAGCCCTCGTCCAGTCGATCCTCATGGCCAAGTTTGAGCTCGAAAAGAGGTCCGGAGCACGGCCAACTGGCCGTTTGAATTCTCGGCCAGGCGCACCGCCCCTCTTTTCCGGCGATCCTCGAACAGCTTTCAAACCTTGACTAAAACGCCTCATTTTCTCCAGGATTGATCTATCTCTCATGGGCTTCAAAAGCCCCTTAAAATTGAGACTCAATTCGTTCATTTGCACGGCAGATTTGAAACTTTAAACTTTACAATTTTTGGCCTTCATGGTTGCCTATTTATAGGCAAAATCGAGCGACCAAATGCCCAAGGTCGGCCAACCTATTGCCTTAGGAGCATCACTCACCCTTCGATGGACCTGGAATCAGCCCTTGCCGACCAAGAAAGTGAGTTGCAAGTGCAACCCAAAACAACCGAACATCCGGTCGGTTTTCTTCGATTTCTGGCCATCATGATGACTGTTGGTTGGTTAAGCCTTTACAAAAGTTGGTCTCCCAACCAAGCCTCATGTAACCCGTGACTTAGATGGCCGGTCGGCGACCGTCCGTGCCTTTGTCGGATTTTGGCCCAAGTTTTGCTTAATTGCACTTTAGCCCTCAACTTTTGGGCTATCTCATTTTGGCCTATTTCACTAAACCCCTCATCTTTCCTTTATTGCATTTAGGTCTCTTAAGTCCTAAAACATCATTTTGACCCTTGAGGATTCCAAAAATACCTCATTTCGGCCTCTCTCTAATAATTTCCAAAAACTGCACTTAGGCCCGAATCTTCGTTTTGGCCCTAAACCCATTCGTTTCTTCCTGAAACCTCTGAAGGGTTGTTCCTCATGAAAAATTGAAGCCCCATTATACTTCTGTTGACTTCCAAAAAGTCATCTATGAGAATTCGGTATTACAGCCTAATTGGCAGCTGCCTTTTTAGCTGTACCAAAAACTGTTCCCGATCTGATTTATTTCGACACCGTAAATCCTATATTGGGGTGCTCATTAATGCCACATCATTTTGCTTTGGCATCTCAGCTCCAGGGTACTCCCGATAGTCGCTTCAGTCATTCATATGGTAACAAATTACCTTTATACCCTCAAATTATCCTTAAATTCTATTTTTGCCCCAAGATAAATTACCATTGAGTCCTTTAGAATTTCTCGGGTATTATAACACCCCTGCAGACCTTCTAACCTGTTTCATGGGTTTTGGCAGCATTGCTTTAGTGGATTTGTTTTAGGGCATTGAGACATTTTTAGGGCATTGAGGCACTTTCAAGGAATGAAGACACTTCTATGGAATTGAGGCACTTTCAAGGCATGGATACACTTTCATGGCATGAAGATGGTTTCAGGGCATCAAGTTACTTTCAGGGCATGAAGATCGTTTTCAGGGCACTAAGTTGCTTTCAGGGCATGAAGATGGTTTCAGAGAATTGAGGTACTTTCAAGGCATTGAGACACTTTCAGGGCATTGAAGTACTTTCAAGACATGAAGATGGTTTCAGAGCATTGAGGCATTTTTCAGAAATTGAAGTACTTTCAGGGCATAATTTCAAGGCGTTGACATTGCTTCATGACACCGTTACCATCACTGTTCCTGGGAATCTCTTCCATTTTTTATATGATGACTGTTTCAGGACCCTAATATTGCTCCAAGACAATATCTTATCATCCCGGATCCTTCTCACTTCACAAAATTTCTATTGTTGTATTTTGGGCAACAACAATTGGAGTCGTCTATGGGAAATCACAACAAAAAGCAAAACAAGATGGTTAGAGTAACAAAATTAGTTGGCTTAGGCAATCTTCCCAACCTAAGGCCGAGGAGTATCCAGACCCGGACTTACATCACAGGCAACCCTAACCAAGTCCACCCATAAGATCACCAACCTCTAGAGAATAATTAGATCCCTCACCTGAGTCAAGTGCCAACTTGGATCCCTCGTTCGAGTCAAGTGCCAAGCCCTTAGGCTAACCTTGACTCCCTGGTTGATCCAATGCTAAGCCTCCCAACAAACTCGAATGCCCGGTGGAAATCCAATGCTAGGCCCTAAGACCAACTAGATTCCCTAGGATGGATAGGCCTAGGAAAATGGAATGGAAGGATTGTCCACCTAGTTGCAATATGGGATTGTGACCTCGAACCAACCTGGATTCCCTGGGTGTGCTTCGATGCCATGCCCGCAAGCTAACTTGGATCCTGCCTAAGTCAAGTGCCAAGCCTTTAGGCTAACCTTGACTCCCGAATTGGTCTAATGCTAAGTCTCCCAGCAAATTCAGATGCCCAGTGGAAATCCAACGCTAGGCCCCAGGACCAACCAAATTCGCTAGGATGGATAGTGTAACACCCCAAATTTTCGGGCATGTTATAACTTAGGATTTCGGTATTATAAAAATTTTTCATATCACAATAACTGTCATACACCACACAATATCCCAAACACCCTAATTTTTACCTTCTCAGCTTAACAAACCCAATAATCAAATAGTTAAGACAGGTATTAAAATCTCAAATGCGGAAGCTAGATCGAACCTAATATGGTTCAAAACCATAACATTTTATTTATCATAAAATTCTTCAAGACGTCTACAAAATGCATTAATATACATCGTCTCTAGCAAATGATAACTAAACATCTTAAACATATCCAAAATTACATAAGTTCGCACATAAACAAAAGTATGCTAAATATGTTACAGGTAGTAAATTAAACATATTCTTCAGCTACCTCATCTCCCTTAGAGCTGCTCGTCGAACCTGGAACGTTTGAATATTTCAGGGACATAGTCCAATTAGAAGATGAATCTTCTAGTGAGAAACTTCAAAAAAAAAAAAAGTTTATATCGATGCATGATCAGGTATAAAATGTATGAGAATACAAGGAGAACTACTCCAAAGTGCCTCGTGAACATGTCAGCCTCCTCCAACGAGAGCTTTCTCAATGGCCCACGCATAGTGCCTCTCGGGAGGTCCCTAACCATGTCACTTTGGCTCGACCTCATAGAATTCATGCAAGCACCACATTCGTTGTGCCTTAGACTCACGATCTTCCCCACGAGAACTTTCTCGATGGCGCACGCAAAGCGCCTCTCAGGGGATCTCCGACTTTTGCCTTCGGCCAACAACAAATAGGTACAACAGTATGGCCATACGAATTTTATAAATGCAAAAGTTAAAAAGCCAACAACATATATTTTCAGGAAAATTCAGTTCATAGATGCAATATGATTTCACGTAAGCGAATAATAAGAGTTTACGTACCAGAACTTCACAAAACACGTGTCATGTAATAGAAGTATCTCATAAGAGAAATAAAAATAGGATTTGGAGTATAGGAGTCTCACGGAGTCTCACCTTGTTGGGTTATTTCTTTGACGGTATAATTTTACAGCAAACGGCCTAGGTTTCTGCAGAAAACATACTTTTTGGTAAACCTAATCTCAAATATTTTTACATAGGGTTGAAGGGTATTAAAGTAGGGGCATAACTGGAAAATTTCATGTAAAAAGAACCCTTCACGCGCCCTCACGCGCCCCAAGAAGTATGGTCACGCGCCCCCACGCGCAGCCATTTTCCAGCGCGTGTAACTCACGCGCAGACACCAGATTCTGAACAGCAACGCCTCGTTTTGGTATTTCGGTCATATCTCCCTCGTTTTAACTCCGATTCGACCCTCGTTTGAACCTACGCGAACCTCTCTTCCCTCTCTACAGGATTATAAAAAAAAAGGGACTTATCTCACTTTTTTGCTGACTGATTTTGGCAAACTCCAGTGAAAACTCGCAACTCCGATGAGGCTCGTTTTCCGCCGCTTCTCCGTTACTTTCTTCCCGCCTTCTTGCCGAACCTCCTTCTCTCTCTCTAGAGCAAGCTTCTCCTCTTAGAGTGCTTCACTCCTCAAATTTGTTTGGAATGGTTTGAGAGTAACTCAAGGTGCCTATTTATAGAATCCTTCAACCAATGGTGTTATGCAACTTGTCACAATCTTAGCCATGGACTCCAAAGACTCAAAGCCATAATTGAGTGGCTTTTGAAATCCAAAACTAGAATTAATCCAACTTTTGAAATCCAAGCTAAAACCCCAAACTTCTTACAAATAACACTTTGGCCCATATTTCAATTTTTCAACTTTAACATTTTACCACCTAAGCTCATAATTTCATCATTCTTTCATTTGGATAATTTCTTTAATTAGAATTATACCCTCAAACATCAAATTTATCGAGATACTTAAAATCCCAAAATTATTAACTCAAAATTACTCAATATATACGATTTTTCGAAAGCCCCTTACCATCATTTGGTATTTTTAGGCTATAACTTAGTTTAACTGAAAACCATTTTTAATTTGATTTCTTTCAGTGCAATAAGTCTCACATCCAGACGCTCGTTAAAATTATACCTTTGTCCTTAGGTATCTAAGCTCTAGGGCACTCCTTGCTACTGATTCGGTCACTTGTTGCCATTTCGAACATATTTTTCGATATTTTAAACTCACTTAAAATACGTGGCAATTTTATGAAAATATAGGGTGTTATAGATAGGCCCAAGAAAGTGGAATGGAAGGATTGTCCACCTAGTTGCAATCTGGGATTGCGACCTCAGGCTAACCTGGATTCCCTGGGTGCGCTTTGATGCCATACCCGCAGGCTAACTTGGATATCTCGCTTGAGTCAAGTGCTAAGCCCTTAGGCTAACCTTGACTCCTAAGTTGATCCAATGCTAAGCCTCTTTGCAAACTCGGATGCTCAGTAGAAATCTAGTGCTAGGCCCTAGGACCAACCAGATTCCCTAAGATGGATAGGCTCGAAAAGTGGGGTAAAAAAAAAAAGTTTAGCCATCTAGTTGCAATATATGATTGATGTTTTACTCTTGTTTTTATCTTGTGTTTAGTTTTTGATGATGAAAAACAAAATTGATAATATGATTTGGAAACAAAAATCAATTTCAAGTACCTTTGTGAAAATGAAAACCAAATGATTTATAATCTTCTATAAATGGAGATTTGCACAAACAAGTTTTAAGATTTAAAATAATCCCCCAAATGATGTTTACAAATTGGTTTTGAACCATTGGATAAATGAAACAAAATATTTTCAAAGGCAAAAGACTATGCATGCTCTTTATAGATTGATATTTGTCTTTAACATGATTTTAATTATGAACCAAGAAATACTATTTGTTCTAAGTGAAAAATTAGCGCATTATAAGGGAACATATAAGAAAATATTTTCATTTTGAAAAACTATCTCCTGGTATTTTGATAGCTAATATTCATTGTTGTTAAAGTGATTTTTAATGAATTTTTCAATAAATAGGAGGTATGTATTTTGGGGGTGGTAAAATTGCTAAATCCTGAGTTTGTACTAAAACTAAAATTCTACTTTTTTATTGTTATAGATTTTGATTTTTTAGATATTTTTATTGAATCCAAATGGGGGATACTTTCTTATTTACATTTATGTATTAAAGTAAATAGAGGGTAAAATGTAAATTAAAAAAAATGAGGACATTTATGTATCAAATACATCTGTCGACTACATGTTCTTCATTTGTCAACTAATATAAGCCTTGCATTGCATCTGGCGACTAAATTCTTGCATCTAGCGATTAAGTTCTTCATTTTCTCGACTAAGCTATATGTTCTACTCTTAATCTGTTGACTATGTCTTCTCATTTATCGACTAACTCATTGGTTTTGTCAACTAATAGAATGTGTAAATTGGTTATGTCGACTAAATGATTTAGTCTGTTGACTATGTTTTATATTAATGCTTAAATCTGTCGACTAACTCATTTTTTCCGTCTACAATTTGTTTCGCAAAAAACTTTCAATGGCTAGTTTTTCAAATTTCAATGGTCACAAAACGGTTATATTTCTCTTGAATCTTTTGGGATGCTTATAAATACAATTCAAGGATGATCAAGAAGAGACTAATGGATGGGAACGAGTTGATCTAAATATTACAAATAATTTTATTTGAGCTTACAAGAGTTTGTGCTTTCATTGTTGTATTTTTCTCTCAAAGGGTTCGTTCTATCTTTGTAAATTTATTCTTAAGTCTTGTTTTCATTTTGAGAGAACTTATAACTAAGAGTGTTAATTCTTAGCCTCTCTCTTATATTTGTATTATTCTTATTTTTCAAGTCTGTTGTGCTAGAGAACTTGCTCTTTGAAACAAGGGGTTGAAATATCTAGTTAGGTGCTAGAGGGCTTGTTTGTATAAACAAGACGTTTATAATTTCCTAGTCTTAGACCAGAGGGCCTACTTGGTTAAGTAGAAGGTTTTAGTGGATTGGTTGTAAAATCTTTAGTGAGGAACTAAGGTAGTGGATTAGGTTTGAATTAAGACGAACCACTATAAATCTTTGTGTTTTCTTGTACTTGTGTTATTTGTTTTTTATTTTTTCAAGTATTCGTTTATTGCTCACTTGATTCACATATTTATCTTTCTTGATTTATATTTGTCATTTTATATGTTTTATATATTAAATTACTAAAACTTCAATTTGTATCAATTTTTTTTTTTTAAATTCTATCAAGTTTTAAATTATCTAGTTCACTCCCCTTCTTGGGTGTGTGCCATAGAATTTCAAACCTATCAGTGATTGTGACCTCAAGACTAGCTTGGATTCTCCGATGTGCTCCGACACCATGGCCACAGGCTAGCCCAGATCCCATGCCTGAGTCAAGTGTCAAGTCCTTAGGATGGCTTTAACTCCTTGGCTGATCCCATGCTAAGCTTCCTTGCAAACTCAACACAAGGGCTTAGAGCTAGCCAGATTCTATATGATAAACAAGACCAAAGAGATGGAATAGAAAGAGAAAAGCAAAAACCCTGGGGAGCAATCTCGAGCATGGGACACCCAAAAGGTAACTGAACACACGCACATATATCACACATAATATGTGAAAGGGATATCACACAAAAGAAAGAGATATGACACAAAAAACACGAAAGCTAGAGAAGAAACATGCATTCACAATCGCATAAGATATGCAAATCATTCACATAAGCAACTTGCATTAAAACATATTAATTAGTGGTTAATTTTTGTAAAATTTTGTTATAATTCTACCATTCTTTTGATCTTAAAATTGACTTAAATTAAATATTATACATATATTCAATTGGAATATTCATGCGTAATACATATATATAATATATAATATATTAATAGCATATTCAATTGAATTGGATGCCTGAAGGTGGAGTTGAAGACAAGTCCAATTGGGGCCCACAATAGGAATTGAAGTCCAGAAGAGTGAAGCCCAAAATTTGATATTAGCAAATTGGAAGCCCATATTAAAAGACCCAGCCCAATGACCAATTAAAGCCCAGCCAATGATTGGAGTTAAAGGCAAGCGGCAAGTGCAATTGAAGGCCTATTAAATTGGAATTAAAGGCCCAACTTATGGATGAGTCTCGCACAGTAGCGCTTGGAAATTGGGAGGGGGCGTGTGATATATATAATACACGGATAGCAGTGAGCAAGCAGCTGGGGGCGCTGGAGGAATTTCGCACGGAAGAAGGAGATTCATGCACAGCAGAAACGCGGTCCCTCCTTGGTAATTTCCTCATCATTCCAGGGGCATTTCAGTGGCTGTATATGCGGTCCCTTGAGTTGTAATTGCATTCAACTTCAAGGGCAGTTTTGGGGCGTGACATATATATATACATATATGGGAAATTCTATTTCCAGCCCAGCCCACCTAATTGCTGTTCAAAGCCCACACATAATATTCCACAATTACCCTCTATCAAAAAACTCTTATTACCCTTCTTACAGCCATTTCTCATATATGTAGCGAGCAGCCATTAACAACTCTAAATTTGGGTGAAATTGGTTGCGCGAGAGGTTCCTGATCGCCCAAGTTGAGGAGCTCTGAATTCTCCAATCGCCCACCACTCAAATAAAGTAAAAACACCTTTTGGAAGGTTCTCGACTGGAAAGTCGAAGTACTCATGGGTTTTCCCATCGTCCATTGTCGGGGAAACCTTAAGTTCCCAACCCCCCGTAGTTGGGAAACTCTAAGTTCCCCGACTGTGGAAAGTCGGGAACTTAAGGTTTCCCCAACATATCGCGGTCGGGAAACACTTGAGTTCCCGACCACAAGTAGTCGGGGAACTTGGAGTTCCCCGACTTCTAATCGTAGGGAACTCAAGGATTCCCCGACCACCCGGATTCCCCGACCACGGGTGGTCGGGGAAGTTCCCCAACTATGGCATGTCGGGGAACTCTTGAGTTCCCTACTGCCCATAGTGGGGGAACCCTTGAGTTCCCGACTGCCCACAGTGGGGGAACACAGAGTTCCCCAACTACGCGCGGTCGAGAACTCAAGGGTTCTCCAAACATCCATAGTCGGGCATCATCGACAATGTCAGGAATTCAATCCCGTGATTCCTCGGGCTACTCGATTCTAGGTTTCTCGATCCCTTACCTCCTTGTCGTTTCCTAACCCCGATCCAATGTTATGAGTTGTAACTCGCAGAGATATTTTCTAGCAGGCATTTTTCTTCCTTATATACTTTGCATTTCTTCGATCGATCACTCGTAGTAACCTTCTCAATCATTTCTCTTTTTTCTCTCTTCTATCTTCTATACAAAATGGAGAATTATATAAAATCGTTGATGAGTTCGAATGATTATTTTAAAGAACATGAGGATGAAGAACGTGTAGATGACGAACAACAACACCAACACTAGCTCCAGCTTATAGATGTTCTGGTATGTATCTTATTTACAATATTGAGTTTGTACCAAAAAAAATACTAATTGGAATCATAGATTTGAGATCGCTTGTAGTGGGGAAGCTTGAATTCCCCCACGACAGGGAGTAGAGAGCCTTTGTGTTCCCCACTGCAGACGATCTGGGAAGTTTGAATTCCCCAACCGTGGGTGGTGGGAATGCTTGCGTTTCCCTACTGCGGGCGGTGGGGAAAGCCTTAGGTTCCCCACTGCGGGCGGTTGGGAACCCTTCGATTTCCCTACTTCCTACTATGGGGGAACCCTTGAGTTCCCCACAGCGAGAGGTTGGGGAAGCCTAAATTCCCCCACTGGCCACGGTTGGGGGAACCAAAATCCTCTTGACCATAGTGATTCTCAACCTTGTTGCTATCCGACCCATTTTTCGTTTAGAAATAACACTAAACTCACATTCATATCTTGTTATTTATTATTTTTTTTAGTTGATTTTTTTTATTTTGTTAATAGGGAAATGATGATCAAAATTTAGAGAATGAGAATACTGTGTTGTTTGATGCTAGCCAATCCTTTATTAGTAATGAGATTTTCAGTAATAGAGAAACACTTATCGAATGGACTAAGAGAGTTGGGAAAGAAAATGGAATGGTTATTGTGATAAAGAGTTCTGAATCTGGGGATACACGAAGAAAACCTAGAGTTCGTCTTGCTTGTGAACGAAGTGGGAAATATGATCCATAAAAAAAAAAAATATGAGGCAATGAAAAAAACAAAACGTAGGGCAACAGGTTCTAAAAAGTGTGGTTGCCCATTTGAGTTACTTGGTGTGAAATTTTCAAATGAACACTGGATGTTAAAGGTTGTATGTGGATTGCACAACCATTTACTAGTAACTTAACTTGAGGGTCATTCATATGCTGTCCGACTTACAGAGAAAGAGAAAGAAATTATGATAACAATGTCTAAGAATCTTGTGAAGCCCAGAAATATTTTGATGACCTTAAAGGCAGAAGATGAGAAAAATGTGAGTACCATTAAAACTATATATAATGCATGACAAAGATACAGAGTTATAGATAAAGGTGGTCGATCACAAATACAACAGTTGATGAAAAAATTGAAAGATTGTAATTATGTGGAGTGGCATAGAAGTGATAGATCACCAGATTGTATCACAGACTTGTTTTGGGCTCATCCGATTGCTATAGAGTTATTGAAAGTCTTTCCACATGTGTTAATAATGGACTGTACATACAAAACTAATAGATACAAGTATCCATTACTAGAGATCGTTGGTGTGACATCGATTGAACTAACTTTTTCTGTTGCATTTGCATTTATGGATCATGAATATGAGGATAACTACACATGGGTAATGGAGAAATTAAAGAGTTTGATGACTCCTAATACATTTCCAGGAGTAATTGTAACCGACAGAGAATTGGGATTGATGAATGCAATACAGAAAGTATTTCCAATTACGAGCACCTTATACACAGGTGGCATATATCAAAAAATGTGCTCGCCAAGTGTAAAAAGTTATTTGATAGAACTGAGATATGGGAGAAATTTATGTTAAGTTGGAACCTCCTTGTTTTTGCATCGACTGAGGATGAGTATGAACATCGTTTGCATGAGTTAACACTTGAATACCATGCATATGAGGGTGCACTTGATTATGTGAGAAAGACATGGCTGAATAATTATAAAGAAAAGTTTGTTGCAGCATGGACAAATAGAATAATGCATTTTGGCAATGTTACTATGAACATGTAATTTTTCTAAAATTCAAATGTTATATGTTCTTACTTATTTTTAATTTAATATCTTCGATCAATCTAATATACATGTTTTCATTCCAGGGCTGAGAGTGCACATGCAAAGTTGAAGAGACATCTTGGATCTTCTCAAGGTGACTTAGAGTCATCATGGACAATTATCAACAATCTTATTGAGTTGCAACATATAGAGATTAAGGGGTCGTTTGAGAAAAGCTTAATATTGGTGCAACATAGCTTCAAGCCAACAATTTTCAAAGAATTGCAAGGTGCTATATCGAGAAGTGCATTGAATATGGTACTAAAGCAATCGCAATTGGCTCATAAAATTGGGATAGACATAGTTTCATGTGGATGTGTGATCAGAAGCACATATGGTTTATCTTGTGCACATGAAATTGCAGAGTTTATGATACAAGGATGGCCAATTTCTTTGTCAGTTGTGCATCCTCATTAGACAAGGTTGCAGGTAGTGCAGTCAACTTATGATGACGTGTCATCCCAAGTAAGCATTGAACCAGAGATTGAGGGTATATATAAAATGTTTAATTCAGAATCAAAGGCAGGGAAGCTAGTATTAAAAAAAAAGTTGAGAGAAATAATTAATCCAGAGACAACTTCAGTACAGTCGCCAACTATGAAAGTTAGGACGAAAGGTAAGCCAACATCGAAGAAGAAAGTCCGGATTGATACATCCACCAAATGTGACCTGTCCTTATTTGAAATAGTACAGTATGGTCAAGACAATACATCCTCATCAACACAGATATTCAAGAAAAACATTGGTCGACTTAAGGGGTATGATGCTTGTTTCTCACCACAAATACAACAATTTTTGCATAATATTGTTAATGTGGAATCGGATGGACATTGTGGATTTCGTGCGATAGCAGGGTTACTTGGTATGAGTGAACACAACTAGAGAGATATTCGTAAGACTTTGATTGGAGAGTTACAATCTTTTCGTGTGCAGTATACGCAATTATATGGATCAGACACACGTGTGGATGAGTTACTACAGATTTTGTATTGCTTTGAGGATATTGCACCATATGAGCACTGGATGACTTTACCTGACATGGGTCATTTAGTTGCTTCAAAATACAATGTCGTCTTGGTGCATTTGTCAGAGATTCAGTATCTTACATATCTTCCACTCAGATCGATCCCTTCTCCAACTGTACAACATAGGATGATTACTATAGGATTTGTGAATGACTGTCATTTTGTGCAGGTATTCTGACTTGTTAAGTTTTTAATTTGTTTATACAATTCTATATTCATACATTTATTATGTATATTTTTGTTTCATATGTCATTTTTTAGGTATTTCTGAAGCCAAACTCACCAATTCCTCCCGTCGCACGGAATTGGTATAGATTTCAATGTGATAATGCACGCGATTGGGAAACGCCATACATATTAAGAATTCAAGCATTTTTATCTCTAATTGATAAAAATGTGGCAACATAGGAAGTTTATGACTTATTTGACACACGATCAATTTCTTAAGTAATGTTATATACTTGGGGGGCGTTTGTTAATCAAGATAAGGGTCAGAAAAGCCAAGATATGGGATGTATCCCGGACTTCTATCATTTCCAACATATTTGTTAAAGTTATCTGACAATTCTTGAAAAAGCATTAATGACTTCTTATCTTGGTCTTTCAAGATATGCTTATCTCTCCCCCCCTCAAGATAAGCATATCTTGGTCTTTATAAATAAGAAAAAAAAGATATTTGTATCCTCTAGTGTATTTTAAAAACTTTAACAAACAGTTTGATAAAAATCTTGGAATACTTTCCAGTCTTATCTTGATCATTCCATATCTTGACCCGGAATGCATTCCAACCCTATCTTGATGCCTCTTATCTTGCTCATTTTAACAAACGCCCCCTTGGAAGTAATGTTACGTACTCACATTTTGTCCAAAAGTTAAATGAAGTTATGCTTTGATTTCTATTGCATCCATATGTAAAAGTTAAATGAAGTTACTCTTTGATTTCTATTGCATCCATATGTATAAGTTAAATGAAGTTATGATTTGATTTCTATTGCATCCATATGTATAAGTTTTTGCCCCATATATGTATGTATATACATAAATAAAATTGAAGAAGAAATAATACTGTAATAAAATTACATAAAGATAAATTTGATAAGTACTCTAAATATTTACAAGTCAGTTATAGTACAACATAAATTAATTACGTGAGCGTTTCCTGGTTTCTCGTTGGGTATCTATTGGTGCGACGAGTGGCACTACTGATGGTCCAGCCTCACTATAACTATGCGACGATGCTGGGTCATTAGAGTTACTGGCACCGGATAAGATACCATGTACCTCAAAGCATGTCTGTCTCCATACATCCACTGCCACTAAAGGTCCACCTAATATTACGCGATTGAGTGTAGACAATGCCGCCATATTACGCTACATAGCACAATTAAATCAAATTTTTACTGTCGAAAATAAAATATACTAAAACAATTAAAATTGAATTGTTAATCTTACCATATCAGTCATGAAGAGCATATCCCGACGACCTGTGTCAAATCCGGACCTAAGTGTTGGGTTTTGTACAAATTTATGTGTGATGCGTTGATACCATGGCCAATACTCGTCTGTACACTCCCATGGGAACCGAGCACGCCTACCGCGTCGGGCATCCGACAATAAATGACAATCCCATCGAGTCCAAGTATCATCTATACAATTATAAATTACCTTATAAGTTGCTGTTGACGCACCTCGCCTTGCTTGAACAGGAATTAATGGGGTTGGAGGTATATTCTGAACATGGCCAAACTGTCGGAGGACTCTCTCTGGATGGTATGGCTCAATAATATTTCCGCACTTCAAACAACCTGAGAAGAATGCAATCTCAGGTAATGAATGCAATCCATGCCTGTATACATTTAATGTGAACAATTGTTAAAATGAGTTTAAGAACGTCAAATTATTATGGATGGAAATGTAAAATTTAGATAATTACCTCAAGCAATGTCAGGTATCTACTAACTCCTTTTGCATCTTTTCTGCTTGCTATACCTAGTTGTCTGTATAGATATGCCAAGCAAGCAGATCCCCATGAATATGTACCAGTTAGGCTTAAGTCGTCCAACAATGCCAAGTAAGCGATTGGAACCAACGTTCCACTCTTATCCATGAATAATGTGCAACCTAGTAAAAATAACAAGTATGCTCTACTAGTATTGTAGATCTCTTCGTTAGAAGATATATCTAGTACATTCATGAATGTGTTTCTCAGCCATTCTATTTTCACTTACGGTCCTTGACTCTCTGCTACCTGTCCCGCTGCTACATCTGTTGAAACCCCCAATAAACGACACAACAGTTCACAGGCTTCAGTAATTGTCAAATGTGGAATAGATACAGGCCTACCAGTTACTGGGATCTTCAAAATAGCAGCAATATCATCTAATGTGATCGTTATCTCACCGACAGGTAGATGAAATGTGTTGGTCTCGGGCTTCCATCTCTCTACAAAAACTGATACCACTGTAGAATTTATAAAAAGATACGTGCAATCTATTAGTGGTGCCAATTGAGATCCAACAACAATTTCACGAACTCGTTGTTGATTAGCCAAAGACCACTGAGGAATTCTTTGTCCTTGGCTTCTGAAATTTAATAATCCTCTCTCCTGTTATACAAATTAAATAAACAATTAATAAATTTATAATAACTAATCAATATGTAAAATCTATTTTAAACTTACCTCTCCAGTCCAGATGACAAAAGCAACATGATTTTTAAAACTTTTTAAAATTGACGAATCCTCAGGGCCTCCCGGAAATGGTCCTAAAATATCTTCTTCCAATGGGTGCCAGGAGCACTAGTAGATGGTGCGCTCGAAACAGCTACATATGATTGTTCAGGAATGTCTATTCCCGGCTCTATAATATGGTGATCAGTCAAAGGCTGAACACCATGAGACTCCGCCATTCTCCTCCTCGTGGAAGTTGTTGGACGTTGGTGAGGTAGAGATGAGTCAACTCCATGCGCTCTAACTCCTCGAGTGCGTGCCATTTGTAAGAAATGTGTTACCTATTACAAAAATAAAACTATAATAGTGTATAAATTAAAAATTAGACATTTAATTTATTTCAAAATATTAAACATTTTTAAATGTCAAAATTTTTATTTAAAAATTATTTCTGAATATCAGAATTTAAAAACTTCACATTTTATAAATAAAATTAAAATATAAAAAATTAGTTTTAACGGCCGGTGGCAGTGCCCTCGACCACCTTGGCGAGGGCTTGTAGAAGCCCCGACCCTGGGCTGTTGGGGGATTGCAGAAGCCCCGACCGTGAGCAGTTGGGGACCCCTCGAGTCCCCAACTGGGATCCGTGCCCAGAGTATGGGCTTCTTCGAACCCCCGACGAGCGAGGCCGAGGGTTCGAGGAAGCCCCGACCAGATCGGGGCTTTTACAACCCCCCCTCCCGGATCGGCAGCAGGGTTCCTCGAACCCCAACCAGTGGCAGTCGGCGGTTCGGGAACCATACGATCGCCGCAAATCTGGGTTCCTCGAACCCCCCTCGTCGTCGGACGGTTGTTCAGCCTCCACTTCCAACCCATCAACCTTCAACCTCCACCCAAAAAGAAAGGCACACTAACCTGATTTTGCAGTCTTCTTCCTTAAGCTTCTTGCCGTCGATTGTGTTTTAGAGACAGTGACTCTAAGAGGGCTCATGTAGAAGAGATAAGGGCAAACTTGGGATAAATTTGGTTTTGTGGGCTGCCCTGAGTTATTAATAATGACTGTAAGAAGTAAAAATTAAAATATAATTAACGTGGGCTCTAAAGAGCAATTCGGTGGGCTTGGAATAGAATTTCCCTATATATATATATATATATATATATACGCACAGCAGCAACACGGAAAGGTAGGCTGGAAATTCTCTAATAGTGGCTGGAGCTGTAATAAATACAGAGGGCGCTAGAGGAATTTCCGGAGACAGCAGCTGGGTGGCACAGTTGCTGGAACGGGGAGAGAGCGCTGGAATTTCTGGACAGCAGTGAGCGCTGGGGAAGGCTGGGGAAGAACCTTGCGCTGCTGAGGGAAATCTCGGACAGACAGCAACGTGAGCAGGAGGGGATTTCTCGGCAACAACACAACAACATGGAAGGAAATCGCACAGAGAGGGAGGTCTTTAATTAATGCACAGTGAAGATTAGTTTAATTTTCCAGCTTAAGAACCCTGTTTTGTTTTTGTTTCAGTGGTTGTATTAAGGTTACTGTTCCTATTTTTATTTTCTGTCGTTGCTTATATTCTGTTAAAAATTACTATATTAGAGATATATTAATGCTTTACATTCTGTTTAGTTGCTATTTCTGATGCTTTTATTTTCTGTTATCCATTACATTTTGTTATTAATTTCTGTTGATGTTTTATCATTTTAATTTATGGTAATTAATTTTTACACTTTAAATATTGTCTTTTAATTTATGTAATTTTAATTTTAATAATTTTAATTTTTATTATTTAAATTCAATAATTTACATTTGTGTCATTTCGATTTCGCCATTTAAATTCCTGTCAATTAGTTGTTAAATGGAGGCATGTGGCTAAGTAATTGTTGGGCTAAGCAAGGATAATGTCCGATGCCATGAATAATCCAAGTAAGTCAAACTCCATTCCTTAGTTGAGCTTTTGAAATTAGATTAAAATTTTTTGTCAAAACATTTATATTTGTATTGGGGTATATGCATAACTCGAAACCCTCATGCCAAGTATGTGAGTTGCTCAAATTGAAAATGCTGTCATACTATACCCAATTTTAAGTGTAATATATTTGTATTTTGGTTTATGATGGTTGCTTAAGTTAGATCTTCTCATACCATGTATGGAATATGCTAGAAATAGAACCATCACCATCATCTCAAAACATAATTAATAGCAAAATTTTGTAATCTAATTTTCAAACCCGATGATACTATAATTTTATGCTTGCTTGGGGAATGAATGGATTGACACTGAAATTGTCTTATCCCAAGATGTTTTATTTTCAGTGTTAATTCACTATCACAATTTACTTTCATGTAGTCTTTTTATTTTTCTTTTAATAATTGACTTCCCTATGGAAATGACCTGAGCTTACCAGTTTTAAATTCTGTACTACATAAACCTTGTACGCTGGCGAGTGTGACCTCCTTGTGTGTGTTTTTAAGATAGTAAATTTTACATAAGGGTAGGAGTCAAACACATATGAGAGTAGTTCAAAAGATTAAAGTTCAATAAAAAGAAAGATGTCACACGTCCTAATAAGCTCTACAAGGAGGAAGGCGCTCTTACTCTAAGGGAAGCGGACTTAAAAGGACAACCTCCGGCTCGTCCAACTCGTGTCTGATCTCCTGAAAGGCCTCGATCATCCTTGAAGAATCCTCCAAATCAGGTATGTAAGGACTCCACGGTCCGGACAGATTGGCAAGGTCATCCACTAAAGCAGCCTTTATATACTTACCTAGATTGCGTGAATCGGGTTCGTACTTCCGTCAAGAGGATTAACCAGTAAGGACATCTCTGAAAAAACCATCTCAAGGAATGACTCTCTAGGACGTTTGGACTCCAAAAGACTATGACTAAGGTAAAATCAGAACTTGGAGAAGCAGTTGACATAGGCCTCTTTTAGTTGGAAGTAGTCATTGGAAAGATGATACTCCTTCATGGCTTTTCTCACGGCCTCATTGATCTCCCGACACCCACTTTTGCCGATCTTGGCCACCTTTTAACGAGCATGTGCCACTTGTTCCTTAGAGTCAGCAAGGGACTTTCAAAGTTGGACATTTTCCTCACTGGCGATGGAGAAGGAGGATGCCATCTCCTCATATGCTTTGCTATTCAGACTTTTCTTTCCATTTCTAGGCATCAGACTTTGCTGCATGACATCTGGTGGTGAGACCTTGAAGTTGGTTTTGGAGGCCCTCGATCTGAGTATGAAAATTTGAGCTCTCAAACTCCAAATGTCGGATCCTCATATTTAACACTTGCTCATCCTCCTTCCATTTCCAAGACTTGTGCATCCATTGGGGAATCTCTGCCTTTGCACGGGCAAAGTGTTCCCGATTCACTGCATTAGCAACTATGGGCCCCTAGACACCCTACCAAAAGAGGATTCAATAGATAATTTTCAGGAAAGTATCAAAGAAATAATAGACTCGACCTTGAAATCAAAACAAGAAACTCACAATGACTAGGTGATGCTCAAAATCGTCCATGTTAGCTGGAGAATTCCAAAAGTAACGATCTTCGTCCCAAGGAAGAATAGTGTAATAAATTAGACGTGGGCTAACACCAAACATATTTACAGTGTCATTGTCTAAGACTCCGGGGCGCATTGAAAAGTCTTCACCATATGTCCATCAACATTTTCTGAGATTAATTGCACCCATGATGGGCAAAGGAAGCTCAACAAATCTAGGTCCTAAGTCTTTGGAATGCAGCCTCTCATTGATATGCAAAATTTAGCATTCACATCGTTGAAGGTTGACCAATCCTCTTTGAAATTGCCCTTGGCCGATGGCATGGGCCGCATTGATGGTCACTTGATCAAGATGGGACATAGCCTCGACTTCTTGTATATTAAGAGTGCCAGAAATTACGTAATGACGGCTGACTTACCCCACATCTCCATGGGCTCCACTCATGGTGACAGAATGGAATCCTTCACCAAGCAAGCCACAAAGCTTAAGAGGGTCCGCGGCTAGTGGAAGAACTAATAGGGTACTTTCGAGGGCCTCGACCTGTTAACGTCGACTCCTTTTTTGATGACGACACGCCTCGTCAGTTTCCCCATGTCCTTGACAACATGAGCTTTTAGAGGGGAATGAAGACTTTTAGAGGGACAGGTAGCCAGTTGGGAAGGTCCATCTTGGGCCACATCCTCAGTTGCCCTCTTGCAAGAAACTCGCATCACCCGCCTCATGCCTATAAAAAAAGTAGAGAATCCCACAAGTCAGAATTCACAAGAAAAAATGAGCATAAGAAGGAAAAAGTGCAAAAGAAAGTGAAAGGACTAAGAGTTAAGAAGGAAGAGGAAAGATACAATTGAAAGGATCCAAACCTTAGGAGAAGACCGCTCATGTGGCAGGGTGACCTTTCCTTCTGCCTGGACATTGGTTGATGGAGGCTTTGGAGGCTGCGAATGGAGCATCGAAGGACCTGCACACCTTGAAGACTCTCCTATGAGGATCACCCAGCCAGACCTCCTCAGCTTGTCCTCGAAAAGAAGGCTTAGGATGTCTACTGGGACTCCGCTTAAAAGTTGATGGCGTGGATCTATGAGTCGTTCCCGCAAATCATGGAGTGTTTCTCTAAAAGATGGCTTAGCAACCTATTTAACATCTGAACACCAGGACAAAGGTGCGAACCATGTCCCTATTGAAGGATTCACAACAAACAAATAGGAATCACAATTGTGCACTTTGGGAGGGGATTTATTGAACAATTGGTCCTCGGGATTAATCCTATGTAGAGAAAATATGTCATGACAAGATTTGACCGAACGAAACTTAAAGAAGTAGAAGAAGAGATCAGTATTAGGAGTTACTCTTTTCTCCTTACAAAAAATGAAAAACCCCACTAATAGAGCCCAACTGTTGGGGTGAAGTTGGGTTGGAACCATATTACTACAATGAAAGAACTCTATACCAAAAGGGTTAAGGAGAAGCCTGAACCCCAGGCGAAAACACGTCTCGTATATTGCAAAGCACCTGTCTTCGACAAAGGCATGGTCGTTTTTGTTTTGTTTAGGAAGCTGAGCGTGACATGAAGAGGGGATACGATTGTTACTCTTACACTGGACAAGACTATTTGCCGACATAAGGGAATGCTTCCCCACGAATGATGTTGGAGGGCCATCATGAGGGGCATTACAACGAGAACCAACCCTCTCTCAAGGCATAATTAAGACAAAAAAGACAAGTGAGGGAATTTAGAAAAGATAGGACCCAAGGATGAAGTTGGCAAGAAAAATGAGAAAGAAAAGGCATATGCAACCCCATTATTACCTTTCATGTGCAACCAATCAAAATCCTTCAAATATCGCCAACTCGTGCCTCATTTTACGTGTCTCATCATTACTTTTCCTCTGGTCCAATCATCCTTTGCCAAGTGTCCTGCCACCATCATCATGACTCATAATTACCTCTTAAATTGTGGCTAATCACTTTGTGCCTTCGTCCCTAACTAGATTGAAATAGTATTTAGAATTCGAAGTTATATTGAAATGTAATTTGGAATCCAAAACTAGATTTAATAATTTTTGAAGTCCAAAACTAAATTTGAAATCCAAAGCTATATTGGAATAAGACTTCACATCCACAACCTTTGTGTTATTGCTCATTGGCCCGAACCTTTCAAATATTACAATCTCGCCCTAAACTTTTCAATAATTACACTTAGACCCCTTGTAATTTGATCCCCGAGCCATCTTAAAATTTCCTTTATGCCCCTAGAGAAAGGGTTTATTATGTTAATACCCCAGAATTTTGGTAAATTACACTTGTGCCTCGAGTTTTTCAAAAATTGCACTTTTACTTGGGCTTAAAAATTACAATTTTGCCACTAGCTCTGAAACTGTATTTTTACCTCAGAACTTTCATAATCCATTGAAATGTCCTTTTTCCTTAAACATTTGAATTCAAAAATCTCGGGTATTACACTCTGCCTTTGCTTGTGAGCACCAGAACTATTATTGGGTTCACTCCAGCTCATCTATTATTGTTTAAGGAGATTCTTTTGCACCATTGCTACATTCGACGTTACGATGATAAAGCTTGTCACACTACCATGCGACTTTATCGCGTCTCCTCTAGCATTCCTCTTTAGCACTCGCTAGCCTTGAGCGGAAGCACACATTGGCAATTGCCTATCATGAGGCAACCCGTAATCGTAAACAATACAACATCAAGGTCAAGTGAATTCTAGCTTGTAACCCTAACAATCAAAACCCATGAGCACACCTCGATTAGGCATCATTCACTAATATGAATGCTCTCAGAAATCCTTCTCGTGGATCTTTGCTTGCCTCGCCGTAACAAAGTTGAATACATTAGCCTCACCCCAACCTATAGCTTAGCCACACTGTTAGCATCAAATAAACACAACCAAGCCCAAATTATCCCCGTGCCTTTCTCACCTATGCCATCCAATTGACTCAATCCTTTTTGTTGCATGTGTAACCCTTCATCCATGTGCAAGCTTTCTTCCGCATGCCTAATTTGTTTTGCAATCCCTTGACCTATCTAATTGAATTGCGCAACCGGAGCAAGTTCTGACTTCTTCAGGGTTAACTCCCTCGCGTTTCTATATGCTATTCCCTTTGACTTTAAGTCAAAGACAAAAGTAGAGAGTCATTATTGTAGCATAGCCCTTGAGAGAAGTCCTCGGGATGATCCTTGAGAAACATGCTTGTAGGTAGACAAGTGTTCGTTAAGGCACATTCTTTAAAAAGACAAAATTAAAAGCCAAAGCCTAAAATTAATAATTGTAATCATAAGTAATAAATAATAATCATAAATATATAATAAGCAATTAAATAAATACATAACTAATAAAAAAAGTAAAAATAAAAAAGAGGGCAAGGCACAGTAAGGCAGCGCCTCCCTTGTTAATAGGGGCAGATGGCCTTGCTGAGGCCTTTTTCAGCCGCATAAGGCCCCAGGTAGCGCTTGCAGAAGCAGCCGTGAGCATGGAGTTTCTTGTGGGGCTCGAAAGCCCAGGTGCTCTTTTGGCGGCACAAGTACTCGCACATTTGGAATCACCCGCGGGGCCTGGGCCCTGGGGTCCTTGAAGACTACCCAGGTGCAGAGTCCTCTATGAGCACCAAAGACTCGCGCTACCTCGAAGACCTTGTGGGATTTGAAGAGTCATCGCGCTACTCGGAGACTCATTACGCCACCCAAAGACCAGGCAACTTGGAAGATCGTGTGGGGGTCGAAGCCCTCGTGGGCTCTGAAGACTCATTGCATGGCCCCGAAGACTTTGTAGGGGCTGAACCCCAGCGGATCTTGAAAACTCACCGAGTGGCCCCGAATACCTCATAAGCCTCGCACCTAGCATGCTTATCGTGCTAACCTAGGGGCCAAGCCAGCCTCCTACGCACCTATAATTGTGCCTTAGCCATGCCACGCATTCCCATTCGACCACTTGGGTCTTGACTTTTCGCGCACCCACATGCCACTCCTCGTATTATGCTACGAGCTTCTCTTTCACAAGCACCCGCAGATGACCCTTTTGGGCATCCGCGTAAGCTCTTGATCAAGTCTTCAATCACCTATCAGGTTACCCGAAAACCCCCAATAACTCACACTTTGTTGTTTCATGGCAATAAGGCCAGCCTCGAAGACTCTTTTTCCTCCCAGGACCTTTCTCGGGGGGAGGGGGTTTCTCACCTAGGTCTTCCATGCATGCTTAACGTTGGGACCACTGGGTAGAGCGGGAGAGTCTCGCACTTCCTACATCCGCGTGTCATGTGCCAACTGCTTGTTCTAGTCACAACCGACCTCTATAAATACCTGTCACCCCCTCGGCTTTAGGCAAGACATTCCAACCATATAATCTCTCTCTTTATCCTTCTGTGTCACTTACTTGAAGAGTCCACCTACAAAGTTCACTCATACTGCTTACCCATGCACCTCCTCACAGTGCACCCATGGACCTTATTCGTGCATCACACTCGAGCATACTGTATCATACTATATCTTTATTTTTTCATGACTTATACTGACTTAGGCATCGAAGGGCCCGCGTTAGAAAAATTCTCACGTGCCTTCTGACTGTCTTCTATCTTGCATATACTCTGGAAAACTTATTTGCGAACTCTATTGGTGTCTTTCAGAGACCCATCCATAGCACCCCTGCATTTCTTTGGTCCTCACACCTCCTGCTCCTCTGATGCTCCATCTTTCTGCTCCCCCAAATAGCGAGTCGAGCCCTAGGTTGTTGATTTCCTTATGTGTTTTCTTCATCTTCCTTCTCGCTGGGCCCTACTGACTATTTGCTGAGTTTTCTAGACAAATAAATTTTAATTGTTGTATCCCTGCAATAATAACATGTTCCTCTCTCTTTTCTCTTTTTCCCTTCTCTTCATCGCCTGTTACTTTTTTTCTCTAGCAAGTCTACATTTTCTTGTTCCTCTTCCTTTCATCGCTGCCGACCATCGTTGTATCCTCTCTCTCGGCTGTCTCTCATCTCTACTGAACACCCATCCCTCTACTATTGTCGCCACACTGCCTCCTTTTTTAGTGATGGCGAGCCTAAGCTTAGCTCATCAACTAAATTAACCAGTTTAGCCCAAGCCAAGCTCGAGCTCTATTCATGTTAACTGAGCTCGAGCTCGAGTTCTTAGGTTGCTAAGCTCGGTTAAGCTCGGCTTGATTGCAACTCTACTTTAAGGTATTATTTGCCTAGTACACTCTCCATCTTTATATGATGTCATGTTTTTTTTTCCTTCTTTTTTGGATAAAAAAATAGAAATTAGGTTTAGTTCGTAACACCTTTTAGGGTTAGATGGAAAGGCTTTTGAGAAATGGGAATACAAATAAGATGAGTATTTTGTCATCATGTTTGATATGATGGGTAATGGAATGATAATTTTATTTTATTATTGTCGACGTTCAATTTTAGCCGACCGTGATTCGTTTTGAGTCGTGGTGAGTAAGACGAAAGTGCCAAGAAGAAGAAAAACTAGAATCCCCCAAATGTGACTTAACACAGGAATTTTTTACGTGGTTCGACCAGAATGATGCCTACTCCACGACCGTCCTCTGATTATTCTCTTAGAATGGCAGTATCTGATTATTCTTGTTGTCTCTCGTGATATCTTTGACTCCTATTTATGCTCAGGAATCTTTACAATTTAGATAACGTATAGAAATATATTGATCAGATAGTGGGGGACAAACAACCCTTATTATTTACACAAAACTGGGAGTGAGATCCCCATTACGAAGAGCATGAGCTGTTGCAGATAAAGTAAATGGACCCTACCTTTGACTTCTCAACAGCTTTGCCACTTATGCGAGCCAGAGGTTTTAGACCAGCAACCTGGATGGTCCAGCGAACTAAGGGGCATTGCCGGGAGCTCGTTAGTCAATTGCTGAGAGCTCGCTAGAGGCTTCTCGAGAGCTCACAAGGTGCTCGCTTTACGAGTTCCGGATTTCGATGGTGGTTGGACTTTCTTTGGCGAGGTCACCTGGGCCTTCTCAGCTTCGGGTGATTGGGCCGGTCCATCGGACTAAATACGGCCCATGAGGAGTGATACATGAAATGCGTATAACAATTATTATTTTTGATATATAAGAATCTTAATGGAACGAAAAGAGAAAAAATATCCAAATGAGCAATATGTATAATGTTATTTAATTAAAAAGATTCACATAATTATTGAAGAAAGCTTATGAAAAAATGTAAAAGTTTAAAATATTATTTGCACCAATTGAACTAGCATACGAAAATAAAATTCATGTAATTCTTATATTCAAAAAATATTATGCCCTTGTAAATAATTTTTTCAATCTTATTGAAAAAATTCATGTAATTAAAAATTATTGAATATAATTTATACAAGATAGTTTTTATGGATGGATTTGGGTGGTGGAGAGATTTAGGGGGCGCGTGGTGAAGGGTGGGCAATGATGAAAGGATCTATGCAAAAAAAAGGATGTGGGCAACAGACAATGAAGGAAATGGGGGGGTTGGGCGATAGCTCGGTGGTAGTGGATGAGGATAGTAAGGAATAGTGGGATCTAGGTTAACAATAATGAAGAAGGGGATTTTGGGTGACAAAAAAATGAAGGAGGTGACAAGAAAGCAAATCCAACAAAGGAGAAGGGGATTTAGACGGTTAATCAATCGTGGGATGGTAGAGAAAGGCAATGAGGATGCAAATTCGACGAAAAAAATGGTCTAAGTTGGTGGTGGAGGATGATGACAAATGAGGGCAACTATTGGTTGCAAACGGGGGAGGAGAAAGGATTCGAGTGTTAGACAAGTGATTCATAACGGTGGTGTGTAGTGGCGATTCTGGAATAATATTTGTCAAGGGTTTAGAGTAGACAAAGAGGTAAAATGAGTTAGGGCTAGTCTTTAACATGGCATCTTGTGATTTCAAATGCAAAGTAAGGGTAAATGTGTAAAATGGCTTGTTATTTCATGGAATGGAATGCCATTTCATCCATTTTGTGTGGGAATCATCCCTTATTCCCTAGGGAATGAGCTATCCCATTCCCATGCATCAACTAAGCATACTCTTGATAATCCTATTCCCTCAACCCTTATTCCTTCCAAATAAATGGGGCCTTAATTGTTATTTGTGAAAGTAAATATATTTGGTGTTTATTTAAATATGTGTATATGTTTGTTTATTTGGGAATTTAATTTTTTGTTGTTCCTTACTCATAAGTAAAAACCTCTCGCTAAGGTCTCATTGGTAGTACCATAGGTCCTACCTTGTTAAACATATGGTCCATTTGTTAAGGACATCATCAAGTCACATTGAGATAATTAATGTTTCATCCCCAATAATCAACCTCTAGATCTTAAGGGTTTTACAGTCCACCATCAAGCACAAGGAATATCACCTTGTAATCATGTTTTTCTTTAAGTGGATGAAATGTTTTGATTCTTTTTGGTTGAGTGGAAGGGTAACTTCGAATTTTAAGGTACATCTATATACAAAAATAATAAGTGTTAATGGAGTCAAGTTCACATTAACCTTTTGTTACTATACTTAGGGCATCTCCAACCCTTTACCTCAAATTTGGGGTAAGACCCAATTCCTCTCCAACACTTTACCCCAAATTAGTTTATTCTTTTTTTTAATTTTTTATTCTAAACATTTTTTATAATATAAATTATTTACTTATTTATTATATATCAACTTAAATTATTACCTAAAAATTACATAATTAACTAAAAAAAATTAATTATCAATAATATTAAAAAATAAAAGCATTACATTTACTATCTCAATTAACAAACCATTACATTGAACACGACAAAATTAAAAAATATTATTACATGTAAATTTTATTTAGTAATTTTTAATTTAGTGCATTTAATAATTATTAATCAATTATTATTTAGTAATTTCTGATTTAGTGCATTTATTAATCATTATTCATTAATTGATTATAATTTATTAATATTATTTAAATATTATTAATAATACTAATAAGTAAATAAAAATATAAAAATATATAAAGGTGGGATAAAAAGGAATTAAATTTTGTTATAGTTAAAATTGGGGGGGGGGAGGGGAATAGGAATGAACATATTACCCCAAATTTGGGGTCAAGGAATAGTGCAACTCTAAATTTGGGATAATACTATTCACAACCTCAAATTTGGAGTATGATTTGGGGGTGGGTCAGAGAAGGTTTTATCCCAAAATCTTATCCCAATTTGGGGTTGAGTTGGAGATGGGTCAGAGAAGGTTATGACAAATACCCTTAGTAAATTATAGTGACAATATCATTATTTACTCTTGAGATAATCTTATGGCGAGATATAATACTCTACTCTGTGTAATCTTTAGTCCATCCTTAGTTTAAAAGACTTTCAAATTATTTTCTTATCATGGGTTGCTGAAATTGGATTCTTAAAACATTCAAACCTTCACATAAACTTCCAACTAAAAATCCCTTAAGTTGAACACATGTAAGAAAATAAGGTACACAAGACAACGTTCAGCCTTTCTAAAATTAATCAGAGCCAGTTATCCTAAATTTTGTCGCTACAAGGGCACTTTTTCAAATTTCAAACATTTTGTTGACTAAATCTTAATCTTAATGGATTCTTATGATTAAGATTCTTTTTATTTTTATTTTTATTTTTTAGTTTTTTATGGCTTCTATAGTTATCATCAAACTATCAAAATTGATTGTTATGCAACAATGCTCCATTTCAATCAATTCAAACAAGTTCACAAGATAATTTGTAACTAAATGTAAACAAATTTATTTTTGATGATTTGTTCTCCCAAAGTTCGAATAACACATTATAGTTTTTAGATAAAATATTGTTTAAGATATAGCCACATATTGAGAATCCCATTTAATTCCAAAGAGTAGGTACTACTATTGTAACCATATGTTAATTTTCTCATTCAAAGACATTTTATAACAAGATTACCTATGTCCCAACATTCCAATGGTTTACATAATCACCATATAAAGGTTCATCTTAAAAGAAAAGACTACCAAAAATGAAGACTATAAAGTTTTAACTTAAAAAAAAACATATAATAGCAATATATATGTTACCAAAACTAGGAGTGTCCAATTGGTCCAAATCAAGACCAAAAATTGAGAAATTGATAGATCAAAGACTAAATCAATTAAGGAGGGGATTGGAGATGACCAATTCTAATTGGTCAAAGCCATTTTTGCTCTCTTATTTTTAATATAAATTTTAAATATATTAAATATAGACACATACAAGGATCCAAACAAAATTAACATAATTTTAACATCTATTTTTTTTTCTAAAAAAATTGAAATTTAGGTTTAATAATAATATAAAAATAATATATTATAAATAATATATAATATGTTATATGAAGGATTTGATTTTCTATCCTTGATCGGGCTCAAAACAAAAACCAAATCCTCCCAAGTCCTAAACTAAAGACTAGACTAAGGTGCACTCAATTTTGGAAAGGACTAGTTATTTCAATCTAGTTTGATCCAATTTTTCAATTTTGTGTAGTTTGTCAGTCTAAATCAATATTTGAACACCCCTAGTTAAAACTAGTCAAAATGCTCAACTTTGCCTTAGAACTCATTAAAAATCATCTTTTTTTTCATTATCCAACCTTTTCCTAACCCTTTCGAGATTTGACATCACATCGACAAGTTTGAATATACAAGCAAAGTGTTCAATTGTGTTGAGTATGATACATTTGTGATCAATAGCTAGTACTCAACTTTAAACCTTTACCATATGATTAACTTGTAATATTGGTGCAAGGAGGTGAAAGGCATCGCTCATCTCATGATAAAACGCGTATTACACCCAATACACTATATTTCAGCATATGATTATAATTTTATGAATACAAAAGAAATCCATTTGCTTGATACAAGTTCAAGTAACAGATAAAAATCATGCTTGAATGTGTAAAAGATCAATATATAACATGTTTTCATGCAAGTTTAAAGTGGACAATGAACGCTCGCCTTGCTTTTCCCTTGTCTAAGACCTTAATAAGCCTTGGTCTAAAAAACATTACTTTGGGTAACCAGACACAAAATTATTCTCCAAAATTCCTCAATTATCCTCTTAATTTCCTCCATGTAATTGCAAATGGATGAAGAAATGAACCATTCTTTTACCAAAATCTTTTTCTTTCTTTTATCTTTCCTCTTTTATTTTTTTGCTTATTTGTCCTTCTTTCCATTGTGACCAATTGCTCTTCTTTCCTTTTATTGTTCTTTGATTTCCTTCTTTCTCTTTTTTCTTTGTAAATTTCATACAACATCCTTGAGGTTTAGCTAAAAGACATCAACCATCCCTTGGGATGTACCTTATTTGCAATTAATAAACTTAATGAAATACCCATTTTACCCCAACATTTATGATATTTTTCTCTCCCTACTCATTTCCTTCTCATCTCTTTCTCTCTCTACTCTCTTTCACGTCATTGGTGATTGACGATGTAGTTGAAAAACCATTATTGTTGGTTTGGGATAGGAAAGAAAGCACATCTCTAGGTGATCGAGATTCCTAGAACCTTATTTGTAAAAAATAGGGTTTATTTCTCATTGCTCATCAACGGCGAAAAATGGGTGATGGGATTTCTTCTCTATTGCACGACCATCTCTGTCTATTTCTTTAAAAATCTATTTATCAGCATTGGGTCTTCTTCTTTGATGGATTTTCATTTGTGTGTTTGTGCATCCATGTCTCTTTGGGTTTGACAGTGGAACTTGATGCTGGCCATCACATGTAATTTATTTTTTTATAATTTTAAAAGAGAGAGTTGGGGGAGAGAGAGAATGAAGGATTTGAGAATTTTCACAAAAATAATCGTCGTTACATAAGAACAACGGTTTATGTGTTGTACAATAATTAACCTCAAATTAGGTTTATATTATTTCTAAAAACACAAGAATTATTAACATCTTATAACCAAATCTCAAAAATACTACATGAAAGTTATCCTATTTTCTTCTCTTTTCTACTTCCTCTGTTTAGTTAACCATATATGTATACTATCGTTTTGAAAAAAATTATACTACTACTCACACTTGGTTTGCACCTAAAGAAACAAAAAATTGTAAAGCCCTTCAATTTGTAACATATTGTCTTCCTTGCTCTCTACTCTATTCCTTGCTAGCCCAAGTATGCATAGGGTCGAACTCTTTGAACGTTAGGTTTCATCTATCCCTCACCAAAGTCTTTTTTTTTTCTTTTTTTCTTTTTTTTGTGCTTGTTTGTAACTTACTCATTTTCCATCATCTTTCAAAATCTAATACCTCATTCTTAACACCATAATAACCATGTTTAATCTAATCTGATTTGGACGCTAAAGAAATAGAGAAAATTAAAGTGCTCTTTGGTTTTTTTTCTCAAATGGGTTTTTGCAAACTTTGACATCAAATTTCTCCCAAACTAGTGGCCAATAATCCGAATTGAAGGTATTATTAGATTTCTTTCCAACCACTCTACAAAGCTCATGTGTCCATTTAAGCAAATTCTAGCTCAATTGGATTGAAATTAAGCTCAAAGTGTTTTTCTTCGTGTATTAATTAACATTGTAGGTTTCATCTCCAATCCTTCTACAATGTCCATTCGTTAGTTTGAGCCAATTTGAGTCCTGTTGGATTAAATTTATGCTCAAAGTATTGATCTTACATTTGTTGGTTGTGTCCAAATGTTAGAAAATTCTTTTTATTCATTTAGACCCACTAATTTAATCTAATTACAGTTATACCTCATTTCAAATTAATCTTTAACCAAGTACTTCTAAAATTTGCATGAATACCCATATTTCCAAATAAATTTTCACTTTCACACCTTGTTTATCAAATTAAATGTTAAAAATTTTGATTTAACAATTTTTTTTTGAAAATTAATTTTTCAAAAATTCTATAAAATTATGGAGTATGGCCAACCAAGCCCATAAGAGTGGGAAAATGTTTTCATGCAGGAGATTTGACTTTGAGACATTTTTTCTAATACGTTAACTTTCATATCATTTAGACTTTCCCTTAATAGAAAGTTAAGGTCTTTATTATACATGTCACATCAATTATCTTGAAGCAAAAATCGATATGATTTAGTTGATCTGAGAGAAAAAAATTTATAATTGTGTTTGACATACGTGGTTAAGAACCTAATAGAACAAATAAGGACACAACTACAATCATAAAATTAGAAAAATCAACAATTATTGTTATGGTTATGAAAAAGTTATATGTAATTATAATTGTAATTAAAATAATATTAATTATTAAAATGCCCATAAAAATATAATTATTTATGAGGGACCAAGCAATACTCTAATGTTGAGAATGAATCACTTTCAAAGTTTGATCTTTACCCATTTTAGGTAATCAATATGAGTGCAATTTTGTGCACCATTTTTAATGGAGGTGCATGTAATCTTCGTCAATTCAAAGAGGGTGAATGTCTATTCTCTTAGTTTTTGAATAAAAGAAAAGTTTTATTTTAAAAATTTGTGTGGCCTAATGTTTTGTTTGCCTACCCAACAACTTCTTTCTCATTCATTCTCTCTCTCTCTCTCTCTCTCTCTCTCTCTTGTTGTGGCCCTTGATGTGTCATCTGCCTCCATCTCTAACATTTTCTCTTGTTGTTATCATTGGTCCCCATTAGTTGCGGCCGCAGTCCTCTGACATCTCCTCCAGCAACGACGTCTCTCTCTCTCTCAAACATGTCGTCTGCCTCCACCTCTGGCATCGTCTCTTGTTGTAGTCGTCGGTCCCCACCAACAACGGCTACGGTCCTCTAGCGTCCCTTCTAGTAGCGACATCTCTCTCTTTTTCTTCGGCGTGTCGTCTGCCTTTATCTCCAGCGTCATCTCTTATTGCCAATGTCAGTCCCTACCAGCAGCGGTCGTGGTCCTTCGACGTCCCCTCCAACAGTAACATCTCTCTCTTTTTGACATGTTATTTGTCTCCATCTCCGACGTCGTCTCCTACTATCATTATCTGTCCCCATCAGCAACGGTTGGAGTCCTCTAGTGTCCCCTCTAGCAGCGACGTCTCTCTTTTCTAGTTCTCCATCAAATCTTTTGTATTACAAACACTACAATTGGCATGACAAGCGGTTCTTTCAAATCTTTTAAGTAGGCCCCATAATGCTCTTTTTCTACTATTCTGAACACTTTTCTTGGAAGCAGAATGAATTCCCTCATATTGAGTTTCTATGTATGCTATTTCTGCTTCATATGAACTAAGGGAGAGAAATAGAGATCATAACTTAAAATGTCAAAGAAAAATTGGTATATTGTACAAAGAATAAAAGAATTTATGAAGCTAACGTTAGGTCTCTCCTAAATCCACCATTCCACAATATAAAAACTCGATCACCTTTCTTTTAGTGTCAAGATAAGAAAAATATTAGAAAAACCAGGTAAGAACTACAACTGAGATTGTTTATACATTCTAGTCAACAAAAGAATTTCAGTTGAGCAAGCTTTGATGAAAATTTCGAGTAGGTGTGGCTAGTGATTTTGTCAAAACTTGAGTAACAGAAGTTGCAGTAAGCTAAGCATCTCTTACTTTGTTGGATATTTGTTCTGCACACACTTTATCAAGAGTTTAGTTTTATTTGATTTATTTGAATTGTTCTATTATTCCTATTCTTTAGAAAGATGGTCACGTGGGTTTGTTTTTGGGTTTAGTGGAGTTAGTGAGTTAGTGGGATGTTTTCTTATTTTATGGTATGTGGGTCTCTTACGCCCACGTCTTTGTCTTCCGTTTCTCTGTAACCTTATATATAAAGGTTATTTCAATTAAAGATACTTAGCAACAACAGCTTGCGGTGATTCCCATCTCTCATTAAAGTCTTGCTCTTCTCTCCTATTTTGTGTTTTAGTGGTATCAGAGCCAGGATACTTCCAATAAAATGAGAGAAACATGTGAGAGAGAGTTTACCAGTTTACCCAGAAAAGCCGTAGCTTTGCTCTATTTCTTCTTTTATCACCCATGGCCTTAGAGAGCAATTTTTTGCAAGCAGCCATTCCACGCTTTGATGGTCACTATGACCATTGGAGCATGCTGATAGAGAATTTCCTACGGTCCAAGGAGTATTGACCAGTCGTCGAATCTGGAGTTGGAATGCCAGCAGAAGGTAAAATTTTGACGCGTACCGAGAAAGCAGAGTTAGAAGCGAGAAAGCTGAAATCTGGAGTTGGAGTGCCAGCAGAAGGCGAAATTTTGACGGATGCCCAGAAAACAGAGTTGGAAGTGAGAAATCTGAAAGATTTCAAGGCAAAAAATTATCTCTTTCAGGCAATTGATCATCCCATCTTGGAAACTATTCTTTGCAAAGATACTTCCAAGGATATTTGGGATTCTATGAAGATGAAATATCAAGGCTCTACCAGAGTGAAGCGTGCACAACTTCTGTAACATCTCGTAAATCATAAATTAATTTAATTATTAGTTTATTGGGGTAATTTAATTTAAAAGGAATATTAATATAACTTCTTGTTATAAATAATAATAAATTATATGGTTTTAAGGAAATAAGAAATTAGGATAATTAATTATGTTATTTTAGAATATTCAAGGAAACAGGAAAAGTTTGAAATAAATTAAATTGTGAGATTTTTAGAAATTTCGAGTGTTAATGTAAATATTAAAAGGGGCGTATGTGTGAATTTCAAAAGATAAGGGGGGTGCTGGTGCGATTTCGGAAAAGGGACCGAGGATCCCCTTATATATTAATACGCGCGGTATATGTATGAAAGCAGCGGCTGGCGCGGGTGGCTCGCGAGCGTGCGGGAGTGGGCGAGGTCGCGGGTTCAACCCGCGGGTGCGCGTGCGCGAAAAAAACGTCGTTTCGTCAAGGGCGGTGGCCTTTAGTGCTGGCTCCGCGGCTGCCACTTGGTCGCGCCTTAGCCGCTCTTTTTTACTCCTATTTAAGCCCAAATTCAGGCGTTTTTCTTGCAACAGAACAACAAGCAACAGCGAGAAAAAGAATAGCGTGCGCGGGAGAGAAATTGGGAAAAATTGGTGAAGAAATCAAGATTAAATCCAGTTTAATTGAAGTTTTAATTAAACAGGTAAGTAGATAAGTTAGTAATTAACATTCTATACGGTTGAAATTTTATTTAGAGCTCAATTTTGTTAATTTTGGCAAATCATTGGGGTGTTGCAGTTTGTATAATTTTTACCTCTTTTGGACAAAACAAGTCTAAGGATATCTTCGTAAAGGCAAGTTCTTTATACCCTCTACAACATTCCTTTCGTTATCAATTTATTTGACCTCTCTTCATTTGTTTCGGCCGTTAATCGATTATGGAATTTTGAATGATTTACTTTAAATTTAATTTATTAAACCGGCCTCGTAGATTTTATTTGTTGGTTGCTTACAAGGGTTTGTGCCACCCCCCATGCCTGTGGGAATGATGCCGTACTCACCCGGGGATAGGTTCTTAGTTGTTCGGGTATTATTACAGATTTTGGTTGTTCATAGGCTAGAGCGGTTGGCAAGTGGGGGCAAGGGTCGGCTGTTCGATGACGTTGAAGTGACTGTTGTACTGTCTTTCTTAGGCTGTCGGCCGGTCACTCCTATTCACTGACCGTTAACCGGTGTTAGGCACTACTGACTAGCTCTGTCGTTACGTGATTATAGCATGACTAGTTACATTTTATTCTTGTTGCATGGTTTGGTGTGCACATGGGTACGGGCTGCATGTTGGGGTTTTCATAATCTGCTTATGCTTGGTCACGGATATTCTAGCTTGGTTATGTTGCATTCAGCACGGGCATATGTATCGCGTGTGGTTTACTATGTGGGCGGAGCATAGCCTAATGCCTGGATGTATGGGCACTAGTGTATCACGTTGATGCTCACTACGCCATTGCATTTTTATGTGCATTGCATGGTTACTGGTAGTTATTAATTCTCGGACGAGAGGACTGTTCCGAGGGAGCCTATAGCTCGGGTGTAGGGAGTACCGACATGGATACACGGTTGACAGGAGCACCAACCCGGGACAGTGCGCATAGGTTTGTTGAAGACATTTGTTGCCTTTCAGGGCAGCGACAGGTTGGTATGGGACTTGGGTGCTGGGAGTCTTGTGTAGGCCTCAAGGACCTGTATGTGCTTTTATTATGCTATACTGCTATATTGTAGCGTCTCATGACTTGTGTGTACGTGCGGGACTGTGTTTGGGGTAATCTCTTTTTCTATTTATGGCCTTTCTTTTCTTATAAACTTGCAGAGTCTTGCGACTCATCTTGCTTTCCATCATTCCAAGTAAGGGTAAATCGAAGGTCGAGGGCAAAAATCGCACTACCTAGCAGCCGGTAGTGTTGGTATGGTGTACAGATAGTTGCGCCCATTGTCTCTGATATTTTGTCAGTATTTTTGTCTTTTATTTTTTGCTGTGCCGGGTTATTTCTTGTATCTTCTATTGTTGTCACAGGCATTTGTATATATTATTATACTCCATGACCGCTGTTCCAGCGAGGTACTTATGTGCGTGCATATTTGTAGTTGCTTCCACTGTTGTTTTTCTTATGCATGCATGCCAGGGTAAATTCTCGTTTTGTGTTTTATCCTCTTTTCCCTTCCGTAAGTGCTTCTGTTTAGGTAGACCAGGTGGTTGGGATTTCCGAGCAGGGGTGCTTACAACTTCAAGCCTTGAGAAGGGATTTTGAGACTCTACAAATAAAAGACGGAGAATCTATCACTAGCTATTGTGCCCGAACTATGGACATAAGCAACAAGATGCGATTTCATGGTGAGAAAATAGAGGATGTCACCATCGTGGAGAAAATATTGCGTTCCCTCACACCAAAGTTTGATTATGTTATCTGCTCAATTGAAGAATCGAAGGATATAGATGCACTCTCTCTCGATAAATTGCAGAGTTCTTTACTGGTCCATGAGCAAAAGATGAACAGAAGTTCAGTGGTGGAGGAGCAAGCTTTGAAGGCTTCTACTAATACCCATACCTCAAGATTTAGAGGAAGAAGTAGAGGTAGAGGTAGAGGAGGAGGAGATCGAGGCAATAGAGATGGCAATAGGAATTTCAAAGCCAATGATGACCAATTTCAAGGCAAAGGCAGAGGACGAGATTTTGACAAATCCAAGGTAGAGTGCTTCAGATGTCATAAATTTGGTCATTATCATTCTGAATGTTATACTAGGCTGCCTAATGACAAGGGAGAGAAGTCAAATTTTGCTGAAAACAATGAAGGAGAAACTTTGTTAATGGCAGTTCAAGCTGACAAGGAACTAGAGACAAATATTTGGTAGTGGCAATAAGTCTTCTTTTTCTTATTTAAATAAAGGCTTTCGTTCTACAGTTAGTTTTGGTGATTGTTCTACTGTGAATGTGATGGGAAAAGGTGACATTAAGATACGAACCAAGAATGGTTTTGTGGAAACAATTTCTAATGTGCTGTATGTTCCTGACTTAAAAAGCAATTTGTTAAGTGCTGGTCAATTGCAAGAAAAGGGTTACATTATCACTATTTAGAAGGGTGCTTGTGAAATTTATGATCCTATTAAAGGAGTTGTTGCTATTGTGCAAATGAGTTCAAACAGATTGTTTCCCTTGAAGATTGAAAATGTTCAATCTTGCTTGATGGCTGAAGTGAAAGATCCTTCATGTTTGTGGCATTTTCGATATGACCACTTGAGTTTTGGTGGATTGAAGATCCTCCAACAGAAGAATATGGTGACTGGTCTTCCTCAAATTTCAACTCCTTCCCAAGTTTGTGAAGAATGTGTTGTTGGTAAACAACATCGTTCTTAATTCCCAAAAGGAAAGTCATGGAGAACAAAAGAGGTTTTGGAGTTGGTTCACTCTGACATTTGTGGGCCGATAAGACCAACTTCTAATGGAGGAAAAAGATACTTAGTTACTTTCATTGATGATTATTCTCGAAAAACTTAGGTTTATTTTTTACAGGTAAAATCAGAAGCTTTTAGTGCATTTAAAACCTTTAAGGCTCGTGTTGAAAATGAGACGAGAAAGACTATTAAGACTCTCCAAATTGATCGCAGTGGTGAATATTGCTCTACAACATTTGAGGATTTTTGTGAAGCTCATGGCATTCGAAGAGAGCTCACAATTGCTTATACACCGCAACAAAATGGTGTATCAAAGAGGAAAAATTGAACCATTCTCAATATGGTGCGAAGCTTGCTGGCAAGAGGAAGAATCCTAAAGACTTTTTGGCCGGAAGCAATAAATTGGAGCATTCACATCTTGAACAGAAGTCCCACTCTTGCTGTTCAAAATGTGACACCAGAGGAGGCTTGGAGTGGAAGGAGACCAGCTGTAGATCACTTCAGAATTTTTGGGTGCATCGCCTATGCACATGTCTCAGATGAGAAGAGGAAGAAGCTTGATGATAAAGGCGAAAAGTGTGTCTTTCTTAGTGTTAGCGAAACATCCAAGGCATACAAACTGTTCAATCCAATAACAAAAAAGATTGTAGCCAGTAGAGATGCCATTTTTGATGAAGAAAGCACTTGGGATTGGGATAGGCAGCAACCTACTCAAGTCATATATGATAGTGAAGTTAAAGAAGTAGCTCCAATGCTCGAAAATTCAGTAAATGCTATTCCAACAGCCGCTGATATTTCACCAATAGCAGGAGAAGTTAGTGATGCTGCAGCTGAATCTCTTCGTCGTGTTCGAAAAAGGCTCGCATGGATGCAAGATTATGAGGTAACTGGAATTGATGCAAATGATGATGCAATAACTCATTTTGCATTGTTTGCAGATTGTGACCCTACAACTTTTGAAAGTGCTATCAAAGAAACAAAATGGCAGCAGGCAATGGATGCTGAAATTAAAGCTATTGAAAGGAATGACACTTGGGAGCTAACTGATCTTCCAGAAGGGCATAAAACCATTAGTGTAAAATGGGTCTTCAAAACAAAGCTCTAGGAAAACGGTGAAGTTGACAAGTATAAGGCGCGGTTAGTGGCTAAGGGATATAAGCAAGATATGGAGTTGATTATACAGAAGTTTTTGCTCCAGTTGCAAGACATGACACAATCAGATTGGTGATTGCATCGGCAACGCAGAATTCGTGGCTTATCTTCCAGTTGGATGTCAAATCGGCGTTCTTGCATGGAAACTTGGAAGAAGAGGTATTTGTTGAACAAGACCCTGGTTATACTAAGATCAGAAATGAGCATAAAGTTTATAAATTAAAGAAGGCTCTTTATGGACTAAAACAAGCTCCATGAGCTTGGTATAGTTGCATTGAGGCTTATTTTCTAAAAGTAGGTTTTCAGAAATGCCCTTATGAGTATACACCATTTGTTAAAATTGGAGATAAAGGGAAATTGCTCATAGTCTGCTTGTATGTTGATGATCTCATTTTTACTAGAAATTGTGATCTCATGTTTAAAGAATTCAAGAAGTCTATGATGGATGAGTTTGAAATGACTGATCTTGGTAAGATGCATTATTTTCTTGGCATAGAAGTAATGCAATCTGATGATGGGATTTTTATTTCCCAAAAGAAGTATGTGTGAGAAATGTTGGACAAATTCCAGATGAAGGATTGCAATCCTGTGAACACTCCAACTGAGTTTGGCTTGAAGCTAAAGAAAGATTATGAAGGCAAAAAGATGGACAACACACTTTACAAGCAAATTGTAGGCAGTTTGATGTATCTAACTGCTACAAGACCAGACATCATGTATTCTGTGAGTCTCATAAGCAGATACATAGAGAATCCAACTGAGATGCATTTGTTAGCTGCCAAAAGAATTCTTTGTTACTTGCAAGGCACTAAGGATTTTGGATTGTTCTACAAAAAGGGTGAAAAGTCAGATTTACTTGCTTTTACTGACAGTGATTATGCAGGAGATCAAGATGATAGAAGAAGCACTTTGGGTTATGTTTTTATGTTGGGCACAGGGGCTGTTTCGTGGTCTTCCAAGAAGCAGCCAATTGTCACTTTGTCAAGTACAAAAGCTGAATTTGTTGCTACTACAGCTTGTGCATGTCAAGCTATTTGGCTGAGAAGAATTCTTGAGGAGCTTTAGTTCCAGCAAGAAGGAGCTACTATAATCTTTTGTGACAACAACTCAACCATTAAGTTATCAAAGAATCATGTGCTACATGGAAGAAGCAAACACATTGACGTGAAGTATTATTTTCTGAGGGATCTCAGCAATGATGGAATAATTGAGTTGAAGTATTGCAGAAGTGAAGATCAGCTGGCTGACATATTTACTAAACCCCTCAGATTGCTTCCCTTTCAAAATCTGAGAAGGTTGATGAGTGTTTACACTATGGAAAAATCTAATTGAAGTTGGAGCTGCATAAACTGAAACTAGAAAGTTTTAAGTTTAAGGGAGGGATTGTTGGATATTTGTTCTGTACACACTTTATCAAGAGTTTAGTTTTATTTGATTTATTTGAATTGTTCTATTATTCCTATTCTTTAGAAAGATGGCCACGTGGGTTTGTTTTTGGGTTTAGTGGAGTTAGTGAATTAGTGGGATGTTTTCTTATTTTATGGTATGTGGGTCTCTTATGCCCACTTCTTCGTCTTCCATTTCTCTGTAACCTTATATATCAAGGTTACTTCAATTAAAGATACTTAGCAACAGCAGCTTGCGGTGATTCCCATCTCTCATTAAAGTCTTGTTCTTCTCTCCTATTTTGTGTATTATACTTTTAATTCTATCAATAAAATTAATTCAAAAACATGTAACGATTTATTCAAAATATAGAAGGGGAAAATTGTTTTTATCAATCTATTTATAGTTTTTCTCATATAAAACCAAAATCTGCATTTTATTAGTGTGCAACAACATTGCATGATTATTTGTGATTATGGCAATGCTATTATTTTAAGTATCAAGTGCTAAAAGGTCAAAATTACTGTTTATCTGATTGTGTGAAATTTTTATCTCACTGTTTTTTTGGGTGTTTTGATTTTCAAGTTTAGCTAGTATTTGTGTTTTCATCCAGGAAATGAAATATTGAAAATTTGAAGATTTCAATTTTGCTAATGTGTCTTCCTCGAATGATCGAAGAACAATGTAAGACACAAAATCACTCTTTATAACATGATTGAAAATATTGAAATATTTTTCTATGGATGAATGCTTTGTTATTTATACCTTTCTACAAGTTAATATGGATAATAATAGAAGTCTAAATATGGATATAAATATCAATAGTTTTGGTGAAGAAATGAGTAATCAAGACTTCTAGATTTTAGTGATGATGAGAAATATCCTGTAGTTGATGAAAGGTGTGGGGGTTCAAACGATTAGTTTGAAATGGACATCGATAGCGAGGTAGACCCAAAAATTGGAATGACGTTTGACACAACAAAAAAAACATATGATTTCTATAATAGATATGCAAGGCATGTTGGCTTCAGTGTAAGGATATTATGAACAAACAAGAATAGATTTGACAAAAATAAAATCCAACAGTAAGCACTAGTTTGTTCATGTGAGGGCACTACTAGAAAAGTCAAGACACCTGAAAGAAAAAGAGATAGTTGGTGGTTTGATTGTAAAGTAAAATTTGTGATTAAACGGATTCTCAACGATAAGTATAGACTAATTGAGTTCAATTCAGAGTATACTCATGATTTTGTCCCACTAGAGCATTCCCATTATTTGAGGTCCCATAGGAAAATCGATTTTTTAGAAGCTGAACTTTTAAACAAAATGCGTTCATTTGAAATAAAGTAAGGACAAATTTTCTCTTACATGTGTGAAGAACTTGGTAATGCCTAAAACCTTAATTTCACAAGATTTGACTGCAATAATTTATTATAAAGAACATGAGCTAAATTTTTCAAGAAGAGTGATGCCGAATGTCTCCTTAAATGCTTCAAACAAAAGAAAGGGGAAAACAAACATTTTTTTTTACTCTTTTCAAACCTGTGAAGATGGTGAGATACGTAGTGTATTTTTTTATGATGCAAAATTGAGACAGGATTATGGGTTATTTGGTGATGCGGTATATTTCGATAAAATATTTTGGACAAACAATTATGACATGTTATGTGCACCAATTGTCGGCATCAACCATCATGGGCAAACATCACTTTTTGGATGTGGTCTACTTGATGGTGAAACAATGGATGCAGTAATATGGTTGTTTACTACTTTTTTTAAGGCTATGGGAGGGGAAAATTGAAAAGCATATTTACAAATCAATCTGCAGCTATATTAAGTGTTGTTGATGCAGTATTGTCGGAAGCCCACCATTGATTGTGTTTGTGACATTTATGTCAAAATGTTGCAAAGAGCTTGAGTAATAATGGATATAAATCATTTGCACCACAATTCAAAACTTGCATGTATAATCCAGAAACAGTTGAAGAATTTGAACAAAATTAGGACAAATTACTTGAAGATAATAGGCTAAGAGGTAATGAGTGGTTGCAAAGAACATATGAGTTGAGAAAGAAAGGGGCTCAAGTGTACAGTCATGCTCACTTTTGTGTTGACATTACCACTTCTAGAGAAGTGAGAGCATCAATAAGTTTTTAAAGGATTATTTTAATCATGTTAGAATTGTTCTTCAGGAGTTTGTAAGTCTATACTCCAGGGCCATGGATACTCATCATGAAAAAGAAAGGGAAGTTGAACACTTAACATAATAAAAAAACACCTAATTTGGTTGGTAATTGGTGTGTAGAGCTAAAGCAATAAAAAAATACACAAAAAAAAATATTTTATTGGTTACAAGAAGGTACTAAGCAAACTATTGATTTGTTATTGAAATTGGACAATGATGATGGAACTATTCATACCTATAGAGCTAAAGAGATTGAAGGTCGACAAAGGATTCACACACTTACATACAACTACTAGAAACAAACAGTGTTGTGCACATGTAGAAAATTTGAGTTAGATGAAATCCTTTGTTCACATGCATTGAAGTTGTTCTGCCACTTAGAGTTCAAAAGTTTACCTCTTCAATACTATTTGAAAAAATGGACACAAACAACTACATATGAAGTTATTTGTGACCCCATGGGAGAGATAATTTCAAATGACAATGACCTAATGTTAACAACTCATTATAGTGAGTTATGACATATTTCACAAAGAATTGTGTCTAAGGGTTCAAGGTGTCTTGATGTTTTTTCATTAAGCAAGTTACTATTACTAAAAGTGGAAGAAAAGGTTTAGGCCTTTATAGCCACCGATGAAGATGTGAACAAGAACATTTCGATCGACACATATCATAATTCGGTATCAAACTTGCAGCAAGAGCCACAATTGAGAGACCCAACAAAAAGATGTTCAAAAGGCTAATGTAGCAAAAAAATTAAAGGTCCAATGGAAATCAAATCATGAAAGAAGAAATTGCCCAAAGTAATGGGTTAGTTGTTGATAGGGCTTAATTGTTTATATATTTTTATCTAATTTTATTTTAATCTTATGCTATTTTTTCTACATAAAATGTGTGTTTATATGAATTTTATATTATTTTAATCTTTTTTTGTAGGAACCCAACAAAGGATATCATTTCGAAGATTTGGGTGTAGAAAGAAAAACATATATATATATATATATTATAAAGTTAATTTTAAAATTAATATTATAATATAAAAAAGTAAACAAATATTTTAAATAATTAATATTATAATATAATTAAAGTTATTATAATTAATAGTATATTAAATATTATATATTATTTTATATCTTAAATTATAATATTTATATATATAATAATATTTATTTACTAGAGATAACCTGTGCCTAAAGGCACGATACACCTAAAAAAAGTAAATATTAAATTTAAACACGAAATAATTAAATATTGAATATGGTTATCAAATAATGCATAACACATCACTTACTCTATTGTATAAAAGAAATTAAAATTAAAATGCACACCAGATATTAAATTATATTCACCTTTATTCCATTTAATATTACCTTTAAGAGTATCAACATGTAAATTTTTTTTTCTTAAAATTAATAAAGACATTTTTTAAGAAATTCAACACACTATCCTATAAAAATTAATTTTTTATTAAAAATTAATAAAGATATTTTTTATATTAAAAGTAAATATTAACTCTGTTTGGACAAAAGATAAGATGGAGCAAATTGTGCAAGATCTGGTGATTTTATAAATTCTCCCATCTTTACTTTGTCTTATACTCAGCAAGTGTTTGACAACCTGTTCAAACATTCCTTCATGATTTTTGATAAATTTTTTAATACTTTTTTCAAAATTAAGGTAGATCCCGATCTTCACTGGGATTAGAAGTAAAAATATATGTAATTTTTATTTTATTATATCACTATTTTTTCTATAAAAAAAAAACTTTCCAATCAATTTTCATTTTATCTCTCTCCCAAATGCACCGTTTAGATAATGCATCATTGGTCTACTCAAGCATAGTTCATTAAGTCAAACATAGAATGCATCTTACTAATGAAATAAAGCTATATTATATGAAATAAAGGTAAAAAATCATAATAATTTAATATAAAATAATTTAACATCTCAATAAATCATAACTCATAAATCATCATTTCTTTATATCCACACAACTCAAAAAATTCATTTATAAAAAATAAAAATTAGAAAATCATTTCCAATTCATCCAAAATACCTGTCATTCAAAATATCTTTGGTTTGTTTATTTACTGCTCTCTTTAACAAAAAAGTGACATCCCTTGTTAATAGACCAAAATATATTATCTAAAAATTTTTTAATAGACCAAAATATATTAATATTTACATAATTTATTTTAAAATTTTAAGAAAAAAAAAGGATCGTTAATGTATGAATTCAATCTAATCAATTAGTTAAATTTAATTAAGGAATGTCAATTAAATAAATTGAGCAAATTGTATGATGGTATTTATGATGGTATTTACTATTTATATATTAAAAATAGTTCAAATCGTGGGTTGTGGACAGTGATACTTTCCCACTTGCAAGCCTCTCTTCTTTTCAAATACTCACTTTTCCCATCTTCTCTATGCATAAAAGGGCATGTAAAAGACAAAATTGTTCAGAGGGAGCCATGCTCATTTCCCACCACCCAACAACTTATTATCTCTGCTTTCAAATTAATTAAATATAATAGTTATCAATGTACTAAAATGCTATATTATTGACCTTCAATCATATAGCTCAACTAAAGGAACTATATGCATTGAAACTATATACACATTATCCATATATTACTGTATTACACCAATTATAATTAAAATAATAAGATAAAAGTTGAAAACAAAGACGAACACATGAAACCAAATGAAAGAATATCTAAATGAAAAAACTAAATGAAACAATATCTGTATGTATGCATCTAAACAATATCTCAAATGAAACCAAATGAAAAACTACCCAAAATTTCAGTTCCCAGGAAAAGATTTCAACTTCCATTTTACAACTCACCCTAAGCAAATTCAAATGCACATATTAACACAGAGAACCAAGAATTCGACTTTCATTCTCATTTAAACTCAAAACACACACACACGGGGGTATATAAATATGTGGCATCCAGGAACAATACAGAAAGAAAGAAAGAAAGAAAGACAGATTAATATATATGCAGAACACACACATACACAATATATACACGCACACACAACACACACATACATATACACAACAAACATCACACACACACACATATATACATATACACAGCAAACATCACAAACACACACACACACACATATATACATATACACACACGCACACAACACGCAACAACTAAGATCTGGCCGCAGCAGCGAACGACGGAGCGGGTGGGTCAGAGAGAGAAAGAGAGAGGGAAGGAGAGAGGCCGTGAGTGGGTGGGTCAGTGAGAGAGCAGCCGTTCGCCGCCGTGGGTGACCTCTCCCGCCTCTGCTACTCAGATGGACACTATAACCCGCGGGTGTGGGTTTGAGAGAGAGTGGGGGAGAGATGGAGTGGGTGAGAGGCGAGAGCTTGAATGAGAGAGAGAGAGAGAGAAAGAGAGAGACAGAGAGAGAAAGTGAAAGGTGAGAGCAAGTGATGCAGAGAGTGAGAGGTGAGAGAGAGAGAGTGGGTGAGAGATGAGAGCTTGAGTGATGAAGAGAGTGAGAGGCGAGAGAGAGAGAGATGTGAGAACTTGACTGCGTGAGAAAATTTGAGAAACTAAATGAGGCAGTGCTTTGAGTTATTAGTTGGGCGGGAAAATCTGTAATCTCAGCCGTTAATGTATCAAAAATTGATCCTAACCATTAAAATGTCTATATATTTTAGACAATTCAAAAACAGTTCTGTCATATTATATAGATATATGTTATGTGGCAGTATCGTGAGATGAGCTTTTTGGGCTAGGGTTATGTCAATGCTAATATATATATATATAATATGATATAAAAGAAGGATTAGAGAAGGCTTCTGACGCGACTCAGTCAAGGGAAAATTGGAGACTTCTAGGCATGTACAGTGGAAACGATGGAGACAACGAAGAATTGAAGTAGCGGACGAAGGAAAAAAGAAAGATTGGAACAGGTAGCGGCACAACGCGTAGCATCAATTACAATTTTTGGGAAGAAGAAGAAGAAGAAGAAGAAGAAGAAAAGGAGAAGAAAAAAAAAAGAGAAATGGAAGAAAAAAAATAAGAAAAAATAATGAGATTTTTGGAATTTTTCAGCATGGGAAGTGATCAAGTACGTGGGTAAAAATTTGTAGAAGCATGTTATGTTTAAATTATAAATTTTACGCGATTAAAATTAATTAATTTGAGTCCCGGTTGTGCTATTTGCCAGAAAATGATTTAATTTACCTCGGGAGCTCGAGAGAGGTCGGAATCAGCTGGTTTCAGGCAAGTTCCAATTCCTTTCCTCGTATTCCTTAATTCCCGTGAGAAACCCTGTGATTTCTCATATTTTATACCCTCCCTTCGTCTGTTTCGGCCCGTTTACTAATTATGAAATTTGAAGTGTTTAATTTAAATTTAATCTATTAAGCGGGCTTCAATGATTTTATTAGCGTGATTTAATTTAAAATAAATATGAGACTTGTTGAGATTTTAATTGTGGTGCACTTACATGGGATTTTAGACAGCTAAATTAATTATATTACACAGTAGATTTATTTAATTAAATCTGCGATTTTATTTATTGCCAGCGAACGTTTTACTTCGCAGCGGGAGTGCAAGAAAGGCAAGAAACAGTCGTGTAAAGGCAAGCTCCTGACCCTCTCCTCACGATCTTTAATTCCCGTGAAAGACCCTGCGATTTTCTGTATTTTATCATCTCCCTTACTTTAATTCGGCACCTAGCCTTGTTTGTTGAATTATTATTCATTTGTTTTAATTTAAATTAAATCCGAGGCTTCTATAATTTTATTCGTTGTGAGCCTACGGGGGTTTGTACCACCCCCATTCCTTTCGGAATGATGCTGAACCCAGTTTGGGGAATTAGGTTCCTAGTCGTGCGAGTTTTATTTACGGTTTTTCTCAGATTTACTTATGATTTGGTTAGAGCTATTGAGCAGTGGGGCAGAGGTCGACTGTTTGGTGACGTTGGGGTAGACTATTGTACGGCTCTGAAGTGGACCGTCAGTCGGATACTCCTAGTCACTGACCGTTGACCGGTGCCAGGCACTGCTGACTAGCTCTGCCGGTATGTGATTTATTGCATGAGTAGATACATTGTATTATTGTTTATGATTTGATATGCACATGGGTACGGGATGCACATTGGGATATTCATTACTGAGTATGCTTGGACACGGACATTCTAGCTTGCTTAGGTTGCATCCAGCGCGGGCATATGCATAGCGTGTGGTTTACTATGTGGGCGGAGCATGGCCTGATGCCTGGATGTATGGGCGCCAGTGTATCACGTTGATGCTCACTACGCCATTGCATTTCTATGTGTATTGCATGGCTACTGGTAGTTATTAGTTCTCGAACGGGAGTACCGTTCCGAGGGAGCCTATGGCTTGGTTGTCGGGAGTACCGACGGGGACGGGCGACGGGAGTACCGGCCTGGGATCGCGCGCGTAGGTTTGTGGACATATTTGTTGCCTTTCAGGGCAGCGGTAAGTTGGTATGGGACTTGGGTGCCGTGTGTCTTATGTGGGCCCCAAGGACCGGTATGTGCTTTTGTTACACTCTTCTATTGTGTTGTAGCGTCTCATGACTCTTGTGTATTTGGGGGTTTACTTTGGGGAGAGTTTTCTAGTTACGTTCAGCTTTCGGCCTTTCTTTTCCTTATACTTGCTGAGTCTCTCGACTCACTTTGCTTTCCATCATTCCAAGTAGTGCCAGCGTGGGTCCGAGCAAGGGAGTCAGCGTCTAGCAACAAAGTCGGTATGGTGTACAGGCAGTCCCATCAATCTCTGTCAACTCTGATGGTTGTGTAGGGTCTATTCTCTTATTTTTGTACTATGCCAGGTCACTTCTTGTGTCTCGTGTATGTTGACACAGGAGTCTGTTTTCATTTATTGATCTTGTGATCGTTGTGCTAGTGGGGCACCGGTAGTGCATGCATGTGTTTTGCTTCACTTCCGTTGCTTTTATTTTTGCGTATGCATGCCAGGGTGGTGCTAGTCTTGTGTTCATTTTTTTTCCCCTTCCGTAAGTGCTCCCGTTCGGATAGTCTGGGCGACTGGGATATCCGGGTGGGGGTGCTTACATTATTAGTGGCGGAACTTAACATGAGTTCATCTTAATTGACATAATAAAAAAACATGTTGTATTTTGGTTTTAACTGCAATTATATAGAACTGAATGAAGAAAGGGGATTTATTTAACCAAGAGAAAGTAGTTGGACCAATGCTTAAAGAGTTAACTAAATTGTGTATTTTCAACTCATTGTGACTAATACGTTTACCATTTGTATCTTGAATAGAGATCTAAATTTTTTTGTTAGTCTTGTGTGCTTAACCATTTACTTTAACCGTTGTTTCTTTCATTTCTATCAATATATTAAATTCTATGTTGAGAACACTTTTCTAATAAAAAAATGTTAACATAACCCATGATATATATACATATACAAACTTTTTCATTTTAGATGTTTGTACCTCTGAAAATAATTAGAAGCCAACAATTCTCTAGTTTGTCAACATCAAACTTCATGAATTAACCTACATTATAGAAAACAGTGGTTCACTAAGTGTAAGTTACTAATTAATCCCATATTTAGTTTATTTTATTTTTTTACTCGTTACTTTTATTCGTCTCATACATGCTATATATTTTTAGGTTTTTAGGTTATCAACTAGGAGATTCTTGTAGTTGGGAAATGTATTTTGAAGTTCAAAAAAATGTGAAGTGAACAATGCAATGTATCTTCATGATTTTATGTAGAACAATATGTTGTGTAGGGAAACAATCATTTACATTTTTATTATTACTTTTGTTGAGACACAATGAGCATTTGGATTTACTATTGATCATACTGGTGAAGCAATGGCATATTAGATACTTAATAGAGTACTTTGTTTAAACTAAATTTTAGTGCTTGTTTGAACTAAATTATGAGTTTTTTTTTTCTTTTGTATTTGAACCTATCCTTATTAGGTTATTGATCTGCATCCATGGAATCAGTTAAGCTGCTTTGGCATCTTTGGAATTGCTTGCTGACTGTTAAAATTCCACTTTTGATATGCTATGCTTATTGGTAAGTTTGCGGTTAGCCTTAACGATTGGCTTTTGGGGGGTGAGGGTTTTGTTTGTAAAACTAATAATGTTCATACATTATACCAATATTGGAGGATATAGTAATGCTTCCTCGAACTACACTCGTTAGTTTTCAACACATTATTTATCATAAAGTTAATCAAAAGGCAGACTGTCTTGATAAGGAAATTTCGAACAGTTAGGAGGATATGAAATTCTGTCTTGGTAGGCGAGTTTTGCTTCCTGTGGTTAGTGGGGTTGAGCTGAAACTCTATTTAGTCTTACTGCCTGAAGCAAGGTTTTGTTATACATTTTTCCAAATAATAATGTGGATGCATGCTATGGAGGCTTGTGTATGTTGTGGTTGTGGCAGATGAGTGAATGAAAGCTTGGTGGGTTTGGCTGGCATGGTTGGGAATTGCAAGATTGATGGCTGGCATATCTCTGCTACTTTCCTGCTCTGGAGGGTGGGATTTCCTATTTGATTGTTGGCGCTGGGGTTTCTTACAAGATTGTTGGCACTGCCGCTATTATGATTTCTATTTTGTGATAGTTCTCAACATATTACCAAATTCTCAGGTGTCAAAGGGCACAATAGAATTCTAGCAAAAGATGGACACAAATGGAATTTTATAATACCAAGTTCAATATAATTCAAATCAAATTAAACATAACTACATTCTTCATCATAGTATGACTATAATCCCTTTTACATGAACAAAAGCTACATAAACATACATTTAGACACAAAACTACATAGGGGTACACCATTCCACTACTTAATAGGGACTATAATCTTTCTTGTATATGCTTGCACTAGAGAACCAACTTGTTTTCACCAAATTGTATAAGACCAATCCAAAAACTATCCAACTAAACAATAACAGTGTCATTAACCGACTCTTGATTCTCTTCTAATTCTCAAGCTCCCTCAACAGATGATTTCTATTCCTCATCAAACCATATAGTGGCCGGGAAGATCAATCATTGGTGACATTATGAAACCACTCAAAATAATCGTAGCCACGTCCAGTAGGGCCATAATTGCCACACCCAAAGAATCTTCTTCTTGCATTTCTTAGGGTCATTGATGTAATCGATGGAGCAATCTGGCCACAATAACAGATTTTCATCACTGGTGATGCATGTCTATTATTTGAAGTGCTACCCATTGATTGGGATATTCGACTATGGTATGACTGTGAACGAACCATTTGTCTGTATAGTAAGAATGAGATCATATTAACATAATGGTAAAGTCATTACAAATGTACAACACCTCACAAATGTTTGTTGTTGATGTTATGTTATAGTTATTGTTTTATGCTATGGAAGTAGTCAAATCATCTTTAAAGCTACACAATTTTAAATTTAAGTTTAATTTTATATTTTTGTTGTCTGGTAAAAAAATTTGTGTTAATTTTATGTTCGTCATGAGTGAACCATTAATTAATTTTATTAATGATAACTATCGAATAATAAAAGATAGGTAATAAGTTATGAGAATTTAAAAATTTAAGAATTGAATAAAGAAGGCTAAGAAATTCATGTTTTGACTACTATTTACAACAAAAATTTCCACAATATTATCAGCCCAAAATAGTGAACAATATATCAAACATCCAATTCCTTGTTTTCTTGGATTGGCAAGGAATTGATATAAAATGAACAAAATATCAACAAATTCACTTTCTTTACATTTACATTCCCTGAAAATAAACCCCAAGTTTGTCTATTATAATGTTCAAGAAACATGCGTGTGCAAAATCTCTCAAACACTTGAGAACCTAGATGTTGATGGCCCAGAAGGATTTAACTCTTAAGCAATACCCAGAATACAAATACAACAAATATATAAAAAAAATCATTTTGGTTGCCATTCTTTCTTATTTCCTGCTCAAAGAACCCAGAGTTTAGGGTTTTATAACTCATCAATGAGATACAGATCAAGTAAAGAGGTGAAACAAATTCAAGACAAAAGAAAAATCGATCAAAGTAAAAATCAGGGGACAGGGTGTGAGAAACACAAACTTGAGGGAAAATCTGAGGCTAAAAAGTTCCAAAAGAGATCGAGACGGAGAGAGAGACATCGTTGTTAAAAGGGACGCTAGAGGACCAATGCCACTGCTGGTGCTCACCAATGATGGCAGGAGAAGACGCCGCCAGAGGTGGAGGTGGACAACACGTCGGAGAGAACCAGAAGATAGAGACGTCGCTGCTAAAAGAGACGCTGAAGGACCATGACCGTTGTTGGTAGGGACGCTAGATGTGGAAGTGGACAACACACCAGAGAGAAAGACACCACTGTTGGAGGGGATGCCGGAGGACCCCAATCACTGCTAGTGGGGATTGACGACAGTAGAAGATGATGCATGAGGTGGAAGGGGATGACATGTTAGAAAGAGAGAGACGCTGCTACTGGATGGGATGCTGGAGGACCGCTACTGTTGCTGGTAGGGACTGACGATGGTAGTAGGAGACGACATTGGAGGTGGAGGCGAACGACATGCTAGAGAGAGAGAGACGTAGTTGTTGAGGAGACGTTGAAGGACCATGACTGCTATTGGGGGGATCGATGACTGCAATAGGAGACGCCACCGAAGGTGGAGGCAAACAACACACCAGAGAGAGAGATGTTAATGCTAGAGGGGACGTAGGAAGACTGAGACTATTGCTAGTAGGGATTGACAATGATAGTAAGAGATGACTCTGGAGGTGGAAGTGGACGATATGTTGGAGAGAGAGAGACACCGCTGCTATAGAGGACGCTGGAGGACTACAACAGCTATTAGTGGGGATCGACCATGGTAGTAGGTGATGACGCTAGAGGTGAAGGTAGATGACAAATCGAAGGTCGAGGACCACAATTGGAGAGAGAGAGAAGTGGTTGGGTGGGAAAACAAAACATTGGGCTATGTAAATTTTTTTAAAATAAAACTTTTTTTTTTGTTTGAAAACTAAGAGAATAGATGTTTACCCCCTTTAAATTGACAGAGGTTACATGAACCCCCGTTAAAGGGGGTGCACAAAATTGCACTCAATCAACACTATACTTAATTAGATAAATGATGAAGATATTACGAGGTGGCAGCTGCACCTTCCCTCCCTGCCTCTTCAGTCGTACCTGCAATGGAGACGGGGACTTACTCCCCCGATCGATCTCCAATGATCAAGTTAGATATCTCCTCTTAGGCCCAATTACTTAAATGGTATATTCAAAGTAGAAAAGAAAAGTCCCCTTCTACTTACCTCGCCTTCTCTTTTTAACCTTTTCTCAGGATAGGGATCCTTGAGAGATCTTCGGGATCATCCCTCCGCTTTCCTCGAAATCTTCCTGATAAGGATTCCATAATAGCATCCGTCCCCGAAAGGTTCGGAATAGCTACTGCCTCCGTGACCTTCGGCGAGATAGTCTGTCCCCACGAACTCGGAGATTTCCTTGCTGAGTACCTATCCGATTAGTGTGATGACGCTTATCCGCCACATGTCTTTTAGATCTATGCGAGATAATCGTAGGCGAAACTCCCTATTAGGAAACATATGCCCTGGCCGCCATTGGATGCCTGTCCGGGGTATTGGCGTAACTATGGGACCGAGGGCCTTCTCCTCATCACTTGCCCCCCCACTTCTTGAGCTCTTTGGCCCAAAGACTCAAGGAGTGGCAAGGCTCTTGCAGCTCCGCCTCCTACCTTCCCGATGGTTGGTATCCAGGAGGTCCAGGGAGTTGATGTGTCTTTTCCTTGGCGTGCGTCTAGAGGGCACAGGTACCAATTTGTTCACACGACGATACCCCTTCCCGATGCGCTGTCCAAACCTTCTCGTCTTTCGAGCCACGTCGGCCCAATGTAGTTAATGCCCATTATTACTTCGTCCTTTGGCCTTTTACTCCCCTGATTTAAATAGGAGTCTTCCACTCCTTCTTCGTTTCTCCTCCGATTCTCTTTGCTTTTTACCTTCTTTGCATTTTTAAGCTTTCTCCTCTCCCCACATCACTTTCTTCTCTTTCCGTACTATGGCGATTACTGGATCTGGGAAATTCAACTCAGCCGGCGCAGAGCTTATTGAGTGGGAGAACCACCCTGCCGCCTCTATCCCTTGCCAATGGATGAGCGAGACGGAGTGTCAACAGTTCAAGGAGAAATATAACATCCCCGAAGAGTGGGAAGTGGAATTCAACAACCATCTGCGAGCGTGCCATCCTGTCGCCGCCCGTCTTTGTATTTACAAGTGCGTATTTGATAGAGGCTTTCGCCTCCCCCCCGAAGAAGGGTGATGTCCTTGCTTCAACATCTCACAATTGCTCCAGCCCAGCTATCTCACTTCGGATGGCGGTACTTGATGGGCTTCCTCCTCATCTTCCATTCTGGCAAGATAGAGCCATCAGGGGACCTCTTTGATTACTTCTTCACAACCAACCGTGACCCAGGAGGCTGGATCTCCATTTCCCCCCAGATCGTGAAAGATGGCCGTCTCCTCGCCTCTAAGGAGCACCACAATCTTGAAGTTACTGCCTCGACGCTCAAGCAATCTAGTGGGTCGAAGGACTCTGACAACTGGAAAGAGCGTTTCGTCTTTGTCCGCCCCAGGCCATCCGGCTCTTCCCAAGAAATCTAGTCTGTCTACAATGGGTGGACTCTAGACACTAAACATAAACGTCCGAACGTCGAAGCAATAAAAAATTCCGCCAGCTGGCTTATGAAAAACAACCGGAACTGGGAGAAGGGATGGCTTTCTAACCCGAGCCTTACCCAAGCGGGCTTAGACGGTGAAAATTGTGAGCTTCTTTTCCTTCACCTCTATCCTTGTTTTCCCTTATTCTCTCTTTTTATATATTTGATTTTTACCGCTACTTCCTTCGCAGTTGAAGACCTTTGGGAAATAGCTTATTCCCCTATCTCTGGGGGTATGATTTTGGACTTTCCCAAGAGTAAGGGCCCTTTGGCCCCTCCTAGTGACAAGAAGATATCAGAAAAGGCCGCACCTTCCCAACGAGCCCCGAAGAAGAGTAAGAAAGCTTCAACACCTTCTAGATAGCGAAGAACGGTGGAGGGAGATCCTCGGACTTTCCAAGAGGCTTCCCAGAGCGGCGCCACCAGGGGTTCGAGGAACCCATCTTCAAAGCCCCTCGGTTCTCAAACTAGAGACCCCCCGAATGCATAGTAGAAATCCACCACCGCGCCTGCCCCCTCGCCGATCCCCTTTGAAGATGATTCGGCAACCATCGCACAAGTGCTTGCTGCGGCTTGCACGGAGGCACAGGAAAAACAAACCCTGGCAGGTACGGAGCCCACTGCCACGTCTCCCAGCATTCCTATCAGTTCGGTTTTTAAACAAATATTAACGCCATTAGCACCAGCGGGGCGCTCAGAGCTAACGGGGGAGGCTTCGCTGGAAGAGGCTTCTGTGTTATCAACGAAGGAAATATTAGCCCGCCGGACAAAACGCCGCTAGACAGAAACTACCTCCTCGACCGCCACTTCCTCCGAACCTCCGGCTCTTGAAGCCACCAATGCCCCCTTAACAACTCTGGCCCTACCGAGCACTCTACGAACCCTGAATGAAAGCAACTACTGTGCCGAGATTCTGAGGGTATGATCATAATCCTTCTTATTTTGAACTTCTTTTATGCGTGTGAGTCTTAACCCATATTCTGTTTCCACTTCCTCAGAACCTTGTAGGGTTCCCAGGTTCAGTCTCTCGGCGGGAATCCGAACACCGCGCCCGGATAACCTCCCTGGAGTTCGAGGTCGAAAGGCTCCGAGGGCTTGAGTCCCTCTCTTCCCAACTGTCGAGTCTCGAGCATCGTGTTCACATTTTGACCAAGTCTGTTGAGCTGGCACAAAAAGATGCCGACTCGCCAACGAAGCTGAAGCTCAAGTGCGCGAGGATCTGGAGTTAGTCCAGAAAAACATGCTTGAGGCTAATTAGGCCAATTCCCTGCTCGGGGAGGAACTGGACGCCACGAAGGGTGTTAATTATCAGCTTTAAGAGGATATAAAAAGGCTTACTCTAGAGCTGAAAGGGGCCAAGAAGGGACAGGTCGAGGTGCTGGAGTCTTATTCCTGGTGCAAGGAAGACCTTCGCACTGCTCATGCCCAACTCTAATCCGCCCTCAAGGATGCCCAAGTGGCTTTTCAAAATGGTCGTGAGGATTTTCGAAACTCTGAAGCTTATGCTGCGGAGCTAGAAGAAGTTCTTCGGGGCGGGTTTGAGCACATGAAGAAACTCACCAAAGAGCGCTTCCCAAACCTGGATGTAGACTCCATCCCCTTCGATGTTGCTGTCGCCTTGTCCTCTTTAGAGTAGATATTTTTGTATTCAAACTTGTTGTCGTAATAATAAATTTTTTTAGTTTTTTCGTGCAATTTTCTTTTGCTACTACCTTTTTGTTGTCTTCTCTGCTTTTTATTGAGAACCTGAAAAGATTGTTAGGGATCAGGCTTGATCCTTCGTTGCTACTGCCTTTTTGTCACACTTGTTTATTTTGTTTATCGCAGAACTTGATCTTGCCATTTGCTTCAAAGGGTCCGGCCACCCAAGGATCACGTCTGATCCCGTATCTTCTTCGGGAGGTTGAGCTTCGGGAGGATCACATCTAATCCTTTTATTTTTGTCGAAGGTTTGGGCCCTTCGAGGATCATATCTGATCCTTTGTTTTTGTCGAGGGTTCGAGCCCTTCGAGTGATCATATCTGATCCTTTGTTTTTGCCGAGGGTTCGAGCCCCCTGAGGATCACATCTGATCCTTTGTTTCGACCGGGGGTTTGGGCCCCCCGAGGATCGCATCCAACCCTTTGTCTTTGCCGTGGGTTCGGGCCCGCGAGGATCGCATTCGATCCTCTGTTTTTGCCAAGGGGTCTTTGGGAACAACGAGTTTTTACGCATAGGAGAAAGAATGAATTTATTCCTGAATAGCATACGAAAGCAACAAAGAAAATACTACTGACAAGACATGTAACAAAGAATTATTACTAACAGATCATGTGAAAATAATAAAGAATCATTACTGATAGAACTTTTTCAAGTTCTGCACGTTCCACGCGTTCTTCACCGGTGTACCCTCGAGGGTCTGTAGTTTGTAGGCGCCAGGGCTAAGAACTTCTGTCATTTTATAAGGACCTTCCCAATTTGGTATTAACTTATTTGCTTCTTGGGCTCCCCGAGCATCTGCTCGCCTTAATACCAAATCTCCTGGAAGAAAACTTCGTGCCTTCACTCTTCGATTGTAGTATCTCTCTATGTGCTGATTGTAAGCAGCTTGTCGAATCTTCACCTGATCACGAAATACATCAAGGAGGTCCAGGTTGTTCCTCAAATTTTTTTCATTGGATTCAGGGCTGAAAAGCTCTACTCTTAGTGTAGGTACTCCGATCTCAACTGGGATTAACACTTCCGAGCCGTAGCATAAACTGAAAGGAGTTTCTCCCGTGGAAACCTTCATCGTGGTTTGGTAAGACCACAAGATGCTCAGTAATTCTTCTACCCAGCTACCATTCTCTTTATCCACTCTCGCTTTTAAACCGCGCAACAAAGTCCTGTTGGGGAGCTCAATTTGGCCATTAGCCTGAGGATGGGCTACCAAAGTAAATTGCTACCTAATTCCTAACTCCTGGCACCATTCCTGAACAGATTGGTCAGAAAATTGAGTACCGTTGTCGGACATCAGTACACGAGGAACTCCGAAGCGATAGACCACATTCTTCCATAGAAATTGTTTCACCCCCGAACGGTAATAGAGGCCACTGCCTCAGCTTCGACCCACTTTGTGAAATAATCGATAGCAGTCATGATATACTTAACTTGACCAGCCGCTGGGGGAAAAGGCCCTAGGATGTCAATACCCCATTGAGCGAAGGGGCAAGGCGTAGCCAGATGAGCTAGCGTGATCGCCGGCACATAGACCAGGTTAGACGTTCGCTGGCATCGGTCGCAAGTCCTGACTAGCTGCTCTGAATCTTGTACCATCGTTGGCCAATAATACCCCTGCTGCAGAGCCTTTTGACTAAGAGCCCAAGCTTCGATATGGCTTCCACATATACCTTCATGAATCTCTCGTAGGATATAATCTGCTTCACGGGGTCGGATACACTTGAACAATGGTTGTGAAAAAGACCTTTTGTACAGCTCCCCACTAACTAGTACGAAACTTCGGGCTTTTCGCTTGACCTCTCGAGCCTCTGAATCGTCTTCAGGGAGTTTCTCCTCTCTCAAGTACAACAGCAAAGGATCCATCCAGCTAGGCTCGTCCTCTACGCACAACTGATCAGCGACTTCTTCGATACTCTTTTGCAAAAAAAACTAGATTCGAATTTCCCGAGAGCTCGTAGGGAAAGAGGAAGAGGCGATTCGGGACAACAGGTCCACCTCCGTATTCATAGCCCGAGGGACATACTCCACCTTTAGGTGTTGGAAACGCGCCATTAGCTCTTTGACCATGGCCAAGTATTGCGTCATGTGATTTTTTCGAGCTTCATACTCTCCATTTACTTGTTGTACCACTAAGTTAGAATTTGAACTTACCTCCACATTTTAAGCTCCCAACTGTTCAACCAATCTTAATCCAGCTAACAAGGCCTCATATTCCGCTTCATTGTTAGATACTAAGAATTCAAAATGTAAAGCATAAGGCCATATCTGTCCTTCGGGACTCTTTTTCATTAATCCTGCTCCTCCGCCCCCTGAGGTCGAGCTTCCATCTGCTGCCACCAGCCATGGTCTCTGACCTTCTTCCGCGCCTTCGGGAGCCCCTATCCCTTTGGCAATAAAGTCTGCCAACGACTATGCCTTAATAGCCAGCTGCGGCCTATACTCAATGTCGAAGGCGGTGAGCTCCACTGCCCACTTCAACATCCACCCTGAAAGTTTTGGCTTGCTAAGGACCTGCTTCAAAGGTTGATTAGTAAGCACTATACTCGTATGAGCTTGAAAATAAGGTCGGAGTTTCCTTGCCGATATTATCAAGGCAAAGGCCAGTTTTTCCACAGGAGGATACCGGAACTCGGCTCCCGTCAACTGCTTACTTGCATAATAAACATGCCTCTGGATCTTGTCTTCTTCTTGTATCAGCACCGAGCTTACGGCCTCATTAGCAACTGCCAAATATATATATAATGGTTCTCTTGGCTTCGGCTTGGTAAGAACCGGGGGCATGGCTAGGTGCTCCTTCAGTTTTTCGAAAGCTCTCTGGCATTCAAAATTCCATTCGAAGTTGTTCGCCCTTGATAAGACCTTGTAGAAAGGAAGGCCCTTTTCTGCCAAACGAGAAAGGAATCTACCTAGGGCTGTCATTCTGCCCGTAAGGCTCTGTACCTCTTTCACACTCTTCGGGGCTGGCATATCCATGATAGCTTTAACCTTCGCAGGGTTCACCTCAATCCCTCGGTGGTGTACTATGTAGCCCAAGAACTTTCTTGCAGAAACGCCAAAAGCACATTTGACAGGATTAAGTTTCACGTGGAACTTACGAAGGGTTTTGAAGCATTCTTCCAAATCCTCCGGGTGACACTCTGCCACCAGACTTTTCACCATCATGTCGTCGACGTAGGCCTCCATATTTCTCCCGAGCTGATGTTGAAAGAGCTTATTTACTAAGTGTTGGTAAGTAGCTCCTGCGTTCTTCAAACCAAAAGGCATTACAGTGTAGCAATAAGTTGCCTTGTTGGTAATAAATGTCATCTTCTCCTGGTCCTCCGGGTGTAATGGAATCTGATGATATCCTTGAAAAACATCCAAGAAACTCATGAGCGAGCAGCCAACAGTTCCATCGATCAGGGCATCAATCCTCGGGAGTGGGTAGCTATCCTTCGGGTAAGCTTTATTAAGATCAGTGAAATCGATGCAAAGTCTCCACTTGCTCTCCCCTTTGGGAACCAACACGACATTCGCTAACCAATCTGGATAATCGACCTCCCGAATGTACCGTGCTTCTGTTAACTTTGCAACCTTCTTCTCGATCGCCTGAGCTCTATCCGGGGCGAAGCTTCGCTTCTTCTGCTTGATAGGCTGGAAGCTCGGTCGGATCCCCAATTTGTGTGTCATAACCTCTGGATCTACTCCTGGCATGTCCCGAGCAGTCCATGCGAAGACGTCCGCGTACTGCCTAAGGAGTGCTACTATTCGACTCCTCAGCGGATCTTTTAACTCCACACTCACTCTTACACAACGGTCTGGGCAATCTTCTTTCAAAGGTACTTCTTCCAATTTGTCCATCGGCTCCGCTGTTTTGGGATCTTCGGGTCCTTCTAACAAGAAACTAACCTCTTTTGGGGGGTCCCCTCAGGGGCTCGGATCATTCCTTTGTGACACCATTTCTCTATCCTTCGCTATGCCTATAGAGGTCATATAACATTCACGGGCTGAGCGCAGATCTCCCCGCACCTCGCCTACTCCACCGACTGTAGGGAACTTCATTAGCATATAGTACGTGCTAGGAATGGCCCGATCTCCCAAGGATCATGTTATAGGCCGAAGGTACGTCGGCTACCAGGATATCTAGCATAGCTTGAGAAGTTCGGGAGCCTCTTCCTACTGTCAGCGGGAGCTGAATAACCCATTCTGAATATATGGTCTCCCCATCAAATCCCACTAAAGGGACCTTTATTGGCCTTAACTGCGTCATTTCGTATCCTATGCCTAAGAAGGCTTGTCGATATAGGATTTCAGAGGAACTCCTTGGATCCACGAGGATCCGCCGAAGCTCCCACTTCCTGAGTTCAGCTGTGATTACCAGCGGATCATTTCGATTCGGGTAACCCGGGAGGTCACTATCTGAAAAACAGATTGGCTCAACACTCCTCGGCCTTTTTAGCCTGATAGCCCGATCGCCAGCGCCTTTTTCACCCTTCATGACTGGGACCTCCCTGGCCGCAAGCGTATGGAATACGGGAGGCTGAGGGTGGTCATCTTCCACCTGCTGTAATCTCTCTCTTTGGGGCGAACGTCGAGCCCGGTCTCGATCGTCTGTGGGGTCCCTTTTGGGAGGGCTCTTTGACCACGACTGTTAGTCCTTCCTTCTCCGAGAATCGCCTACTTTGGCCACATAACTCCTCAAGAAACCCCGATTGATGAGCTCCTAGATCTCCTCTTTTAATTGGTGACATTCCTCCGTATCATGACCATGATCCCGATGGAAATGACAGTATTTACTCTGGTTCCTTTTGTCAGACGGCGCCTTCATTGGCCTTGGCTTTTTCAAATAATCTTTACCCTCAATAGTAGCAAATATTTCTGCCATCGAGGTGTTCAGAGGAATAAAACCACCCGAGTCCCACCGAGGACGATGTTTTTCCCTTCGGTCGTCACTCTTCCTTTCCTCGGGGTGCTTATTTTTATCTTTCTTCTCCACATGCTCCGCCCTCTTAGCCTGCATGACCTCTTTGGCATTTATGTACTTCGTAGCCCGGCCCAATATGTCCGTGAACGTAATTGGGGGCGTCTTGGCTAATGACTGGGCGAAAGGGCCAGGCCTTAGGGTGTTTTGGAATGCCACCATAGCTACGCTGTGGTCAAAGTTCTCTATACTCAAGGCCTCTATATTAAAACGTGAGACGAAGTCCTTCAAGGGCTCCCCTTGGTTCTGCTTCATACTTACCAAGGCCATGGTGGACCTTTGATGCCTCCAGAGAGGTGCAAAATGCGCCAGAAAGCTGTCTCGGAGCTGCGCAAAACTTACGATGGAATGATGAGCTAAATTTGAATACTAAGCCCGTGCGTGCCCCTCCAGGGTGGCTAAGAAAACCCTACACCACATCACGTCTGAGGCGTCCTGTACCATCATGTGAGAGGTAAAGAGATCGAGGTGATCCATCGGGTCAGAGGTCCCCGCATAAGGCTTAATAGTCGGAATGCAGAGACGTTCCGGTGGTATGGCCGCCATGATCTCCGGGCTAAGGGGCTGATTTATCATTGCTCCCTAAGCCTCTCCAGCCTTCAGCTTCAGGGCGGCAATCTCCTCCTCTAGTTGCCGCAATCTTCTTTCCTGCTGCTGTTGCACAAAAGACAAGTCAGAAGACTCGGCCGCTTTACCATGGACATCATCTTGTCCTGGCCTCTGCAGATTCTCATCCTGCCGATAGGACTCCTCCTCTCTTGGGGGCTCCTGCCTTTCCTCTACCCGAGAGTGTTGGGCTTGCTGGTGCTGGAGATCCAGAAAACCCGTGAGTAACTTCGTCAATCGTTGCACTTGGCCTTCTAGGAGCACTATCCGATCAGGCGGGGTGGAAGGCCCTCCGGACTCCGGTCCCTCCCCGACGGGCTTCGGGAAGGGTTCTGCTGACTTGGTTCTGGAAAAAGGTTGCCCCCCGCGGCTCGAGATTGCTGTCTTCTTGTTGCCATCCAAGGCAAAAAAGGGAAAGATCGTCACAACTTGCTGCACTGGAGAGAGAGAAAAGAAGAATATCGGGCCCCACGGTGGGCGCCAATTGATGAAGATATTACAAGGTGGCAGCCGCACCTTCCCTCTCTGCCTCTTCAGTACCTGCAATGGAGACAGGGACTTACTCTCCCGATCGATCTCCAACGATCAAGTCAGATATCTCCTCTCAGGCCCAATTACTTAAATGTTATATTAAAAGCAGAAAAGAAAAGTCCCCTTCTACTTACCTCACCTTCTCTTTTTAACCTTTTCTTGAGATAGGGATCCTTGAGAGATCTTCGGGATCATCCCTCCGCTTTCCTCGGAATCTTCCTGATAAGGATTCCATAACAGCATCCGTCCCCGAAGGGTTCGGAATAGCTGTTGCATCCGTGACATTCGGCGAGATAGTCTGTCCCCACGAACTCGAAGATTTCCTTGCTGAGTACCTATCCGATTAGTGTGATGACGCTTATCCGCCACATGTCTTTTAGATCTAAGCGAGATAATCGCAAGTGAAACTCCCTATTAGGAAACATATGCCTTGGCTGCCATTGGGTGCCTGTCCGGGGTATTGGCGTAATTATGAGACCGAGGGCCTTCTCCTCATCATTAAATAAATGATATTGTTTATAATATTTAAACAAGATGTCTAAAATAGACAAATATTTTTTGTGTTTTATTCAAAAGTATTTATTTAGTTCAAGGACCATCTTAATGTTAAGAAATTATCGATGATACCCTTAAGGTTAAAAACTCTGGACAACTAAGCCTCTATTACTAATAATCGCTAATAAATTTTTTAAAGGTTAATAGATTGATTTACTCTAAACTTTTCACTAATTTTTAATTTAATTTTTTTTTGAGAATTATTTTAATTTATATGTAATACTTTAAGATTGGTTGAAATTATATCTTAATTTGTTTTAATATGAGCCTCTATTGACATGATAAAGATGAGTTGACACACTAATGTATTAAATTGCCAACTCATCAATGAAATGACAGTGCTTTGAACCCACAATCGAGATTTAGGGCTTCGCTTTCTAAATAGAGGTGAAGCAACGAAAAAAATTACTGCTGCATGGCGACCACTGATTCTCTAGATCAACCACTTGCTTATTCACTACATCTAAAATCGTTCCATTACTCTCTGTACTGTTAATGCCTTGGTTAACAATTGATTTGTTTGCCCGATTACGACTTCCAATTTCCACTTGAACTTTGGGTTGATGAATTTCATGAATCTCCATCTCTATAGGCTTTAAAGGCCTCCCAAAATTATCAATTAAGATTCCAGTTCATGTTGGACTCGACTTCTCAGTTGTCAATCCAACAAACCAAGCTTGATCTAATGAATTGGCCAAATACTACGTATTCTGATTTAGCTCCCTAGAAGGCCCATTCTCAAACATAGGATTGTCAATACTTACCAACGCTGAGTCTTGAGTAATAATCCTACAAGAACCCTGATGTTGCATCTGCCCAGAATTGTCATCGCCAATATTTGCCAATCTCGTTTCTAGATTCCATTGATCCACTTCAACATCCATACAATCTCATCTCAAAACATTATGATTTGTGTTGAGGTCACCGTTTTGCACCAACTCTTCAAAAACCTAATGACCTTGTTGATCATGGTATCACTTGCATTGCCCAATTGCTTCTGTTCTTGTTTAACTACAACAATGAATTTAGATATAGAAAACTACCTTAGGATGACCCATGTGTAGCTTATCTGAACGATAGCTGACTATCTTGAGCGATGAATGACCCTTTTGGGGTGGAACGACAACGATGGAAAACTCTCATAGAATGAGTAAGAGTGACAGATGAGTCTCCTAGGGTGGAGTGATAGCGATGAATGACCCATCCAAGATATAGATGACCTCTTCTGTCGATGGATGACCTGTTTAGAAAGAACATCGATTAGGGGCATGGGTGAGGATTATCGCATAGACTCTCCAATGCCTAAGTTAGCATCTTAAAAGTATAGAATAATTGAATATAAGAAGAAAACGCGAGTGTCAGAGATTTCATATCGAATGAGGGGGGGATGACCCCCCAATTTATAGCGATGGAGAGCTCAATAGGTGTTTGGCAGTCCGATGTTCTCATCGAGTAACTCAGAGGTGGTTTTGATAGGATTTCACCAGGGTGAAGGTGTGGGTGTGGGCATGCGAGTCGACACGGGAGTGGGCACCTCGGCATAGGCACGAGTAAAATAAATGGACAAAGTGGATTAGCAAAAATAAGCGAAGAAATCGAAGGTAAGAGTTCGCACCACGTGGTAGCTCGAGAGGTCATATCAGCCCCCTCTTTTGGTTGGGTGGTATTCATCATTACACCCCTAAGTGGGGTTACTCAAGGGTTTTGGGGCGTTGGGGCGCACATGCAGCTGTAGCACCTCTAAGTGACCCTCACTCAGGGGTGCAATTTTCAGCCACCCTTGAATGACCCAACCAAGAAGGGGGGCTAATATGACCTCTCGAGATACCATGTGATGCGAACTCTTTCGTTTGATTTCTTTGCTTATTTTTGCTAATCCACTTTGTCCATTTATTTTGCAAGGCATATTAGCTTCAAACGCATTCTTGCCTGCGTCAAAACCTTCCTAGATTTCTTTAACAATTTGTTAAACTTCATCGAATCCATATCCAAGCCTTTTTTTGGTGAAAGCTCATCGAAACCCATTTTGATTAATTCATCCCATGACTTAATTAGCGTTTTGATTGAGCTTTCCCATTACTATAATCTTCTCATTTGAGTCGATCTCGCTAGCGAAGATAGGCCGAGATCGCATGGAATCCCCGAAAAATCAAAGTCACCGTTGAATTGCCTTTTTACACCTTGAATGTCTATTTCCTTTTAATGAGATATAAAATAAAAAGAATAGTTTAGTGAATTTTGGGTTTAAAACGATGTTGTTTCATTGACTAGTTAGTAATTTGACATATTAATGTACTATTTCATCTCATTATGTTAACAGAGATACATGTAAGAGTAAATTAAAATATAATTACAACTAATATTAAAATATTAAGTATAAATTAAAATAATTTTTAGAACAATATTGAATTAAAAATAAATAAAAAGTACAAGTTAAATCTAATTATTACTCTTTTTTAAAATATCTAAAATGTCTTTATTTTTTTTTATGATAAAAAACACGCAATATCATTGTATTAAACAAACTCTCATTACATATAATAATTTATAAATTATATAAACTAACTAAGTTCGAATTCGTATCAATAGGTGTTAGATTCGATTCCTTGTCTTGTATAATAAAATAAAGTTTTTATCTACTATTTATCTTTTTTATCAAAATTAAAAACACAAGGGAACGCAGGGCAGTAATCCCAACTAAAATTTAACATGATCGTAACGTCAAAAAAAAAAAAAAAAAAAACTATTCTCCCTCATAAACAACGTGTAATAACATGTGAGAATATGAAGTCTTTTCCGTCCGTGGACTCTCTCTCTCTTCTTCCCCGTGTGGCGGCCGTCCGTCTCTGGAGGAAGTGATAAAATCAAATGCATGGAAAGAAATCAAGCCACAACGCATGTCATGCCCCAAACTAGACGCCTGGCTCGCATGGCTGCCCAAACCTTCCAACGGGGCAACTGACTTGGACTCGCTCCACTTCTTTGCAGTTGATTCCTTCTACTTTAACCCTTTCTCTCAATGCATGCGATGAAAATCACTCATCCAATCTGAAATCTTGCTCTCCAACTCGTCGGAATTCCCAATCCTCAACACACAGTATCTGATTCCAAAAAGATTCCGATCCCACGGCCCTAATTTCCAAGGTAAATCCCAATATAGATGCATATATCTGTAATTCTGCGTACGAATATGCGGTAGTGTTAATGCGGTGTTGGAGATATAGCTCACGAGTGGTGTTGATTGCAGGTAAAGAGGAGGTTGAAGGAATTGAACTATGAGGTTATTGAAGGTGGCGACTTGTAACCTGAACCAATGGGCTATGGATTTCGACTGCAACGTGAAGAACATCAAGGAGTCGATTGTCAGGGCTAGAGAAGCGGGGGCTGTCATCAGGCTTGGCCCCGAGCTCGAAATCACTGGCTATGGCTGCGAGGACCATTTCTTAGAACTCGACACAGTCTCTCAGGCGTAAGCAAGCTTTTCGCGCACGTATCTGTGGATAACTCAGTTGATTTTGGACAAAATGATGTGTGGACATTGTTATGGTGGCAGCTATTACGTAAAGAATGTGTTTATCCTCTATTTGATTGGAAAATTTTAGTGCCTGGATCTTGCTTTTGTTTTGTTGTTATGGAATATATTTTTGTCAATTTGGCTTCTATTTTTCTGTTCTTTTTGTGAGTTATTTCGTTAGAGGGTTCATATATGTAAATATCACATATAAATGTGTACGTAAGAGTTAAGATGGCTGCATCACCGAAAGAAAAATTCTCCATTAGAACACCCTCCCACATCAACCAAGAATTACACAAGTTTCCCATTAGAACACCCTCCCGCTTTGACGAATAAATAAAGTTGGTATATATATATTTGGGTTTTAACAAAGCGCCTTGTTAACTGTGCTCCCTGTTTTGAGTCAGTGACCAACTCCAATGGTCTGGGGAGAAGGTCTCGAAGGCCAGGGAGAATTAAGGGAGAAAGTAAGAGATTGGAAAGAAAAGAGAAGAAGAAGAAGAAACTGAATTTTCATTATTTCCCCAATTCAAAACATGAAAACTCCTTGTACAAGTTGTAAGTTTCAGGCCAAACCAACTAATGCCTCCTAACCGATTTTTGAACAGAAATCTGACCAAGTACAAGCCTCCTAAAGCACCTTGTTATTGTAGTTATAGCTTTGTAAGGCTTGTTCCTTAATTCTTGAAGTGAACCCTTCTATAGTCAACTGGGAAATTATATAGTTAACTGTAATGACACTCCATAAATAGATTATTTGGCTTCTCTCTGTTGTCAACTATTCCTGCTTTCGTCAATTGTTTCCTTCCTAGTCTAAATACCTTCAGGGATGTCTGACCTCTCTGTTGCTTCTTCTCCTTGTGATGTCTTGAACAATTCCTTGTTCCTCTTGTTCCAGCTCAGCTGGTTTATCATCTTCCAACTTCTTTTTTCCTTCATGCAGTAATGCTCTATCACACCTCCACTAATACTCCTCTAGTAGCAATTGCTTAGTTTGTTATGTTGGCACAGTTGTCCTGTTTTACCCTAATATATATATATATATATATATCTGATGGCTGTACTGACGTTACAGATTATCCTATCTCACGGGTTACCTACAACACTGATAGTTCCAGTGTTTGAAATGAAGTGGAACCTGGTTATGCCACAGAGGTTCTAGAATGTGTATGATAACAGAAATTCACTGCTTTCTGGTGAAATCACTTTGAAAGAGATCAGTATGGAAACTTTTGTATAGTTTAACCATTTGAAATGAAGGGGATGTGTCAATCAATTTATAGATTGATAGGATATGGCCTTTTTTCTGATGGCACTAATAGATTGATTTCATATGGCCTTTTTCTGATGGCACTAGTTGATTTTATCAAGTATTGACACTAATACAATATGTACTGATGTTAGTCCTTGCCAAATTACTAGATTGATGCATTTGAATACTGTTTTTTGAGGAATCAGGTGCCTGCTATTGGTTATGGTTCATTTTGCTATCATGACTTTGGAGTATTTCTTCTTACAGATGGGAATGCTTAAGAGATATTTTACTTGGTGACTGGACAGATGGCATCCTATGTAGCTTTGGTATGCCTATTATCAAAGGGTCAGAGCGTTACAACTGTCAAGTATTATGCCTTAACAGAAAAATTATCATGATACGCCCAAAGATGTGGCTTGCAAATGATGGGAACTATAGGGAGCTCCGATGGTTTACAGCATGGAAGCAAAAAGAGCTTGTAGACTTTCAACTCCCAACTGACATATCTGAGGCTTTGTCACAGCAAATGGTGCCTTTTGGATATGGATACATTCAGTTTCTGGACACGTATGTTAAGATGTCTTTAATGCTATCTCTTTTATTCTACTATGTGTGTGTGGGGGGGGGGGGGGGAGGGGGTTTGTGAATCTATATTGCCCATAAACTAAACTGAACTTACTGATCTTGAAATAAAGTCGAGTACAAGGCTTCTCCTATCCCATATTTAGAGTTACATATTACACGGAACATCTATTCACTTGCTTAAGAGTATTAGAAATAGAGCACATCAGGGCCATCAGGCTAAGTTAAACAGTTAATAAAGAGCCTAGAAAAAAGATTAACTAGAATCAGCTCCTTATGCTGACATATGTGGCTAGAAGACATAGAACACTTGCACTAGCAGACTAGCAGGTTTTGCCTTTTATTCTTTCATGTTTTTGGCCAGATAGGTGCACTTGTGAGACGAGTAGATGGAATAGAAGAAGTTCGTAGCAGAAGGGGTAGACGAAGACCAAATAAAACTTGGTGGAAAACCCTTAGACATGACATAGGATATTATGGCCTTGTAAAAGATTTGACTGTAGATAGAGATGGTTGGAGACCTAAAACTCATGTGGCTGACCCCACCTAGTGGGATTAAGGCTTGTGATTGTTGTTGTTGCCATATTTTTAACCAGCTGTTGCCTGAAGTCTAATTCTTGAGCCTTGTTATCTGTCAGAGCTGTTGCAGCTGAAATTTGTGAAGAACTGTTTACTCCCATTCCTCCTCATGCTGAGCTTGCGTTGAATGGTGTTGAAGTGTTTATGAATGCTAGTGGAAGTCACCACCAATTACGAAAGCTTGACCTTCGCCTTCGTGCTTTCATAGGTGCTACACATACTCGTGGAGGAGTTTACATGTACAGTAATCATCAAGGATGTGATGGTGGACGCCTTTACTATGGTAAACAAAGGGATTTTTAAGCATGTGATTCGATTTGTTAAATTTGCATTTACTGTTTACACATAATTGACATCCATAAGAGTTTTCTGCTAATAATTGGCAGATGGATGTTCCTGTGTTGTTGTGAATGGTGATGTGGTTGCTCAAGGCTCACAATTTTCTTTGAAGGATGTTGAGGTGGTAGTTGCTCAAATAGACCTGGATGCAGTATGTTCTAAGCTGTTCCTGTTCCTGTTGTCCCTTAAATTCTGGGGGTTACTTGTCTTCTTTATTTGTGCTACTATATATATTGCCGTGTTCTTCAAGCTTCTGCTTGACCATTTACTATGATCTTCAGGGTTTTGTTCTCATTGTTGGAGATTTCTAAGAGGTGCAATAACATCCAGGGTGCTGCAACTTAGGCACAAAATAGCTTTTCTCATAAGGGAGACATTTGAAGAGACCATGAATCTGTCTTATATAACTGCTATAAATACTTTATAGATGTATTTATAATCTGTCTTAAGCATGTTAAAAGTTTGAGAATATAACTACTATAAATACTTTATAGATATGTGTGTGTATATATATTTCTTGTAGACCATGAATCTGTCTGATCATACATGCTTAAATATATATGCATATATATCTTATAGACCATGCATATGTCTTGTCATGGCATTATACCACGATCCGAAAAATGTTTTGGTTTATTTTTTCTTTGTTTAACAGGCAAATATGACTCTGCCTAAGCTGCTGGGTGTCCATTAAGGGACGCCAACTACCAATAAGATTACCAAGGATGAGCTTCTATTATTGAATAACTATAAAATACCCAGAATTTAGATGCAGACCAATGCAAAAGGGCAGCTCAAAGTCCACTTGTTGATCTGAGATAAACAAATATCCAAGAACATTCATCTGCAAAACCTTCCGTATACTTTCAAATTAAAACATGTGATAAGGATGTGACAATTTTACCCTTATGCACTGCCTTATGGGCTTTTTTTTATCCTCTGAATCCTGCTCCATACATGTCTTTGTTTCTGTTGGGTCTTTCAGATTTTGTCTCCATTCTCCTGTGCATGTGATAGCAGAAACTTTTACAAAATTTAGCATTAAATTGTTTTGCTGATACATCATCTGCTCATACCCTGGCCCATACTGTTGGTGGATTCGATTTTTTTCCTTTATTCTAGTCAAAGACCCCAATCATCTTACATCTGTTTTCAGCTTTAATTCTTTGATATTCAGATCTGTAATTAGTCATTAAATTTTTTTTCTCCAACTTAACTTCATTTTATTCACCAAGTCCTTTTTTGCAATAGACTGAGCTAGAAACATAAATTTTTCTTCCTCTTAGATTCTAGCCCAGAGAGTAGTAATTGGTTAATGCATTATCTGTTTAGCGTGGAAGATCCTTTTATACAGTTGCATATTCATATTTTATAATTTTTTGTCATGTGCTTGAACCTTTTAATGTTGTTGGCATTTTTATAATGCTGCAAGAGGCAGGACTCTGTTCAATAGTGCATCTGACCATATGATTATCCAATTACTTACACTATTATGGACCCTAGGCTGCTTTTTACAATCATTTGACTATTAGACCTTGGCTCTAAGTGCTTCTATTATTCACTGGCAGGTTGCTAGTCTTAGAGGATCTATAAGTAGTTTTCAAGAGCAGGCAAGTTGCAAATCCAAAGCTCCGTCAGTGGCATCACCTTACAAGCTTTGTCAGGGTTTTAACCTTCAAATGTCTCTTTCAAGTCCATTTGAGGTCAGTTCTTGGTCAGGAAAGTATCGCCCAAAATTAAAATATTGTTGGCAGTTTGTACTTCCTAGCTTCTGGTTAACCCATGTTTTATATTTAATTGTATGAACATTTTGCTTCTTTTGATTTATTTAAAACATCAAGACATACTACCCCATGGCAAAGCCAGATATCTTCCATCCTTTCCTTTCCTTTCCAGTAAATGCTATAAAGTGTAGATCTAGATAGCAGATGCCATTTTAAAAACTCTTTTGTGCTTGTCACTAATTGTCATGTTTAAAACATCAGAATTTGCATGGGCTTCAATGTGATCTTTCACCTAAATATGCCAATCTTTCACCTAAATATGCCAACATCAGTCAGAGCTTCTTCATTATGTGATATTAGATAGGAATGATTAATAGCTTTTCTAAATATGCTTTATCAAGGTTTGGCTAGTTTCTGTTGTCCCAATCATGTTGCCTCTAAGGGGATTAGGTTTACATCACGAAAATGTGCAGGGCTTCCTCTCCAATTGATTGCGTGTTGGGCTGGCCTCACCTTTCTAAGGAGCGTGTTTTGATGTCTTCAGTTCCTTATTTCGAGAAATTGCGAGTTTGAATGACTTTTGATCCTTTTATTTCTAACCAAATTTAAGTGAAAGTTATTTCTCAACTGTTCCAAGTTTGGGTGTACAATAAATTAAAAATGGATTATATCTGGTGAGTGATAAATTTCTCCAAACTATGAAATTTCTATGAACAACAGCATTCATTCTGCTGCAGCATTCACAAGCATTGAGAGTTTGATAGTATCTCTAGTGAAAAAATGCATTTCTCTTACGAAACTTGCAGACATTTTAGAATGAGGAGCCCATTTCTGTAATTTAATTTGCCTATGATATCTAAGAGAGAGAGGTTTCTCTCCTTAAGTCTTCAAAATGAGCTTCTCTCTCTAAAATTTATCTGTCCATTTTGAAATTGATTTGTCAAACAAACATGGGAATATGTGACTTGGAAGAATATTTGGCAACAAAATAAGGTATTAGGACAAGTTATTCCATTCCCTTCCTGCACATAATGTTCCAGCATAGCAAACATAGCCTTAGTACTCTAGAGTCGTGTTGATTGTTTAGTTCATGTGTTATATGTGACTTGGAAGAATATTTAGCTACAGCAGGACATCATTTATAAGGGCTTATAAGTTCTGATGAATGCCCATGCCTTTTAACATTAGCATTGTGATGTGATCTGGAAAATGGTCACCATCTTCACCAATGGATTGTCCAGAAATCTGTTTAATTTGCTTTCATTTGACAATACTAGTGATTTTCCTTGGTGTTTCACATTGTTAAGTACATCTATTGAATTGTGGCTCAATTCAGTTAAGATTGCATTTATAGACATCATTCATCATTTGTAGATTAGATATCACTTGCCTGAAGAGGAAATAGCATTTGGACCTGGTTGCTGGCTGTGGGATTATTTAAGAAGAAGTGGAGCATCTGGTTTCCTGCTTCCTCTCTCTGGTGGTGCTGATAGCTCGTCTGTTGCTGCTATAGTTGGCTGCATGTGCCAGCTTGTAGTGAAAGGTCAGTTCTATTCTATCTTAGTAGTACCATACCTTATCATTTTTTAATCAACTTATAAACTAATGTAGGTACTATAACTATATCTCTTTGTGAGTAACTGTTTTTACAGGATGAGTTTAGGTTCTTTCTCATCTCCACTTCTCTCTTAGTTTAAACTATTTCTGGAAGGGAATGGATGCTGTTCTATTCATAAGGGCCAATTTGATTTGGATTGAACTGGTATTATCTAGTAGCAGTTGAACCTAAGCTATTAATAACTTTGAGCACATTCTTTTGGTCAGGGTGAGGGGTGTAAATGGTCCTCAATGGGTCCCCAATTAACCCCATTTAAGTCCCCCTAGGGATATAATTGGGTTCCCAATGGGTGCCAATTAACATGATTTAAGATTAAAACAAGTATAAAAATTAGGATATAGGTATAAGGTTTACTTGAAATTTTTTTAAAACAATAATGTAAACAGGGTTAATTGGGGGCCCATTTACATCCCTAGTCCCCCCATTAAAGCAAGTATGAAAATTCATAATTGGGGATACATTCACAAGGCTTATTTGAATATTTGTTAAAACAAGTATGTAAATGGGGTGGGGGAACTGAACCCATTCACATCCCTAGTCAGGGTTATCATAATACTTTAAGTTGTAAGACTGTCAAACTGGAAATCCCAAGTTTTTATTTTAGTCGATAACTATTTGTGTCCAAATAGGAATGAATTCTCCTGTTAGGAAAGTGTCCTGTGCTTCTTATGCTTTGGACATTACCTGGATGGTGCATAACATGTTTTGAAGAAGAGACAAAAAGCGTTAAATATTTTATTCACGTGTTAGGTATATTTACAACTCTACAAGGTACAACTTAGGAAAGCTAATAATTATGTACAAGGCTAAGCTTGTACAACACTATAAAGCTAACAGAACATTTTCTTTATTTGTACTGTGGTAATATAATATAATATACCACCCAATACACCTAAAAAGATTTGGTAATATTAGATGACAGATCTCAGGGAAATAGTCTTTTATTGTCACTAAAATTATTGTGGCAATTCAAATAAGGAAGTTGAACTAAAAGATCACTATAGTATAGAAGTGGGCTACACCATGTCATTGTTCCTAATTGATAATACTGAACATTCCTCTATTGCCTATTTGTTTAAACTAAAAACTTCTCAGAGTTGGGTTGAGCCAGATTAACCTTCTGCTTTCTTCAAATTAAGTTTAACCAAATTTTTTTGATGAAGTCCAGTAATTTATGGATCAAAGTGATTGTAATAAAAGAAAGTTTTGGCAACAAATAAAAGTATGAATACCAAAGGTAAGGTCCTGGATGGAGCCAGTGATGCAGAGTAGATTACACAAAGTAGTGGGGGATAAACATATGTTTTTTTTTTCCAGTAAATGCTAATGAGTTTTTAAAAAATTATCCTGGATATCCATGGTCTCATAGAGCTATGTGTTGGTGTTGGTTCACAAGCCATGTTCTCTGCAAACTTGCATAAATCATAGAAGTATGCTATGCTACACAATACACAGGCAGAAAAAACTAGCTTAACAGTTCTTTATTGTCTTCCAAATTTAGATATATTTTTTATCCTAGTTTTTGAGTGCTATTAATTGATTGTTACATGTATGCAGAAATAGCAAATGGGGATGAGCAAGTCAAAGCAGATGCTATACGCATTGGCAATTATACAGAAGGCCAGTTCCCTACCGATAGCAAGGAATTTGCTAAACGAATATTTTACACAGTATTCATGGGATCTGAAAATAGGTGGGTTTATGTAAGAATATGATATGTTCTTACTTCATATAACTTTTCTATGCGGTTGGTCTAATTCTAAATTTTCTTGAACTGGCATTCAAGTTTACCGGGTATCCCTGGTGAATGAGGTACTGTATGTATTTGCTGTAATTTGGTAATATCTAGATGCTCCAAATATGGACTTTATTTTGTGTGGACTCTAGAAATTTTAAACACTTTTAATAATTAATCAAAATCATCAAAATATTTTAGTTGCCCATCTAAACCAGACTTTACAACCTCCTTGTGGGATTCAAGGAAGTCATGAAATTTGGTTCTTGTAGAAGGATATCTCAAATAAATGGATTTGAGAGAGATGAATTGATAGTTTGGGTACCATCTGATAATCAAGTACTCTTTTGCTAGTTTAATACTACAGCTTTTTATATTTCATTGACTGGTAATTCTGTTTGGTCATTCCAGTTCTGAAGCCACTAGCATGCGGGCAAAAGTGCTTGCAGATGAAATTGGTGCATGGCATCTTGATGTTAAGATAGATGGTGTTGTTTCTGCTTTGCTGTCTTTGTTTCAAACCCTTACAGGAAAGCGACCCCGCTATAAGGTAAAAAAAAAAGTAAAAATAGTCCATATTAGTATTTTCAAATTAGCCAAAATTTATTATGCAATAATTTATCTTGTGACTAAAATCTCACCTTTCTCATGTATTTATCTTTCCAAACAAATGTAAGACTTATTTCATTAGGCTGTACACAGTTGACCATCCTCACCTGGCAGTGGAGGGAGCTTCATGGATGTGCTGTCCTCTTTGTCATGTTTACTTAATTTCACTAGTTGTCATTTTGCTCATGCATTTCATTTATGCCCACACCATTGTGTGAATGAGGATCAAATGCATTGGAATTCACTGACCAACCAAGTTGGCCAGTATCAGAATGATCAGCACAAGAATCGCAATGATAATTGTCATGTTTTCTTTAATGTGACTAGTGCACAGCTTGTTCATGCATTTATTTATTTATCTTGGTTCCGCTGCCATCATGTTAATGAGGACCTATGGATTGCAAATGGCCAACTGGATTGATCTGTGTCATTACAATCAGCATAAGTGAGATTGCCCTTGGAGAAACATTTTGACTTGATCCTGTTTAATCACAGGTAGATGGTGGATCAAACATTGAGAACTTGGGCTTGCAAAACATTCAAGCTCGAATTAGAATGGTGCTAGCATTTATGTTAGCATCACTCATGCCTTGGGTTCACAGCAAACCAGGTTTTTATTTGGTTTTAGGTAGCTCCAATGTGGATGAAGGATTGCGTGGCTATCTAACAAAGGTATATCTTGACATTTAGATCTTTTCATAGTTAGATATTGAAAATGTTTTGATGGAGCAGATTCTTGGTTCTTGAGGAAACTACTTTTCATGTTACTGACCTTGGCTATACTGTTAATATAGTAACATAACTTACTGAAAATAAACTTAATATTGTTAGCATGGTTGTTAAAATTGATATCTGGATTGAATGTTGTTCAATTTTGATGAATTGATCTTAATCATTCAAAAAATTATTCCCTTGTAGGATCATGGTAGGATTACATTCCAACCAATCCTACTTTAATACACATTTTTGGGCTGAATCTGACCTTTTTAGACCTTTTAATTTAATTTTGTTGGGTCTGTGCCTTTTTGCTCAGGGTCCCATACCTAAATAGAGAATTGCAGATGAAATATGGGGGTTTTCCCATTTTGATTCTAAGGCAATTTGTTCTGGTTCTCTTTCCACCAGATATATCTCTTTCTTCTCTTCTTTTTCTCCTCTACTCTCTAGTTCTCCTCTACTCTCTAGTTCTCCTCTTCTTTTTGTCTTCTTTTGATTTGAATCTTCCCTATAGTTAATCCTCTTTTTCTAAGCCATATCCTTATTATTCCATTCTTGTTCTTTTTGCCTATTTTGTAGTTCTCCTCTTATTGTTCAAATCTTCTTTGTAGCTCTCCTTTTGACGTGACATGGATATAATGGCCTTGTAGAAGATATAACCATGGATACAGATAATTGGAGAGCTAGAGTTCATGTAGTTGAACCCACCTAGTGGGATTAAGCTTGTGATAATTATAAGGAGATTCTTCAAATACTAGACACTATTGAATCTTTGAAATAAAGTCTGCCATTGTTTTTAGGCCCTCCTGCACAGTGAAGTCAAGAATATGCTTTGTATGACAAACATGAAATATATCCTCTCCCAAATGCTACAATGATTGCTTAAAATTCACTCTTTCAACTTTCTAGCAATTGGATCACTATTTGATGTATTATCAACGAAAATGACTAAACAAGTTATCAGTATTCTACTATAAAAATAAACTGTAATAAACTTGAAGAGTTTCTCCATCATATGGTACTCCATGTACTTGTAGAAAGAATTCTTTCTGTAATTGCTAATCATCATCATTAAATTGTCCGTTTAAGTAAATACAACCAAAATTTTAATATTTTTGAGGTCCACAGTCAATTGTAATAGTCAACTTAGAAGTAAGTTGATAAAGATAACTATGTGCAACTTTTCTGTCTCTACACAACGCTTTAATGCATCAACTCTTATTATATTTTTTGAACAAGTTTGAACTCTAGTCGGAGAATATTCAAACATGTCCTGAAAAGTTCACTTTCAACCATGTTAAATGGATAAGTGTTGCCCAGAAAATAACCCAAAAGGGCAGGTGAGGGTGGGGGGGGGGGGGGGTGTTGAATTGGATTTTTGAATTCTTTAAATTTTTCTAGAAAATACTTAATGATTTATGTTATCTTTCAATCTGCTTGCAAGTTAGATAGATAGGATAATGAAATTAAGCACAAGACAAGCATTAGAAACACACAATATTTATAGAGGTTTGGATTTAAAAGCCTATGTCCTCTCTCTTCAAGACTATGCTTGAAGGTTTCACTAAGGTGTTTGAGAACCCTACCTTTTGGTAGGAGCTAGAACCTTTACAATCCCTTGCAAATGCAAGAACACTAATTCAAAACTAGGCAATAAGCCCTCACATTAATGGTGAGTAAATGCAACCAATACAACCGACTTATGGAGCTTGATCAATCTTAAGTACAAAAAAGAAAGTGATCTTATGCTCAATCAATGCTTCAGCACACCAGCAGTTGAGGCAATCACTCCTTTACTTGTGAGAATTGAATGCCTGTAAGTGCTTTGAATGCTGGATCTACTTGACCCCTTTAAAGACACTCAGGCCTTCTAACTGTTGGAGGGATCATTTCTCATGAAATTCAAAATTCAAACTCTGCTGAAGTGGTCCTTTTTCAACTTGAGAGAAATCTTAAACTTTGCAGGAACATAGCTCATAGATATTCAGACAATCTGATTAGTGTTTTAGGTCAACAGAGGGGTTAAAAACAGACCAAAACTAATTAATCTAATCAACAAAGGGAAATGAACAGGCCTGAAGACAATTCAGTGGTACAGTCTGCTAAAATTTATTTCAGTGAAAAGACCCAGTGAATCAGAAGGACTTTCAGGTTTGTCTGCCAAACCAAATCAGGAAACTTTTGTTTTGACTATAATAAATCATACAAGAATATCAAGAGTGAAAAATGAATGTTCTTCCTCTTCCTTCATTGATCCATAGGTTGACATATATATACACAAAATATCCTAAAAACTCTCCTAAAATACATCAACATATTACAACAAATTTAATAGCAATATGTTACAGATTAGAATGAATTTGAACTTGGATTCCCTCATCCGTTTTGAAAACTACTTCATCCTTTCTTTCCTTTATTCTCTTAGTTTGAACTTCTCCAATCTTTTCTCATAACAACCTCATCTCCTTATCTACTCGTTCTAGCTTGGAATCATTTTTTTCTTCTTTATCTTCTCCAGCACTCCCCCTTAAGTAAGTGAATAGATATCCATCATTTCCAGCTTGCCTCTAATTATTTCAAATCCTTCTTTCTGCATTGCCTTAGTAACAATGTCAGTCTCTTGAAACTCAATAGGAACATCAGAAAGACTTATATTTCCACTCTCGATCTCTTGTTTGACAAAATGTTGGTCAATTCTCATATATTTTATCTGGTCATGTTGCACCGGATTATTTACAATACTTATTGCCAACTTGTTATCACTATAGAGCATTTTTGGAGAGGATATAGGTATGTTTAGATCCTTCATCAATTTTTCCAACCAAATAAGCTCACACATGCCTTGAGCAATGGTTCTATATTCTGCTTTTGCACTGCAATGAGCCACTACAAGTTGCTTCTTACTTCTCCATGTGACCAAGTTACCCCATAGTTTAGTATAATATCCTAATGTATATTTGCTATCCTCAATGGATCCAGCCCAATCTGCATCTACATATCCACCAATTCCCCTGTCTTGGCTCTTTTTAAATAATAGTTTGTGTTCTAAAATGTGCTAGGCTCTAATCGGGCACCAGACTGGGGCCTAGCGCCTAGGCAGGGCCTAGGAAAAATGTTTTTTTTCTTTTGTTTGTTTGTATTTTCAGATAAATCAAAGTTGGAAAGTCAAGTGAAATAATGAAATTAAGTATGAGAAAACAAACTGTTAAATTAGTTCTAGGTTCAAGAAGGCAGAAGTAACAATAATGCAACATAAACTATATTCGAAGAATCTAACTATCTAATTGAACTTCTTCATCTCCATATTCTTCCAACACACGATCTTCATCAGACTCAAAATCAAATTCATTAATTTCTTGCTCATCTTCTTCTTCTGATTGAAAATCATCTTCACGAAGTTTTCTCACCCTAGAACTTCTTTGAGGTTGAAGCATCTCGTCTGCTCTAGATGCTTCACCAACCACTTCCCAAGTAAGCCTCGTACCAAGCTCAATTTCTTCATCATCTCCTCCATCAACGATCCATCCTTGTGCATTACTAGCATCACTAGCAAGTAGCACATCAACATTCATTTCCTTCTCCCTTTTTTGCTTGTTCATCAATTTCGCATTAAATTGGATATAGACTAGATTGTCCAATCAATTCACATCCAGTCTACTTCTTTTCTTCGTATGTATCTACATAAATAAAATAAAAACAATATCAATATAAATGATAAGTGGATAAGATAACTAATTGATATTAAATAAATATAATTCATAAAGATAATGAAATTAAAATATTAAAAACGTTTTAAAATATACACTAGCCCCTTCAAAAGTGCTCAATTTCTTTCACAACCAGATGAACTAGTGGTTAACAAGAGAATCCTTCTCACCATTCGTTGTAAGTTTGGAGTTTGATTTCTGTAAGTCATCCACCATTTAACTACATAGGTCAAACAAGTATAAAGTAAACAAATTTATACACTAATACACAATAGAAAGGATTAAAGGAATTTTATACCTGGATTATAATTGTCATCATTTTTTGCACACCCTTGAGTTGCCCACGATTTTTCAAAAGCTCCCTCTTTACAATTATACTTTGGCAACTTAGCATTTATAACATGGCTTTGCAATTCACCATCATAAAACATCTCCACATAGTTAAAAAACTCATCCATCACTTCATGATCAAGTTGTATATCCATATCCTTGAAAAAGTAGTAGGGATTTAAAAGGTAAGCTGCAAAATGCAATGGACTATCTAGCTTATCTTTCACCCTTACTTCAATAATCTCCATAATAGGCTAATAGTTCTTCTCAAGATTATTTAGGGCCTCCTTAATATATTCCTTTGCCTACTTAATCTCTCCACATAAAAAGCCCATACATGACTTTCTATCTGCATCAACAATTCAAAACACCTTTACCAAAGGTGCAAAAACCTTAAGGTATATAGTCACACCATTCCAAAAAGCAATGCTCATCACAGTAGCATAGGTTGCTTTTTCCTTTTAACAGTCTTCAGCCATTTGCACTCCTCCCATTCAGAGCTGGTAAACATTGTCCTCATTTGACCTTTTTCTCCATCAAACTCTGCAAAGTAAGGAAAGAATAAGCGAATCTAGTAACTCGGTCTCACTATATCCCTCTTCTTCGTAAATGACCTCATTAAGGACAAGGTCTTATGGTGTGCATAAATGAAGATCGTCACACTTTTGGCCTAATCAATGACTTTCTTATACCTCAGCAGTTTTCCAATACTTTCAAGCATCAAATTGATGATGTGAGTAGCACATGAGGTCCAAAAGATATTTGGCCTCTTCACCTTCAACAATTTTGCCACTCCCATATTGTTGGCAGGATTGTCGGTTACTACTTGGATGACATTTGGTGGCCTAATTTGCTCACTGCACTTGTCCACATACTCAAAGATGAGTTCACTTGTATATGCTTCATCTGAAGACTCTTTGGAACAAAGAAAAGCAGTACCCACGTTAGAATTAACACACAGGTTCATGATGCTCCTCCTTTTTCTGTCTGTCCAAGCATCTGTCATAATGGAGCACCCATTTCGTGCCCACTCTTCTTCATGCTTCTTCAGTATCTCTTTTTTTCTGTTAACTTCTCCCTTTAATAATGGTTCCCTCAACTAGTATTGACTGGGAGGTTTGAAGCCCAACCCTAATTGACCAATTGCCTCAACAAACAATTTGAAACTATTATAATCAATAGCATTGAAAGGTATACTGGCTTTGTACACCCATCTAGCACAATATTCACGAACAGACTATCTTCTCTCTTTAAAGAGTGCTTTGCTGATATTTTGCTTCTTTTGCATCATTCCCGCACTCAAACAAGTTTTAGGGCTGATGGAGCTTGCAAACTTATCCCAGGGCCAAGAGTATGGGGTGTTTTTCTGGTCCTTAACTCTTGGAATTCATCTTCATCATTCCTTTCCCCCCTTTCAGAGATATTAACAGAGGATCTCATCAAATCTTCCTCCTTATTCTTCTTCTTACTCTTTGCCTCGGCAATAACATTCTTGCATTTGGCTTGATCATCTGGAGAAGATTTTGAACATGTAGAAACATTTCCAGAATGTGGCTGATGTGTTCTTTTACTCTATAAACACCTCCAGACATAATTTTACCACACAACTTGCATTTAACTTTATCCATATTCTTTGGATCAATTAACATTCCATACTCCCATCCAACATCATTTGACTTCCTTTTAAGAAATGAGGAGGCCTTGGACGATGCTCCCGTACTCCTAGTCCCATCTGACATCATTTGACTTTCTTTTTTCTTCTTTTTTTTTTCCCTGAGTAATTTATATTGAATTAAAATAGATAACTAGCTAACAACTTTATGAAACATTAACATAAATTATTAAGTTTAGGGTTTAGACTTTGTGAAACACAGCTTATAGGCGTTACAAACAATAGAATCAAACAAGAAATCCAGCATTGTCAGTTGCTTTTTGTTGCTGCAACAACAATCAGCTGCTATAGCAACGCTTGTTGCTTGCTGCAACGGCCAAGTAGAAATTTTTTTGTACCGAAAGAAGAAGAAATGCAAACCTAGATGATGGCCATACGTTCTGGAGGAAGAAGAGCGAGAACCGGTAGGGAGAGAACGATGAAGAGATGAATGGCAGTGGTGGCAAGAGAGAGAGACACAATGAGATCGGCAGTGACGACAAGTCCACCAAAGACGCCCCAGGCGACACTTGACAAGAGAGAGAACGGGAAAGCGACGAGAGAGAGAAAAGTAAAGGGGAAATATTGAAAGGGAAAGAGAAAGGGAAATGAAAAGGGGGAATACCGATCTAGGCGACTAGGCGCTGCACAACCTAGGCAGTGAGGTGACGCGCAACCCAGGCGACGAGACGACTAGTCACCGCTTAGGTCGCTTAGGCGCCGAATGGGCCAGGTTAATTGGGCCCGACGCCTAGGGGTGTCGATTTGCACTTAATCACAGCGGCTAGGGGCTGCCTAGGCCACGTTTTAGAACACTGATAACAGTCCTTTCTCGGGTGTTCCCTTGAGATACCCAAGGATGTGGTGTGTTGCCTCAAGCTGTCTTTTTGTAGGCAAGTGCATGAATTAACTAATTATACTTGCATATGTAATGTTAGGATGAGTGAGAGATAAGTAGATTAGTTTTCCCACTAGGTGTTGGTTTCTTCTCTTATCCACTTGGTATTCACCTTTGTTGTCTTCTTTATTCTTTCAATTGGGTTCTAGCGGAGTTCTAGTAGGTTTACACCCATGTTTACCTATTTCCTTCAGCAAATCTAACATGTACTTCCTTTGGGATATGAAAATTCCTTCTTTGCTTCTAGCCACTCCCATTCCAAGAAAATATCTCAATTTACCTAACTCTTTTACTTCAAATACACTCCTTAGTTGCTTCTTGAGATTCACAATTTCTTGGTTGTTATCCCTTGTGATAATAATATCATCCAAATGCACAATGAGGATTGTTCTTCTTCCATTTGCTTTAAGTTTTGTGAATAGGGTATGGTCTGCCTGCCCTTGCTTGTATCTAAGCTCGTTTAGAGTATTACTAAACCATTTGAACCATGCCCTAGGGGACTGCTTAAGGCCATATAATTGACTTTTTTAGTTTACATACCTTTCCCTTTGTATCCTTCGTCTTAAAGTCAGGTGGTATCCTCATATAAATCTCTTCTTCTAGTTCACCATTCAAGAAAGCATTCTTGATATTCAGCTAGTGTAATTTCCAATCCAAATTGACAGCTAATGAAATTAACACTCGGATAGAATTTAGCTTGGCTACCAGGGCAAAAGTCTATTCATAGTCAAGTTCTTGAGTTTGTGTGAACTCTTGGGCTACTAGTCTAGTCTTGTACCTGTCAATGCTCCCATTTGACTTGTACTTTACTGTAAATACTCACTTGCTGCCAACAATTTTTTTTTCATTAAGTAGTCTCACAATTTCCCAAGTGCCATTGGTTTCTAAGGCCTGCATCTCATTCATAATTGCTGCCTTCCATTTTTCATCCTGTAGCGCATGATATATATCTCTAGAAATCTCAATATCATCAATGCTAACAGTAAAAGCCTTGAACTGAGGAGATAGGTTTGAATACCCCAAATAATTAGAAATAGGGTGTTTGGTACATGATTTCACCCCTTTCCTTAGTGCTATTGGGATATCTAGGTCATCAAATCCTGTAGATTCCAACCTGTGCACAACACTAGCATCAGTGTTGTTAAAGGCCCAAGGCGCACTAAGGCGCAAAGGGTCTTGGAACCTGAGGCGCAAGGCGAGGCGCACGCCTGACAGGTGTAAGGAGCATGCTGATTAAGAAGAAAGAAAAATATACTTCTTAATTGAATAATAAGTCATAAAATAGATCCTAATCACATATCAACATTTATGTTATCAAAAAATTCAAGAATTCAACATATATTAAATAAATCACAACATAAACATACTTCATGATAGCATAAGAAAGAAGAAGAAGAAGAAGAAGAAGAAGAAGAAGAAGAAGAAGAAGAAGAAGAAGAAAAAGAAGCAGGCTAGCAGTAGTAGCAACGTAAGAAGAAGAAGAAGAAGTTTAGCAGCAGCGGAAGAAGAAGAAGAAGAAGGATAGCAAAAGAAGAAGAAGAAGAAGTTTAGCAGCAGCGGAAGAAGAAGAAGAAGGATAACAAAAGAAGAAGAAGAAGAAGAAGAAGAAGAAGAAGAAGAAGAAGGAGCAGGAGGATAGCAGCAACATAAGAAGCAGCTGTGTAAGAAGAAGAAGAAGAAGAAGGATAGTAGCAACGTAAGATTAAAACATGCTGAAAAATGTTTTCACAAGACACAACCATTGTTTTTCTTTCTCAAGCATCAACAATGGACGTAGGAAGCAATAAGGAAGAAGTAAAAAAAAATTGTTTTTCTCAAATAATGGCTGGGAATATGGAAAAACAATGGTTGATGCTTGAGAAAGGAGACATCACAAGACACAATAAATCGCCGAGTAGAAGGGCCATAACACTTATATCTTTGTTGAGTAGGAGAATAGCCAATGAATATGCATTTGAGAGCTTTAGGTTCAAGTTTGGATTGAGAAGGTTGGTATTTGTGCATAAAGGCCGTGCATCCAAAAACCTTCGAGGAAAGGGAATTCAGGACTCGGGTATGATGAGGATAGAAGTCAAGAAAAACACTTAAGGGAGTTCTGGATGCAAAAACCTTGGAGGGAAGTCGATTAATGAGATATGAGGTTGTGAGAATTGCTTCTCCCTAGTAGGAATTAGGCACTGGATTAGTGAACATGATAGCCCTAGCAATCTCAAGGAGAAGGCATTTTTTTCTTTCTACCACCCCATTTTGTTGAGGATTGTAAGGGCATGAGCTTTGGTGAATGATGCCATACTTAGTTAGATAATGATTGAATTCATTGGAAAATATTCCCAGCCATTATTTGAACGTAAAACATGGATGGAGGATTGAAAAATATTTCTTACCATTTGATGAAACCTTTTGAAGATAATATAGGCTTTAGATTTGTTTTACATTCAGAACACCCAACTAACTCTTGTATGGTCATTTATGAATGTGATGAACCAACGAGTATTAGTTAAGTTAGGAGTCCTTGCTAGTCCCCAAATGTTACTATGGACCAAATAGAATGGCTTTGAAGCCTTATAGATATGAGTTGAATGTGAACTTTTGGTTTGTTTAGCAATTGTGAACATAATTGCTCCTTTTATTAATGAAAAGAGAAGGATACAAAAATTTAAGATAATTAAAGCTAGGATGCCCTAAATGTTGGTGCCATAACATGACTTCAAAATCTAAAATAGTAGACAAGGAGGATTGAATGTGTGATCTAGATCTAAGAGAATCACCAAGCCTTGAGATATGATAGAGACCCCTTTTTTCCTTAGCACTGCTAATCATCTTCTTCGAAAATAGCTCCTGAAATTCACAATAAGACGAAACAAATGTTACCAAACACCTCCTGTCTCTAGTTGGCTTGCTTACTGATAACAGGTTACATTTCAAATTAGGCACATATAATACTGATTTTAGAATTAATCCTACCATAAAAGTTGTCCCTTTTCCTTGAGGCATAGATGTTGTACCATCAACTATGGAGATGGTTATAACCTGATCATAGGGTTCATAGGCTGACAACACCTTAAGTGAATTGGTCATGTGATCCGAAACACCTGTATCTGTTATCCAAACATAATTTATGAGAGATTAGGGAGTATCTAGATATACCTTGTTTGGCCAAAGATACTACCGGATTAGGATTATCTATGACCTTAGATTTGATCACCTTGGTCTGGCTTAACAACTACTGTAATACTTCTAACTGATTTACTGATAAGGTCAGATTAGTTGGTTTTCCAACTTCAGCCTCTACCACATAGGCGGATTGATTCACCTTCCTTTGGTTTTTTGGCTTCCAATTTGCTAGTTTTCCATTGATTTTCTAGTAAGTATCCCTTGTATGGTATGGTTTATTATAATGGTCACACCACTGTTGATCCTTCTGGGACTCTTTTTCTAATGTGTTAGGTGTTTTCATCCTAGAAGTAACTAGGGCTGATGTTTGTGACCATACATCATTATTGGAAGACCTTGATGAAGTTAACATCACCTTCTTCCTACTCTCTTCTTAGCTAACTTCTACAAAAGCTTCCCTTATAGATGGGAAAGGCTTAGTTCCAAATAATTTGCCTCTAACTTCATCTAGATCAGAATTGAGGCCGTGTAGGAAGTCAAACACTCTTTCATTTTCTATCATCTTGTTATACTTTCTTCCATTTTCAGAACATTCCCAAGTGATTTCATAGATTAGGTCCATCTCCTGCCACAACTCTATTAGAGTATTGTAATATTCAGTAACAGAATTAGTACCTTGCCTTGTTGTTCGAATAGTAGATTGAATATGAAAACATTGAGCAGTGTTCTCTATGTAAGAGTATATTTCTTGTACAACTTCCCAAATCTCCTTGGTTTTCTTGTAGAACAGGTAAGTTCTTTCAATCTTTGGCTCTATGGAATTAACCAACTAGGCCATGAAAATAGAATTCTCTGCCTCCCAAATGCCATAGGTTGGTGATTCTGTGTTAGGCTTAGGAACTGCTCCTGTCAAATAACCAACTTTTCCTTTTCCCCTAACAACCAGCAAATCTTATTGGGACCATTCTCTAAAGTTGGTTCCATTCAGTTTATGTTAAGTAATCTGGAGGGAATGATTGTCAAGAGCCATTGAAACAAATGGAACTTGTGTATTTCTAGTTGGAAGAGGGATGGTGGTAGACATCTCACTAGCTGATTGAGTTCTATTCATGATGTGTACCTAAAGGATTCTACAATTCGTAGGAAAGGAGGAAACATCTGCCATAAGAATGTGGCTCTAATACCATGAAAAATGAATGTTCTTCCTCTTCCTTCATTGATTCGTAGGTTGACATATATATACACAAAATATCCTAATAACTCTACTAAAATACAGGAGCAAATTACAACAAATTTAAATAACAATATATTACATATTAGAATGAATTTGAACTTGGATTCCCTCATCCGTTTTGAAAACTGCTTCATCCTTTCTTTCCTTTATCCTCTTAGTTTGAACTTCTCCAATATTTTCTCATAACAACCTCATCTCCTTATCTACTCATTCACAACTTGGAACCATTTTTTTTCTTTTTTTCCTTCTCCAACAAAGAGAAATAAGATCAGAGTATATGAAAGACAAATATAGATAACATAGTGAAAAGTGAGCTTTGACTGATTTTTGGGACCAAAAACATTGTAGAAAATATCTACTTCAGAGACTATTTATAAGGATCTGACAAAGTTTGGTTGACTAAACTAGCTTTGAGGATAGTCATAATTCATTCTAGGAAAACATTGGTCGACCAGAGTGATACTTTGGTTGACTAAACTTAAAGCGATAAAATGATGTGAACACACTAGCTCACTTTGGTTGACCATAAGGACCACTTTGGTCGACCACATTGTAAAGAAATGAGCAAAGCTTTTTGTTGAACTTTGATCAATCAAAGGACTACATGTGTTTGACCAAACTTGTCATTTGTGAGGATGTATTTACTGCCTAGCTTTGGTTGACCACTTCACCAATTTGGTTGACCAGACTCCTTTAAAAAGGTTGTTTTTATCAGAAAAGCATACTTTAAATTTAACTTTTGAAAATACTTTGATAAAATGAAATGAATATTTGATTTTCCCAAAAACCACTTAAACATTTATTAATTTAAGAAACATAATTATTTTTGTGATCATCAAAATACTAATTGTACCTTTGAGGTAAACAATAAGTATGTTTAATAACTATACCAGCAAAATCAACCTAACTTCTGTGTTGATCAAACTTAAAAGTTTGAACAATGCCCTAGTCTCTATGAGACTCTTGGTGACCTTTAACATTAGCGTTTGTTGGACTTAGTATTTAAGAGACTTCATTGGACATATGAGTCATATGATTGTGCAAATTGCTAATTTCTTCATGACTCTGTCACACATATTTTATAGTGTTTACAACTTATTCTTTTGGTCCTTTAAATTTGACATAATCTTCCCTTCTTAGCTGTTGAAGATGGAGAATCATTCACTTAATTTGCAGCATCTTTCTCATTTTCTCCATTTGGTGCAAGCATCTTTCCAATGATTAAGTATATCAAAAGCCTGAAAAGAATAATATTGAAATAGTAATAAAGAAACTATTAAAACTATTTTGAGAAGCAAACAAAGGGTTTTCTAGGTAGGTACTCGAGAAATAAATAATTTGGCTCACTCATTCATAACACTATTTTCATAACACAATTTGAATAGTGATGTAGAAAAATTATCCTAGATCTAATTAGAGGGAGGGAGGGTGCTTTACCTTTCCATAGGTTGTGCCTAATTTAACCACCAAGAAGGAAAAATGTATGAGTTTAGACTAGGTAAAGCCTGATCTTATTCTTTTTATCCATATTTGATAATCAGATAGTTGCTATTTTTATTGTTAATTATGTACATATTTGTTTATTATAAGTAAATATGATTATGTTAATATTCTATATAGATAATTAATATTTGTTCAATTTATGATTATATCAAGTATACAAATACATTGTCCTCTAAAAAAAGTATAAAAATGTAGTCATATTTGCTTTGGCAGTTATGGATTGTTGGGTTTGGATCATAATCAGGTGAATGGATCTGAATCACAATCAATATCTGATAAAATGGATTAGAAACTGATCATATTCAGATTAAAATCTAATCCATTTGATGGCCATGGCTGTGGTAGGATCTTACAATTCTTGATCTGATCCTACAATTTCATCCAGAGGTCTCACGTCAAGACCCCTTCACCCACTCTATTTAGGATCCTGATTTTAACAACCATGCTAGTTGGTTCACAATCACGCATAATTTAGGGATTCTTTATGAAATCCTTCCATGGTTTAGTTTGATAAACATATGAAAAGTGTGGACAAGAAACTTAGTTTTGAGTTATTTCCTAGCCCTTGTTTGTTGATGAGATTAATGCCGCCTCCTTGGTTCTGAATTTTTCCCAATGAATATCCCATTTCAGTATGATTGCAGCGCAGCAGATATAAATCCAATTGGAAGTATTAGTAAGCAGGATCTTCGCAGATTTCTGTGCTGGGCTGCTAGTCATCTTGGTTACACATCTTTAGCAGAAATTGAAGCAGCTCCCCCCACTGCTGAATTGGAGCCAATACGGTCCAACTACAGCCAGGTATATCATCTAGCACATTTCTGTATTGTATATTTTCTGTCAAAACTTCTTGGTTGAAAGATAACAAAATTCGCAAACCTTTAATTCCTAATTTTTCCAACTATGTTTTTTCGCTCCCAAGTGAAGTAATGCCTTGTAGATATTATTTCTCTTTGCTTATTCTTTCCCTGAGTTGAGTTAATAAATTTAGTTTTGCTTGATTTCTTTCAGTTCCCAAACTTTTGGCCAATAAACTTCCCTTGTTTTAAGATATCTCATTATTTTATGAGCTTCTTTGGACCTCTTCTCTGACGTTTGATTTTCAAGATCTCTGTGGTATTTATTTTTCTGTGTATGAACAGCCAAGGTTTCTCTTCATTTTTTTTAAGGTCGGGGTTCCAGGGATCATCAGTTAGATGCAGTGAACGTATACAATGTACTTAGTGCAGTTAAGAGATTAGTGTTTTTTTTTTTTTTTGGGGGGGGGGGGGGGTTGAATGTTTCTTCAATTTCCACTTTTTGCCTCCCAAAAGTTGAAGATGAGCCATGTTCTTACAATTGATTAATCATGTCCTTTCAAGGTTATTATAGTGCTGCATTTGATTTATAATAGCTTCATCTGGATTGATTTTTTCATGTTGAAGCATCCAGAATTTCTCTCAAGTTCATAGCATTGTTAGTGTTATCATCTTCAAACCAAAAAAGTTCTAGCTAGAGCTGTGTTCATCTAATTCTGATGCCACATTCTTTGTGAATAGCTGGATGAAGTGGATATGGGAATGACATATGAAGAACTTTCAGTTTATGGAAGAATGCGAAAGATTTTCCGCTGCGGGCCTGTATCCATGTTCAAGGTTTGTGTTGAATATCCTATTATCACTAGAGCAAGCCCCATCCATTAACAGTGGAGACTGATCATTCTACTTTGTCATAGAAGCATAGCCTATTGATCTCGATAGATTAATTCCACAAAAGAAAATGACCAACATGGATGGATCTGTCCAAGATTTAATCAGTATTCCAGTATCTAAACTTACAATCAAACTTAATATTTCCATGGATATTAAATCCAGCAGACAACTTGCAGCAAAGAGCATAATGCAAGACCACATTGGGACCGCATGAAAAGTCAAACGATAAAATATGAGAGACGTTAGTGAGTCATGACAGTTGCTTCATCAATCCATTTATCTGAACATTGTCTAACTGCCTTATAGTTTTTGAAAGAAAACATGGCTATAAACCTTTTCGTGATATAATGAGAAGTATGCCAAAACTGAATATGTTTCTGACAATGTGGTATACTTAGCATTTCGTCATAGTGTTAATGAGATTCTTTGCTGATTTGCTTCATGTTGACAAACTTAGGAGGTTTACTTGTGAAATGCTAAGTAACACTATGACAAAGAAAGCATGCAGATTTATATAAGCTACCGTGCATGACATTGACATCACTCCAAGGATATTTTACCATTCTAATGTTATCGTGCACTCATTTTCTTTTATCTGTTATCATCTTTTCTTTCAGAATCTCTGCTATAAGTGGGGTGGAAGATTGAGTCCATCAGAGGTGGCTGACAAAGTGAAACACTTCTTCAAATACTACGCCATAAATAGACACAAAATGACTGTGTTGACACCCTCCTACCATGCCGAGGTATCATGATATGTCCAACTGGAAATTTCTGGGATTGAGCTTTCATGCTCTCCATTTAATACCGAAGCTCATACCCCTCTTGTTTCGTGTAGAGTTATTCACCTGAGGACAACCGGTTTGATCTTCGCCAATTTCTGTACAATGCAAGATGGCCATACCAATTTCACAAGATCGATGACCTTGTTCGTGATTTTGATGGTGGAAAACCCGATCTTACAAAATCAACGAACCTGGAAAATTCTGACTCTGCAGCACATGCTGGCATAGGAGTTGTTGCTGCAGGCTCAGGTGATCCAAAAGCTGGACTATAATGCTGAATACATGGCTGCCTGCTTGCTGTTGAGCTCTTTAAGTGGAAATAAATCTTGTTAGTCATTCTTACTAACGATTTCTCAAAATTATACCCCATATCTTGTCATTTACAGTTATGGTTTTGTATAATGATCCCAATAGAAGTACTAAAGGTAACTCTGAAACATCCTGAATTGGAGATGGTGTAGTAGAAGATGTGAAAACCTGATGTTTAAATAGTTACACTTGTTTGGTTCATTTATACGATGAAGTCCCATAGTGAATGCATGGGAGAGTTTCAGAAAGGGTGTGTTCGTCCCAGTGGGAAGTTTTGTGATAGCTAGAAATATTTGTCACTAAATCCATCGAAATAATAACAAACATAACCTCAAACATGTTGTTAAATTGTAAAATATTTTGAACTTGATGTTTTTTATGACAACTTATGTGATAAAATTTGCCCCTAAATATGACCTTTGAATTTGTTTTCCTTTTATTTTGTTCATATTATATGCAGGGGACCTTCCATGGGAAAATCTATTGCAAAATTATTTACTGGTCTTGATTAGGGTCATTAGCATTAGCCAATAGAGGAGTGGCCATCTCAATTTGCCTATACTCGACCAAACTAATGCTTTATGAAGTCAATTTTCAGCTATAGCGATGTGATCATCCAACATAGATCTCTCTTGACTACATAATTAGGCCATTGACTAACTACTTCTAGTAACCCTAATTATCTTTAACACTTTCACTTTTTATGTCATGATTACATTTGGGCACAAACAAAATTTTCACACGAAAATTCAATTAATCATATCATAATTTCCACTATGGAGGAATTAAATTGCATTTCCAAACTTCACCAAGAGGTTGAGATATATTTGAATACAATTCAGGAATGAGAAGGTTTCTGTTTTTTTTCTTATTACTAGATATGCCATGGGTGGATTTTTGAGTACAAAGACATGACAGATTTTGAATCTAGTGGACATTGGTGACGATGATGTTTCTTGAAATGGAGGATGAGTTCGGAGAGGTCCATGAGATACTCATTAAAATGTCAAAATTGTTAGTCACAATCTATTGAGTCCAGTGGATGTGCAAATCTTCTTGTATTTGAGAACTTATTATTAACAAAAAGCTCAACTACAAGAAGATTTTCACATCCATTGCACTCAAATGATTGTAACAATAATTTTGACATTTTAATGAGCATCTCATGAAGCTCTATGAACTCATCCTCCATTTAAAAAAGCATCATCATCACCAATTGTCTTCTAGATTCAAATCTATCACGTCTTTGTTCTCAAGAATCCACCCACAGTCATCACTACCCTTGGCATATCTAGTAATAAGGTAACATACATATCTTTGTTAAATAGAAGTAAAAAACTTATCCAAAGCCTCTCTCTTCCAAGTCTTCCTAGAGAAGAGGGTTGGGTGCGTTGTCGATCGTTTGATCTTCGTTACTGCATCTCTTCGATCATCATGTCGTTGGCGATCCTCTGATTGACATTCATCGTGGAGTCTTATCTGCTTTCCTGGTTGCAATTGGCTTGTTTTCTCTAGCATATTCCCTTCTCTTATGCAAGATTTGGCTTTGATCGGACATCCTTGATGGTTTCCCATTCGACAACTAGCTTTCCTATTCTCAATCTACTATCTCACATGCCATCGAAGGCAATTTTTGCTAAAGATGGAGGCAGATGTAGTGTAGTTGTCTAGAATGGTTGCGAGGTCTCCCGATTTGGTATGGAGTGTGGATGTCAAGGCGATGTCAAAGGTGATTTAGGCATTCGGAATTTAGCTTTCAATGGGGGCAATCTTAGGAAGCAACCCTAATATTTATATTAGCTTCTTTTAGGGTTTGTGTATTATCTTTTGTTGGGCCTTCTTTTATTGGTAACCCTAATGTTTATATTAGCTTCTTTTAGGGTTTGCGTATTATCTTTTGTTGGGCCTTCTTTTTTGTTATTATTGGGCTGTTGTTTGGTCTTATTTTGGCCCAATGTTAGCTTAAGATAGTTATTATACACTTTCCATTATTTTTATGTGGCCAGAGGTTGGATTGTTGTGCATTAGCCCTTATGCCTTTATGTTTTAACCCTTTTGTGGGTTGTTTTGTACCGTGCTAGCAAAAAAAAAAAAAAACTAAAGTAACAAATAGAAACATTTTCATTCCTCAATTTTATGCAAAATTGGGCCTCAAGTGCCTTGGTAAAGTTTATAAATACAATTCAATTCCATTAAAATGGAAATTAGGATGTGCCTAATTGAACTTTTGTGTGGAAAAAAACTTTGTGCCAAAGGAAATCATGATACAAATAGGAAGTGATAAAGGTGATTAAGGTTATTGAAAGTAGCCATAACTAGAAGTGGGGAGAAAGAAGGGTTGCTTGAATTGGAGATGCAGAGGGAGAGATTTGGACATGAAGAGAGGAAAGGGTAGGAGGTGGTGGTGATAGGGGCCAATAGAGGGAGAATAAGGAGTCCTAGGGTTCCCTTCCATTCTTATAGCCTAGGTCATGAGCCTTAATAGACTATGATCTAAGGCCCTTTTAAATAGGAAAGCTCATGTGGGCCTTGCCCTTGTCTTCTAGGCTAGGTCAATCAATGGCTAGCCTAGTTTTGATTTAAAATTAAAATTAAAGTTTTATTTTATACTTTCTTTGTGTTTTTTTTTTAAAAAAAAATTGACCCTAATTAATTAAATCCCAAAAATTTAAATTCAAGCTTCTTAGCCCGAAAGTGCAACCAAAGGTTTTGATGATAGCAAAGTGACTCAAACTACCTAATAATTCTATTTTAGTGCTATGAGCAGCTCAATGTGATATCTCAAATTTATTAACACAAACAAAGTGGAAGAAGAATTATACATGGACTAAGCTTTAATACAAGTCGAGAAATAAGATCTATAATGTTTTAAATATGAGAATTATTGAACTCAAAATTGACATATGTTTTAGATTTCTCATCTCAAAATCTTTTTCGAAAGGCCATCATTTCATGAGCTTAAGTTAATACATATATTTCTTGAAATGGACTTAGTTTTTTATTTAAGGAAAAGTTTAAATGTGTTTCGAATTGAAACCTACAAAATTGTGAACTTTTCTCTTAGAAAGGAATTCTTGTTTTTCTAGCCTAAAAATAATCTTTTTATAAAAATGAGACAAATTGTCATATGTGAGACACAATCGATTTAGTTATGAGTCATGCCTTGAGTATTAAAAAAGAAAGGCTTTTAGTCAAATGAATCTTGTGACTCAAGTGCCTATGTCAAGACAAAATGTTTTGAATTTTCTTAAGCATCTACCAAATCCTCTATATAAACACAGACGACAAAAAGGTCATTCAACCAAATGATTTTGTAACACAATCGATTGAGTATTGATAAAAAGCAACTACAAATTTAGAAAGTAAAAACCTAATCGACAGAGTTTCATCTCAGGCCATTGAGTCCTACTAGATAGGTCTTGCCTTTTCAGTTTCAAATTTTATAACGGCGATATTTTGGAATTCTACAAATTGAATCATTCTCAATTAAGGGAATTAAGATCTTCACCTTGTATACAAGTTCTCTTTTAAGGGAAAACCTTTATTATATTCTTTTTGAGAAATCTTTCACTTTCTTTGAGCTATATTAGCATATCCATTTTTCAAGAGATCTTTTGCAAGCTTATTTTACTTTTGAAAATGAAAGTAAAGAAAGATCGCTACGGGGCAAGTAGTGTAGTTCAAAATTTTGAACCTTACTCCGATCCTGATGATTGGATCAACGTCTAAATCAAATCATTCACATACAAATAAAATAAATCTAACATTTAGATTTTCGACTCGTTCGCAAATTCGAGCCATCCAAGCGTCCGGCCTCTAAGTTGTGATACATGGAACGCGTCCGTTGGCAAGGAGAGTGGAATATGAGTGCTAGCTCCTTCTTCTTTTTGTGGCTTGTTTATGGATGAAAAAGAACGCCCATGTTTGAAATCAATGCCAAAAAGAAACAGGAGAAAAGTGAACGGCATTTTTTTTTCAACTCTTGAAAAACTACACAACCCATAATTTTGGACAACCCATAAAGGGATATTTATCGAGAAACATCCTAGGGTTTTTTAAACCCTAATAGATATGGGTCGGTCGATTTAGGAACTTAATTAAATGGGTTTATTCTAGTCCAACTAGAAATATAATTAAACGGCCCAAATCTAATTATAAGTTTAAATAAAATATTTTATCCCAAATCTAATTCAAGCCTAAATATAATATTTAATTTAATATTTGACCCAAATCTAATTTAGTTCAAATATAATATTTAATTTAATATTTGGTCTAAATCCAATTTAGTTCAAATATTAACTTAAACCCAAATATATTTTATTTACTATTTGCCACTCTAACAAATAAAAAATTATTAAATTATAAACTCCTTCCTAATTTAATTAATTGTCATTTTAGGAAACTCTTTCCATTATGACGACCTTTTATCATATCGACGTCATTACGTCCTTTTGTTCTTTTTCTGTGAGAACCTACGATGGCACAATTTCTTGCTGAAGTGTTTCACTTAACCATACGTCTGCTCTTCTGGTTTATGCCAAGGACCACACCTTTTGCCTATGACTCATTAGTTTTCGAATATGTTGGCAATATGTCGGTACGAACACATAAGACAAGATTGGCCTCTAGCAAGGCGTCATGCCTACCCAATTATTCAAAAGGATTCATAATCTGCAAATAATCTTTCACGAGTATGGTTATCATGTAATTCGATCCTCTCGTCAATGTATCTTATATGATCTCAAGTCTAGCAATGTGTTGCTTGATTATCATCACATGAGTTTTTCTTCAGTCATCTGGATATCTTCACTTAATAGAAAGTGAATCAATAACTCCTTATTGATCTCTTACACTATGGCCATGGATTTAAATTGAACATCCACCGAATGCGCCTTAGATACATCATTCTTTATCAAGGGATAGACGAGTCCCATCTTGGTTATGCACCCATCTCCATAAACCTCACGACATACCCAACGATCGCCCAAGTGCAGCCTTTGTCTAGACCCATCAAAACGATGTCAAAGCATATCAGTCCTCTTATGAGATGACTGTGACAACCTCAGGTCCAAGGATTAGTTACACCTATCTCGTATGAGAATACTATCAACATATAATAAAAATGGATTCTCATGTCGAGTCATGTCCAGTGACATGTTTTCTAACATTAGTCACCTATGTACTTGTCTAGGCATCCCCATGCCTATGGGTGTGAGACCCCCATTGCTATCACATAGTAAAAACATAACACATACAAGTCTTACCACAATTGTCAATGTTCATTCTTGACATTGTTACGACTTGGGACATTTAATAATATCTAGAAACTATGATGCATCATCTTACATCTTTATAGATTAATCACAGTATACATCATATGGACTTCTATCTAGTTTCATCTGGTCATTACAATAATAACAAGAAACTAATAGAACAACTTCTTGTGAGATTAAATAACTCCTTATTCAATAATAAACATGATTACAACTGTGAGTGTACAACATGCTCAATCTGATTGGGTCTAGAGCACCTATGCTAACAAAAAATTCCTTTTCATTGACATATCTCGATTTTTGTAAGCATTCATCTTAAGCTCAACCTACCTCTTTCTAACTTTTGGTCTTTGATTCTACAGAGTAAGAATGAAACGATCCAAGTAGTACTTCATTGGCATATTCTTTTGCATCTCTTCTTGTAATCATATCTCTATAGAGGTGTGTGATGTAACTTGTAATGGCATCTTGTGTGAAGGATTGTGCTAGCCTTAAAGCTAGGAACTTGTTTTTGTAAGAGAGGTCCACTAGTACTTATTGAACTTAGGAGAGGTTTACTAGCACCTATTAAAGTTGGAAGATTCTAAGGTTCTACAACACTTAGGAGCTATAGGGAGAAAGGTTCTATAGCACCCATAAGCTATAGGGATTTACAATGGCAATAGAGGCCAACTAGCACTTTTTTAAGCTAGGGACTTAGTGAAGCAAGGAGATAGAATTTTTCTAGCACCCGATAAGCTAATTGAGGTTTGAGAAGAGAGAACATAGGTTTGGTTGTGTTAAACATCTATAAATCAGTTTGCATCCCTTTTTCTCTTTTCTTTACATTACAATGTCTTTACTTTTTCATTTTCATTGATATAGAGCTAAAAAATCACACAAATGCATATCTTGCACATCGTGTTAAAAGATTTAGAAGTTAACACCTTGCACAAAGAAATCCAATTCACCATTTTCTTAGGTTGCCTCTTAGGCAATAAGTGGCACTAAAGTTACATTTACTGCTTATTCATATTCATTTATATTGATTATTTCTCCATGCATGTAGCCATTTCTTTGCAAGAAATGGAACTATAGAAAAAAGACTACCTCTTTTCAATGGTACTAATTACACACATTGGAAGGCAATGATGAAAATACATCCAAGCTAACGATTTGGAGATATGGAAGTCTATTTTGAATGCAATTGAAAAACCTACCACAGTTATGAATGGACAACATGTTAAAAAGTAAGTGAATGAGATGATCTTGATATGAAAATTGTGCAATACAGTGTTAAGTTTGTGGAACCTTTTCTATTGTGCACCCATAGAGTTTAATAGAGTGTTTGCTTATGTTATTGCTAAAGAAATATGGGGATAAACTTGAGGTCACGCATAGAGTCATGAATCAAGTATAAGAGTCAAAGATTGATGATATACTTGTTTATAGTTATAAACTATTTGATGTACACATGGATTTAGGCTCATTTATGAAGCCTACGAAGGTCAAGCCCAAATGCTAAAAATAAAGCATAAGGGCCAAAGCAAAGGGGAAAGCCTACAAAAGGGGCCAAGAGTTGTTTTGGATGAAAATGTTTTCGGGTGACCCCCTTGGCATGCTCCCCACAAGGAAAAGCTAAAAAGATTTAAGAAAGTCCATAAGGCCTCATAAAGGACTCCTCCATAGGGTAATCTTATGACAAAGACATGCAAACCTACCTTTGAAATCTTCTTTAAAATTATGTAATGGATAAAGATTATCCAAATCCAAATCAATCTCGAAATATGACGAATGACTATCAATAATCTCATTACTCAACTATAAATAAGTGAGCCCTCATTTTTCAAATGTAAGTTACTTCTACTCATTCGAGAGCTCTATAACTTCTTATGTAATCTTCTAAAATCTGATTTAAGTATTGTAATATTTGTATAGGAACAACCCTGAGGGTAGACGACCAAGGCAATCGCCTAGGGTCCCCCAATCATAGAAGACCCCCAAAAAATTAAGTTTGGGTTTTGAATATATACTTTAAATATATAATAAGTAAATGCTAAAATACATAATTTACACCAATTCTATTTATGCTTAGCTCATAGAGTGGTGGGTTGTAAATCATTAGTTTTTAGGTCACTGGTTTAAGTCAGTCTACCAGCACGTTTGAATGTTTTTACATTTTAATGTTTTTTAAACAATAAATACTAATCCCACAAATTTTGTAAGAAAAATTAATGCCTTAGTGAATTTTCTATATTTTAATATTTTTTAAACAATAAATATCATTCTTGTATCAAAATTTTGTAAGAAAAATGAATACTTTAGTCATTGGACCTTTGAAAGTTTTCAGTTATATTTAAACTTGAAAGTCAATCGTGTAAACCATTAATATTAGATTTGATCTAAAGTCTTGAAAGTCTAAGGCCCCAATAAATTTTTTTTTATAGGGTTACTACTTAGGGCCCCCAAAATCTCAAGGCCAACCCTGTGTTTGCATAAGAATTATCTTATGCCCTCTAACGATTTTCTTCATTGTAGAGAACTTGAATCTTGGAGATAGTTATTTCCTTGAAAATAAATTCATTATTGTGTTTGAGTAACAACAATTGATGTCATTTGTGGGAACTCGATTGAAAAGTCAATGAGATAAAAACCTCATAATGGTTTGCAAGTGAAAAGGGCCATGATGTTGATAGTCCTCCAAATCTTTAGAAAAGCGAGATACAAAGCTAGAATCGTAGCAAAGGGATACAATCAGGTTCTAGGTGCAAACTTTACAGACGTATTTTCCCTAGTTATGAAACACAGTTCCATCCGGGCACTACTTGGTATTATGGTTATTCAAAATCTTGAACTGAAACAGTTGGATGTTAAGACAATGTTCTTACATGGGGAGCTTGACAAGGATATTGATATGCAACAACTAGAGGATTTTGAAAAAGTAGGTAAAAAAGACCATTTGTGCTTGTTGAAGAAGTCTTTATATGACCTAAAACAGTCTTCTTGGCAGTGGTATAAATTGTTTGATTCCTTTATGATTAAGCACAATTTTGATAGATGCAGTTATGACAATTGTGTCTCTTTTAAAAGGAATAGGATCGAGTCATTTATATATCTGCTTCTATATGTTGATGATATGCTAGTAGTATCGAAAGATAAGGACGAGATAAGGAGATTAAAAGCTTAGCTCAACAACGAACTTGAGATGAAAGATTTGGGAGCAGCGAAGAAGATACTTGGAATGCAAATTTCAAGAGGCAAGGAGATAGGTAAATTGCATCTAAGTCAAAAAGGATATGTTGAGAAAGTTTTAACTAAATTCATTATGCAGAAGACTAAAACTGTGAGTACTCCGTTAGCTGCATATTTTAAGTTTTCATTGAGCTTATCTCTACAGTGCAGTGGGTTGTGTTATGTATGTTATGGTTTGTACATGCCCTGATTTGGCTCATACAATGAGTGTGGTTAGTAGATACATAACTAACCTTGATAAAGAACATTGAAAGACAGTCCAATAGATTCTCCGATATTTGCCTAGTACCGCTAATATCTATTTATAGTTCGAAAATACTAGAGATAGAGTTATTGGTTTTGTTGATTCTGATTTTGTAGGTAATCCTAACAAGAAAAGATCGCTTACTGAGTATGTTTTCATCATTGGTGTTTGGGTTATCAGTTGGAAGGCTATCTTACAGTCCATCGTTGCCTTGTCTACTACAAAAGTAGAATATATGGTAATTACTGAGGCCATTAAAGAAACTATTTGGCTAAAAAAGTTGATGGGTGAAATCAGTGAAGATCTTCATAACAATACAATCTATTGTGACAGTCAAAGTATTATTTTCCTCACCAAAAGATTAGATGTTTCATGAGAGAACTGACAGAGATTTTTCGTAAGTGTATAGATCGCACATGTAATAAAGTAGTGAGTAAGAGTATCGTTCTCACAAGAATTGGTTGATAATTACCAAAATTATATTAACTCAAATGTAATTTAAACAATTAATTAAATGATGAATTAATTAATTTAAAAAAATAAAATAAAATAATAATACAAAAAATAAATATGAAGAAGTTCAAGTTTTGGAGAGCACTAGGTATTTCAATTTCACCTAAATAATCTAATTTAATTTAAATGGTTGACAATCCAAATTTAATTATTCATGTAAAGATAATTAACCACAAAAGTCAAATTTTTATTTCCGTTCCAATTATATTATTATTGTGTTTATTACCTAGATCTAGTTATAGATTTTTTCTTCTAGTCTAAATCTATATCAATATATCAATCAAATATTGGCCAAGTATTTGATAGCATTAAGCACAATAATAAACACTTGCATGAATAAAGAAAATTAATTTATGAAAATCAAATTATCATATTTAAGTTATATCAAAATACTCTAGTTATAGAGTTTAGTTCATGTTACAAATGATGAAATTCATAAAAAAATAAATAAATATAAATATAGAATTTAAATGAAATGGAAGAAGAAAATAAAAACTCTTTTGATGTGCAGAATTTCTTTCTCCAAAAATGTTGTCACAAATCCTTGAAAAAAATACAAGAAATCCTGCACAAAGAATGCTCCAATCCTTCAAGCTCTCTCACCTCCAACCCTCCAATTTTTCAGTCTTTCTTATCTTTTTATACTCATCAATTTCTTCTTTTTCTTAATTTTCTCCTTAAAACATAGATCAAACCATACCCTACCTCCCTAATTTCTTCCTCCATGTTCTACATAGAGAGGAAGCCACCCATGCCTACTCAAAATTTTAAGTCCCACTTAAGGAAAAATATAAAATAATCCCTCAAAATATCAAGAATTGCAATTTAGGGATTTTTGTAATATATGGGCTTAATTTGATTAGACTTTTAGGCTAGGCTTCTTTGGTCTATTTGGTCCTAATTCTTCTTGAAATAGACAGCTTAACTAATCCTTAAAAAACCCTTTAATCCATCTGCAACTCAACCAAACTTGGAGAAAATGGAATGAAAAATTCGTAGGTAATGTTGGTTTTTTGACAACTTTGATCTTATGTCACTCCAACAACCATAACTTTCTAGAAAATTCAAATTTATGCACTGTTTGAAGTGTAGAAAAGTAGGCATATAGAGGTTTCATGTATATATTTTTTAGAATTTTTTAAAATTCCATTTGGTTTAGTTTTTATTTTTAATTGGACCTTTTAAGTAGCGAAAATCCATAATTTTTACTCTTCTTTCTCACTTTTCCTTCAAATCCTGTTAACATGATAAATTACTAAAAATTAATATAAAAAACATATAAAATCATGAGAATTAGGCATAAAATTAAGTAAGAATGATATAGAAAATATGTAGGAAGTATTAGCACATAAAAAATGAAGCATATTGATGTGTGATATCATTTTATTAGAGATATTATTGCTCATAGCAAAGTTACTGTGAGAAAAATCAAGACTCATAATAATCCTGCAGATATGTTGATCAAGTCCTTACCTATTGCAAAGTTCAAGCATTGTGTGGATTTGGTTGGTATTCATTATGGAGATTGATTCTCTGTAATTTTGTTAGAAGAAAAAATTCTGGATAATTCTATTGTGGATTTAGAGTCAATATGGAGATTTGTGATAATTATGACTCAAAATCTTTATTTATCTATGACTGGGTTTCCTAATTTGACCATGACTATGATTTCTAATTTGACTGTGATTATAATGTTGTTAAATTTGATTTTATATAAGATTTATCTTAACTGGAGGAATATCTTCATGTATTATCTTCTGATCAAAATATGATTTTCTATGTACATCTATAGATAATTTTAGATCTATAAATAGTTACCCATGTCACATGAAATTAAACACAGTGTGTGGGTCAATATTACTTTTATATTACCAATATTTAATTAGTGATATTTTGTTCTTTCTGCTTGTGATTTTTCTCAATTTGGGTTATTTACGTTAAATTATGTGTTCGTGTGTGGTTGATTGGTTCAATTGTTAATTTGTTTTCAATCCAATTTCATAACATGATATAATGTCAATGTACCATTTAATGGCGCTAGATTAGTTTATTACCAAGCAATGGTGGATACTACAACAACAGTTGATCCTAGTTTCAAAGGACCATCTTATCATAATTTGAGGGGATCTCTTTTGAAAAATATAGTTCATGATGTTCAATGCTATTTATCTGGGATCAAGATTGATTGGGAAGTTTATGGATGCTCAATCATAGTCGATGAGTGGATGAATCAAGGATAACAACACATCATAAATTTTCTTGTGTATTATCCAAAAGCTAATGCTTATTTAGTGAAATCTACTCAAATGTTTGAAACAAGGTAGAACCTTGATAATACCCTATTCAAAGTCTGAATCAAGGAATTCAAATATTTGAATAAAGAGGATCTTTTACACATCTTTCAAAAGCACACAAAAGATAAGATGTTTTGTTTGTTTGTCATGTTGAAGATCAAAATTCTCTCGAGTTGCTTCATTGTAAATCAAGTTAAACAAGTTAGATTTTTCCCAAATTGGATAAGTATACTTTTATTACAGGTGTATCCTTACTTTTGTTATATTACCTATTACATTGGGAATTTAACCACTTTCTCATATCTTTGGTCTCTATTGAAGTTGAAAGCATATCCTCCAAACTGTTGTCTTCTCTTTTAGCTGTTTATCTATAGGTTTTTGATATTTCATTAATAAAAAAAGAAGTGGTCCTTGTTGAAGAGCTCACAAATGTTGTCCATTTCCCTTTATTCTCTCTAAAAGCTAGTTTTTGAATTAGGGACTATAAATGAAGAGATTTGTGGAGCCACAAAAACATATAGAAATCTAAAAACACTTGTAAGAACATTGAATTCTCTCAAGGCAAAGAAAATATAATGTCAAAGTTGGAGCATTGATTGAAAGGGATCTTCATTTACACCGTGTTTGTTTCTATTGTAATCAAAGTTTTGTAAGCTCTAGTTATTTTCTATTGGCGTATTAGCTCACTTAAGTAAGGAGTTTTTCACCATAATGTGAAGAATATCTTCTAGCATATAAGAATGTTTATTGATTTGGCAAGTGATTATGTTAGGTTGCTAACTCCTTATAAAGGTTAGGAATTTTATTAAGGTTACTAGTTCTAATTAAAAGCTAAAGATTCTTCATTAGCAGTGAAACCTTCAACTTTAGTCTTGAAAAGAGAAGATGTCGTCTTTCAAAGATTGAACCTTTATAAAAATTATTGTGTTGATTGTGCATTTGTGTCACTTAACTTTACATATTTCATCTTTTTCAAAATTATTTTTTTTAAAAAAAAGGATCAAGATTTTAATTTACCTTTATAATTAATTTTTATAAATTTTAAATAAATTAATTCACCTTTATTAATTTAATATTTGAGCAACAAAATTGCCATTGTCAATGGCGAAACTCTTTGTGGGTGTAAAAACTAGAACCTCCGCCTTATTGGGGTTCCTGATGGAGGTGTTGGAATTCATCACTCCAATAGTGTCCTTTTTAGTGCTCGTGATAGAAAGGAGGAGGGAAAAGGAAATAAGTGGGACGTGTCACTGATATATAAGAATGCAAATGAGCTGATTGTTTGTGAATAACTCAGTATTCGACTTGACAAAAACTCGTTTAAGTTCATTCATCAAGATAAACGAGTCCAGCTTGAACTTAAATTTGAAACTCAATTTGTAAATAAGACGAGTTTGAGTTCAATAAATCTCGACTTGTTAAAATTTATAAAAATGTTTAATTAGATACTCATGAATACTAATAAATTCAATTAAAGACTTATAAATTTGTTCGATTAAAAGTTCACGAATAACTCATTATTTCACAAATAAGTTTGTTTATAAATATATTAAATTTATTTATTTATAATTTTATAAATATATTATTTAACATAAAATTATCAAATTTTAAATTATTATAATAATATAATTTAATTAAATATATTTAAAATTAATACATATTAATTTAATCAAATTATCACTTTTTTAAAAAATAATTCTAATAGATTTGAGTTTGAGCTCGAGCTCAAACTTGAGCCTGAGTTGGGGCTTAGGCTTGCCAGAAGCTTGTTGAGCCCAATGCTCGACTCGTCAATATTTTGATCCACTAGAATTCAAACTCAAGTTTATAAATTAGTTCTATTCAATTTGATTGTAACCTTATTGACATACCTACCACTTGTTCCAAAATTTCACATCAGCTTTCTGCGACATCGTTACCTTAATGAGAAAAGAAATTAAAAGTTGAATATTTAATTAATTAAATCAAAAGTTGAATTTAAAATTTAAAATAAAATAAGAATGGAGTATTATTTTAGTAATTTATCGAGAAATAAGTAAACCCGTAGAGTCTTCGGGCCGGGCCGGGAGATCAAGTAGTGGGACCCACCGTTTTTTCAATAATTATTATTTTTCATTATAATATATTATATATAATATAATTTTATGAACTGTAAATCCGATAATCCTTCCCTCCCATAACCGACGTGCCTCTCTGTGTGATGGCAGTTCCATTCTTGAATGGTGAATCTCCACTGCTCTCTTCAATTCCACCATTTTCTTCTCTCTCCAATGCGATTGCATCGCCCTCTGCACCTCCTTTCTCTGCTTCCTTTTGCTGCTGTCACCGCACTCTCCGCCCTCCGCTGCGCCGCCTTGCAGTCTCCGCCCGCCTCAACTCTTCCAATCCGTCCAATGGCTCATTTTCCCCTGACAAAGGCGACCTCCAGTACGAGCTCCAGCACGGGTCTCACTCGCGCACCGTCGGCACAAGGAATCGCCATCGGTGTTCGTGACCATGCCGCTCGACGCATTGAGCCTATCCTCCGACCAGATTCGGCGGAGGATGGCCATGACACAGTCGTTCAAGGCGCTCGTGGCGATTGGAATCGAGGGCGTGGTGATGGAGGTTTGGTGGGGGCTTGTCGAGAGTGATTCCCCTGGGGTTTACAAAATACAATTGGCCGGGCTATGTGGAGATCGTCTCGCTCGCCCGGCGCTGCGGCTTGAAGGTGCGAGCTGTCATGGCCTTTCATCAGTGTGGCTCGGGGCCTGGTGATCCTTCCTGGTTGGTCTTGTTTGAATTTTACTCTATTGATGAGCTTGAGCGTCATGTTCAGTTTTACTTTAATTCTTGGCTGTTAACATGTGATTGAATGAATTAACGAAACCTTTTAGAATGTTTTGGTAGTTTAATTAACAATTCAATTATGAAAACCTCTAAAATGATGACATATAACACTTGGCCTTGGATATCTTCACTCAGGTTTTAGGCTCAAGAAAGAGGTGCCTGTTTTTTTCCATGGAGAATCAAATCACTTGGCTTGTTATTCTTCAATGGTGGTTGTTTGATTCTTCTTTCATCAGATTCACAATCTTATCGTCAGTAATTGGTACGACTTTTATCTTATTTTAATCATGTTAAATATTTCAAATTGCTTCCATTTCCACATTTCATACCTACTACACATGTGCCTTATTTTAAGGTTGCCATCTGGTTCATGGCCTACTTCATCTATTATCATAGGGCTTTGGATTAGTACTGGAAGCTCCATCCTGTCTAAATGTAATGTTCTCGTAACTTGTTTATGTGTTTATAGAATATGTGTTTGGGTTGGTGAAATCAATGGTGCAACACACCCAAGGGGGTTGAATTGGGTGTTTAAGAAGTTAGAAGATTTTGTGGAAATTTTCAAATAAAAGCAATGAAACACAAGCTAAAGAAACAACAATATATGCTAGAGGCACAAGAGATTTATAGCAGTTCGACTCAAATTCAGCCTACTCCATTATCTTAACTTTTCATTGAGGATTTCAAAATCCATTAAAACCTCATTTTTAACCAAGTAGGCCCTCTAGCATAAAATGCTAAGAATACAAACCTCTTACTAAACCTAGTATAATGAAAAGAATGAATACAATGGTAAGCTTTTAACACTATATTTTCATTCATTAATCTTCTCTAGTGCATCCATAGATTATATTCATAGGTTTCTCCAATGCTTTGAATAAAACTAGTCATTTATAACCATTGGAGCTGGCAAAACTAGCCATTAAAGTAATCTACGATGAAAATGGTTGACAGGCTCATAAAAATGGTCGACCGGTTAAAGAAAATTCAAAAAAGGCAGTTGACATGAAGAAGAAAAATGGTCAACTGGTTTTGATGCAGTAGCAATTGACTGAGGCTAGTGAGAGCATGTATTAGATCGGTCGACCGGCTTTGGAAAGCCGTTCGACAACTCAAGCCTAAACGGTCGATAGGCACAAAGGATCGGTCAACCGCTTGGCCTTCATTTTTAAAATATGGTTTTGTTTTCCTAGTGCTTCAAGACCAAATTTGATACAGAGAAAATAAAAAATTCTTTTGACAATAAAAACTTATTTTTCGAATGCCATAAAAAATCTTGAGAACCGAGTTTTTTTGGATTGGATGAAATTGATTATGGTGCTTCATAAAATGATTTAGATGCACAAAATAAAGAATCATTTAGAGATGATATTAAGAAAATATTTTTTTATCACCAAAACAATATCATTTTTCATCATCAAATCAAAATGAAAGAGAAAAATAACAAGCTCCCTCTTTTTGATGATGACAAAACTACTATAAAACACCTAAAATTCTTCCTCTTTTTGTCATAATCCAAAAAGGACATATTTGCATAAATTTGAAAAGATTTTACCACTAAACAATACTAGGTAAGTCTATTCTAGATTTTGCTGTGGTATATGGGCTCATCATAACCAATACTGGATTTCAAAAAACAGGATAAACACTTAATCACATATAAAAATGTCACATCAAACACCCAAATAGATTACTTCCTTGTGAGACAAGAGGATCGATTATGTTGTAAGGATTGTAAGGTGATACCGGGGGAGTGTTTAACGACTCAACATAGACTTTTGGTAATTGACGTCCAAGTAAGAAATTGGAAGAGAAAAAATCACATAAAACAAAATCCAAGAATTAGGTGGTGGGATTTAAAATGGGAGAAACAACTAATCTTCAAAGAAAAATTAAGGGGTAGAAGGGAATGGAATGGAGAAGGACAGTCAAACCAAATGTGGAGGGAAATGGCTACTGCCCTGAGAAGTACGACAAAGGTAGTTCTTGGAGAGATAAATGGTAGAGCCCCAAACCTTGAGGAGTCTTGGTAGTGGAATGAAGATGTACAATTGAAAATTAGAAATAAAAAAACTTGCTATAAGGTTATATATCAGTGCAATAATGAAGAAAATCTAAAAAATTATAAAGAAGCAAAAAAGGCAGCAAAAAGAGCTGTTAGTGAAGCAAGGTCATAAGCATATGAGAATCTATATAAATGACTTGATGTATTAGTGAAGCAAGGTCATAAGCAAAAAGAGCTGTTAGTGAAGAAAGGGATATATATAAATTACCTAAAGCAAGAGAAAGAAAAACAAGGGATCTAAACCAAGTGAAAAGCATAAAAGATGAAAACCAAAATGTATTAGTGAATAAAGGAGTGATTCAAGAGAGATGGAAGGAGTATTTCCAAAAAATATTCAATGATGGTGGGGACACAAGAGTTAGGTTGGGACATCTTAGTAACTCCGAAGGGAATGTGACCTATACATTTTATTGACGTATAAGTTCAAATGAAATAAGGCAAGAATTAAAAAAGATGAAAAATCATAAGACGGTGGGACCGGATAATATACCAATAGAAGCATGAAAATGCATAGGAGAAGAGCTCATCTCCTGGCTAACAAAATTATTTAACGCGATCCTTAAATCAAAAAAGATGCCAGATGAGTGGAGGAAGAGTACTTTGGTTCCTATATACAAGAATAAAGGAATTGTTCAAAACTGTGAAAATTACAGAGGAATTAAGTTAATAAGTCATACCATGAAACTCTGGAAGAGAGTAACAGAGTAAAGGCTCAAAAAATAAACAAATGTCCTGGAAAATCAGTTTGGTTTCATGCCTAATAGGTCAATAATGGAAACTATATACCTACTGAGACGTCTAATGGAAAGGTATTGGGATTAGCAAAGGGACCTGCATATGGTGTTTATAGATATAAAAAAGACCTATGATAGGGTCCCTAAAGAAGTATTATAGAGGGTTTTAGAGAAGAAATGAGTCTGAATAACCTATATACAAGCCCTTAAGGACATGTATCACGATGCAGAGACAAAAGTTAGAACATGCAGAGGGGATACTGAACCGTTTCAAATTACAATGAGACTGTATCAAGGTTCTGCACTAAGTCCATACTTATTTGTTTTAGTAATGGATGAACTCAATAAACATATTTAGACAGAGGTGCCATGGTGTATGCTATTCGCAGATGACATAGTATTGGTAGATGAAACAAAAGAGGGAGTGAATACTAAGCTTGAGTTTTGTAGAAACAATTTAGAATCTAAGAGAATTAAATTAAGTAGAAGGAAAACAAAATATATGGAATGTAAATTTAGTAAGAATGCAAGAGTGGATGATATTATAATAAAATTGGAAGACCACATCTTACAAAAAAAAGACCATTTTCGATATTTGAGATCAGTGATTCAAAAAGATAGAGAAATTCACGAGGATGTCACACATAGAATTAAGGCAGGTTGGCTAAAATAGACATATGCATCGAAGGTGTTATGCGATGGTAAAATCTCATTAAAACTGAAAGGAAAATTCTTTAGGATAACTCTAAGAACAATCTTGTTGTATGACTAAGAATGTTGGGCAGTCAAATACCAGTATGAGTAAAAGATGAGCGTAACGGAGATGATGATGCTAATATGAATGTACGGTCATATAAGAAAATATAAAATTAGAAATGAGGATATTCGTAATAAGGTAGGAGTAGTGTCAATCGAGGAGAAGATGAGAGAGACTAGACTAAGATGGTTTGGTCATGTGAAAAGGAGACCAAAAGACGCTCGTGTGAGGAAAGTTGATGAAATAGAACAATTAGTCAAAAAAAGAGGTAGAGGCAAATCTAAGAAAACTTTGGGAAAGACTTTGGGAGAGATATTAAAGTTTGATATGAAATGTATGGCCGTAAATGAAGATATGACAAAAGACAGAAATACATGTAAGTCTAAAACTCATGTAGCCAACCCCACATAGTAGGATAAAAATTGGATATGTTGTTGTTGTTGTTAATTATTTTTGTGATCATCAAAATACTAATCGTACCTTTGAGGTAAACAATAAGTATGTTTAATAGTTTAATAACTACACCAGCAAAATCAACCTAACTTTTGCGTTGATCAAACTTAAAAGTTTGAACAATGCCACTAGTCTCTATGAGACTCTTGGTGACCTTAACATTAGCGTTTGTTGGACTTAGTATTTAAGAGACTTCATTGGAAATCTACTCATATGATTGTGCAAGTTGCTAATTTCTTCATGACTTTGTCTCACATATTTTATAGTGTTTACAACTTATTCTTTTGGTCCTTTAAATTTGACATACTTCTGATGTCAATCTTCTCTTCATAGCTGTTGAAGATGGAGAATCATTCACTTAATTTGCAGCCTCTTTCTCATTTTCTGCATTTGGTGCAAACATCTTTCCAATGATTAAGTAAATCAAAAGCCTGAAAATAATAATATAGAAATAGTAATAAAGAAACTATTAAAAACTATTTTGAAAAGCAAACAAAGGGTTTTCTAGGTAGGTACTAGAGAAATAAATAATTTGGCTCACTCATTCATAACACAGTTTGAATAGTGATGTAGAAAAATTATCCTAGATCTAATTAGAGGGAGGGAGGGTGCTTTACCTTTCCATATAGGTTGTGCCTAATTTAACCACCAAGAAGGAAAAGAATATGTGTTTAGACTAGGTAAAGCCTGATCTTATTCTTTTGATACATATTTGATAATCAGATAGTTGCTATTTTTATTGTTAATTATGTACATATTTGTTTATTATAAATAAATATGATTATGTTAATATTCTATATAGATAATTAATATTTGTTCAATTTATGATTATATCAAGTATACAAATACATTGTCCTCTAAAAAAAGTATAAAAATGTAGTCATATTTGCTTTGGCAGTTATGGATTATTGGGTTTGGATCATAATCAGGTGAATGGATCTGAATCACAATCAATATCCAATAAAATGGATTAGAAACTGATCATATTCAGATTAAAATCTAATCCATTTGATGGCCATAGCTCCGGTAGGATCTTACAATTCTTCATCTGATCCTACAATTTCATCCAGAAGTCCCACGTCAAGACCCCTTCACCCACTCTATTTACGATCCTGATTTTAACAGCCATGCTAGTTGGTTCACAAGCATGCATAATTTAGGGATTCTTTATGAAATCCTTCCATGGTTTAGTTCTATAAACATATGAAAAGTGTGGACAAGAAACTTAATATTGGGTTATTTCCTAGACCTTGTTTGTTGATGAGATTAATGCCGCCTCCTTGGTTCCGAATTTTTCCCAATGAATATCCCATTTCAGTATGATTGCAGCGCAGCAGATATAAATCCAATTGGAAGTATTAATATTCTATATAGATCTTCGCAGATTTCTGCGTTGGGCTGCTAGTCATCTTGGTTACACATCTTTAGCAGAAATTGAAGCAGCTCCCCCCACTGCTGATTTGGAGCCAATACGGTCCAACTACAGCCAGGTATATCATCTAGCACATTTCCGTTTTGTATATTTTCTGTCAAAACTTCTTGGTTGAAAGATAACAAAATTCCCAAACCTCTAATTCCTAATTTTTTATTTTTTCAACTATGTTTTTTCGCTCCTGAGTGAAGTAATGCCTTGTAGATATTATTTCTCTTTGCTTATTCTTTCCTTGATTTGAGTTAATATATTTAGTTTTGTTGATTTCTTTCAGTTCCAAACTTTTGGCAAATGAACTTCCCTTGTTTTAAGATATCTCATTATTTTATGAGCTTCTGTGGACCTCTTCTCTAACGTTTGATTTTCAAGGTCCCTGTGGTATTTATTTTTCTGTGTATGAACAACCAAGGTTTCTCTTCATTTCTTTTAAGGTCAGCGTTCCAGGGATCATCAGTTATATGCAGTTAGGAGACTAGTGGTTATTTTTTTTTTCCCGGGGTGGGGGGGGGGGGGGTGTTGGTCCAGAATTTTTGTCAAGTTCATGGCATTGTTAGTTATCATCTTCAAACCAAAAAAGTTCTAGCTAGAGCTGTGTTCATCTAATTCTAATGCCACATTCTTTGTGAATAGCTGGATGAAGTGGATATGGGAATGACATAAGAAGAACTTTCAGTTTATGGAAGAATGCGAAAGATTTTCCGCTGCAGGCCTGTATCCATGTTCAAGGTTTGTGTTGAATATCCTATTAACAGTGGAGACTGATCATTCTACTTTGTCATAGAAGCATAGCCTATTGATCTGGATAGATTAATTGCACAAAAGAAAATGAACAACATGGATGGATCTGTCCAAGATTTAATCAGTATTCCAGTATCTAAACTTACAATCAAACTTAATGTTTCCATGGATATTAAATCCAGCTGACAACTTGCAGCAAAGAGCATAATGCAAGACCACATTGGGACCGCATGAAAAGTCGAACGATAAAATATGAGATACGTTAGTGAGTCATGACAGTCGCTTCATCAATCCATTTCTCCGAACATCATCTAACTGCCTTATAGTTTTAGAAAGAAAACATGGCTATAAACCTTTTCGTGATATAATGGGAAGTATGCCAACACTGAATATGTTTCTGGCATATCTTCTGTGCTGATTTGCTTCATGTTGACAAACTTAGGAGGTTTGTTTGTGAAATGCTAAGTAACACTATGACAAAGAAAGCATGCAGATTTATATAAGCTACCGTGCATGACATTGACATCACTCCAAGGATATTTTACCATTCTAATGTTATCGTGCACTCATTTTCTTTTATCTGTTATCATCTTTTCTTTCAGAATCTCTGCTATAAGTGGGGTGGAAGATTGAGTCCATCAGAAGTGGCTGACAAAGTGAAACACTTCTTCAAATACTACGCCATAAATAGACACAAAATGACTGTGTTGACACCCTCCTACCATGCTGAGGTATCATGATATGTCCAACTGGAAATTTCTGGGATTGAACTTTCATGCTCTCCATTTAATACCCCTCTTGTTTTGTGTGGAGTTATTCGCCCGAGGACAACCGGTTTGATCTTCGCCAATTTCTGTAAAATGCAAGATGGCCATACCAATTTCGCAAGATTGATGACCTTGTTCGTGATTTTGATGGTGGAAAACCCGATCTTACAAAATCAACGAACCTGGAAAATTCTGACTCTACAGCACATGTTGGCATAGGAGTTGTTGCTGCAGGCTCAGGTGATCCAAAAGATGGACTATAATGCTGAATACATGGCTGCCTGCGTGCTGTTGAGCTCTTTAATTGGAAATAAATCTTGTTAGTCATTCTTACTAACGATTTCTCAAAATTATACCCCATATCTTGTCATTTACAATTATGGTTTTGTATAATGATCCCAATAGAAGTACTAAAGGTAACTCTGAAACATCCTGAATTGGAGATGGTGTAGTAGAAGATGTGAAAACCTGATGTTTAAATAGTTACACTTGTTTGGTTCATTTATACGATGAAGTCCCATAGTGAATGCATGGGAGAGTTTCAGAAAGGGTGTGTTCCTCCCAGTGGGAAGTTTTGTGATATCTAGAAATATTTGTCACTAAATCCATTGAAATAAGAACAAACATAACCTCAAACCTGTTGTTAAATTGTAAAATATTTTGAACTTGATGTTTTTTATGACAACTTATGTGATAAAATTTGCCCCTAAATATGACCTTTGAATTTGTTTTCCTTTTATTTTGGTCATATTATATGCAGGGGACCTTCCATGGGAAAATCTATTGCAAAATTATTTACTGGTCTTGATTATTGGCAAGGTAATAGGTCTATGGTGGGTTAGGGTCATTAGCATTAGCCAATAGAGGAGTGGCCAAACTAATGCTTTATGAAGTCAATTTTCAGCTATTGCGATGTGATCATCCAACATAGATCTCTCTTAGACTACATAATTAGGCCATTGACTTACTACTTCTAGTAACCTTAATTATCTTTAACACTTCCACTTTATGTCATGATTACATTTGGGCACAAACCAAATTTTCGTACAAAAATTCAATTAATCATATCATAATTTCCACTATGGAGGAATTAAATTGCATTTCCAAACTTCACCAAGAGGTTGAGAGATATTTGAATACAATTCAGGAATGAGAAGGTTTCTGTTTGTTTTCTTATTGTTAGATATGCCATGGGTGGATTTTTGAGTACAAAGACGTGACAGATTTTGAATCTAGTGGACATTGGTGACAATGATGTTTCTTGAAATGGAGGATGAGTTTGGAGAGGTCCATGAGATACTCACTAAAATGTCAAAATTGTTAGTCACAATCAATTGAGTCCAGTACATGTGCAAATCTTCTTGTATTTGAGAACTTATTATTAACAAAAAGCTCAACTACAAGAAGATATTCACATCCATTGCACTCAAATGATTGTGACAACAATTTTGACATTTTAATGAGCATCTCATGAAGCTCTATGAACTCATCCTCCATTTCAAAAAGCATCATCATCACCAATTGTCTTCTAGATTCAAATCTATCACGTCCTTGTTCTCAAGAATCCACCCACAATCATCACCACCATTGGCATATCTAGTAATAAGGTAACATACATACCTTTGTTAAATAGAAAATAAAAAACTTATCGAGAGCCTCTCTCATCCAGGCCTTCCTAGAGAAGAGGGTTGGGTGTGTTGTCGATCGTTTGACCTTCGTTACTGCCTCTCTTCGATCATCATGTCGTTGGCGGTCCTCTGATTGACATTCACCGTGGAGGCTTATCTGCTTTCTTGGTTGCAGTTGGCTTGTTTTCTCTAGCATATTCCCTTCTCTTGTACAAGATTTGGCTTTGATCAGACATCCTTGATGGTTTCCCATTCGACAACTAGCTTTCCTATCCTCAATCTACTCTCTCACCTGCCATCGTCAAGAATGGCGGAGAGATCCCCTGATCTGGTATGGAGTGTGGATGTCAAGGCGATGTCGAAGCCGATTTAGGCATTCGGAATTTAGCTTTCAATGGGGGCAATCTTAGGAAGCAACCCTAATATTTATATTAGCTTCTTTTAGGGTTTGCGTATTATCTTTTGTTGGGCCTTCTTTTGTTGGTAACCCTAAAGTTTATATTAGCTTCTTTTAGGGTTTGCGTATTATTTTTTGTTGGGCCTTCTTTTGTTGCTATTATTGGGCTGTTGTTTGGTCTTATTTTGGCCCAATGTTAGCTTAAGATAGTTATTATGCACTTTCTATTATTTTTATGTGGCCAGAGGTTGGATTGTTGTGCATTAGCTCTTGTGCCTTTATGTTTTGACCCTTTTGTGGGTTGTCTTTGTATCGTGCTAGCCAAAAAAAAAAAAAACCTAAGGTAACAAGTAGAAACATTTTCATTCCTCAATTTTAAGCAAAATTGGGCCTCAAGTGCCTTGTTAAAGTTTAGAAATACAATTCAATTCCATTAAAATGGAAATTAGGATGTGCCTAATTGAACTTTTGTGTGGAAAAAAACTTTGTGCCAAAGGAAATCATGATACAAATAGGAAGTGATAAAGGTGATTAAGGTTATTGAAAGTAGCCATAACTAGAAGTGGGGAGAAAGAAGGGTTGCTTGAATTGGAGATGCAGAGGGAGAGATTTGGACATGAAGAGAGAAAAGGGTAGGAGGTGGTGGTGATAGGGGCCAATGGGGAGAATAAGGAGTCCTAGGGTTCCCTTCCATTCTTATAGCCTAGGTCATGAGCCTTAATAGACTATGATCTAAGGCCCTTTTAAATAGGAAAGCTCATGTGGGCCTTGCCTTTGTCGTCTAGGCTAGGTCAATCAAAGGCTAGCCTAGTTTTGATTTAAAATTAAAATTAAAGTTTTATTTTATACTTTCTTTGTGTCTTTTTTTTTTAAAAAAAAATTGACCCTAATTAATTAATTCCCAAAAAAATAAATTCAAACTTCTTAGCCTGAAAGTGCAACCAAAGTTTTTGATGATAGCAAAGTGACTCAAACTACCTAATGATTCTATTTTAGTGCTATGAGCAGCTCAATGTGATATCTCAAATTTATTAACACGAACTAAGTGGAAGAAGAATTATACATGGACTAAGCTTTAATGACACGTCAAGAAATAAGATCTATAATGTTTTAAATATGAGAATGATTGAACTCAAAATTGACATATTTTTTAGATTTCTCATCTCAAAATCTTTTTCAAAAGGCCATCATTTCATGAGCTTAAGTTAATACATATTTTTCTTGAAATGGACTTAGTTTTTTATTTAAGGAAAAGTTTAAATGTGTTTTGAATTGAAACCTACAAAATTGTGAACTTTTCTCTTAGAAAGGAATTCTTGTTTTTCAAGCCTAAAAATAATCTTTTTATAAAAATGAAACAAATTGTCATATGTGAGACGCATAGTCGATTTAGTTATGAGTCATGCCTTGAGTATTAAAAAAGAAAGGCTTTTAGTTGAATGAATCTTGTGACTCAAGTGCCTATGCCAAGACAAAATGTTCTGAATTTTCTTAAGCATCTACCAAATCCTCTATATAAACACATAAGACAAAAGGTCATTCAACCAAATGATTTTGTAACAAAATCGATTGAGTATTGATAAAAAGCAACTACAAATATAGAAAGTAAAAACCTAATCGATAGAGTTTTATCTTAGGCCATTGAGTCCTACTAGATAGGTCTTGCCCTTTTAGTTTCAAATTTTATAACGATGATATTTTGGAATTCTACAAATTGAATCATTCTCAATTAAGGGAATTAGGGTGTGTTTGATAATATGAAAAATGAATGGAAAATGTCTCATCAAAGGAATTGAATTCTATATTTGATGTTTGACACACTATATTTTTCATGGAATTCAATTCCATGGTATAATCATTAAAGCATATTTTTGGTTCTTTTCCATGAAAAATTCTATCTAGGGGGGATATGATTTTTGTTTTCCATGTAAGTTGAAAAACACTTTCCTTTCCACTTAAATGCTATCAAACACACCCTAAGATCTTCATATTGTATACAAGTTCTCTTTTAAGGGCAAACCTTTATTACATTCTTTTTGAGAAATCTTACACTTTCTTTGAGCTATATCAGCATATCCATTTTTCAAGAGAACTTTTGCAAGCTTGTTTTACTTTTGAAAATTCCTTTTCATTGACATGTCTCAATTTTTGTAAGCATTCATCTTAAGCTCAACCTAGCTCTTTCTAACTTTTGATCTTTGATTCTATAGAGTAAGAATGAGACAATCCAAGTGGTACTTCATTGGCATATTCTTTTGAATCTCTTTTTGTAATCATATCTCTATAGAGGTGTGTGATGTAACTTATAACGACATCTTGTGTGAAGGATTGTGCTAGCCTTCAAGCTAGGAACTTGTTTTTGTAAGAGCGGTCCACTAGTACTTATTGAACTTAGGAGAGGTTTACTAACACCTATTAAAGTTGGAAGATTCTAAGGTTCTATAACACTTAGGAGCTATAGGGAGAAAGGTTTTATAGCACCCATAAGCTATAGGGACTTACAATGGCAATAGAGGTCAACTAGCACTTTTTTAAGCTAGGGGACCTAGTGAAGTAAGGAGATGGAATTTTTCTAGCACCCGATAAGCTAATTGAGGTTTGACAAAAGAGAATCCAGGTTTGGTTGTGTTAAACATCTATAAATCAGTTTGCATCCCTTTTTCTCTTTTCTTTACTTTACAATTGCTTTACTTTTGCATTTTCAATGATATATAGCTAAATAATCACACAAATGCATATTTTGCACATCATGTTAACAGATTTAGAAGTTAACACCTTGCACAAAGAAATCCAATTCACCCCTCTCTTAGGTTGCCTCTTAGGCCATAAGTGGCACTAGAGTTACATTTACTGCTTATTCATATTCATTTATATTGATTATTTCTCCATGCATGTAGCCATTTCTTGGAACTATTGAAAAAAGATTACCTCTTTTCAATGGTACTAATTACACACATTGGAAGACAATGGTGAGAATACATCCAAGCTAACGATCTGGAGATATGGAAGTCTATTTTGAACGCGATTGAAAAACCTACCATAGTTATGAATGGATAACATGTTAAAAAGTAAGTGAATGAGATGATATTGATATGAAAATTGTGCAATACAGTGCTAAGTTTGTGAAACCTTTTCTATTGTGCACCCACAAAGTTTAATAAAGTGTTTGCTTATGTTATTGCTAAAGAAATATGGGATAAACTTGAGGTCACACATAGAGTCATGAATCAAGTATAATAGTCAAAGATTGATGATATACTCGTTTATAGTTATAAACTATTTGATGTACACATGGACTTAGGCCCATTTATGAAGCCTACGAAGGTGAAGCCCAAACGCTAAGAATAAAGCATAAGGGCAAAAGCAATGGGCAAAGCCTACAAAAGGGGCCAAGAGACTATTTTGGATGAAAATGTTTTCGGGTGACCCCCTCGGCATGCTCCCCACAAGGAAAAGCTAAAAAGCTTCAAGAAAGTCCATAAGGCCTCCTCTAGAGGGTAATCTTATGATAAAGACATGCAAACCTACCTTTGAAGTCTTCTTTAAAAATTATGTAATGGATAAAGATTATCCAAATCCAAATCAATCTCGAAATATGACGGATGACTATCAATAATCTCATTACTCAACTATAAATAGGTGAGCCCTTATTTTTCAAAGGTAAGTTACTTCTACTCATTCGAGAGCTCAATAATTTATTATGCGATCTTCTAAAATCTGATTTAAGTATCAAAATTTTTATATAGGAACGACCCTGAGGGTAGATGGCCAAGGCGCCTAGGGCCCCCTAATCATAGAAGACCCCCCAAAAATTAAGTTTTGGTTTTGAATATATACTTTAAATATATAATAAGTAAATGCTAAAATACATAATTTACATCAATTCTATTTATGCTTAGCTCGTAGAGTGGTGGGTTGTAAATTATTAGTTTTTAGGTCACTAGTTCAAGTCACTCTACCAGCACGTTTGAATTTTTTTACATTTTAATGTTTTTTAAACAATAAATACCAATCCCACAAATTTTGTAAGAAAAATTAAATCCTTAGTGATTTTTTCTACATTTTAATAATTTTTTAACAATAAATATCATTCTTGTATCAAAATTTTGTAAGAAAAATTATTACTTTAGTCATTGGACCTTTGAAAGTTTTCAGTTATATTTAAGCTTGAAAATCAATCGTGTAAACCATTAATATCATATTTGATCTAAAGTCTTGAAAGTCTAAGGTTCCAATAAAATTTTGGTTTATGGGCTTGCTTAGGGCCCCCAAAATCTCAAGGCCAACCTTGTGTTTGCATAAGAATTGTCTTACGCCCTCTAACTATTTTCTTCCTTACAAAGTACTTGAATCTTGGAGATAGTTATTTTCTTGAAAATAAATTCAATATTGTGTTTGAGTGACAACAATTGACGTCATTTGTGGGAACTCGATTGAAAAGTCAAGGAGATAAAAACTTCATAATGGTTTGCAAGCGAACAAGGCCATGATGTTAATAGTCCTCCAAATTTTTAGAAAAGCGAGATACAAAGCTAGAATTGTAGCAAAGGGATACAACTAGGTTCTAGGTGTAGACTTCACATACATATTTTTCCTAGTTATGAAGCACAGTTCCATCCAGACATTACTTGGTATTGTGGCTATTCAAAACCTTGAACTAGAATAGTTGTATGTTAAGACAACGTTCTTACATGGGGAGCTTGATAAGAATATCCATATGCAACAAATCGAGGATTTTGAAAAACTAGGTAAAAAAGACCATTTGTGCTTGTTGAAAAAGTCTTTACATGGCTTGAAACAATCTCCTTGGCAGTGGTGTAAAAGGTTTGATTCCTTTATGATTAAGCACAATTTTGATAGATGCAATTATGACAGTTGTGTCTATTTTAAAAGGAACAAGAATGATTCATTTATATATCTGCTTGTATATGTTGATGATATGCTAGTAGCATCGAAAGATAATGATGAGATAAGGAGATTGAAAGCTCAGCTCAACAACGAACTTGAGATGAAAGATCTGGGAGCAGTGAAGAAGATACTTGGAATGCAAATTTCAAGAGGTAGTGAGACAAGTAAATTGTATCTAAGTCAAAAGGGAAATGTTGAGAAAGTTTTGACTAAATTCAATATGCAGAAAGATAAACCTATGAGTACTCCATTAGCTGCACATTTTAAGTTTTCATCAAGCTTATCTCTTTAGTCAAATGATGAAATTCACAAGATGTTAAAAATTTCATACTCTAGTGCAGTGGGTTGTCTTATGTATGTTATGGTTTGTACACGCTCTGATTTGGCTCATGCAGTGAGCGTGGTTAGTAGATACATAACTAACCTTGATAAAGAACATTGGAAGACAGTCCAATGGATTCTTCGATATTTGTGCGGTACCGCTTATATCTGTTTACAGTTCAAAAATACTAGAGATAGAGTTATTGGTTTTGTTGATTCTGATTTTGTAGGTAATCCTAACAAGAAAATATCTCTTATTGAGTATGTTTTCATCATTAGTGGTTGAGTTATCAGTTGGAAGGCTATCTTATAGTCCATCGTTGTCTTGTTTACTACAGAAGCAGAATATATGACAATTACTGACGCCATTAAAGAAGTTATTTGGTTAAAAAGGTTGATAGGTGAAATCGGTAAAGATCTTCATGATAGTATAGTCTATTGTGACAGTCAAAGTGTTGTTTTCTTCACTAAAGATCAGATGTTTCACGAGAGGATTGATAGTGATTTTTCACTAGTGTACGGATGACACAAGTAATAAAGTTGTGAGTAAGAGTATTGTTCCCACAAGAATCAGTTGATAATTACCAAATTATATTAATTCAAACGTTATTTAAACAATTGATTAAATGATGAATTAATTAATTTAAAAAAATAAAATGAAATAATAATATAGAAAATAAATATAAAGAAGTTCAAGTTTTCAAGAGCACTAGGGTATTTCAATTTCATCTAAATAATATAATTTAATTTAAATGGTTGACAATCCAAATTTAATTACACTCATGCAAAGATAATTAACCACACAAGTCAAATTTTTACTTTTGTTCCAATTATATTCTTGTGGTGTTTATTACCTAGATTAAATTATAGATTTTTTCTTTTAGTCTGAATCTATATCAACATATCAATCAAATATTGGCCAAGTATTTGATAGCATTAAGCACAATAATAAACACTTGTATGAATAAAGAAAATCAATTCATGAAAATAAAATTACCATATATAAGTTACATCAAAACACCCTAGTTATAGAGTTTAGTTCATATTACAAATGATAAAATCTATAAAAAAAAAAAAACAAATAAATATAAATATAGAATTTAAATGAAATGGAAGAAGAAAATAAAAACTTTTTTGATGTGCAGAATTTCCTTCTCCAAAAATATTGTCACAAATCCTTGAAAACAATACAAAAAATCCTCCATCAAGAATGCTCCAATCCTTCAAGCTCTCTTACCTTCAACCCTCCAATTTTCTAGCCTTCCTTATCTTTTTATAATTATCAATTTTTCCTTTTCCTTAATTTCCTCCTTAAAACATAGATCAAACCATACCCTACCTCCATAATTTCCTCCTCCATGTTTTACATAGAGAGAAAGCTACCCATGCCTACTCAAAATTTTAAGTCCTACACTTAAGGAAAAATACAAAATAATCCCTCAAAATATCAAGAATTACATGTAATATATGGGCTTAATTTGATTAGATTTTTAGGCTAGACTTCTTTGATCTATTTGGTCCTAATTCTTCTTGAAATAGGCAACTTAACTAACCCTTAAAAGGCCCCTTAATCCATCTGTAACTCAACCCAACTTAGAGAAAATGGAATGAAAAATTCGTAGGTAATGTTGGGTTTTTGACAATTTTAACCTTCTGTCACTCCAACAACCATAACTTTCTAGAAAATTAGGATTTATACACTGTTTGAAGTTTAGAAAGTAGGCATATAGAGGTTTCATGTATATTTTATTCAGAATTTTTTAAAATTTCAATTGGTCCAGTTTTTATTTTTAATCAGAGTCTTGAGTAGCAAAAATCCATAATTTTTACTCTTCTTTCTCACTTTTCCTTCAAATCCTATTAACATGATAAATTACCTAAAATTAATATAAAAAACATATAAAATCATGAGAATTAAGTATAAAATTAAGTAAAAATGATATAAAAAATATGTAAAAAATATTAGCATATCAAAAACGATGCACATTGATGTGTGATATCATTTTATTCGAGATATTATTGCTCATGGCGAAGTTACTATGAGAAAAATCAGTACTCATGATAATTCTGCAGATATGTTGATCAAGTCCTTACCTATTGCAAAGTTCAAGCATTACATGCATTTGGTTGGTATTCATTAGGAAGATTGATTCTCTGTGATTTTGTTGGAAGAAAGAATTATGGATAATTCTATTTGTTGATTTAGAGCCAATGTGGAGATTTTTGATAATTATGATTCAAAATCCTTATTTATCTATGATTAGGTTTCCTAATTTGACCATGATTATGATTTTCATTTTGATTGTGATTATGATGTTGTCAAATTCGATTTTATATAAGATTTATCTTATCTGGAGAAATATCTTCATGCATCATCTTTTGATTAGGATATGATTTTTTATTTACATCCATAAATGATTTTAGGTCGATAAATAGGTGCCCATTTCACATGAAATTAAACACAGTGTGTGGGCCAATATTGTTTTTGTATTACTAATATTTTGTTAGTAATATTTTATTCTTTATACCCTTGATTTTTCCCAATTTGGGTTATTTACGTTAAATTATGTGTTCGCGTGTGGTTGATTGATTCAATTGTTGATTTGTTTTCGATCCAATTTCATAACATGATATAATGTCAATGTACCATTTAATGGCGCAAGATCAGTTTTTACCAATTGTGGATACTATAGCAACAGTTGATCCTAGTTTCAAAGGACCATCCTATCATAATTTTGAGGGGATTTCTTTTGAAAAATATAGTTCATGATGGTCAATGCTATTTATCTGGGATCAAGATTGATTGGGGAGTTTATGGATGCTCAATCATGCTCGATGAGTGGACAAATCAAGGATAACAACACATCATAAATTTTCTTGTGTATTATCCAAAAGGTAATGCTTATTTAATGAAATCTACTCAAATGTTTGAAACAAGGTAGAACCTTGATAATACCCTATTCAAAGTCTGAATCAAGGAATTCAAATATTTGTATAAAGAGGATCTTCTACATATCTTTCAAAAGCACACAAAAGATAAGATGTTTTGTTTGTTTGTGATTGATATCTCTATTGAAGATCAAAATTCTCTTGAGTTGCTTCATTGTAAATCAAGTCAAACAAGTTAGATTTTTTCCCAAATTGGATAAGTATACTTTTATTACAGGTGTATCCTTACTATGTTATATTACCTATTACATTTGGAATTTAACCACTTTCTCATATCTTTGGTCTCTATTGAAGTTGAAAGCATAACCTCCAAACTGTTGTCTTCTTTTTTCTGTAGGTTTTGGATATTTTATTAATAAAAAAAGAAGTGGTCCTTGTTGAAGAGCTCACAAATGTTGTCCCTTTCCCTTTATTCTCTCTAAAAGCTAGTTTTTGAATTGAGGACTATAAATGAAGAGATTTGTGGAGCCACAAAAACATATAGAAATCTAAAAACACTTGTAAGAGCATTGAATTCTCTTAAGGCAAAGAAAATATAATGTCGAAGTTGGAGCATTGATTGAAAGGGATCTTCATTTACACCATATTTGTTTCTCTTGTAATCAAAGTTTCGTAAGCTGTAGTTATTTTCTATTGGTGTATTAACTCACTTAAGTGATGAGATTTTCACCATAATCTGAAGAATATCTTCTAGCATATAAGAATGTTTCTTGATTTGGCAAGTGATTATGTTAGGTTGCTAACTCCTTATAAATACTCGGAATTGTATCAAGGTTAGTAGTTCCAATTAAAAGCTAAAGATTTTTCATTAGCGGTGAAACCTTCAACTTTAGTCTTAAAAAGAGAAGATGTAGTCTTTCAAAGATTGAATCTTTATAAAAATTATTGTGTTGATTGTGCGTTTGTGTCACTTAACTTTACATATTTCATCTTTTTCAAAATTAATTATTTTTTTAAAAAAAATGATCAAGAATTTTAATTTATTTTTATAATTAATTTTTATAAATTTTAAATAAATTAATTCACATCTATTAATTTAATATTCGAGAAACAAAATAGCCATTGCCAATGGTGAAACTCTTTGTGGGTGTAAAAACTAGAACCTCCGCCTTATTGGGGTTCCTGATGGAGGTGTTGGAATCCACCGCTCTAGTAGTGTCCTTTTCGATGCTCGCAACAGAAAAGATGAGGGAAAAAGAAATGAGAGTGACGTGGCACTGATATATAAGGTTGCAAATGAACTGATTGTTTGTGAATGACTCAATATTTGACTTGACAAAAACTCGTTTAAGTTTATTCATTAAGATAAACGAATCTAAATTGAACTTAAATTTGAAACTCGATTTGTAAATAAGAGTTTGAACTCAATAAACCTCTACTTGTTAAAATTTACAAAAATATTTAATTAGACACTCTGAATACTAATAAAGTGAATTAAAGACTCACAAACTTGCTCGATTAAAAGTTTGTGAATCACTCATGATTTCACGAATAAATTTATTCATAAATATATTAAATTTATTTATTTATGATTTTATAAATATATTATTTAACATAAACTTATCAAATTTTAAATTATTATAATAATATAATTTAATTAAATATATTTAAAATTAATATATATATATATATAATTATTTAATCAAATTATCACAATCTTAAAAATAATTCTAACAAATTTAAGCTTAAGCTCAAGCCCAAGCCTAAACCTGAGATGGGCTTAGGCTTTCAAGAAGCTTGTTGAGCCCAATGCTCGACTCTTCAACCTTTTGGCCAACTAACTTAAAATCAAACTCAAATTTAGAAATTAGCTTGACTTAATTCGATTGCAACTTTACTGACAAATCTATCATCTCGTTTCAAAATTTCACATTTACTTTCTGTGACATCTTCATTAGATAACAGACCTTAATGAGAAAAGAAATTAAAAGTTGCATATTCATTTAATTAAATCAAAAGTTGAATTTAAAATTTAGAATAAAATAAGAATGGAGTATTATTTTAGTAATTTATCGAAAAATAAGTAAACCCATAGAGTCTTCGGGCCGGGCCGGGAGATCAAGTAGTGGGACCCATACTTCCCCGTCCGTTTTTTCAATAATTATTATTTTTTATTATAATATATTATATTATATAATATAATTTTATACACTGTAAATCCGATAATCCTTCCCTCCCATAACCGACAGGCCTCTCTGTGTGATGGCAGTTCCATTCTTGAATGGTGAATCTCCACTGCTCTCTTCAATTCCACCATTTTCTTCTCTCTCCAATGGCGATTGCATCGCCCTCCGCTCCTCCTTTCTCTGCTTCCTTCTGCTGCTGTCACCGCACTCTCTGCCCTCCGCTGCGCCGCCTCGCCGTCTCCGCCCGCCTCAACTCTTCCAGTTCGTCCAATGGCTCATTTTCCCCTGACAAAGGCGACCTCCAGTATGAGCTCCAGCACGGGGTCTCACTCGCTCACCACCGGCGCAAGGAATCATCGTCGGTGTTCGTGACCATGCCGCTCGACGCATTGAGCCTGTCCTCCGACTAGATTTGGCGGAGGAAGGCCATGGCACAGTCGTTCAAGGTGCTCGCCCCGATTGGAATCGAGGGCGTGGTGATGGAGGTTTGATAGGGGCTCGTCGAGAGTGATTCCCCTGGGTTTTACAATCGGCGGGGTTATGTGGAGATTGTCTCGCTCGCCCGGCGCTGCGGCTTGAAGGTGCGAGCTGTTATGGCCTTTCATCAGTGTGGCTCGGGGCCTGGTGATCCTTCCTGGTTGGTTTTGTTTGAATTTTACTCTATTGATGAGCTTGAGCGTCATGTTCAGTTTTACTTTAATTCTTGGCTGTTAACATGTGATTGAATGAATTAACGAAACCTTTTAGAATGTTTTGGTAGTTTAATTAACAATTCAATTATGAAAACCTCTAAAATGATGACATATAACACTTGGCCTTGGATATCTTCACTCAGGTTTCAGGCTCAAGAAAGAGGTGCCTGTTTTTTTCCATGGAGAATCAAATCACTTGGCTTGTTATTCTTCAATGGTGGTTGTTTGATTCTTCTTTCATCAGATTCACAATCTTATCGTCAGTAATTGGTACGACTTTTATCTTATTTTAATCATGTTAAATATTTCAAATTGCTTCCATTTCCACATTTCATGCCTACTACACATGTGCCTTATTTTAAGGTTTCCATCTGGTTCATGGCCTACTTCATCTATTATCATAGGGCTTTGGATTAGTACTGGAAGCTCCATCCTGTCCAAATGTAATGTTCTTGTAACTTGTTTATGTGTTTATAGAATATGTGTTTGGGTTGGTGAAATCAATGGTGCAACACACCCAAGGGGGTTGAATTGGGTGTTTAAGAAGTTAGAAGATTTTGTGGAAATTTTCAAATAAAAACAATGAAACACAAGCTAAAGAAATAACAATATATGCTAGAGACACAAGAGATTTATAGCAGTTCGACTCAAATTCAGCCTACTCCATTATCTTAACTTTTCATTGAGGATTTCAAAATCCAACAAAACCTCATTTTTAACCAAGTAGACTATATTTTCATTCATTAACCTTCTCTAATGCATCCATGGATTGTATTCATAGGTTTCTCCAATGCTTTGAATAAAACTAGTCATTTATAACCATTGGAGCTGGCAAAACTAGCCATTAAAGTAATCTACGATGAAAATGGTTGACAAGCTCATAAAAATGGTCGACCGGTTAAAGCAAATTCAAAAAAGTTAGTTGACATGAAGAAGAAAAATGGTCAACTGGTTTTGATGCAGTAGCGATTGACCGAGGCTAGTGAGAGCATGTATCAGATCGGTTGACTGGCTTTGGAAAGCCGTTCGACAACTCAAGCCTAAACGGTCGATAGGCACAAAGGATCAGTCGACCGCTTGGCCTTCATTTTTAAAATATGGTTTTGTTTTCCTAGTGCTTCAAGACCAAATTTGGTACAAAAAAAATAAAAAATTCTTTTGACGATAAAAACTTATTTTTCGAATGCCATAAAATATCTTGAGAACCGAGTTTTTTGCATTGGATGAAATTGATTATGGTGCTTAATAAAATGATTTAGATGCACCAAATAAAGAACCATTTAGAGATGATATTAAGAAAATATTTTTTATCACCAAAACAATATCATTTTTCATCATCAAATCAATATGAAAGAGAAAAATAACAAGCTCCCCCTTTTTGATGATAACAAAGCTACTATAAAACACCCAAAATTCTCCCTCTTTTTGTCATAATCCAAAAAGGACATATTTGCATAAATTTGAAAAGATTTTACCACTAAACAATACTAGGTAAGTCTATTCTAGATTTTGCTATGGTATATGGGCTCATCATAACCAATACTGGATTTCAAAAAATAGGATAAACACTTAATCACATATAAAAATGTCACATCAAACACCCATATAGATTATTTCCTCGTGAGACAAGATGATCGATTATGTTGTAAGGATTGTAAGGTGATACCGGGGGAGTGTTTGACGACTCAACATAGACTTTTGGTACTTGACGTCCAAGTAAGAAATTGGAAGAGAAAAAATCACATAAAACAAAATCCAAGAATTAGGTGGTGGGATTTAAAATGGGAGAAACAACTAATCTTCAAAGAAAAATTAAGGGGTAGAAGGGAATGGAATGGAGAAGGACGTCAAACCAAATGTGGAGGGAAATGGCTACTGCCCTGAGAAGCATGGCAAAGGTAGTTCTTGGAGAGATAAATGGTAGAGCCCCAAATCTTGAGGAGTCTTGGTAGTGGAATGAAGATATACAATTGAAAATTAGAAATAAAAAAACTTGCTATAAGGCTGTATATCAGTGCAACAATAAAGAAAATCTAAAAAATTATAAAGAAACAAAAAAGGCAGCAAAAAGAGCTGTTAGTGAAGCAAGGTCAAAACCATATGAGAATCTATATAAATGACTTGATACAAAAGATGGAGAAATGGATATATATAAATTAGCTAAAGCAAGAGAAAGAAAAACAAGGGATCTAAACCAAGTGAAATGCACAAAAGATGAAAACCAAAATGTATTAGTGAATGAGGGAGCGATTGAGGAGAGATGGAAGGAGTATTTCTCAAAATTATTCAATGATGGTGGAGACACAAGAGTTAGGTTGGGATATCTTAGTAACTCCGAAGGGAACGTGAGCTATACATTTTATTGACGCATAAGTTCAAATGAAATAAGGCAAGAATTAAAAAAGATGAAAAATCATAAGACGGTGGGACTAAATAATATACCAATAGAAGCATGAAATTCATGGGAGAAAAGGGCATCTCCTGGTTAACAAAATTATTTAACGCGATCCTTAAATAAAAAAAGATGCCAGATGAGTGGAGGAAAAGTACTTTGGTTCCTATATACAAGAACAAAGGAGTTGTTCAAAACTGTGAAAATTACAGAGGAATTAAGTTAATGAGCCATACCATGAAACATTGGAAGAGAGTAATAGAGCAAAGGCTCAGAAAAGAAACAAATGTCTTGGAAAATCAGTTTGGTTTCATGCCTAGTAGGTCAATAATGGAAACTATATACCTACTGAGACGCCTAATGGAAAGGTATTGGGATTAGCAAAGGAACCTGCATATGGTGTTTATAGATCTAGAAAAGACCTACGATAGGGTTCCTAGAGAAGTATTATGGAGGGTTTTAGAGAAGAAATGAGTCTGAATAGCCTATATACAAGTCCTTAAGGACATGTATCACGATGCAGACACAAGAGTCAGAACATGCGGAGGAGATACTGAACCGTTTCAAATTACAATGAGACTGCATCAAGTTTCTGCACTAAGTCCATACTTATTTGTTTTAGTAATGGATGAACTCACTAAACACATTCAGACAGAGGTGCCATGGTGTATGCTATTTGCAGATGACATAGTATTGGTGGATGAAACAAAAGAGGGAGTGAACACTAAACTTGAGTTTTGTAGAAACAATTTAGAATCTAAAGGATTTAAATTAAGTAGAAGGAAAACAAAATATATGGAATGTAAATTTAGTAAGAATGTAAGAGTGGATGATATTATAATAAAATTAGAAGACCACATCTTACAAAGAAAAGACCATTTATGATATTTGAGATCAATGACTCAAAAAGATGGAGAAATTCACGAGGATGTCACGCATAGAATTAAGGCAGGTTGGCTAAAATGGAGAAATACATCGGGTGTGTTATGCGATGGTAAAATCCTATTAAAACTAAAAGGAAATTCTATAGGATAACTCTAAGAACAGTCTTGTTGTATGACTCAGAATGTTGGGCAATCAAATACCCGTATGAGCAAAAGACGAGCGTAGCGGAGATGAGGATGCTATTATGAATGTACGGCCATATAAGAAAAGATAAAATTAGAAATGAGGGTATTCATAATAAGGTAGGAGTAGTGCCAATCGAGGAGAAGATGAGAGAGACTAGACTAAAACGGTTTAGTCATGTGAAAAAGAGACCAAGAGGCGCTCCTGTGAGGAAAGTTGATGAAATGAAACAATTAATCAGAAAAAGAGGTAGAGGCAGACCTAAGAAGAATTTGGGAGAGACATTAAAATCTGATATGAAATGTATGCCCCTAAATGAAAATATGACAAAAGACAGAAATATATGGAAGTCTAAAATACATGTAGCCGACCCCACATAGTGGGATAAAGGCTGGATATGTTGTTAACAACAACAACAACATATCCAGCCGTTATCCCACTATGTGGGGTTGGCTATATGAATTCTAGACTTCTATGTGGGTTACATCCCAACAGATAGTTTGTCTAGAATTCATATTTGGATCCAACTAGGTTTTACGCTGGCTGTCGGCTACCTAACGCAACCCTCCTCCTTTATCCGGGCTTGAGACCGGCAGTGGATAATATCCCCTGGCGGAGTAATGATGAAATGAAGTTTGAACACCATCTTCATATGGAGAAATTTCATGAGATGGTGGTGAATGAAGATAATTGATATAGTTGTGTTCCATAACTTAGTTGACATGGTGAAACCAACAAGTACAATATCGATATGTTGTTGTTGTTATTAATTATTTTTGTGATCATCAAAATACTAATCGTACCTTTGAGGTAAACAATAAGTATGTTTAATAGTTTAATAACTACACCAGCAAAATCAACCTAACTTTTGCGTTGATCAAACTTAAAAGTTTGAACAATGCCACTAGTCTCTATGAGACTCTTGGTGACCTTAACATTAGCGTTTGTTGGACTTAGTATTTAAGAGACTTCATTGGAAATCTACTCATATGATTGTGCAAGTTGCTAATTTCTTCATGACTCTGTCTCACATATTTTATAGTGTTTACAACTTATTCTTTTGGTCCTTTAAATTTGACATACTTCTGATGTCAATCTTCTTTTCATAGCTGTTGAAGATGGAGAATCATTCACTTAATTTGCAGCCTCTTTCTCATTTTCTGCATTTGGTGCAAACATCTTTCCAATGATTAAGTAAATCAAAAGCCTGAAAATAATAATATAGAAATAGTAATAAAGAAACTATTAAAAACTATTTTGAGAAGCAAACAAAGGATTTTCTAGGTAGGTACTAGAGAAATAAATAATTTGGCTCACTCATTCATAACACAGTTTGAATAGTGATGTAGAAAAATTATCCTAGATCTAATTAGAGGGAGGGAGGGTGCTTTACCTTTCCATATAGGTTGTGCCTAATTTAACCACCAAGAAGGAAAAGAGTATGTGTTTAGACTAGGTAAAGCCTGATCTTATTCTTTTGATACATATTTGATAATCAGATAGTTGCTATTTTTATTGTTAATTATGTACATATTTATTTATTATAAATAAATATGATTATGTTAATATTCTATATAGATAATTAATATTTGTTCAATTTATGATTATATCAAGTATACAAATACATTGTCCTCTAAAACAAGTATAAAAATGTAGTCATATTTGCTTTGGCAGTCATGGATTATTGGGTTTGGATCATAATCAGGTGAATGGATCTGAATCACAATCAATATCCAATAAAATGGATTAGAAACTGATCATATTCAGATTAAAATCTAATCCATTTGATGGCCATAGCTCCGGTAGGATCTTACAATTCTTCATCTGATCCTACAATTTCATCCAGAAGTCCCACGTCAAGACCTCTTCACCCACTCTATTTACGATCCTGATTTTAACAGCCATGCTAGTTGGTTCACAAGCATGCATAATTTAGGGATTCTTTATGAAATCCTTCCATGGTTTAGTTTTATAAACATATGAAAAGTGTGGACAAGAAACTTAATATTGGGTTATTTCCTAGACCTTGTTTGTTGATGAGATTAATGCCGCCTCCTTGGTTCTGAATTTTTCCCAATGAATATCCCATTTCAGTATGATTGCAGCGCAGCAGATATAAATCCAATTGGAAGTATTAGTAAGCAGGATCTTCGCAGATTTCTGCGTTGGGCTGCTAGTCATCTTGGTTACACATCTTTAGCAGAAATTGAAGCAGCTCCGCCCACTGCTGAATTGGTGCCAATACGGTCCAACTACAGCCAGGTATATCATCTAGCACATTTTCGTATTGTATATTTTTAGTCAAAACTTCTTGGTTGAAAGATAACAAAATTCCCAAACCTTTAATTCCTAATTTTTTATTTTTTCAACTATGTTTTTTCGCTCCTGAGTGAAGTAATGCCTTGTAGATATTATTTCTCTTTGCTTATTCTTTCCTTGATTTGAGTTAATATATTTAGTTTTGCTTGATTTCTTTCAGTTCCCAAACGTTTGGCAAATAAACTTCCCTTGTTTTAAGATATCTCATTATTTTATGAGCTTCTTTGGACCTCCTCTCTAACGTTTGATTTTCAAGGTCCCTGTGGTATTTATTTTTCTGTGTATGAACAGCCAAGGTTTCTCTTCATTTTTTTCAAGGTCGGGGTTCCAGGGATCATCAGTTATATGCAGTGAACGTATATATTGTACTTAGTGCAGTTAGGAGACTAGTGGTTATTTTTTTGGGGGGGGGACAGGGAGGGGTGGTGAATGTTTCTTAAATTTCCACTTTTTGCCTCCCAAAAGTTGAAGATGAGCCATGTTCTTACAATTGATTAATCATGTCCTTTCAAGTTTATTATAGTGCTGCATTTGATTTATAATAGCTTCATTTGGATTGATTTTTTCATGTTGAAGCATCCAGAATTTCTGTCGAGTTCATAGCATTGTTAGTTATCATCTTCAAACCAAAAAAGTTCTAGCTAAAGCTGTGCTCATCTAATTCTGATGCCACATTCTTTGTGAATAGCTGGATGAAGTGGATATGGGAATGAAATATGAGGAACTTTCAGTTTATGGAAGAATGCGAAAGATTTTTCGCTGCGGGCCTGTATCCATGTTCAAGGTTTGTGTTGAATATCCTATTATCACTAGAGCAAGCCCCATCCATTAACAGTAGAGACTGATCATTCTACTTTATCATAGAAGCATAGCCTATTGATCTGGATAGATTAATTGCACAAAAGAAAATGACCAACATGGATGGATCTGTCCAAGATTTAATCAGTATTCCAATATCTAAACTTACAATCAAACTTAATGTTTCCATGGAAATTAAATCCAGCAAACAACTTGCAGCAAAGAGCATAATGCAAGACCACATTGGGACCACATGAAAAGTCAAACGATAAAATATGAGATACATTAGTGAGTCATGACAGTCGCCAACACTGAATATGTAGCTATAAACCATCGTCTAACTGCCTTAAAGTTTTAGAAAGAAAATATAGCTATAAACCTTTTCGTGATATAATGAGAAGTCGCCAACACTGAATATGTTTCTGACATATCTTCTTTGCTGATTTGCTTCATGTTGACAAACTTAGGAGGTTTATTTGTGACATGCTAAGTAACACTATGACAAAGAAAGAATGCAGATTTATATAAGCTACCGTGCATGACATTGACATCACTCCAAGGATATTTTACCATTCTAATGTTATCGTGCACTCATTTTCTTTTATCTGTTATCATCTTTTCTTTCAGAATCTCTGCTATAAATGGGGTGGAAGATTGAGTCCATCAGAGGTGGCTGACAAAGTGAAACACTTCTTCAAATACTACGCCATAAATAGACACAAAATGACTGTGTTGACACCCTCCAACCATGCCGAGGTATCATGATATGTCCAACTGGAAATTTCTCGGATTGAACTTTCATGCCCTCCATTTCTGTACAATGCAAGATGGCCATACCAATTTCGCAAGATCGATGACCTTGTTCGTGATTTTGATGGTGGAAAACCCAATTTTACAAAATCAACGAACCTGGAAAATTTTGACTCTGCAGCACATGTTGGCATAGGAGTTGTTGCTGCAGCCTCAGGTGATCCAAAAGCTGGACTATAATGCTGAATACATGGCTGCCTGCTTGCTGTTGAGCTCTTTAAGTGGAAATAAATCTTGTTAGTCATTCTTACTAACGATTTCTCAAAATTATACCCCCATATCTTGTCATTTACAATTATGGCTTTGTATAATGATCCCAATAGAAGTACTCAAAGTAACTCTGAAACATCCTGAATTGGAGATGGTGCAGATGTCAAAACCTGATGTTTAAATAGTTACACTTGTTTGGTTCATTTATACGATGAAGTTCCATAGTGAATGCATGGGAGAGTTTCAGAAAGGGTGTGTTCGTCCCAGTGGGAAGTTTTGTGATAGCTAGAAATATTTGTCACTAAATCCATCGAAATAATAACAAACATAACCTCAAACATGTTAAATTGTAAAATATGTTGAACTTGATGTTTCTGATGACAACTTATGTGATAAAATTTGCCCCTAAATATGACCTTGGAATTTGTTTTCCTTTTATTTTGTTCATATTATATGCAGGGGACCTTCCATGGGAAAATCTATTGCAAAATTATTTACTTGTCTTGATTAGGGTCATTAGCATTAGCCAATAGAGGAGTGGCCATCTCAATTTGCCTATACTCGACCAAACTAATGCTTTATGAAGTCAATTTTCAGCTATAGCAATGTGATCATCCAACATAGATCTCTCTTGACTACATAATTTGGCCATTGACTTGCTACTTCTAGTAACCCTAATTATCTTTAACACTTTCACTTTTTATGTCACGATTACATTTGGGCACAAACAAAATTTTCACACAAAAATTCAATTAATCATATCATAATTTCCACTATGGAGGAATTAAATTGCATTTCCAAACTTCACCAAGAGGTTGAGACATATTTGAATACAATTCAAGAATGAGAAGGTTTCTGTTTGTTTTCTTATTACTAGATATGCCATGGGTGGATTTTTGAGTACAAAGACGTGACAGATTTTGAATCTAGTGGACATTGGTGACAATGATGTTTCTTGAAATGGAGGATGAGTTCGGAGAGGTCCATGAGATACTCATTAAAATGTCAAAATTGTTAGTCACAATCAATTGAGTCCAGTGGATGTGCAAATCTTCTTGTATTTGAGAACTTATTATTAACAAAAAGCTCAAATACAAGAAGATTTTCACATCCATTGCACTCAAATGATTGTGACAACAATTTTGACATTTTAATGAGCATCTCATGAACCTCTATGAACTCATCCTCCATTTCAAAAAGCATCATCATCACCAATTGTCTTCTAGATTCAAATCTATCACGTCCTTGTTCTCAAGAATCAACCCACAGTCATCACTACCCTTGGCATATCTAGTAATAGGGTAACATACATACCTTTGTTAAATAGAAATAAAAAACTTATCGAGAGCCTCTCTCTTCCAGGTCTTCCCAGAGAAGAGGGCTGGGTGCGTTGTCGATCGTTTGACCTTCGTTACTGCCTCTCTTCGATCATCATGTCGTTGGCGGTCCTCTGATTGACATTCACCGTGGAGGCTTATCTGCTTTCTTAGTTGCAGTTGGCTTGTTTTCTCTAGCATATTCCCTTCTCTTGTACAAGATTTGGCTTTGATCGGACATCCTTGACGGTTTCCCATTCGACAACTAGCTTTCCTATCCTCAATCTTCTCTCTCACCTGCCATCGAATGCACTTTTTGCTAAAGATGGAGGCAGATGTAGTGTACTCGTCTAGAATGGCAGCGAGATCCCCCAATCTAGTATGGAGTGTGGATGTCGAGGCGATGTCAAAGCTGATTTAGGCATTCAGAATTTAGCTTTCAATGGGGGCAATCTTAGGAAGCAACCCTAATATTTATATTAGCTTCTTTTAGGGTTTGTGTATTCTCTTTTGTTGGGCCTTCTTTTGTTGGTAACCCTAATGTTTATATTAGCTTCTTTTAGGGTTTGCGTATTATCTTTTGTTGGGCCTTCTTTTGTTGCTATTATTGGGCTATTGTTTGGTCTTATTTTGGCCCAATGTTAGCTTAAGATAGTTATTATGCACTTTCTATTATTTTTATGTGGCAAGAGGTTGGATTGTTGTGCATTAGCCCTTGTGCCTTTATGTTTTGACCCTTTTGTGGGTTGTCATTGTATCGTGCTAGCCAAAAAAAAACCTAAGGTAACAAATAGAAACATTTTCATTCCTCAATTTTATGCAAAATTGGGCCTCAAGTGTCTTAGTAAAGTTTAGAAATACAATTCAATTCCCTTAAAATGGAAATTAGGTTGTGCCTAATTGAACCTTTGTGTGGAAAAAAACTTTGTGCCAAGGGAAATCATAATACAAATAGGAAGTGATAAAGGTGATTAAGGTTATTGAAAGTAGCCATAACTAGAAGTGGGGAGAAAGAAGGGTTGCTTGAATTGGAGATGTAGAGGGAGAGATTTGGACATGAAGAGAGAAAAGGGTAGGAGGTGGTGGTGATAGGGGCCAATAGGGAGAATAAGGAGTCCTAGGGTTCCCTTCCATTCTTATAGCCTAGGTCATGAGCCTTAATGGACTATGATCTAAGGGCCTTTTAAATAGGAAAGCTCATGTGGGCCTTGCCCTTGTCATCTAGGCTCGGTCAATCAAAGGTTAGCCTACCTAGCCTAGTTTTGATTTAAAATTAAAATTAAAGTTGTATTTTATACTTTCTTTGTGTCTTTTTTTTAAAAAAAAAAAATTGACCCTAATTAATTAAATCCCAAAAAATTAAATTCAAGCTTCTTAGCCTGAAAGTGTAACAAAAGGTTTTGATGATAGCAAAGTGACTCAAACTACCTAATGATTCTATTTTAGTGCTATGAGCAGCTCAATATGATATCTCAAATTTATTAACACATACTAAGTGGAAGAAGAATTATACATGGACTAAGCTTTAATGACACGTCGAGAAATAAGATCTATAATGTTTTAAATATGAGAATGATTGAACTCAAAATTGACATATTTTTTAGATTTCTCATCTCAAAATCTTTTTCAAAAGGCCATCATTTCATGAGCTTAGGTTAATACATATTTTTCTTGAAATGGACTTAGTTTTTTATTTAAGGAAAAGTTTAAATGTGTTTTGAACTGAAACCTACAAAATTGTGAACTTTTCTCTTAGAAAGGAATTCTTGTTTTTCAAGCATAAAAATAATCTTTTATAAAAATGAGACAAATTGTCATATGTGAGATGCATAGTCGATTTAGTTATGAGTCATGCCTTGAGTATTCAAAAAGAAAGGCTTTTAGTTGAATGAATCTTGTGACTCAAGTGCCTATGCCAAGACAAAATGTTCTGAATTTTCTCAAGCATCTACCAAATCTTCTATATAAACACAAGGTCATTCAACCAAATGATTTTGTAACACAATCGATTGAGTATTGATAAAAAGCAACTACAAATTTAGAAAGTAAAAACTAATCGACAAAGTTTCATCTTAGGCCATTGAATCCTACTAGATAGGTCTTGCCTTTTCAGTTTCAAATTTTATAACGACGATATTTTGAAATTCTACAAATTGGATCATTCTCCATTAAGGGAATTAAGATCTTCACCTTGTATACAAGTTCTCTTTTAAGGTCAAACCTTTATTACATTCATTTTGGGAAATCTTTCACTTTCTTTGAGCTATTTTAGCATATCCATTTTTCAAGAGAACTTTTGCAAGCTTGTTTTACTTTTGAAAATTCCTTTTCATTGACATATCTCGATTTTTGTAAGCATTCATCTTAAGCTCAACCTATCACTTTCTAACTTTTAATCTTTGATTCTACAGAGTAAGAATGAGACGATCCAAGTGGTACTTCATTGGCATATTCATTTTCATCTCTTCTTGTAATCACATCTCTATAGAGGTGTGTGATGTAACTTGTAATGGCATCTTGTGTGAAGGATTGTGCTAGCCTTGAAGCTAGGAACTTGTTTTTGTAAGAGAGGTCCACTAGTACTTATTGAACTTAGGAGAGGCTTACTAGCACCTATTAAAGTTGGAAGATTCTAAGGTTCTATAACACTTAAGAGTTATATGGAGAAAGGTTCTATAGCACCCATAAGCTATAGGGACTTACAATGGCAATAGAGGTCAACTAGCACTTTTTAAGCTAGGGGACTTAGTGAAGCAAGGAGATAGAATTTTTCTAGCACCCAAAAAGCTAATTGAGGTTTGAGAAGAGAGAATGTAGGTTTGGTTGTCTCAAACATCTATAAATCAGTTTGCATCCCTTTTTCTCTTTTCTTTACACTACAATTTCTTTACTTTTGCATTTTCATTGATATATAGCTAAATAATCACACAAACGCATATCTTACGCATCGTGTTAAAAGATTTAGAAGTTAACACCTTGCACAAAGAAATCCAATTCACCCCTTTCTTAGATTGTCTCTTAGGCCATAAGTGGCACTAGAGCTACATTTACTGCTTGTTCATATTCATTTATATTTGTAATACCCGAAAAACTTTCGAGTAAGAAAAATGTGGTTTCAAAGAAAATTGGTATCAGAATAGCTCAAGAAAATGTCCGAATCGACTAGAGGGAATGCCCGGGGGCTCATGTACCTAAAGAAATAGGCATATACCTATTAAGAATATCAAGAAATGATTTTTAGCATCGAGAGAAATTGGATCAGGAATGATTTTCGGTACAGCTAAAATATAACTATGATTCTGGCTGAAAAACTGACTTATCGTAGGAGACTTTTGAGAAGTCAAAAGAACCCCAATAAAGTTCATATTTAGCATGTAGAACAACCCGTTAGCAGTTTCAAGAAGAAACAAAAGGATTTACGACTAAAATGAAGATTCGGGCCTAAGTGCAATTTCTTGAATTTGCCCGAGGGAGGTCGAAATGAAATTTTTTGGGAATCTTAGAGGAAGAAATGAAGATTTAAAAGTTTGAGGGACTCAATGGAAGTTATAGAAAGTTCAGGGGCTTCATGGAAATGCCAAAATGTAAAGAATCCAAAATAAAGGGGCAAAAGTGTAATTTCCAGAACTTGGAAGCTGTCATGGCAGACCAAGCTTCTGGCCAGCCTTCCTATCACCGAATTCGGTGGCGAAAGCCCAAGAAATTGGCAAGGATCGTTGGGATAAGGCCCCAGAATCAATATTGGCCGACAATTGGCTTTGATTTGGTCGAAAATGGCTAAATTTTTGACCGAAAGCAACCATAATTTACCCTAAGTAAATCAACTTTTAGGCAACTTTCGGTGCATTTTGGATAGATCTAGGGCACAGGAAGGCCTTAGTGGCTTTGGGTGAAGCAAGATCCGTCGTTTTGGGGTTCAAATTCAGCTATAAATAGAGGATGTAGTGGTAGAGAGTTTTGCAAGATTTGAGCTTAAAATCGACCTCATTTTTTAATGAATTGAGGTACCAAACAATAAGGCTTTTGTTACCCATGAGGTAAGGATCATTTCTGGAAATTTTGAGAGATTTTGGAGTTCATTTGAGGGGTGATCGGAGCTTCGCCGGAAAAATCAGATCTCGCCGGAACCGGACTGAATTTTGCTCGGAGGGAGGTCTTCCAAGTGTTCTTTCCAGCTCAAATTTGGCCAAAGGGATTGAATCAAGGTAAGATATCTTCTGATATAGTCAGTTTAATTTTCTGGTGTGCCGGCGCCGGAGAAGATGACCGGAGATTATTTTTAGTATTATTTAAATACTGAAATAAAGAAAAATAGAGTAAAAATAGAAATAAGAGGGATAAAATTATGAAAAAATATCCAAAAACACGAGAAAAAGGAATAGTTTAGTTTTATAAAATTTTATTTGGGAAATTTTATGATAAAATAATTATTTTGAATTTTTGAAAGGAAACTTAATTAGAGAAAAATCGGAAGAGGTTTTGAAAAATTCCCTAAAAATTCATAGAGATTATAAATGTTATTTTAGGAATTTTCATAAAGAAAAATTGAATAAATTATTTTATTAGGAATTTTAGAAGAATTTATGGTTATGAAAAATAGAGGAAGAATTGGGAAAAATAGAGAAAAAATAAGAAGAAAGTCTGAAAAAAATTATATTATTGATTTTATTTAGAAATGACTGGTCAGGAAGTGATTTGGCCAAGGATCTTGATAATTTACATTATTTTCAAGGATAGCACGCAAATCGAGGTAAGTCAAATTCTGTTTAAGGTGAGTGGTTTTGCCCCTATAAACCATATACGATATGAATACCTTTCTATATATGGAATCTATGTATTTTATGATCATCTTCATATACTGTTGCATGAGAAGTCGTGAGGTATGCATGACATAATATTATTGTCATATTAAACGCATACATGGGATTGGGAAGTCACCCTAAGAGTGTAGCCGTAATTCTCCAAAGGCAATTGATGGAACAACATTAGGATTATCCTGCAAAGGTTCGGGATTCTGCCTAGGGTTCCATGTCGGGCTGGTGGGACAGGGAAGTTACACTAGGATATTTGTTTATAAATGTCCATGCATCATTCATTCATTCATATTTATATAACCCTTACTTAGAAGATTTCATCTTCTAATATTGGACTATGTCCCTGGAATATTCCACATTCCAGGCGAGACGAGCGGCCGGAAAGGCAAGGAAGTGATCGAGGCATGAGCTTGATGGATATTTTATGGGCCCCATGTGGGGCTAGGACCATCTCTTATATTCCGTTGTATTATTTAAACTTTAACAATATTTGTAATATTATGTCGAGTGAACGATGTGTATGCACCCACGTATGATGTGTCTTCGAGGTTCCTTATAGGTTCTAATCTTGCTTTCGCTTATGTTTAAAGTGTATCATTCCTCTGTTATGTTTGGGATTGCTACTTATAAAGGATATGTTAAGGATTTATCTTTGGTTTAAGTTTGATGTATAAAAAAAAAAAAAATCCTAGCATATATTAATGCCCTGAAGAGGCTGGGGTGTTACAGTTGGTATCAGAGACAAAGTTCTATTTGGAGAATCAGAATAGATCTTTAGGGATCTATAAACTAGATGTTTAGAAAACTTAGATTAAGAAATCCTTATCTATAGATTAGGAGATTGATGATCGAAGTTTAAAGGTTACGAACTCAAGTGTATTGTACTGAATTGTGCATGTCTAGGAAAGTTCTGGCTAAGGCAAGATTTGGTACTTAAGTGTGTCCATTGTGACCCACCTCTCTTACCTGGGAAGTTACCTGGTGCACTGTTCATGTACAAAACGCTAAATAGCTACTGTTTCTGGTGAATAGTAGAAAAGCTAACTGATTTTTAAATGGCAGCATGGAAAACGATTATCTCGAGCAATTTTGGGTGACCCACTGGACCAACCGATGGGCAGACAACGAACCAATAATGGTAGATGTCTTCGGTCGCCTCGATCTTCTCGAAGGTATGCTGAGAGATGTGCCGCCAAGCAGTTTTGTGCGACCAACCCTAATGCTCACTCAAGTGGATTTTTTGATAAATCACATGGAAGGGGTTTGGAGAGACTTAGCTGAAGGAATTCACCTCGAAGGCAATTATGCATCCTTATACTTTTATTGCCAACAGTTTCGTGACCACGCCGCCAACATGTATGAGGGGATTGGAGTGGAAGGAGACGAAATATTGGACTCAGATGGAGATTGGGATGAGAACGAGGCAATTGAAGACAATATGATGGGCGCTGGCTACCTTGACTTGGATGACGACGACGAAGAAGAAGCAACTGTGCACGACGACCTCGAGGGACCTGTAGCCGAGTCTGACGACGACACACAAACGACGATGCCTGGGTCTGGAAATCAGCTTGCCCATAGGAAAAATTATAGACGATTTTATCCTGCTTATTAGTGTGTCAGATGTGTGATGTGTGCTTTCCTTAAACGATGTTATATATATGTCGTGTTATGAAATGAAATTTCCTTTTGGAGAAACTCTCGTGGAATGAGATTTTGTCTTGTCTTTCAGATGGTATCCACAAGGCGACAAAGGAACCGGGCTCTCGTCACTCCCAATGAGAGGAACGAGAGTGTCGAAGATAGTGGGATTCGCCACTACGATCATGTTAGTAACAGTGGCATCCGGGGTGAAGACCAAGAAAGAGAGTCTATAATCCCCGAAGGGCGATTGGACCAGATGCAAAGAGTCATGGAGAATCTCATGACCTATGTGACCAGGGGAGAATCGACTAGGCAACCAGATAACGTGTTGGAACAGTATCGCCGACAGCGGCCCCCGACATTTAAAGGGAAACCCGACGACGATCCCAGCATAGCTGAGTTTTGGTTGGAGCAAACAGAGAAGCTGCTCCAACACTTGCAATACAATGACCAAGATAAGGTGAACTGTGCCACCTTTATGTTGGAAGAAGATGCCGGGAGGTGGTGGCAAACAATGGAGCGGACTCTGCAGCGAACAAATTCAAGGCGAGAATCGGAAGACGATGAGATTCCAATAACAGCTTGGGAAGCGTTTAAGAAAGCCTTTAAGAAGAAGTATTTTCCTTTGAGTTGGAAGCAGGAGAAGAGTTGGGAATTTGCAAACCTGAAGCAGACTGAGGAAATGTCAGTGGCATAATACGACACCAAATTTAACCAACTCATTAAGTACGTGCCAATGTACGACGCCGATGAGTGGCAAAAGGCATAGAAGTTCATGTCGGGACTTCGAGTGGAGCTATTGCATGCTTTGAGCACTTGGACGATTGACTCATATGAGGAAGCCTTGAGCAAGGCCTTGACGACAGAAAGGAATCTTTTGCAAGTGAAGTTCATTAGGTCTAGTGAACCGAAAGAGAACTCAGAACAGAAAACGGGAAATAAAAGTTCCCAAAACAGCTGGCAATGCCCCAAATGCAAGAAAAACCATCCGGGGAGAAAATACTTGGCAGGGACATCCAGCTGTTACTCGTGCGGAGAACGAGGACACATAAGTAGAGACTGTCGTAAAAGAAAGGAAACACCTCCAGTGAAAGACCTAACGAAGGTGGTGTGTTTTCAGTGCAATCAACTGGGGCACTATTCAAGGAACTGTCTAAAGAAGCCGAGACTCGGACAAGCAGAGGGACCAGCTGAAAGAGTAGGAGAGGCTCGTGGGACTCATCAGGGACGCGTTTACAACCTCACCAAAGAAGATGTGGGGACAGATCTAGCAGTCGTACAAGGTACGCTCTTTATATCGGATACCCTTGTGCATGCATTGATAGACCCTGGGTCAACGCATTCATTTATGTCATATGCACTAGCTGAGAGTTTAGGGGTATAAACTAAACCTATGGAATCTTCGATATTTATTTCGACGCCCATGGGTAAAAGTGCAAGGTCCTCAAGGGTGATAGAAAGATGTGAAATTAGTTTAAGTGATGCTCGATTCCAAGTTAATCTAATTTTGCTGGAAGTGTACAATTTCGATGTAATCTTGGGAATGGACTTCTTGTCCAGATATGATGCCAGTATAGATTGTCGGAGAAAAGAAATGACAATAAAGAAACCCGAAGGAGAATGGGTCAAATTTCGGGGACAATGAGACCCCAAGATTAGAAAAATGATTTCGGCTATGAAGGCAGTAAAATTGATAAGCCAGGGAGCTTATGGGTACATAGCTTATGCTCGATTAGAAAAAGGAGAATTACCAAAACTCAACGAGGTGCGAGTAGTGCAAGAGTACGAGAACGTGAACGTGTTCCCAGAAGACCTACCGGGATTACCCCCGCCTCGAGAGATTGAGTTCTCAATCGAGCTAGTACCAGGAACCCAACCGATATCAATCCCACCATATCGGATGGCTCCGGTAGAAATGAAGGAATTAAAGAGTCAACTTCAGGAACTAACCGATAAGGGATTTATCCAGCCAAGCATGTCACCGTGGGGTGCACCAGTATTATTTGTAAAAAAGAAAGATGGTAGTATGAGGATGTGCATCGACTACCGTCAATTAAATAAGGCTACAATCAAGAATAAATATCCACTCCCGAGGATTGATGAGCTATTTGATCAGCTACAGGGAGCGAAGGTTTTCTTAAAAATTGATTTGAGATTTGGATACTATCAATTGAGAATCAAGCTGGATGATGTCTCGAAGGTAGCATTTCGAACAAGGTACGGCCATTTTGAGTATTTGGTGATGCCATTTGGACTAACGAATGCTCCAGCAGCATTTATGGACCTGATGAATAGAGTATTCAGACCCTACCTAGATAAATTTGTAATAGTGTTTATAGACGATATATTGGTGTATTCCTCGAATGAGAATGAGCATGAGGGGCACTTGAGAGCAGTGCTAGAAACTCTCAGGAAACATCAACTATATGCCAAGTTCTCGAAATGCGAGTTTTGGCTGTCTCAAGTTGCATTCTTGGGTCATGTGATATTGGCCGAGGGAATCTCTGTAGATCCAGCCAAGATTGAGGCTGTTCAAGGATGGAAGCAACCAACATGTGTAATCGAGATACGAAGCTTTTTGGGATTGGCAGGCTATTATCGAAGATTTGTAGAGGGGTTTTCGAAGATAGCCACGCCTATGACAAAACTCATACGGAAAGAAGTCAAGTTTGAATGGACTACCAAATACGAGGAAAACTTCCAGGAACTCAAAGATAGGTTAACCTCGGCACCAGTTTTAGCAATGCCTAATGGGCCAAGTGGATACGTGATATACACGGATGCCTCAAACATAGGCTTGGGTTGCATATTAATGCAAAACGGTCGAGTGATCGCGTATGGGTCATAACAATTAAAGAGACATGAGGTAAATTACTCGACTCATGATCTGGAATTGGCTGCTGTGATATATGCTCTGAAACTATGGAGACATTACCTGTATGGTGAAACCTTTGAGGTGTTCACAGACCACAAGAGCCTGAAGTATGTGTTCTCGCAAAAGGAGTTGAACCTTAGGCAGCGACGGTGGATGGAGTTTCTTAAGGACTACGATTGCACCATACAGTATCACCCGGGGCGTGCCAATGTGGTGGCTGACGCATTGAGTAGGAATGTGCCTATTTCTATGGCTGGGATGATGGCCCATGAGTGGCAGATGTTAGAGGCTTTTAGCCAACTGACAATGAGTGTAATGCCGAAGGAATCATCCGTCCTTATCGCTGGCATGGTAGTTCAACTGGATTTGATGAACGAAATACAAGAGGCATATGTGGATGATAAGCGAATACATCTATGGGTGGACGAGCATGGCCAGCCTAAGAGACCCGATTTTGAAATGCATGATGGCATACTAAGATTTCAGGGAAGGATTTACGTGCCAAACCTAAAAGACTTGAGGCAAAGAATTTTGAATGAAGCCCACAGAACTCGTTATACAGTACACCCAGGAGCCACAAAAATGTATAGAGATCTCCGAGAAGTCTACTGGTGGCCGGGAATGAAGACAAGTATGGCAAGGAAAGTAACACAATGTGACACGTGCTAGAGAGTAAAGATCGAGCACCACAAACCGGCTAGACTTATGAGACCATTAGATATCCCAGAATGGAAATGGGAGCATGTCACGATGGATTTTGTGACAGGTTTTCCCAGGAGTCAGAGAGGTAACGATGCGATTTGGGTTATTGTAGATAGGCTAACGAAGTCAGCACATTTTTTACCTACACGAATGGATAGGCCTGTTCGAAAGTTTGCGGAGCAGTATATTGGAGAGATAATTAGACTTCATGGCACACCGGTAAGCATAGTCTCCTATCGAGATCCGAGGTTAACCTCAAGATTTTGGGGAAGCTTGCAGGAGTGCATGGGGACGCAATTGAATCTTAGTACAGCTTATCACCCACAGACCGATGGACAATCTGAAATGATCATTCAAACGTTAGAAGACATGCTAAGATCATGTGCCTTGGATTTTGAGGGTAATTGGGAAGAGCATCTGCCCTTAGTGGAGTTCGCTTATAACAACAGTTACCACAACAGTATAGGAATGGCACCTTATGAGGCTCTGTATGGAAGAAAATGTCGATCGCCTATCTGTTGGACCGAGGTAGGAGAGAGACAAATATTGGGACCCGAGCTAGTACAACAAACTTCGAAAAAGAGCCAGAAGATTCAAGAGAGAATCCGAACTGCACAAAGTCGACAAAAGTCTTATGCAGACAAAAGGAGGCGAGATTTGGAATTTGAGGTAGGAGATCATGTATATCTAAAAGTGTTGCCTCAGCATTTCGCAACACGAGGAAAGAAGAAAGATAAGTTGAGACCCCGATTTATAGGACCCTATCTGGTCAAAGGACGAGTTGGACCGTTGGCTTACCAACTAGAACTTCCCCTTAGCTTGTCTAATATCCACGATGTTTTCCATGTGTCTCAGCTTCGGAGGCATATACCAGACCCAACTCAGGAAATTCGAGTAGAAGAAATCGAGCTAAGAGACAATCTGACGTATCCAGAGTCGCCTGAACGGATCTTAGATGGTCGTGACCAAATCTTGAGGAACAAAGTCATTCCATTAGTAAAGATTCAATGGAGGAATCACACCGAGGAAGAAGCCACGTGGGAGCTTGAAGATACGATTAGGGGAAAATATCCCCAGTTGTTCGAGGAAATAGAATAGAATAGCATATTTTTATGGTTTTCTAAGAAATGTTATCAAGAATTTTGTGAAATAAAGAAATAATTTTGAAAAGGATGAACTACTCTTGATGTATGTGACCATAGATAAGGAACTAAAATAAATATATATATGTGTGTGTGTGAAAGATAGGTATGCCTAGTCAGTATTGCTCGTAAAATGGTACGAATTTGAATGGTCAAAAGCAAAAATTTCGAGGACGAAATTTCCTAAAGGGGGGAAGAATGTAATACCCGAAAAACTTTCGAGTAAGAAAAATGTGGTTTCAAAGAAAATCGGTATCAAAATAGCTCAAGAAAATGTCCGAATCGACTAGAGGGAATGCCCGGGGGCTCATATACCTAAAGAAATAGGCATATACCTATTAAGAATATCAAGAAATGATTTTTAGTATCTAGAGAAATTGGATCAGGAATGATTTTCGGTATAGCTAAAATATAGCTATGATTCTGGCTAAAAAATCGAATTATCATAGGAGACTTTTGAGAAGTCAAAAGAACCCCAATAAAGTTCATATTTAGCATGTAGAACAACCCTTTAGCGGTTTCAAGAAGAAAAAAAGGATTTACAACCAAAATGAAGATTCGGGCCTAAGTGCAATTTCATGAATTTGCCCGAGGGAGGTCGAAATGACATTGTTTGGGAATCTTGGAGGAAGAAATGAAGATTTCAAAGTTTGAGGGACTCAATAGAAGTTATATAAAGTTTAGGGGCTTCATGGAAATGCCAAAATGTAAAGAATCCAAAATAAAGGGGCAAAAGTACAATTTCCAGAACTTGGAAGCAGTCATGGCAGACCAAGCTTCTGGCCAGCCTTCCTATCATCGAATTTGGTGGCAAAAGGACCAAGAAATTGGAAAGGATCGTTGGGTCAAGGCCCCAGAATCAATATTGGTCGACAATTGGCTTTGATTTGGTCGAAAATGGCCAAATTTTCGACCGAAAATAACCATAATTTACCCTAAGTAAATTGGCTTTTGGGCAACTTTCGGTGCATTTTGGAAAAATCTAGGGCACGGGAAGGCCTTAGTGGCTTTGGGTGAAGCAAGATCCTTCGTTTTGGGGTTCGAATTAGACTATAAATAGAGGATGTAGCGGTAGAGAGTTTTGCAAGATTTGAGCTTAAAATCGACCTTATTTTTGAACGAATTGAGGCACCAAACCATAGGGATTTTTTTGCCCATGAGGTAAGGATCATTTATGAAAATTTTGAGAGATTTTGGAGTTCATTTGAGGGGTGATTGGAGCTTCGCCGGAAAAATCGAATCTCGCCAGAACCGGACTGAATTTTACTCGGAGGGAGGTCTTCCAAGTGTTCTTTCAAGCTCAAATTTGGCCAGAGGGATCGACTCAAGGTAAGCTATCTACTGGTATAGTCATTTTAATTTTCTGATGTGCCGGTGCGGGAGAAGATGACTGAAGATTTTTTTAGTATTATTTAAATACTAAAATAAAGAAAAATAGAGTAAAAATAGAAATGAGAGGGATAAAATTCTGGAAAAATATCCAAAAATATGAGAAAAATGAATAGTTCAGTTTTATAAAATTTTATTTGAGAAATTTTATGATAAAATAATTATTTTGAATTTTCGAAAGGAAACTTAATTAGAGAAAAATAGGAAGAGGTTTTGAAAAATTCCCTAAAACTTCATAGAGATTATAAATGTTATTTTAGGAATTTTCATGAATAAAAATTGAATAAATTATTTTATTAGGAATTTTGGAAGAATTTATGGTTATGAAAAATAGAGGAAAATTTGGGAAAAATAAGAAGAAAGTCTGGAAAAATTATATTATTGATTTTATTTGGAAATGACTGGCCAGAAAGTGATTTGGCCAAGGATCTTGACAATTTGCATTATTTTCAAGGATAGCACGCAAATTGAGGCAAGTCAAATTCTGTTTAAGGTGAGTGATTTTGCCCCTATAAACCATATACAATATGAATACCTTTCTATGCATGAAATCTATGTATTTTATGATCATCTTCATATACTGTTGCATGAGAAGTCGTGAGGTATGCATGACATAATATTATTGTCATATTAAACTCATACATGGGATTGGGAAGTCACCCTAAGAGTGTAGCCGTAATTCTCCAAGGGCAATTGATGGAACAACGTTAGGATTATCCTGCAAAGGTTCGGGATTCTGCCTAGGGTTCCGTGTCGGGCTGGTGGGACAGGGAAGTTACACTAGGGTATTTATTTATAAATATCCATGCATCATTCATTCATTCATATTTACATAACCCTCACTTAGAAGATTTCATCTTCTAATATTAGACTATGTCCCCGGAATATTCCACGTTCCAGGCGGGACGAGCGGCCAAAAAGGCAAGGAAGTGATCGAGGCATAAGCTTGATGGATATTTTATGGGCCCTATGTGGGGCTAGGACCATCTATTATATTCCGTTGTATTATTTAAACTTTAACAATATTTGTAATATTATCTCGGGTGAACGATGTGTATGCACTCACGTATGATGTGTCTTCGAGGTTCCTTACAGGTTCTGATCTTGATTTCACTTATGTTTAAAGTGTATCATTCCTCTGTTATGTTTGGGATTGCTACTTATAAAGGATATGTTGAGGATTTATCTTTGGTTTAAGTTTGATGTATAAAAAAAAAAAAAATCCTAGCATATATTAATGCCCTAAAGAGGCTGGGGTGTTACAATATTGATTATTTCTCCATGCATGTAGCCATTTCTTTGGAAGAAATGGAACTGTTGAAAAAAGACTACCTCTTTTCAATGGTACTAATTACACACATTGGAAGGAAATGGTGAGAATACATCCAAGCTAACGATTTGGAGATATGGAAGTCTATTTTGAATGCGATTGAAAAACTTACCACAGTTATGAATGGACAACATGTTAAAAAGTAAGTGAATGAGATGATATTGATATGAAAATTGTGCAATACAGTGCTAAGTTTGTGGAACCTTTTCCATTGTGTACCCACAAAGTTTAATAGAGTGTTTTCTTATGTTATTGCTAAAGAAATATGGGATAAACTTGAGGTCGCACATAGAGTCATGAATCAAGTATAATAGTCAAAGATTGATGATATACTTGTTTATAGTTATAAACTATTTGAAGTACACATGGACTTAGGCCCATTTATGAAGCCTACAAAGGTCAAGCCCAAACGCTAAGAATAAAGCATAAGGGCCAAAGCGAAGAGGAAAGCCTACAAAAGGGGCCAAGAGACTGTTTTGGATGAAAATGTTTTCGGGTGACCCCCTCGGCATGCTCCCCACAAGGAAAAGCTAAAAAGCTTCAAGAAAGTCCATAAGGCCTCCTAGAGGACTCCTCCACAGGGTAATCTTATGACAAAGATATGCAAACCTACCTTTGAAGTCTTCTCTAAAAATTATGTAATGGATAAAGATTATCCAAATCCAAATCAATCTTGAAATATGACGAATGACTACCAATAATCTCACTGCTCGACTATAAATAGGTGAACCCTCATTTTTCAAAAGTAAGTTACTTCTACTCATTCAAGAACTCTATAATTTCTTATGCGATCTTCTAAAATCTGATTTAAGTATTTGAGTATTTGTATAGAAACAATTCTAAGGGTAGATGACCAAGGCAGTCGCCTAAGGTCCCCCAATCATAAAAGACCCCCCAAAAATTAAGTTTGGGTTTTGAATATGTACTTTAAATATATAATAAGTAAATGCTAAAATACATAATTTACACCAATTTTATTTATGCTTAGCTCGTAGAGTGGTGGGTTGTAAATCATTAGTTTTTAGGTCACTGGTTCAAGTAACTCTACTAGCACGTTTAATTTGTTTTTACATTTTAATGTTTTTTAAACAATAAATACCAATCCCACAAATTTTGTAAGAAAAATTAAAGCCTTAGTGAATTTTTCTACATTTTAATAATTTTTAAACAATAAATATCATTCTTCTATCAAAATTTTGTAAGAAAAATTAATACTTTAGTCATTGGACCCTTGAAAGTTTTCAATTATATTTAAACTTGAAAGTCAATCATGTAAACCGTTAATACCAGATTCAATCTAAAGTCTTGAAAGTCTAAGGCCCCAATAAAATTTTGGTTTATGAGCTTGCTTAGAGCCCCCAAAATCTCAAGGCCAACCCTGTGTTTGCATAAGAATTGTTTTATGCCCTCTAACGATTTTCTTCCTTGCAGAGTACTTGAATCTTGGAGATAGTTATTTCCTTAAAAATAAATTTATTATTGTGGTTGAGCGACAACAATTGATGTCATTTGTGGAAACTTGATTGAAAAGTCAAAGAGATAAAAATTTCATAATGGTTTGCAAGCGAACAAGACCACGATGTTGATACTTCTCCAAATCTTTAGAAAAGCGCGATAAAAAGCTAGAATCGTAGCAAAGCGATACAATCAGGTTCTAGGTGTAGACTTCACAGACGTATCTTTCCTAGTTGTGAAAAATAGTTCTATCCGAGTACTACTTGGTATTGTGGTTATTCAAAATCTTGAACTGGAACAGTTGGATGTCAAGACAACGTTCTTACATAAGAAGGTTGATAAGAATATGTGGCAATTATTGAGGCCATTAAAGAAACTATTTGGTTAAAAAGGTTAATAGGTGAAATCAATGAAGATCTTCATAACAGTACAGTCTATTATGACAGTCAAAGTGTTATTTTTCTCACTAAAGATTAGATATTTCATGAAAGAACTGATAGCGATTTTTCTCAAGTGTACGGATCGCACAAGTAATAAAGTAATGAGTAAGAGTATCATTCCCACAAAAATTGGTTGATAATTACCAAAATTATATTAAGTCAAACGTTATTTAAACAATTGATTAAATGATAAATTAAAATTAAATATGAAGAAGTTCAAGTTTTGGAGAGCACTAGGTATTTCAATTTCACCTAAATAATCTAATTTAATTTAAATGGTTGACAATCCAAATTTAATTACTCATGCAAAGATAATTAACCACACAAGTCAAATTTTTATTTTCGTTCCAATTATATTCTTGTGATGTTTATTACCTAGATCAAGTTATAAATTTTTTCTTCTAGTCTAAATCTATATCAACACATCAATCAAATATTAGCCAAGTATTTAATAGCATTAAGCACAATAATAAACACTTGCTTGAATAAAGAAATTCAATTCATGAAAATAAAATTATCATATTTAAGTTACATCAAAGTACCCTAGTTATAGAGTTTAGTTCATATTACAAATGATGAAATTCATAAAAAAAACAAATAAATATAAATATAAAATTTAAATGAAATGAAAGAAGAGAATAAAAACTCTTTTGATGTACAGAATTTCCATCTCCAAAAATTTTATCACAAATCCTTGAAAAAAATACAAGAAATCCTCCACCAAGAATGCTCCAATCTTTCAAGCTCTCTCACCTCCAACATTCCTTATCTTTCTATACTCATCAATTTTTTTTTTCTTTCATTTCCTCCTTAAAACATAGATCAAACCATACCCTACCTCCCTAATTTCCTCCTCCATGTTTTACATAGAAAGGAAGCATCCATGCCTACTCAAAATTTTAAGTCCCACACTTAAGGAAAAATACAAAATAATCCCTCAAAATATCAAGAATTACAATTTAGGGATTTTTGTAATATATGGGTTTAATTTGATTAGACTTTTAAACTAGACTTCTTTGGTCTATTTGGTCATAATTCTTCTTAAAATAGGCAGCTTAACTAACCCCCCTTAATCCATCTGCAACTCAACCCAATTTCGAAAAAATGGAATGAAAAATTCGTAGGTAATGTTGATTTTTTGACAACTTTGATCTTCTGTCACTCCAACAGCCATAACTTTCTAGAAAATCCGAATTTATGCACTATCTGAAGTGTAGAAAAGTAGACATATAGAGGTTTCACGTATATTTTTTTTTAGAATTTTTTAAAATTCCAATTGGTTCAGTTTTTATTTTTAATCGAACCCTTAAGCAGTGAAAATCCATAATTTTTACTCTTTTTTCTCACTTTTCCCTCAAATCCTGTTAACATGATAAATTACCTAAAATTAATATAAAATCATGAGAATTAAGCATAAAATTAAGTAAGAATGATATAGAAAATATGTAGAAAATATTAACACATCAAAAACGAAACACATTGATATGTGATATCATTTTATTCGAGATATTATTGCTCATGGCGAAGTTACTGTGAGAAAAATCAGCACTCATGATAATCTTGCAGATATGTTGATCAAGTCCTTACCTATTGCAAAGTTCGAGCATTGCGCAGATTTGGTTGGTATTCATTAGGGAGATTGATTCTCTGTGATTTTATTGGAAGAAAAAATTCTAGATAATTCAATTTGTGGATTTAGAGTCAATGTGAAGATTTGTGATAATTATGACTCAAAATCTTTATTTATCTATGATTGGATTTCCTAATTTGACCATGATTATGATTTCCAATTTGGCTGTGATTATGCTGTCAAATTCAATTTTATATAAGATTTATCTTATATGGAGGAATATCTTCATACATAATGTTCTGATCAGGATATGATTTTCTATGTACATCCATAGATGATTTTAGATCTATAAATAGGTGCCCATATCACATGAAATTAAACACAGTGTGTGGGCCAATATTACTTTTGTATTACCAATATTTGGTTAGTGATATTTTGTTCTTTCTGCCCGTGATTATTTTCAATTTGGGTTATTTTACGTTAAATTATGTGTTCGTGTGTGGTTCATTGGTTCGATTATTGGTTTGTTTTCGATCCAATTTTGTAACATGATATAATGTCAAAGTACCATTTAATGGCGCTAGATCAGTTTATTACCAACCAATGGTGGATACTACAACAACAGTTGATCCTAGTTTCAAAAGACCATCTTATCATAATTTGAGGGGATCTCTTTTTAAAACTATAGTTCATGATGTTCAATGCTATTTATCTGGGATCAAGATTGATTGGGGAGTTTATGGATGCTCAATCATGGTCAATGAGTCGACAAATCAAGGATAACAACACATCATAAATTTTGTTGCGTATTATCCAAAAGGTAATGCTTATTTAGTGAAATCTACTCAAATGTTCGAAACAAGGTAGAACCTTGATAATACCCTATTCAAAGTCTGAATCAAGGAATTCAAATATTTGAATAAAGAGGATCTTCTACACATCTTTCAAAAGAACACAAAAGATAAGATGTTTTTTTTGTTTGTGATTGATATCTCTGTTGAAGATCAAAATTCTCTTGAGTTGCTTCATTGTAAATCAAGTCAAACAAGTTAGATTTTCCCCAAATTGGATAAGTATACTTTTATTACATGTTTATCCTTACTTTTGTTATATTACCTATTACATTTGGAATTTAACCACTTTCTCATATCTTTGGTCTTTATTGAAGTTGAAAGCATATTCTCCAAACTGTAGTCTTCTCTTTTAGCTATATATCTGTAGGTTTTTGATATTTCATTAATAAAAAAAGAAGTGGTCCTTGTTGAAGAGCTCACAAATGTTGTCCCTTTCCCTTTATTCTCTCTAAAAGCTAGTTTTTGAATTGAGGACTATAAATGAAGAGATTTGTGGAGCCACAAAAACATATAGAAATCTAAAAACACTTGTAAGAGCATTGAATTCTCTCAAGGCAAAGAAAATATAATGTCGAAGTTGGAGCATTGATTGAAAGGGATATTCATTTACACCATATTTGTTTCTCTTGTAATCAAAGTTTCGTAAACTGTAGTTATTTTCTATTGGTGTATTAACTCACTTAAGTGATGAGATTTTCACCATAATCTGAAGAATATCTTCTAGCATATAAGAATGTTTCTCGATTTGGCAAGTGATTATGTTAGGTTGCTAACTCCTTATAAATACTTGGAATTGTATCAAGGTTAGTAGTTCCAATTAAAAGCTAAAGATTTTTCATTAGCGGTGAAACCTTCAACTTTAGTCTTGAAAAGAGAAGATGTAGTCTTTCAAAGATTGAACCTTTATAATAAAAATTATTGTGTTGATTGTGCATTTGTGTCACTTAACTTTACATATTTCATCTTTTTCAAAATTATTTCTTTTTAAAAAAAAGGATCAAGAATTTTAATTTACCTTTATAATTAATTTTTATAAATTTTAAATAAATTAATTCACCTTTATTAATTTAATATTTGAGCAACAAAATTGCCATTGTCAATGGCGAAACTCTTTGTGGGTGTAAAAACTAGAACCTCCGCCTTATTGGGGTTGCTGATAGAGGTGTTGGAATTCATTACTCCAATAGTGTCCTTTTTAGTGCTCATGATAGAAAAGAGGACGGAAAAGGAAATAAGAGGGACGTGTCACTGATATATAAGGATGCAAATGAGCTGATTGTTTGTGAATGACTCAGTATTCGACTTGACAAAAACTCATTTAAGTTCATTCATTAAGATAAACCAGTCCAGCTTGAACTTAAATTTGAAACTCGATTTGTAAATAAGACGAGTTTGAGTTCAATAAATCTCGACTTGTTAAAATTTATAAAAATGTTTAATTAGATACTCGTAAATACTAATAAATTCAATTAAAGACTCATAAACTTGTTCGATTAAAAGTTCACAAATAACTCGTTATTTCACAAATAAGTTTGTTTATAAATATATTAAATTTATTTTTTTATAATTTTATAAATATATTATTTAACATAAAATTATCAAATTTTAAATTATTATAATAATATAATTTAATTAAATATATTTAAAATTAATATATATATTAATTTAATCAAATTATCACATTTTTAAAAAATAATTCTAATAGATTTCACCTTGAGCTCAAGCTCAAACCTGAGCCTGAGTTCGGGCTTAGGCTTGCCAGAAGCTTGTCGAGCCCAATGCTCACCTCGTCAATATTTTGATCCATTCGAACTCAAACTCAAGTCTAGAAATTAGTTCAATTCAATTTGATTGTAACCTTACTGACATACCTACCACTTGTTCCAAAATTTCACATTTGCTTTCTACGACATCGTTATCAAATAACAGACCTTAATGAGAAAAGAAATTAAAAGTTGAATATTTAATTAATTAAATCAAAAGTTGAATTTAAAATTTAAAATAAAATAAGAATGGAGTATTATTTTAGTAATTTATCGAGAAATAAGTAAACCCGTAAAGTCTTCGGGCCGGGCCGGGAGATCTAGTGGGACCCACCGTTTTTTCAATAATTATTATTTTTCATTATAATATATTATATATAATATAATTTTATGCACTGTAAATCCGATAATCCTTTCCTCCCATAACTGACGTGCCTCTCTGTGTGATGGCAATTCCATTCTTGAATGGTGAATCTCCACTGCTCTATTCTCTTCTATTTCACCATTTTCTTCTCTCTCCAATGGCGATTGCATCCTCCTCTGCTCCTCCTTTCTCTGCTTCCTTCTGCTGCTATCACCCCACTCTCCGCCCTCCGCTGCGCCTCCTCGCCGTCTCTGCCTGCCTCAACTCTTCTAGTCAGTCTAATGGCTCATTTTCCCCTGGTAAAGGCAACCTCCAGTACGAGCTCCAGCACAGGGTCTCACTTGCACACTGCCGGCGCAAGGAATCATCGTCGGTGTTCGTGACCATGCCGCTCGACGCATTGAGCCTGGTGGGGGCTTATCGAGAGTGATTCCCCTGGGGTTTACAAAATACAATTGGCGAGGCTATGTGGAGATCGTCTCGCTCGCCCGGCGTTGCGGCTTGAAGGTGCGAGCTGTCGTGGCGTTTCATTAGTGTGGCTCGGGGCCTGGTGATCCTTCCTGGTTGGACTTGTTTGAATTTTACTCTATTAATTGATGAGCCTGAGCATCATGTTCAGTTTTACTTTAATTCTTGGTTGTTAACATGTGATAGAATGACTTAACGAAACCTTTTAGAATGTTCTACTAGTTTAATTAACAATTCAATTATGAAAACCTCTAAAATGATGACATATAACACTTGGCCTTGGATATCTTCACTCAGGTTTCAGGCTCAAGAAAGAGGTGCCTGTTTTTTTCCATGGAGAAGCAAATCACTTGGCTTGTTATTCTTCAATGGTGGTTGTTTGATTATTCTTTCATCATATTCACAATCTTATTGTCAGTAACCGATACGACTTTTATCTTATTTTAATCATGTTAAATATTTCAAATTGCTTCCATTTCCACATTTCATGCCTACTACACATGTGTCTTATTTTAAGGTTGCCATCTGGTTCATGGCCTACTTCACCTATTATAATGGGGCTTCAGATTAGTACTGGAAGCTCCATCCTGTCCAAATGTAATGTACTTGTAACTTGTTTATGTGTTTATAGAATATGTGTTGGGTTGGTGAAATCAATGGCGCAACACACCCAAGTGGGGTGAATTGGGTGTTTAAGAAGTTAGAAGATTTTGTGGAAATTTTCAAATAAAAACAATGAAACACAAGCTAAAGAAAATACAATATATGCTAGAGACACAAAAGATTTATAGCAATTCGACTCAAATTCAGCCTACTGCATTAAAACCTCATTTTTAACCAAGTAGACCCTCTAGCATAAAATGTTAAGAATGCAAACCTCTTACTAAACCTAGTAATGAAAAGAATGAATACAATGGTAAGCTCTTAACACTATATTTTCATTCATTAACCTTCTCTAGTGCATCCATGGATTGCATTCATAGGTTTCTCCAATGCTTTGAATAAAACTAGTCATTTATAACCATTGGAGCTAGCAAAACTAGGCATTAAAGTAATCTACGATGAAAATGGTTGACAGGCTTATAAAAATGGTCGACCAGTTAAAGCAAATTCAAAAAAGGCAGTTGACATGAAGAAGAAAAATGGCAACTAGTTTTGATGCAGTAGCGATTGACCGAGGCTGGTGAGAGCATGAATCAGACCGGTCGACTGGCTTGGGAAACCTATTTGACAACCCAAGCCTAAACGGTCGATAGGCACAAAGGATCGGTCGACCGCTTGGCCTTCATTTTTAAAATATGGTTTTGTTTTCCTAGTGCTTCAAGACCAAATTTGATGCAAAAAAAATAAAAAAATCTTTTGACGATAAAAACTTATTTTTCGAATGCCATAAAAAATCTTGAGAACTGAGTTTTTTGCATTGGATGAAATTGATTATGGTGCTTAATAAAATGATTTAGATGCACCAAATAAAGAACCATTTAGAGATGATATTAAGAAAATATTTTTTATCACCAAAACAATATCATTTTTCATCATCAAATCAATATGAAAGAGAAAAATAACAAGCTCCCTCTTTTTGATGATGACAAAACTACTATAAAACACCCAAAATTCTCCCTCTTTTTGTCATAATCCAAAAAGGACATATTTGCATAAATTTGAAAAGATTTTACCACTAAACAATACTAGGTAAGTCTATTCTAGATTTTGCTATGGTATATGGGCTCATCATAACCCATACTAGGTTCAAAAAATGGGATGAACACTTAATCACATATAAAAATGTCACATCAAACACCTAAATAGATTACTTCCTCGTGAGACAAGAGGATCGATTATGTTGTAAGGATTGCAAGGCGATATCGGGGGAGTGTTTGACGACTCAACATAGACTTTTGGTACTTGACATCCAAGTAAGAAATTGGAAGAGAAAAAATCACATAAAACAAAATCCAAGAATTAGGTGATGGGATTTAAAATGCGAGAAACAACTAATCTTCAAAGAAAAATTAAGGGATAGAAGGGAATGGAATGGAGAAGGACAGTCAAACCAAATGTTGAGGGAAATGGCTACTGCCCTGAGAAGCACAACAAAGGTAGTTCTTGGAGAGATAAATGGTAGAGACCCAAATCTTGAGGAGTCTTGGTAGTGGAATGAAGATATACAATTGAAAATTAGAAATAAAAAAACTTGCTATAAGGCTGTATATCAGTGCAATAATGAAGAAAATCTAAAAAATTATAAAGAAGCAAAAAAGGCAGCAAAAAGAACTATTAGTGAAGCAAGGTCAAAGACATATGAGAATCTATATAAACGACTTGATACAAAAAAAGGAGAAAGGGATATATATAAATTAGCTAAAGCAAGAGAAAGAAAAACAAGGGATTTAAACCAAGTGAAATGCATAAAAGATGAAAACCAAAATGTATTAGTGAATCGGGGAGCGATTAAGGAGAGATGGAATGAGTATTTCTCAAAATTATTCAATGATGGTGGGGACACAAGAGTTAGGTTGGGACATCTTAGTAACTCCGAAGGGAATGTGAGCTATACATTTTATCGACGCATAAGTTCAAATGAGATAAGGCAAGAATTAAAAAAGATGAAAAATCATAAGACGGTGGGATCGAATAATATACCAATAGAAGTATAAAAATGCATGGGAGAAGAGGGCATCTCTTGGCTAACAAAATTATTTAACGCGATCCTTAAATCAAAAAAGATGTCAGATGAGTGGAGGAAGAGTACTTTGGTTCCTATATACAAAAACAAATGAGTTGTTCAAAATTGTGAAAATTACAGAGGAATTAAGTTAATGAGCCATACCATGAAACTCTGGAAGAGAGTAACAGAACAAAGGCTCAGAAAAGAAACAAATATCTTGGAAAATTAGTTTGGTTTCATGCTTAGTAGGTCAATAATGGAAACTATATACCTACTGAGACGCCTAATGGAAAGGTATTGGGATTAGCAAAAGGACCTGCATATGGTGTTTATAGATCTAGAAAAGGCATGTGATAGGGTCGCTAGAGAAGTATTATGGAGGGTTTTAGAGAAGAAATGAGTCCGAATAGCCTATATACAAGCCCTTAAGGACATGTATCACGATGCAGAGACAAGAGTCAGAACATGCGGAGGGGATACTGAACCGTTTCAAATTACAATGAGACTGTATCAAGGTTCTACACTAAGTCCATACTTATTTGTTTTAGTAATGGATGAACTTACTAAACACATTCAGACAGAGGTGTCATGGTGAATGCTGTTTGCAGATGACATAGTATTGGTGGATGAAACAAAAGAGGGAGTGAACACTAAGCTTGAGTTTTGTAGAAACAATTTAGAATCTAAGGGGTTTAGATTAAGTAGAAGGAAAACAAAATATATGGAATGTAAATTTAGTAAGAATGCAAGAGTAGATGATATTATAATAAAATTGGAAGACCACATCTTTCAAAGAAAAGACCATTTTCGATATTTGAAATTAGTGATTCAAAAAGATGGAGAAAATCACGAGGATGTCACGCATAGAATTAAGACAGGTTGGCTAAAATGGAGAAATGCATCAGGGGTGTTATGCAATGGTAAAATCCCACTAAAACTAAAAGAAAAATTCTATAAGATAACTCTAAGAACAATCTTGTTGTATGACTTAGAATGTTGGGCAGTCAAATACTAGTATGAACAAAAGACAAGTGTAGCGGAGATGATGATGCTAATATGAATGTACGGTCATATAAGAAAATATAAAATTAGAAATGAGGGTATTCGTAATAAGGTAGGAGTAGTGCCAATCGAGGAGAAGATGAGAGAGACTAGACTAAGATTGTTTGGTCATGTGAAAAGGAGACCAAGAGACACTCATGTGAGAAAAGTTGATGAAATGAAACAATTAGTCAAAAAAAGAGGTAGAGGCAGACCTAAGAACACTTTGGGAAAGACTTTGGGAGAGGCATTAAAGTTTGATATGAAATGTATGGCCCTAAATAAAGATATGACAAAAGACAGAAATACATGGAACTCTAAAATTCATGTAGTCGACCCCACATAGTAGGATAAAGGCTGGATATGTTGTTGTTGTTGTTAATTATTTTTGTGATCATCAAAATACTAATTCTACCTTTGAGGTAAACAATAAGTATGTTTAATAACTACACCAGCAAAATCAACCTGACTTTTGCGTTGATCAAACTTACAAGTTTGAACAATGCCACTAGTCTCTATGAGACTCTTGGTGACCTTTAACATTAGCGTTTGTTGGACTTAGTATTTAAGAGACTTCATTGGAAATCTACTCATATGATTGTGCAAGTTGCTAATTTCTTCATGACTCTGTCTCACATATTTTATAGTGTTTACAACTTATTCTTTTGGTCCTTTAAATTTGACATACTTTTGATGTCAATCTTCCCTTCATAGCTGTTGAAGATGGAGAATCATTCACTTAATTTGCAGCCTCTTTCTCATTTTCTCCATTTGGTGCAAACATCTTTCCAATGATTAAGTAAATCAAAAGCCTGAAAATAATAATATAGAAATAGTAATAAAGAAACTATTAAAAACTATTTTGAGAAGCAAACAAAGGGTTTTCTAGGTAGGTACTAGAGAAATAAATAATTTGGCTCACTCATTCATAACACAGTTTGAATAGTGATGTAGAAAAATTATCCTAGATCTAATTAGAGGGAGGGAGGGTGCTTTACCTTTCCATATAGGTTGTGCCTAATTTAACCACCAAGAAGGAAAAGAGTATGTGTTTAGACTAGGTAAAGCCTGATTTTATTCTTTTGATACATATTTGATAATCAGATAGTTGCTATTTTTATTGTTAATTATGTACATTTTTGTTTCTTATAAATAAATATGATTATGTTAATATTCTATATAGATAATTAATATTTGTTCAATTTATGATTATATCAAGTATACAAATACATTGTCCTCTAAAAAAAGTATAAAAATGTAGTCATATTTGCTTTGGCAGTAATGGATTATTGGGTTTGGATCATAATCAGGTGAATGGATCTGAATCACAATCAATATCCAATAAAATGGATTAGAAACTGATCAGATTCAGATTAAAATCTAATCCATTTGATGGCCATAGCTCCGGTAGGATCTTTCAATTCTTCATCTGATCCTACAATTTCATCCAGGAGTCCCACGTCAAGACCCCTTCACCCACTCTATTTAAGATCCTGATTTTAACAGCCATGCTAGTTGGTTCACAAGCATAATTTAGGGATTCTTTATGAAATCCTTCCATGGTTTAGTTTTATAAACATATGAAAAGTGTGGACAAGAAACTTAATATTGGGTTATTTCCTAGACCTTGTTTGTTGATGAGATTAATGCCGCCTCCTTGGTTCCGAATTTTTCCCAATGAATATCCCATTTCAGTATGATTGCAGCGCAGTAGATATAAATCCAATTGGAAGTATTAATATTGTATATAGATCTTCACAGATTTCTGCGTTGGGCTGCTAGTCATCTTGGTTACACATCTTTAGCAGAAATTGAAGCAGCTCCCCCCACTGCTGAATTGGAGCCAATAAGGTCCAACTACGGCCAGGTATATCATCTAGCACATTTCCGTATTGTATATTTTTAGTCAAAACTTCTTGGTTGAAAGATAACAAAATTCCCAAACCTTTAATTCCTAATTTTTTATTTTTTCAACTATGTTTTCTCGCTCCTGAGTGAAGTAATGCCTTGTAGATATTATTTCTCTTTGCTTATTCTTTCCTTGATTTGAGTTAATATATTTAGTTTTGCTTGATTTCTTTCAGTTCCCAAACTTTTGGAAAATGAACTTCCCTTGTTTTAAGATATCTCATTATTTTATGAGCTTCTTTGGACCGCCTCTCTAACGTTTGATTTTCAAGGTCCCTGTCGTATTTATTTTTCTGTGTATGAACAGCCAAGGTTTCTCTTCATTTTTTTTAAGGTCGGGGTTCCAGGGATCATCAGTTATATGCAGTGAACGTATATATTGTACTTAGTCCAGTTAGGAGACTAGAGGTTTTTTTTTTGGGGGGGGGGGGGGGGGGGGTTGGTCCAGAATTTCTGTCAAGTTCATAGCATTGTTAGTTATCATCTTCAAACCAAAAAAGTTCCAGCTAGAGCTGTGTTCATCTAATTCTGATGCCACATTCTTTGTGAATAGCTGGATGAAGTGGATATGGGAATGACATATGAAGAACTTTCAGTTTATGGAAGAATGCGAAAGATTTTCCGCTGCGGGCCTGTATCCATGTTCAAGGTTTGTGTTGAATATCCTATTATCGCTAGAGCAAGCCCCATCCATTAACAGTGGAGACTGATCATTCTACTTTGTCATAGAAGCATAGCCTATTGATCTGGATAGATTAATTGCACAAAAGAAAATGACCAACATGGATGGATTTGTCCAAGATTTAATCAATATTCCAATATCTAAACTTACAATCAAACTTAATGTTTCCATGGAAATTAAATCCAACAGACAACTTGCAGCAAAGATCATAATGCAAGACCACATTGGGACCACATGAAAAGTCAAACGATAAAATATGAGATACATTAGCGAGTCATGACAGTCGCCAACACTGAATATGTAGCTATAAACCATCGTCTAACTGCCTTAAAGTTTTAGAAAGAAAATATAACTATAAACCTTTTCGTGATATAATGAGAAGTATGCCAACACTGAATATGTTTCTGACATATCTTCTTTGCTGATTTGCTTCATGTTGACAAACTTAGGAGGTTTGTTTGTGAAATGCTAAGTAACACTATGACAAAGAAAGCATGCAGATTTATATAAGCTACCGTGCATGACATTGACATCACTCCAAGGATATTTTACCATTCTAATGTTATCGTGCACTCATTTTCTTTTATCTGTTATCATCTTTTCTTTCAGAATCTCTGCTATAAGTGGGGTGGAAGATTGAGTCCATCAGAGGTGGCTGACAAAGTGAAACACTTCTTCAAATACTACGCCATAAATAGACACAAAATGACTGTGTTGACACCCTCCTACCATGCCGAGGTATCATGATATGTCCAACTGGAAATTTCTGGGATTGAACTTTCATGCTCTCCATTTAATACCGAAGCTCATACCCCTATTGTTTCGTGTAGAGTTATTCGCCTGAGGACAACCGGTTTGATCTTCACCAATTTCTGTACAATGCAAGATGGCCATACCAATTTCGCAAGATCGATGACCTTGTTCGTGATTTTGATGGAAAACCCGATCTTAAAAAATCAACGAACCTGGAAAATTCTGACTCTACAGCACATGTTGGCATAGGAGTTGTTGCTGCAGGCTCAGGTGATCCAAAAGCTGGACTATAATGCTGAATACATGGCTGCCTGCTTGCTGTTGAGCTCTTTAAGTGGAAATAAATCTTGTTAGTCATTCTTACTAACGATTTCTCAAAATTATACCCCCATATCTTGTCATTTACAATTATGGCTTTGTATAATGATCCCAATACAAGTACTAAAAGTAACTCTAAAACATCCTGAATTGGAGATGGTGTAGTAGAAGATGTGAAAACCTGATGTTTAAATAGTTACACTTGTTTGGTTCATTTATACGATGAAGTCCCATAGTGAATGCATGGGAGAGTTTCAGAAAGGGTGTGTTCGTCCCAGTGGGAAGTTTTGTGATAGCTAGAAATATTTGTCACTAAATCCATCGAAATAATAACAAACATAACCTCAAACATGTTAAATTGTAAAATATGTTGAACTTGATGTTTTTTATGACAACTTATGTGATAAAATTTGCCACTAAATATGACCTTGGAATTTGTTTTCCTTTTATTTTGTTCATATTATATGCAGGGGACCTTCCATGGGAAAATCTATTGCAAAATTATTTACTGGTCTTGATTAGGGTCATTAGCATTAGCCAATAGAGGAGTGGCCATCTCAATTTGCCTATACTCGACCAAACTAATGCTTTATGAAGTCAATTTTCAACTATAGCGATGTGATCATCCAACATAGATCTCTCTTGACTACATAATTTGGCCATTGACTTACTACTTCTAGTAACCCTAATTATCTTTAACACTTTCACTTTTTATGTCACGATTACATTTGGGCACAAACAAAATTTTCACACAAAAATTCAATTAATCATATCATAATTTCCACTATGGAGGAATTAAATTGCATTTCCAAACTTCACCAAGAGGTTGAGACATATTTGAATACAATTCAAGAATGAGAAGGTTTCTGTTTGTTTTCTTATTACTAGATATGCCATGGGTGGATTTTTGAGTACAAAGACGTGACAGATTTTGAATCTAGTGGACATTGGTGACGATGATGTTTCTTGAAATGGAGGATGAGTTCGGAGAGGTCCATGAGATACTCATTAAAATGTCAAAATTGTTAGTCACAATCAATTGAGTCCAGTGGATGTGCAAATCTTCTTGTATTTGAGAACTTATTATTAACAAAAAGCTCAAATACAAGAAGATTTTCACATCCATTGCACTCAAATGATTGTGACAACAATTTTGACATTTTAATGAGCATCTCATGAAGCTCTATGAACTCATCCTCCATTTCAAAAAGCATCATCATCACCAATTGTCTTCTGGATTCAAATCTATCACGTCCTTGTTCTCAAGAATCCACCCACAGTCATCACTACCCTTGGCATATCTAGTAATAGGGTAACATACATAAATTTGTTAAATAGAAATAAAAAACTTATCGAGAGCCTCTCTCCTCCAGGTCTTCCTAGAGAAGAGGGCTGGGTGCATTGTCAATCATTTGACCTTCGTTACTGCCTCTCTTCGATCATCATGTCGTTGGCGGTCCTCTGATTGACATTCACCGTGGAGGCTTATCTGTTTTCTTGGTTGCAGTTGGCTTGTTTTCTCTAGCATATTCCCTTCTCTTGTACAAGATTTGGCTTTGATCGGACATCCTTGATGGTTTCCCATTTGACAACTAGCTTTCCTATCCTCAATCTTCTCTCTCACCTGCCATCGAAGGCAATTTTTGCTAAAGATGGAGGCAGATGTAGTGTACTCGTCTAAAATGGCAGCGAGATCCCCCAATCTGGTATGAAGTGTGGATGTCGAGGCGATGTCGAAGCCGATTTAGGCATTTGGAATTTAGCTTTCAATGGAGGCAATCTTAGGAAGCAACCCTAATATTTATATTAGCTTCATTTAGGGTTTGCGTATTATCTTTTGTTGGGCCTTTTTTTGTTGGTAACCCTAATGTTTATATTAGCTTCTTTTAGGGTTTGCGTATTATCTTTTGTTGGGCCTTCTTTTTTGTTGCTATTATTGGGCTGTTGTTTGGTCTTATTTTGGCCCAATGTTAGCTTAAGATAGTTATTATGCACTTTCTATTATTTTTATATGGCCAGAGGTTGGATTCTTGTGCATTAGCCCTTGTGCCTTTATGTTTTAACCCTTTTGTAGGTTGTTTTTGTACCGTGCTAGCAAAAAAAAAAAAAACTAAAGTAACAAAGAGAAACATTTTCATTCCTCAATTTTACGCAAAATTGGGCAGTGTCATGGTAAAGTTTAGAAATACAATTCAATTCCATTAAAATGGAAATTAGGATGTTCCTAATTGAACTTTTGTGTGGAAAAAAACTTTGTGCCAAAGGAAATCATGATACAAATAAGAAGTGATAAAGGTGATTAAGGTTATTGAAAGTAGCCATAACTAGAAGTGGGTAGAAACAGAGAATTGCTTGAATTGGGGATGCAGAGGGAGAGATTTGGAGATGGATAAAGAAAAGGGTAGGAGGTGGTGGTGATAGGGGCCAAATAAGGAGAATAAGATGCCCTAGGGTTCCCTTCCATTTTTATAGCCTAGGTCATGAGCCTTAATAGACTATGATCTAAGGCCCTTTTAAATAGGAAAGCTCATGTGCGCCTTGCCCTTGTCTTCTAGGCTAGGTCAGTCAAAGGCTAGCCTAGTTTTGATTTAAAATTAAAATTAAAGTTTTATTTTATACTAACTTTGTGTCATTTTTTTTTTAAATTTGACCTTAATTAATTAAATCCCAAAAAATTAAATTCAAGCTTCTTAGCCCGAAAGTACAACCAAAGGTTTTGATGATAGCAAAGTGACTCAAACTACCTAATGATTCTATTTTAGTGCTATGAGCAGCTCAATGTGATATCTCAAATTTATTAACACAAGCTAAGTGGAAGAAGAATCATACATGGACAAAGCTTTAATGAGATGTCGAGAAATAAGATCTATAATGTTTTAAATATGAGAATTATTGAGCACAAAATTAATATATTTTTTAGATTTCTCATCTCAAAATCTTTTTCCAAAGGCCATCATTTCATGAGCTTAAGGTAATACATATTTTTCTTGAAATGGACTTAGTTTTTTATTTAAGGAAAAGTTTAAATGTGTTTCGAATTAAAACCTACAAAATTGTGAACTTTTCTCTTAGAAAGGAATTCTTGTTTTTCAAGCCTAAAAATGATCCATTTTATAAAAATGAGACAAATTGTCATATGTGAGACGCATAGTCGATTTAGTTATGAGTCATGCCTTGAGTATTAAAAAAGAAAGGCTTTTAGTTGAATGAATCTTGTGACTCAAGTGCCTATGCCAAGACAAAATGTTCTGAATTTTCCTAAGCATCTACCAAATCCTCTATATAAACATGTAAGACAAAAGGTCATTCAACCAAATGATTTTGTAACACAATCGATTGAGAATTGATAAAAAGAAACTACAAATTTAGAAAGTAAAAATCTAATCGATAGAGTTTCATCTCAGGCCATTGAGTCCTACTAGATAGGTCTTGCCTTTTAAGTTTCAACTTTTATAACGATGATATTTTGGAATTTTACAAATTGAATCATTCTCAATTAAGGGAATTAGGGTGTGTTTGATAACATGAAAAATGAATGGAAAATGTCTCATCAAAGGAATTGAATTCCATATTTGATGTTTGACACACTATATTTTTCATGGAATTCAATTCCATGGTACAATCATTAAAGCATATTTTTTGTTCTTTTCCATGGAAAATTCTATCTAGGGGGGATATGATTCTTGTTTTCCATGTAAGTTGAAAAACACTTTCCTTTCCACTTAAATGCTATCAAACACACCCTAAGATCTTCACATTGTATACAAGTTCTCTTTTAAGGGAAAACCTTTATTACATTCTTTTTGAGAAATCATTCACTTTCTTTGAGCTATATTAGCATAACCATTTTTCAAAAGAACTTTTGCAAGCTTGTTTTACTTTTGAAAATTCCTTTTCATTAGCATATCTCAATTTTTGTAAGCATTCATCTTGAGCTCAACCTAGCTCTTTCTAACTTTTGATCTTTGATTCTACAGAGTAAGAATGAGACGATCCAAGTGGTACGTACTTCATTGGCATATTCTTTTGCATCTCTTCTTATAATCATATCTCTATAGAGGTGTGTGATGTAACTTGTAATGACATCTTGTGTGAAGGATTGTGCTAACCTTCAAGCTAAGAACTTGTTTTTGTAAGAGAGGTCCACTAGTACTTATTGAACTTAGGAGAGGTTTACTAACACCTATTAAAGTTGGAAGATTCTAAGGTTCTATAACACTTAGGAGCTATAGGGAGAAAGGTTTTATAGCACCCATAAGCTATAGGGTCTTACATGTTGGTTCCTAATGATGGCGAATATATCCCAAGAGGAGGGGTGAATTGGGATTGGGTAGATTTTCGATAATTTAAATATTTGATTGTTGGTAGAATGCTAGGTTTCAAAATATAAGTTATATGTTTCGAAATAAACCTTTCTGTTTAAGTAGGTTTCGAAACCTACTATATGTGTTTTGAAATACACGTTACTATTATAACTAGTTTCGAAATATGAAATGTATGTTTCGAAATCTACTTCACTGTTTTGCTTGGTTCAAAATCTTTTGACTTGTATTTCAAACTAATGATCTTTGGTAAAGATGATATACATAAATAAGAGTAGACTAAAGATGTTTGTATATCAAAGATATGTTTTGTATGTATGTGTATAAGTTTATACTCAAGAAAACTATTTTAGCCTTTGATAACAAATCTTATGATAACATGTGCAATAGGCAATAATGATAAGCAAAAGCTAAAGAACAATTGCACACAAGATATATAGTGGTTCGGCACCCGCCTACTCCACTACCTTCAAGCTTACCCACTTGAAGGATTTGCAATCCCAATCACTTTTACTAGTGATCACCACAACAAGGGTTTTACGACGGTTCAACCAATAACCTTACAATGTGAGTTTTTACGGGCTCAACTCAAACCTAGCACCAAGTGAGTTTTAGGCTTAACTCAAACCTTACACCAAGTGAGTTTTAGGGCTAAACTCAAACCACAATGAGTTTTAGGCTCAACTCAAACCTTTACACCATAATGAGTTTTAGGCTAAACTCAAACCTTACAACAATCAAGATAAATGAAGTTTATCTTCACAACCCAATGAGCAATAAATGCCTTACCACATGGTTGTACAAACCTCTTAACTTGAGGTGAGAAGAGCTGGAGGATGATGCTGTTGTTTGCACTTGTTTCTCATTTTTCACATCACAATGCACATCTAGGAATGGATCTTCTTAAGAACTTGTCAAATGAATTTAGATCATTTGTGCTTGTGTGTGTGTCTCTAGTGTGTATTCACTTGTTGTATCTTGTTCTAGCTCAATCAATCTCTATCTATCTCATCTTGTCTTCAAATACCTGTTATTTATACCAAGACATAGAAATCTAGCCGTTTATAGCCGTTAGAGACAAGACAGGAAAGTAGGTTTCGAAACATACATAGTAGGTTTCGAAACATCACAATTTAACACATAGGTTTCGAAACATAGACAACAGGTTTCGAAACATACAACACTTTACAGCATGACAAGCACTTCGAGACAGCAGATAGTGGGAGACAGAATCTTACACCCACTTTGAATATTTTAAAGGCACTCACATTCAAATTCAAATTTGAATCTCTTAAGTATGGAGAGTGCCTTAAATAAATGATAGAGAAGCATTTTGATAAATACAAAATTGAAAAACAAATGCATCTCGATTTTCAAATGATCTGCTGACAGAATGTCAGAGGTTTCGAAACATGACATGATCGGTTTCGAAACTACCTCTCAGGAAATGAGGTTTCGAAACATAGACATATAGGTTGTGAAACATGGTTCAAAACATGAATTGAAAACACATACATTGCATAGATGTTTTGAAATATCATACACTAAAAACGTTGAAAACCTTTTCAAAGGGGTTTCGAAACATGCATGGAAACATGACAGATAGTCAGAATGATTTGCTTGAAAGCACAATCCACAGCATACATACATCACAGGTTATTACATTTTCTTTTATTTATATTTTACCTCCATTTACTTTAATACATAAATGTAAATAACAAAGTACCCCCTATTTGGATTCAATAAAAATACTTAGAAAATCAAAATCCAAATATATAAGAAAGTAGATTTTGGGTTTCAGTACAAACTCAAGTTTTAACAATAATACCACCTCCAAAATATACACTTTCTGTTTAATGAAAAATTCATTAAAAATCGTTTTAGCACTAATGAATGTTAGATATCAAATTACCGAGAGTTAGTTTTCTTAAAAGAAAACATTATCTTATACTTCTCCTTATAAGGTGCTAACCTTCCAGACTTAGTCAAAAACAAGGTTTTCATTTTCACACAGTGAAACTTGATATTGAAATTGATATATATTGAAAACCACATACTTGACTCATGACTTAGGGATTAAACTAATATATGTTTTTCATCATTAAAACTATTGTACAAAAAGTACAACAACATTACAATGGCAATAAAGGTCAACTAGCACTTTTTTAAGCTAGGGGACCTAGTGAAGCAAGGAGATAGAATTTTTCTAGCTCCCAATAAGCTAATTGAGGTTTGAGAAGAAAGAATCTAGGTTTGGTTGTGTTAAACATCTATAAATCAGTTTGCATCCCTTTTTCTCTTTTCTTTACATTACAATTGCTTTACTTTTTCATTTTCATTGATATATAGCTAAATAATCACACAAATGCCTATCTTGCACATCGTGTTAAAAGATTTAGGAGTTAACACCTTGCACAAAGAAATCCAATTCACCCTTTTCTTAGGTTGCCTCTTAGGCCATAAGTGGCACTAGAGTTACATTTACTGCTTATTCATATTCATTTATATTGATTATTTCTCCATGCATGTAGCCATTTCTTGGAACTATTGAAAAAAGACTACCTCTTTTCAATGGTACTAATTACACACATTGGAAGGAAATGGTGAGAATACATCCAAGCTAACGATTTGGAGATTTGGAAGTCTATTTCGAATGTGATTGAAAAACCTACCATAGTTATGAATGGACAACATGTTAAAAAGTTAGTGAATGAGATGATATTGATATGAAAATTGTGCAATACAGTGCTAAGTTTGTGAAACCTTTTCTATTATGCACCAAGTAAGTTTAATAGAGTGTTTGCTTATGTTATTGCTAAAGAAATATGGGATAAACATGAGGTCACACATAGAGTCATGAATCAAGTATAATAGTCAAAGATTAATGATATACTTGTTTATAGTTATAAACTATTTGATGTACACATGGACTTAGGCCCATTTATGAAGCCTACGAAGGTCAACCCCAAACCCTAAGAATAAAGCATAAGGGCAAAAGCAAAGGGGAAAGCCTACAAAAGGGGCCAAGAGACTATTTTGGATGAAAATGTTTTCGGGTGACCCCTCGGCATGCTCCCCACAAGGAAAAGCTAAAAAGCTTCAAGAAAGTCCGTAAGGCCTCCTCTAGAGGGTAATCTTATGACAAAGACATGCAAACCTACCTTTGAAGTCTTCTTTAAAAATTATGTAATGGATAAAGATTATCCAAGTCCAAATCAATCTCGAAATATGATAGATGACTATCAATAATCTCACTACTCAACTATAAATAGGTGAGCCCTTATTTTTCAAAGGCGAGAGCTTAATAATTTATTATACGATCTTCTAAAATCTGATTTAAGTATCAGAGTTTTTATATAGGAACGACCCTAAGGGTAGACGACCAAGGCGCCTAGGGCCCCCCAATCATAAAAGACCCCCCAAAAATTAAGTTTTGGTTTTGAATATATACTTTAAATATATAATAAGTAAACGCTAAAATACATAATTTACATCAATTCTATTTATGCTTAGCTCGTAGAGTGGTGGGTTGTAAATCATTAGTTTTTAGGTCACTGGTTCAAGTCACTCTACTAGCACGTTTGAATTTTTTTACATTTTAATGTTTTTTAAACAATAAATACCAATCCCACAAATTTTGTAAGAAAAATTAAAGCCTTAGTGATTTTTTCTACATTTTAATATTTTTTTAACAATAAATATCATTCTTGTGTCAAAATTTTGTAAGAAAAATTATTACTTTAGTCGTTGGACCTTTGAAAGTTTTCAGTTATATTTAAACTTGAAAATCAAACGTGTAAACCGTTAATATCAGATTTGATCTAAAGTCTTGAAAGTCTAAGGTTCCAATAAAATTTTGGTTTATGGGCTTGCTTAGGGCCCCCAAAATCTCAAGGCTAGCCCTGTGTTTGCATAACAATTGTCTTACGCCCTCTAACTATTTTCTTCCTTACAAAGCACTTGAATCTTGGAGATAGTTATTTTCTTGAAAATAAATTCATTATTGTGTTTGAGTGACAACAATTGACGTCATTTTTGGGAACTCGATTGAAAAGTCAAGGAGATAAAAACTTCATAATGGTTTGCAAGCGAACAAGGCCATGATGTTAATAATCCTCCAAATCTTTAGAAAAGCGAGATACAAAGCTAGAATTATAGCAAAGGGATACAATCAGGTTCTAGGTGTAGACTTCACAGACATATTTTTCCTAGTTATGAAACACAGTACCATCCAGACATTACTTGGTATTGTGGCTATTCAAAACCTTGAACTGGAATAGTTGGATGTTAAGACAATGTTCTTATATGGGGAGCTTGATAAGAATATCTATATGCAACAACCAGAGGATTTTGAAAAACTAGGTAAAAAAGACCATTTGTGCTTGTTGAAGAAGTCTTTATATGGCCTGAATAGTCTCCTTGGCAGTGGTATAAAAGGTTTGATTCCTTTATGATTAAGCACAATTTTGATAGATGCAATTATGACAGTTGTGTCTATTTTAAAAGGAACAAGAATGATTCATTTATATATCTGCTTCTATATGTTGATGATATGCTAGTAGCATCGAAAGATAAGGATGAGATAAGGAGATTGAAAGCTCAGCTCAACAACGAACTTGAGATGAAAGATTTGGAAGCAGCGAAGAAGATACTTGGAATGCAAATTTCAAGAGGTAGTGAGACAAGTAAATTGTATCTAAGTCAAAAAGGATATGTTGAGAAAGTTTTGACTAAATTCAATATGCAGAAAGCTAAACCTATGAGTACTCCATTAACTACGCATTTTAAGCTTTCATCAAGCTTATCTCTTCAGTCAAATGATGAAATTGACAAGATGTTAAAAATTTCATACTCTAGTGCAGTGGGTTGTCTTATGTATGTTATGGTTTGTACACGCCATGATTTGGCTCATGCAGTGAGCGTGGTTAGTACATACATAACTATCCTTGATAAAGAACATTGGAAGACAATCCAATGGATTCTCCGATATTTGCGCAGTACCGCTGATATCTGTTTAAAGTTCAAAAATACTGGAGATAGAGTTATTGGTTTTGTTGATTCTGATTTTGTAGGTAATCCTAACAAGAAAAGATCGCTTACTGAGTATGTTTTCATCATTGGTTGTTGTGTTATCAGTTGGAAGGCTACCTTATAGTCCATGGTTGTCTTGTCTACTACAGAATCAGAATATATGACAATTATTGATGCCATTAAAGAAGTTATTTGGCTAAAAAGGTTGATAGATGAAATTGGTAAAGATCTTCATGACAGTATAGTCTATTGTGACAGTCAAAGTGTTGTTTTCTTCACTAAAGATCAGATGTTTCACAAGATGATTGATAATGATTTTTCGCAAGGGTACGGATGACACAAGTAATAAAGTTGTGAGTAAGAGTATCGTTCCCACAAGAATCAATTGATAATTACCAAAATTATATTAACTCAAACGTTATTTAAACAATTGATTAAATGATGAATTAATTAATTTAAAAAAATAAAATGAAATAATAATATAGAAAATAAATATAAAGAAGTTCAAGTTTTCGAGAGCACTAGGGTATTTCAATTTCATCTAAATAATCTAATTTAATTTAAATGGTTGACAATCCAAATTTAATTACACTCATGCGAAGATAATTAACCACACAAGTCAAATTTTTACTTCCGTTCCAATTATATTCTTGTGGTGTTTATTACCTAGATCAAATTATAGATTTTTTCTTTTAGTCTAAATCTATATCAACATATGAATCAAACATTGGTCAAGTATTTGATAGCATTAAGCACAATAATAAACATTTGCATGAATAAAGAAAATCAATTCATGAAAATAAAATTACCATATATAAGTTACATCAAAACACCCTAGTTATAGAGTTTAGTTCATATTACAAATGATGAAATCTATAAAAAAAACAAATAAATATAAATATAGAATTTAAATGAAATGAAAGAAGAGAATAAAAACTTTTTTGATGTGCAGAATTTCCTTCTCCAAAAATGTTGTCACAAATCCTTGAAAAAAATACAAAAAATCCTCCACCAAGAATGCTCCAATCCTTAGAGCTCTCTCACCTCCAACCCTCCAATTTTCTAGCCTTCCTTATCTTTTTATACTTATCAATTTTTTCATTTCCTTAATTTCCTCCTTAAAACATAGATCAAACCATACACTACCTCCATAATTTCCTCTTCCATGTTTTACATAGAGAGAAAGCCACCCATGCCTACTCAAAATTTTAAGTCCTACACTTAAAGAAAAATAAAAAATAATCCCTCAAAATATCAAGAATTACATGTAATATATGGGCTTAATTTGATTAGACTTTTAGGCTAGACTTCTTTGATCTATTTGGTCCTAATTCTTCTTGAAATAGGCAGCTTAACTAACCCTTAAAAGGCCCCTTAATCCATCTGTAACTCAACCCAACTTGGAGAAAATGGAATGAAAAATTCGTAGGCAATGTTGGGTTTTTGACAACTTTAACCTTCTATAACTCCAACAACCATAACTTTCTAGAAAATTCGGATTTATACACTGTTTGAAGTATAGAAAAGTAGGCATACAGAGGTTTCATGTATATTTTTTTCAGAATTTTTTAAAATTTCAATTGGTCCAATTTTTATTTTTAATCGGAATCTTGAGCAGCAAAAATCCATAATTTTTACTCTTCTTTCTCACTTTTCCTTCAAATCCTATTAACATGATAAATTACCTAAAATTAATATAAAAAATATATAAAATCATGAGAATTAATTATAAAATTAAGTAAAAATCATATAAAAAATATGTAGAAAATATTAGCACATCAAAAACGAAGCACATTGATGTGTGATATCATTTTATTCGAGATATTATTGCTCATGGCGAAGTTATTATGAGAAAAATCAGTACTCATGATAATTCTACAGATATGTTGATCAAGTCCTTATCTATTGCAAAGTTCAAGCATTGCATAGATTTGGTTGGTATTCATTAGAGAGATTGATTCTCTATGATTTTGTTGGAAGAAAGAATTTTGGATAATTCTATTTGTGGATTTAGAGTCAATGTGGAGATTTGTGATAATTATGATTCAAAATCCTTATTTATCTATGATTAGGTTTCCTAATTTGACTATGATTATGATTTTCATTTTGACTGTGATTATCATGTTGTCAAATTCGATTTTATATAAGATTTTTCTTATCTAGAGAAATATCTTCATGCATCATCTTTTGATCAGGATATGATTTTTTATTTACACCCATAAATGATTTTAGGTCTATAAATAGGTGCCCATTTCACATGAAATTAAACACAGTGTGTGGGCCAATATTGTTTTTGTATTACTAATATTTTGTTAGTGATATTTTATTCTTTCTACTCGTGATTTTTCCCAATTTGGGTTATTTACGTTAAATTATGTGTTCGCGTGTGGTTGATTGATTCGATTGTTGATTTGTTTTTGATCCAATTTCATAACATTATATAATGTCAATCTACCATTTAATGGCACGAGATCAGTTTTTTACCAATTGTGGATACTATAACAACAATTCATACTAGTTTTGAAGGACCATCTTATCATAATTTTGAGGGGATCTCTTTTGAAAAATATAGTTCATGATGTTCAATGCTATTTATCTGGGATCAAGATTGATTGGGGAGTTTATGGATGCTCAATCATGGTCAATGAGTGGACAAATCAAGGATAGCAACACATCATATATTTTCTCGTGTATTATCCAAAAGGTAATGCTTATTTAATGAAATCTACTCAAATGTTTGAAACAAGGTAGAACCTTGATAATACCCTATTCAAAGTCTGAATCAAGGAATTCAAATATTTGAATAAAGAGGATCTTCTACACATCTTTCAAAAGCACACAAAAGATACGATGTTTTGTTTGTTTGTGATTGATATCTTTGTTGAAGATCAAAATTCTCTTGAGTTGCTTCATTGTAAATCAAATCAAACAAGTTAGATTTTTCCCAAATTGGATAAGTATACTTATATTACAGGTGTATCCTTACTCTGTTATATTACCTATTACATTTGGAATTTAACCACTTTCTCATATCTTTGGTCTCTATTGAAGTTGAAAGCATATCCTCCAAACTGTTGTCTTCTCTTTTCTGTAGGTTTTGGATATTTCATTAATAAAAAAAGAAGTAGTCCTTGTTGAAGAGCTCACAAATGTTGTCTCTTTCCCTTTATTCTCTCTAAAAGCTAGTTTTTGAATTGAGGACTATAAATGAAGAGATTTGTGGAGCCATAAAAACATATAGAAATCTAAAAACACTTGTAAGAGCATTGAATTATCTCAAGGAAAAGAAAATATAATGTCGAAGTTGGAGCATTGATTGAAAGGGATATTCATTTACACCATATTTGTTTCTCTTGTAATCAAAGTTTCGTAAGCTGTAGTTATTTTCTATTGGTGTATTAACTCACTTAAGTGATGAGATTTTCACCATAATCTGAAGAATATCTTCTAGCATATAAGAATGTTTCTCGATTTTGCAAGTGATTATGTTAGGTTGCTAACTCCTTATAAATACTTGGAATTGTATCAAGGTTAGTAGTTCCAATTAAAAGCTAAAGATTTTTCATTAGTGGTGAAACCTTCAACTTTAGTCTTGAAAAGAGAAGATGTAGTCTTTCAAAGATTGAATCTTTATAAAACTTATTGTGTTGATTGTGTGTTTGTGTCACTTAACTTTACATATTTCATCTTTTTCAAAATTAATTATTTTTTTAAAAAAAATGGATCAAGAATTTTAATTTATCTTTATAATTAATTTTTATAAATTTTAAATAAAATAATTCACATCTATTAATTTAATATTTGAGCAACAAAATCGCCATTGCCAATGGTGAAACTCTTTGTGGGTGTAAAAACTAGAACCTCCGCCTTATTGGGGTTCCAGATAGAGGTGTTGGAATCCACTGCTCCAATAGTGTCCTTTTCGATGCTCGCGACAGAAAGGAGGAGGGAAAAGGAAATGAGAGTGACGTGGCACTGATATATAAGGTTGCAAATGAGCTGATTGTTTGTGAATGACTCAATATTTGACTTGACAAAAACTCATTTAAGTTTGTTCATTAAGATAAACGAATCCAAATTGAACTTAAATTTGAAAGTCGATTTGTAAATAAGACGAGTTTGAGCTCAATAAACCTTTGCTTGTTAAAATTTACAAAAATATTTAATTAGACACTCTGAATACTAATAAATTCAATTAAAGACTCACAAACTTGCTCGATTAAAAGTTCATGAATAACTCATGATTTCACGAATAAGTTTGTTCATAAATATATTATATTTATTTATTTATGATTTTATAAATATATTATTTAACATAAAGTTATAAAATTTTAAATTATTATAATAATATAATTTAATTAAATATATTTAAAATTAATATATATTTATTTAATCAAATTATCTCAATTTTAAAAATAATTCTAACAAATTTGAGCTTAAGCTCAAGCCCAAGCCTAAACTTGAGATGGGCTTAGGATTTCTAGAAGCTTGTCGAGCCCAATGCTCAACTCTTCAACCTTTTGGCCAACTAACTCAAAATCAAACTCAAGTTTAGAAATTAGCTTGACTTATTTCGATTGCAACTTTACTGACAAATCTATCACCTCATTTCAAAATTTCATGTTCACTTTCTATGACATCGTCATTAGATAACATACCTTAATGAGAAAAGAAATTTAAAGTTGCATATTCAATTAATTAAATCAAAAGTTGAATTTAAAATTTTGAATAAAATAAGAGTGGAGTATTATTTTAGTAATTTATCGAAAAATAAGTAAACCCATAGAGTCTTTGGGCCGGGCCGGGAGATCAAGTAGTGGGACCCACACTTCCTCGGCCGTTTTTTCAATAATTATTATTTTTTATTATAATATATTATATTATATAATATAATTTTATGCACTGTAAATCCGATAATCCTTCCCTCCCATAACCTACAGGCCTCTCTGTGTGATGGCAGTTCCATTCTTGAATGGTGAATCTCCACTTCTCTCTTCAATTCCACCATTTTCTTCTCTCTCCAATGGTGATTGCATTGCCCACCGCTCCCCCTTTCTCTGCTTCCTTCTACTGTTGTCACCGCACTCTCCGCCCTCTGTTGCGCCGCCTCGCCGTCTACGCCCGCCTCAACTCTTCCAGTCCGTCCAATGGCTCCTTTTCCCCTGACAAAGGCGACCTCCAGTATGAGCTCCAGCACGGGGTCTCACTTGCGCACCGCCGGCGCAAGGAATCGTCGTCGATGTTCGTGACCATGCAGCTCGACGCATTGAGCCTGTCCTCCAACCAGATTCGGCAGAGGAAGGCCATGGCACAGTTGTTTAAGGCGTTCGCCCCGATTGGAATCGAGGGCGTGGTGATGGAGGTCTGATGGGGGCTCGTCGAGAGTGATTCCCCTAGGGTTACAATTGGTGGGGTTATGTGGAGATCATCTCGCTCGCCCGGCGCTGCGGCTTGAAGGTGCGAGCTGTCATGGCCTTTCATCAGTGTGGCTCGGGGCCTGGTGATCCTTCCTGGTTGGACTTGTTTGAATTTTACTCTATTGATGAGCTTGAGCATTATGTTCAGTTTTACTTTAATTCTTGGTTGTTAACATGTGATTGAATGACTTAACGAAACCTTTTAGAATGTTTTGGTAGTTTTAATTAACAATTCAGTTATAAAACCTCTAAAATGATCACATATAACACTTGTCCTTGGATATCTTCACTCAGGTTTCAAGCTAAAGAAAGAGGTGCCTGTTTTTTTTCCATGGAAAAACAAATCACTTGGCTTGTTATTCTTCAATGGTGGTTGTTTGATTCTTCTTTCATCAGATTCACAATCTTGTCGTCAGTAATTGGTACGACTTTTATGTTATTTTAATCATGTTAAATATTTCAAATTGCTTCCATTTCCACATTTCATGCCTACTACACATGTGCCTTATTTTAAGGTTGTCATCTAGTTCATGGCCTACTTCATCTATTATCATAGGGCTTTGGATTAGTATTGGAAGCTCCATCCTGTTCAAATGTAATGTACTCGTAACTTGTTTATGTGTTTATAGAATATGTGTTGGGTTGGTGAAATCAATGGCGCAACACACCCAACGGGGGTGAATTGGGTGTTTAAGAAGTTAGAAGATTTTGTGGAAGTTTTGAAAGATAAATATGAAAACAATGAAACACAAGCAAAATAAACAAGAATATATACTAGAGACACAAGAGATTTATAGTAGTTCAAGATTTATAGTAGTTCGGCTCAAATCCAGCCTACTCCACTACCTTAACTTTTCACTGAGGATTTCAAAATCCATTAAAACCTCTTTCTTAATCAAGTAAACCCTCTAGCATAAAATGCTAAGAATACAAATCTCTTACTAAACCTAGTAGGCCCTCTAGCATACAAGATAGGAATTACAAGAAGGAATATAATTAAGAAGATCTAAGAGTTGACACTCTCAGTTACAATATCTCTAAAACAAAATACACAAATGCTAAAACAAGATAATACAATTGATATATGTAACCTTTTGAGAGAGAAAATGAAAGCTTAAGCACTAATGAAAAGAATAAATGCAATGATAAGCTCTTAACACTATATTTTCATTCACTAACCTTCTCTAGTGCATCCATGGATTGTATTCAAAGGTTTCTCCAATGCTTTGAATAAAACTAGCCATTTATAGCAATTGGAGCTAGCAAAACTAGTTGTTGAAGTAATCTACGATGAAAATGGTTGACAGGCTCATAAAAATGGTCAACCAGTTAAAGCAAATTCAAAAAAGGCCGTTGACATGAAGAAGAAAAATGGTCAATCGATGTTGATGCAGTGGCGATCGACTGGGGCTAGTTGAGAGCATGCACCATACTGATCGACTAGCTTTGGAAAGTCGTTCGATAACTCAAGCCTAAACAGTCGATAAGCACAAAGGATCGGTCGACCGCTTGGCCTTCATTTTTAAAATATGGTTTTGTTTTTTTGGCGCTTTAAGACCAAATTTGATACATAAAAAATAAACAATTCTTTTGACGATAAAAATTTATTTTTCAATTGCCATAAAAAATCTTGAGAACTAAGTTTTTGGCATTGGATGAAATTGATTATGGTGCTTAATAAAATGATTTAGATGCACCAAATAAAGAACCATTTAGAGATGATATTAAGAAAATATTTTTTATCACCAAAACAATATCATTTTTCATCATCAAATCAATATGAAAGAGAAAAATAACAAGCTCCCCCTTTTTTATGATGACAAAACTACTATAAAACACCCAAAATTCTCCCTCTTTTTGTCATAATCCAAAAAAGACATATTTGCATAAATTTGAAAAGATTTTACCACTAAACAAGGTTGGAGTTGGGCAAAACAATAAAACTTTAAAAACTCCCTCTTAATCAATACATACATAAAAAATTTGAATACAATTTTGACACTATAACTCCCCCTTAATTGGGGAAATATGATTGATGCTAGATTTGAATAGCTATGACACCAATACCAAGAGGGGGGTGAATTGGGTTGTTTTAAAAATTTGATTGAACTTGAAAATCCTTTTAATGAACAATGTGATTTTAGTGAAAGTGAGGATTAATGAAATGCTTGAAACAATAAATGAAACAAATAGCACAAGCATATAAGAGACACAACGATATATAGTGGTTCGGTTTAAACCAAGCCTACTCCACTACCTTAGCTCCTCACTAAGGATTTTTCAATCAATCCACTAAAAAACTCCTATCTCTCCGGATAGGCCCTCTAGCAACAAGCTAGGAAATACAACCCCTTGCTTCAATAAACAAGTCCTCTAGCACTATAAGCTAGGTATTCAACCCCTTGCTTCAATAAGCAAGTCCTCTAGCACAACAAGCTAGGAATCAAAATCCTCCTACAAGCAATGTAGTCTCTCTAGCAAAACAAGCTAGGAAAATTACAAAGAGATATAAGATTGGAGAGGATCTGAGAAACAATATTCTCAGTTACAAACTCTCTCAAATATAAATACAAGGCTTGATAATGAATTTAACAAAATGAATACAAAGCCTTGAAATGAGAGCGAATTTACCAATGAAGCACAACCATGATCTTGGCACTTGGGAGCTTGTAATGTAATCTCTTGGTTAGCTTGAATCATCCATTTGACTTGTATTTATAGTCTCTTGAAATCCCATGGACGAATCTTGCCGTTGGTAGTGGGAAAGCAACTTTGGGTGAGTGGAAAAACTAGCCGTTGGGGGTTTCTGCGACACAAACGGTCGACAGATGCAATGTCCATCATTCAAGTAAATGTCCACATTTTAATTTATTTATATTTTACCTCCATTTACTTTAATACATAAATGTAAATAACGAAGTACCCCCCATTTGGATTCAATAAAAATACTTAGAAAATCAAAATCCATAAGAATAAAAAAGTAAAATTTGGGTTTTAGTACAAACTTAGGATTTTACGATTTTACCACCTCCAAGATATACGCTTTCCATTTCTTGAAAAATTCGTTAAAAATCGTTTTGGCTCTAATGAATGATAGATATCAAATTACCGGGAGTTTGTTTTCTAAAAAGAAAACTCTTTCTTATACTTCTCCTTATAAGGTGCTAATCTCCCAGACTTAGCCAAATTTTGAGACGTTATCAAAACAAGTTTCAAAACATGATGCATGAACTAAAGAATTTTTCATACGATTAAATTTCAAGCCAAAACCTTTCATGCATGCTTCAAAATATGAAAGCTTATTTTGAAATATGAGATTAGCATAAATGATTTTCATACTTAAGATTGGATTTTCATCAAACACATTTATGTTCAAGTTGGTCTTTTGTCTTAGAACAATTTTAACTCTATCTTGACCAACGACTTCAAAGCTATTTTGAAAATCATTTTAGGAGATTCTTTTAAGACTAAATACTTGACTTTCCAAATTTCCAACTAATATAGAAAATCATAAATCATTTTGGTTTTCATTTCAACAAAGTATTTGAAATTGATTTTGGTTGAAAACCATAAACTTGACTCATGACTTGGGGATAGAACAAAGTATTATTTTTCATCATCAAAACTAAACACAAGGGAAGAACATCAATTGAGACCTTTTTTAAAGAATTTTGCAATCAAAATCATCAAGGTAAACTCGTGATTCAAAATCGTTAAAAATCATCATAAACATGGAGAGTTGAGGGATATACCACCAAGGATGAAACTTTGAAAGTTTCTTACTCTTGGTTAGCAAAATGAGGGGTGATCTTCTACCCCTCCCACTTTTCTATATGCTTGATTCATCCATAAATGCTTTGGCTTTGTAGCTTCATTTGGATGTCAAGCATACCTGCAAGAATTATCTATCCACAATATTTTGGTGCCCAAACCATTTTGAGTTCACCATCGTTACTTGTTTGAATCTTGTGGGATGATTTCTTATAAAGCATTTATTTATAGAGTGCTCACATTTTCCACAATAGTGACAAATGATTTTAGAATGTAAGGCCTAAATTTTCTTTCTTTTTACAAAACTATTTTGCCCTTTTCTTATTTTATGAAAATCTTTTCTTTGACTCTCAAGGGCATTTTGTAATTCTTCTTTTTCTTTGTTGACTTTTTCAAGAGATAATTTTAAACATTGGTTTTTCTCTTGAAATTCATCATTTTGAGCTTTCAAAATATTCTTCTCATTTTTCAAAGAATTTGCTTCATTTTCTAAAGACAAAATTTTCTTTTTCAACAAATTGTTTTTCAAACTTATTTCTTAAAATCTTGTGCTAATTCATCAAAAGCATTTTGTAATTCTTCAAAAGAGAAATCATCGTTTAAACTATTAGAAGATTGAGATGTTACCTCATGATCTTCATGTTGTGCCATCAAGCATAGGTTGTCATCACTTGATTCATTGCTTGATTTGGATTGATCTTCATCACTCCAAGTTGCAAGGGCCTTCTTTTTCAATTTCTTCTTACTCTTCTTGAATGATGGACATTCGGATTTGATATGTCCAAACTTTTGACATCCAAAGCATTTTACTTCACTTCTATATTTCTCCCCCTCAAACTTACTCATCCTCTTCCTTAGGTTTCTTCTTTCTTCCAAATCGTTCTTTAACTTTTTCCCTGATCTAATGAATCTTTTGAACTTTCTAGTGAGTATTACTAAATCATCATCATCATCATCATTATCCTCAATAGACGAATGTGAAACTTTGAAAAAAGAGACTTATATCTTTTCTGCTCATTATCATCTCTCTTCATCATAATCTCATGAGCCATGAGACATCTAATCAAATCATCAAAAGATAAAATATCTAACTCTTTAGCCTTTTGAATGGCTGTCACTTTCGGATCCCATTCCTTTGGTAAACTCCTAAGACTTTTTCTAACTTTCTCTTCATTTGAGTAAGTTTTTTCTAGAGCCTCTAAACTTGTGATAATATTATCAGGACCCTTACGATAGCTAGATGTATGGAGTAAGTTGTAACAAGTAAGGGGTAGCATAAAAGGAAGTTGTTAACAATCCTAATACAGTTAGAATGATTAGAAGGTTGTAATTGAAATAACAGTAGAAGCCAAGGGTGTTAGGCCGATAAAGGTATTTTTTTTTTTTTGTTTTTGCCTCAATCTCCCCGACAACGGCGCCAAAATTTGGTTGCACTCTCACCCTGCAATTAAAACACAAAACAAAACACAATAAAAATTATATATTTTTTTTTCTTTATTTAGGTGAGAGGTTTATACTCGTCAGTGTACGAGTGCAGTTGTTGTCCAAATTTAAATTTATATTTTTTGGATGAGTCCAGGTCGTCTACTGAGAGATTTATTTTATGGCAAAAGCAAAAGAATGTCACAAACACACGCACACATTTGGATGAATTGGAAACATGATTTTTTTATGAATTTTTCAAATAACAGATTCTAGAAAATAAAGCAAGACAAAAGTTAAAATAAATACTGAATGTGAGAATATGAAATTGGATAGCACTTGAGTTAAGACAATTTCAATACCAACCCATTGATTCCCAAATTTTAGCAAACAAGGTTTAGTAACATTAATTTAATTTCAGATATGAGGGTTTGTTAGTAAATGCAATTAGAGATGATGATAGTTCTAGTTTAAGCAATCCCCATACATGATATGTGGGATTCTAATTTAAGGAACTATCATAAATCCAATTACAATTAATATACAAAACAACTAAATTAATCATCCGGGTTTGGGTATGATAGCATTTCCAATTCTAGTAACTCTCATGTGTGACATGAAAGCTCTAAGTTAGGCTTATGCTCCAATCCAAACCTAGTGATTTTCCAATAATTAAAACTCACTCATATTAAAATTTAAATTAATGTTACTCATTTAAAGCGCAGCTTCCTTTGGAAATTATTGGTGTTGGACACTGTCCTTGCCTTAACCCAAGATTAGGTTTAGCTACTCATTTCCATTTAAAAGTTAATCAACAAGGATTTAGATGGCGTAATTTAAATAACAGAATTTAAATAACAAGAATTAAAGGCATAAGCTAACCGTCCATTTAGGCGGTGGATAATTAAAAGACAAGAATTAAAATTGTAAAAATTTAAATGCATAAACTAACCGTCCATTTAGGCGGTGGATAATGAAGTAATAATAAATGACATAAGAATTTAAAAGAAGAAAGAAAAAAAGTAAGATTGCAAGAGAGAATAAGAGAGAAAATAAGAGAGAACAAAAGTAATTGAAATACCTAAAATTTCATTCAAGAATAATCATCCCTTACAAGTGCATCTAAGTGCTCTATTTATAGGCTAAAAGATGTAATGGAAACCACTTAATTATATAATTTAATAATACAAAATGTCTAATTGATGATGTAAGCAATGATGTCATTCCAACCCATGATGTAAGCGATGATGTCATCTCAACCATGATGTAAGCGATGATGTCATCTCAACCCATGATATAAGCGATGATGTCATCTAAACCATGATGTCAGCGATGATGTCATCTCATTTGTGGGACTTGGGTTTTTTTTCATATTTTTGGGCTTGGGACTTCTTTATGTTGGGCTTGAGCTTGGGCTTAGGCCTTCTTTGTGTTGGGCTTGAGCTTAGGCTTGGGCCTTTCTTATGTTGGATTCTATTTGATTGTTGGGCCAAGTGCACTTGAAACATCCTTTAGACTCCATAGTTGGCCCATGATTTTTAGCAATAATAACGGGTAATCCAATGTCTTCGATTATGCCCCAAATTAATTGTAGAAGTCAACTTCCTTGCTTCATCCTGAAATAATATGTAATACGAATAATTATTTATTTTAAACATAATTATAAAGTCAAAATAGGGATATAATTCATTAATATTTAGGAAATATTAACCCCTAATCAACTTGCGGGCTGGTTATCAACAAATCCACATAAAACCTGAAGACATCCACAAAACTGCATTTCGGTCTCACCATGGGCATTATGAGTTCAATGTTATGCCTTTTGGGTCAACAAATGCCCTTACCACTTTCCAATCTTTAATGAACCAAATTTTTTAGCCTTATCTTCACAAGTTTATTCTATTTTTTTCGATGATATACTGATTTACAACTCGACATTCGACTAACACCTCAACCATCTTCGAATTGCATTTGAGATCCTTAGGTTTAACCAACTTTATGTAAAGAAGTCAAAATGTGCCTTTGCCCAACAGTAAGTGGAATATTTGGGTCACATTATTTCTACCAAAGGAGTACGTACAAATCCTACCAAAGTGGTAGCCATGCAAAGCTGGCCTACACCTACTATGGTTAAGGCGGTGCGAGGGTTTTTGGGGTTGACGAGTTATTATCATCGTTTTGTGCTCAATTGTGGGCTCATAAGTAAGCCACTAGCAGAACTATTAAAAAAAGATAATTTTCAGTGGAATGCACAAATGGAGAGTTATTCATTAGCTAGATGGACCAAGGATTTGCAAGACTAGTTATTGCTTGACCCATCTAGTAAGCTGGGGTACTCTATTTCGGGTGAACTGATGAGATTCCATGGGCGGATTGTGATTGGGAAGTGTCAGCAGCTTAGGTCCAAAAATTTGCAAACTTTACATGGTTCACCGATAAAGGGGCACTCGGGAATTCGAAGCACCTACCATATATAAGGTCAAACAATTATTCTATTGGTTTGGTCTTAAGTGGATAGTGCAGGACTATGCGTTGTCTTGTGATGTGTGTCAATGATGTAAGCATGAATTAGTGTTGCACCCCAGGTTATTGCAGCTTCTAGAGAGTCCAAAGTAAGCTTGGAGTTGTTTTCCTATGGATTTTGTAGGAAAGGCTACCAAAGCCGAAAGATAAGAATTGTGTTGGTGGTTGTGGACCGTTTTACCAAATTTTCCCATTTTATTGGCCTCTCCAATCCTTTTACTACTCAAGAAGTTGCCCAAATCTTTTTGGATCATATCATCAGTTTGCATGGGGTGCTAAGGACTATTGTCTTAGATTGGGACAAGATTTTTTCTAGTCTTATGTGGAAGGAGTTGTTTAAATCTTTGGGGGTTCACTTACACATGTCTACTGCCTACCATTTGAAAACGAATGGCTAAACGGAGCAGGTTAATCAGTGTCTAGAGAATTATGTGTGCTGCCTCTGTTTAGCCCATCCCCATCAGTGGCATAGATGGTTTTCCTTGGCACAATGGTGTATAATTCCTATTACTACACCTCCCTCGAGATGTCCCTATTTTAAGCCTTATATGGTTACATGCCCTTTTACTTGCCTGCCACTTCGTCTGTCGCTGTAATGGACGAGTTCCTATAGCAGCAGTAGAAGGTGTTGCAAATCTTACGACTAGAGTTGGCTACAACATAGCATCGAATGAAGTAATTTGCAAATTATCGGTGTAATGAGCTAGAGTTTTATGTGGATGACTCAGTTTACTTGAAGTTAAGGCATGCTCAACAGTGGACCTTCACTAAGTCTCCCATTTCTAAGTTGAGCCCTAAATTTTTTAGGCCCCTCTAGATTGTGGCCAAGTTCGGATCCATTGCATATTAGTTGCAGCTTCCACCTAATTGTCATATTCATCCAATTTTTCATGTCTCACTTATTAAGAAGTCTATTGTCAATGAGGCATTACCAAGTGTTATTATCAAAATGGAGGTGCGTCCACTACACTAAGACTTGGGTACTGGGGACCAACAAGTTTCTTCTACATTACTGGATTGGGGTGGTGAATCTTTTCCACAATCTAAACCAATGTTGATCCTAGATAAGCGGGTGATCTATTAGCATGATGTTCCTATTACCCAGGTCTTAGTGTAGTTGACATACCTCCATTCTGACAATAACACTTGGGAATACCTCCTTGACTTGTTGCAGCAATTTTCGCCAATTGCTAGGTTCCTTTTGTTTTCTTAAGGATAAGAAAGTTCTAAACAAAGGGGTATTGTCAGGACCCTTACGGTAGCTAGATGTACGGAGTAAGTAGTAGCAAGTAAGGGGTAGCATAACAGGAAGTTGTTAGCAAAACTGATATACTTAGAACGATTAGAAGGTTGTAACAGAAATAACAATAAGAGCTAAGGGCATTAGGCGGGTGAAGGTAGTTGTAATGAGGATGGACCTATATTAGGGGTTTTCCCTCTCAATGGGAATTATCGATGAATTTGTTAATGAAATTCTAGAACATCCCTCCCTCAATTCCGTCTAATCTCTCTCACTCAATTCTCTCTTCGTGTTCTCTCTTTCTCCTTTAGAATCAAACCTTAATTCTCCTTATCAAGGAGAATTCCCTTGTCAGGTTTCAGACCCTGACAAATATCATTAAACTTAGTAAACATATCCTTAATAGATAGGTTGCAAGGAAATGGAAATGAGAATCGTTTTCGATACAAAACTAAAATGGGAAAACGAACATTTTTCTAAAAAATAGGTGTAAACAATTTTCAAACGAGAAACGTTTCTTTTTTGGAAACGGTTCGAAAATGCTGAAATGGCGTCTCCAAGCCATTTTCGTGTTTCACTGCTTAATAGGCTCCCAAGATTTCATAGAAAAAGAGTTCATATTCATGAATTAGTAAATTTACCTTTGTTTCCCTAACTTGACTCGTACCTTCATAAGCGATCTCCAATGTAATACCCTAAGTCATTATGAATAAATTTAATAGTATGTTTAATTAAATTATGCTATGTAATTAATTAATTTAGTCTAATTAAATAATTTAGTTAGTTTAATTAAAGTATGCTTATGCCAAAAAATATAAATGTATATGTAAATATAAGTACGTAGGCATGTAATTAGTTTAATTAAATAATTTAGTTAGTTTAATTAAAGTATGCTTATGCCAAAAAAAAAATATAAATGTATATGTAAATATAAGTATGTAGGCATGTAATAAGTATAAATGTATATGAAAATAGATAGGTATATGTATAAATGTATGCGTATGTATTTAGGTATGATATAAAGGTATATATATATATGTATGTATGTATATATCCGTGTATATATATAAAAAAAAATCCAAAATCTGGCAGAAAATCGGACCAGGCGCACGATCGCGCTTGCAATAAGCAATCAGGGAGAGGGGGAAATTAATGGGAGATGGCCTTAGGAATGGCCTTAGGGACTCGTGGCACCTTCAATGGGACGTTCGCAACGGAGTTTTAGCTATAAATAGCAGAGTTCGTGCTTGCCCATTCATCCAAAAATTTTTACTTCTTAGAGTAGTCGATTGAGGCAGCGTTTGCGAGTTTTGAAAGTAGGGTTGTGATCCTTGCATCGTGAGAAAGCTTCCTAGAGCATTTGGTGGCCAACGGAGCAGTGAAGAAGGAGGAATTGAGCTCACCAGAAAACGCGCAAGTCGTCAGAGCTGCGCCTTCAATCGACAAATCGAGGTATTTCTTGTGTTTTTTTCTCGATTTTAAGGCCATATTTGGATTCGGGAGATCAGGTTTAGGGGGGCTAGGCCCTCATTTCGAAGCTCGGGGGCTCAGGAGGTTCACCGGCGGTAAGGAAGCCGCCGGAGAAGACGAACCAGGCGGGCGCGTGGCTGCACGCGCCCGCGAGTAGGAAGAAGACGCGTGCCGCCCATGCGCCCGCCAGAATGAAATAAAATAAAAAGAAAAAGAAAAGAAAAGAAATAAAGAAAAAATAAAAATAAATGAAATAAAATTTTGCAAAAAATTTTATTAAATCTGGAATTTTATTTATGTCATATTTTGTGAAAAATATTTCTGGAAAATGTTAAATTAGCCATTTATTTACATAGTTCTTCTATTATGGAAATAAGGAAAAATAGGAATTTAATTCAAAAAATTCCAAGAAAATTCCATAATGTTAGAAATATTATTTAAGGAATATTAGTAAATAAAAATTAGATTTTATGAAAGTTTAGATAATTTTTATGCAATTTTTGAAAAGATAAGACTTAGAAATAAAAGAAAAATTGAAGAAATTATGAAAAATAGTAAAATGTTATTCTAAAAATAAGTTTAATTTTTTAGGAGTTCTTGAGGCCAAGAAGATTAAGAAATAGCCTCCCGGTATGATTTTCGAGGCCGGCACGCCTTTCGAGACAACTTAGCAGTAAGTGTACCGTTTCAACCTTAGCACGATTATAAATGTTTATCTTCAAGAATGCTTACATCTTTTTGACATACTATGAAATGTACCCATAACGTAGATTGCATCCATGACATGATTACGAAATGCATAAATACACATTGATGTCATTGATCACATGCATATGAGACCGTAAGGAGTACGAACTGGCACCGCTGCCTTACTAAGGGTGCACCCATGCACCCCGACTTCGAAAGAGGTGGCCGCTAAAATGGTAGGTAGTATGAGGGGTGTAGTTGACACCTACGATGAAAGACATTGCATACACACATGACATAGCATTATGTACCCTTACTTAGATGGTTCATCATCTAACTTGGGTTCGCCCCTGGAATATTCAATGTTCTAGTCGGGACTTGCAGTGATGATACCGAGGTTGGAGATGTGTAGTGACACGAGACGTCAGGAAATGAGGAAATGTACCATGTTATGTTGTAATATGAATAGTTTAAGAATTATGTACATTTGTTTTATTTTCAGATGCTTATGTAATAACTTTGTAATAAATATTATGTCCAGTTATTCATGTATGTATTGCCATGACAAGGTTCGATTCAGCTTCCGCTTTGTATTTATTTTCTTGTCTAAATATCTTATCTAGCACTAGATAGACCTTAGGGAATTTTGGGAGTGATGAAAAAAAAAAATAAGACCAAATTTCCTAATGCATAACATGCCCTGAGAAGGTGGGCTATTACAGTTGGTATCTGAGCTCACCCAAGTAGGATACCTAGGAAGGAAAACTTAGACTAAGCCTACCAAGTGGGAAGTACTAACGAGGACAGTTAGGGGTACTAACAGAAGTTATGATGACAGGATGGCTAGAAACTTCTCGGAGCAGGTCTTGGTCAATCATTGGGCCCATAGTCTGGAGAATCGGACCCCGGAGCCAAACGAGGGTATCATGGAACACCTAGTCCAAATGGAAGAAATTATCAACGACGTACCCCCCAAGTTATCAACTCTGGCCTGACCTAGTTCAGTTCTAGATAAACATGATGGTCGGCGTTCTAGAGGGCGACTTGCAGGATTCTGCAGATCGGGTCCGGCAGTAGGGCGAGCAATTCCCCGAATTTTGCCTTTATTGCCAACGAGTTCGCGAACAACTAGTAGAGATGTACGAGCCGGTGCTAGCTGATGAGCCCAACGAAGAAATGGGGGACCAGCTCGAGGAGGAAGAGGAAGAAGGAATGGAGAACCCGATCGAGGCAGGAGAAGCAGGAGAGATGGGAGATCTAGTTGAAGTAGAAGAAAAAGACAACATACCTATATTCTGGGCCGAAGATGACCTTCTCGAGTTCGAGGATACGGACTCCGAGGACGAGGAGGAGATTGAGGAAATGATGGACGATCCTGACACACCACCATACGAGTCTGAAGATGAGAAGAATGTTTGGATATAGAGGTCATTGGGACCAAAGTAGACCTAACTAGGAATGTTCTAACTATCTACGTGACTTGTGTAGTGGTTGTTTATATGACCGATGAAATATGTACCTATGACATTTTGCAGTTGAATGTATGATATCTACAGAATTAATGGAGAATTAACCTTATCAAATGGCAAGACCCTGTTATCTAATCCAGAATGCTACTTTCTTTTCAGATGGTAAATACTCAAATGAGGTTAGCAGTATGACCTAGGACGCCCAACCAACAAGCTGGTAATACAGAAGGAAATACAAGTGGGCACCCGGAAGGCGACTCCAGCCAGGAGACTGGGAGTAGTCGACTAGATCAAATGGAACGAATACTGGGGAGCGTGGTGGGATTCATACAAGAGACTCACTTCTAGGATGGTCATGTGACCAACATGCTCGACCTTTACTGACGGTAGAACCCTCCCATCTTTCAAGGGAAACTTGGTGCCGACCCCAGTGAAGGAGAATTCTGGATCGAGCAAGCGGAAAAACTGCTAGACCACCTACATTGCGGAGAAGAAGAGAAAGTTAACTGCACTACTTTCATGCTGCAAGATGAGGCAAATAGATGGTGAAAAGGAGTCAAGAGGACAATGACCCCTCAAGCTAGAGCACCCTACGTCACTTTAGAGCGATTCAAGGAACTCTTCAATGAGAAGTACTTTCCCCTGAATTTAAGTATGAAGAAGGAGAGAGAATTCATGGAGCTAAAGCAAATCGGGGACACATCTGTCGCCCAGTACGAGGATGTTTTTAGCCGATTGATCTGGTACATGCCTATTTATGAAAGGGACGAAGGGATCAAAGCTTAGAAGTTTTTGGGAGGGCTGAATCTGAAGCTTCAGAAGGCATTGAGTAGTATAAGTACTCAATCCTATACAGAAGCGGTATTGCAAGCCTTTACCACTGAGGCTAACCTAAGCTGGATCGAAGCTATCCAAGGAGAAATATAGCAAGGGAGCAGTCATAAAGCAAGCAAGAAGCTGGAACTCCAGAAGCCAAAGTTCAAGCCTAGTACTTCGTGCGCAAGATGCCAGAAGCAACACCCTGGAAGGCCGTGCCGGCTTGGAACAAAAGGTTGCTACAACTGTGGAGAAATGGGACGTCTCAACCAGAACTGCCCAAAGAGAGGGATCACTTGTTACAACTATCAACAGACGGGTCATTTTGCAAAAGACTATCCCAAGCCGCGACTGATAAGTCAACCTCAGGAGACGTCCGGAAATGCCAGAGCACAACAAGGAAGGGTGTTTCACCTAACTCGATAGGATGTGGTAGAAGACCCAGCAGTAATCGAAGGTACTATGTTATTATCTGGTATTTCCCTGCATGTTTTGATAGACTTAGGCGCAAGTCACTCATTCATTTCACATGCATTTGCTGAAGTATTAGAAGAAAAACCAGAAAACTTGAATTGTCGTATGATTGTGGCAACCCCAATGGGGAGGTCTTTAGAAACTTCTTCAGGATACAAAAATAGGAAGATTCAGATAAGAGAAGTTGAGTTCCTGGCGGATGTAATCCTTCTGGAATTTCAAGATTTTGATGTGATTTTAGGAATGGACTTCCTAACCAAATACAATGCCACATTGGACTGTAAAGCTAAAACAGTCTGTCTCAAGAGCGGAGACTCAAACGTCAAGTTTCGAGGGCAAAAGAAGAAAAGTAATCGGAAGTGGATCTCGGCTCTAAAGGCTGAGAAACTATTACGTCAAGGGGCACAGGGATACTTGGCTTGTGTTCAAGAGAAAAGCGAGGAGCCCTTAAAAATCGAAGAAGTACGAATTGTTAGAGAGTTCGAGGATGTGTTTCCCGAAGAATTGCCTGGATTGCCACCCCAACGAGAGATCAAGTTTTCAATAGAAATCGTGCCAGGGGCAGGTCCGGTTTCAATACCCCCGTATAAAATGGCTCCTGTAAAATTAAGAGAATTAAAGACTCAACTTCAAGAGTTGTTGGACAAGGGGTTCATCAAACCAAGTATGTCGCCATGGGGTGCACCAGTACTCTTTGTCAAGAAAAAGGATGGGAGTCTGAGGATGTGTATAGATTATCGACAGCTAAACAAGATAACGATCAAGAATAAGTACCTACTCCCCATAATTGAGGAACTGTTTGATCAGTTGCAGGGAGCAAAGGTCTTCTCAAAAATCGACTTGAGATCAGGGTACTATCAATTGAGGATCAAGGCAAAAGACGTGCCTAAGACAGCTTTTCGTTCTCGATACGGGCACTATGAATTTTTGGTAATGCCGTTCAGGCTAACCAACGCCCCAGCAGCTTTTATGGACACTACGAATCGAGTCTTCAGGCCATTTTTGGACAAGTTCGTGATCGTGTTTATAGACGATATACTAATATACTCTCCCTCGGAAGAAGAGAACGAGTCACATTTAAGGATAATATTGCAAACGTTGCAAGAACATAAGTTGTATGCCAAATTCTCAAAATGTGAATTTTGGTTATACCAGGTGGCATTTTTAGGGCATGTTATATCGGCCGAAGGAATATCGGTCGACCCAGTCAAGATAGCAGTTGTGACGAATTGGAAGCAACCTCAGTCAATTACTAAAGTTAAGAGCTTCTTGGGATTGGCAGGGTATTATAGAAAGTTCGTGGAAGGGTTTTCTAAGATTGCAACACCCCTCACCAAGTTAACTCAGAAAGGGGTAAAGTTTGACTGGAGTGAACGGTGCGAAAAGAGTTTTCAGACACTTAAGGATAAGCTGACAACTGCTCTTGTACTAACTATGCCAAATGGATCAGGAGGATTTATGGTGTACACTGACGCCTCTAAAAATGGGTTGGGGTGTGTACTTATGCAGCACGGTAGAGTCATTGCCTATGAATCCCGACAGCTCAAGAACCACGAGAGAAACTACCCGACTCACGATTTGGAGTTGGCTGCGATGATATTTGCCTTAAAGATTTAGAGACATTATTTGTATGGCGAGAAGTTCGAAATTTTTACCGATCACAAGAGTCTACAATACGTCTTCTCGCAAAAAAAATTAAACGTGAGGTAACGAAGATGGATGGAGCCATTAAAAGATTATGACTGCATTATTCAATACCATCCCGGTAAAGCTAACGTTGTAGCAAATGCCCTAAGCAGGAAAGAAACCTCTTGCGTGGTCGGAATGATGGTGGAAGAGTGGAAGTTAGTTAAAGCTTTTAACCTAATGACGGTAGGAGTAATTTCCCAAGGAAACTCTGCCTACGTAGCTAGTCTCATGCTACAACCAGAATTAATGGATCAAATATGATAAGCCTACTCAGAAAACTCTAGAATTAAGATGTGGGTTGACGAGCATGGGCGAGTAAAGAGACCAGAATTCAAGGTAAGAGAAAACATCCTTCGTTTTCAAGGTAGAATATATGTACCTCGTGTGAGGGAATTGCGGCAAGTAATTTTGGGAGAAGCCCATCGATCTAGATACTCAATACACCCTGGAGCCACCAAGATGTACCAAGACTTGAAGGTTGTGTATTGGTGGCCAGGAATGAAAAAAAGTGTGGCAAGATACGTAAGTCAATGCGACACGTGTCAAAGAATCAAGATCGAGCATCAGAAACCGAGTGGAAGTTTACAACCATTAGAAATCCCGGAGTGGAAATTGGAACACATTACGATGGATTTCGTGACTGGATTGCCAAGAAGTCCTAAAGGAAATGATGCTATCTGGGTGATAGTTGACAGATTGTCTAAGTCTGCTCATTTCTTGGCCATGAAAGTAAGCCAACCGATCAGCAAATTAGCCCAACAATATGTGAACGAGATTGTCAGGTTGCATGGAGTGCCTGTAAGCATTGTATCAGACTGTGACCTGAGGTTCACTTCTAGGTTTTGGGGAAGTCTGCAAGAGAGTTTAGGTACTCAGCTTAGGCTAAGTACAGCCTATCATCCCCAGACAGATGGTCAATTAGAAATGACCATTCAAACCCTAGAAGATATGCTGCGAGCTTGTGCTATTGATTTTCCAGGTAGCTGGAAAGAGCATTTGTCATTAGTAAAATTCGCTTACAATAACAGCTACCACAGCAGCATTGGAATAGCCCCCTATGAAGCCCTATATGGACGAAAATGTAGGTCCCCGATATGTTGGACTGAGGTAGGTGAACATCAAATCTTGGGTCCCAAGATAGTTCAGGAAACGACAGAAAATATAAAGATCATTCGAGAGAGAATTAAGGAAGCTCAGAATCGCCAGAAATCCTACGCATATACGAGAAGAAGGAAATTAGAGTTCCAAGTAGGCGACAAAGTATACTTAAAAATATCTCCACTAAGAATGGTGACTAGAAGCAACAGGAAAAATGGCAAGTTAAGCCCCAGGTATATAGGTTCGTATGATATAGTGGAAAAAATTGGACTAGTCGCTTATTGACTTGCTCTACCCTTGGCTCTATCAAACCTCCACGACGTGTTTCATATATCACAACTTCGAAAGCATGACCCAGATCCCTCTCAAGTAATGCCAGTTGAAACTATCGAGGTTTAAGAAAATCTTTCGTACGTGAAGAAACCGGTCAAAATTTTGGATTGTGGGATCAAGTCCTAAGGAACAAGTTAATTCCCCTAGTACAAGTTTTGTGGAGAAACCCAGTGAGCGAAGAAATAACTTGGGAACGGGAATAAGACATGAAGCTCAATTTCCCATACCTTTTTAAAGAAGCAATGAGCGAAGAATGATCAAATTTCGAGGACGAAATTTTTGTAAGGAAAGGAGAATGTAATACCCTAAGTCATTATGAATAAATTTAATAGTATGTTTAATTAAATTATGCTATGTAATTAATTAATTTAGTTTAATTAAATAATTTAGTTAGTTTAATTAAAGTATGCTTATGCCAAAAAATATAAATGTATATGTAAATATAAGTATGTAGGCATGTAATAAGTATAAATGTATATGAAAATAGATAGGTATATGTATAAATGTATGTGTATGTATTTAGGTATGATATAAAGGTATATATATGTATATATTCGTGTATATATATATATAAAAAAGAAATCTAAAATCTGGTAGAAAATCGAAGCAGACGTACGATCGCGCCTGCAACAAGCAATTAAGGAGAGGGGGGAAATTAATGGGAGATGGCCTTAGGAATGGCCTCAGGGATGCGTGGCAAATTCGATAGGACGTTCGCGGCAGAGTTTTGGTTATAAATAGCCGAGTTCGCACATACCCATTCATCCAAAAATTTTTACTTCTTAGAGTAATCGATTGAGGCAGCGTTTGTGAGTTCTGAAAGTAGGGTTGTGATCCTTGGATCGTGGGCAAGCTTCCTGGAGCATTTGGTGGCCAACGGAGCAGTGAAGAAGGAGGAATCGAGCTCGCTAGAAAACACGCAAGTCGCTAGAACCACGCCTTCAATCGACAAATCGAGGTACTTCTTGTGTTTTTTTCTCGATTTTAAGGCCATATTTGGATTCGGGAGGTCAAGTTTAGGGGGGTAGGCTCTCATTTCGAAACTCGACGGCTCGGGAGGTTCGCCGGCGGCGAGGAAGCCACCAAAGAAGACGAACTAGGCGAGCGCGTGGCTGCACGCGCCTGCAAGTAGGAAGAAGGCGCATGCCGCCCACGCGCCCGCTAAAAAGAAATAAAATAAAAAGAAAAAGAAAAGAAAAGAAATAAAGAAAAAATAAAAATAAAAGAAATAAAATATTACAAAATATTTTATTAAATCTGGAATTTTATTTATGTCATATTTTGTGAAAAATATTTCTGGAAAATGTTAAATTAGCCATTTATTTAAATAGTTCTTCTAATAAGGAAAAATAGGAATTTAATTCAAAAAATTCCAAGAAAATTCCATAATGTTAGAAATATTATTTAAGGAATATTAGTAAAGAGAAATTAGATTTTATGAAAGTTTAGATAATTTTTATGCAATTTTTGAAAAGATAAGACTTAGAAATAAAATAAAAATTGAAGAAATTATGAAAAATAGTAAAATGTTATTTTAAAAATAAGTTTAATGTTTTAGGAGTCCTTGAGGGCAAGAAGATTAAGAAATAGCCTCCCGGCACGATTTTCGAGGCTGACACGCCTTTCGAGACAACTTAGCAGTAAGTGTACCATTTCAAGCTTAGCACGATTATAAATGTTTGTCTTCAAGAATGCTTAAATCATATTGACATACTATGAAATGTATCCATCACGTAGATTGCATCCATGACATGATTACGAAATGCATAAATACACATTGATGTCATTGATCACATGCATATGAGGCTGTAGGGAGTACGAACTAGCAGCACTTCTTTACTAAAGGTGCACCCATACACCCCGGCTTCGAAAGAGGTGGCCGTTAAAATGGTAGGTAGTATTAGGGGTGTAGTTGACACCTACGATGAAAGACATTGCATACACATATGACATAGCATTATGTACCCTTACTTAGATGGTTCATCATCTAACTTCGCCTCTGGAACATTCAACATTCCAGTCGGGACTTGCAGTGATGTTACCAAGATTGGAGATGTGTAGTGATGCGAGACGTCAGAAAACGAGGAAATGTATCATGTTATGTTGTAATATGAATAGTTTAAGAATTATGTACATTTGTTTTATTTTCAGAAGCTTATGTAATAACTTTGTAATAAATACTATGTCCAGTTATTCATGTATGTATTGCCATGAGCAGGTTCAATTCAGCTTCCTCTTTGTATTTATTTTCTAGTGTAAATATCTTATCTAGCACTAGATAGACCTTAGGGAATTTCGGGAGTGATGAAAAAAAAAAAATAAGACCAAATTTCCTAAGGCATAACATGCCCTGAGAAGGTGGGCTGTTACATCCAATTTTTCCCAAATCTCCTTAGTCATTTTGCATGTGAATACTCTATTGAATTCCTTCGGTACAAGCACAAAAAATGATGTTCATGGCTTTGGCATTTATCTCCACAATCCCTTTTTCTTCTCTTGTCCAATCTCTTATCTTCTCCATTTGGGGTAGAGTGACTCCATACATAATGGTCTCATAAACATTGAGATCTTACATCACATAGGAAGAGATCCTCTTCTTCCTATATGTGTAATTTGATCCCTCAAAGTAGGGTGGCCTTACGATGATTTAACCTCCAATGGTTTGTGCCATCTTTGGGATCTTCCTGTTAGTGTTAGTGCTCTAATGCTAGATTTAGACGGCCTCTAACAATTATAATAATGGAACTAATTATGTAATTCATGCAAATATAATAAAATATGTTGTCATATTTTAAGGTCATATCTTTATTCATAGCTCTCCAATCATAATGTATGAATGAATCCCTAGATTTCCTGTTGAATGTCTTATTCTTAAGTGTTAAGACTATGTGACAAAGAACCTTCGTATTAAGGATATCTTAAGATTAATTCCCAGTTTTTAGACTTCTCTCAGAAAGGGACTGTGATTAGTCGAGTACAGACTAGCATATGAGATACTACCTTTGATTAGTATGAGATGCTAATGATAAAGGATGGTGAATCGCATTTCATAATCCTCAACATGGATACAGTATACATGTGTGTAGGTGTTAGTGGAACATCTACTGAAAATAACGCATGTGATAAATCACATGGCTGAGAGGATCTATGTTGGTGTCAGTGACTTATCATATCTAAGAACCATCTAGTTATTGGGTGGGAAATGCACTATGTGGTCCCTGTGTAATGGCGTACAGAGGTAGATGATTGCTCATAGGATTTGTTGACCTCCGGCATAAGGTGAATCAGTAGTGGTTTTGATTGAAGAAACCCCTGGGCAGGGTACACTTGATTGGAAAGTGTTCCAATGTCAAAAGGAGTTCCAATGTGTCATCTCAATGTCACCACACTGATTTTAGCATAACTATCGAGTTAATGAGTTTGATTAGTTCATGACTCTCACTCGATTGGGATGTTAGTCGATAGAGGGATTATAGTACACTGGAATCAAAAGCCCAAATAAGTTACATTATAAAGTAACACTTCATTACTGGTAGGATCGGTTTGACATAATGCTATAGTTGTCACTCAGGATTTTTCGAGGTACATCGAGAAGAATGAGAGATCCTCGTTATTGACTAAAATGTTTGGTCAACGTTAAAGAGTTGACGCGTCCTGATTTCTACTTAGTAGTGGGGTTAGAAGGTCACACGCATATCCGAGTGTAATCGTTGAAATCATCATTAAGAGTTAATGATGTCACATTAGGAGTTAACGGATCAGGTTCAATGATCAAATTAATAAGAAACAACTGTCAAGAGTTGACAAATATGCCATTAAGAGTTAACGGGGGCTATGTTTTAATCATGAGATAGTGAAAGGGTCATTAAGAGTTAATGATGAGCCTAAATGCAATTTCTGAAAAGTTAGATATAAATGGTTAACAATTCCTTAGAGGCTATCAATCGTTCGTGTTGATTGTGCCAATTGGTCGATGGTTCCTTAGAAACTCTCGATTGCTTTGTTGCAAAGGGTAGCGAATCGCTCGATTGATTTGTCATTTTTGCAATGATTTTTGGGGCATGTGGCATGGAAGCACAAAAGGGGCAATGACGTGCATCCTTCTTGTCGCCCCTTGGTCTTCTCTCTCTCTCTCTCTCTCTCTCTCTCTTTCTTAGCTAATTAGTCTGATTCAGAAATCTAAGCTTTATGGGCTTCCATATAACATGCAAAAATGAAAAGAGAACAAGAAGAGAAGCCATTTTTTTCAATTGTTGCAATACCCTCTCTCGACCTTGCTCATTTTCTTCTTCTTTTTCCAGAGCCCTTGCCCCTTCTCCATTGCTCACTTCCATTTGCTCCATTGGTCACTCCATTGTTAGAGTAACAATACACTTTCAACAGTGAGACTGTTGAGTTTTGAGAGACTAACCATTTGAACCCAATACTATCTTTATCTTTTGCAAGCAACTTGACTAGCACATAAACTAGCTTGCAGAACTCAGCCCCAATAGAAGCGTGGACTAACTAGGCCCCTCATGTATTCAAAGGTCGATTTAATCTAACTGAAGTTCTGTTTGAGAGGAGATTGGAGGTGCAACGATTACTGCCCAGGAGGATTCCAGCTGCTTCATCAGTAACGAAACTCCCCACTAAGGTATACGTTTCTAACGCCCTATGGAATGGTTTAGTTTGTTTTGCATATGGTCATTGGAAATAAGTCCTACAAGGTGATTTTGGTGTTTGTTTTTGTTGTCTTATTTATGTTTTTGAAAAATGATTTTGAAAACTTGTTAAACCCTTGCTTTGATACACCAATTGTTGGTGTTCCCCTTGACCTCCTTAGGTGATTAAACTTGAAAATAGAAACAAGGAGACTAGGCTCTGATACCAATTGTTGGGTCGACAAAATCAATGTCACCACACACTCAAGAAGGGGGGATGAATTGGGTGTTTAAGAATTTAAAAGATTTTGTGAAAGTTTTCAAAGATAAATATGAAAACAATGAAACATAAGCAAAATAAACAACAATATATACTAAAGACACAAGAGATTTATAGCGGTTCGGCTCAACTCCAGCTTACTCCACTACCTTAGTTTCCTATTGAAGATTTCAAAATCTACTAAAACCTCTTACTTACCCATGTAGGCCTTCTAGCATAAACTGCTAATGCTAGGAATACAAACCTCTTACCAAACCTTGTAAGCCCTCTAGCACACAAGCTAGGAATTAATTACAAGAAGTAATGCAATCAAGAAGATTTGATAGTTGACATTCTCAATTATAATATCTCTCAAACAAAAAATACAAAGGCTAAAACAAGATAATACAATTGATATATGTAGCCTTTTAAGAGAGAAAATGAAAGTTTAAGCACTAATGAGAAAAAATGATACAATGGTAAGCTCTTAACACTTTATTTTCATTCATTAACCTTCTCTAGTGCATCTATGGGTTGTATTTATATGCTTCTCCAATACTTTGAATAAAACTAGTTGATTATAGCCGTTGGAACCTGCAAAACTAGCCATTAAAGTGATCAACGATGAAAACGATCTACAGGTTCATAGAAATGGTCGACCATTTAGAGCAAGTTCAAAAGAAAGCGGTTGACATGAAGAAGAAAAACAATCGATCGAGATGAAAACGATTGAACAATTTTGATGCAATAGGGGTCGACCAAGGCTGACTGAGATCATGCATCAGACCAGACGACTGGCTTTGTAAAGCTGGTTGACAAGCAAAAAGGATCGATCAACTACTTGGCCTTCATTTTTAAAATATGATTTTGTTTTTCAAGTGCTTCAAGACCAAATTTGATACATAAAAAATAAACGATTCTTTTGACAATAAAAACTTGTTTTTTGAATGCCATCAAAAATATTGAGAACGAGTTTTTGGCATTGGATAAAATTGATTATGGTGCTTAATAAAATGATTTAGATGCACCAAATAAAGAACCATTTAGAGATGATATTAAGAAAATATTTTTTATCACCAAAACAACGTTGTTTTTCATCGTCAAAATAATGTCAAAGAGCAAAACAACAATAATATGCTTAAATCATTTTGAATAAATTAAAAGGTCCAAATACTTGATTTTTCAGTGTATAGCCTTAGCTGCTCTAGTTTTAACTCTTTTTTTTTCTGGTAAATTATAAGGTATGGATTCAATTGTTGGTTAGTCTGGTTGGTTTTGACTTTTGAGCTTGCTGATAAATATCAGGGTTGTGCGTGGGTTCAAGAGTTTAGGTTTGCCAGTGGACTGGCTAGCTAGATTCGACAAGCATATCATCTATTCATGCTGAGTGTGAGCGTTACCGCCAATTCTATGGGGTCCTTAGTTCATTTGGTCTTATGATTTATATTTTTCCTTGGGCTAGAGACATTTAGAATCTACCTTCACTAGATCTCATGATTTATATGTCCTTCGTTTTTCTTCATTCTCCACATGTATGAGGAATCAATAGATTTAAAATATTAAAAACCAGATGTACAAGTAGAACCTAATAAAGTGTGACTTCTCAGAGGTAAACAAGGGGCCATGTGCCTCATTCACAGAAGACATGCATGCTCATTAATTAGCATGACATTTTGGTTTGTTATACATTATCAGCGGTCAGTTGATTTAGTTTTTTGTAGCACTAGCTTTGCTAGAATCGAGTTGTACCATGATACTTTTGAAAATGAATTGAGGTTCAAGATTATTTTAAAGTTACATTTGGCATTAGTTCGTCTAAAGGTTTATTTTTTTTGTCTTCATTAGTTTTGCTCTATTTAAGAATTTAACCTTTCCTCTTGAAACATTTATGTTGATGTGGTACTGGGTCTGAAATCATTCTATTCTGTGTTGAAGGATTCCTCTTCCTCAATGGGTGCTATAAGAAATGGATAAAGATCCAGATTTATCATTTTCTGATAGGTTCGGAAGGAGAAGTACAGAATACATTTCCTTAGGATGTGATACTCTTCCTGTTCTGCATGGACGATCACCAATTCAAGAATATTCAGATTTTATGAGGAACTTTAGAGACACGTTCAGACCTTTTCTTGGCGGTATCATAACAGTAAGATGAATGGCGTTATGCTTTTTAGACAGATGTCATGATTGCTTTGTGTTGAGATCAAGATTTCACGGTCTTTGTTGTTACTAGCAGGGAATTCAAGTCGGAATGGGTCCTGATGGTGAACTTTAGATATCCTTCATATACCCTTCCCAGAAGTTATCAGTGGCTCGGCAGTCCGGTGAACTTGGCGAGTTTCAATGCTATGATAAGGTTGGTAGAAGTTAGTTAATTCCTTCCAAGTGCAACAAGAGGTTACATGGCTCTGCATTGTGCCTTTTTTGCTCCAATTTTGTTCTTGTACATGTTTGATTATTCTTTCTCTCATAATACTAACTTTATTGTGTTACTTTCTTCTACCTTCCAGTACATGCGCGCTTCTTTGAATTCTTGTGCTCGAGAGGTCGGGATGCAATAATGGGAAAATCGGGGTCCTATTGATGCTAGCAACTTACTGCATGATCCAGAAAATACTGAATTTTTTCAGCAGCAATGGTTCGTGGAATACACCGTATGGTGAGTTTTTCCTTGAATTGTACTCTGGAATGCTTCTGCATGGGGAGAGGATATGTTCAGAGGCAGACACCATTTTTTGGGGTATTGGAGTTAATAATTAACTCGGCTAAAGTGGCTGCTAGTCACTGGCACTTTGGCACAGAATCTCATCCATCTGAGTTAACTGCTGGCTATTACAATACTTCATTCCAAGATGGATACCGACCAATCGCTCGCATATTTGGAAGGTACGGATTCACCTTGTGCCGACATGCAAGACAGACGCGAGCAGAAGACAAACCCTGCCAGTAGTCCAGAAGGTTTAATTTCCTCCAATAAATTCTAGTGGCTGCTATATATATAGGATATGCTATATCCCCCCAGAAGGTGAAAATTCTGCAGCTAGCTTGGATGGTGAAGCATTTCAGCAGGTGGTTAAGATGTCGAAGTTGTGCTCTGATGGTATAGAGGCGCCACCCTTTTCGTTCAACTTGGTGCGAATAAGCAAAACCATGTTAGACGATAGGAACGGGGTGAACCTCACCCAGTTTGTGAGTCAAATATTGTCAGTTACAAACAGTTTTCTGGCGGAGCTGTTAGGTTTTGGAGGATTTGATCATACGGGCGTTTGTGGTTGATCTGCTGCTGATGATGCTGAAGTTGGTGGAGCATTGGTTCTTGCTTATTACTCGATTTTAGATTTTAAATGTCAAGCACACATAGTCTTCATCTCTTGGTCGCTGGAGATGGAGAAGATGCAGCTAGAGAAGAAAAAAAAAAATAAACTTATATATTTATTAAAATTTAAAAAATATAGTATATCTATATTACAATTAAAAATATAAAATAACATATATTATATTATTAAGTGTATAATTTAATATAAATTATTGTTAAGATGTATGTTAGTAATTTATTAATTAAATTTATTATTTTATTTTAATAGTGGAATTTAGTTAATTTTATTATTTGATAATTAAATTTATTAAATAAAATATTATAAAATTATTTTTTTAAAATTTAAAAATAAACACATTTTTTTAATTTTTTATGTTTAAGAAATAATTTTTCAGATAAAAAAAGATGTTTTTAAAAATTTTAAAATAAATATTTAAAATATAAAATATAAAATAAATATAAACTCAAAACTAAAATATGAAAATTGAGACTGAAAAGCAAAAGCTTTTTTTTTTTCCTCATTTTTTATCATGGAAATTGAGGGGTCCCCCGCCTTTCAAACGCCTTAGGCCCCTCTTTATAGAGTATAGACTCTTCAGCCAATAATGGTTTGATGCGTCATTATAGTATAGGCACTTCGGCCCATAACTACAAGCAAGCAAAATGGCAAGTATAAATGTGTTATAGACGCTAGACACCATCATTGCCCATTCAATGCCTTGTGGACTCTCTGCGTCCTTCGTATGTTTGATATTGTAGTCTACTTCTCAAAATTAAGAATGCTAATCTGAATAAATTTAAGATACATTTATTAAATTTTAAAAATATAATTACTTACTCATTAAATTTTAAATTCTTATTATCTACTCATTAAACTTTATTTAATGTCAATAATCCATCATCCATTACATTTTACAAATAAAAAATAATGCTGACCCTTTTACTGCTGCTTGGTGCCTCGTTGTCTCACCTCTTGCGTATTAATTGTTGCTACTAGAGCAAAGGAATGAGAGAGAGAAACAAGGTGTTGCTAATTTAACCAAAAATAAGAATTTGATTGAGCTATTTCGGATTTCGTTAGCTATATTGGCATTTTCTGTTTACAAGATCAGATGATGATGTAACGAGTGATGGATAGTTGACGTTGAACAAAGTTTAGTGAGCAAGTAATAATAATATAAAGTTTAATAAGTAATTAGTTACATTTTTAAAGTACAGTGAGTGTTTGTTAAATTTTTTCAAATTTTGTTAGCTATGTGAGCATTTTTTATTTGTAAGATGTAACGAATGATAGATAGTTAATGTTGAGTAAATGTCAGCGAACAGGTAGTAATAATTCAAAATTCAGTAAATAAGTAATTATATTTTTCAAATTTAGTGAATGTATGCTTAAATTTACTTATAAATATGAAATCAATTAGATAAAAAAAAAATGTGATGTTATTACATGTTCGTGTTTCCAAGGTGTTTGGTTTAGTCACTATTATGGTCCTTTTTGTTTTTAATCCATTTACAAAATCAAATTAAAATAATTATTTAAAAGAATATGTGGAGTTAGGAGTTAGAACAGTGGCTGATATATATATATATATATATGTGTGTACTCATAAAGAAGTAAATTGATCATATATCTCTTAAAATTTTGACTCTTTAATATAACACACCTTAAATTTTAAGATTCGTTAGATGAATTTCTAAATTTTTTTTTTTTTATGTTAACGATGACTTCCTTCAAAAGGTCCAAATTTAGAGACATAGATGTGTTATTTAATTTTGAACTGTTTAGAAATTTATCTAAAAAAATTAGAAAATATTCAAATAAAATAACTAAAATTTAAAGAATGTGAGATAAATTTACTGAAGATAAAATATAATAGATTTTACTGAAGATAAAATAACTAAAATTGTTGTGTTTTCATATTGTACTTGTTGGTTTCACCATGTCAACTAAGTTATGGAACACAACTATATCAAGTATCTTCATTCATCACCATCTCATGAAATTTCTCCATGTGAAGATGGTGTTCAAACTTCATTTCATCATTACTCCGCCAGGGGATATTATCCACTGCCAGTCCCAAGCCCGAATAAAGGAGGAGGGTTGCGTTAGGTAGCCGACAGCCAGCGTAAAACCTAGTCGGATCCAAATATGAATTATAGACAAACTATTTGTTGGGATGTAACCCACATAGAAGTCTAGAATTCATGTAGCCAACCCCACATAGTGGGATAACGGCTGGATATGTATGTATGTTAAAAGAATGAGGTGCAAAAGAGCAATGTTACTTTGCCTAATAGATCAATCGAGGAAGTTATCGAAAGATATCAAAAAGATCAAAATACCCTCATCCAAATTATAAATTTTTAAAATGTGCCACTACTTTGCCTGTTGCTCTCTCCTCTCTCCCTTTTCAATGGCCATCGATACAACCACCGATCCTCGCTTCCTTTGTCTTGCCAGCTCATCGTCTCCTTGTTGGCATTGCCAATCGTCATTGAGACTAGGCAAGGCAATGTTAGCGAGATAACGACGGTGAGATGACAAGGTGAAGACAATGTCGATTGGTGGTTGTATTGACGAACATAGAAAAGAGAGAGAAGAGAGGGTAATGAGCAAGACACTGACAAATTTTGTAAATTTATAATTTAGGCAAAGCTATTTTAATCTTTTTGACACCCCTCAATAGTTTTGTCACTAAAAAAACAAGGGTACCTTGGTATCTCGGAATTTGGCCTTACCGTTCATTTCTCTTTTTACAATATCCAAACACAGCCTAAGGACTCTCTCTCTCTCTCTCTCTGAAATTGTCGTTTGCTGGTTGCTAACCGCAACAGTAACAGCAACAGCTACAAACAACCTGATTATCATCATCATCGACAATTGCAGATGGTGGCAGGTTCTAATCCCCCATTTTAATCCTTCTCCTCCTCCTGATGGCGTCTCTTCATCTCTCCATCTCTCTCTCTCTCTCGAATTTCTTCTTCTTATGTAGATAGATCATAGATACTGCTCCTTCCCCATCGATTAATCAAATCTCTTATCCTTCTCCCATTTCTCAACTTCTTGCCGCCAATGCCGGGTCTCGTTTCAATCAAAACGCCTCCTGAAGCTCCACCCCTCGGGATCACCATTCCCGACGACAACCACCACCAACAGATCCGCCCCAATTCCGCTAGATCCGAACTCCTAAACCCCAAAACCACGTCGCCGGCGCAGCGGCGGCCGCCCTCGCCAGCGCCGTCGACGTCCCGGCCCAAGCCTTCCCCGGATCGGATCCCCGGCAAGAAGAAATCGCCGGAGAAGCTTGTGGTCGACGAGTCTGCGTCTCTCGACAACCCCGATCTAGGCCCCTTCCTGTTGAAGCTCGCGCGCGACACCATCGCGACCGGCGATGGCCCGGCCAAGGCGCTGGACTACGCGCTCCGGGCGGCGAAGTCGTTCGAGCTGTGCGCCGTCGAGGGGGAGCCGAGCTTGGACCTGGCTATGAGCTTACACGTCGTCGCGGCGATCTATTGTAGTTTGGGGAGGTTTGAGGAGGCGATTCCGGTGCTCGACAGGGCGATTAGGGTTCCTGATGTCTCTAGGGGCTCAGATCAGGCTCTCGCGGCTTTTTCAGGGTATATGCAGCTTGGCGACACTCATTCCATGCTTGGCCAGCTGGATCGGTCCATCGAGTGTTACAAGCAAGGCTTGAAAATACAAATGGAGGCTTTGGGTGACACGGATCCAAGAGTTGCGGAGACTTGCAGGTGATAATCTCGTCTTTTTAGACCATTTTCTGGATTTGGTTTCTTTTAATGTACTACTTTGTGTTGATCCCTCTGTTCAATATTCAGCGGAAAATTTGGAAGAACTCACTAATACAAAGTAGTGCTAGAATGACAGGATTCAGTTGAAAATACTGCTGGAAATGAACTGAATCGAAAATTATATGTTTGACAATATGCCAATAACAAGAAAGGATGATCTTATTGTTCATAAGTATATATTATGTATAGATGATCAAACCCTCACTGGAAGATAATAAAACCAAAAATTGATTTTTCTTGAAATGCATATTTTCTTTTTCATCCAATTTCTAACCTATCCAAAAAATTTATGCATTTAGAATACATGAATTATCTTTTACTTCCCCTTTTTTCATGCACCAATCATATTTTCAGTTGAAGCAAGCAAGAATAAATTTATGGTTTCATCTTATCTAGCAAATAACAATTTCTTGTTTACTTTTTTGCGTGTGTAAAATTCAACAGATAATGATTGTTTTCCGTATTCAGTTGTTCCTAGTTGCTTGTGGACAGTGAATGGCTTAAATATGTGCTCCATGGTATTTCAAAGTTGAAATTCCACTGCTTTGAACAGTGTTTCTATAGCTCCATCTTCATCAAAAGCTGTAAGAAACTAAGTGATGTTATGGGGCTCTTGCCCTTACAAAGTATTAACTTCATGAAAGTATCAAGCCAAAAGTCTCTAACTGTTATAATGCAAGTTTGCGGATTTGAATGATCAAATTTAGGCGGTTGGAAAACTTTGCACGACTTATGCTATCATAAAAGTTGGTGCACTTTCTTATTACAATAAGCAACAAAGGATCTTTGTGTCACTGAAGAGTATTTTAACACTAGGTAAGGACATGAAATTTTGTTCTAACATATAGTTTTTATTTAAGTTGCCTTTGCATTGCATACTTTGGCAGCTAGCCAACTGTGAGTACTTCTGTTGAGCCTTTCTTGAGTTGATCTAGAGTTTCATGCTTCTATGCTTTGTCTGATTGTCCTTTTAATTGCGATGAGTCTGTTGCTCTTTGATTCAAGTTTGTGTAATGATGGTGTTTTGGTAGTACGCAAATTTCATATTGTTCTCCTTATTTATCTAGATTGGGCACTGGGAATTTGTGGATCCATAAGACTTATGTTCAATTGTCTTTTAAGTTTTTGGTGTTGGACACTTCAGACTTATGTTGCAACCATGATAGGTACTTAGCTGAGGCCCATGTTCAAGCAATGCAATTTGATGAAGCAGAAAATTTGAGCAAAAAAACTCTTGAAATCCATTCTGTACACAGTCCGCCGGCTTCTCTTGAAGAGGCAGCAGATCGCAGGTTGATGGCCCTCGTATGTGAGGCTAAAGGAGATTATGAATCTGCTCTTGAACACCTTGTACTTGCCAGCATGGCAATGATTGCCCATGGACAAGAAAATGAAGTTGCTGCAATTGATGTCAGCATTGGTAACATTTACATGTCCCTATCTCGCTTTGATGAGGCTGTCTTCTCCTACCAGAAGGCCCTCACTGTATTCAAATCTTCAAAGGGAGACAACCACCCTTCAGTTGCCTCTGTTTTCGCACGGCTTGCTGACCTATATTACAAAACGGGGAAGCTACGAGAGTCCCGGTCCTATTGTGAAAATGCTCTGAGAATATATGCAAAACCAGTGCCTGGGACCACTGCAGAAGAGATTGCAAGTGGGATGGCAGAAATTTCAGCTATTTATGAATCTTTTAATGAACCTGAGGAAGCTTTGAAGCTCTTGCAGAAGGCAATGAAATTATTGGAGGATAAACCAGGGCAGCAAAGTACAATTGCAGGAATAGAAGCACGGATGGGCGTTATGTTTTATGTGCTCGGGAGATATGAAGAAGCATGGAGCTCATTTGAGAGTGCTGTAACAAAACTCAGGGCTAGCGGTGAAAAGAAGTCAGCAATTTTTGGGGTTCTATTGAACCAGATGGGATTGGCCTGTGTCCAGTTGTTCAAGATAGATGAGGCTGCAGAGTTGTTTGAAGAGGCACGAGAAATACTAGAACAAGAGTGTGGACCATGCCATCAAGACACACTTGGAGTGTATAGCAATCTTGCAGCAACTTATGATGCAATGGGAAGGTAATATCTTATTTGATGCTACTTCTAAAATGGAGTTCTGAATGATCTTTTGTTAATTCAATATTGGTTCTGTTTTCCACCTTAACATATTATTTAATTTTTACTGTTATTATTAGCATGCTTTTAGTTATATGATCCATTTTTGCAAGGGATCTGAAGAACTTTTAAGCCAGTTGTCAGCTATGCTCTTCCCTCCTTTTATTCCATAAATATATTGCATATTGAAGGTAATAATAGTAAGGGAAGAGAGAAGCCAAAAGTATGTAAAGAAAAACATGTTAGTATTGTGGGTTAACTGCAGTTATGGTCCTTGACAAAGTTAAATGGTGATTGAGGAATCATCTACCAATTTGAGTAGTTTGGAAAATGCTTGGTTAAGTTGATTTCGACTGCAATACTTTCTTTTCATTTATTGCTATTGGGGGTTTGCTCATCTTTGTAATATCCATTGGCAGTGATGACCAAGAAAGTTAGAAGCTGACAGATGCAGTTAGAACCACTGTCGTTGCCATACAAATAGCCAAATTTTACCCATATGAAGTTTCTTTCTTCAGATGTCTTGTACATACTTTATAGAAAAAGTTGGTGGTCAGGAGCACACAAAAGCTGTATGCAATCCATAATAATAGTGGAAATAGATTTAAAGTGGCTACCCTATGTGATGTATTTGTGACATTTTTGTCCAAAAGGATGAAGGAAGACATTTTAATTGTTAACTCATGCATTCCTTGCTGTTGTAAGCCTGGTGACCTAGAAGTATATTCCCAAATTGTAGTCATAACCCTGCTCTAAGTAGGACGACAGAAATTGATTTGTAAATTTCTGATACAATAGCATGCACCTAAATTTTGTTTATCAAAAAAAAATGGTGTTAAACTATATTGTTCTTTCCTCCTGAATATTAATTACTTAACTTGTCCTTGTGTCACTCCACTTTTTCAGGCTTTGGAGTTGTGGTTGGCCCAGGCGATTTATGTTGCTGTGGCTTGAAAACCATGATTGTAGTAGCATTTATGTAATTCTAGTAATGTGTAGGGCAGTACTTACTATTTCAGAAATTTGCCAAATTTTGTATATTTTGTATAGCAGGGAATTTGGAAAGATTGACCTTTTGTTCATGCTTTTGCGGACCTTACATTGTAGCTCTTATACAAATTGCTTTGTATATGATAAGAACAAAACTTGATTCCACCGGGATTCAGGAAGCACCTATACTAACTAATCCTCTAACGGCTAGCCCCTTTCTTATGTGTTACAGGGTAGAAGATGCAATTGAGATTTTGGAGTATGTTCTGAAATTGAGAGAAGAGAAGCTAGGAACAGCAAATCCTGATTTTGACGATGAGAAGAGAAGGCTGGCTGATCTTCTGAAGGAAGCGGGCAGGTCCAGGAACAAAAAGACGAAATCATTGGAAAATCTCATTGATCCCGGCTCTAGGAGGACAAAGAAAGAGGCATCAAAGAAGTGGTCTGCCTTCGGATTTAGAACTTGACATAAACTGTCATGCATGTCTTTCTATATTCTTTGGGATGCACATTCTTGTAACATAAAAAAGATGGTGTATAGGGTTAATTTGTGATCTCTGGTGAGGCTTGTTTCTCTGGGCTTTAAATGTCTTCATTGCTTTTCATCTTGTTTGTGTAATCTGTTTGTTCTGATTCTCGTTTGTGACCTTGAATTTGTTCGTTCAGTATTCCAAAAGGAAATTGTCTTTTTCCTTGTCTCCATTGAGATGGAAGCTATTTATTTTGAGTGAATGAGGTGATCTATTAGTTGCATTGACTATTGACTATGCTTGGGATATTGACATCAGGTTGATTTATTAGATACATGGACAATATTGTTTTGTGTTTCTAAAATTATATCATGATATCAAGTTGGTCTCCTCTTTACTCTTTCAAACACGTATTAGATGTTTGTTCATTCACAAGAATAGCATGCTTTGATTCTTGTTAATTGAGTAACAATATCCAAAAATTCAGTCCAAAATTGTTGGTTGAAGGGGTAAAAACTCGAGTAGAATTAACATTTGCATGGACAAAATGGGGTTTTCATCCCTTCGCTACAAATTTGGTTCAAATTTTGGATTGAATATCCATCATGTCCTTACTGATTTCTTCATCAGCTTTGTTAACATAAATTAGAAAGTTGATGAAGATTGGGAGAAGTGAAGCATTTATTTGGAGAATGAATGTAATGTACCAACAAGATAGGAGGGAAATACTGTAATTAAAGTATACTAGAGGAAGAAAGTAGTATATTAAAAAGTATGCAGTAGGAGATTGCACTTAGTTTGTTGCTTCATTTGGCAGTTTGTACATTTCCAACACATATAATCAGTTACCTACACATGGGGGAGGTTAGGATCAACTATGTGTATACGAACTAATCACTGCTCACGATAATGAATGAGTATTCTCTAGAATTTTTTATTTCTCTCTCTCCCCCTCTATGGTTTCTCCCTATTTCTCTCTCAATCCTTCTATTGATCAAGAATTCTTATTTAGATTCTTCGAGGCTAACAATTTGGTATCAAAGCGGTGCTCTTGGCCAATGCCCAAATCCTTGAAATTCATCGCCATGGCCGATGAATCAAGGATGAAACAAATGGAGTCCAAGTTGCAACAAGTCACAATAATAATGGCGGATATGCAGACGCAAATAGGGACTTTGGAATCCTCTGTCAAAACAAGGATAGAGACCCCAATTAACAAAGCGATGGAAAGGTGGGGAGAGGAGTGCTGGGAACAAGGCACTCTATTATAGGAACATATGCGAGATTAGATGATGGAACAGATACATCATTTCAGGAGGATGTTTTCAGCTGAACAACTGGTAAGACTTTTAGTTGAATTTCCTCCTAGGGAGAGGTCAGAGCCAATCTTTCCTAGAGTGGGAGTGGAACACCAACCAGTAGGGTCATCAGAGTTTGAATTAGAGCTAGAGATTGTGGGGGAGAATACATTAAAAATGAGGCCAGGAATTCAGGTTAATCAAAATTAGCCAAGTTTTCTTGCACCAAAACTAGAGATCCTACTCTTTGATGGGGAGAATCCTAGATGGTGGGTAAGACGTGAAAGAATGTTCACCCTATACCAAGTGCCTAAATAGCAGAAGATTACTTTAGCTTCTACTACATTAATGACATGGGAGATGGTTGGTTCCAACGGTGGATTAGGGTGAAGGAAGGTAGTCCTTGGAGTGTATTCGCAGATGATCTATGTGAAAATTTTGGAGATATGAGTATGATGGATGTGATTGAAGAGTTTAATAAACTCAAACAAGGGACAGTGTAGACCTACTAGCTCAAGTTCAAAGAGCAAGGTCATTGATAATGGTACATAATCCCCATTTAACTTAAGGTTATTTTGTATCAAGTTTTATTAGTAGCCTAGGAGATGAGGTGAGGACAATGGTGAAAATGATGCAGCCTTGAATAGTTAAACAAGTAGCCGAAAGAGCTAAGTTACGAGAGCTGACCATAAAGGCCTTGATGAACAAGCAAAAGGTTCAAATGAAATGAGTGAGCTAAAGTGTTCGGCATGTGAGGAATAAAGTATTGGGAAAGGATATGGGGCATAGTAACATGGGTGTCCTAGCATTACCATTTGCAACCCTTGTTCTTGCAATATGAGGGAAATTGGTAGAATAGAGACGTCAAGTTGGGCTATGTTATAGATGTGGAGATAATTACTTTTTGGGACATAGATGCAAGCAACAACTACTATTGTTGGAAGGGGAAAAAGATGAAGATGAGGAAGAGGGAGAACTCTTAGAGGCTAAAGGAGAAGATAAAGGTGAGATCTCCTTACATGCACTAAAAGGGTTGGCCAATAGCAAGATCATCAAGCTAGAAGGAAGAGCACATAATTGCCCCTTAATGGTACTCATTGATAATGGGAGTACCCATAACTTCTTGGATGAAGCCATGGAAAGAAAGCTAGGGTGTCAGGTCACCAACTCTCACTCTCTTTCAATAACAATAGTGATACACTAGTTTTTTTGAAAAATAAGCTTAAATAAAAGAAATCAAAGTATGAATGTTGTAAATGAAATAAAGAAATAAGAACACAATATATATAGTGGTTCAGCCTCAACTTCTTAATTCACTACGTTGATCCACGACCAAGGATTTTTCAAACACACCTACTAATGTATTATATTATCTCATAGTTTTTCCAGGCTCAACTACTAACATTTACACTTGGATTTTTATAATGGGCTTAGCCACAACTATAATATTTTCACAGGATAAGATATAACCTTTATAATTTGGTTTTTCAAATAGACTAAGCCAAAACCACTATCTTTTAAAGGCTCAAGCGTAACTTTTACAAGTTCACAATAGATTATGAAAAGATAACTCAAGAGAATGATAAATAAATAGATATTAAGCACAAATACTCTGTTTTTGATTCAGAGAGTTACAATATTTTGAATGACACATTCTCAAAGGGTTTCTCACTAAAAGATATCAAGAAACGAAACCCCTGAGAAGCAGGAATAAAGTATAGGAAGAATTCTTGAAGCTCTTTTAGAAGTTGTATGAACGGGTAAGTAGCTCAGGTAGTTTGGTAACCTTCTTCAAGTTGCTTCCACTCCTGTTTATAGATTTCTTACATTAAATGTTAGCTGACATGGAAGAGTTTAAATTGAATGTTCCATTTGTCTCACAACTGTCAATTTTTGTCTCTAACAACATTAAATAACATTTATAAAATCATATAAGAAAGCTCATGTTGTTTGAAATGCATTAAATGATCTGAAAAGCTAAAACTATCAAGCATTGAATGCACCTAATGGTTATAATTTTTAAAAACATATGACAGTTACTCGATTGGGTTAAAGAGATACTCAACTAATATAATACTCCAATTGATTGGATAATTCAAGTAATCGATTAATTATAGAGCTTACTCGAGTATGACCAAGCATTATTCGAATGACTCATAAGACTCAGAGACTATGCATTAAGCACTCAACTACTAGGTCAGACTTACTTAACTAATAAGAATATATACTTGAGTATAAATAATCGATACTCGAATGATTTTAAAGCACAGAAACTTAGCTAGAGATAGTCTAAATCTTACTTGTTGCGGGTATTTCCCCCTCTACTCCTTGTGGACTGGGCTTAACCCAGCAGGCCAACCCAATTACATAAAACCCAGCAAACACCAAACTGAGCTCGTTGAAGCGAGCCCATACATAGCTAGAGCCCAAGCTCAAATCGCGGGTAAAAGCGAGTTCCTAGAAATACCCCTAGGTGGCCAGCATATCCGAGCGAGCTCCGAATCGCATTTCGAGCGAGCTCCCAGCCAATCTTGCAAATTCACCAGCTTAGCTAATCAGCTCGCGTGACGAGAGGGTTATATGCCAGAGAATATAAATGAGCTGGGGGTAGACTCAGCTGGGTTATTGAGGCCCAATCTAGCCCATTCGATAGGCCCATGTAAATCCCATCCTGGCCTCTTGCCACAAACATCATTAAAGCATTGCCTGGGATTCCGCGTGTCCATCTTAAATCCCATCCTCATTAATGATTGATGCCATCCACATTAATGAGGGTCCTATCGGCACCTTTCCACTACATGGGCGCTCCCGCTAGCGCCGAATATTCCTGTCCCATCACCTACAAATACACGATGCAAACGGAGAGAACCTTTCCTCCTCCTATATATTAGCCAGCTCCATTCAGAGCCATGGTATGTTTTTTCCTTGCCAACTTGCTGATACTCTATTTTTTCCTTATTCACTTACTGACTTGAGCGTCAAAGTATCACTGCAGGGGCCAGTCGGTGAATCGACAAATCGAACCAAATATCCCATTCTCTTCCCCCCGGACCTACCACACTAGTGCGGGCTAACAAATCACCGTCGACCAATTCAGAATATCGACATTTTGGTTCTAGAAAGATGGTCCGCTCTGGTCAATATCAATGCCGAAAATGAGAAATACAAGAGGTTCCGAATGGATGACCAACTAGCCGGTGAACCATGCTAACCGTCTGCTAGAAATTCCATAAGTTGGGGGAGTCGTGGCGTCCGTTTCTATGCCTCCTCTGGCTGGATCTATCCTTGGGGTCCCTGCACGGTGTTCTTGTCCGCCTGTGGCTCCTACCCCTAGTACAGAGGTGACGTAGACTTGACAACAATGTCAAGAAACATTGGAGAATACTGTCACACAACTCACTAATGCAGTTAAGGCGCTAGCCCAAACACAAGCCCAGACGGCACAGGCACAAGCGGGGGCTTCTCGACCTCCAGGTGGAAGGCCTCCTCTAGAAGAAAGACGAGCCAGAAGGGATGGGCGGCGAGCTGGATCAGTCTGTTCCTCTAACCTACACTCTTGAATGACGGAAGAACGGCGACGCTAGGATGAGGAGCAAGAGGTGCACCTCGCCAAACAAAAGGCCGGTGCTAGCCCTTGTAGAAATCACTATGAAGATGTTCGTGAAAGGAGTCGACGACCTGGGGATCCGCACCGTGGGAAATCCTCAGTCAAGATCAGCATTAGTCACGCTAACCACTACTCCCCTGATCGTAAGAATAGGGGGCGACCTCCTCTGCGAGATCACCACTCCTCAAAGAAAAACACCTCACGAGAAAAACAACCCCTCACCGGGCGATTTGCAAACCAGGACCCTATAGTAGGGGAACTACTATAGAGGATCCAGCAACTGGAGGCAAGAAATGGGACACAGAACCGGAGGAAGCCATGAAGAGAGGACCCTCTTTTCTAGAGAGATCAAGCTAGAGCCTCTTCCCTGCAAATTTAAGGTCCCCAGTATCCCTCAATACAATGGGGACAACGATCCATATGACCACCTGGACACCTTCAATGTCTAGATGGATCTGCAAACTTCCAGCTCATTAACAAAATGCCAAGCTTTCCCTGCTACCTAGGGAGACATATCCCGAACATGGCTAAGAAGGCTCCACCCCGACAGTATTTGCAGTTGGGATGAGTGCCAAAAGAAGTTTATAGACCAGTATAGGTCACTCCAAAGGCAGCTCACCCCAACATGCCACCTCGCTACGATTTTCCAACGGTCTGGCGAATCTTTGAAAGATTATATAGAACAATTCAGACGCGAAGTGAATAATGTGGAAAGCGCTTTTGACGAGAGTATCCTGACCATAATCTTCGCCGGGCTTCGAAAAGATGGGAAGCTTTACGAAAGCATTTACAAGCCCCAGAAAGAGACCTCGGCGAATTCTATGAGTGAGCTGCAAAGGAGGTCCGATGGGAGGAAGCTTTCGGCTTGAAAAAACTAGGCGACCAGAAAAAAAATAGGGGGAACACATCGGCCAAAATAAGAAAAGAGCTGACAAAGACACCCGCAAAGAAGGTCGCGGGCGGAGCCCCAATGATCAGACTGCCAAGAAGGAAAGATATGGGTAGGAAGTGGAACGACCTACACACCGAGGTCGGTATGAAAGTTATAATGTCCTATCTGACTCCCAAGACATGATCTTTGCCACGGAACGCAACAAGCAAGACTTTGGAAGACCTAACCCTCTAAAAACTCCCGAAAAATACAGAAGCAAGAGTAAATTTTGTGCCTATCACAATGAGACAGAGCACACCACCTCTAAGTGTTGGGCGCTAAAGGAAGCAATTGGACAGCTAATCAGGAGGGGTCGTCAGTGTGACTATGTGGTGTGTCCAAGAGATTCGCAGTCCAAATAGCAAACCCAACCAAGTCCTCACCGAGCTCCCGAGCCGGACCAAACGCCTATGGTGAGAACCATCTTTACCATACACTAAGGGCCTCATATTGCAGGGACTTCTAACAAATCACACAAACAGTACATTCGGGAATGCAATCACCTTCTGCTCATTGGGGATGCCAGCCAAGAAGGACCCTCCAAGAAAGCCAAAATGGATTTAGATGATATCTCTTTCTCCAAGAATGATTCCAGAGACGTGCGCTGGCCGCACAACCACGCCCTCTTGATTTGAGCTCAGATTGGCAATATGGAAGTGCGAAGGGTCATGGTGGACACGAGTAGCTCCATAAATGTCATGTACAAGGGATGTTTTGACCAAATGGGACTAGGGTCAGACCAGTTGATAGCCTCTCCAAAGCCATTATATGGATTCACTAGCGATGCAATAATCCCGAGAAGACATATAAGACTCCCGCTAATGGTTAGGGAATCAGACCTCCAGACCACATTAATGGCAGATTTCCTTATCATCGATAGTCCCTCTGCGTGCAACGTCGTCATGGGAAGACCTGCAATGAATGACCTGGACCTAGTTGTCTCAACCAAGGCCCTGGCCATCAAGTTTCCAACCCCAAAAGAGACCGGATGCGTGAGGGGCGAGCAGTATTCAGTAAGACGTTGCTATGAGGAGGCACTGAAAATAGGGTCAAAGGAAAAAATATGAATATGGTCTCTAGAGGGGAAGCCCGAACCATTAGTAGCCGGGGGGTCAGCCACGATCTGTACTCGCGCGACATGGATTGTGACCGAGCTACCAGCCCGGAAGACGAATTGGAAGATATTGTAGTCAGTAGCCACGACGCTGAAAGGCGCCTCCAAGTGGGCAAAAGTCTCTCCCTCGAGGTAAAATCCCAACTGATTGATTTCCTTAAGGTAAATTTGGATGTGTTCGCATGGAACCACGAAGATATGGTGGGAATAGACCAAATATAATGTAGCATCGACTCAATATAAATCCCAACCATAAGTCGGTTCATCAGAAGAGGAGACTCATGACGGTTGAGCGCTATACGGCCCTGAAAGAAGAGGTAGACAAACTTTTAGCCAGTGGATTTATCAGGGAGGCCCATTACCTGACCTGGGTGGTGAACCCGGTCTTGGTGAAGAAGAAGAATGGAAAGTGGAGGACCTGCGTCGACTTCACGGATCTAAACAAAGCCTACCCAAAGGACAGTTTCCCTCTACCCAGAATTAACCAGCTCATGGATGCAACGGCGGGCAACCAGCTGCTGAGCTTCATGGACGCCTACTCGGGGTATAATCAAATCCTTATAAACCCTGATGAGGAAGAACATACATCATTTATGACGGATCAGGGACTATATTGCTACAAGGTGATGCCTTTCGGACTAAGGAATGTAGGAACGATGTACCAACGGCTAGTCAATATGATGTTCGGAGATCTGATCGGAAAAACCATGGCAAAGCCGAAGGAATGGGAGGAATTGATTGTCTACCTGAGAGTGTCTAAATATGCTATCAGTGTTGTACTAGTACAAGAAGAAAATTGGGTACAATACCCGGTATACTATGTGAGCCACAGACTACTTGATGCTGAAATGAGGTACTCCCCCATGGAAAAGATCGTCTTTTCCCTGGTGGTCCCGTCCAGAAAACTACGCCCCTATTTCTAAGCTCATCAGATTGGCGTGCTAACCAAACATCCACTAAAGCAGATCTTACAGAAGCCTGACTCATCCGGCTGTCTACTCAAGTGGGTCATTGAGCTCGCCCAATTCAACATAGAGTACAAGCCTAGAACGGTCATAAAGGGACAAGTACTAGTAGACTTTGTCGCATAATTTTTGGGACCGATGGAGGAGCTGCCCCCTCAGTCTCTCCAATCTAGGAGTTATTCGTTGATGGTTCTTCCAGCGAGCATGGGTCCGGAGCTGGCGTACTCTTAATAAGCCCGGAAGGACACAAGATTCCTTACACACTAAGGTTTGGGTTCAGAGCGACCAACAATAAAGTCGAGTACGAAGCACTGCTGGCTGATCTATGCTTAGCAAGAGAAGTCAAGGCAGAGTGATTAACAATTTTTAGTGACTCCCAGCTCGTAGTCTGTCAAATACAAGGGGAGTATCAGGCAAAAGGCCCAAAGATGGTGGCGTACCTCCAGAAAGTCTAGGAATTATTTCGCCTCTTCAAGGAGTGCACAGTGAATCAAGTCCTGCAAAGCCAAAACTCTCACGCCGATGCCCTAGCTCGCTTGGCGTCGGTAGGGGATGCAGACTCATTGGACTCCATTCCCATAGAGTTTCTAGTAGCACCAAGTACAGAGAAACAAACTGAGACATTGACAATTGAGCCAAGGTCAGGTTCATGGATGAGGCCCATCGTTGATTATTTGCAAGAAGGGAAGTTTCCAAGTGACAAGCTAGAAGCACAGCGTACTCGAGCTCGGGCGGCCAGATATTGTATTTACGATGATGATATGTTGTACAAGCGAGGGTTCTCAGTCCCGTTACTTAGATGCATTGACGAGCCTGACTACCAAGTGGTTCTCACTGAAATCCATGCCAGCCACTACGACAATCATGCTGGGGGAGTATCCTTGGCTCCAAAGGCATTTCGCCAGGGTTTCTACTAGCCTACCATGAAGCGAGACACTACGAACCTGGTGAAGAAATGCGACGCATGTCAAAGATTTGCAAAAGTACCGCGAGCTCCCCCCGCCTACCTTCAACAAATGAGAAGCCCTTGCCCTTTTGACATATGGGGCATCAACCTGATCAGGCCACTTCCAACAGCTCGTGACAGGTGTAAGCACGCTATTGTGGCCGTAGATTACTTTACCAAGTGGGCCGAAGCGAAAGAGCTCGCACAGATATCAACTGAAAAGGTAAAAAAAGCTTGTATCGAACAACATCATCTGCAGGTTCGTAGTCCCTCAACAGATGGTCACCAACAACAGAACCCAGTTCACCAATTTTGTGAGTCACTAGAAATCAAGAAAAGTTTCACATCCATGGACCACCGAAAAGCCAACGGTCAAGTCGAAGCTGTCAACAAAATAATCAAGCAAATGTTAAAGACCAAGTTGGAAGCCAGAAAGGGAGCCTGGGTGGATGAACTACAAACCGTGCTCTAGGCCTACCGGACTACAGCTCGCACCACCACAGGAGAAACTCCCTTCTCTATGGTGTATGGGTCCGAGGCGATGATCCTAGCAAAGAATGAAGTGACTAGTCAGCGTAGAGCCACCTTCGACGCAAAGAGTAACAATCAACTACTGGCCACAAATCTCGATCTGCTTGAAGAAGCAAGAGAGCTAGCTCAACTGAGAGTGACGACCTACCAGCAACGCGTGTTGAGATACTAGAATCGGAGGGTTCGAGTTCGATGCTACAACGTGGGCAACCTTGTACTGCGCCTTGTTCTCCCCGGAGCCCGTAAGAGCAGCGAGGGGACATTGGCCCCAAACAGGGAAGGCCCCTATACTATAAAAGAAAACCTGAACAACGAGGCATATCACCTGGCAAATCCAAATGGAGCCATTCTACCACAAGCTTGGAACGCGGAGCATCTCAGACCATATTTCCGATAAGCCAAGTCTTATACTCACCTCTCTTTTTATTAATGTTCTGTTTGTGGTGTCAAATTAAACTTATGGCTACGGCTGTCGAATGTTATTATTTCTGCTTTTCATTGAAATTAAAAGGCTATGGTTTGTGCGCTGGGGCCCATTCATCTTAACCTCTATGCTATGGTTTGCAGCTTATCTGAGCATTCATCTTGGTCCTCCCCCCAAGTCATGGTTTGCGAGCTGAGACCCATTCCTCTTAACATAAATGTCATGGTTTGGCACTTACTGAGCAACCACTTCCATTAATTATTCCAAGCTAAGGGTTCAACAGCTAGGGTCCTTTCATCTTGACTCATGTCATGGTCTGCGACCTACCTAGGTGTTCTTTCTCAGATCGCTAAATTTGGAAAAAGCCATGGTATGTTAGCTGAGATCGCAGCTCGATCAACCTGAACATATAGCTTGGCGACGCAAATCAAACTCACGACAAAGCCAAGGTATGTCAGCTGGGATCGCACCACGATCTACCTGGACATATATCTTGGCAGGATTTTTGATATAACCAAGATATTATCTCTCTATGACGAATCGACCGAGACTCGGATCGATTGATTATCATCACATAAGTCAACTATTATTGTCTTACCGATTATGCCTGAAAGCCATGGTATGGTAGTTGAGATCACAGCACGATCAACCTGGACGTATGATTTGACAACGAAATGCAAATTAATTTAACGATTAAATGAGCCATCGTATGTTAGCTTAGATCGTGACCTACTGGACATACGACTCGGGCTAAGAATATCTTACTCAAACATACTATCTAAAGTTGTTTGTGCCTAAGATTTATCAGGCAATGAGCTAGAGGTATTCTTAAATTAATTGGATTTAAGTTCGTCTTTGTGTTCAGCTTTCAGTTCACAGCAAAGAATAAATAAGCGAAGAAATTCCATTGAAGAAAAAAAGTGTATTGTTATTTAAATCCAAGTACAAGAGCCACACAAAAAAAAAATCCTAACTGCCTAGAAAAGTCGAGCTTGGGGCAACTGCATCTTAAAAAGTCAGATCACCGGCATCTTCAGCAGAGAAGACAGCCACGACTTGGTCGGGTTCGGGCTCGGTAGCAGCGACTCTAGAATCCGCAGCATCGGTGGCATATTTCTTCACCCCCTCTACCGCTTCCTCGCCGAAGCAAGAGAAGTCGAGATCTGGGTGCGCTTTCCACAAAGTAAAGACAAATGCACTACAGATGTCTGACTCAACCTCCTTGCATTCCTTCGAGACCCGAACCTCGACGTCAACTTCAATTGCTCGATCTTTTTCTTTGCCGCCTCAGCTCACTGTATGGCCTGCTCCAACTCACCCCGCATTGCGGCTAGCTCTGCCTCAGCCTTATTCAGCTTTGAAGTTGCCTGAGAGAAGGCCAACTCATACATCCTCTTCTCATGGCCCAGCTCGTCTTCGGCCTCTTTCTTAGCTCTCTCGGTGTCTCGTACCCTGTCTTTCATTCCTTCGATCATGTTTCGATATTTCTTGGACTCTCTAGTCACGAAAGCTAAACTCTCCTCTAGATTTTTCTTCTCTTTCTTCAGTGCCTTGACGGCGGTTTCAAGTTTCTCTTTTTCTTTCAAGAAGTGAGCTCTTTCTTCTTTTTGCTTGAAGACGCCCAGAGAAGCCTACAAGGTTTCAAAAGTCAGTACATTTTGAAGAGATAAAATAAAGAAGTACAAAGAATGGGCAAAAAACCTTACCAAGAGGCTATAGCGAGCAACGTAATCATCAAGCACATCGCCTTACACTTCTTTCCTGTCCAAATTCTTGGTGTAGTTACCAAGAACCCTATCCAAGCTATCTAGTAGGGGAGCAAGATATGTCCCGCCAGCTGTGACCTCAAAGGCACTCGGCTCTACAGAAGTGTTCGTCTTCTTCCTTCTGTCCGCTTGGGCGTGAGAACGGACTGCAAGGTTGTAGGAGCTTTCATTTTTCTCCCGGGAGCTTCCTCGCGTATCACTGACTTACCGCGACCTGTTACAACTGTGGGTGCAGAATGCTGCGAGGAAGTTCCCGCTGGAAAAGGATTTGAAGAAGCTACTGTAGTCGATATACGGGCAAGGCTGGGCAGAACAGCGAGGTCGCGCTTCCCGCTGGCCATCTCGACACAAGGCTCCACCCCTCGGACTTTCGCGAGAGAAGAGGATGCGCAGATGACCTTGGGGAAGATTGAGATCGATGACGAGCCTAGTCTCTCAAGCTGAAGCTTCATTGTTTCTGATGATGGAGGTAAGGCCACGACCGTAACTCCTCTACAAGCACTACTCTCCCTGGCTGGGCTCCCGCTAAAATCAACCTCGTCACAGACTGACCTTATCTCCCTTTGGACACGAACTCCAATGTCGTTTTTCCTTACTTCCTTGATGCCAAAGGGAGGAGCGAGCTGGACATCTCAAAGTAAAGAATCACAGAACTCACAATCGTCTTCGTCAGTTTTCACTTCCGAAGCTGCCTGAAGATCTTGTGCCTCAAAGATGGTTAACTCAGGTTACCCCCCAGCAACGTCTACAAAATTGGAAAGACACCCGTAAATCAAAAATAATAGCAAAGGAATTGCTGGTGCAAATGCAGGCTGAAGAACTACTTACTTAGCACAAGAACGAAGCTGAAAGTTTCTAAGGTCTTGAAGAGAAGAGCAGGAGAGGTAGAACCATTGGGACTTATAGTCCCCTACATTGGACTTGCCTTTGGCTTTCCCTTGAGGTAAGACTCTCTTGCAATCTGAAGGACAAGCTACCATATAATACAGCCTGTCTTTGGTACCTTTGAAAGAATAAAAGTACTTTAGGATTTTGGGGGTTGGAAGAGAATGTCAGTTCTTTTTTAAAAGAAGGGCTAGGGAGATTATTTGGGCGTACGAGTTAGGGGTCAGTTGGAAATGAGCGAGTTTCAGGTCGTTCAAAATGGCTATGAGGTAGGGTTGGAGTGGAAACCTAAAACCAAATTCTAAGTGTTGGGGGCTGATTGCGATGAACCCCACAAGAGGAAAGGCTGCGTGGTCACTAGGAGAAGGCACTATCAGACGCATGCCACAGGCAAGACGATATGTAAAGGCGCACGATATCAGCTCATTAATCATCAGCTTCGAAGGGTAGCACTTGAAGATCTCGTAAGTTGCACGCTCCTCGGCAGCTCGCTGGGAGATAACAAGGGCGATACGCTGAGGAACTCTCTCAGCGACCTCAGAATCAGATGAGGCCACGTCCTGAACAGTTCGCGGTCACATCCATTCTTTGTGCTCCGAAGAGCTAGAGGTATTATAGCCTTTTACCCTGTGGTTGCAGTGCTTCTGACCTAATGTAGACATCTACGATAAAAAAAAAGAGCATATCAGGTCGATGAACCGGCCCTCGCGAACCGAAGTTCCTAGGGACTCTTCCTACCTACCAGGTCGTGCACTTCGCAATAAGGTATGATTCGAAAGAATAGGGACTGAGTTTCTAAGCCTATTAGACCTCAAAACAAGCACAGCGATCGCCAAGGGGCGAGACACAAAGACTAAATCGACAGAAAGGGTGAGAGTAGAGGCGAAATGAAATAAAAGGCCATGAGAAACTTACTTTTCGTAATCGTTGGCTACAAGAGTCAAGTCGAAGAACCAATAAGAAAGCAACGACGAAAGACAGAAAGCTTTAGAACCATCAGCAATGGAGTCTTGGAGCCAGGAAGAAGAAGAAAGTTGCGGAAGCAAAAGGAATTTTCAAAATGACACAGTAAGGATGGAGAAGAAAACTTACTCTCCCTTTTATAGTTTAAGGCACCCCACTGTTGGATGAAGAAACCGACGAGCTGCCCTAGATCCAATGGTGGCACGCGAGAGTTTTGGTGTCCCCAGACATAATGATTAAGCGGTTACGGGAAACGTGTGCATTAAATGCGTTGCAGACAGGACACGCTACATGAAACGACGTGATGTGAAGCGATGGGGCTGGAAGCCGAAAGGTTTATCGACTCCTAGAAGGGCTGGCACGTGTAAACTCCCAGTCCGAAGATCGCACTGCGAGATGGGGGGCTTAATATTGCGGGTATTTCCCGCTCTACTCCTTGGGGGCTAGGCTTAACCCAGCAGGCCGACCCAATTACATAAAACCCAACAGACACCAAACTAAGCTCGTTGAAGCGAGCTCATACATAGCCAGAGCCCAAGCTCAAATCGTGGGTAAAAGTGAGTTCCTAGAAATACCCTAGTTTGCCAACATATCCAAGCGAGCTCCGAACGACATTTCGAGCGAGCTCCCTGCCAGTCTTGCAGATTCGCCAGCTTAGCTGATCAGCTCGCATGACGAGAGGGTTATATGCCAGAGAATATAAACGAGTTGGGGGTCAACTCAGCTGGATTATTTAGGCCCCATCTGGCCCAATCTAGCCCATTCGATCGGCCCATGTCAGTCCAATCCTAGCCTCTTGCCACAAACATCATTACAGTCGCACCTGCATTTTTGACGGTCCATCTTAGATCCCATCCTCATTAATGACAAATCCCATCCACATTAATGAGGGTCCCGTCGACACCTTGCCACTGCATGGGCGCTCCCGCCGGCGCTAGATATTCTTGTCCCATCACCTGCAAAGGCATGATGCAAACTGAGAAGACCTTTCCTCCTCCTATATATTAACCCAACTCACTTCAGAGCCATGGTATGTTTTTTCCTTGCCAACTTACTGATACTTTATTTTTTCCTTATTTGCTTACTAACTTGAGCGTCTGAGTATCACTGTAGGGGCTAGCCGGCGAATCGAAAAATCGAACCAGATATCTCATTCCCTCCCTCCCAGACCTACCACACCAGTGCGGGCCAACGAATCACCATCGACCAATTCCGAACATCAAAATTTACTTGACTAATTCAAAAAGATACTCGACTCTTAGAAACATATATAGTCGATTGACAATGGGTTTTACTCGATTAAATTTTGAGAAACAGAGAACATGCATAAGTTGCTCAACTAATAGAATTTTTCTAAGAGCACATAATCGACTAACTTGCAACACACACAAAATATTACTCGGTTGATTTTTCAAAAGAAAAAATAAGAGATGTGTAAATCACGCAACCAATAGAAATAGATACTCAATTAATTCAAGTACATTAGTCGATTGAAATATAGGCTTTACTTGATTCAATATATGCTCAGATTTCAATGCTATAGAGATACTCGATTAATCTCAAAGCATACTCAAGTGCTAAAGGATTAATACTCGATTATAGAAAGTTCTATACTCGATTGTAGCTTTAAAAGACTTATGGTAATCAATTGAATAACTTCAATACTAGATTAATCATAAAAATAATATTGAGTAATATTCAATTATTTTTGTAAAGGGCTTTTTATACTTAGTTGATTTCAAAAATATTTCCAACATCATGCTCAATTGATACAAAGCCATTTTTGACTCTTTTGAAGGATATATATGTATATGAGTATGAAGTTCTTCAAAATAATTTATAGGGAAAATGTTTTGGAAATCATCCATAAATCAACTTTTCTGAAAATAGATTTTCTAAAATTATTTTCTTCATAAATCAAAACTGAAATTTCTCAACAAGTAACAAATGGTAGTAAGGTCCTACGTCAGTCAACCTACATGGGGTTCTATTGGGAGATGAATGGAGAAGATTTCACGGCTAACTTGAGGTTACTGAAGTTGGGGGGTTGTGATGTTGTGTTTGGGGTGGGCTAGATGAAAGGGGTAAGCCCTATTAGCTTCGATTTCAATAAAATGGAGGTGACTTTTGAGAAAGATGCAAGAAGAAAGGCCCTAATAGGTAGCCATGAATCAGGAGTGTGTAAGATGATCTTGGGAAAGAAGCTGCAGATGATGTTCTAGAGCCAGTTCTCCCTAGTGGCATAGCTATTCTCCATTCATGCCATGGAGCCAACAAGGGAAAATCTAGAATAAGAAGGGGAATTAGCAATAATTGTGAGTAGCCACTCACAAGACCAGTGGAAGTTGCATGAAATTGACTCACTTAACATGCTTTTAATTGAGTTTAGGGACCATTTTGTTGAACCTAATTCCTTACCACCTGAGAGACCCTATGATCACACTATCAATCTTAAACCCAATATAGAGCCTATTAATGTAAGATCCTACCATTACCCACCTAGACATAAAACTAAAATTGAAAAGCTCATGAAAGACATGTTGCAAAAATCTATCATCCAACCAAGCCATAGCTCGTTTGCATCACCCATGTTACTTGTCAAAAGAAAGATGGTTCATGGAGATTTTGTATTGACTATCATTAACTAAATACCATAACCATCAAAGACGAGTTTTCCATACCGATTATGGCAAACTTGCGTGATGAGCTTAAACATGCTTTTGTTTTTACCAAGTTAGACCTTAGATTAGGCTATCATTAAATTTGGATAAGGCCTTAAGACATCCCCAAAACAACCTTCAAAACCCACCAAAGGTGCTATAAATTCATAGTAATTCCCTTTAGTCTCACTAATGCCCCATCTACTTTCCAAACGTTGATGAATCATATTTTTTATCCCTATTTACGCAAATTCATCCTGGTCTTTTTTTATGATATACTAATCTACAGCCTTCCATTTGCCAAACACCTAGACCACTTGAAAACCACCTTTGAGGTCCTTAGACTCAATAAATTGTAAGTTAAGGAGTCAAAATGTGCCTTTGTACAAAGACAAGTGGAGTATTTGGGTCATATTATATCCAATGTAGGGGTAACTACTAACCCTAGCAAGGTGGCAGTAATGGTTGCTTGGCTTGGGCCTCACAATGTTAAGGGCTATAGGGGCTTCTTTGGATTGATCGGGTACTACTGCTGGTTTGTTAAAGATTATGGAATACTCAGCCAACCCCTAACCAAATTATTAAAGAATGATGGATTCAATTGGGAATTTAAGGCAAATGAGGCCTTCTGTAAACTCAAGTTATGAGTAAAGTGCCAATCCTAGGGCTACTCGACCTCAGTAAGCATTTCATTCTTGAAACAAATGCTAGTGCTAATGGGATTAGGTTGTATCGGTACAAGAAGGTAGGCCATTGGCTTTTCTTAACTAGTAGCCCTTCGACATCTTGGATTGAGCATCTATGAGAAGGAACTTTTTGCAGTGCTAGTAGTTGTAGACAAATTGGGATATTACTTAAAGGGGGTAAATTTGTAATCAAAAGAGATCATGAGAATATGAAATTTTTCGATAGAAAAATTTGCATACACAATTGTAAAGGAAAGGAATGACAAAGTTGATGGGATTGGATTATATAATCCAATATAGAAAAGGGAAGGAAAACTTGGATGCTGATGCACTATCCAAGTGCTATGAGGAGGAAAGTTCTGATGCAATTATAATATTGGTTCAAGATTGGTATCAATAAGTGATCTCTAGTTATGAAGATGATGGGAACATTAAAGAACTTTTTCAGCAGCTAGTGATGGATCCTATAGCAAAACCAAGGTATACCTTTACCAATGGCCTAGTCAAGGACCAAAGGAAGCTGGTGATAGGGAATGATGAGACTTTGAAGGGGAAGATATTAGAAGCATTACATGATTCTCCCATAGGACATTTAGGCATTGTGAACACCTATCACAGGGTCAAATAGCTTTTCCATTGGAATTCATGTTGAGTTGTGATACTTGTAGAAGGTGCAAGTCAGAAACAGTGGCTACCCCAGGGCTATTACAGCCTTTGGATGTTTCAGGGGAGCCTTGGGAAAGTATCTCAATGGATTTCATGGAGAGACTTCCCAAATCAAAAAGGTGAGATTGCATTATGGTAATGGTGGATGGGTTTACAAAATATTTCCATTTCATAGGCCTGACCCACCTCTACACTGCTTAGGAGATGGCTAAAGTATTCTTGGACTAGGTGGTAAAATTCCATGGAACCCCTAAAGCTATAGTGTTTGACTGAGACAAAAATTTTACCAGCCTACTGTGGAGAGAAAGCTGATAAGGTTATTGGGGGTCAAACTCAACATGTCCACTGCCTACCACCCAAAATCAGATGGCCAAACAAAAAGAGTAAACCTGTGCTTGGAGATGTATTTGCATTGCACTTATTTTCTACAGCCAAAAACTTGGCATAAATGGCATGCAATGGCTCGGTGGTGGTACAACTCCAGCCACCACATCGCCATAAAGTGGTCTCCCTTTTAAGTTCTTTATGGTTACATGCCACTTTTACTACCAGTTTTTGAAAATTCCTCTATAGTGGCAAGCTGGCAGCCCTAGATACCTACCCACATCAAAGGCAATAGGCCTTGAAAGTACTCAAAACTGAATTAGCCAACTCCAAGGATTGTATGAAACAGTTTGCAAATAAAATGAGGAGTGAAAGAGAATTTCATGTGGGAGAACTAGTGTATTTAAAGCTCAAACCAGGTCATCTAAAAGCCTTACTCCATAAACCCAACTCAAAGCTAAACCCAAGGTTCTATGATCCATTCCCAATTAAAGCCAAGGTGGGAAATATGCCCTTCCAACTACAACTACCAAAGGACTCCAACATCCACCTGGTATTCCATGTATCACTCCTTAATAAGTCAGTGAGAGCACAACCATTAAGCTCAACCCTACCCTCTATTCCCAATACTAGTGACACTGTAAGGAAGCCTACAACTATAGTGGACAAAAGGTCATTTACAAGCAAGGGGCTCCTATCACTCAAGTTCTCATCCAGTGATCTAAGCTCCATCCAGACAATAATAGTTGGGAATATCTTCCATATATTCTCAAGCAATTCCCATAAGTGGCAAGCCTCCTCGACAATTCTTAAGGACAAGAAAATTTTGAAGGTGGGGTTATTATCATGTACCAACAAGGTAGGAGGGAAATACTATAATTACAGTACACTAGAGGAAGAAAGTAGTATATTATAAAGTATGCAGTAGGGGGTTGTACCTAGTTTGTTGTTGCATTTGGCAAGCAATTATCCGCACATGGGGGAGGTTAGGATCAGCTATATATATACGAGCTAATCACTCCTTAAGGTTATGAGTAAATATTCTCTAGAATTTTTTATTTCCCTCTCTCTCTCTCTCTTTTCTATCCTCTTCTCTCCCTAAACCTCTCTAGTTTCTCCATATTTCTCTCTCACTCCTTCTATTGATCGAGAATTCTCAATCAAATCCTTCGAGAGTTGACAGTGAGGAGAAATGGAGGACTATGAACGAGTTGAGGTGTATTTTACGATGGTGTCAAGTCTAATCATGTGCATTTGCCACACTTTTTGAATATTTTTTTCTCAAAGTGGCATCTTGAAATCGTCAGGTATGTATTTTGCAGTGCTTTGTATCATAACATTGTATTTTTTTTATTTTATGGTAAAGAATGAAATATTCGTGAAAGATTTCCCCATAATGACCATGAACAGTTGCACTTGGAGTGGTTAAACAGGGTCTAGCTAATCATACATACATACATTGGTGTCGTTGAATAATTACTACAAAGTCATATTACTACAAAGTCAACTTGAACAATTAGAACTTGACCCAATTTTAGATTGGTGCCCTTTTTTGGCTATACATATATTTTCACGCCTAAACTGTCCAAGACTCATTTTTATAGGTATCTTTTTACAATAATTGTGATGGAGAAAATACCGATTCAAATTTAATGGAGTAAGATTTCTGGAGAAAGATAATCGAGTATTGGAAAGAAATATTGAGTATTTCCTTGAGAAATAGAGAGTGTTTTAGTAGCAATCTAAAATACTTGAGTACTATAGGAAATGATACTCGAATATTTCCTTGAGTAACACATAGCATTTAGTTGCAATCTAAAATACTCAAATACTGTAGGAGATAATACTCAAGTATTTTCTAGTGTTATGTACCCTAATGCTATATTTAGATGACATTTAGTGGGCATATAATAAATACATTTATTATATCTTTGTATATATATGAATAAAAGGCAAATTTATTTTCATTCATAAACTATCCAGTGTATTATATGAATGAGTCCCTAAATCTCCTGTTTGAGAGCTTTATTCTTAAGGTGTTAAGAATGTGTGACAAGATTCTCTGATGATAGGATTTCTTAAATGATTCTTATTCGTTAGATTAATCAAATGGGGACTCTAATTAGTAAAGTATGGACTGACACAGAGTTTATTACCTTGATCAGTATGAGTTACTGATGGTAAGGGTGGTGTGTTACATGTCATATGACATGGAGATGTCTCTAGTAAACTGTTGGGTGGTTGTTGGAGAACAATGCACTAAATGTGACGCAATGTCGTCTAAGTTGCGATAGTGTAGTTAATCCTTAGACTTGAATTGACACAATTGTCTTGTGTATTGGTGTGTGAAATTTGCTAATGCCATGACCCTTGCAATTGCAAGGTGGGGATGTTCATCTATATGGTTCCATATTACTAGTATAGGAGACAAGTGTTTAGGGATGGATCTGTCACCCTTATTATTATTAATGAGGTGAACATCCTATGTGGTCTACTCTTAGAGTGACAAGACAGTCCATGTCTAGGGCAAATTGATTATAAGGAAAGATGTAACACCCTGTCCCTATCGAGGGGCGTGTCACTATGCTGGGGCCCATCGTATACATACATAATCCCTTTCCTTATACATCAAATGTCGTATGTCAAAGGGAAACCCCCCAGCAAATCATTTACTATGCGGAAGCAATAATCGAAACTTGATACGGTACATACTTGACTCACTATATTTAAAACAATATAAGAATCGGTACCATATATTACCATCATATCCTCAATTACATAAATACATTGATACACATCTTTCGAGATAACATCTAACACCCTAGGTGTAATCATATGAAACCTCGAATACATACATCATCATTTCACAATAAAATACTGGAATCTCCAGCTGAATCCCTCGGCCACGCCATCACGTGCCGTCATATCTCAACCTGCTCCTTGCCCTAACTGCAAGTCTCAACTGGAACGTTGAATGTTCCAGGGGCATAACCCATTAGAAGATGAAACTTCTAGTGAGGGTCCAAAAACATATATATGATGCATGATGCAATAACATGAACAAACATATACCCATAATGTAACTTCCCAGGCATCCCCAGCCCGGCAAGGAATCCTAAGCAAATCCCGAACCTCTGCGGGATAGACCTAACGTTATTCCCTCAATGCTCTAGGGGAATTACGGCTACACTCTGAGGGTATCATCCCATCCCCATGCACAAGTTTCAATATGACAATAATATCGTGCAATGTAAATATTACGACTTTCAATGCAATATGACAAATGAATATTGCAATTCATAATAACATGCATATATAACAAACATATCATGAATATAAGTTCTTGTGAGAATACCACTCACTATGGAGATGACGACTCACCTTTCGAGACAAACTTGCATTTTCCTCGAAAAGCATGCATTGCCTTGATATGCGTGCCAACTCTCAAAAGTTGCACCAATCTCATCATCTCGATCTCCTCAATCATAAAATAATATTCAATCACTAAATATCCTCAATATTCTATTTATTTCCTATTTTCTTTCATTTTTCTTCATTTTTCCTTCTAAAAATCTCAATAAATATACCGAGACTATTTCCTCAAATCTAACTTCACAACAATTCATTATATGCTATGAACTTCATAGAAAAAATACTGGACTTACCCGGATATTGCGTTTTCAAGCAAAACGATGCTCTTTAGTGCAGAAACTGAGACATAGGGAATCCCAAATCCCAATCTTTTTGCACAAACCTCCATAAAATAATTTTCTCTATTTTTCCATGATTTTTTTACAATTTTTGGACGTCCCACGCACCCGCACGTGTAATACCCGGTATTAAATAATAAAAGAATTTTTTAGGATAAGGGTCAAAACGATATTTAGCAAAGTTTCTGGCCAAAATGTAATATTCGAAACTTAAACAAAAGACGAATGATCGAGTAAGATAAGCCAATTGAGGAAAAATGGCACAATTGGACGATATTTGATAAAAATTAGGGATTTCAAAGGTTTGAAGTCAAAACACGTGATTAGGAGAGTTCGGGTAAAAGTGCAGTTTTTGCAAAATATCAGTGGGAGGTCGAATCAGCGAGTTTTTCAGAAATTCCAAAAAGAAATGGAAAATATAGAACCTGAGGGTCATTGTGGTATATTTAGAAAGATCAGGGACTCAAAGGAAAGGGCCAAAATGTCAAATTAAGAAAATAAGGGTGAAAATACAATTTTGAAAAAATTGCACATGGGAACGCGACCGCCGCACATGGCCGCCGGCAACCGCCTCTGGAGGCGTCGGGAAGCTCGCCTAAGGGTGCTAGCTTGCTCGCCAGGTGATGATGAAGCTCCAGGGGGTGGCCATTGGCTGAGCACGGCGGCGACGTGACTGGAAATGATGGCGAAAGATTTTTTCGATTTGGCCGAATCTTTCGAGGGATCTAGAGCTTGATTCATTGTTTTTCGATTGGTTTAGAGGCTAGATTTGGGCTAAAGGGATGAGGACGAGCAAGATAGGGTGAAGAATCGAGTGAAAATCGACTATAAAAGGGGGTATTCGGCCGAGGGTTCAAAAACAAAATCATTCACAAATTCTCGAGTTTTTGCTTGAATCGAGCTTGAGGGATAAGGGGCTTTTGTTCTTAGTGTTCTAAGGATCATTTCTGGAGCATTTGGGATCGTTTGGTGTAGAAATGGAGAGGTTTTGAAGCTTGGCCGGAAAACCGAAACCGCCACCGCCGCGACCTGCAACTCGATTTTAATCCTACTTCCGGCCACTTTTTTCGACGAACAAAGGCACCATTGAGGTCACCTTGAAGAGCTCTACAAGCCCCTATAAGAATTTAGGGTTTTGGACATCGCCAGAATCGGGGAAGACGACCGGAGAAGAAGATTGTGCGGCGGCGCGTGGATCTCACTCGCAGGGCTTCGGGGTGGCGCGTGAAGGCGCGTGAGGTAGGTTTTTTGAGTGTTTTTAATTTTAGAATTTAGCTTGAATTATTTTAGGAATTATCATGGAAGAATATTTTGAAAAAAATGATGTTTGGTATTTTTAATGAATTTCCAAAGGTATAAATGTTTAAAAATTAAATAAAAATAGAGAAAAATGTGGAAAAATAGAAATATTGATTCCAAATGTCTTAAATGGTAAAATAGGAGTCAATTGGGTCATTGGAAGAAGAATTACACAATTTTCGAGGTGTGGCACATTTTTCGAGGCGAAATCCGGACTTTTCCGAATTGAGGTGAGTGACTTGATTCTAGCTTATCCTTGTCTTGAAAGTGTTTTTAAAGTGCTTTGGTGAGTTCTAGTGAGTAATTTTACCCTCCTAGACTTAGCTTAGTTAACAAAGTCTTTTACTTTCGTTCGTTGTATCGATATTCACTACATTGCATTAACTATTTATTTTTAAAATGTTGGTGCATGGTGTGTAAATTTTCATATCATGAGGAGTCATTTTTAATTGCATCTTTGGGTCTGTGTGGGGCAATGTGGGGTCTACTTGAGATTGGGATAATGCTAATCCAGATGAACGGGTGTCACACTGGGGTACTCGAGGGAATAATGTTAAACCAGGTGAACGGGTGTCACGACGGTGCACCCGAGGGATTAACGTTGGACCAGGTGAACGTGTGCCACAGTGAGGCATTCGAGGGATTAAGCATGTCAGGGCGATATCTTGAGTTAGACGTGTCTTGCATTTGTCGTATAGTATGCCATGCTCGTATGTCTTTCATGCATTGTATAACTGTTTCATACCTTCACTTAGATGGTTTATCATCTAACATGGGTTATGCCCCTAGAACATTCAACGTTCTAGTCAGGGATAGCAGCGAGGTCAAGGACACGACCGAGGAGCCGGTGGTGTATGTTTGATAGCTGTTGTTGTTATATTATTTTGGAAACATTAATGTTATATATATCACTTGATGATGTTGTAATAATTAGTATTGATGTTGTATTCATATGACGGTATGGGAACAATTCGAGTGTAATACGTGGTAGGCCACGTCATTTTGATTAATTAAGTATTCCGCTGTGTTTATGTTGTCGAGTGTAATACTGGATCTCTTGGGGTTTTCATCTGCATGTGAAGATTGTGCTCACAGGCGCCGCGAGTATCAGACTTGGTGAAAATGAAAAAAAAAAGAAACCCCTGGAATTTCCTTATAGTAACACGCCTGTATAGGGCGGGGTGTTACAATTGGTATCAGAGCCCTAGGTTAAAACCCTAGGATGGTTAGGCTAGGTTATTGAACTTAGCACGGTTAGACTTGTTAACTTAGAATAGGAATATGGATTTTAGGTAACATATGAAAACTTTAGGAAACACTTGTTTGAGGTTTTTGAGAAAATCTTTGTGTAATGTTAGTAGAAAAATGGTGGACCAAGTACTGTTGTCACACTGGGCAAATAGGATTGAAGCTCGAGGAAACCCGCAAAATGAGGACATGAATGTATTTCTGCTTGCAATGGAAGAAATCATAGATGATGTGCCCCCCAGCTACCGACAGTTGGTAGATTTATCAGAGTTTCAGATCGGCTTCCTTATTGACCAGTTTGAGGGAGAATGAAAAACTTTTGCGCAGTGGTTCTGGCAGGACTGGGAGGATGACACTCTACGTGAATTTTGCGCAAGAATGAGGAACGAGCATCAAGATCTATTTGGGGACGTTATGGATGAGGAGGAACAAGCAGAGATTGCTGCAAATCTTGCAAATGAGGTCATAGATATTAGCTCTGATGAGGAATCAGATGAGGAGACTCAGGAAGTCCAAGATGACGACGAAGGACCCCCGGTGGCGTCCGACAGTGATGGGGACCACAAAGAGTCCTGGATCTGGAGGCCAAAGAACTACTGAGCAAGGCCGAAGAAGTGACTGAAGAAAGAAGGGATATATAGATATAAAATATAATAAGATGTTATGCCTATTTCTTTTTCAGTAGTATTAAGTTGTTCTGTTTATGGGATAATATAAAGAAATAAAACTGTCTCTTTGTATAGAAATAATTTTGTCTTGTGCATAATTCATTTCCGTGATTCACTTCAGATGGTGAATACACGAAGACTTCAAAATGCAGCCCATGCTGAAAGTGGGAGAAGAGAAGAAAATAATCCTGAAGATATGGGTGATCACAGGAATCACTCAGGAGGAAATCGAAGATATGTCGAAGAATCAAGCTCCAGTGAAGACTGGTTTGAGCGAATGGAGCGATTTTTGGAAAATATGCTGACATACGTGAGTCGAGAGGAGCCTACTCGGCACACGACCACGGCTTTGGAGCGATACCGACATTTGAGACCCCCTGTGTTCAAAGGAAGGACTGGCGATGATCCTAGCGCAGCCGAATATTGGCTAGAGCAGACCGAGAAACTACTTCAACATCTCCAATGTAGTGAAGAGGAAAAGGTGAGGTGTGCAACCTACACGCTGGAGGAAGAAGCAGGCCAGTGGTGGCAGTCTACCGAGCGTTCATTAATAAGGTCTCAACAGGAGCGTGAAGCTGAGAGTGAGGATGCACCAATGTATACTTGGGCGGGATTCAAGGAAGAATTTAACGCCAAGTACTTTTCCAAGAGTTGGAAGGAAGAAAGAATTTGGGAGTTTATGAGGCTCAAGCAGACAGATGAGATGACTGTGAGTCAATATGATAATCGGTTCATTCAACTGATTAAGTACGTGCCCATGTACGAGAAGTACACTATCATATCATCAATTCTGAGATCCTCAATGTTCCTCATGTGTCTCCCTATCCGAGGAGTACATCATCATATCATTAACTCTATGATCCTCAATGTTCCTTATGTGTCTCCCTAACCGTGGAGTACACCAATATATCATCAATAGACACAATTACCAACGCGACTTCAATGCAAATGGTACTTTCATCAAATCATCAATTCCGAGATTATCATCTCAATATCCTTATCATCGAAACATCGATTTCAGAATACCTTATTTCCTTATCTTAACCTCAATCATTTACCAATCATAAAAAATCTCAACCTATTGCGGCTGTTTCATTATTCATCAAATTCGCGGTAAAAGATATCAATTTTATTTTATCACCTCTTTCAAGTCTGATAATTTACATCCTCAATCAAGCCACACACGGCTAATCATCCTATACCTCAAGCTATCATTGACAATCATCATTAAGAAATAATCCCGTTAAATCTTCCGAGAATATATCCTATCATCTTCCAATTCTTCTTACGGCTTTTCACTGACCGCAAGTGCCCGTACCATATCTCGACAGGCTTCTTATTTCCATAACTTGCTGACCTCACTCAGCGATACATCACCTAATTTGCCACCAAGGCTACCTAGACTAACTAGACTAACTGTCTAGCCATACGAGAGTTCCAATCCTAAAAATCAAAAATCTCGGATCCTCAATCAATTTGGGTCTGCAGCTTCTCTTACTGCGACCTAACATCTTGGCACATTTGCCATCACTTGATCCTTTCAATCATGTCCAAGATTTGCACAATCTTTAAGACGACAATCATAGCTACACTACCAGCTAGAGTAGGCAGGTACTTATGTCACCTACGATACTCTCATCCTTATTGGATTTATTCCTTTTGAATCTCTGAAGTTCCAATTATGAACCTCTAGATCCTCAATCATTTCTTTCGAGAAATTCCTTAAGATTCACAAACCGATCAATCCTCGAAGATCCCAAATCAGATCACAATATCTGGTTCCATTTATCTTCCGAAAACTCGATTTCCTTTGCCTTCATGGCTTTCTATTCACCATTCATCATGGTGCATTTAAGCTCTCTTTGCCAGGTTGACCCCGACAACTTTACCTGATTCAACAAGTCTATTTAGCACACTGAACCGTAGTCACAACCTTTGTTGACTAGGTTTCCTTATCATTCCTTTACGGTCGATACGACCCATTAAGCAACTTTTTCCTTTCTAGTACCCGAACTCTACCTTGAGTTGAGACTATCATTTCACTATTCATCAGTCAAACCTTTGAACCGGTCATGCTCCACTACCTGAAATCTCATTTACCGAGAATCCACTGACTCTTGCCTTTCGTTCTTCAGATCCAGTTGACTATTGGCACCCGTCCATTAAATTAGTTCTTCCTAGGCACTACTCTTTCCGTCAGCCAGCACACAACTGTCATCTATCACCCCCATCATATGGTAGGCTTACTCCTACATCATACGTCGACCCTCACTCGGGTACGTCCCGGGTGAAAACTGCACGATCTCGTCGTAGTCCTCAAGAACTATCATTCGTCGTCGCTGCCCTGAGTCTAACTCCTTCTGTAAGAACCTTCATTCTAGGCCCTCATCGTGGCCTGGTGATTTCCTCACCTCATAGGTAGCGCCTACACGGCTCACGAGCATGCATCTTTCCTTTCCATTCCATACGTTAGGTAGCTTTCCTTTTAGCCACCCAACACGTCCATCTCATTTCGGGTTGATTCCTTAGGCTTCCGGCCTCGATCAACATGCTAGTGGTACACCTCGCACCCATTGGGACTTAGATCTCCCCTACAAGGTACAGACCCTACTGTGTTGCCCTAGATATTCAGCATTTGATCGTCTCCTCAGCAGTACACTAAGCAACTTAGACCCTGGGTCACCTGACCCATACCGCGAGACAGCTAACTAGCTTCCCCGGTACATTGATCGTAAGCTCATCATAAGCCTTCTGCTAGGTCCCTAGATCCAGATCTGTCACTGCGAACACCGACTAGTGGTGTCGTCCCCCTGCTAGGGTTCCCTTATCCCATCTCTGCGAGTCTCATCGATTGCACCACTTTCACCTCATCAATTGACGCACTCACGCGCCATCATTTGGCCATCTTCGGCCTCTCATTTGTCCCACTCTGTGGGATCCAATATCTTATTTTTGAGATACTAAATGATCATCAAAAATACTTACCTTTGATCTTAACTCATCAGCTAGGTCTGACACATCAGACAAATCATTCCTAGTCCGATCATCCTCGATAACTACCGGTTATCCAATATTTCCTTACAATGATTTTGACTAATGTCCTCAAATCAATAGTCTCTAAAATCTCTCGGGTCCATAATCATGGTTACCGAGTCATCATATCATCGGATCCTTATTCCAATAACTAGATCATTCCTCCAGTACTGGCTTCTATCAGGCATTCTACTATTCACCAGGAATAGTAGTCGTCTACTGTAATAGTGTCTGTCGTGAAGAGTACACCAGGTAAGTTCCCAGGAAAGAGTGGTGGGTCACAAAGGACTCACTTAAGTACCAGTCTTTCCTTAGCCAGAACTAGCCTAGACATACACTTCCACTACAACGCACTTATCCAGTAACCGTCAATACCCAAATCTTACGATGGCTTTACTTATCTAGCCACACGCGACCTTTTCCTTAGGTTCGCTCTAATATTATCTATACTAGAGTCAGACATTTCCTATGTCCTCAACATTTTCGGCTCTGATACCAACTGTATCAGAGCCCACTTAAGGCTCTTACTCAACTTCGCTCTGATACCAACTGTAACACCCCGTCCCTATCGAGGGGCGTGTCACTATGCTGGGGCCCATCGTATACATACATAATCCCTTTCCTTATACATCAAATGTCGTATGTCAAAGGGAAACCCCCCAGCAAATCATTTACTATGCGGAAGCAATAATCGAAACCTGATACGGTACATAGTTGACTCACTATATTTAAAACAATATAAGAATCGGTACCATATATTACCATCATATCCTCAATTACATAAATACATTGATACACATCTTTCGAGATAACATCTAACACCCTAGGTGTAATCATATGAAACCTCGAATACATACATCATCATTTCACAATAAAATACTGGAATCTCCTGCTGAATCCCTCGGCCACGCCATCATGTGCCGTCATATCTCAACCTGCTCCTTGCCCTAACTGCAAGTCTCAACTGGAACGTTGAATGTTCCAGGGGCATAACCCATTAGAAGATGAAACTTCTAGTGAGGGTCCAAAAACATATATATGATGCATGATGCAATGACATGAACAAACATATACCCATAATGTAACTTCCCAAGCATCCCCAGCCCGGCTAGGAATCCTAGGCAAATACCGAACCTCTACGGGATAGGCCTAACGTTATTCCCTCAATGCCCTAGGGGAATTACGGCTACACTCTGAGGGTATCATCCCATCCCCATGCACAAGTTTCAATATGACAATAATATCGTGAAATGTAAATATCACGACTTTCAATGCAATATGATAAATGAATATTGCAATTCATAATAACATGCATATATAACAAACATATCATGAATATAAGTTCTTGTGAGAATACCACTCACTATGGAGAGGACGACTCACCTTTTGAGACAAACTTGCATTTTCCTTGAAAAGCGTGCATCGCCTTGATATGTGTGCCCTGCCTCGATTTTCATGCCAACTCTCAAAAGTTGCACCAATCAATTTTTGGAGGCCCCACGCGCTCGCACGCGCCTGCACGTGCTAGGGCGACTGGGCACGCGTGAAGACCAGCGCGTGCATACCACGCGCCGGTCGTCTTCTCCGGCGTTCTGGTCGCCGGCGATTTGAGATGACTCCACCTCTTTGAATCTCTCTTTCAATCGATCAGTTTGGCATACCTTGGAGCTCGAAAGGAGGTCGAGAAGGCCTCCGATTTGCCGTCCAAAATCTCGGCCAGCCGCACCGCCACCACTTTCCGGCGACCCTCGAACAGCCCTCAAACCTTGATGAAAACGCTCCAAATTTTCTAGATCTGATCTACCTCTCTTGGGATTCAAAAGCCCCTTAAAATCGAAGCTCAATTTGTTCGTTTGATTGACCAATTTGAAGCTTTAAACCTTCCAATTTTCGACCAAATCCTAACTCGTGACTTGGCTATTTATAGCCAAATCCGAGTGACCCACTGCCCTTGGCCGCTTCATACACCTTCTAAAGAGTTCCTACCTCCCTTAGATGGCCCTAGAATCGGCCCTTGCCGACCAAGAAAGCCATTTGCAAGCCTCATCATCGCGCGACAATCCGACCAGTTTTCTGGTCGGCTTTTCCTTCAAAATCCGACCACTCCGGTGGTCGTTGTCCCCTCTAGCCTTTACAAAAATTGATCCTCGACAAGCCCTCGTGCCATCCCTACTGTTGGATCGGCCAAAAATGATGACCGGAGACTTGATGGTGATTGGCCAAACTTTTGCTTAATTGCACTTTGGCCCCTTGACTTTTGGCTATTACATTTTAGCCCATTCCACTTAACCCCTCAACTTTCCTTTATTGCATTTAGGCCCAAAAAGTCCTAAAACATCATTTTGACCCTTGAAGATTCCGAAACAACCTCGTTTCGGCCTCCCTCTAGCAATTTCTAAAAACTGCACTTAGGCCCAAATCTTCGTTTTGGCCTCAAACCCATTCGTTTCTTCCTGAAACCTCTGAAGGGTTGTTCCTCATGAAAAATAGAAGCCCCCTCAAGCTTCCGTTGACTTCCGAAAAGTCGTCTATGACAATTCGGTATTGCAGCCTAATTGGCAGTTGCCTTTTTAGCTGTACCAAAACCGTTCCCGTTCTCATTTATTTCGGCACCATAAATCTTATCTCGGGGTGCTCATTAATACCATATCATTTTCCTTTGGTATTTCGGCTCCAAGGTACTCCCGGCAGTCGATTCAGTCATCTATACGGTAATAAATTACCGTTTTACCCTCCATTTATCTTTAAATTCTATTTTTGCCCCAAGATAAATTACCCTTGAGTCCTTTAGAATTTCTCGGGTATTACAAAAGGTGTTTCCAAATGTGTCATTTAGTCATACTAATAAGATCTGACACATGGTAACTAAGTTTGTAAGGTTATCATTCCATAACTCTTGCTTAATCGGGACGTTATGTGACGGAAGGATTAACACACAGTAATCGTCAACTATAATAGGCTTACTTGAAGTTAGACTTCATTGTTTTCTACATTGTTCTAGATTGTTGCTAGGCGTTTTCCAAGATCTCTCATATCATCACTGGGATATGGAGAGATACATGTGATGGGTCAAGGGTTGTTGGGCTGGTGCCAAACAGGTTTTGGTGCTATTTGTTTGCCAGCAGACAATGTACCTAGAAAGTTACACACTATATAGTATTGCATCTAGTATCGGCATTATGCACCCATTGCGTCTCAGATATATCATTAAGTATTAATGACAATAGTGTGTCAATTGTTAACAGTTGGAGCATTGAGAGTCGACTGCCTCAACAATAGTAGTCGACTGCCTCAACAATCCACTGGCTAGTGGACGGGAGTCCACTCCCAATGCTGTCTCAACCTTCCTTAGTGTGCTCCACATGGCGCAAAATTGGAAAGGCCAGTAGAGGTGATTGAACAAAAATTGGGACGTGAAGAAAATTGACAAAAGGTGAACTTTGCTTGGCTCTGCTCTCTATTTTCGCTTATGTCTTCTTCTGTTCTATTTCATAAAATTAATTGGGTGTGAGTGTCATGTGGAGAAATTGACACATGGGTACTAATGGTATGGAATCCTCAAGCTAGCACGGGAAGAGGTGCACATAGAGGTATTGAATTGTGTACTAGGTATGGACAGACTAGGCCCACCATGACTTGAGGTAGATTTAGTCTTAATACAAAAACAGTTTCTGTACTCAACCTAATATCGGACATCAAGTATATTATTTATTGTATTTCATATGATGAGATAATATATTGCTTAAATAATCAAGTTGTATTTGGTGTGTGTATTTATTACATCCGCAATGTATGTCTGATGCACATAAAATTTTTAATTTTACCCGCACCACCATGTATAATTTCAGAGAAAGCCTTAGTTTCATACCAAAAATATTCGAGCACTAAATAAAATAACGCTCGAGTATCTAGGGATTTCATCAAAAAAAACTAAAATGAGATTTTCACAATACTCGACTATCAAAAGTAAAATACTCAATTACTGGAAATCAAAGGTCTAAAGATTTGAAATTCTAGCCATTGGAATGGAATCATTTCATTATTATATAGTACCATATGATTATCTAATCTCTCTTTGATTATTGCAAACTAATTTTCAGCTCATGAACTTGTTTATCTCAGCACAAAGATCATGATAAGTCTGTCAGCAGCAAGTATGGACAAGTAAATTGTTGTTTCATTGTACCAACCACTAGTGTAACTGACTGTTGATAATCTTGGCTATATAAGGGCATGAAAAGAGAGAGGACTATGAGCAAAATTATCTAACAATTTTTGTACAACCTTTACTACACAAAAATAGAGTATGTTGCAAATCTGAGAGTCCTCCTTTGTGTACCTAGTCTAATACACCTTGAGACTTGAGTATTATCTTTTTTAAGGATTTTTTATACTGTGAATGTATCTCACAAATCTCTTTTTGTTTTGTTTTTATTACATTATAAAGATCATTGAGATAGAGATCTGTGAGGGGTTATTGCTTCAAGTGTAGAAAAGCACTTGTAAAGTTAAGTGTTTGAACCTGTAAAAAAAAAAAAAACATAAGATAACTAGAAGAGTTATTATAAATAGGATAATACTTGCCTTTTTAAAAAGCACTCATATAGTGGATTTGAAAAATTCTTGGCAAGGAATTAAGGTAGAAGATGTAGGCAAGTTGTCGAACCACTATAAATTCTGGTGATATCTCTGATTTCTCTTTTCTATTTATTCTTGTTAATGTCTACTATATTTCAATTAGTAAAATTTTGTGAATCTTAATTCACCCGTCCCCTCTCTTAGTTTCACTTGACTTAGTTCTGTACTTGTAAATTTGGGTGATTGGAGGTCTAGTTATACTGCCAATTTGTTAATGGAATGAGTTCATAGGTGAGTAGCTAGATCAAAAACTCACCACTTACCACTTCAAAGACCTCTTTCCCTATCCACTTATGTTGTAAGGTAAGACTCGCTAGAGAACACCTTTCAATCTCTTGCACAAAGGGTAAAAAAATATTATTTTTTTCCCTTTTAATTAACTACAATAGAGTATTTATAACATCACATTAGACACTTAATGGGAAACAAATTGCAAATCTCCTAATCAAAATAGGAAAAGACCTAACAATATTTGAAAATAAGAAATTGATTCAAAATAAGAAAACAAATCTCCTAATCAAAATAAGAAAAGACTCAATAATATTAGGATATAAGAAACTGACTCAAAATAGAAAAAGACAATGAGACATTTAGGTGAACGCTGTGAGATGCACATATATACTATATGGGATTTGCGGGGAAATTTATGGGTGATTTATTCTTTATTCTCACTAGCTATAACTTGGCTGAGACGGTTAGCCTTGGTAGAGTTAGTAAAGTTGTTCTTTTGTGACTGTGAAGTCAACAAGTTTGAGTTATGTTGGGTTTTATGTTTCTTAATGAGGCCCAAGACGATGACGATGGTTCGAGTTAGCTTCATAGGTTTTATCTCGGGATTGAAGCGACAGTTCAACACTCTTATTGGCATCTCAAATAGAAGTCGGGCCATAAGCCCTTAACCCTCTCTTTGGAGAAGAAATAGGCCTTGACCCATTTGCTCAAAAGAGGGAGAAGCCCATGAAGCCCATTACCCTTTGCCCTAGGGTTCCCATATATAAGGGTTTTGTTCCCTTATTTGTGTCCTATGTGTGTGGCGGCCGATTGTGTTCTCCCATTCCCTTCTTCTCGATCGATCATGTCTTACCTCCTTCCTTGTATGGCTGATACTTTGTGGGTTGTTTTCCGTCTTGGTCCAGCGATCATTTCCTTGCTGGGTGTCACACCTTCTTTGTGTGTTGTGGTTTTCCATCAATGGCGTTAGGGACGTCTATTTATTCCAAGTTGTTGTCTTCTCTTTGGTAAGTGTTCTCAGCCATTGTTAAACCCGATATCTTTGTGATTACTCTCCGTTCCTTGGTGGATCCTGCTTTGTGGAAACTTGTGTGACTTGAGTGAGGGGTGTTGATCGGCCGAGAGGCTTGGGGGTTTGAGGGTTTTCGGTTCTTGGGGGTTTGGGCTCCTTTGTGGTTTGGTGTCCCTATTCTTGGAGTTACCTAAGTGGTGTTGACGAGTTTAGAATTGAACCTTGATCCATTGTCTTTGTAACTATCATTCGTTGGCCGAAACAGGGAGTCTTCTTGTTGCTGCTATTGGTTTACTTTCTTTGGTTTTGGTTTTGTACGCTAACTTATTTTGTAGGTGCTTCCGCCCCCAACAAGTTATAGAAATGATCTTCGTGTGCACTAGTAGCAGTGTTCTTATGCAAGCAACTGTTACCCAGAGAAGATTTAGCTGCTTAATGTTAATCAGCATGCCTTGGTATTGGTGATGCATTCCCGTGCTACTTGTATGGGGTCCCTGGCGTGGAGTTGGATGAGGGTTTGACGCTGCTCTGAACCATACCTAATTTATTCGCCATGATAAGCCACATTCCTCCTTTTAGGGTAATTGAATTGAATCTAGAAAGTAAATCATGGGATATCCGGCGATTTCCTAATAGTGGCCACCATACTGTAGTTATAGAAGAATTTAAGAGGTGCAAAGAGATGACAATACAGAGGTCCCACCAGTTGAGGTTGAAAATGCATTGAGATAGGCAATCCTGAAATCTCAGCCGATGATGCTTAGAAACTATGGATGACCGATGAAAATTAATATGCCTGGAACATATGTACAGATAAGGGAGTGAAGCAGGCTGGAGTTAATGGGGGTGGAAGTGAAATAATGGCGCGGTTGGTGGAACTAGCTTCGAGGCTTTGACTAAAAGTGGGGCACAAATTAAGTCTGACAGTGCACCATTTAATGAGTTCCCTTTCAAGGGGGGATGCCGTTTACTTCTACAAGTGAGACTGTAGGGATGCAACAAGGGAATTATGGCATTTGTCAAGAAGGTTGCAGGTGGACAACATTTGTCAAGTGAATGTCCATAGAGAGGAACACAACTGTGACAAGCTGAACATATTTTGTTAATTCTTTTTTGCTCTACTTCTTTTAATTAAATTTTCTTTCTTCCAATTTAATTTACAATTTCCATTGGCCTTGTAGGGATATATTCCTACTAAAAGACTTTTATGCCAACTTCAGATCCCCACAAAGGAAAGGCTTTAAAAGGAATTCGTGGAGTGCTGCTAGAGCATATAACTGTTCAACAATTCTAAAAGCCAACTTTAAGGAAATGGATGCAGCGGCTTCCAATTGGTCGGTAGCCCAAGGCACTAAGGTATTTGTCTAATCCACATTTCAGTACCTTCCCTAAGTGTGATTGACATCTTCCTTTGTAGTTGACTTAATGGTTGAGGTTAGGAACAAGCCAATTGTTAGCATGGTGGAGAAAATTAAGTATTTGCTTATGATAAGGGTACAAGCTGTGAAAGAGGTATATGCTGCTGATGAGAAGGTTCGGGTGAGTGTCATTTCTGTATGTCACTTTAATTACCCTTTGCTTTGCAACGAGTCTTTCACTAAGAATTTACAAGGACATCACCTAAATGGGTGCACCTGGTATAAGACCATATTGTAGGCTTCACAAGCTTCATTTTTCCACAAACAAGCTGAGCTTACCAACAATTTTCGGCCATCTGGACTTGGGCCTGTAAGAATAGCTCATGAACCAAAACTCCTATCCTATCATCACTAAATCTGGGAAGAGGTGGGGCTGGACATGGACACCACCAAATCTAAGGACGACAGAGACATATTTCAACATCACCAATTAACTCCTAGCATCATGGGCTGGACGGAGACATATTTCAACATCACCAACAATTTCATCATCTGTTCCAAAACAGTGAAGCTCAGGAATCACGAAAGGAAGAGAGCAATTGCCAAAGCGAAAGGAAGATTTTGTCCTTGGGAACATATGAACACCTTGTTCTGAGAATCACCCTCTTCATTTCCACCTGTTCTTCCACAAAATATGAATATATTCCCTTTTTCATTCTCTCTCAAACATACATCATCCTCTAGTTTGCTCCATAGCCCTAACATGACTCCGAGATCCAACTAGCAGTGTGGGTTTGTGGTTTAGGTTTGGTGCATGAGCTGCAGTCCTCTCCCATCACAAACCCCAAGTGTAATTAAAAAAAGTCAGAGAAACCAAGACAAGAAAACATGGTGCTTTATGCGGCTGGGCATGTGGCCATTATACTCTATTTTATTTAAGTAATTTAAAAGGTTGGAAAGGGCTACTGTAATTTAGAATTAGATCCAGGTGAATATGGGTTCTTTCAAAGGAACCATATGCTTGTGCCATTGCTCAAAGCTGCCTTATCTGGTGCCATTGTTTGTCTGCATTTGAAATCCCTCACCTTAAAGACTCCAATCAGGTGCCATTGTTCCCCCAACTTGATGTGACCAAACCATAGTCCGCCACAGGTGATATACACTTCTCTCTATATATATCCTCTAGAAAATTCATATTCATACATCACTTTTTCATAGAAACTGTTCTCCTAATCTATAGGTATTAATAACTTTTATTATTCTGACTGTAGAATTGAGTATTCCCTCAATATTTATAGCTAGCATTGATGGCCATCACATAAAATCTTAAATTTAAATAAAGAGAAAGTGCCACATGCATGAATTAGGTACCTGACAAATCACCTGTAAATCATTGACTTTTTTATATTAATTTTAAAAAATTTATCAAGTGCGACTTTATTCACCCTTTTTGGAACGAAACTCCTGATTAATGTAGGGTTAAAAAAATTATTTGAGGGGATTTTTCTCTCTCAAAAACTCATCATGTTTATCTCTCTCCTCATCTCCATCTTCTCTCTCCATTTCTCTCTTCTTCCCCAACAATCGTCTATCCCTACCTTTCTTTCATCGTCATTGTCTTATAATTGCATCTTCTCTTTTTGTGGCTATCAATGAGGCAACGATGATGCAGTGAGAGGCGAGGCGAGGTAATAGAGGCAACGATGAAAAACTTACTAAAAAAGAAGAGGACAAAAAAGAAAGAGGCAAGAGAAGAGAGAAAAAAGAAAAATTGACCAAAGACCCCTACAAAATTAATGGAGAATACGTTCACCTTATTAAAAAGAGGTGAACAAATTTGCACTCAAATTTGTCTTTAAGGTAACAAATTTGCACTCAAATTTGTCTTTTAAGATAGTGAGTGGAAGTTAAAGCTCCACCGAGATAAGGAAATTAACTATGATGAGGATAATGAGGACGATGATGATGGCGAGCCTTTAAACCATAACCGAAGTTTTTAATTTTTAAATAAGAATATTGCTACCGACAACTGCGATTGGTGGGGGGACATTGGTGACTCCAATCCTGATGTCAAAGCATTTTAGTGTGGAAGATCCATAAAAATTAATTGTAGAGGGGACAAAGCACAATAATTGAAGTTTTGTCATCCAAGCATACAATCCTAAATGCGTGGTGATTTGTACCCCAATATATTAGCTTAACTATTTAATTAATTAATGCACCGTACGTGCCATAATAATAATCTAATTATTATTAAGGCACCTCAAATTAATACTCCATTTAATTTTTATCCTAATCCTAATTAGCTGTTGAATGATATCATCTAGAGATGGCAATACGAGTTGACGGGTCACAATCATATCATGTTGAGACACATATATAATACGTATCAAGTTAACCGGAACACGACCCATTTAATAATCGTATCAAATTTCTTAAACTCGAATACGATACGTTTATTAAACGTGTAATACGACATGACCCGTTTAACCCATTTAACTAAATGTATCGTGTCGTGTCGTGTCAACCTGTTTAACCCATTTAATTTAAACAGGTCGTGTTGTGTCACTTGTTAAACGTGTTATTTAGTTTTAAGTGTGTTATTTCGTATATAATCGTGTTAACATCTTCAAATCAACTCACTAACTATTTTAATTAAACGTGTCATTTTGTATATAATCGTGTTAACATGTTCAGCTCAACCCGTTAACACGTTTAATTAAATGGGTCATTACGTGTTTAAACAAGTTAGACGGATTGACTCGCCAAAGACACGAAAATATCGTGTCATAAACGAATTGATCTGTTTATGACCTAAACCCGATTAACCCCAACCCTAACTTGCTTAACTCCATATCGTGTCATATCATGTAATCAAATCGTGTCTAAAATTGCCAACCCTAATATGGTCCCTTCCCAAATAAATATATAATGTGTTACCCCACTTTAGTTAAAACCTCTATTTATTTATTTTTTTTTTATGGAAGGTGAACAACTTATTAGTAAATAAAGACCGACCACCACCAAAGACAACTAAATTTTATTCATATTTTCATTTTTTTTAATTTTTTTGATTATTTTAATTATATTCTTATATTTATATTTTTAAATTAATTTAATTACTTTACTTTAATCTATTTTTATATAACAATTCAAACTTTTTATTATCTTAATTACACTCACATATTTATATTTTTAAATTAATTTAATTTATTTACTTTGACGTATAAAATTAAGTGAGGGATTAAATTGAATTATTGAGATTAAAGCTCAGTGAAAAAATTACGCGTAAGGAGAACACACGACAAAATAGGCACAAAGACACTTAACAACCAAATAAAATGGCAAACTTCTTCCCAAAATTTTGTGTTTATAATTAATTAGTATATAAAACCTAAAATCCAGTTCTAGTGCCAATTCTGTTGTGGAAAATTAGACTTTGACTAGAACAATGTGCAAAATAATAATAAAAATAAAATGTAGAATTATCGAAAAAGGAGATTTGAAGATAGAAAATAGAACTAGAAAATAAAACCGGAACGAAGTGAGATATGCTAAAATAAATCTTTTTAAGACATATTTTTCTCCTTGCACTAGTGCTAATAAGATTGATGAACGTTTATCTCTCAAAATACAATACTTTTCAAGAATTAGTACGGTACAATAGTGATTTTGTCGAGCAAATCAAGAATTGATCGTACGCTTCTTGATCGAAGAGAAGAAATTAAAATCTCACACACTTGAAAAATAATCAAGGATTATTTTAGTAAGAAAGTCTTTTGAAAAAGGAAAGAAATAAATCAATTAACTTGAATTGATTTTGGATGGAGCAAATAGAATTAAGGAAGGCCTATTTATAGATTTTAAGTATCCAATCATGAAAGCTCATGATATTTGATCTGGATTAATCTAGATCGTCAGATGGCATCATTAATTCAGACTAGATCGCACCTTCTCACGAAGATTCACATCTTTTACCATACATCTCTCACACCCGAACGGACAAATTCACTCACCTGTGCCCTGTATGAGCAATTGTGTCCACTCGACACCCCGTTGCATAGTGGCACGCCACGCATGCTCCTCCTGGATACTTTCGCCACATTATTGCCATCTCAGACTGCTTGTCACATCACTCGACCACAAGGCTGACTCAACCCTAAAGCCATATATGTCATGGCATAAGGCCCCAAAATTAGAAGATCCCAAATTTTAAAAATTTGTAATATATATGTATATATATTTTTATTTTTGTAATAATAAATATTTTATTAAAAAAATTAAATACAAAACATTATAAATCTTTTTAACTTTCCTTCATAAATGTAAACATTTTTTTACATTAATATTTTGTTTTATTTCCTTCTATAATAGAATCGTAAATGTATAGTTTTTTACTCACACACATTCTTAGAGTTTTAAAAAATATATATATATTTTTCTTTGTTTATTGTAATAAGTTGTTTGCCTTTTTGTTTTTGTTTTTGTATCTCTAAAATATTATATTTTAATTAAAAATTTATTATCGTCAAGAGATTATTATATTTTGTAGTTGATTGAATTTTAATTTTTTTATTTAATAAAATAATAAAATATTTGTGTAAAAAAATTAATACTTAAAAGCTTCAAGAAACCCTGCTGGGCCGGCTCTGCTCGACCATGCCCTAATTCCATTTCTGAAATCCTCAATTCCATGCGACAATGCGTACGTGCGCAGGGGGTGGTGCTTCGCCCGAAAGCGCCCACTACGCCCTTTGCAAGGTGCACGTGCACAGTCTTATGCAATGGCTTATGAGCAAGTCTACCAACTTGTTTTTATTCCATGTGGGATTCTTTTTCCACACTAATAAAGGACACTTTATACTTTTTCCTATATTTGGACTTTGTTAAGAGAACTAATAACCTCGAAGATTTTTAAATTTACAAATTTAAGACTCATTTTTCTGTTAGTGTCCGACATTAATTTTAGCCCAATAAATTAACATCGTTAATTCATTGACCCATCAATTTCAAAGAAGTATATTTGACATCTATGAAAGCTTTTAAAGATTTGTTTGGTAGGAGAACCCAAAAAAAAAAGAGAGAAAAAGAAAGAGAGGAGAATCATTCTATCGCTAAATAATTTAAATTAAGTTTTAATTTTAATTTCTTTTAGTGAGGAAATTATTTTATCGTTAAAAGATTTTAATTTTAATTTTTTTTTTTGAATTTAGAGAGGAAAAATAATTTTAAATGAAGTTTTAATTTTAATTTCTTTTAGCGACAAAATTAAATAATTTTAAATTTTGAAAATATTATAGATTATTTACCGACGAGTTTTTCTATTGTTAAATTAAAAAAGTATTAAAAAAATTAGCGATGAAATAAACTATTGTTAATCCGTCACAAAAATTTAGCGACAACTATTCTGTCACTGACCTGTCGCTAATTAGTGATGAAAATATTATGTTGCTAAATTTTATGACTAAAAAGTATTTTTCTTGTAGACGTTCTACACAGCCAGACAGCCTCACTAAGAGGCCTACCGAGGAGCACCAAAATTACAGAAATACCCTCACCCTACGAATTTGCTTTCCTTGCCCCCGCCTCCTCTCTCCCCTCTCCCCTCTCCCCTTGCATTGTAGCCTCCAGCAATGGTCGGCCATCGCTGCGTGGCAGTCGGCTGATGCAGTGGCGGTCGACCAAGTGCAACGACAGTCAACGCTTGTTGGAGGCCAGGGAGAGGGAGAGGGAAGCAAATTTATAATTTGAATAAGGTTATTTTTGTCAGTCTCTTGGTAAGGCTCTCCGCACTGTAGATTAATCCTATATATATATGTCATGCAGAAATGGTACGTGGCCATGTCTCTCTATAAGTTGTGAGAGCTCCCCCTGCTTGCTTCTCAAAAATTTCATTCCTGCAGTTCAATTCCACACACCCCCCCCCCTCTCTCTCTCTCTCTCTCTGCGCCATGGTTTCTACAGAAGCTGCCAGAACAACAGTTGGAATTTTAGGTGAGTCTGATTTTGATATATCTTTACTACTTTTATATATATATATACACTTATAATTCATATAAGACACAGAGAGAGATATAATTAAGCATATATTGTACTTTCAGCTTTCAATTATTATTGATGTTGGGAATGCATGGCCATGGCCCATGAACTAATTTTTCAGACAAGTGTGTGTGTGTGTGTGTGTGACAGTCTGTGTGTGCTTTCTTCAGAAAGAATGACAGAGGTTTGAATATATATTGTTAAGAAATATTAATAGTACTAACAGCCAGCACGGTAGCCACATCAATCTACCCTTCTACAAGTCTATCGGTGCGCAAAAATTCGGGTGATTCGAGTTCGAGTTTAATTATTCTCTCTTCTCTTTGCCTCCAGGAAACATCTCCGCCTTCATCTTGTTCGCATCCCCACTGTAAGCAACCTCTCCACTTTCACTTGTTTCCAGGCTAGCTTCTAGCTAGCTAGATTCATATATGAATATGTATATGGGGGTGGTGCAGGCCAACTTTTGTGAGGATATGGAAGAAAGGGTCGGTGGAGCAGTACTCGGCGGCCCCATACTTGGCGGCGCTAGTGAACTGCGGCTTCTGGGTCATGTACGGGCTGCCGATGGTGCACCCCCACAGCGTGCTGGTGGCCACCATAAACGGCACCGGCATGGTTATGGAGCTGTGTTATCTGCTTCTTTTTGTCTGCTACTCTGATGGGAAGAAGAGATTGAGGGTGGTTCTGGTGCTGGTGGCGGAGGCCGTCGCCATGGGCTGCTTCTTGGCGGTGGTTCTGAGCTCCCTTCACACGACCAAGCAGAGGTCCACCATTGTTGGGAGCATGGCCGTGCTGGGTTGTGTCCTCATGTATGCTGCTCCCTTGTCTATTATGGTTAGTCTTCAATATAAATTATTTTTAGTGCTACAACCTAATCAATTGCTATCATATATATCTTGCTAACTGGGATAAATTTATATAAATACATTCCCACTTCTACTTTTTTAATCAAAATATTATTCACAAATAGCATAAGAGAGACTATATATAATTAGAAGATTGCCATCATAGTACAGAGTACAATATTACATCTCTAATTCTCTTTCTTTTTTTTTTCTATATTAGATGATTATTCTTATGTATAACAAAACTTTTTACATAAAGATTTTATTAAACATTGATTTGAGATACTGAGATATGCCTACAAGTTGAGTTTGATAAGGATGAAGAGTGGGTCTAACCCCTTATCCCACCAATGAGGTTAGACTAAGCGGGATAGTTTAGCAATTGTTAACATGATCTTATTGCATAGAAAACTCATCTAAAAAATAGACTATTCTTCTTAATAAGGTTTAATAAAAATTGAACATCTCTCTTTCTACAAATTTACCACTGTCTTCTTCTTCTTCTTGTCCCTTTTTCTTAAAAGGGTATTAATTTTTTCCACACCACTAAGATCATAATCAAGAATCCTTATTTGAATACTTTATTATTATTATTATTATTATTATTATTATTATTAGGCCATCATATCATGAGACACAAGAAATATATCTTATTGGTTCAATTAATTAATACTATTGATAATTATATACGTGTGATGCAGAAGCTAGTGATCTCCACAAGAAGTGTGGAGTACATGCCACTCTCCATTTCAATGGCTTCCTTTGTCAATGGCATTTGTTGGACTTCTTATGCTCTCATCGGCACCTTTGACCCCTTTGTCATGGTAATCTCTCTCTCCCTCTCTAAATAGTAAATATTTTGGGTTCTAATATTAGACAATTATATCTCATATTCTTTTGATCATATCTTATGTCAATTTTAAGCGATTTTTCAGAATTTTTTTCCTCTATTTATTTCATTATGAACTTCTTTCGCTCCCTTTACCTGTCTCAAATGAGCAATTAATCTTCTTCTTTGTATTACTTGGAATTGTTTACATGAATTTTAACACTATTTACATTATATCTTTTGTAAAACTATTATATATTATTTAACACGTAATAATTTGTCTTCAAGTTCTTTTGAATTGTTTGTTTCTCTCGGCCTAGTTTATCACAAACTTCTCAAGTCTATCCACTCGTCTCATGGATGTGTTTATATATAAACTTTGTTTTTTAATATTCAAATCATTTTGTTCATCTCTCGCACGTATAATTTAATTTTAACTCTATTTTTTTGTATTAATAAAAAGAGTAATATGAATTAATATGGTAATGGTATCTAGACGATACCAAATACTATACAAAAATGATGCTTTTGATCATAACTTCGGACTTTTTAGTTTTAACAAAACATTTCTTTTAGATAGTTTTGGTTTTTGATTTACTAAAGTGTCACGGGCTCTATTTCAGGCCCCCAATGGATTGGGTGCAGTGTTTGGGCTGGCCCAAATTATACTCTACGCCGTATACTACAAGTCCACTAAGGAGCAGCCGATGGACCAGCAGAGTAAAAGCGAGATGGGTTTGGCCCAAATGACTCTTTCAGGAGGATCCGAAAAGATGAGCAAAGCCCATGTTTCTCACCTCGACAGAAATTGATCTATATGTCCATTTTGGTTTCTCCCATGGGATTGGGCTTGTTCTTGGTCCCGAGCCCATTATACTGACCTATCTTTGTTAACCGTCTGGCTTGTATTTTTAATTGAAGTTGGTGATGAAAAACTAAAGCATTCCCCTTTTATCCAGAATAAATGATTAAAAAATGTCAACCCTTTTATTAATTTTTAATTTTAAATTACTTGTATTTTTAATTTTTTTATTTTAAATAATTTTTTTATATCAGTACAACAATTAAATTTATTTATTTTGATAACAGACAGGATAGAGTCCTTGAGAAAATCCAGAGAACTCCTAGAGGTCAACAGAAATTGGGATTCGACCCGAGGAGGACTGGGGCTTCGAGGTCCTCGAAGGGTCTTAGGAGTCTTCGAGGCAGATGGATTGTGGGACTCTTTGGGGAGCGGACTCTGGATGGGTTCAAAGAGTCTTCAAGTGACTATCTTTGGGGTCTTCTTGAGAACTATCCTCAAGGTCTTCAAAGTATGGCCATCGGGTTTCTGCAACACAAAGACAGTTAGAAGGCACGCAGGGATTTTCTCCACGCAAACCCTCTGATGCCTAAGTTAAACACTAATGTTTAGAAAATAAAGTCTAGATAAATGTATGTAGTATGTCCAATGTAGGCCTTCGGGGGAGTTGGTTCCCGATGAGTCTTGTAAGGTCTAGAGTCTTTAAGTTTTCAGGTCTAGAAAAAGTCCAAAAAGAGTCTAAAAAGGTTCCAAAAGGATTTGTTTGCCTTGAAACAATATTTATAGACACTTAGTGGGGTCCATGGATGAGAGTCTTCAGACTCTTTCAGGGAGATGTATCAGGTGAGGCCGAAGGGCCTGGAGGGTCCTCAAGGTGAAAGTGTCCTAATGAGTTTCTTCCAAATAGGTCTGAAAACTCTTCGAAGCCACTGAATGAACTAGGCTTGGAAGACTCTGCGTGAGTCTTCAGGCCATGTAATGCTAAGGCTCAACCGTCCCAGAGACTCTAAGGGACACTTGTCCGAGAGACTCTTTGGAGGTCATCCGGGAATATGTAAAATACTTGGGAATTTTATGAAATTTTGAGATAGGAATTTTATGAAATTTTCATATTTTAAGAATTTCCTAAGGCATCCCACAACAATAATACTCATGGATTTGTTATTTTATATATTTTTATTTATTAGGTTTGAATATAAGGTCGAGTTGGATTCAAATTTGAAAAAGCGAGACCCGAAAAATCAACTTTTGGTGGATTAATGTAAGGGATACAAGATTTTAAAACTTTTCAAAACTACGCATAACAAAAGCAAAATGGCCCTTAGAAAACTCGATATAAGCCATCCACATGCTCTAAAACCAAAACCATCCATAAAGGGTTTTACAGAAATACTTCTAGGACATTTTGTTGATGCCGATTGTCCACGAAGCTGCTCCAAGAAGCTCCCACAAGTCGGTAAATCAAGTAACCCGAGGTTGGTGCGATTCCAAATTCACAAATTGTTGTCTAATAGCCAGAAACCAAGATGGAAGAACAAGCAAGAGGTATGGAGCAAGAACAATACCTAGTACTTGCATCAATGGAGGAAGAACGAGAAAGCAAAAAGGAAGAAGTTGCAAAGAGATAGCTCTGAAATCTCTCCAAGCTTCTCAAAACTTTTGGACGTTCAAGTGCCACATCCACTATCTCCACTCCAATATATACATGCATTTCATGGGAAGCTATGCCTGGCAGAAACGATCGACAGTATGTCAAAAACAATCGACAGTTCCTATTAATGGTTGACAGTCATACCTACAACCACCTAGAAATATGTATATATTACACTTAACCCTGTTATTATCCCATAATAGCCTTTTCACTAACACTTAATGAAACCAAGGTCCCGTTAACTCTTAACGGTGTGCTTTGCTAACATTTAGTGGTCTTCCATACAATTGGATCTCACTGGATAACGCTCAATTACAGCTGGCATCATTAACTCTTTAATGAAGAGGAACACGCATATAGCGATGGATCACTACACGACGCAACATTTAGTGTGCGTGTGACTTTCTAGGTTTATAGCCATATAATAGACAAGACACACCAACTCATTGGCACCAGTCGAATGCTTCAACCTACTAAGAGGATCTCTCATAATTCCCTTAATATCTTAAAAGATCCTGAGTATTCTCTAACCTGGACTCACGACAATCTTAATGGCAATGAAGTCTAAACTTCAAATGAACCTATTAAGTTTCTTTGATTACCGTGCTCTATAATCCTTCTACTCACTAACAACCCAACTAATCAGTAAGAGTCGTGGATTGAATAAACTCACAAAATTTGATGACTATGCCAGATCTAGTATGATGTGATCAAGGTAGCATCTCGAAACAATTTTCGACATCAGTAACACTTTACAGATAATACTCACCCTGACCAAGGGTTTACCAACCACAATCGACTAAAACCACACAGAATGTTCACCCCTATCTGATAGAAGATAATGGATTCTATTAGTGAACATATGCCTCCATACACCACTACTCGAAGACCACACAAAGAGCATTCTCACCTCTTACTCTGGATGATTCCACTCAATGGTAAATCTCTGACACCAATGCACAAGACAACTCTATTACCTCTGGTCAAAGGACCAAATACACAATCCAGAACCAACAATAACATATCATTAATCCTTAAAACCATGTGATCTGTCGCAAACGTCACATTCAATAAATGTTCTACTAACATCCACCCACATGTCTACTATCTACATCTCACGCAAGATGGCAAATGACACACCACCCAAACTCATTAGCATTTCATGTTAAATAATGGTAGTAGCACACTTGCATAATGGATAAATCATATTTTGTTTTTGATAAATCTCAGGACCAAAACTTGAAGAAATCCTAAACTAGAAATTTGTGTCATATCATTCTTAACTCTTAAGAATCATATCTCTACCAGAAAATCTAATGACTCATTCATAAATGAAACAGAAAATATGAACAAAGATATGATCTTATATATATATATATATATATATGATTATATATGTTACAAGATTACATCGTTGGTGCTAAACACCCACATCACATGTAGTGTAAATCTAGCATTTAGAGCACTAACACAAACGTAAATATATTATTTATTCTATTAAATATAAAAATATTATTTATTATATATATATATAATAAAAGGAATCGAGTTCGAGCGCCCCGACCCTAGCCCCCTACCTCGCACCCTGTTGGGGCAAAGTATGAGGCAAGGTACTAGGGTTCAGGTTTGCCCGCCCCAACTCATTGTTAACACAATTCACAACATGCCCTTTATTTATGTAAACTCAGGCTTTGTATGGTTTAAAATAGAAGCCTTAAGTTGATTTCATAAATTGAAAACTACACTTACTACTTGGGGATTCAAGTATTGTGTTTTATATGTCTTTTTATTCATTAAGCAATCTAATATGCATGTTCTCCATCTTTTGGTCTATGTGGGTGAGATACTAATCAGTGGTTTAGATTCTACAACTATTCAGGCTCTTATCTATCAACTTAACTTTCGATTTTTTCTTAAAATGTCTTAGGTCAATAGATTACTTTCTTGGTTTTGAGCCACTTTGAAATTCTTGTGATCTTTATTTAACTCAATCCAAATACATCAAAGATCTTTTGCTCTACTGTTGGTTTGCTAGATTGTAAAGCATGTGTTTCTCTAATTAGCAAAGGATTTCAAGTGATTTCATCTACTAGAATATCATTTTCATATCTTACTATATACAAGCAAACAATTGGATTTTTTAATATTTGTGTTACACGAAACCAAACATAGCCTTCGATGCGAACAAACTTAATTAGTCAATGTTTGGCTACACATACTCAAGCTGATTGGGTAGCCTAAAAGAGAATTCTAAGATATCTTAAAGGGACTATGCATATAGGTTTTATCTTTAAACCAACCTCTCACTAGACTTTGGAGATGCACACAGATGCAAATTATGCAGTAACTAGATGATAGACAATCCACAACAGGTTTTTGCCTATTTCTTGGAGAGAAATTCATCACCTGGAGTTCTAAAAAGCAATTTGTTGTGTCCAGGTGCAATGCTAAAGTAGAATATTGTGTTCCTGCTAGTGGCATGACTAAAATTTTATAGTTCAAGTCACCTTTTCAAGAATTGGGTTTCTTAATTTCAGGGTATCCAATTCTATGGTGTGATAACATGTTGACGATAATATAAGAACCTTGTTGAAAGTCCTAGTTTTCATTTTGTTCAATATCTTTACTACAAAACATGTGGAGATAGATGTTCATTTTGTTCCTTTTGAGCATCAATTGGTTAATCTTATCTAAAGGCCAAGTGTGGTCCAAGTTTCAATATCTTTACTACAACGTCTAAACCTGCTGGCCTCTCCAATTCAGTTTTTAGGGGGATATGATGTTAGGGATACAGGGAGAATATATATATATAAAAATTTCACTAGAATGATCCAACTAATACAGAAATAACCCACCCGATACAAGGATATCAATTCAAACCCATTACAGTACAAGAAACGTAAACTATATACTTAACCACTATTATAACAGCTAATATTAATGGCAACGTAAGCTTATAACAACAACAATAACAACAAATGAACAATAACAGATGTTACCAGACCAAAACTGTAGAGCAGAGACAACGGTTGAATAGCAGCACTTGTAGTTGGAGTGTGGAGGAGACAGGAACAAAAGTAGGTCGAGTCGCGCTTTGTGCTGTCCTGAAGACAGTTAGCGCCCTGCACCGGCGGCAAGCAGACTACGGCGACTGTCTCAGCAGGATGAAACGACCTCTCCGGTGAACGGCAGCCACGAACAACCGAAGCTAGCAGAACTCAAGATGGGCTCACTCTCAGTGATGAAAAACTCAAGAAAAATAAGCTCTTCCAATACTCAAAGAACTAAACTCGAATGAGAAACAAACTTGAGAAGAGAGAACACTTGAGAGCTTATTGAGAATGAAAACTTCACACTCAAAAATGTGCCAACACAACCCATATATATAGGCATCATCAAACTTGGAGACCAAGCTAATCAAAAAGTGCTTGGAGGCCAAGTATTTCTAGAAGAACTTGGGGGCCAAGTTGTTCTAGAACATCTTGGGGACCAAACAAGAAAAGATAAATAAAATTAAAAATAAAATCAGACACTTACTTTCAACATGTGAGAGTGTAAGACAGTCTTTGGTTGTGGCTTTCCAATTGGCAGAGATGCTTAGTAAATGGTTATAACGACCTGTCTTGTCAACTTACAGTTGGATAGCTAGCTATCGCATAAAAGCTGAGAAAATACTCATTTTCAATTCATTCAATTAGAAAGAATTTGGAAAACTCTTGACTCTCTCTCTCTCTCTCTCTCTCTCTCTCTCACACACACACACACACACACACACACATCTTTCTTTCTTCCTCTTCTTTATCAACTGGAGAATGTTGAACCTCTGTTTCTAATATAATTAAAATTCAATTAGATCTATCTTTTCATAATCTTAGATGATCTTAAATGTAGATTAAAGAGAAAATTTATACGTGTTAAGCAATCAACAAATGGCATAAAAGTCATCAAAAATTCTAAACAAAAAAAACTCAATCATGTAATGGGATTTAACTGTGAGGATGATGAAATTTTAAATCAAAACCCCAATTTTAATTGTTATAGCAAAAACTATTATTGATAAAAGGATATTGGGGACTTCAAGCTTGATGTCAATATGCTTTTTAAGTGTGGAAGATCCACAATAGTTACAGACAAGACAAGCATAATAGAATGTTGGCATCTAACAAAAGCAGAAACAAACTCTTCTTTTTCTTGTAGGTATATTTGAATTTAAAATTCTTCTGATGGTGGAGAAAACACGTATCGGGAATTTTAAAAGTCCCGATTAATATATATTTATTAATAATTATGCATTAAGAAAAAATACCCATCAAGCTAGTTAACCATAAAAGTGTTACTGTCGTACTGTACAGTGATGGTAAAGATGCCATTTTTTTTTTAACTTTAAATATTGATGTATTGTCATCTATCTTGCAGATGTGTTGGAAAAATTGACTAGCTAGCAAGATGGTGAATGGGTTCAACCTGAATAATAATAATTATTATTTGTTTATTTTTGCATTTCTTTACTTTTTTTAAAACCTGATTCTACTGTTGACCCTTGGCAATTTCCTCTTGCAAATTTGATATTTTATGTATAAAATAATTGTCAGTTGAGCTGGATTGATTCCATAAATACCATACAGTATTCAGGATAATAATAATACATGAAAAATGTATTATAAAAACATTAATCTTTGGAATAGAAAATTTTGAAAAAATTGTGTTCATTGGGATTGCCCTAAACTGCCGGCCTAAAACGTTAATCTTTGCCATAAGTATCATGCATTACGTAGCCATGCATGTCTATAAGCTAGATGTGAGCAGCTACCGTTCTCTTCATAGTTCTTACCCACAGGCAGTGGCTAAAATCTCTCTCTCTCTCTCTCGCTCTCTGTGCCATGGCTTCCACAGAAGCTGCAAGAACGGCAGCCGGAATTCTTGGTGAGACATGCCTTTGATCTTTACGAGCGTATATATATATATATATGTATATGCACATGCATGACATGGGGCTCTTGTCCTGTGAGAGTAAAACAAAAGCTCGACACTCTACAGTCTACAGAGACAATGGCCTATTAATTGATTAATTGCTGCTGGTTTCGCCACCTTTAATTTCTACTACGTACTACGTACTATAGTAGCATCCAATATCCATAATCCATCCATCAATTAATCTTCTTCATATTAATTACAATTTGCTTTCTTTTTAATTTGCCTCCAGGAAACATCACTGCCTTCCTCTTGTTCGCATCCCCACTGTAAGCAACCTCCACTTTCACTTTGTTAGTTTCTAGCTAAGATATAATTAAGATTAATACATACATATGATATATATATAAATGGTGGTTGGTGCAGGCCAACTATGGTGAGGATATGGAAGAGAGGGTCAGTAGAGCAGTACTCAGCAGCTCCATACTTGGCAACCATAGCCAACTGTGGCCTCTGGACGCTGTTCGGTCTGCCAAAGGTGCATCCCCACAGCCTGCTGGTGGTCACCATCAATGTGTTGGGCATGGCCATGGAGCTCTCCTATCTGTTTCTCTATCTCTATTATTCTGATCGCATAAAGAGATTGAAACTGATTCTCGTGCTGCTTGCGGAGATCATATTCACCGCCGGCTTTGGGGTAGCGGTTCTCACTACAGCTCATACAATCCGGCTGAGGTCCGCCATTATTGGAAGCGTGGCTGTGGCGGCTAGCGCGGTCATGTATGCTGCCCCTTTGTCTGTCATGGTTAGTCTCCTCCACCTCCAATTATATGCGCAACTCTCCCCAAGGGATGGCAATGGATTAGGGGTAGTACCCTCCCAAATAGGTGTCCTCTTTGATGGATACCCGCCGAATCCATCTCATTTGGTAATGACTGCCCATTATCCAATGCCATTGACATTCCTACTCTAAATAGGGAAGTCATACTATTCTCATAAATTTTTTTCCTTTTTCAGGTAAAGACATGTAATCATAACAATGAAATGGCTCCAAACTAAGTGTTATTTAATTAATTAACCTCTCTTTCCCTAGTAATGTGTGCGTGCTTAGTAGTTCATAAGAGGACCTCTCTCACCAAATTAAAGGCATCTCTGACCAAGATTTCTTGGTGCTTAGTTGTTTCATAAATTTATACAAATTTACCACTACCTTACTTATTCTTGTCACATTTTTTCTATTTAAAAATTCTTCATGGGATCATCTCAAATTCTTCCACAACTATGATCATGCATGCATGATTGTGAATGTTTCCTTTTCTTATTTTGGTAATAACTATTGGCATAACTTTATGATGTGTAAAATAAGGCCACATTCAATCATTATGAGAATCAGAACAAATGTGTCTGATTGGTTAAATTAAGTAATATGGTTGAGATTAATTAACTATAATTTGTGTACGTGATGCAGAGGTTAGTGGTGTCCACCAAAAGTGTGGAGTACATGCAATTCTCCATTGCCTTGGCTTCCCTTCTCAATGGCGTTTGTTGGATTGCTTATTCCCTCATTGGCACCTTTGACCCCTTTGTTCTTGTAATCTTTCTACCCCTTTCTCTCTCTCTCTCATATTATACATATATATATATATATATATGTATGTATGTATGTATGTATGTATGTATGTATGTATGTATGTATGTATGTATGTATGTATGTATGTATAATCGAATACTTTTCTATAATTTAGCTGTGAAAGCATAAAATTCAATTATAATTAGAGTCCACTTTACTAATGTAATGATAGCATAATTTGATTAGATGGAATTGGTTATATATGTGAATACTTTTTTTTAATTACTTTTATTCATGTTAAATTTGTTATACGACCCATTACATTTTATATCATCGTTAACAATTTTGTATTAAGTTTTTTTTTTTTTAATTTTCTTTGCCTATTTTATATTTTAATTTTGTCCTCTCACCAAACATATACATACATTGACTTTTGATCGTCTTGGAGTAAGTGGGGTCGTTTAGATTATTTTTAACTCTCAAATTAACTATCTAAAAATTTTAGGTCATATCTTATTTCATGCTGCATTTGAAGTGGGTACTAAGATAATAATATTTTCTAATTAATACACAATGTTTGTACAAATGATGCATTTGGATCGTAAACATAGCCTATATGTTTAAAACAGCATTACAAAAGCTAGTGGGCTTTCCATTGCAGGCCCCCAGTGGACTGGGTGCAGTGTTTGGGCTGGCCCAGATTATACTCAACGGCGCATACTATGAATCCAAGAAAAAAGATCATGGACCAACAGGCTAAAAGCAAGATGGGCTTGGCTAGCTCAAATGACTGTTTCAGGAGCATTCCGGAAAGATCAGCATATAACAATGCTCTTATGGAAACTGAGGCAGCTACATAATGAAAATGGGCTTCTCTCATGGGCTTGGGCCCAGGCCCACCTCTTGTATTTTTTTGTTGAAGTTGGCGATCAATAATCAAAAGGACTCCCTTTTATGGAGAGCAAAATATTTATTTATGTTGTAAATAATTAATATAATAATGAATAACCCACTCAAAACAATGATATCTCGACTGTATTGTATCTTTCAAGATGAATAATAATCCTAGCCGTCCATTGAAGGAAATGAACGACTGACTACAAATAAGGGATCCTTTGGGAGCTCAGTTGTGTCATTGAAAGTTAAAGGCATTATATTCCGTCTGCTTCAATCTCTTGTTTTACTTCCTTCATGTTCTAGAAAAATTTGTAGGGTAAATGATCCAAAAAATGTTGATATATATATATATATATATGTATGTGTGTGTTTTCTCTTTCAATTCTTATAAATTCACCCAAGAGAAAAGTAAAGTATACTCACTTGAAAACCTGCGGTGGTAGCGGCCATTACAAAGAAAAGAAAAGAAAACGGGGGGAAAATTTCTTCTGCACAAGTTGAATAGGCTTTTCACGAGCAAAATCTACAGACTAAAGCTTCACCTCTCCTTCAATCTAAACGCTATAGCAACAGTAGTAGATTGTGCTATAAATTAGGCTGCTGCTGCTGCTGCTATCATATGATGAAACCTAGTTCATCCCTCTACTCCCCTGAGCTCTCGCAGGAGCTCCCTAGATTGGCCATCCCATCTTGAACCAACAGCCTGATTATATTGCTGCCTGATGATCCCAGTACATCCAGGCACTCCTGTAGATCGGCGTCACAGGCTATCAAAACCCATTCATGATCATCATCAAGATACTTTATATCAAAGGTGCGCGTGTCTAGCTTCAGCCTCTTTGCCACTTCCTCCTTCAATCTCAGAATGCCAGCATCCACAGAGAGACGAAATCTTATGATATCTTCCCTGTATGATGCTTTTACGGTCACGGTCTTCACCTCTGGCCGAGCCAGAAAGTGTAGCTTACTGTCAGGAGGAGTGGCAGTAGCTTCTTTAGGAACCGATTCAGACTGCATTGTGTTCGTCCAACCACATTCCGGCCCTTCTGGGGCCCGTTCATCCAAGACAGCCCCCGCTGCAGGACACAGATTTCTCAAATCGTGCGAGCTTCCAGCATCCTCAATCAGCATTCCTCCAAATAGCTCTTGGGGTTGAGCTGTGACGGGAGCATCTGCAATTAAGAATGCGGCTGAGAGATTTAGTACTCCTGCCGGTTGGTATGCCAATTCAGGTGGGCTGCCAAAGTTCCTGCAATTTTCACGCACCGGAGAGACGACGGGACCATTTTGGGGGGAGTATTCGTTTCCAGTGCAGGGGCTATCCTGGCATGAACCATGAGAAAGAGTCGTCCCGGTGCTCTCCTCCCTTGAGTCACTGCCTGTTTTTGACCGACTGGAGCCTTCCCGCAACTCAGCTAGGAACCCATTTTGCTCATGAAGGACTTCCTCGTCCCCTGTTATCCCATATCCAGCTATTTGATTTGCCGTCTCCGCCTGTTTGTGACTTGCTGGCATATTAGGGATTGGTAAATCATTCCTTTCTACTAAAAGTTCTGATGGTCTAGAGCCAGCTGATTTGCGTTGATTGGATTCATTTAAACTGGCAGGCCACGAGATCGAACCAACATCGACAGGAAGTGAACTCGAGGCAAGTGATGTTAAAGTGAATGCCCCTTCAGCACCTTGTACGGATTCAATTACACGCTTTAGCTTTGAAAGGGAACGGTTTACCTTGTTGATCTTGCGGGATGGCCACCTAGAGATCCCGTGCTGCCTACATATGCGCTTCATTGTAGTAGGGCAAACTGTAAAAGTAACAACCTTGATAAGAACATTCCATTCTAGTTCCAACTGCAAAAACCAGATCATCTTTAATTTTATATATATATAGATACACACACACACACACACACACATATAAACACAAGTGAGAATAGAAAGAGCGAGCAAGATGAAGAACAACTCCAAATTAATAAGCATGCATACCGCCAAGACTCTTTGCAGCATCTTTAAGACTCCCAGCAAAATATTGTTGCAGAACCTCCAAACTGATTGTCTTCTCAGCTTTTCCACGTTTTCTCTCTGGTTTTTTGCTTTTGTCTTTATGCTCTGAACATGAAACAGCATTTAGGATGTCACCTGCACCACCATTCCCTTTATAGTTTATAGCATCAACTTCAGCAGTTAATAGTGGCTCCAGGGAATCAAGGTGCACCGCCTCTCCGTTCGGTAAAGAATCAGGGCTAGATTGGGATATTGCATTTTGCGGTGTTTGAACATGTTCAGGTCCTGAACCAAATTTCTCATCCGTGCAAGCTTTTATAAATTCAATGCATCTCTCCTCCTCTTCTAGCTCCTTACCAGATGCAACCCTAAGACTATGAAAATGCTGCTTCATAGTTACCAATAATGAGCCCAACAATATCTTTTGGTCTTTGTTGTCCCTGATGTTAGGAGGCAAAAAGAACTCCAGAATGTAGTTATCATTTCCAGTGTGACTGCTCTGTAAGCAGATCGCGAAAGAGCTAGTTAATCCAAACATGCGAGCATAATGAACCAAGGGGTACTCAGTTTTGCAGAACTTGGTAATATCTTCACAGAAACATGAGTTGAGGGATGCAAACGCCTGCCCAGAAACTCCTTGACCCTTTTGTAGGTGGTGCTCAGCACAGGCCTCCCTGAATCCCCACATGTGAGCATCTACAACATAAAAAGCTACATCTGTTGTGGACATGCAGACTTGTCCCATGCAGCTGCCATCAAAGCTACTACAGCTCTTCTTCAAACCACCCCCATATGTTAGAACATTGCGATGCCTGCACGGTACCCAGGTCTGTGCCAGAGGTAGCTTGTGCATTTCACATACCACTGTCAATATCTCCAATATTTCAGTCAGTGCATTTTGGCGACCTTCATTGCATATCTGGTTCACAAGCATATTAAGTACACATTATGAGAATAGAAAATAAAAAAGAGACTAGAACATATTTCCAGTAACAATTGTTGCTCACCTGCGTGTTTGGATGATCCAAGATGTCAGAACTTTTTAGATTTACTGCCTGCAGGGAAACTGAAAATATGTAAACTGAGGAATATTGAAAGGTTGTTATTAGATTTATTTACCAACAGTGTGAAGATAATGCCACATGGAAACATGCCCCATCTTATCAAGCCATGCCATATAACAGGTTATGTTTTCCCCAATCTATAATTAGCTTAATAGCGAATCAAATAATGCACGTCCGATCACGCACCACAATAAGCCAATATGTCCTCAACAAATCTAGTAATGAAAAAGATCAAAACTGCTGGTGTAAGCATTTCCATGCAAAGTTGATATGGCACCATAGAAACTGGTTGCAAAAGCAAAATTGAGTAAATAGAAACCAGTTACATGGGCACTTCTAACGGTACAGCCCAATAGAATCTGGTTGTATAAGCACTCCTACAGAAAGTTGGCACAGCAAAGTGTTAGAGATCAACGAGATATGCTATGGTGGATTCTTTCCTATTCTTTATTCTTTCATATGTTACCAATTGATTGTTGCTTCTGTTTATAGTTTATTTCCTTGTATATTTCAATATATTACTCTTGTAAGATCTTTCCTTTACTGTACATAATTTCCTAAGGTAGATTAGGAATCTTCTCTATTAGGCAGTTGCCTAATTAGCTTGTTAGACATGTATATGTGTAATCCCTACAATTGGAATAAAGGAAGATTGGATTATTCTTCACTCTTGTTAACATGGTATCAGAGCCTTAGGGTTCTATACTCGTTCCAATCGTTTTTTCCCAGCTGCTTGAAATCAAAATTATCTTTGATTCAAGTTCTATCGTTCTCGATTCTTTGATAACCGAATCATCCTTTGTTTCAATCGTCTCTTATAACCTAAAGCCATGACAGAAACCAGCGAATCTGGAAGAACCAACGAGGTCCCTACCTCGAGTAGTTCTAGTAGTGGGGGAGTCATTGGTGGTGAGTTGCAAAACATTCAAGCTGCATACCGTTTGAATGGAAAAAACTACCTTAAGTGGTCTCAGCTTATTAGGACGTTTCTGAAAGGCAAAGGGAAGCTAAGTGACTTGATTGGAACTGGTCCGAAGGAGAGCGATCCATCACACTTTGTAGGATGAAAAAGACTCGTTGATTATGTCTTGACTCTAGAATTCAATGGTTCTAGAAATCAGCGACACAATGATGTTTCTATCCACTGCCAAAGAGATTTGGGAGGCTGTAAAGATCACCTCCTCTAAGGTAAATGATGTTGCCCAGATTTATGAAATTAGGACTAAAGTAACTGCCACTAAACAAGGGACTCGGACAGTAACCGAGTATGCAAACTTGTTGCAAATCTTGTGGCAAGAATTGGAATGAAGTGTAGTGTGGGTGCTGATATTCATAAGAAGTGTGTGGAGAAGGAGAGAACTTATGATTTTCTGGCAGGCCTTAAGGTTGAATATGATGCAGTGAGGGTTCAAATTCTTGGTAAACCTAAGTTACGTTCATTAAAGGAAGCAATCTCAATAGTAAGGGCAGAGGAAGGCAAAAGAGGAGTAATGCTGGAAGAACAGCCAGTGGAAAACTCAGCCTTATTGACTCTAAAGGGTCATGGTCAGGAGAGGATAGCAAGGGTGGAAAGGAAGAATCTTGATCTGGCTAAAACTCTGAAAACCTATGGTGTACCTACTGCAAGAAGCCCAGGCATACAATTGGCAAATGCTGGAAATTTCACGATAAACCAGCTAAAGGAGGACAATCGAAAGGGCAAGCATATGCAGCAAACAGTCACCAAAATACAGAGGCGGCGGCTGCAGATCAATCTGATATGGTGGAATTAAAAAGGGAGGAGATAGAGAAGCTAAGAACCTTGTTGGGATCACTCGAGAAAGGCTCGGGTGGAAATGCAAGTTCATCAAACCTAGCATTTACAGGTATAACTTCTATCTCATTTAATTTATATGTTTCAGACAAGACCTTTGAACACTTTTGGATTCTTGACTCTGGAGCAACTGACCATATGACACCGTCTTTTACCAAGTTTTTGTCCTATAAACCATGCCCTAGTACCAAGAAAGTTGTTTTAGTCAATGGATCCTTAACCACAGTAGCAAGCCGAGGGGACATTTTCATTGACAATAACCTAATCCAAAGGGGTGTCTTGCATGTCCCCAAACTGTTTACAAATCTCATTCCCATTCAAAAGCTAACCCATGATGCTAATTGTTGTGCCATCTTCTATCCTTCCTATTGTGAATTTCAGGAAAAAGAATCGAGGAAGATGATTGGGCGTGCTAAAGTAAAGAATGGCCTATATCATCTAGAAGATCCTAGTGAAAAAAATAAGAGGGGATAGTGTTTTCCTACATCATTTTTAGCTAAATCTAATAAGGATGAACTTTGGCTTCATCATTTTCGTTTAAGGCATCCATCTTTTAGAGTTCTTCAAGTTATGTGTCCCTCTTTGTTCAGAGACTAGAAGCTAAGAACTTTCAATGTGATGTATGTGAATTTGCTAAATACAAGAGGGTTTCTTTTCCCCTCAATAATAGTAAGAGTTCTCATCCCTTTGATTTGATCCATAGTGACATATGGGGTCCCTCGCCATTTTCAAATTTATCCGAAACTAAATGGTTTGTTATAGTTGTTGATGATTGCACACAAGTGACTTGGATTTACCTTTTAAAGTCCAAATCAAAAGTATGCAACATCTTTTCCAATTTTTGCAATATGATTAAAAATCAATTTGGGATTGAAATTAAGAGAGTAAGGACAGACAATGCTAAGGACTTCTTTAATCAAACTCTGTCCAATTTCTTTCAAAATAAGGGTATAATTCATGAATCTTCATGTGTTTATACCCCCCAACAAAATGGGGTAGCTGAGAGGAAAAATTGTCGTATTCTAGCTGTCACAAGGGCCTTGCTATTCCAGAATAATGTCACAAGGGTCTTAATTTTTTTTGTTCATAACCACTCCACTCATAGGAGTAAACTAGATCCTAGATCCCTTAAGTGCATCTTTGTTGGATATTCTTCCACTCAAAAGGGATACAAATGCTTTCATCCTCCATCCAAACGCTTCTTTGTTTCAACTAATGTTAGTTTTGTGGAGGAACATTCATATTTCAGCAACTCCTATCCTAAGGGGGGAGACTGAATTTCTAGAAGAGTCTAATATGGACGTATCTCTTCCTACTCTTCATAAACATCCGTCAAATGATTCCTTAAAGGATTCTCTAAATGTGATTCACAAGGAAACACACCAACCTTATTCTAGTCCACTAAAGGTGTATTCCAGAAGAAAGACTATAATTCATAACCCTATGCATGTTGAATCATCAGAATCGAATATGGACTCTTGTAACCATAGCTCTGAACCTGTTCCTCTCCCAGTTCAGCCTATGTCACCTCCTAACCTAGCTACATCTGAATCTGAGCCAATTACTCATGAACAAGCTGCATGTATACCTGATGATTTGGATATTCCTATTGCCCTCAGGAAAGGGACCCGAGCTTGCACTAAACATCCTCTCCATCTGTTTCTTACTTATTCTCACTTGTCTCCTGCCCATAAAAGTTTCTTAACCAGCCTTGATTCCATTCCTATACCAAAGACCTTGTCTGAAGCATTAAATAATGAGAATTGGAAGAATGCAATGATGGTTAAGATGGCAGCCCTTGAAAAGAACCAAACTTGGAAGTTGGTTAACTTGCCTAAAGGAAAAAGAGCGATAGCATGTAAGTGGGTGTTTACTGTAAAATATAAATCCGTTGGGACTTTAGAAAAATACAAAGCAAGGCTGGTGGCTAAAGGGTATAGCCAAACATATGGGGTAGACTACCTATATACCTATGCTCCTGTAGCAAAGATGAACAATGTTCGAGTATTGCTATCATTGCCAGTTATGTATGACTGGCCTTTACATCAATTTGATGTAAAGAATGTTTTTTTACATGGGGAGTTGAAGGAATAAATTTACATGGACTCACCAGGGTTTGAGGTGAAAGCAAGAGGGGAGACTATTGTATGCAGACTGAAAAAGGCTCTCTATGGGCTGAAACAATCTCCTAGAACCTAGTTGGGGAGATTTGCAAAAGTTGTGCTTGGGTTAGGCTATAAGCAAAATCAAGGTGATCATACCTTATTTATTTCTCATTTAGTTTTAGGAAAAATAACAGCATTGTTGGTGTATGTTGATGACATTATTGTGACCGGGGATGACAAAAAGGTATAGATCGTTTAAGAGGTTGTCTAGCAAAAGAATTTGAGATCAAGGAGTTAGGGAAGTTAAAATACTTTTTGGGAATTGAAGTGGCTCGATCTAAAGAGGGGATATTCATTTCCCAGCATAAATATAGTGTTGGACCTTTTGGTTGAAACTGGACTGCTTGGCAACAAGGCAGTTGAGACACCCATTGAACCAAACCATAGGATCGGGATTGATACTGAAGCAAAGGCAATGGATAGAGGCTCATATCAACGGCTAGTAGAGAGACTCATTTATTTGTCTCACACTCAACCAGACATCGCCTATGCTGTAAGTGTAGCTAGCCAATTTATGCATGATCCTAAAGATAGTCACCTTAAAGTTGTCCACAGAATACTGTACTATCTTAAAGGGTCTCCTAGTAAAGGTGTTTTATTCAAAAATGGCAGCAACTTGTCACTGGAAGTGTTCACCAATGCTGATTATGCTGGGTCACTTATGGATAGGAGATCCACATCGGGCTATTGTACCTTCTTGGGTGGAAATCTTATTACTTAGCAGAATAAAAAACAAAGTGTGGTGGCACGGTCAAGTGCTGAGGCTGAGTTTAGATCAATGGCTTTAGGTATTTGTGAAGTCCTATGGCTAAAAATTCTCTTAACAGATTTGAAAGTTCAGTGGACAACGCCTATGCGCCTTTATTGTGACAACAAATATGCCATTAGCATAGCTCATAACCCAGTCCAGCTTGATAGGACCAAACATGTTGAGGTTGATAGACATTTCATCAAGGAAAAGCTTGAAAGTGGCCTAATTTGTACTTCTTTTATTCCTACCGGCAAACAGTTAGCGGATGTTCTCACTAAAGGCTTACTGAGTCCATGTTTCCACAAAATATTGAACAAAATGGGAATGCATGATATTCATTCACCATCTTGAGGGGAAGTGTTAGAGATCAACGAGATATGCTATGGTGGATTCTTTCATATGGTGGATTCTTTCATATTCTTTATTCTTGCATATGTTACCAATTGATTGATTGTTGTTTTGGTTTATAGTTTATTTCCTTGTATATTTCAGTAGATTACTCTTGTAAGATCTTTCCTTTACTATATATAATTTCCTAAGGTAGATTAGGTAGCTTCTCTAATCTTCTCTATTAGGCAGTTGCCTAATTAGCTTGTTAGACATGTATATATGTAATCCCTACGATTGGAATAAAAGAAGATTGGATTATTCTTCACTCTTGTTAACACAAAGTTTTGTGACATGAAAGAAAGTAGGAGTGTCCTCTACTCATTTAAGAGGAAAACACTAAGGCCCTGTTTCATTGGCCACATTTTCCATGGAAAATTGGAAAATGGCCATTTTCCACCCAAATTCCAAGTTTTGATGTGTTTGATTACCCAAATTTTCCATGGAGGGAATTGAAAGTAGGCGGCCAGCAAGAGAGGCAACGGAGCTAAAGAGTGAAAGAGCGAGAGAGAGACTCACTGAAGCTTGGCAGATCGAGCGGCGGTGGTGACAGCAGATCGACCAGCAGTGGCGAGATCGACAGCGGGGGAAGGAAGGGATGGTGGGAGCAGTGGCGGAGGAAGGGAGGGAGGGCTGGAGCGGCGACGTTGGGGGTCGACGGTGGTGCAGTGGCATTGGCAGTGGGGGTCTACGATGATGCAGCGGCACAGACGGCGAGAAGGGGAGAGAGAGAAAGAGAGAGAGAGACGGAGACGATAGCATTGGGGGGCGATGGAGGTGTAGCGGCGTTGGTGATGGGGGTCAACAGCAGTGTAGCAGCAAAGACGGCGGGAGAGAGAGAGGGGGGGTGAGAGACAGAGACGGCGATAACAAGTGTGGCAGGAGAGGGCGAGAGAGAAAGTGAGGGAGGGTGAGAGATTGAATATTTTCATAGAAAATAATTGCTATCAAACACTAAAAAGTTGAAAAAATATAACAATTTTTAGGTGAAAAATTAAACCAATCAAACACCTTCAATTGATATTTTCCCTGAAATTTAATTCTAGGGAATTCAATTGCCTAGAAAATTTTTTTTTTTTTTCCATGCAAATTTCATACTTGCAATCAAACGCACCCTAAGACTTTGAGCACATCCAAATTTCTTAAAACAATAAACAATAAAATCCTCATTTAGCAAAAAACAAAACAACAAATCCTCATTAAAATATCAATTGTTCTTATCATTGCTGACCAAACTCAGATGAGCAAGAGTCTAACAGAAATAGTCAATTGAATCATTATTACTCTGCTACGAATCATTTCCTCAGTTACACTGCTATATTACTTATCTTTCGGTTGTCAAATGAGTTACGGAAGAAATTTGGAATCTTGTAGCGGCAGTTCGTGCTAATAGAGTTACAGTTTTTTCCCTCTCTCATACTGTGTAGCTACTTTCTATTTCTTCTCTATGCATCTCCATTCTCACCATAGAAAATATAAAGATGTTTGCTCATTCAAGTTCTAATGAATACTCATTAGGACAGCGTTAAATCAGAACTAAGCCGTACAGATATAAATTGAAAAATTAAAATGAATGATACAATTTTTTTTTTTTTTTTTTTTGGGGGGGGGGGGTGTTGGGGTGGACCTATTAATTCATAACCCACACAATAATGGCAGAATATAACAGGAAGTAGAGTATGCATTTTGGAAAGGATTATGGAACCAACCTCAAGGGCTTTGCAGACTTTATCAACTTCAGGAGCATAGTGAATCTTCTGTGAGGTCATTATGAGCTCAAGTACGCCAATGCAGGACTGCCCAGAAGGTTCAAACACTGGCAATGCCAAGGTTCCTTGAACATTGTAGTGCAGAGCATGATTGAGCCGTGGGTACTCTTTACTAGAGTAGTACTGCACGTTTGGAGTCCATTCTGGCAACTTTTGCCGGAATACACGGCCTGGAAGCCCGAGGACTTCATCACTCTCCCCATCCACAGAAAACATATACTTCAGAGAGATCATTCTATAATGATGAAGTCCATTACTATGTGGGTCAAGAACAAAGGGTTGCCCAGAAGTTGTGAGAACATACCGACCCCTATCCTTCACAGGTGCCCAGACCTGAGCCAGAACATGCTGTTCGGTCGATTCTTTGAAATACCGAAGTGCCTGTGTCATCCGCTCCTTAACCAAAAAAGACACATCTGCGTAATCTAGTTGAGTGAATCCCAAAATTGGTGGCTGTAACTTTCTTTTGTCGCCGGTTCCAGCTCGACTTTCAATTGGATCAGGATATCCTGTATTACCCAAAAAATCATCAATTAGAAGCATATAATGAATCAGTGACAGATTGAGGAAAACAATACAACCGACTGAGGAAAGGGGGTAAATAAAGATCAAAGAATACAATTCCCAGTCGCAAAGAAAGTTGTTATTAGGTACTTCAATAAGACACATGAATTAAGAAGGGGAAAGATAACACCAAGTGCACATCACTATCAACACTCGGATAGAAAGAATATCAACACTCGGATAGAAAGAATAGTTTACAACTTAAATTGAAGATACATAAGGAGGTCAGAGAGAAAGGTATGGACAGAAATAGGATCCAGTAAGCAAATTTTATCCTTCCTCCGTTGGTTCCTAAGCATCCAAACACAGCTTAAGAAAGAGAGACAGAGAAAATCGATGCTTCCTAAGCTAAAACAGATATTCACAACCCATTCTTAGCGTTTCCCAATACAGCCGAATAAAAGAAAAAAAAAATTGAACATCTCGTCCGAAGAAATCGCCACAGAAATCAAAAAATTAACCAGATTAGATTGAAAAATAGTATCGACGGGTGAAATACAAAGCAAGGCAAAAAGACTGAGGCAGGAGTAGTTGAGATTGGACCTCCGGAGGGCGTTGACGGGGCATTTGCGGCGGGTTTGTCGTAGTGGTCGTCAGAAAAGGCCCAGAGAGGAGAGCAAGGCTGGTCGGAGGAGGAGAGGAAGAACGGCGAGGTAGGGTTGGCGGAGAAGATCTGGTCGAAGGACCAGGGAGCGTCGAGGTCGAGGTCGAGATCCATGAGGGAGTCCCGCTCCTCCGCAGCCGCAGGAGGAGCGGCGGGGGCGAGCAGCTCCCTTGCCTTAGGAGGGAAAGAGCAGCGGGTTTCCTCCTCGGGTTCGGACATTTTCTAGCTGGGAAGATTTAACCGGAAATTCAATTGCTGTTTGGGAGAGAGAGAGAGAGAGAGAGAAGTGATTCCGATCATTGAAATAGAAATAGAACTGGAATCCAAATACACAACAACTAGTTGGTTGCTGCATCTAAGAAAGAATAAAGAAATACCACTCACTGTCTCGTCTCTCCTTTCATTCCCTGCTCTCTCCTCCATCTTCTCCCCCAACGCCTCTTTTCATCTCATGGAGAACGGCAATGTGTCCGGTAAACTAGTAAAGTATTTAGATTTTCATATATAATATTAGCCTTCGAATCAGTGCAAGATTTACTAAAAAATTTAAATTTTATATAGATTAGTTTGAATGTTCTAACTTTAAATATATATAAATTATATTCGTATTTGAATTTATTCAAAAAATGTATAAGAGAAAGGCCACCTGTACTTGAAAATTAATTGGGCAAAATTCAAATACTCAAATAAATAAAAAAAAAAAACAACAACAATGATGTGATAATTAATATGAAAAAAATATTTATTTAAAAAATATAAAAGAATATTTTTTTCATCTTCTTTAAATAAATATTTTTCTCCATATGAACTATCACATTATCACTATTTATCTCTATTGAAGATGAATAACATGACTTTTTTAAAAATATTGAAATAGAAAACAAATATAAATACAAAACAAAAATTAAAAAAAAAATATTTTTTAACAAAATAAAAAATACAAAAAAATATATAAATAAAAAAAATATAAGGAATTTTTTATAAATATAATTTTTAATATAAAAAATTATAAAAATAATTATTTAATCTAAAAAAAATTAAAAATTTTGAATTAGAGTGGGTAAACCAAATTAGTTTGGGTAATGGAAATTGAGGGTTGCAAATGCAATGAAGTGCGTGCAATGCACAACGCCAAACGTCAGCATGTTTATGTGGGACAAATTCAAATTATTAATTTAATTAATAACACAAAAAGCCCTCTAATTATTATTTTGTTCATTCCTCTGGCCAACGGATCCCTTTTTTTATTAAGCAACTTGCTTCTATTAAATAAAATACAATTAACCTTCCCAAATGGCTAAATTTTTTATTTTGTATGAGTTTTACTCATTTAATCTTTAAGAATAAGTGACATTCTCCCTAATATACCCCCTAATAAATTTAGAGTGAACACAGTCTATAAACATTTAAAATTGGATATTTAGTAGGGATGGCAATACGAGTTGACAGGTCGTAATTGTGTCGTATTGAGACACACATATAACACGTATCAGGCTAACTTGAATATGATCCGTTTAATAATCGTGTCAAATCCCTTAAATCCGAACACGACACGTTTATTAAACGTGTAACACGACATGATTCGTTTAACCTATTTAACTAAACATGTCGTGTCACCTGTTAACTTGTTTAACCCGTTTAATTTAAACGGGTCGTGCTGTATCACCTATTAAACGTGTTATTTAGTTTTAAACATGTTATTTCATGTATAATCGTATTAACGTATTCAGATCAACCCACTAACTCTTTTAATTAAACGTGTCATTTCATATATAATCGTATTAACGTGTTCGGGTCAACCCGTTAACACGTTTAATTAAACGGATCATTACGTGTCTAAACGAGTTAGACAGGTTGACCCGCCTAAAATACGAAAATAATCATGTTATAAACGGATTAACCCGTTTATGACCCGAACCTGATTAACTCCGTGTCGTATCATGTTGTGTCCAAAATTGTCAGTCCCAATATTTAGTGCAGTTCATGCAAGATTTATCTTTCAATATTATTATTATTTTTTAGTTAAATATTATCTTTTAATAATAAATTTATCTTCTAAATTATTATATTGATTCAAATCTCGATATTCCATATAAAACTATAATAAGTGATTTACCACCTTATCTTCTCGAGGGCTTCCAAAAGGGTAAATTTTGTTAATTGCAATTACCAACTCCTGGGATTTCCATAACAATACACAATTAGACACCTCCCTACGTCCTAAGCCTGCTTTCATTGTCACGATCAACATTTAAAGTGATATTTTTATTATAAAAAAATTAACAAAAATTTGAAATAAGATAGATATTTTTGTGATTACGACAAAATTTGAGTAAATACTAAGTGCACGAATGTTATAACGACAAAATAAAGTAAATAATCGGTGTTATTGATAACGATGACAAAATTCTCTATGAAATTTGTTAAAAATGAATTAATTATTAAAATAAATAAAATTTTCCCTTCATTCTCTCAATTATCGTATGATGTGATGCTTCAATAAATATAATCACAACCCCCCTTTCTCTCTCTCTCTCTCTATATATATATATATATTATATTTAGCATTTATCAAAACTTGAAACTATTGTTATTGTTATCTAAATATAATAATAATTTTTTTTTTTATACGAGAGAGCATCTTGATCAAAATCTATAAATGATTTATAAGGAGTAGGTGATCTATGTGGAAGAAATCAGTTAAGGTCATGGGTAATCTTTTGCACGAGCTCTCCAGTATTTAGTTCAATCTTCGAATGAGTATATAAAATACAAAAATTAATTAAAATTATAGTCTAAACAAGATTGTAAATATATATTAGTTAGAGAAGAAGTCTCAGATTTATAAAAGGAAAAAAACTAACAAGTGGAGAAAGAGTTATAATTTTCGACAGGTATTTCAAGCTTTTTTCTAGATTTATAAACGAGAATATTAGAAATTCGTGAAAGTCTCCCAAATAATAGTGGCAGAATGATGCATAAATTTCTAAGATAATCTCTCAAAAACCTCAACAGAGACTCTTGGGTGAAGTCACTTAGTTGTTTCTTATTCTTAGTCATTCAATCTTGATCACTTAACTAATATTTTTCAAGTTTTTCAATCGTCCGATGATATCATACACCTCTGATTTATTTCTGTAAAACTTTTCTTTGAATAGATTTATTTCCGTGAATCTCTTTCTCATAGTGGGAAGGGGGAAGGGTATGAGGGGGGCACTAATCATTGTTTATGGGATTATTATTGAATGAAAAGATGTGGATAGAGAAGGAGATTAGGGTGGACTGCTGCTTAGCTTGGCTTGGCTTAAGAGTTGTTTATTCTCATAATAATAATCTCCCTTCTTCTTCAATCAATGTGATTTAATTTAATATATTATTATTAGTATTATTATTATCATGGGGTTGGGTCCTGCTCTCCTCTTCTTGACACAGTCCCTCTGTCTATTCTTCACCCCACTAGGCGCCTTAGCCACTGCTGCGCTTGCTTGCAACGGCTTTCGCACTGCCTTGTTTCAACTGGCTGGCCCACATAGTCTTCCGTACTGCCTTCCAACTAGACTTCTTCCGTGCTACTTCTGTGCGAGTGCGATTTTGTTCACCCTTTTAACGGGGTGAACATCACCCTCACAAAAATTGTGAGGGTAAAAAAGCAACAAAATGGTAATTAAAATTTTTATATCGTTTGGTTGCTTTTCTTCTCCTCACAGTTTTTGTGAGGGTGATGTTCACTCCCATTAAAGGGAGTGAACAAAATTACACTCTGTGCCACACCACCTCTTTTCTTTTTGTAATCCTTCTTCTATTTTATCTCTTCTTATTTTTATCTTCCGACTTCTTCTCCCTTTAATATTATTTTATAATATTCATTTTAAAATAAAAAAATTAAATTATGTGAATTGAAGATAAAGTCACGCTTTAAATAAGAAAAATAGCACCAACTTGAGATTGATAAAAATGGAAATGAAACTATAAAGAAAGAGAATGATGAAATGGGGGTAAAGGAGAGCAAACGCTCAATTTACTCGAATTAATTGAATCAAATTGATCGAACTTGTCAGTTCAATTCGATAACTTTTCTCTAAAGTTTAATTTTTGATTTTCTATTTGATTTTTTGATTGGAAAAACCAAACTAATCAACCCACCAAACTTTAAAATAATGTTGTTTTGATATTTATAAAATGACATTATTTGTTTATTTCGTGTGTTTTTTATTGATTACTTCGATTTGTTTGCGTTTATTCGATTTAATCGATTCAATTTGATTTATACGGATTGAATTTGATATTTTTTATTATTAATTAGTTCAGTTTTTCAGACTAATATGTCTGTTCGGTTCGATTCGATTTTACTCCTCGATTTGATTTAATCGGTTAATAGATTTCGATCAATTCGATGACCGAACCGATCGTTTGCACACCCTTAAATGGATGAACTTTAATAAATTATATTATATTTGATTATTTTCTAAGATTTATTATTAATTTTTAATTAATTAGTCGTAGTTGTAGATAATAAAATTTGTATTTATATTTATTTGAATATATTATGAAATTTATGTTTATTTTTAAATTAAATAACTATTTTTTATAATTTTTTATATTAAAAAATATTTTTACAAAAACTATTCTATATTTTTTATTTTATATTTTTAAAATATTATTTTTTAATTTTATTTTGTATCATATCCATTCCTCATTTTGATGTCCATACCAATTATATGGTCAACCCAACAAATTTTAGACTTAAAATCCATTCAATAATAAAAAAAATAATCAATATATTTAGAGTCTTATCCTCAATTTTTTTGTCCATATATAAAATTTACTGGAAATTACATAATTCAATATTGTAATTGAAATAATAAAAAATTTAGATGTATAATTAATTTAAAATTATATAATTTAATGATATAATTAAAATAATAAAAAATTAAATATTTAAATAAAAAATATACAAGTACAAAAAAATAAAATATAATATGTATTTAACCAATTATGTCCACTAACGGCTTCGCATCCAGCCAGAGTCGGTAGCAATCCACTTGATGTTTATACCCAATGCTAATGCTGCTGCGGCTGCAAGTGGATATGGTACTGCTGAGGCGTACTGTGTCTGCCACGTGGCTACATTCGAGCCAATTGAATCCGCCCAGCATCTCGAAATCGCCAACATATGCGAATGACGACGTGAGAGTGGTGGTCCACTGCTTTTCGGCCTCTGGATTTTCGGTGCTCCCTCGCTTTCATTGGACCACTGCTTTTCATTTACTAATTTAAAAGAAAATAAAATTTTCTTGTATGTTCGTGGATTAAAATATTAGTATATTTTAAATTATAAAAAAATAGAAATATTTCATTCAAATTATTAGCTCTACACACCAAATACATATATATAATTATTATACCAACTTTAATAATTACAATTATTGTTAAAATTAATATAAAAATATATTAACCATTTTGTTGTCTAAGACTATTATTTCATATTAAATATAATTGTCTTGTTAATAAATTACTATATTATTGCTCGGGATAGAGGAATGCCTTCTTCGAAAGAACTCTCTTGGAAGATGAGTTATAATAATTACTAAAGAAAAAGAATCTCAAAACAAATACGAAATCTCAAAATTATATCTGATAAATAAGAAATTACTTCTTCTTCCACAATAATAACCTTCTTATATAAGATGAAATCATATAATAACACTCAAATATTCATTTTTCAAATTAAAATAAAACATTATCTATCTAATAAGATAGCATTTTCTTTTGCAGAAATCTTGGGACTGAGTTGCGGGAGTCTCCGAGATGAGAGACTTCACATTTTTCTCCCAAAGATAGAATTTTCATATCTTAAGATAAAATTAAAATATTTTTTCAATCAAAATATATAGTGGTTAAGATAAACCTAGAAATTTTTTTAATATTTTTATCAAACTGTTTACTAAATTTTTTAAAATACACAGGAAGATATATGTGTTATTTTTTTTATCCATAATATCTAAAAAATAATTATCTTAAGATGGGGAGATAAACATATTTTATAATTATCTGTTGCCAGAGGACAACCACTGAGGGGCTCATAAGTGCGGTGGGCCTACTGGTCATCGAATGGCGATAGCTGAGAGCTAACCCGCAGGTGTGGGCCCCACGATGATGACACGATGTGTGTAACACCCCAAGAGCCCAGAGGAGAGTAGTATATATCGAGAATAAGTAAGGAAGGAAACAACACCAACTGGATACCTTTTGGGCTGAATGTAGGCAAATAACTCCCAAGTTAAGCGTGCTTGACCTGGGGTAATCCAGGAATGAGTGACCCCCCTGAGAAGTTCACATAGGCCTATCAAGGTAAATTGTCCCGGACCTTTCTATCGCTCGATGCGGGGTGTTACAAAAATGTGTGTCAACAAGTTTTAAGTATTATTTCATCATTTTATATTTCAAAATTCTATATGCCTTGTAAATTTTTTTGTGAATTGATATGAAAAAAAATGCACATAAAAAATGATAATGTTTATTTATAATTTAAATATATAAAAAAATTAGTTTGAAAATTTTAAATATATTGATGGTTATTATTTATATATATTGCCAAATGTAAAATTTTTAGCATTCAATATCAATAATTAATAAAGAATAACACAGTTAAAAAAATAAATGAGTAAGGGACACTGCAATTTATAGAGATTCGAGTCGTTCGGTAAACAAATGATCTACTTCTCTCTCTTTAAGTCTATTTACAGAAAAATATAGAAATATTTTAATAAATAATTTTTCGTTAACCATAGGGCCTAATCGATCGGGCCCATAAGGTCCCAACGGGCCAGGTAGGGTGGGGCCATGGGCCCAAATTATTTAGCCTCGCCCGGCCCTTCCATGGGGCCAGCCCATTTGAACAACGACAGGCTGGGCCCTTTTGACATCTTTACGAAGAGACAAGAGGTAAGGGGCTAGAAGTATAATAAAAAAAATAAGTACAAACGAGCCAGATTTTGTCGCTTCCCCGTTGATTAATGGTGTTAATTATTTAGGAATGAAAATATAAGAGTGAGTGTGATTAGACACAATGGATAACAAAGTGGAAGATTAATGGGGGTTTGGTCGAAGAAAAATTTTAGATTCTTGAAATTTATATTTTTTGAGAATATTATTAAAAATCTTAGATTTTCAATATTTATGTAATTTTATGTTTAATTAAATTTAAACATTTCTAGAAATATTGAGTATTCTTTTTTGGAAATATTATATTTTTATATTTAGTTTAAATGTAACATTCTTGAGAATTCATATTTTTTTTAATATTACCCTTATTTGATTTTTTGTTTAAAAATGATAAATTATTTCTAATATATAAAATATTGGGACCCACAACCTTTTAAGAAGTTAAAAAATGTTATTTTTTTATATATTATATATATGTGTGTATATATATATACATAACATATATTTGTAAGAAGTAAATTAATGACAAATATAATTATGAAATGATTATAAAGTTATAAGAGGGTAAGAGGTGTTTTAAATTTTTTATTTATTAAAAATTTTTCAAGTCTATGGAAATTCAAAATTCCCAACCCCCATGAAAATTTTTTTGTGAGAAAATTGATTAAAAATAAATCTTAAAAATGTTATTTTTTTCAAAAAAAAATTATATCAAATATAAGAATATAAATTTCTAGTCTAACATTCTAAAGAATTATAACCTAACATTCTAAAGTTATAACATTCTAACCTAACATTTTAAAGTTATATCAAATGCGCCTAAGGGTATGAGTTTAGGATTCGGGCCCATCAAGATTTGACCCAAATCCAAATCCAAATCCAAAGCAACTCAGGAGAGTGGTGAGACTATACGGGTAGTTCTAGAAAAGGTTCCCAATATATCTAAGTTAAGGGTATTGGCTGGCTTACTGTTGAATAAAATTGCCTCTTTTTTTTTTTTATTATTACTTTGTAGGTGTTTTTATATGTCAACGCTATCAGGTCCCAACCTCTTGGACTCGTGAGAATAATTGTTTTTGTGGGCCATATGTTATATTTTTGGATAGTGCCGTTCAAATGGATAAAATAAAATTATATTAAAATAAAATTTAAATATTTTTTAAATTAAAATATGGAATAACCAATATAAGTCTAAAAAGTATTTTAAAATTTTTATCAAATTATTTGTTAAATTTTTTGAAATACATTAAAAGACATATGTATTATTTTTTATTATTTGTAAGATCTAAGTAGGGGTGTGCATGGTGCGGTTTGGACGATTTATGAGGGATTTAATACGTCAAATCGCATATACGATTTGACATTAAACTAGACCGTACGGTCTGATTTGGTGTGCACAAACTGCATCAGACTACACCGCATTTTATGGTGGCATTTTCGCGGTTTGGTGCTTCTTTATTACTTGATTTGATGCTTCCTCTACTAACTTGTAAATTTTTAATTAAAACATAAAAATCAATACATAAAATCATAATTTTTAAAGTTTTATAATATCTTGGAGTTTAAAAGTAAAATAAGTTATAATCTAATAAAAAAATGCAAACTCAAAAGTTTAAAATCTACAACATAATCACATGTCCATAATATAAAAATAAAACAAAAATCTACAATATAATTCATGGCCAAGCAAGCATATATTTTTAATTTTTAAATTATTAGATATTTTTAATTTTTTTTATTAATATACTACTTGCCCGGTTTGATTTTAACCAAACCAAAAAAAACACAAATTGCAAACCAAATTGTTTTAGAATTTCCCAAACCATACCAAATCGCACCTCCAAAAAATTGCGCAATTTGGTGCGAGCAATTTCTACGATTTGACGATTTTTTTGCACACCCCTAGATCCAATATATACTTATCTGAAATGAAAAAGAGATAAATATATTTGAAAAATATCATATAAGAAATCATGTGATCTTTTTTTTAAGAGTTGTTAAATAAATTTTTTAACAAATATATTAAAAAATGATAAAAGTCTAGAATGCTTTTTATATTTTAATTTTTCTAATTTATATCTTATTTAACAAAAATTAGCTTGATAAACTGAGACAAAGTGTGGCCTAAGATAAGATGATTACCTTATTGGCATGATTTTAGTTGTGAACTCACTTGGCTTGAGAAGATAGTATATAGGATGGTTAGTTTGTTACTTTTCAAGTGTCATAACATTAAATAATTACTTCATATGTAGTGTGAACTCTCTAGAGCTAATTTGACTTGAAGAAATCTATCTATTTTGTATATAAAGACTTATTTGACATTTCAATGTGTAAGGTAGTCTATGTAGCGACTAGATCTTATCAGAACATAGGTCACGTAACAAAACTTAGTTCCCTACTCTCCTATCTGATCATATCAAAGGGGTTTTTGCAAAAAAATGTCACGTTTTTTAAATTTTTTTGTAAAAAATACAAAATTATAACAAAAACTAAATAGTCGTCTATATTTAATAATACAACATTTTTAGTTTTGTTTGAGAAAATTATTCATTAAGGGGGCATTTGTCAATCAAGATATGAGATGAAAAAGTCAAAATATCGGATGCATTTCGGATTTCTATCATTTCTAACATGTTTGTTAAGTTTCTCTGAAAATTTTTGAAAAAATTATTAATGATCCCTCATCTTGATCTTTCAAGATATGCTTATCTCTTATCCCCCTCAAGATAAGCATATTTTGGTCTTCATAGATAAGAAAGAAAAAGAAATTTGTGTCTTCTAGTGTATTTTAAAAAATTTAACAAACAGTTTGTGTAATATTCTAATATTTGGAGATAAATAATAGTTACTAATTTTGATGTTTGAAATCATTATTGAATATTTAGAGATTTTAGAAAATATATTTATTTATATGGTTTTGAGGAAATGAGTAATCAAGGTAAATAAAATATTATAAGTATTAATATGTTTATATATAAAATAAAATAATTAAAAAAAAAAAGAAAAGAAATTAAATGAAAGAAGTGATAGTAATTTGCAGCATATTGGCGTGCAAAGCGTTCTCAATTAAAATATATATACATAATACTATTATATAATTTATCAAGGGCATAATGTTTAATATACTAATATATGGATACATGTGATTAGTATACATATAACTAATGGCATCATATGTATAGGTTGGCGGGTATATATATATTTTATATAATAAGATAAAATAATTTTAATTAATATATTAACATTATAATAATATATTAGCATGAGAAATGGGCAGCCGTGGGTGCGCTGGGTTGTGGATTTGAAATTGTCCTCCATTCCAGTTTTGGACCAAGCTTCACGCACAAGTCTCCCCCATTTCAATCAATCAAGTGATTAGGATTTTGCTGTTTGACTTTAGAAGCTCAAATGATAGGCTAGGGAAGCGTGGAGCTTAGCTGTTAAGGCAAAGTTGAGGTATAAATAGAGAGCCAAACTCGGCCAAGGGCGGATTTGGGCACGAACCAAGCATTGTGAAAAGGAAAAACACAAAGAAAATAAGGAGGTGAAGAGGGAGGAACGGCCAGCAGCGCACCGGGGGAGAAGAAAATTGAAGGAGAAGTAGGGAAAAATCTTGTTAATTCGTATTTTAAGTAGTCAGGTAAGTTAAGTAAATTATTATTTGCATAGAGATATTAATTTTATACGGTTGAAATTAATTAGTTAGGGCCCGAGAACTCATTATTGACTTTAATTGTATTACTTCGCAGCGGGAGTGCGTAAAAGTCAAGAATCCACCATTTTCAGGCAAGCTCCTAACCCTCTCTTTGCGTTATTTATTTCCCGTAAAAGTCTTCGAGGTTTCTTATACTCTAAACCCTCCCTCACCTTGACTCGGTTCCACGCATCAATAACAATAATCCGCGTGGTAACCACTTAATGACTTTTATTTTATTAATGAGTTTATTGTTGATGGAATGAGCTAAGCAATGGCGTCATGATATCTTTCGTTTCACCCGTCACGGAGCCTCGTATCGCGCTTCTTTCCTTGGGAATGATGCCGAACCCATTGGGATTAGGTTCTTAGAGAAATTGGTTATGGTTAGAATTAGGAGAATGTGTTAAAGAGTTTATTATATATGTTGAGATGGTTTTATGTGAATGAAAAGTAATGAGAAAGGTATTACGATGTTATGTGGTTATGTACATGAAGAGTTATGAGTTATGGAGAAATGTTATGTAAAGCTAAGCTGGGAAGATATAAAGTCAATAGTGTCAGTAAGTGTGTCTAAGGGTATGGGTACAAAGCCACTGACTGTCGATCGTGGGTCGTGGCAGTTGATGGCTGGATGTATGGGCGTCAGTCATCAGTTGTTACGATAAGCGCTAGACGGGCCAGAAGAGCTGGTACTCCAGATTCCCGCCTTGGTTTGTGCATTTCATGATGTGTGTGCTACAAGGGGCTGGGTTGCATTCACGAGAGGACATGCTTTGTGTGTGATGGGATGTATGAGCATTTGCATGACCTGATTGGTCTAAGAACCAATTTGGGTATCCTAGGTAAGCATATGCATTTAGAACATGTCGCATGTGTGAATTCTTATGTGTGGGCGTAGCAGGGCCTGATGCTTGGTTTATGGGGGCCTTGTCATCATGTTTATGCTACAGAGGCCCTTGCATTTCCTACGTGTTGCATTGCATGATTTTATTGTTACTGTTATTCTGGACGGGAGTACCGTGCCAGGTGTCGGGAGAACCGACTCATGTGAGCTTCGGCTCGGCTTAGATATTAGCTCGGGGTTGGCCCGAGGGAGCTTCGGCTCGGCTTAGATATTAGCTCGGGGTTGGCCCGAGGGAAGACCAAGATCGCGGAAGTATATGATTATGTGATGTATGACATGAAGAATGTATGAGAGTATGATGGGTATCAGGAAGAGCATGTAACGAGTATCAAGAAAAAGAAAATGGTTGAATGTCAGGAAAAGCCGACCGTGTCAGGAAAAGGCTGGTCTAAGAGAATGATGATATGGTAGCCTATGTTAGGCTACGACAGGTTTGTATGCAGGACCTGGGTGCCAATGTGTGACTTATGTGGGCCCCTGGCTCCTTATGTGCAGTTAATTTTATGTTATGCATGTAGAAGTAAAGTACGTATAGCTCATGACATGGCGTGATTGCATGGGCATGGGTTGCATGGGGTGTCAAGGGAAGAGTCCTACCTTTAACCTTCAGCCTTTCTTTCATGAGCTTGCTGAGTCTCGCGACTCATGTTGTTTTACATCATTCCAGGTACGTTCATCGAGGTCGGGTTCAGTTCGACGTGTCATGGTAGCAAGTGCAGAGCTCTCCCGAAACTAGATCCTGGGTATTATTGTGCCTTTGTCAAAGTCAATGTTTACATTTTTAAGATTGTCGTATGTTATGTAAGCCCAGGTGGGGCCAAGTGATGAATGAATTTGTAAGAAGGATTATGAGATGTGAAATGATAAAAAAGAATATGATTTTAATAAGGTTTTGTTCGGTATCATTTTAGTAATGACCCTCTCACGGATCCTCTTGGTGCACGGGGGCTCCGGGAGGCGGGCCGTTACAAGTTTAGGAAGAGCATGTAACGAGTATCAAGAAAAAGAAAATGGTTGAATGTCAGGAAAAGCCGACCGTGTCAGGAAAAGGCTGGTCTAAGAGAATGATGATATGGTAGCCTATGTTAGGCTACGACAGGTTTGTATGCAGGACCTGGGTGCCAATGTGTGACTTATGTGGGCCCCTGGCTCCTTATGTGCAGTTAATTTTATGTTATGCTTGTAGAAGTAAAGTACGTATAGCTCATGACATGGCGTGATTGCATTGGCATGGGTTGCATGGGGTGTCAAGGGAAGAGTCCTATCTTAAACCCTCAGCCTTTCTTTCATGAGCTTGCTGAGTCTCGCGACTCATGTTTGCTTTACATCATTCCAGGTAAGAGTATTCCCGAGATAGCAGGTACGTTCAGCGAGGTTTGGGTCCAGGCCGTCGTGTCAAGGTAGCAAGTGCAGAGCTCTCCCGAAACTAGATCCTGGGTGTCATCGTGTCTTTGATAAGGTTAATGTTTTTGTTTTCGGAGTTTGTTGTATGTTATGTAAGCCCAGGTGGGCCAAAGTGATGAATGATTTTGTAAAACTGATTATGAGATGTGGAATGATAAAAAGAATATGATTTTAACAAGGATTTTACATGAGTTGTAGTTGTGTTTTGTTCTGTATCATTTTAGTAATGACCCTCTCACGGATCCTCTTGGTGCACAGGGGCTCCGGGAGGCGGGCCGTTACAGTTTGGTATCAGAGCAAGTTAAGGGTTAAGGGAGGTGACTCTGCACACATAGGTTGGTCGGGTGAGACTAGGCTTTACATCATGGATTTTCGTGAGGTTATTGTGACGAGATTTAAGATTAGGGTTGAATGTTGTCGTGGTATTGAATCCTTGTGTATATGGGATGTGCAGGAAAGATGAGTGCCCGGAGAGGAAGGCCACCTATTCGCAGGCAGGGTCAAGGACGAGTCGTACCTGCACCAGAGACTTCGGGAGAGCCAAATGGAGATTGGCGTCAAGAGATGGCAGAAGTGCGTGGTACCTTAGCGGGAATGATGAGAACAATAGAAAGACTTGCAGCAAATCAAGCTAGGCAGGAACCCGCCGGTCAAGAGACCGGGCGAAACCCCATTGGCAACGATGAGGAACAGACCCCAGCTTCCGAGGCTCATAGAAACGGGGGCAATGATAATGCAAATGGCCAGCTACTTAAGAACTTTATGGCAAACCACCCTCCAGAGTTCTGCGGTGGTGTTGATGCGATTACGGCTGAGAATTGGATGATGGCCATGGAAAAGCACCTTCGGGCAATTGGATGTACGGATATGCAAAAGGTACGGTTAGCTACATTTCTCTTGAGAGGAGACGCTGAACGCTGGTGGGAAACTGCTCGTCAGCGATTTGGAAACCGAGAGCCTTTGTGGCCAGAATTTCAAACGGCCTTTAATGAGCGTTTCTTTCCCGATTGGGTACGGGAACAGAAGACATACGAGTTCATCGAACTCGAGCAGGGAGATAGAACGGTAGCACAATATGAGGCTGAGTTTACCTCTTTAGCTCGGTTCGCTCCAGGTCTGGTATCTTCAGAGGACATGAAAGCGGTAAAGTTTCAAAGGGGCCTCCGAGCGGAAATCCGGTATGCTTTGGCTGGAGTAAGGATCCCAGACTTTTCGACTGTCATACAGCGGGCCTATGCCATAGAAAGGGACCAAAATGAATTCAAGAATCGCCAAGCATCCCGGAAGGGAACAGAGTTCTCACAAGGACCCAGTGGAAGTAAGAAAAGAAAGGGAGACGAGCGGGTGGATGGCAATGTGGTAAGTCATCTGGTATGTAGTAATTGTGGGAAGAAGCATGGGGGAACCTGTCGTTTTGGTAGCAATGAATGTTATGTATGCGGGCAAGTGGGGCATCAACAACAAAATTGCCCTCAGCGTCGAGGGGCAACGAACTTCACTAAAGATGCAGGTTTAACATGTTTCCGATGTGGACAGAAAGGGCACCGGGCAAGTAGTTGCCCGCAAGCCCCTCAACCTTGGTATGGTGGTCAAGGACCGAGGTTTGACCAAAGACCTCCACCATCTGGATTGCAAGGAGGAGCCGCTCGGCAACCAATGGTGTCGCCAGCACCACAAGAGGCAACACATAACAAGTCCTATGGTCGGGGACGAGCATTCGCTCTCACAACAACCAATGGCGAAAAAGGAAAAGAGAAAGAAATCGTGTAAAGAGATAAATGGGCATATATGATATGTATAAACCTCTCTAACTTAGTTTGTTTTGGCATTGCTCGTTATGTACGTGTACGAAAATATATCAGGCACTGTATATGTAAAATAGGTATATGTGAATGAAATGGGAGTTTGTTTTGTGATAAGTTTGGTAGTTGACTCGATCAACATGACATGAAATGAACTCGACATGGACAAAACCTAGGAAGTAACCCATGGAGCGAGATGCCTGGTGGGATACTGGAAAATGATGATATGGAATGTCCTAGAAGTGATGTTGAGTAAATTCATGAGAGTTACAAGCGTGTCTTGAGAAAATGGATTGAGCGCGAATTTCGAGGACGAAATTCTATTAAGGAGGGGAGAATTGTAATATTCTAATATTTGGAGATAAATAATAGTTACTAATTTTGATGTTTGAAATCATTATTGAATATTTAGAGATTTTAGAAAATATATTTATTTATATGGTTTTGAGGAAATGAGTAATCAAGGTAAATAAAATATTATAAGTATTAATATGTTTATATATAAAATAAAATAATTAAAAAAAAAGAAAAGAAATTAAATGAAAGAAGTGATAGTAATTTGCAGCATATTGGCGTGCAAAGCGTTCTCAATTAAAATATATATACATAATACTATTATATAATTTATCAAGGGCATAATGTTTAATATACTAATATATGGATACATGTGATTAGTATACATATAACTAATGGCATCATATGTATAGGTTGGCGGGTATATATATATTTTATATAATAAGATAAAATAATTTTAATTAATATATTAACATTATAATAATATATTAGCATGAGAAATGGGCAGCCGTGGGTGCGCTGGGTTGTGGATTTGAAATTGTCCTCCATTCCAGTTTTGGACCAAGCTTCACGCACAAGTCTCCCCCATTTCAATCAATCAAGTGATTAGGATTTTGCTGTTTGACTTTAGAAGCTCAAATGATAGGCTAGGGAAGCGTGGAGCTTAGCTGTTAAGGCAAAGTTGAGGTATAAATAGAGAGCCAAACTCGGCCAAGGGCGGATTTGGGCACGAACCAAGCATTGTGAAAAGGAAAAACACAAAGAAAATAAGGAGGTGAAGAGGGAGGAACGGCCAGCAGCGCACCGGGGGAGAAGAAAATTGAAGGAGAAGTAGGGAAAAATCTTGTTAATTCGTATTTTAAGTAGTCAGGTAAGTTAAGTAAATTATTATTTGCATAGAGATATTAATTTTATACGGTTGAAATTAATTAGTTAGGGCCCGAGAACTCATTATTGACTTTAATTGTATTACTTCGCAGCGGGAGTGCGTAAAAGTCAAGAATCCACCATTTTCAGGCAAGCTCCTAACCCTCTCTTTGCGTTATTTATTTCCCGTAAAAGTCTTCGAGGTTTCTTATACTCTAAACCCTCCCTCACCTTGACTCGGTTCCACGCATCAATAACAATAATCCGCGTGGTAACCACTTAATGACTTTTATTTTATTAATGAGTTTATTGTTGATGGAATGAGCTAAGCAATGGCGTCATGATATCTTTCGTTTCACCCGTCACGGAGCCTCGTATCGCGCTTCTTTCCTTGGGAATGATGCCGAACCCATTGGGATTAGGTTCTTAGAGAAATTGGTTATGGTTAGAATTAGGAGAATGTGTTAAAGAGTTTATTATATATGTTGAGATGGTTTTATGTGAATGAAAAGTAATGAGAAAGGTATTACGATGTTATGTGGTTATGTACATGAAGAGTTATGAGTTATGGAGAAATGTTATGTAAAGCTAAGCTGGGAAGATATAAAGTCAATAGTGTCAGTAAGTGTGTCTAAGGGTATGGGTACAAAGCCACTGACTGTCGATCGTGGGTCGTGGCAGTTGATGGCTGGATGTATGGGCGTCAGTCATCAGTTGTTACGATAAGCGCTAGACGGGCCAGAAGAGCTGGTACTCCAGATTCCCGCCTTGGTTTGTGCATTTCATGATGTGTGTGCTACAAGGGGCTGGGTTGCATTCACGAGAGGACATGCTTTGTGTGTGATGGGATGTATGAGCATTTGCATGACCTGATTGGTCTAAGAACCAATTTGGGTATCCTAGGTAAGCATATGCATTTAGAACATGTCGCATGTGTGAATTCTTATGTGTGGGCGTAGCAGGGCCTGATGCTTGGTTTATGGGGGCCTTGTCATCATGTTTATGCTACAGAGGCCCTTGCATTTCCTACGTGTTGCATTGCATGATTTTATTGTTACTGTTATTCTGGACGGGAGTACCGTGCCAGGTGTCGGGAGAACCGACTCATGTGAGCTTCGGCTCGGCTTAGATATTAGCTCGGGGTTGGCCCGAGGGAGCTTCGGCTCGGCTTAGATATTAGCTCGGGGTTGGCCCGAGGGAAGACCAAGATCGCGGAAGTATATGATTATGTGATGTATGACATGAAGAATGTATGAGAGTATGATGGGTATCAGGAAGAGCATGTAACGAGTATCAAGAAAAAGAAAATGGTTGAATGTCAGGAAAAGCCGACCGTGTCAGGAAAAGGCTGGTCTAAGAGAATGATGATATGGTAGCCTATGTTAGGCTACGACAGGTTTGTATGCAGGACCTGGGTGCCAATGTGTGACTTATGTGGGCCCCTGGCTCCTTATGTGCAGTTAATTTTATGTTATGCTTGTAGAAGTAAAGTACGTATAGCTCATGACATGGCGTGATTGCATTGGCATGGGTTGCATGGGGTGTCAAGGGAAGAGTCCTATCTTAAACCCTCAGCCTTTCTTTCATGAGCTTGCTGAGTCTCGCGACTCATGTTTGCTTTACATCATTCCAGGTAAGAGTATTCCCGAGATAGCAGGTACGTTCAGCGAGGTTTGGGTCCAGGCCGTCGTGTCAAGGTAGCAAGTGCAGAGCTCTCCCGAAACTAGATCCTGGGTGTCATCGTGTCTTTGATAAGGTTAATGTTTTTGTTTTCGGAGTTTGTTGTATGTTATGTAAGCCCAGGTGGGCCAAAGTGATGAATGATTTTGTAAAACTGATTATGAGATGTGGAATGATAAAAAGAATATGATTTTAACAAGGATTTTACATGAGTTGTAGTTGTGTTTTGTTCTGTATCATTTTAGTAATGACCCTCTCACGGATCCTCTTGGTGCACAGGGGCTCCGGGAGGCGGGCCGTTACAGTTTGATAAAAATCTTGTAATGCTTTCCAGTCTTATCTTAATCATTCTATATCTTGATTTAGAATGTATTTCAATCTTATCTTAATATTTTTTATCTTACTCATTTTAACAAACGCTCCCTAAACAAAAAAAAGAATTGACCATTCAACCCCTAATTACTTGGTGCCATCAATGGATGAAATTTTTAATAAATTAAAAGTTAGTGTAATCCATTTCATCTAACTAATTAAATGATAATAAACAAAAGAGAAGTCGGCATTAAAGGAGCATGAACTTTGATGATGGGTGCTTGACAACAACCACAAAACAAGCCATATATATATGTGACAAAACCTTTGGCAAAAGGCCGTGAAGTCAACCAAGATTAACAAATTAATCAAAATTATTATTAATTAATCCTATGTTTAAAGCAAGCCCAATGATATTACTACTATTATTATATAAGTTCATGATGTGGATTGCATTTGTGGTATATTTTATGTTTACATGTCACCCAACACAACTTAGTTTATTTGTGTTATAAAAGATACGAAAAATATTTTTTGGACACTTTATATTAATATTGACAGTTATGTTTTATATTTATATCTTTAAATTATGTGTCGTATCAATGTACATGTATTATTATAAGTGTTAAATTTAAATATCCAAATAACGTTTTGCCAAGTAGCATGAGCCTGGATAAATAAATATAGAATTAGGCATTTAGCTGGCCTGATTTTGTGCACTTGTATATATGAATTGTTAATGTTAAATTTAAATTTGACTGTAATTGAGTTTATTAATTTGATCATGATTATAATTTTGAATTTAAGTGTTATTACGATATTGTCAAATTTGATTTTGAGTAGAATTTATCTAATTCGAAGAAATATTTTCATAAATCATTTTTTAATCATAATATGATTTTTTGTGTACATTTATAAATTGTTTTAGATTTATAAATAGACTAATGTATACCCGTACCTAAAGGCACGGTGTAAATAATATTAAAATTAAAATATAGTTATAATTTATATATATTATATTATAATAATTTTGTTTATATAAAAAATAAATAAGAAATAAACATATAATATTGCAAATCAAAATATAAAAGTAAAAAAAAAAATTGTAAACACTGAACAAAAAACAAAAATTAAAGTTATTGCATACTTGTTAGTAAAAATTTGATAGTTATTGTATACTTGTTAGTAAAAGTTATTGTATACTTATTAGTAAGAGTTTGTATACTTGTTAGTAAAAAAAGAAATTAATGTTGTTCATATCATTATTTGAATAAAGTTTGATAGTAAACATTGTCTTTGATCATCATCAAATAAAGAGGTTTTTATTTCTTTTGGAATTAAATCATTCATATTTAAAAAAATTAAATTCTAAATGTCAATTTCTTAAATTATACATATTTTAAAAAATTAAAACTTATACTATTAGTGTTTTTTTATTTAAAAATTTTCAAATGTTATAGTCGGTCATTTTTTTTAAAAAAATTAAGTATTGATATTTAGAATATTTAATTGATACTTAAAATTAAGTATTAATTTTTTACAAAAATTAAAATTAAAAAAATTAGAGAGTCCCGATCATCGCTGGTCGGGGGCTATAAGGGCTCGACCAATGGCGGTCGGGGACCTTTGGAGCCCCTGACCGTTGCTGGTTCGAGGCTCCAAGGGCCCCCGAAAGCGACCGGTCGGGGGCTCGAGGATCCTCTAACCCTATCAAGGGTTCAACGAATCCCCCATCACCGTCGATCGGGGGCGATGGGTCAGCTGTTGGTGATCACGCGAGTGTATATATATAGATATATGTGCCTATGTGTGCATATATGTATGTGTGTGTTTGGGGGCAATGGCGACCACCAACCGCGATGAAAGCAAGAAGGTGGCTGCAAATATGGGTGATGTAATGAATAACTATCAAGTATTCCAAATAAAACTAACCCAGCACATTGAAAATACAATGGGACATTCCCAAACACATCCATAAGCAAAAACAGAGAGAAAGGAGAAGAGATGGAAAGTCATGCAATTGATACCAAGTTGTGTAAATTCAGTGTGAAATATGTGCAGTAAATAAGACTACTTACCTATAATCTCACTGAGGGGGTGGCGGCGATCGGCGGAAAGTGGGTCGACGGCGGGTCTAGGCCTAGAGGGGGCGGCGACGAACAACGGAAAAGGGGGGGCGACGATGATGATTCTGGGCTGAGAGGGGGTGGCGGCAAACGGCAGAGGGGGCACAACGATGGCAGGGCTAGTCCAAGAGAAGGTGGCGGCGAGCAACGAAAAGGGAGAGGCAACAACATTGGGGCTGGGCCTAGAGGGGGTTGCGGTGAATGGCGAAGGAGGGGCGACGACGACAACGGGGTTGGGCCGGGAGGAGGTCTAGTGAACAATGGAGGGAAGGGCGATGACAGCCAGTGGGGCGACAGAAGGGACCGAAAATGGCGTGGGTGGATGTGTGTGTGTGTGTGTGTGTGTGTGTGTGTGTGTGTGTGTGTGTGTGTGTGTGTGTGTGTGTGTGTGAGTGAGAGAGAGAGAGAGAGAGAGAGAGTGAGGAAGTGGAAGTAAGGGAAAAATAAGGTAAGACATTTTTTGAACCCTTCTCATTGCCCTTACAGAGCTATTTCCTAAACTTTCTTTTCACTTCCATCAATCACTTTTAAATTTTTAATTATTAATTTATCCATTAATCTCAGCCATTGAAATAGATTTAAAATTCATCTCAACCATACAAATGAAATATATCTCTAATACATTTTATATATTTTTAAAAACCCTTCTCCTTTATTATATAGATATTGCTATGAAGTGATTGTGTATGTTTTTCTTTTTATGGTTAATTAGGTTGCTCAATTTTGTTGTTTCGACTAAGTTGTTTTTGGTAATAAATTCAAAATGTCTTCAGAATGGAGCAATTTGTTAAATCAAGTAGTAGTGCAACAAAGTCATACCTAATTGATCCTTGTCTTTTTGAATCCCACCCATTTCTCTCTCTCTGGGTGCATGATTAATTTTTTCAAAAGACTAAACATAACCCATACTTGCATCAATGTATACAAAACCTATTGATAGCAAAAAATCAAGTAGCAGTGCAACAAAGAAAAAAAAAATCTAGCCACGTAAAAGGGGAAATCCCATGACACTGTTCTGTTTACAGAAAAATTCTGAAGTTAATATAAATTAAACAGATTGGAAGCCAGAAATGGAAAAATAGAAAGAAAATAACTTTCAACGCATTCAAAAGACCTCATATCTCTCTTATAAATCACATCATCTATGAAGTTAATTAGCACCTAAAACATATCCCTTACCATTAAATAAGGCTAGTTATTTTCTTTTAAATTTATAGAATGCCCTCCCTCCTATTTCTTCATTTTCTCTTTATTTAAAAATTTTAAAACCCAACTGAATCTTAACCAACGCCAACGGATTTCAAATCAAAAACCCACAACATCTGGGTTTCATGAAAAAGCCCAAGTCCCATGGAACCTAGACATATTTTGGGTCCAGTGAAAAGAGGGGCCATGAAAGAAGATGAGTTCACTGAAAGGAGAGGCCATGAAAGAAGCAAATCGAGAAGAGTCTTTGTGTTGGAAGGGGAAAGGGGAGGGGGGGCACCTACATTCAAGATTTAAGGCCATTCGCATCACCGCATAAAAATTCCAAGCAAGCAAAATCAAAGCATATCGCATTAATAACTCAAATATTGAGTCGAAGTGCCCAAGATAACTAACCACATGTTGATAGAAAACTAAGTTAAAACACTACGTCTCTTCTGTAAAATTTCTTAAGCTGACCCATATGTTTTTTCATTATTATGGTTGTGGATTGTAAAGGAATCATTTACATTTCTTTGGCCCATATTATGCTCTCATGATTATGTTTCCATAATCATACTTACTGATTGAGTTGTAAAGTGGCAAACGTATGTACGTTCTTGATGGAAGAACGTTGTATAAATCTATTATTTTGATCCCTAAGCTTATCATCCCTTCTCTTTATCATACACCATCACTTAGGGTGTTTGAGAGCTTGGAAGAGCCAATACCAGAGCTGAAGAAAAACTGCAATGGCTGGAGGTCACTTTCGTTTATTTTCTACATTGATCTAAATGTTATTTTAGTGTTTGTAGTATGTTAGATCATTTATGTATATCTAACAGTTGGTATCAGAGCACTATTTGCCTCTGCCTTGACACTTTAAGTATTCTGAAAATTTTTCCAGCATTCTAAAAATTTTTCCAACAAGATTTTATATTGGAGTTTTGATTAGATCTACACGATTATGACATATTTTGATGATTCAAGTTTAGAAATCTTTGAGAAGTTGATTTGTGAGCATTCTGCAATTTAAATCATCAATTTTTATGGCTGAATTAGTGAGATTTAACTGAGTCTTCAAAACGGGTTGAAGCTGGGTCAAAATGACTCAGCTGAAAGTTGAAGATGACACTGTTCAATAGTGTCAAGGATTGCTGGGCCTATTTTCATCGGTTGTTATTTAATTTCATGGGTTTTTATTTAATTAAATAAGTTTGGGCCTATTTTCATGGGTTGTTATTTTAATTAAATGGATTTGGGTCTGTTTTCATGGGTTCATGTTTTAATTTAACAATTGAGACTATTAGGCTTGCTCTATTATTGGGCCTATTTAATTCATGGACCATTTAATGTTTTAAATATTGGGCTGCACGTTTAACCTATTATTAGGCCTGCAAAATTGAGAATAGTTGCTGGCCCATTTATGTTAAAAAAATAATAATAATAAATAAATAAATAAATTTGTATTTATTTAGTTCAATTATTTGCATAAATTAATTTATTATGTCCATATTAATTTATGAAAAATATTGAATGAGTTCATAAATTAGTAATATGTGCATAATATTATGATTTAATTATGCAATATTATTTTTTATGCATGAGATAACATATTATGCATAGTTAAATCATGCAATTTAGATTATTTGCATAAAATTTAGTTTTATGCAAAATATTTGAATGTCTAGTGATCCATATAATTTTAATTAATTAAGGATTAGCCACAGCACCCTTAATTATTTAAAATTATATATTACGTTTATTTGGGATCACATGAAGATTCATAGACATTAATTGTAATTAATTATACTTAATATAATAAATTTTATCCTACAAGAACTTTTATTATATTTATATAATTAATTAGGATAAAATATCAAATTATTCTCATAATATTCCCACAGGAATTATGAGTTAGTATATAATTTGATGATTTTATCATAAAGTTTATTTTGATAGAATTGATGTACTCATAAATCTTGAATTTAGTACATATTTTGATAATTCTATCATAAGAAACACATTAATCTGCTTGAATTAAAAATTTAGCCCATAGACAATTTTTATGTCATTAGATTCATTCATGTATGATTTACATTGGTAAAACATACAATTTATTTAATTAGACCTCAAATTTTTGACATAAGCATTTATGATATTTATGCAACTCCATAACTTACTAATTTCTCTGATATTCGTTGCGATATTCTTGAATTAACGGGTGATAACTTAAATATATGGAAAGAGATAATTCTTCTCGGATGGACATTGATTATGTTATTAGGAAAAACGAGTCACCAGCAATCATTGATACTTGCAGTGTAGCGAACATCGCGCTTTATGAGCGATGGGCGCGATCTAATCGCCTTAGTGTGATGTTCATTAAGACTAAAATTTTGGCTAGTATACATGGTTCTGTCGATCAGCATGAAAAGGTTTGGGACTTGCTGAAAGCCATTGATGATGAATTCATTACTTCAGATAAGGCACTAGCAAACATCTTAATTATGAAGTTTTCATCCTTAAGGCTCACCAGCGTGAAATGTGTGCATGAGCACATCATGCAGATGAGGGACATTGTGGCTCAACTTAAGAAACTCGAGGTTACAATGTTTGATTCATTTCTGGTGCACTATATCCTAAACACTCTCCCATCACAATACGGGTCATTCAAAATCTCATACAACACTCATAAGGATAAGTGGTCTATTAATGAATTAATGACCATGTGTGTTCAAGAGGAAGGTATGCTTGTGATGGAGCATGGTGAAAGCGCAATGCTGATTACAACACGAGAAAAAGACAAATCTCATGCCCATCAGAAAGGGAAGGGTAAAATACCACCCCAGACTGATATTAAGAAGGAGTCCAAGTGTTTCTTCTGTAAGAAGAAGGGACACATGAATAAAGACTACGCTAAATTCAAGAAATGACTTGAGGATAAAGGTAATCCAACCTCGTTTGTTTGTTATGAATCTAATATGGTTAATGTTAATATTAACACCTGGTGGATTGACTCTGGCTCTACAATCTATATTGCAAACTCCTTGCAGGGTATGTAAAACCTAAGGAAACCAGTGGGAAGTGAGCAAAGCATCTTATTCGGAAACAAGATGGGCTCACATATGGAGGCTATAGGGACGTGTGTTTTAACTTTAAGTGGTGGTTTTCTTTTAAAATTAGATAGGACCTTCTATGTTCCAAGTTTTTCACGAAACTTGATTTCAATTTCCAGACTTGTGGCTTTCGGATATTCCTTAAAATTTTTAGACACATCATTTAGTTTGTTTTATAACTTTGATTGTGTTGGGAATGGTATTTTGTCTGATGGTCTTTATCGTATTAATTTACAAGACAATACCACTTACAGTTCAATGCATGTTCATACTGGTACTAAAAGGTGTATTATTAACAAGGACTCATCTATATTATGGCATCGAAGATTAGGACATATCTCCATAGAGAGAATTAAGAGATTAATAAAAGATGGGGTACTTAATACTCTAGATTTTACTGATTTTGAAACATGTGTGGACTGCATTAAGGGAAAGCAGACCAACAAGTCCAAGAAAGGTGCGAATAGGAGTTCAGGCATATTAGAAATCATACATACTGATATATGTAGTCCAGACATGAACTCACATGGTCATAAATATTTCATCACATTTATTGATAATTACTCATGATATATGTATCTCTACTTGCTTCATAATAAAAGCGAAGCATTAGATGCATTTAAGATCTTTAAAGCTGAAGTAGAAAAACAATGTGGGAAACAAATTAAAATCGTGAGATCAGATAGGGGTGGAGAATATTATGGTAGATACACTAATGATGGATAAGTATCTGGTCCGTTCGCTAAATTTCTTCAAGAGCATGGAATAGTTGCTCAATACACCATGCCTAGTTCACCAAACCAGAATGGTGTGGTAGAAAGAAGAAATTGAACATTATTGGATATGGTGCGAAGTATGCTTAGTAGCTCCAATCTTCCTAAATCTTTGTGAACTGAAGCACTAAAAACGGCTGTGTATAAATTAAATCGGATTCCAACCAAAGTTGTTCCAAAAACACCATTTGAATTATGGAAAAGTTGGAAACTGAGTTTACGACATATGCGCATTTGGGGATACCTGTCTGAAGTAAGAATTTATAATCAACAAGAGAAGAAGTTGGACCTGATGACCATTAGTGGGCTTTTCATTGGATATGTCGAAAGGTCTAAAGGATACAGATTTTATTATCCATCTCACAGTACTAGGATTGTGGAATCAAGAAATGCCAAGTTTCTTGAGAATGACTTGATCAGTGGGAGCGATCATATCATGAATGATATTCCAGAACATGATCATTCAGAATTACAACCTTCCACCTCAAATGATAGATTGGTTATAGTTCACAACACCCCTCAAGTTCCAACTGGTGTTGAACAACCAATCAATGAAGTTCCACAAACTACTAACAACATTCTAGTGGATCAAGTAGTTCAGGAATTACTAGCACCTCCTGAACAGCCAGTTGAATCACAAGCTTCTCAAGAAGATATTGATACAACATTAAGGAGATCTACTAGAACTAAAAGGTCAACAATACCTAGTGATTATGTAGTGTACCTACAAGAATCTGACTACAGCATTGAAACCAGAAATGATCCTGAATTATTTTCACAGGCCATGAGTTGCAAAGAGTTAGAATTATGGTATAATGTCATGAAGGAAGAGATGAGTTATATGAAGAGTAACGGAGTCTGGGATCTTGTTGAGTTACCTCATGATGTAAAAGCCATTGGCTGTAAATGGGTCTTTAAGACTAAGAAGGACTCATTAGGCAATATTGAGAGATATAAGGCAAGACTCGTTGCTAAGGGATTCACTCAGAAGGAAGGAATTGATTACACAAAGACCTTTTCTCCTATATCTAAGAAAGATTCCTTGAGTATTATTTTAGCGATAGTAGCTCATTTTAACCTTGAGTTACAACAAATGGATGTGAAAACGGTTTTTTTCAATGGAGATCTGGAGGATGAGGTTTATATGAAACAACCTGAAGGATTCCCCTCTAGTGATGGTGAGCATTTGGTTTGTAAACTCAAAAAATTCATAAACAGCCTAAAACAAGCGTCCCATCAATGGTATTTTAAATTCCATGAGGAAATTTCTTCATTCGGATTTGTTGAAAACCCCATGGATAAATGAATATACCAAAAGGTCAGTGGGAGTAAGATTTGTTTTCTTGTTTTATAGGTGGATGATATTTTGCTTGCAACCAATGATAAAGGTTTGCTACATGAGGTAAAGCAATTCCTCTCTGAAAATTTTAATATGAAAGATATGGGTGAGGCATCTTATGTCATTGGCATCAAGATCCATGGAGATAGATTTCAAGGCATCTTGGGTCTATCTCAGGAAACCTATATCAATAAAGTTTTAGAGAGATTTTGGATGGAGAATTGCTCACCAAGTATAGCTCCCATTATGAAGGGTGATAGGTTTAATTTGAACCTATCACCCTTCAAGAACGATTTTGAAAGGGAACAAATGAAGAACATTTCATATGCTTCTGTTGTTGGAAGCCTGATGTATGCTCAAGTCTGCACAAGGCCTGACATTGCATTTGTTGTGGGAATGTTAGGACGATATCAGAGTAATCCAGGTATGGACCACTGGAGAGCTGCAAAGAAAGTACTGAGGTACCTTCAAAGGACCAAGGACTACATGCTTATGTATAGACAAACAGATAATTTGGAAATGATTGGCTACTCAGATTCTGACTTTGTTGGCTACGTTGATTCTCGTAAATCAACATCAGGATACATTTTTATGATGGCTAGTGGAGCTGTATCATGGAGGAGTGCCAAGCAGATCTTAACTGCCATTTCCACTATGAAAGCCGAGTTCATCTCTTGTTTTGAGGCTACTTCACACGGTGTATGGATCAAGAGTTTCATATCTAGGCTTAAGATTATGGATTCCATTTCTAAGCCATTAAGAGTTTTCTATGACAATTCAGTTATTGTCTTTATAGCTAAGAATATCAAAAGTGAAAGTCAAAGTAAACACATCGACATTAAGTACTTAGCCGTAAGAGAATGTGTTAAAGAAAAGAAAGTGGTCATTGAACACGTTAGTACTGAGTTGATGATTGCTTATCCTTTGACTAAAGGCATGCCACCATTGAAATTTAAGGGTCATGTTGACAAAATGGGACTTGATTCCACTATGTAATTGTATACATTTGGTATATAGATGAAACTCTTATTTATTGTAATGTTTTCTCATATTCATGTGCACCTTAATTTATTTGAGAAAACGCATCTATATAGGACTAAGAATGAATATAAGGTTTATTCATTAAGTAATGTTGCCACATGAAGTATAATTCTTGAGAAACTGAATGCATTGTAGTACATGGAAGGTAATACTCATTATTAGAGGACTTACCGTCATGATTCATGTATTTATTTCTTAAGAAGCGACAATCAATAAGATTACATTAAGGCATCAGATTAAACATTTGGACCAAGTGGGAGAATGTAAAGTTCCTTAAGCTAGCCCATATGTTTTTTCATTATTATGGTTGTGGGTTGTAAAGAAATTATTTACATTTCTTTGGCTCATATTCTGCTCTCATGATTATGTTTCCATAATGATACTTACTGATTGAGTTGTAAAGTGGCAAACGTATGTACGTTCTTGATGGAAGAACGTTGTATAAATCTATGGTTTTGGTCCCTAAGCTTTTCATCTCTTCTCTTTATCATATACCATCACTTAGGGTGTTTGAGAGCTTAGAAGAGCCAATACTAGAACTGAAGAAAAACTGCAATGGCTGGAGGTAACTTTCGTTTATTTTTTGCATTGATCTAAATGTTATTTTGGTGTTTATAGCATGTTAGATCATTTATGTATATCTAACATCTTTCACTTCCACTTCAAAACTTGATCTACTTAAGTCAAAAGGAAAAATAGCTTCAAAAGAGCAAAAAAGATGAAAATCCAAACATTCCACTCGTCCATAAATCATGCAAAAATCACATCTTCTTAAGTTCACTTCCTACCTCGGGTGGTCTTAGCAGCCTACCTGTCTATTATTCTTCTTCACGCCTGATTTGGCAACCTTAAGGCTCCTATGCACAACACTCAACCTTGCAAGTGCTGCATTCTTCAAATCAGGCCTGTAATAGTTATCATCCACCTGTAATAAATTATATGGTAAAAAAGTGAGGATTCTTCTCGAAGTTAATATAACTAAAATTACCCAAATGCAAAATTAGAAGAAAAAAAAATAATGAAAACAGAAGGTAAAATGGTAAGTCTTTGTAAAGAAAGTTAAATCTCGAGTTGCAATGTAATCCACGGGCAAAAAAAAAGAAGAAGGGCGAGGGGTCAAACACCAAACATTAACTACACTTTAGCTTAGCACCAGAATTCTATTCTATTATATTTTTGATGAGATATTAGAACTAAAAATGCAATGGGATAATTTATCATATTTACATAGTAGATTAAATGCTACTAACATTAGAGCTACGCATAAATAAAGCACTAAAAGATACATTGGAGACCAGATAGGGTTCTTCTCAAAAGTAGAAGCAAATTACTGCAGAGAAAATTCGGAGGGAATGTCCAAATTGTCTCTTTTAACAGCAAAATAAACTGACAGTACATTAGAACAACGCTATTCTTTCTCAAAACAGAATAAAGCAATCTCGCAAAAGCGCTATTCTTTCTCAAATTGCTGCATGAAAATTACACAATTTCAGTTTGGTAGCTTTAGGGCTGGCAATAAGCCGAGCTACCCGTGAGCTGGCTCAAAACTCGACTCGATAATTGGCTCAATAAGCTAGCTCGTGATACAAATGAGTCAAATTTGAGCTCAAATATTTGCCTCATTTAGTAAATGAGCCGAGGTTGAACTACTATTACCTCGACTCATTTGACTCACGAGCCAGCTCGATATACTTATATATATATTAATTTTATAAATTTATTAAATAAAAAAATATTTATTACTTAATACTCAATAATATAAATATATAGTTAATAATTTTATAAATATATTATTTAAATATATATTATATATATCATATATTATTTAAATATATATATATATATACATAAAAGTAAGGTGATAGTTTCGAGCTAAGCCGAGCCAACTTGTAGTCATCATCGACCCGAGCTTGAGCTACAAAAATCAGCTCATATCGAGCTCGAGCCGAGCTATGATCCAAGCTAAAATCAATCGAACTGAGCTCAAGCTAGGCCTAGCTCAGCTCAACTCGGCTTATTGCCAGCCCTAGGCAGCCTAACAAAAGCGAGAAACGACCCAAAAGTAGAGGCTTGAGACCATTTCATCATCAAACACCCGATTTCACCAAAGAAAACCCCAACCAACTAAACCCAAAACCTTTTTAAGCATTAAAAAAAAAAAACCTAGAAGCTCAAGGAGCTATATGCTTGCCATCAGAGCTGGAAAACAAAGCAAAATAAGAAATAATCGAAATAGACCCACCAAAGCCGCAGCTCGCGATCATGCATTTACAGCTTGCTTATGCCCCTATGTTCAACAAACAGATCATGGACCAATCAAGAGGGTCCAAATAAATGATAATCAAAGCGGTGAAATTAAAAAATCCTCCTTAGTTCTATTTCTGCATCTTCAACTTAGCACAGAATGGAGAGATAGAGTGGTGTATATACATACACACGCACACACACAAAATATACACAGCAAACATCACAAACACACACACGCCATCGCACACACCTATATATATAGATATATATACACACATACACATAATATATACATAGATACACGCAGAACACACGCACATAACACACATACAAAAAAGGTAAAAGAAATAAATATTTTCAATAAAAACGATCGCACAACAGTTACACGCACACACACTAAATACATACACACAAAATACACACGCACACACAGCATAATGTACACAAATTGACTACAGCGCACACACAAAATACAAAATATAGTGCACACAGAATGTACACAAAATACACACGCACACATATACATACACATACATGCGCGCGCGCACAACAAAATGTAAATATACGCACATATACATAGACGCGCACAAACACACAAAATACGGAGGCGATGGAGCTGGAGGCATACAGGCGAAGGCGATGGAGTTGGAGGCGACGGGGCAGTGAGGAGGTGGCAATGGAGGTTGAGGAGATGGAGAGTTTCAGGCGGGTCGGCTACGATGGAGAGCTGCCCGCTGCTACCTGTGATGACGACAATAGGCGGTGGGGCGACGACGGGCAATTTCAGTGTGGGTGGGTAGGAGGGAAAGAGAGAGGCAGTGAGTGAGGGAGGCGGGTGGGTAGGAGAAAGAGAGGGAAAGTAGGACAAAAAGAGAGAAACAGTTGATCTGAGCCGTAGAGAGAGAGGAAGAGAGAGAGAGGGGAAGTGACTGGGCGGGAAAAAAATGATCTGATCCATTGATTTGTAAAAATTAATCTAAGCCATTGAAATATAGACATTTTCAAAAATTATTGTGTTTTATTATATAGATGTCCAATATTCTAAAATTAGTTGAAATTATATTACTATTATTATATTAATTTCATCATACTGATATTTTAATTATTTCTACCCATAACTAGTGATAAACCCATAGGAGAGTTTAATTTAAAAATAAAATATTAAACTTGTAATTTTAAATATTTCTAACAGAATTGATAATTATAATTTTTTTTCTTTTTATACTCAGTCTTTTATCAAAATTTAAGTTTAATTAATTATTCGTTATTTAATATGCTAATGGATAACACTTTTAATTTAATGTACCGTCATTTAATATGTTAAAGAATAATTAACACATTAAGTAGGTCATTTGACAAAATATTTATAAATTTTTTAATTTATTATATTATATTATTATAAATAAATATTATAAAATTTATAATATATCCACTTAAAGACATTCGTTATTTTCTACTTATTATATTATAAATATAAATTAAAATTTTTATATGTAAGTAGGAATAAGTTTTTGAATAATAAAAAAATTTTAAAAATATGAATTTTAATTTCTTCCATAGTCTTAAAAATGCGATACCTTAAATATTAATTAGTATTGAAAAATCCAAACATTTGACAACCTTCAATATTTTTTTTATGAATTTGTTAAGATATCACATTTTCAAGAGTATCATATAATTATTGAAGTAAAATTAATAATTAATTAATCACTACCTTTGATTTAATGTAAGTTTTTGAGGAAAAAAGTTCACCATTGATTGACACTTGGCAAAATATTTTGCCTGCCTATCCTATTTTAATATTAGATATATATAGAATAAAGATAAGATTTTAAATAAATGAATAATTTTTTATAATTTAACTAATAGTTCAAGTTGTCTATTAATATTTCTCATAAATCCCATGCAAATTTAATATACATTTTAGCGGCAAAAACAGACTGGCAGATTTTTTGGAGTGAAAAAAAATTGTAAACTATTCTACTTAATATAATATATTATATATTATATAAAGATAATATTTTATTTAATGGATAATTTTCTGTGACTTAATCAATACTTTATGTGTCTATATTCATATTCCTCATAAATAAACAAGTATTTATTTTTGATTGATTAATGGATAAATTAAATATTTAATATTTACATAATAATGTATTGAAAAACCATGATTAGGATTGAAAAACTCATGTATTTAAAATCAATTATTAATTTTATAGTAATTAGTACTTATTATTTCAAAGCAATTGAAAATTTTAAATTATTAATGCAAATTACTAAATGCAAATTATTAATATAATAAGTACTAAATGCAAATTATTAATGCAAGTTTAGGGGGAAATTTTTTTTTTTAGACTATCCTACTTTTATATATATAAAGATATTATATATTATTATATTATATAAATATAATATTTTATTTAATTGATAATTTTCTATGACTTAATCAATACTTTAAGTATCTATTCATATTCCTCATAAATAGTATTTATTTTTGATTGATTGACAGATTAATTAAATATTTAATATTTACATAATAATATATTGGAAAACCCATGATTAGTATTGAAAAACTCATGTATTTAAAATTTATTATTAATTTTACATTAATTAATACTTATTATTTCAAAGTAATTGAAAATTTTAAATTATTAATGTAATAAGTACTAAATGCAAATTATTAATGCAAGTTTTGGGGGGAAATGTTTTTTTGTAGACTATCCTACTTTTATATATATAAAGATTTTTTTCAATTTGAATTTTTCACGTTAGATTTTGTGTTTGTGTGTGTGATTAATGGTTTAATTGTGATTTGTTTTTGATTTAATTTCGTAACAAACTGGTATCATGGTTGTCGATGTTCAGATTTAGCCGACCCTGATTCGTAGGCCCACAGTGAATAATTAAGCCCAAATGCAAAGAGAAGGAATCAAGTGAAAGCAAAGACAGGAAAATTTTACGTGGTTCAGCCAGAACGATGCCTACTCCACTATTGTTCTCTGGGCATTCCGGTAAAGTCACAATATATTATTATGGTTGTGTCCCTCCTTTTACAATGGCGTTTTTTACCCCTATTTATAGCGAGGGGCCTTTACAATTGCATAAAATATAAAAATATAAAGATAATATAATGGGAGACAAGTTATCCTTATCATCTGCATAAAACTAAGAGTGGGTTCCTCATTACGAGGGATCTAACTTGCTTTAGGTAAAGTAAGTGGGTTCTTGCCTCCGGTTATTCAGCAGTAATGTTGTTATGTGAGCTGAATAGTTTGACCGGCAAGCTGAACTGTTGGTCAACGAGCTGGAGGGATCGCTGGGAGCTCGTTGGGTATATCATTGAGAGCTCGCTGGAAACATTATTGGGTGCTCGCTAGGATTTGCGACCTGAGCTCGAATTTCAGCGATGCGTGAGCTTGCTCTGACGAGCTCGGCTTGTTGAGTCTACTAAGCTTTAGGCGATTGGGCTGACCTACTAGACTGAGTGTAGCCCACTTAGCTCTTTCTGGGAAATATCCATAACATAAGCCCTCCTAGCTCGTAGTGCGATCTTCGGACTAGGAGCTAGTACAAGCTATTTGAAGCGGGTTTTGCGAGCTGCCAATCCGTTTGTCAGACCTTTGCCCAATCGAGCTCGGAGTTTAAGTGAGACTTCGACAAGATTACCCTTGAATCAATCTTTAGGATGTAATTTAAGATGAGCTCCAGGAAGCTTCTACACATCGAGATAACCTCAAGAGTATGACTTGAAAAAAAGTCTTCAAAATATAAACTCGAAATGATTCTACCGAATATAAGTTAAGAAATACCCAATAAATTCCTAGCTCGTGACTTAGCACATTTGCAATAGCTCATCATTGATCAACGTAATAAAATATGTGTCCAATAGGTCACAAATAACCATATGTAGGAAAATCAAGGCAGATCGTAATGAACACGCCCTAACGAAATAATACATGAGTCATATTGAAAGCCTTGCCAAGATATATATCCGGGTAGATCGTGTTGCGATCTCAGCTAACATACCATAGCTTTCATTTAGCTGACTTGAAATCCAAATAAATGCCAACTCGCATGCTTGAAATAGCTCGTTACTCACGGACATAATAATTAATATGCATTCAGCTGTAATGGCAAGATAATAATGATTCATTTGCGAGATGATAATCAAATCGATCCGAGTCTCAGCTGATGCGTCATAGAGAGATGATATATCTAGATCATATCAGAAATCCTGCCAAGATATATGTCCAGGTAGATCGCGGTGCGATCCCAGCTAACATACCATGGTTTTGTGCAAGTTTAACGAGCTGACACTATAAGAAAAATCAGTTTTAATGACGGGTTTAGTGATGGAAAGCCGTCACAAAAGTGGTTTAGTGACGGTTTGAAATTATCGTCACAAAATTGCGACGGGACAACTATTTTCGTCTCAAATCAGTGACGAGATGGTGTATCTTGTTGCAAATCAGCGACGGATAGGTCGTCCCGTCACTGTACAGTGACAAGATCCAGCGTCCCGTCACAAAACAACAATGGGATAAAGCTCCCGTCGCATTTCTGCGATGGGACTGACGCCCCGTTGTAGGTCTGCGACGGGAACTGACACCCCATCGCAGTTCTGCGATGAGATATGTCAGCCCCGTCGCAGATTGCCGTTTAAAATTGGTCCCCCTCCCTGCATCCCCACTCCGAACGAGCCCCCATTCACACCATTTCACCCCCTCTCTTTCTCTCTCTCTCTCTCTCACTGTTTTCCCTTCTTTGTTCTTCTCAGCGGTTGCTATCTCTCAACTTTGTGACTATAAGCACCCCCGCCCGGATATCCCAACCACCTGGACTACCCGAACGGGAGCGCCTACGGAAAGAGAAAGAAGGAAAACACAAGACAGAAACCACCCTGCATGCATAAACAAAAATTAAAACAACGGAAGCAATGCTATATATACATGCATGCACTATGGGTACCCCGCTAGCACAACGGTCACAAGATAAATAAATATAAATAAACTCATGTGTCGACATACACGAGACACGAGAAACAACCTGGCACAGTCAAAAATAATAGAATAAATGCTACTCAGACATCAGAGTTAACGGAGACTGACAGGACTGCCTGTACACCATACCGACTCTGCTGATGGACGCTGACTCCCTTGTCTGGACCCATACTGCCACTACCTGGAATGATGAAAAAACAAAGTGAGTCGAGAAACTCAGTAAGCATAAGGAAAAAAAGGCTGAAGGCTGTATAGAACCAATAAGCTCTCTCCCAGAACACCAACCCCCAAGTACACACAAGCCATGAGATGCTACAACACAATAGTATAGCAAAATAAAAGTACATACCGGTCCCTGGGGTCCACACAAGACACACGGCACCCAAGTCCCATACTAACCTGCCGCTGCTCTGAAAGGCAACAAATATCTCCAACATCCTGTGTGCGCCATCCCGGGTCGGTGCTCCTGCCACCCGTGTGTCCGTGTCGGTACTCCCGACACTCGAGCCATAAGCTCCCTCGGAACGGTCCTCCCGTCTGAGAACCAATAACTATCAATAGTCATGCAATGCACATAGAAATGCAATGGCGTAGTGAGCATCAACATGATACATTGGCACCCATACATCCAGGCATCAGGCCGTGCTCCGCCCACATAGTAAACCACACACAATACATATGCTCGTGCTGGATGCAACCTAACCAAGCTAGAATGTCTATGTCCGAGCATGCTCAATAAATGAATATCCCAACATGCAACCCATACCCATGTGCATATCAAATCATGAACAGTAATATAACAAATATAATCGTGCAGTAAATTATATACTGGCAGAGTTAGTCAGCAGTGCCCGGCACCGGTCAACGGCTAGTGACTAGGAGTGTCCACCCGACGGTCCACAGCAGGGCCGTAAAATAGTTTACCCCATCGTCACCAACAACCGACCCCTGCCCCACTGCTCAATATCTCTAACCGAACCATAAATAAATTCGAGAAAAATCATAAATAAACCCGCACGTCTAAAAACCTAGTCCACAAACTGGGTTCAACATCATTTCGAAAGGAATGGGGGCGGTACAAACCCCCGTAGGCACACAACGAATAAAACTCTAGATGTCCTGAATTTAATTTAAATGAAAACAAATGAATAATAATTCAATAAATAAGGCTAAGCATCGGATTAGAGTAAGGGAGATGATAAAATACAGGAAATCACGAAGTCTTTCACGGGAATTAAAGAACAGGAAGAGAGGGTTGAGAGCTTGCCTTTACACGGCCGTTCCTTGCCTTTTGAGTACTCTCGCTGCGAAGTAAAACGTTTCCTAATAATTAATGAAATCATAAGTTTAATTAAATAAATTTACCGTGTAAAATAAATAATCTAGCCGTATAGAATTCTTAAGCATATGTTGCTTATAATACTTTTTATCCACGTAATCACACCAAAATAAAATTCCAATGAGTCTCCTATTTATTTTAAATTAAATCATAGCAATGACATCTCAATTTATATAATTAATATATAATAATATTAACTCACTAATATGCAACATCACTTTCTGCTTAGCTTATACACATAGGAAAATATATATATCTTTTATTCATAGCATATGCACCTATCTGCATTAACATGCATACACGGTTAGGCCATTCTTTTCTTCTCTTTTATTTTAATTCCCTACACTCACACACACCGATTCTCACGCTCATACACTATGTTTATATATATATATATATGTAAATATATAACTTGACATATCCACAGCAATACAAACTCTCATAGTCAAAATAATATATACTCTCACGCGCACAGTGAGTCCACTCCTTGCACACAATGCTATACACTAGTGTATATATATATACTTACACACCAAATTAATACACATAACATAGCATAATCACTCAAACTTAATAAAATCAAACTTATAATTAAATTTTAATCGTATAAAATTATTAATACATAATTATTTACTTACCCAAGTAATTAAACCGCAATTAAACTTGATTTAATCCTCAACTTCTCCCAATTTCCTCACCATTTTCAGCCTCAACGCGCCATCTTTTTCTTCCAAAAGTCTATGCTCGCTCACTATTTTCCTCCAAATTAAGCCTCAATTGAAACATTAAATAGCCATTTAATCCCATAGAAAAATTGGGCAAATTACATGGCCAAATTGGCCTTAATTTTCGTGCAAAACAAGGGAGGCGTGAAGCTGCAGCACGGACGCGCCAACGCGCGCCACGTGGCCACGCAAAGGGGCCATCACTGGCGCCCCAAAACGGCGCCGTTTTGGCCTCCCCTCTACCCAAAATAATTAATTCCTTCCCCAACTGCGTGCACACCTCTCGCCACATACACCTCTCGCCACCTCTCGCCACATATATGCATACATAAATAATTTTAAGGGAATCCCAACCTATTTTCGCAAATCAAACTTAAACCCCCTAACTTCTGAAAACGCCACATACACCCCCAAACTCCAATTCCTCTTATTACACTATCACCCTATAATTTTTAGAAATTCACTAAGTTAATTTATTTATCATTTCCATAAATACTCCCAATTAATTTAATTAAATACCTAAATTTCTTATTTCCTCAAAATTACATAAATAAACATTTTTTTTAGATCTCCAAATATCTAAATAAATTAATATTTCCTTTTTAACCCACAAATATTCAATAATTACCACAATTACGATAATTAATAATGATTAACCACTCCCAAGAAATTTAATTAATTACCTTTAATTCCCTATTTTCCTCAAAACCACATAAATAAATACTTCATCTTAAATTCTCAAATACCCAATAATGTCCTCAAACACCAGTTTGAATAATTATTATTTATTTTCAAATTTCGAAGTATTACAGTGACTGTTTTCAATGCCTCGTTGATATCTTCAGTGCTATTGTCATTAGTTGAGGTAATTATTTTGTGTTTTTTAATTTGTTTTAGTTTTAATTATTTTATGTTAGTTTAGTTGTAGTTATTTTGTGTTAGTTTAGTTTAATAGTATAATTTATTTGTGTTAGTTTAGTTGTAGTTATTTTATTTTTGTGTTAGTTTAGTTTATTTTTGAGTTTAATGATTATTTTATATTAATTAGTTTAGTTTTAGTTAGAGATGGGAACTGGGTCGGGCGGCCCATGGGCCGGCCCGGCCTGTTACTGTAGCAAACGGGCCGGGCCGGCCCACTTAAAAAAACAAGGGCCGTGCCGGGCCAGCAATACGTGGCCCGCGGCCCGGCCCAGCCCGGCCCATCAAATTGGCCCGTGGGCCGGCCCATCAATTGGCCCACTAAAATGGCCCGGCCCGGCCTACTAAAAATTAAAAAAATATATAAAAAATTATGTTTGTATTTAATAATTATAAACATAATAATTAAAAATTATGTTTCTTGTAAATATAATTTTATTGTAATGTTTTTAAACATAATTATGTTTGTAAACATAATGTTTATTATGTTTGTAAACATAATTTTAGTGTTATTTTTGTAAACATAATGTTTACTATAAATATCATAATTTTACAAACATCAAAATTATAAGTAAACATTAATATTAGTTACATTAATATGTTTATTAATGTAAGTAAACATAATATGTTTATTAATATAAGTAAACAATGTTTATTAATGTTTACTAAACATATTTTAAATATTAATATGTTTATTAAACATATTTTAAAAAATATTAGTTACATTTGGAAAAAAATAAAAAAATATATTTAAAAAATTATATATAAAAAAATTAAAAATAAATTATTCATGGGCCGGCCCAAATAACCAAGCCCACGGGCCGGCCCAGCGGGCCCATGGCCCGGGCCGGCCCATTTTGGCCCACTTATTAAGGGCCATAGGGCCGTGCCGGGCCTAAGTTTGCATTTTCTTGGCCCGGCCCGGCCCGTTTCTTTCGTGGGCCAAATTCGGCCCGGCCCACCAAATGGGTGGGCCAAGCGGGATGCGGGTCGGCCCGGCCCGGCCCGCCCATTTCCCATCACTAGTTTTAGTTTAATTGTTTATATTATTTGTAATGCTTAGAAATTAAAATGTAAACTTTATTAATTGTTTATAAATTAATTCTTTAGTTATTTTGATATGTAATTGTACTGGGGAACCGTGCAACTCTAAGCATACACATATAAATAATGTTTATTTTTTTATTTTTAATTTAAATAAATTTTTAATGAAAAATACTGTAATTTTAAATAAAATATGTAAAAAAATAAAATACTAAAAATAAACTTACTATTTAAGAAAGCATATATTTTATTGTCATAAAAAATATTTAAGTGTATACATTAAAAAATTAAAAAAAAATCTATTTAAAATATAAAAAGTAATAAATAATAAATAAAATTTTAATTAAAATTTTTAAAACTAACATATGAAATAAATTAGATAATTATTTTAAAAATTAAAATTAAAATTAAAAAGGTGTAGATTTTAAGATTTTTATTTAAAATAAAACATTAAAAATTAAAAATAACATGAGAAATTAATTAGATAAATATTTAAATTAAAATATATAAGGAATGCAATATTAAAAATAAAATACAATAAAAAAGTATAATTTATTGTTATAAAATGAAATAAGTACACTAATGAATTTTAATATTTTTATTTAAAATTAAACACTAAAAATACAAAATAAAATTTTACCGTGAAAAATGTATTAGTTTTTATAACAATAAATTTAACCATAATATTTTTAATAACTCAATAAAAATAAAATAAAAAATGTAACAAGTCAAAATTTGAATAATTGTTTAAGTAACAAAGGAAATAAATGTTTAAATTGCGTTAGTTTAGTTTAATAGTTAATATATTTTTGTGTTTAGTATGTTAGTTGAGTTTAATGATTATTTTATTTTAATTAGTTTAGTTTTATTTTAATTGTTTATATTATTTGTAATGTTTATAAATTAAAATGTGAACTTTATTAATTGTTTATAAATTATTTCTTTAGTTATTTTGTTATGTAATTGTATTAATAACGTTTATTTTTTTGTTTTTAATTTAAAACAGATTTTTAATTTAAAATACTGTAATTTTAAATAAAATACGTAAAAAATAAAATACTAAAAGTACAATATTTATGAAAACATATATATTGTTGCCATAAGATTAAATATAGACATTAAAAATTAAAAAATTTCTATTTAGAACATTAAAAATAATAAATAAAAGTAAAATTAGAATATTTAAAATAATGTACAAAATAAATTAGATAATTATTTTAAAAATTAAAATAGAATTTAAAAAGGTATAAATTTTAAGTTTTTTATTTAAAATAAAACACTAAAAATAAAAAATTACATGAGAAATAAATTAGATAAATATTTAAATTCAAATATATAAGAAATACAATATTAAAAATAAAATACTATTAATGAATAATATAATTTATTGTTATAAAATATGAATATTTATAATTTGTGTACCTGTACTTTTAGTATGATGACCTTGATGTTAATGTAATTTTGTTTTTCATATATATATATATATAATTGTTGAAATAGATGTCATAACATTCAACACCTTCGGATAAGGGAAGAGGTAGAAGTAGAACATCTTATAGGACTACACCTTCGCCATATGCCATTTCTAATTCGCAATATTCTTCTCCTGACTCCACGCCTGTTGACCAATCCACACAATTTAATCTCCAGTCACCACCCCCACCACCACCCTCATAACCTTTTGCTCCCATGCCTCATCAGTTTCCATATCCTGGAACCACGATGCCATAAAGTTATTATGGTGTTCCACCTACTTTCTACCCACCAGATATTGTACCACCGAGTGGCCAATATGTTGGGGGAACTTCTCATATGCTAGACAAACCTTCCCCATACACATTCATGCCGACACCGCAAGGACTCAATTCATCATCTGCTTCTACACAACACTCTGAGCCCATTCCAACTGACCCGGTTGGCACCAGTCGAGAAAATGGTCGAAAACACTTATTTTGCGATAAACAATATAATCAGTGAGTATCGTATTTATTATTTTAAATTTATTACTTGCAATTATATTATACATTCAAATGAATATATATATATATATATATATCTTTTGTGTTTGACAGTTTTATCCCTGAGAGTGGTCCACCAAGCAAACTGGGAAAGATTTGGAGGGCACGATACACTGAACCGTGGATTCATTGGGATGAAGTGACAGAAATAATACGAAGGATGTGGCTTGAAGAATTTAACGTAAGTTAATTTATAATTCTTTATTAATATAATTTTGTATTTAAATTCTTATATATATATATATGTTTCTTAACTTAATGTAGAAGACGTATTTTTGGCAACTTGAAGAAAATGATCGCATATGGCTCACATAGAATAAGTGTAGTAGACGAAGTTTTAGGAGCCATATGCATAGAATTAGAAACGGGAAAGACCAAGCAATGTGGATGGATCCCGACGTGCGTAAAGCACTTGATGCAAAGTGGGCAGAAGAAAGCAACAAAAAGATTGTCACACAAAATAAAAAAAATCGTGCTTCCGAGACCGATGGGTTGCTCCACACTGACAGGTCCATTCTACTCTCCTTGACTCGAAGAAGGCTGGTAATTACTTATGCTAAGTTATATTTTTTTCAATTTATTTAAATTATAAGTTTAGTTTGATCAAATTTACTATATTATTTATTAATTTCTTATACAGGCAATTGAATTGAATTGCAAGCCCAATGAGTTTGAATTCTTCAGGAGAACTCACACGAGAAATGATAATCAAGGAGAAGAAGTGTGGGTCGATGACAAATCTAGGACTGTCGTTGTAAGTGTATTTTATAAATTAAATTAAAATTTTTGTTTTAAAATAATTTCTTAATTCATTTACCTAAATGTTTTAATTTTATAGAAAAAATATGACAAATTGAGTGCGGAGGCATCTTCATCATCCGTAAGTACCGGAGAGTCTTCATCGCTTATAGTTAATGAACACGATCTCTTCTATCAAGCTGTTAGTAGTCGGAATAAAAAGGGTCGAATATACGGGCTGGGCTTTCAAGCTAATTTGTTATATCTATCTACTGCCAATCGTTCTAGCCAATCATCTTCAAATATGTCACAAGAGTTTGAACAAATGAGATTTAGAGTCACCCAATTAAACGATGAGTTGCTTGAATCTCAGGCTAAGAATCGGCAATTACGACAGTGGCAAGAACAAGTGACAGCGTGGCAGTCAAAAATGAATATAGTAATAAGTAGATTGACAAAACAATCTACTGCAAATGCTGGACCGTCGACTGTTCTAGGTGGATCTAACCCGGTAGCTGATCAAGATGAGGGTGACAATGATGAAGATAAAAATGATAATAATAATGACGATTGATTGTACTTGAATGTTGTAAACATTGATTATGTAAACGTGGGTAATATTAATATTAATATTAATTTTTTTTTTAATGTTAAATTTGTTTTATTTTTAATGTGAATGTGGGTAATATTAATATTTTTTTAATGTTATTTTTAATATTTTATTTAAATTTTTAAAAAAATTCTTGTCATTTTAAATTTTTTTTCTTATAAAAGAAAATTTTAATTTTAATAAATATTAATTTTTAAAAATATTTTTATATAAATTTTAATTTTATAAATTTAAAAATTAAAAATATATTTTTTGAAATTAAAAATATATTAATTTCATAAAAATATATTATTGATTTAAAATATTAATATTAATTTTAATATTTTTTTAAAAAATTATTTTTTTATTTAAAAATATTTGCGACGGGCTGTCCTATCACAGATTGGTTGTATTAATTTTATTATTTTTAAATAAAATTAATATTTTTTATTTTTTATTTTTTATTTATTTAAGAATATTTGTGACGGGGTGTCCCGTCGTAGATTGCCCGTCACAGATCTGTGACAAGTGATACAACTGTCACAGATCTGTGACGGACAGTACTACCTCGTCACAGATCTATGACGGGTATCCCGTCACAGACCGTCACAGATCTGCGACGGGTTACCTTTACCCTGTCACTAAAATTCTGTCACGCCCCCTTTTGTGACGGTTTATTATGTCGTCACTAAATCCGTCACAGAAAAATTTAGTAACGGATTTTATGTTTTTAGTGACGGATTTTTCCATCACTAAAACTGATTTTTCTTGTAGTGTGAGAGGGAACACCTAGGTAAGTTGTAGACCATAACTTGAGTTAAGATAAAAGGACCCCACCTAGTGAAACTCCAACTTACATTGCCAAGCTATATGTCCAAGTAGGTCATAGGCTAACCCCAGCCAACATACCATGGCCTTTTACTTTATTCACTTGTATTACCAAGCTATGTGTTCGAGTAGATCGCATTGTGACCTCAAGTAACACACCATGGCTCCTTGCAGATTTAACAGGTTGGGAGTGAACACCCAGACAGGTCGCAGACCATGGCTTGAGCCAAGATGAAAGGATCCTAACTGGTGAAACTCTAACTTGCATTGCCAAGCTATCTGTCCAGGTGGGTCATAGGCTGACCCCAGCTAACATACCATGGTGTTTTACTTTATTGACTTGCATTGCCAAGCTATATGTCCAGGTAGATCGCATTGCTATCTTAGCTAACAAACCATGGCTTTTTACAAGTTTAACGACCTGAGAGGAAACACTCAGGTAGGTTGCGATGAAAGGACCCCACCTAGTGAACCTTAGCTCGAAATCATTAATGTAAGTGGTTGCTCAGTAGGTGTCAAACCATGACATTAAGTCAAGATGAATGGGTTTCAGCTCGCAAACCACGACCTGGGGAAGGACCAAGATGAATGCTCAGATAAACCGTAAATCATAGCACAGAGGCTAAGATGAATGGGCCCTAGCTCGCAACTTTAAAGATATTCAATCGAATATCAATAAAAATAACTTAGTCGATAGGGAACACTCAGGTAGGTCGCAGACGATGACTTGAGTCGATGAAAGGACCCCATCTAGTGAACCCTGACTCAAAATCATTTAATGGAAGTGGTTGCTCAGTAAGTGTCAAACCATGACATTAAGTCAAGATGAATGGGTCACCTGGGAGAGGATCAAGATGAATGCTTAGATAAGCCGCAAACCATAGCATTAAGGCTAAGATAAATGGGCCCCAGTTCGCAAACCATGGTTTCTCGACCCCTCATTTTGGAGATATTCAATCGAATACCAATAAGAATAAAGTGTAATGCATGACAATTCATAAATTCCAATCATAATTATGAAGATTAATCGTAATGAAAAAATGGAGCATAGGCAAGAACAATTACATTTACGGGGAGTAAGAACAGAGGTGCTTCGCATTTCGAGCTCATGGGAGAGTTTCTCCATCCATATTTGTCAAATGATATGCTCTATTTCTTAAGTTCTCTTTAATGATGAAGGGTTCTTCCCAGTTGAGGCCTAGAGGGCTGTTACTAGCCATGCGAGCTCGCTTGGAGACCTGGTTGTTCGAGCGTTCTCCCTGAGCTTCCCTTCCATTGTTTCCGTTATTTCTTTTCTTACTTTGGTTGGAGCCATCGGCCTCTTCTTTCGGTTTGGTGGGATTTTTCTAGCCAAAAGCCTCTCTTCCCTCGGATGACAAATCTTACGGAGTGAAAGGATTTCAGGTGGTCTCTGGATAGCCTGCGCCTGAGCTTGGGCCAGGACCCTAACAACATCAACGAGATGCATAACTGTATTTTCCAACGCCTCCTGGCATTACTGCCAGGCCTAGATCATCTACATCTCGATAGTCAGAATGACGAGTAGAACAAAAGCTCATGGGGGCATGCCGATGGTGACTCTAACCAGCAGTGGAATAAGGGTACCCACTATAGAAACAACAGGTCCTCCGACCGATGGAACATTCAGCAATTGATCGCGGTGATTTTCTAGCAAATCGACCACCACATCAAAGCTTCGTTCGTTCCTTCCTCTTACCATGGCTAGCGATCAAAGCGGCCCCTTTCTCTAACGCCAAAATGTCAACGTTTAGATTTAGCCGACCATGATTCATAGGCTAGCAGTGAATAATTAAGTCCAAATGCAAAGAGGAGGAATCAAGTGGAAGCAAAGACAAGGAAATTTTACGTGATTCGGTCAGAACAATACCTACTCTACGACTGTTCTTTGGACATTCCAGCAGAATCACAACATATTATTATGGTTGTGTCCCTCCCTTTACAATGGCATTTTTTACCTCTATTTATAGTGAGGGATAACTAGGAGCTCGTTGGGTATATCAATGAGAGCTCGTTGAAAGCATTGCTAGGAGCTCGCTAGGATCCATGACCTGAGCTCGAGTTTCAGTGATGGGTGAGTTTGCTCTGACGAGCTTGGCTTGTTGGGTCTACTAGACTTTAGACGATTAGGCCAGCCTATTGGACTAAGTCTAGCCCACTTAGCTCTTTCCAGGAAATACCATAACATTGGTAATATCACCAAAAATAAAAAAAATTATCAAACAATTTCCAAAGTTGTTCAAGTTGAGCACCCTAAATCCTAAATCTTAAAACGATATTTTCACCTAGGTTATACAAAAATGAAAACGGAAAATATTTTTGATACGAAATAAAAACAGATATTCTTCTAAAAAAATAAGCATAAATAAAGTCTGAAACAAGAATAAAAAACGTTTCAAAAACAAAGAAATTTCGTGCAACGTAGACTTTGAGTATCTCTTTGACTTGGTGTTTCTTACACTTCTTGACTTATATGATTCTTAAGTTTAATAAAATGAGAATTATAATGCTACCAAGAAAACCTAATAAGGGATTTTAATAAAAAAAAAAAAACTAATGAATGATCAAGTAATCAAACTAAAATTCCATATAAACATCATGTGAACTTATCCCACGAACAATTAATATACATATTATCACAAGATCAATTTCACCTATGAGATTATCAAGGTCCTCGCAGCTACCCTTGTAGACAACCTATTAAATAACAATCAAAAAGTCTTATTAAGTTAATCATAATTTTGAAATTTTTCTTTTTTACTAAAAAAAAAAAGAAACAACATTATCAAGTATTGTCTCTGTTGTTTTTTTTTTATATGGTGTACTTTAAAAAAAAAAAAGATATTTTCTCTAGAAAATAAGATGAAAATCTTAAGAGGTCTTTGAATCCTTTGTTGCGTACCCTAAAAATACCTCTCATATAAGCCTTGAGAGAAGCATATTTCCCTTCAAATAAGGTTGAAAATGAGTAGAGTGAAGCCAAGTTGGTCCTCAAACTCAGATCTATCCGAGTTCATCATGAACTAAATTTCTTGGCTTAAACTCAACTCGAATAAAGCTCAAGAAATGTTCAGCTTGACTCTACAAGCTTGAGCTTGATTCATTGACTCAACTCATTTAACTCGATTCAACTTAAAACAAGAACCCAAAAAGATCCTACTTCAGCACAAAATTAGTAGTGTCATCTCTTAGAACTAGGTAAACCCTTCAGAAGGAGAGGAATTTAGCTCTCAAGATGCTGTAATCTCTCCTACATAGCAATATCGCCCCTTGCTAGAAATGTAAGATAGATTCACCACTGCGAGACCATGTACGTATAATTCAGCAACAAATTCAATGGAAGTAAATTGGACTTTTATCTAATCAAACATCACAGAAGAGATCTATGGCAGTAATTCATGACTGAAATTCTTAAGACCTTATCATATGTGAGAAGGAATAGTACTTATATAGAAGCCCCATTAGTTAGTTAACAAACAACCAGAAGAAAGATAATTGTGGAGATCATGCCTCAAATCCCCAGAGAATGTTAGCAAACAAATAACGTTGCGGTTCAGTAGCGAACTATCTGTAAGAACAAAAGATGCAGCTTCTACCAAATACACACAAGTTTCTCCAGTCCTTAGAAGAATATTATTGAGACTCCCATTGTAAAGCATCCAGCAGCAACCCAAGGGCTCAATCGTTCACCTGTTTCAAGTATCCATAGTTAGATACCAGCAACAATCAGACAGACATGGGTGTCGGACAGTAAAAAATGCCGGGATTTATTGGAGGCCCTTGAGCAATTTTCAATCCTAAAAAAATATCTTTAATAACCAATGATGCCTTAAGAAGCCTCAGTTATGGAACTAGAGCTTGATTGACTTTGTTCTAATGCTATCACAATGAATATGAAAAACGAAAGTGAGCTGCAGCATGTTAAACAATAATTGCATCAAGTAGAATTTGAAAGCCCACCTATTCTAGCTGCCTTCCAAAAGAAACCACGAAACCTGTCCATCAGAGACATTAATCAGTATCAACTTGATGCAAATATTGTAGATAATTTTCTACTAAATACAAAAACTGGAAAATTTAATCCATGGATACCCTGGAATATGACAACAATGGCCCTGATCTAGTTCTCACAATCACTGCGGCAGCCCCTTTTGCCAAAAATATTATTATCCTAGTTGAAAAAACGATGTCATTGCCTTAGCTCTATTAAGCAAACATTTGGAATAGCTACACGTAATATACTAGAGCATGCTTGGGAAGAGGCCTGCTGTAAAAATAATGGTGTTAAAACTAGAGCACAATGTTGGGCCATTTCTTGAGCTCCATGCCAACATCACATGGCTTAAACAATCACTAGTACACTACTGGAATTGCAAGGATATGAAATCACTAGTACAGTACTAGGAAGGCAATAAGAAGAAAGACATGGTGGCTGCAATTGCATGCTTTACAAGAGAAGCAGACTGATTAGTTACACTTTTTGCTCTCTGACAAACTGCCCCATGGTTATTACCAGGATCACTGTTGAGGTTGGTTGGTGGTATTTCTGTGATTGTCTTTTCTTTGGAGATTAAGCATATGTTAGCAGGGCCAAGGTAACAGGGTGTGGTTTTCTATCTTCATCCTGTTAAGTGAGGGTATCAGTGTAATTAGTGTATAATATACCACATTTATATATATATATATATTCTCTTGTATTATGTGTTATAGAAATACATAATATTTCATTATTTTACATGGTACCTGTTAGAGAAGATAAAGGGAAAAGGTGAAATAATTTTAAGCTGCAAACGGGTAGATTAGGAGATCAGGAGATGAGATTAATATGAGAAAAGATTGGAAAAGTTCGAACTAGAAGATAAAGTAAAGGAAAGATAAAGCTGTTCCAAAACCAGATAAGAAAGTCTTACTTAAATGAATTCTAATATGGAATATGATGTTATCTAAATTGTTGTAATCTATTCCTGTATTTTAAGAGAATTTTCAGCGGATTGTGTGTATATATAGTACATCCCTCGAGTCAAGGAAAGTATGGAGGTACATTCGTTTCATTAAGCTTTCAACATTCCTTTTATTTTTCATGATATTAGAGTCAGGTTCTTGTGACAAACATTCCTTTCTTCCCTACGACCTATAGACTCCTTTAGGTTCACCTCATGACCGAAACTCAATCAGCTAGTGAAGCATCCACCACCATACCTCCTCCTACTAGGAATGCACAAGTTTCAGCCACTCCAATGGCTCTTGACGGTCATTCCCTCCAAATTACTCAGCATAAACTAAATGAAACCAATTTTAGAGAATGGTCCCAATCAGTTTTGCTGATAGTTTGGGGAAAAGGAAAGGCTGGTTATTTGACAGTTAGGGCACATTTGATTGCCTATATTTTCCATGGAAAATGACAATTTTCCATCTAAATTCTCACTTTTGTAGTGTTTGATTAGCTAAGTTTTCCAAGGAAAGTAAGTTCTAGTTTTCGGTCACGTGATGCGAATTTCTCGCTTTTGCTGGAAATATTTTTCCTAGGGGAGGGGCCAGTTTTACATTTCCAAGGAATTCACTCACCGCGACACAGCACTGGCACCCAAATTCATTGCTTGTCCACCTCAATTTCTCTAGGGTTTTCCTCTCCCATTCAAGCCAGCTTCGTCCCCTTCCTCTTCGTCGCCATCCACCGCCGAAGTCAAGCCCCAACTTGGGCTTCGTCGCCATATCCAACTTCCTGTGAGTCATCCACCACCGAAGAAGACCATCTCCAGCTTCCTGTGACTCGTCATCCCCCACCATCCATCTTCAACTTGGGCTTCGTCTCCATCTCCACAAAAGACCAACTCTTAACTTCGTTTTCGTCGCCATCTCCGCAGAAGACCATCTCCGATTTTGAGTTTCAGACCACCGGCACATCTTCATCTTCTTCCACGGTAAGGTTTCCGTCCTCGTTCTGTTCTTATTTCTGTAGATCCGGCGAGCAATCTTGGTCTTCGTCCACCGATCTTGGTTTTTCTCTCTGTTTCAGTGAGCGATCTTGGTCTTCGACCATCGATCTGGAGTCTTTGTCCACCGGAAGCGATCTTGTTCTCTGTTTCAGCGAGTGATCTTGGTCTCTGTTTCAGCGAACGATCTTGTGATTGAACTAGCTTACCTTCCTTGGAACTTCTTTCTTCATTGAATAGTGATCTTTGAAGTTATTTTTTTTGCTTTGTGTCTTAGCAGATGGTTAAAGTTGTTCCTTTTGTTTTTTAGGTTATCATGGTCTTTATTATTGTTGCTTTCTTATTGGGTATCTTTGAAGTTATCCATTTGGTTTTTGGGAAAAATGAGGAGAATGAAATAGTCGAGTTGTGCATTTTGGTGCTTCTTATGGTTTTCACTTTTCAATCAGATGAGAGCCTGAATTAAAGCTAGAAAAAATGACTATTTCCATGGAAAATAATAGCAATCAAACAGCAAAAGCTGGAAAAGTATAACAATTTCTAGGTAAAAATTAAGCCAATCAAATACCTTCAATTGACATTTTTCCTGGAATTTAATTCTAGGCAATTCAATTACCTAGAAAATATTTTCTTTCCATGCAAATTTCATGCTTGAAATCAAACGCACTCTTATAGTTCCTTAAGCCTAACAAAGACCCAGCAACCTATGGCATTTGGGAGGCAAAAAACTCTATTGTCATGGACTGGTTGGTTAATTCCATGGAGCCAAAGATTGGAAGAACTTACCTAGTCAACAAGACAACCTAGGAAATTTGGGAAGCTGTGGAAGACATATATTCAGACATGGAAAACACTGTCCAATGTTTTCATATTCGATCTACCATTCGGACAACAAGGTAAGGTACTAATTCTGTTATTGAATATTATAGCACTCTAACAAAATTGTGCTAGGAGATGAACCTTGTGATCAGGGTATAACTATCTCAATGGCTAATGGTACTACATCTATGGCTTAAGGGAAAGGGACAGCCAATGTGGCAGGCCTAATTCAAGATTCAGTATTATATTACCTGATTTGAAATGTAACTTATTGTCAGTAAGCAAACTAACTAAAGACAAGAGTTTAGTGATAATTTTCCCTTCTTATTGTGAATTTTAGGACCTATATTCAGGAAAGATGATTAGTTATGCCGAGGAGAAAGGAAGTCTCTATTATACTACAAGGCCTGGTCATTCTCTTAGATCTAGGTCACATATTCAATCCTCCTTGTCTACTATTTCAGATTCTGAGATTATGTTATGGCACCAACATTTAGGGCATCCTAGTTTCAATTATTTCAAAAGTTTTGTATCCTTCTTTTTGCATTAATAAAAGGAGCCATTCTTTTCATTGTGAACAATGTATCTAAATAAACCAAAAGTTCACATCCAATTTTATTTGGTTCATATATCTAAAGGCTCATATATATAAGCCTTCAAAGCCATTTTATTTGGTTCATAGTGATATTTGGGGGCCAGCAAGGACAACTAACTTAACTAATACTCGTTGGTTCATTACATTTATAGATGACCATATAAGGGTTAGCTAGGTGTTCTTAATGCAAGACAAATCTAAAGTCTATCTTGTTTTCAAAAGGTTTCATCAAATGATAAAAAATGTCTTCCAATCCTTCATTCATGTTTTACATTCAAATAATAGTCGGGAATATTTTTCCAATGACTTTAATCATTATCTAACTAAGCATGGCATTATTCACCAAAATTCATGCCCTTACAACCCTCAACAAAATGGGGTGGTAGAAAAGAAAAACCGCCATCTTTTTATGACTGCAAGGGCTTTAATGTTCATTAATTCAATGCCTAATGCTTACTGGGGAGAAGCAATTCCTATAGCCTCATCATACTCGAGTCCTAAATTCTCTTTCCCCGAAGGTTTTTGGATGTACTATTTTTGTACACAATTACCAAACTTCTCAATCCAAACTTGAACCTAAAGCTCTCGAATGCATATTTGTTAGCTATTCTCCTACTCAACAAAGGCATAAATGCTGCAGTCCTTCTACATGATGCTTTATTGTGTCTTGTGATGTATCCTTCCTTGAGCATTAACCATTTTTCTCCCCTATTCCTCTATAGGAGGGCACACCTAGTGTAGAGGAATATTGGGACTCCACCACATCTCTATCTATGAGTTCACCTGCTATCTCTCCTTTTACTTCCTTACCTTCTATGATTTCTGCTCCTGAACCACCTCTCACTGTTGAATCAATTCCTCCTACTAAACCAGTTCCTCTTACCCAAAACTTAGTGCCTAATCCAAGGGGAGATCAAGAAAACGAGATCCAAGATGATCCAGGTTCTAACAAACCATCCTTGGTGTATTCTAGAAGGCCTCATAATCCTCAGCCAGACCTATTGCCTAATCCAGAGATCCATCCAGATGCTGGAACTATGGAAGAAGATGATGTGGAAAGGATGACATCTAACAAATTTGATGATCTAGATATCCTAATAGCACTAAGGAAATGAATGAGATCATGTACCAAACACCTTATTTCAAATTATTTGGAGTATTCAAATCTATCTTCTTAGTTTAAGGCTTTTACTGTTAGCATTGATGATATTGTGATCCCTAGAGATATATATCATGCATTATAGAATGAGAAATGGAAGGCAATAGTTATGGATGAGATGCAAGCTTTAGAAGCCAATGGAACTTGGGAAATTGTGAGGCTACTTGATGGGAAAAAAATTTGTTGGTAGCAAAAGGGTTTTTACAGTGAAATACAAGTTAAATGGAAGCATTGACAGGTACAAGGCTAGATTAGTAGCGCAAGCGTTTGCACAAACCCAAGGACTTGATTATGAGGAGACTTTTGCTCTAGTAACTAAGCTTAATTCTATCCGGGTGTTACTCTCATTAGCTGTCAATCTAGATTGCAAATTGCACCCGCTAGATATCAAGAATGTTTTATTGAATGGGGAACTAGAAGAAGAGATTTATATGAAGGATACCCCCGAGTTTTGAGACAGAGAACACAAAAGGGAAGGTATGTAAATTAAAGAAGTCACTATATGTGTTGTGACATTTGTATTAGATTAGAATAAATGTAAACAAGTTTCTTTATATTTGCTGCATGTTTCGTTTCTATTTTAGCATTAGAATTAATCTCTCTTTTAGAAGGTTTGTTTCTAGAAGGGGCAGCTGACCAATTAGGCTAGTTGGGTCAGTTGGGCAGGCGGTTTTATCTTGTAATCCACGCCCCTATATCTTATAAATAGGGGTCATGGGATAGGAAAAAGATCAGAGGTTTTAGCGCACCTATTCTCGAAAAGGATAGTTTCTTGTTGCTGTCTTGTGTTTGGGATTGAGTGCGAGAGGTAGAGAGTGGTTGTTTATAGCTTGTATTCTCTAAGATCCTAATAGCTTTCAATGTATATGGGCGAGGCCGCGAGGGGGATTCAAATCTCGTTGTAATCATCTCATGGGTGTTTCAAGATAGTGGATCAAATTGGTGCCTAGCAGTCTGGATGTAGGTCTTGTTTTCAAGACCGAACCAAGATAATTCTTGCGTGTTCTTGGTGTGTGTATGTCTTGTTTGTGTTTCTCCTCTATGTGATTTCATTATCGATGTGTTCTTGGGTTGGTAGTTGAGTTGAGAGAATCGGTGGAGTGTTGTGAGTTACTCTAACAATATGGTCTTAAACAGTCCCTTGGGACATGGTTCAAACAATTTAATGACACTCTAACCAAGTTGAGATACAAACAAGAGCAGACAGACCATACCCTATTCATAAAACTTGAAGTAGATGGGGGAGAAGAATTTTCATTGTGTATGTGGATGACACTATCATCACAGGGGATAATATCCTAGAAATTGAAAATCTCAAGAAGCAACTAAGGACTGCATTTGAAGTAAAAAGACTTAGGAGAATTGTGATATTTCCTTGGAATGGAAGTGGCTAGAAGCAAAGCCGGAATTTTCATATCCCAAAGGAAGTACACAATAGATTTGTTGAAGGAAATTGGCAAACTTGGGTGTAAACCTACCGGTACTCCACTAAAACCCAATTGGAAGAATAAAGAAAACAGCAGAGGAGAATACCAAGTGGATAAAGGAAGATATCAACGCCTAGTAGGTAAGCTAATCTATTTATCACTCACACATCCTGACATTGCATATGTTGTAAGCATAATTCGTCAGTTCATGCATTCACCTACAAGAATACATCCTCAAGCAACACATCACATCCTTAAGTATCTCAAAGGAACACCTAGGAAATGACTTTTATTTAAGAAGAGCCAAGACAGGGGAATTAGTGGATATGTAAATGCAAACTGAGTTGGTTCCATTAAGGATAGCAAATCTACATCAAGATATTGCACTAAACTATGGGGTAATTTGGTTACATGGAGAAACAAGAAGCAACCAGTAGTGGCTTGTAGCAGTGCAAAAGCAGAATATAGAGCTATTGTTCAAGGCATATGTGAGGTGATTTGGGTGGAAAATTTGATTTAAGAACCTAAAGATACCTATATCCTCTCCAAAGAAGCTCAATAGTGACAGTAAGTCAACAATAAGTATTGTGAATAATTCAGTACAACATGACCGGATGAAACACATAAGAATTGACCAACATTTTATCTAGCAAGAGATTGATAGAAGAGATATAAGTCTTACTTACATTTGATATTTTACTCTTGAGTAATAAAATGGTTTTGATAATGACTATATGAAAATCAATTTCTACTATGTGGATTATATGAATGAAAAAATGAATTTTTAGTATATAAGTTTTGAAACAAGATATGAAAACTTATGGAAGAAATATTGAGTATGGCTGAGAGTGATTTGTTTCAAAATATACTTTTGATAATCTCAACTTGCTTTCAAAATAATCAAAATGAGGATTCAAAAGAATCAAATGAGGATTTGATAAATTTTCAATCTTTTCAAAAGGATAGTCGACTATGTTTTTCATTCTGTTGACTATGCCTGAAAATAGTCGACTATTCTGTTTAATCTGTCGACTATTCAAGGCATCTGTCGACTATTTTTGCATCTGTCGACTATCGAGTAAGGATAGTCGACTATAGCTTTTCATCTATCGACTATTTTTGTTCATAAAATTCAAAAATTTCTTCATATTTCTGCATCTGTCGACTATGCAAGTGTATATGTCGACTATGGGATTTTTGTGTTAGAAAATAGTCGACTATCAGTTTCTGTCTGTCGACTATACTTAGCTTTATTTGTAAAAATAGTCAACTATGCATTTTCTTCTGTCGACTATCTCTTTTGCAGAAAGCTTCCAACGGCTAGTTTTTCAAACTCCAACGGTCACAAACGGCTATATTTCTCTTCAATCTCTTGGGAAGCTTATAAATACAAGTCATGGATGATCAAGAGAAGGCTAATGGACGGGAATGAAATAATTTGAGCTTACTGTTACTCTCGTTTGTATTTACAGTGATTGGGCTTTAATTTTTTTCTCTCTTCAAGGCTTTGATTTTAACTTGTATTAATTCATTTAAGCCTTGTTTTCATTGTGAGAGAACTTGTAACTAAGAGTGTCAACTCTTAGCATCTCGTTTACATTTGTATCACTCTTATTTTCCTAGCTTTGTGCTGGAAGACTTGCTCGTTGAAGCAAGGGGCTGTAATTTCTAACTAGGTGCTAGAGGGCTTGCTTGTATAAGCAAGAGGTTGTAATTCCTAGTCTTTGACTAGAGGACCTACTTGGTTTAAGTAGGGGGTTTTAGTGGATTGTTTGCAAAATCCTTAGTGAGGAGCTAAGGTAGTGGATTAGGTTTGGGTTAAGCCGAACCACTACAAATCATTGTGTTTCATGTGCTTGTGCTCTTTGATCTATTTATCTTTTCAAGCATTTCATTATTCCTCACTTGGTTCACATATTTATCTTTGTAAACTTACATTTGTCATTTTTATATACTTCATGTTTTATTTCATAAAACCTCAATTTGTGTTAAAAAGCTTTTCAAGTTCAATTAAGTTTTTAAAATAACCAATTTACCCCCCCTCTTGGTGTGTGCCATTGCACCTCTCGGTCTAACAACATTCCTACTGAATTTCAAGAGGCAGATATTCTTACAAAGGCAATGTAGAAGCAAGGATTTGAATCCATTCGAGATAAGCCGAGAATTATGGATATCTATTCACCACCTTGAGAAGGAGTGTTGGTGAAGATAAAGGAAAAATGAGAAATAATTTCAAGCTACAAACGGATAGATAAGGAGATGAGATTAATAAGAGAAAAGATTGGAAAAGTTTGAATTAAGAAGATAAAGAAAAGGAAGGATAAAATTGTTCCAAACCCGGATAAGGAGGTCCTGCTTCAAATGAATTCTAATCTGGAATATGTTGTTATCTAAATTGTTGTAATTTATTCCTTTACTTTAGGAGAATTTTCAAGGGGTTGCGTGCATATATAGTGCATCTCTCAAGTCAATGAAAGTACGAAAGTACATTCGTTTCATTAAGCTTCCAACATTCTTTTATTTTTCAGTATCAAAGCCTAGTTTCAAACCCTAACTGAAACCCTAAACCATCGCCGCCAGTTGTAGCCCACTGCACTGCTTCTTTGCGCGACATCTACAAATGTCAATTTCTTCTTCACTACTTCAGATCACAATTTGATGTGTTCACAACTTCAAGATCCAGCAGCGGCTCCTTGTGTTTTCTTCTTCATGACTTCAGTTCGCGATTGGCACCTTTTTGGTTCACGATTTCAGATCTGTTTTGTGCACCTTTGTTGGTTCATGATTGGGTTTCACTTCAGATCTGGTTTGTGACATTCCTGATTCGGGTAGGTGTTCTGGTGTTCAGATTGCTGAGTTTGCGCTATGTGATCATGTCTTCATCCACAACACAGTCTCCAACATCTAGCACAGCCACATCAACAACCGTTCCCCTTCAAATTAAATGGGAGAAACTTCTCAGCTTGGTCTCAGCCATGGACTTGAGGATCTTTTAACATCCATCCATCTCAACTATTCCTGAGAGCAACAAACCTACTTGGCGAAAGGTGGATGCACAATTATTATGTTTGATGTGGCAGAGTGACCTACTTTGAAGCCAATTTTTCAACCTCTTCATGAGTGTAGTGCTTTATAGACCCGTGCCCCTGAATTGTATATGAGTGACATAAAGCATATTTATGATGTGATTGGTGCTTTATTTAGTCTACATCAGAATGATTTAGGTATGATCACTTTTTTGGGTAAGCTCTAGGCATCCATTACTGATTTCAACAAATTGATGCCTTCTGAGACAAATGTCAAAAAAGCAACAAGCGCAACGGGATCAAATGTTTATTGTTCTGTCTTCATGGGATTCACCCATAACTCGAACCAGTTAAGACACAGGTTCTGGGCAGTGCCTCCCTTCCACGTTCGACGGAGGTATTTGCCAAGCTACCTTGAACCTCTTCCCTTACTATTGATCATTGCACTTCTCTACCTGAAGATCACTCTACTCTTGCCACTATCCAAACTGGTTCTCATCCTACTCGTGGGGTAATTTGATCGGCCATTGTGGTGGTGGTGGGTGTAGTCAATCTAGTGTACCTACTATAATCATATCAATCACACCCGAGAGACTTCTTATTGCTAACATGGCCACCCACCTCAGTCAGCTAAAACCACTCACATTGCTAGGTCATTTAGAGGGTCGGGAGGTTACCACCCCTAGTGATTCTTCACTAGTAACTATTTGTGAGGGAGAGTTTGTTCAGTTCCTCTAGTTCTAGGCAACAAAACAGGCCACTTTGCAGTTCACATCTTTTGCTCATAATGGTAACACCAATAACCACACTGCTTGTTTAACCCAGTCCTCATCTTCTATTAGCCCCTGGATCTTTGACTCAAGTGCCACCAATCACATGTCTACTAATATTTCTCTTCTCCCATATTCAAAATTCAGGGTAACTAAATACTGTTACATTGGCTTATGGCTATAACACCTTGGGGTTAAGGGTATTAAAACTATAGAACCCCTTCCTACTTTACCTTTATACTCCATTTTACATTTACCACAGTGCCCCTTTAATTTACTGTCTGTTAGTCAACTCACTTGTAACCTTAATTGCTCCATAACATTTTTGTTTGATTTTGCTCATGAGGCTCAGGGTCTCTACTATTTGTCTCACCTTGCTTCATTAGTAACTTGCACACTAGTGCTTCACCACTACAAGTCCATTGTCGATTAGGGCACCTGTCTCTATCCAGTCTCAAGAAGATAGTTCCTAGTCTTCCTACCTTAGAGTGTGAATCCTATCAACTTGGCAAACACAGTACTAGTCATTTTCCTTTTAGAGTCAACAAACGTGTTTGTTCTCCTTTTTCAACTATCAATTCAAATGTATGGGGTCCTAGTTGTGTTAGTTTAAAACCAGGTTTTTGTTACTTCGTAACCTTTATTGATAATTTTTTCCAAAACTACATGACAACATTTAATGAGAAGTAGCTCAGAATTGTTTTTTGTGTTCACTACATTTTGTGCCGAAATCCAAACTCAGTTTAATGCATCATACTCTTTATACTGATAATGTTCTTGAATATTTGTAAACACCATTTATATCCTATATGGCATCCAAAGGAATTCTTCACCAAACATCATGTCCTAGCACCCCCACAACAAAATGGGGTTGTTGAACACAAGAATCGTCATTTAATCGAGACTGGCCAAATGCTTCTTCTTCATATGCATGTTCCTCTCTAGTATTGAGATGATGAATTATGTCTTAACAACAAGCTACTTAATTAACTAGATGCCTTCATCTGTACTTAATGACCAGATTCCTCATTTTGTTCTTTTCCCTCTAGTACACTTGTATTCTCTCCCTCGTTGTCTCTTTGGGAGTACTTGCTTTGTCCACTAGTTTGCTTCTGGTTGGGATAAGTCACCAACACATTCCATCAAATGTGTTTTTCTTGGTTATTCACTTCTTCAAAAGGACTACTTACTCTTTTGAGTTAGCTCAGCATTTTGTTTTAACTAATGTTACCTTCTTTGAGTCATCTCCTTATTTTATTCCCTCAACAGAGTTGTCCAAGTCGATGCCTACTACCTTACCATCGCACATTTCTTTTCTTGATATTTCCTCTCCTCCACCGCCACGTTTATTTCACCTTGATTACCCAAATCTTCAGACTTATCAACAGTGTCCTCAACATGTGAACCCATCTGCAGAACTTGTCATCGCCAACCCAATGGAACAATCACTTGCCTTACCCTCCAATCTTCCTCCTTTAGTTTGTCTCCCTTTGCTTTTGACCTTGACTACCTATTGCTCTACATAAGGTACTCATCGTTGTACTACCATCACACATTTTATTAGTTACCATTCTTTGTCCCCAAGATATTATGTCTTTGTCATCTCTCTCTCTCTCTCTTCCTAGGACTATTACAAAAGCCCTTTTTCAATCAAGGGTGGCAAGATGCTATGGTCAAAGAAATGTTTGCCTACATTTTAATGGGACTTGATACCTCTTTCAAAGGATAAGTCTACCGTTGGATGTCACTAGGTTTATACTGTTAAAGTTTGTCCCAATGGTTAGATTAATCACCTCAAGGCCTACTTTGTTGCCAAATGATACACTTGGGTTTTTTGCCTAGATCATAGAGACACCTTTTCCCCTATTGCTAATACCTCTTCTATTCGCCTCTTCTTGTCCCTTGTTATGTTTCATTGGCCTCTTCATCAACTAGATATCAAGAATGCTTTTATTCATGGCAATTTATAGAGGGACATGCATATAGAGAAACCTCCTGGCTTGGTGGCTCAAAGGGAGTCTAAGCTGGTGTGTTACCTTTGAAAATTCTGATATGGCCTAAAACAATCTCCTTGAGCTTCATTCGGTAGATTCAGTTCAATTGTTCTTGAGTTTGGGTTAAATTGGAATGGAGCCCATCATTTAAGTTCTTTATTAGTCTCAGTTAGGGGTGGCAATACGGGTTGGCGGGTCGTAATCGTGCCATGTTGAGACACACGTATTAGGCTAACCCGAACACGGCCCGTTTAATAATTGTGTCAAATTCCTTAAAACCAAACATGACACGTTTATTAAACGTGTAACACGACACGTTTAATTAAACGTGTCATGTCACCTGTTAACCTGTTTAAGTTAAACGGGTCATGCTGTGTCACCTATTAACCCGTCCAACCCGTTTACCTATAACATGTAACAACCTACTGAATGCATAAAAAAAACCTATTCAATACACATACAAAATTTTATTCACGCACAAACAAATATTTTAACCTATCAACATAATTTCTATTTAACCTGTCAACATACATAACATATTAATAACAAACTCTAATAAAATCCCACATTTTATCATCCATGCAATAAAAAAATTAATCCAAATCTGCAAATACAATCATCCAAATCCCAAATACAGTCATCCAACTCTCCTCAACATATAAAAATCAAATATTTATTTTCCATCAATTATGTATCACGCATTCAAATGATAGAATTAGAACATTGAGTTGATGGCATGCTGGTAGTCCCTTTAGAATCCAGTTCTACAATATCTTCAGTAAGATCATTAATCTTAATTTCACATCCTGCAAAAAATAATATTCATGCCATTAATAATAAATAACATAATTAAACAAAGTAGAAGATAAAAATAACTATTACCCATTTTTCCAAATAACCAGTCTCTTGTGCAAATGAGTGCCTCCACTACTTCAGGTTTAAGAGAACTGCGATATTGGTCAAGAACTCGACCACCAATGCTAAAAGCAAACTCAGAGACAACTGTAGATACAGGGATATTCAAAATATCACGAGCCATGGAAGGAAGTTCAGGATATCGAAACTGATGTGATTTCCAATAGGCTAAAATATCCAAGCCTACATTCCTATCCACTCCTGGTTCATCCAAATATTGCTCAAGATGCGACCTTTGCAAAGAAGTAGCAATCACCGTGTTTTGATAATTATCAAATTCCTAGCAATTTAAAACATAAGAACAATTATTTAAAAAATTATTACTATTATATATAAATTAAAATAAAAGGGTACAAATAATAAATTACCTTAAATAACTCCCAAGCACTATTTTTAATTGATGGTTGGTTGAAATCTTGAATGTTAGAAACTAAACTTGAATACGCTGATGAAGATGCAATTGGTTTGACATACTCGTTGTAAAGAGCAAATAATTTCTCACACACTTTCCTAAACTGTGGTGAGTTATCATTATAAATTTTTTTATAGCTCCAATCAACAAATTGAATTTTGTATCGAGAGTCTAGTATCACAGCAATGGCTAAGACCATACTAAACTCAGACCAATATTTCTCAAACTTTACCATCATCATAGTAGCCACATTTTTCAAGTACTCATCATCCGAAGCCAAATAATTATGCAAAGTCACATATGCCATAAAGATCGAGGGAAAGTATAAGTTAGCTGTAGGATACTTTGTCCCTGAAAACAAACATGTAATATCATAAAAGACAGACAAGAAGTTGCTGACTTTCTCAATTCTATTTCATTCACTTGAAGATGGACAACTCTTATAATTGGAATCACTTAGTTGTAAGTGACAAAAGGCACGACGATAGAAAAGAGCACTCTCAAGCATCAAAAAAGTAGAATTCCATTTTGTTGGAACATCATGTCCCAAACCTTTTTTAAAACTCAAGGACAACAAGTTCACACATTCCAACAATTTTTGCTTTCTAACTTGAGATCCTTTAACATACTTGATACTCTCTCTTATTTTGTGAATAGATTCATCTATATTTTTTAATCCATCTTGCACAATTAAATTCAAAACATGAGCACAACACTTAAAGATGAAAAAATTCACCTCCACATAGCAGTGATTTTCTTGTATTTAGTTGATCTTTCAACAAACCAATGAAAACGTCATTCGATAAAGCATTGTCCAGAGTAACACAAAATGCTTTATTATCTATTCCCCAATCAACTAAAATAGTGTAAAATTTTTCACTCAATGCTACACCATTATGTGGAGGCAGCATGAAACAAAAATTCAACACTTTTTTTCGCAAAACCCAATCATTATCAACATAATGGGCAGTCACGGCCAAATACCCATCAGTAGCAATTGAGGTCCACAAATCAGCAGTCAAACAAATTCTTCCCATTCTTTTCTCAAGCATGCATTTAAGTTTATCATTTTCCTTTTTATACATCTTAAGCAAATCGGACCTTAATGTATTTCTAGATATAAGTTCAGCATTAGGATTGAGATAAGAACAAAATGCTCTAATACCAACATACTCAACAAAAGACAATGGCAAATCATGCATAACAATGGTAGCCAAAACCAACTCTTTAAATGTATCATGATCAAATCTCGCAGACCTCATAGATAAATCTTGACCTAATAATAATTGCCCAATATCAGAAGTATCTTTTCTAACACAACCTTGAATATGACGCTTCAGATTACCTGTCTCATATTTGCTATCACAAATGAATGAAGAACCACATTTTTTGCATTTGCACCTTTGCTTCCCATCCACAGTTTTTTCTATTAGTCGATCAAAAAATGTCCACACTTCTGATGTTGACTTCCTCTTTCGTTTTCCTTTAACATTTATTTTGTCATGCTCATTTTGCTATACTTCATCTAACAACTCAACCACATCATCATTGTCATCACGTGTGCCTAATGAAGCTAGAGTCTGTGACCCAAGATTAACTTGAATACCATCAAAATCCATTGTAATCTACTTTGTTAACTAAAAAAAGCTTGAGATTTATACCGGTATAAGGGTATTTCAATTTTCTAGTTTCTTACAGGCAACCACGTACAATCCGAACTCAATGACAGTCACGCGTGTAGAGTTAGGTCCTGCAGAGAAGAAGAAGGAGCTCAGGGGGATAAAAATACCTCGGTAAAACACGTTTAACCTAAAGAATGCTTAAGAGAGAGAGAGAACCAGACCTTGTGGAATGGGGAGGCTGAACTGGAGGCGGCAACGACCGAAGGCTGATCTGGAGGCAGAGGCAGAGGGGCGGACGACGACTGGAGGCCAATCTGGAGGCGGCGATGATAACCGACGGCAGATCTGGATGTGGCGATGATGACCGAAGGCGGAGGCGGAGGCAGAGGCAAAGGGGCGGACGGAGACCAGGGGCTGATTTGGATGCAGCGCAGTGACCGGCGGCAGATCTCGAGGCTGTGACGACGGCCGAAGACGGAGGCGGAGGGGCCGACGGCGGGAGTTCAAAAACTGAGAGAGAGAGAAGGGGAGAAGAGTGAGAGAAAGAGGGGGGGAGTTTAGGGTTTTCGCAAAGAAATCAGAATTTGGGGAGAGCTCGAGGCTGCGACCCGTTTAATACACGAAATGACCGAAATTCTGATTTCTTTGCGAAAACCCTAAACTCCCCCCCTCTCTCTCACTCTTCTCCCCTTCTCTCTCTCTCTCTCTCAGTTTTTGAACTCCCGCCGTCGGCCCCTCCGCCTCCGTCTCCGTCTTCGGTCGTCATCGCAGCCTCGAGATCTGCCGCCAGTCGCTGCGCTGCATCCAGATCAGCCCCTGGTCGCCGTCCGCCCCTCTGCCTCTGCCTCCGTCTTCAGTCATCATCGCCACATCCAGATCTGCCGCCGGTCGTCATCGCCACCTCCAGATTGGCCTCCAGTCGTCGTCCGCCCCTCAGCCTCCGCCTCCAGATCAGCCTTCGGTCGTTGCCGCCTCCAGTTCAACCTCCCCATTCCACAAGGTCTGGTTCTCTCTCTCTCTTAAGCATTCTTTAGGTTAAACGTGTTTTACCGAGGTATTTTTATCCCCTTGAGCTCCTTCTTCTTCTCTCCAGGACCTAACTCTCGGCATGCACGACTGGTCATTGAGTTCGGATTGTACGTAGCTGCTTGTAAGAAAATAGAAAATTGAAATACCCTTATACCGGTATAAATCTCAAGCTTTTTCTAGTTAACAAAGTAGATTATAATGGATTTTGATGGTATTCAAGTTAATCTTGGGTCATAGACTCTAGCTTCATTAGGCACACGTGATGACAATGATGATGTGGTTGAATTGTTAGATGAAGTATAGCAAAATGAGCATGACAAAATAAATGTTAAAGGAAAACGAAAGAGGAAGTCGACATCAGAAGTGTGGACATTTTTTGATCGACTAATAGAAAAAACTGTGGATGGGAAGCAAAGGTGCAAATGCAAAAAATGTGGTGCTTCATTCATTTGTGATAGCAAATATGCGACAGGTAATCTGAAGCGTCATATTCAAGGTTGTGTTAGAAAAGATACTTCTGATATTGGGCAATTATTATTAGGTCAAGATTTGTCTATGAGGTCTATGAGATTTGATCATGATACATTTAAAGAGTTGGTTTTGGCTACCATTGCTATGCATGATTTGCCATTGTCTTTTGTTGAGTATGCTGGTATTAGAGCATTTTGTTCTTATCTCAATCCTAATGCTGAACTTATATCTAAAAATACATTAAGGTCTGATTTGCTTAAGATGTATAAAAAGGAAAAGGATAAACTTAAATGCATGCTTGAGAAAAGAATGGGAAGAATTTGTTTGACTGCTGATTTGTGGACCTCAATTGCTACTGATGGGTATTTGGCCGTGACTGCCCATTATATTGATAATGATTGGGTTTTGCGAAAAAAAGTGTTGAATTTTTGTTTCATGCTGCCTCCACATAATGGTGTAGCATTGAGTGAAAAATTTTACACTATTTTAGTTGATTGGGGAATAGATAATAAAACATTTTGTGTTACTCTGGACAATGCTTCATCGAATGACGTTTTCATTGGTTTGTTGAAAGATCAACTAAATACAAGAAAAACACTGCTATGTGGAGGTGAATTTTTTCATCTTTAAGTGTTGTGCTCATGTTTTAAATTTAATTGTGCAAGATGGATTGAAAAATATAGATGAATCTATTCACAAAATAAGAGAGAGTATCAAGTATGTTAAAGGATCTCAAGTTAGAAAGCAAAAATTGTTGGAATGTGTAAACTTGTTGTCCTTGAGTTTTAAAAAGGGTTTGGGACATGATGTTCCAACAAAATGGAATTCTACTTTTCTGATGCTTGAGAGTGCTCTTTTCTATCGTCGTGCCTTTTGTCACTTACAACTAAGTGATTCCAATTATAAGAGTTGTCCATCTTCAAGTGAATGGGATAGAATTGAGAAAGTCAGCAACTTCTTGTTTGTCTTTTATGATATTACATGTTTGTTTTCAGGGACAAAGTATCCTACAGCTAACTTATACTTTCCCTCGATCTTTATGGCTTATGTGACTTTGCATAATTATTTGGCTTCGGATGATGAGTACTTGAAAAATGTAGCTACTATGATGATGGTAAAGTTTGAGAAATATTGGTCTGAGGTTAGTATGGTCTTAGTCATTGCTGTGATACTAGACCCTCGATACAAAATTCAATTTATTGATTGGAGCTATAAAAAGATTTATGGTGATAACTCACCGCAATTTAGGAAAGTGCGTGAGAAATTATTTGCTCTTTACAACGAGTATGTCAAACCAATTGCATCTTCATCAGCGTATTCAAGTCCAGTTTCTAACATTCAAGATTTCAACCAACCATCAATTAAAAATAGTGCTTGGGAGTTATTTAAGGTAATTTATTATTTGTACACCTTTATTTTAATTTACATATAATAATAATAATTTTTTAAATAATTGTTCTTATGTTTTAAATTGCTAGGAATTTGGTAATTATCAAAATACGGTGATTGCTACTTCTTTGCAAAGGTCACATCTTGAGCAATATTTGGATAAACCAAGAGTGGATAGGAATGTAGGCTTGGATATTTTAGCCTATTGGAAATCACATCAGTTTTGATATCCTGAACTTCCTTCCATGACTCGTGATATTTTGAGTATCCCTGTATCTATAGTTGCCTCTGAGTCTGCTTTTAGCATTGGTGGTCGAGTTCTTGACCAATATCGCAGTTCTCTTAAACCTGAAGTAGTGGAGGCACTCATTTGCACAAAAGACTAGTTATTTGAAAAAACGGGTAATAGTTATTTTTATATTCTACTTTGTTTAATTATGTTATTTATTATTAATGACATGAATATTATTTTTGCAGGATGTGAAATTAAGATTAATGATCTTACTGAAGATATTGTAGAACTGGATTCTAAAGGGACTACCAGCATGCCATCCACTCAATGTTCTAATTCTATCATTTGAATGGGTGATACATAATTGATGGAAAACAAATGTTTGATTTTTATATGTTGAGGAGAGTTAGATGACTGTATTTGGGATTTGGATGATTGTATTTGCAGATTTGGATTAATTTTTTTATTGCATGGATGATAAAATGTGGGATTTTATTAGAGTTTGTTATTAATATGTTATGTATTTTGACAGGTTAAATAGAAATTATGTTGATAGGTTAAATTATTTGTTTGTGCGTGAATAAAATTTTGTATGTGTATTGAATAGGTTTTTTTATGCATTCAATAGGTTTTTACATGTTATAGGTAAACGGGTTGTACGGATTAATAGGTGACACAACACGACCTATTTAACTTAAACGAGTTAAACAGGTTAACAGGTAACATGACATGACACGTTTAATAAAACGGGTCGTGTCGTGTTACACGTTTAATAAACGTGTCGTGTTCGGTTTTAAGGAATTTGACACGATTATTAAACGGGTCATGTTCGAGTTAGCCTGATACGTGTTATACATGTGTCTCAACACGGCACGATTACGACCCGCCAACCGGTATTGCCACTCCTAGGGGGAGATTTTAGAAAAAATAGATTTTTTATTTATTTTAAATATTTTAGTTATTAAATAAAAAATAAAATAATTTATAATTGTGTCATTTCGTGTATTAACGGGTCATTTCATGTATTTATAATCGTGTCAACCCGTTAACCCGTTTAATTAAACGGGTCATTACGTGTCTAAACGAATTAGACGGGTTGACCCGCCTAAGACACGAAAATAACCGTATCATAAACGGGTTGACCCGTTTATGACCCAAACCCATTTAGCATCAACCCGAACCCACCTAACTTCGTGTCGAGTCGTATCGTGTAATCGGGTCATGTCGAAAATTGCCAACCCTAGTCTCAATCATCGAAAATTGCCAGCCCTAGTCTCAATCTAACTGCCACATTCTTCTAGTGGTATATTTTGATAATATAGTGATTACAGAGGGTGATGATATTGGTATAACAAAGTTGAAGGCACACCTTCATTGGCAATTTCAAACTAAGGATTTGGGTCTCTTGAAATACTTTTTGGGTATTGAGGTGTCTTGATCAAAGCAGGCATCTATATTTTTCAAAAGAAGTACGCCTTAGATATGCTAGAAGAGACACGGCTGCTTGGACAGAAGCCAATAAATACTCCTATGGATCCAAATATCAGAATGTTACCAAGAGGAAGGAAGCTTGTTTTTTACCTTGGGCACTTTCATTTGTTGGTTGGAAAACTTAATCATCTCACAATCACTCGTCTTGATATCTCATTCATTGTGAATATGGTCAGTCAATTTGTAGATTCACTGTGTGGCAGTAGCTAGGAGGCAATGATTTGTATTCTTTGATATATTAAAAAGGCATTCAAGATGTATTGTATCCAATCAGACTGTGGGATATACAGATGTTTGGGCAGGATCTCCTAGTGACAGACGATCCACATCTGGATATTATGTATTTATTGAAGGCGATGTAGTCTCTAGGAAGAGTAGGAAATGAAGTGTTGTTGCCAAGTCCAGCACAAAAGCTTAATATAGGGCAATGGCCCTTACATGTGAGCTAGTGTTGCTAAAACAATTAATTAAGGAGTAAGGGGTTATTCAGGTCGAGTTTATGCAGTTAATTTATGACAATCAGGCTACCATATTTAAGTTAATCATGTTTTCTAGAACCAAGCACATTGAAGTTGATTGCCACTTTGTTAGCAAGAAGGTGATTTCTAGGAATATAGTTACAACATTTGTTAGCTCCAATATTCTGTGGACTAGTTAACTCACCAAGTCAATTAGAGGTCCTTGTGTGAGCTACATTTGTACCAAGTTGGGAATCCTTGATATATATGCTCCAGTTTCAGGGGGAGTGTTAAATAGTGTGAGGGCATTAGTATAATTAGCGTCTACCACACACACACACTCTCTCTCATACTATGTGTTAAGAGGTAGAAAACGTAATATTTTATTATTCTACAATCCATTCATAAAAAGTACTCCTCCATTGCATCTTGCTCTATTTAGGTCAAACTTCAATCATCAAGATGCCAAAACCCTCTTACCATCGGAAAACGTGATTTTCTAGCTTCCCTTTCCTCTTTCAGAAAGATTCAACATGTAACAACTATTTATTGCATGTGGAATTTCATAAATTCTATGTTCTTAATTGAAGGCTAAAGTAAACAGCTTCCACTATAACTCAATCAAAAACCTTGGTAGTCCTGGTCAGCAACTATAGTTCTCTCCATCTCATCCATGATTGTCTCAAACCTATCTAATAATTATGAATATTTAGCCAATTTGTCTCTTCGCTTTTCTAATATCCAAGTTAGAGAAAAAAAATTTCATGAGATTCCTAATCAGAATTATCCCACATACGATATTAACTAGATAAAATAACTTCTAACAGAATACATTCAGGGGCTTCTCTTAAGGTTAACTAACTTGAAAAAGATTCAATCCTACCATCTTCCAAGTTTCAAAGCATTAAAAGAAAAGAATATCACAACAGTTTATCTCTATCTCTAATCAAAACTCCTAGGCCACATCCATTTTTAGTAGAATTTATGAGCCACCCATCTTCAATGCAGGGGGAGTTTGGAGAATATAACATGAACAAGCAATCAAACACCCTATGCCATCATCCAGTTAGCTAATTGTACCTATGGCTGATTGTATGTTTTCATGTTATTCCTTGAAGTTCTCCATATCATCATTCATTGACAGCCTCATTTTATGGTGCATTAAAATAAACCACATTATCTGAGAACCACTATTTGTAATATTGCTGCATTTGATGAAATCATTCCACTCAATTTCCAGAATTGTTCCAGAACATTTTAGCCACATATACTGTTACTAATGCTATTTATTATCCTCTTCAGCACTCAGACACCCTATATTTGTTACAGTAAAATCTAAAATGGCTAAATTTTGCTATATTTTATTGAAAGTATTTCTTCCATACACAGCTCGTCCCAAGCTCAAAAAAAGGAGGGTTGCATTAGATAACCAACAACCAGTGTGAAAATAGCCGGATCATACATTCTAGACAGATACGGCGATGGATAGAGACAGTTGGAAAGCTAGAACTCATGTAGCCGACCTCATATATTGGGATCAAGGCTTGGGATTGTTGTTGTTGTCATCGTCATTGTTATAACTATGTGTCTACAACAATTCCAGTATCATCCATAACCCCAGCTATTCTTTTCCCCTATTAACTTCATCAAGACATCTATACTGTTTCGATGCACATGCACCCTTTGATCTTCAATAGCCCACGAAATACCATTATTAACAAATCAACCGCAAATAGTTCACTAGTATTTAAATGTAGAACTGTTGACCCAGGGGCTCTTGATGTAATACTGCATAGATTCCTGGATCTGTTTTGATGATAACCTTCATATGGCACTTCACGCCATGCCTTAAGAAATTTACATTGCCAGTTTATACGTGCCAAGGATAAGTAACTATTTCATGGTTTCTGGGTCTTGAACCATAAATAGATATGCATTTATAAATAGATACCATCTTCATGCACTTATATACTGAGCACAACTAAAAATATTTTCCCAAATAGATTACCTCTACTCTACATATAAAAGAGGAGGGAAAAGAACAATACCCTGTTTTCTGTTCGAGGAGAGTGGGGAATTGCATCTTCACGTATGTGCAAGTGCAAATCACCAAAAGCACCACTGTCAGAAAGGAATGGAAGTTGAAAAGTGCTGACTGCAATTTCCACAGTAACAAGAAAAACTCATCAATAAACCCACCCTCAAAACCTTTGAATTTAACATCATCCCTTTTTGGGAAACATCAGGTAAGATAAACAAAAAGAAGAGCAATAAGCATTCATCATCATCCAGTACTCCATAGTTACCATGTTTCTGATTCTCCTACAAACGAGTGTTCTTCTGCCTGTCTCACCAAGCTTGGTTCAGATTGGCAGAGAGGATTATTGAAACAAACAAGATCTATCCCAAGAGTGTTAAATCTTGAAGACGAAATCTGAAACGTGTAGTGTTTTGTTCAGAAGAGAGGCTTTGAACAGTCCTAAGCCCTGGACAAAAGGAGGAGGTTGTGTTATGTAGACAACCAATACAAAATTGTTAGATCTTTCAACAAATTCTAGATAAAGATTGGAGAGCAAAAATTTATGCAGCTGATCCCACACAGGGATTAAGGAGTGTGATAATGATGATAGATAATCATTTACAAGTCATTTATACAAAAAATATAATCAAAACATTACTACAAATAGCATTTTTATATTTACAAAATACTATAATGAGTGTTTTCTTGCCAAAACTATGAATTAATAACAACTGAACAATTTTGACTTGTGCAATTTTGAGAGGATTGTACAATGCTAACAAAACTCAACTTGGTCATAAACTAACCTCAGTCACATAATGTCATTGACTCAAATTTACACAACTCACTGCACAGATGAAGCAACAAACAGCCAAATCTCCATATTCTTATCAAGAATGGAACTATAAATGTTGCCAATGTCCCTTGAATTTGTTATAATAGCAAATATGAAATGTCTAGTTCTTACCAAAATACGATGCTTTTTCCTCTCCTTCCTCAAAGTGGTTGGAAATTGATCTGCAATAAGTATTCTTTAAGCATTTCTACCTCACCTGGACATTCTTTCAAGCCATCAAAACTCTCTAAGAAGCTACCTCCCGTCTAACAGATATCAAGTTATTCTAGCAGAGAGGTAGGAAGATGTGGGAAGATAATACATATTAAAATGTAAAAACAACTAAAAAAATCCAATATGGCAAGTCATAAGTAACTAATAGTAAATATTGACATCACAGGAGCTCGACAGACTCATTTTTCTAGTTTAGGGTAATCTTACTTTTGAATAATAAGCTTCCAAATGTCAATTCAGATTGCCAAAAAGGTTACAGGGACATTGTTCATCTATCTAACTTCATCCAATATGCAACTGCTAAAAAGCTTAAAAAAATTCTAGCGGCCATACACAGTCACATCAAGAGGGAGAGAAAGATTGACATCAGGATTATCAATAATTTATCATTGAATGTATTTGGGGATTTCGCCTTTTCTTAAGAGAGAAAGAGAGTACTCAGCAGAATCAATCAGATCTTCGATGTTGTGGAGGGATCTCTCTTCTGCAGCCAGCATAAAGATGGCACGAATCTGGGCCTTTTGGCCAGTCTTGCTGCCAAGTTCAGTGGCAAATCAGGGGAGTTCATACTCCGCAATAGTTGGCGATAAAGAGATAGGACTTGTCCTCTATTCCTTGCCAAATCCCCTGCTGTTGCCCATATCAAACCTTTCCCCATTTTAGTGCTGAACCAATCAACCATAAGAAGTTAAGGTGATTATTTTGTATTTCATTTTCAGTCAACCAAAATGACTTCCAGGATAAATAAGAGTTGATGTTACAAAACAGTAACGAGTCATTTAATAAGCAATCAGCCTTACTCCACAACAGTTTAAATGAGAAAATTGAAGGCAGATTTTACTCTTTAATCACACACTAAATTGAGTAACTTATAGTATAAGTTCCTATTGCCAAATAGCAGAGAATGAATAACTCTAGCTTTTCTTCCTAATTGTAAGGTCAATAACAAGGTTAACACCCCAAGAAAAAAAGGGAACAGACCAAAAGTAGAATCCACTCAACAAAAGTCCAGACTTTGAATAAGAAACACAGTGCCCAACATGACTAGCATCATAGAATCTCTAACGCTAAATGGCATAGAATATGATGGTTGGTAAACTATGCCAAGGACCATATGAGATCTCACTGCAGTTTATTGCACAAAATCAGTATTGAAAACTGCCAGAATTTGGATTGAAAACATACAAATTTATTAGATCAATTGTACAAAAGATGGCACAGACCTCATCTTTATTGTACAAAATCGGTATTGCTAATGATCAACTATTCAAACACATATCACAGATTTAGGCCTTGGATTCCTGTCCAACAAACTAACTAGTTGAAAAGAACATAGAAGAATATTGAGATCAGCTAAGTGGGGTTTGACAAACCAGATAATGGAAGACAACTACTTTGATCCAAAAATTACCAACCAACAATTCAAAGGTTTGATCAGCAGGACTTAAGAGAGAGAGAAAAAAAAAAAATAAAGGAAGATACTACAGGAAAAAGGGACTTACTGGCAAGAGATTCGACACAGAGGACAATTTGATAGCCAAGGTTTCAACAGATTGCTGGGAGCAAGTCAACGTGGCATTGATTTTTTTATTGAAAATGTGGGCCTTTGTTGAGTAGGTTCTACTTGTGGTTTGTCCCATTTTTGTTTTTGGGGCTTTAACATGGTTATTGACCTTACAATTAGGAAGCAAAGCCATATAGAATTGTCTACCCTATCAGTTGCCAAAAGGAACTATTACCATAAGGTATTCAATACATTCAGTTGATTCATAGTGAAGTTTGATTTAAATTATCCCATTCCAATTGTTATTTACAGAGTAGGCTTATTGCTTATTAAATAGTTTGTGTACCATTTGTAGCGTCAATTGTTATTCATCTTGAAGTACATTTTAGTTGATCAAAAATGAAGAACACAGCAACCATGTTAACTTTATTGGTTGATTGGTTCAGCAATAAAGTGGCCAAAGGTTTGACATGGGCTTTGGCAAGGAATAGAGGACAGGCTTTTATCTCTTTATGGGCAATTATTGCCAAGTATGGACTCCTCTAGCTAGCTGCAGAACTTGGCAGAGAAGAACCAAAAATGAAGAGGTCTGTGCCATCTTTATGCGGGCTGCAATGGGGACCAACTCAGTAAAGAAACTTGTACAATAACTGACTCTGTAATATTACCATTTGTATGCTGACTAATGTGTACACTGACTCTGTAAACAAACTTGTTTGATTTTCTTTTGTAATACTAGAAAGCTAGTTCAGCTTTCCTTTGTAAATATATTATCTGAGGTAATCCTTCTAATACTAGATAAATGAGTCAGTTCCACTCCAGTGAAATGCGTAAAGATTCACTGCACCAATATATATCAGCAACCAAATGCCATTGAGATAAGGCAAGTGATTTTTAAGGAAGAAACAAAAAGCTCCCATATTTTCAAGTTCCTTCAAATGGAGGAACCCACTCAGATCAGATACTTAAATTAAAAGAAGAAGAAATAATCTATAATGTAAAGTCATAGGAACCTATGAAACAACAGAAATTAATTACACATGTACCTAAAAAATAGATCAGCAGGGTTCCTGAGAGTCTTAAAGTCAAATAAACAACTTTTTCCAATGTCACTGGCACTTGGTGCTTCTTCAGATCAATTGACAGGTCAGTCCAACCTGTAAGATCCCCACAACTTAGTTCATCATCGATATGAAAAGAATAAAAAGCATGTAAAGAAATACTTAATATTTTTTGAACAAAAAGATTATATTAATTTTTACTTTTTCATAATTGCCCTCTCCACAAATATTTACCATTTCATATGTAAATGTAGAGAGGGATACCCCCAGTCTTTCCTTTTTTGCAAAGAGGGGATTTCCACAATTAGTAGAACCCATGGCCTTCCAATTACAAAGGAGCAACCCTACCATTGTCTTGTCACTTAGGTTCACTCTCCAAGCCTTTTTTTTTTTTTTTTTGGGGGGGAGGAAAAAAAAGGTTGAATATTAACAACCAATACATGCAAATTGAAAATTTTCAGGGAGGGAAGATTGAAGTTTATGCATGTCACACCCAGTACTTGAGAGCAAACATCTTGGGGAAGCATGGGGAGGGAGGGCGAGAGAGAGAGAGAGAGAGAGAGTCCCATATCTTCGAGATGAGACTAAGATAACCTATACTAAATGAGACTCCATTGGGGTCTCAGGGGCAAAATGGTCCGATTGGGGTGAATTAGTGGTTGATGAACTAGTTTTCTGAAAAGGATCTTAGAAAATCAAAAAGGTCTCAAGGAAGGTCCCACTTGGAGTAAGAGATAACCCTTGGGTGGTTGAGATCAGATTAGTGCATAGTTATGAAAGGCGCGCCTAGGCGTGAGGCGCCTTAAGGCGCAAGTAAATGTCCACATTTTCTTTTATTTATATTTTACCTTCCATTTACTTTAATACATAAATGTAAATAAGAAAGTACCCCCCATTTGGATTCAATAAAAATATCTAAAAAATCAAAATCCATAACAATAAGAAAATAGAATTTTGATTTTAGTACAAACTCAGAATTTAGCGATTTTACCACCCCAAAATACATACCTACTATTTCTTGAAAAATTCATTAAAAATCATTTTAACAACAATGAATATTAACTATCAAAATACCGGGAGTTAGTTTTTTAAAATGAAAACATTTTCTTATATGTCTCCTTATAATGCCCTAATCTTCCAGACTTAGAAAAAATGCGCTAATCTTCCAAACCTAGAAAAATAGCATTTTTCAAAATGAAAGCATTTTCTTGATTGTGGACTTGTAGTGTTTATTGATTGTGGAGAATACTAAAGCTATTCCAAAATGTCCTCTATCAATAAAACAAGAGATTGGAGAGTACATGCAAAAGAAGAAAAATAGCAAGGAATCAGGGATGAGCAAAATATGGCACCGTAAGATGATTTTCAATTTGGTGAAGGGTATGATGATGATGATTAAAACTTTTTTATTGATTGTGGACTTGTAGTGTTTATATGTTCGTTTAGAACTTTGCACGATGGTTGGTACTTGTTTGAGTTTGAGACTTTAAGTTTGAACTTTAATGATGTTTCTAGTTTAGAAATTGTATGATGAATGAATTAACTTTGATGTTGTTAGTTTAGAATTTGAAGATAATGAAGCATTAATGCTATGCATGTGTTATTATTGATAATTTGATAGTTTTTTATGATTTTACAAGATTTTTAGTTTTTTTTCTAAAAGGTGCGCCTCGCTTCGCAAAGGCGCGCCTCGCCTCGTGCGCCTCGCGCCTCAGGCTCCAGGACCCTTTGCGCCTCGCTGCGCCTCGCGCCTTTCAGAACTATGGATTAGTGGTCTCAATGGGTCCCTAACCTAAAGAACTTGGCTCATTATTAACCGAAGGGGTTAATAATTCCTTAAGAGGATTTGAGCACACCAATAGGGGTGAATCTTGAGGTCAAAATTAGTAACTTGAGCCTTAAGTAAGCAAAGTAGGACCTGAGAAGGAAGGTTTATAAAACCCAAAGGGCCAAACCGAAATTATAAAAGATAGATTTTGTTAATTTGGAAAATTATATATCCAAGGTAATTAAGAGAAATTGGTGGGCCAACCCTTGTGTAATTGTGATAATATATATATACACACACACAAAAAGTCGGGTGGAGGACCCACACGTTTATCATATAAACTATTACATGTATATATAGAAAAGGAACCACGCTATTTGTACTCCTTGAGCTACAAAAAAAGCTATACACACATACCAAAATGACGGAAATACCCCTCTCCTCTCTGCAAATTTACTTTCCCACACCCAACGACCCATGGCCAACAGTGGTCGCACGCGCGAGGCAAAGGTGGCGACAAGATGGCAGCGACGGGCGGTTGCTAAAGGCAGCCATGGGAAGGGGTGACAGAGGAGAGAGGAGGCGGCCATGGCGTCGCTGGGTGAGGGAAGAGAGAGGAAGAACAAGGAAGGGGCTTTTGCAATTTTGCAAATTGAGCGAGAATATTTTTGTCATTTGAGTTGTGCTTTTTTGTAGCCCAAGGTGTAGTCCAAGGAGTATAAGTAGCACTTTTTGTTGAGAGAGTTTGGATTGAATAGAAAATCTCTCTTAATTATTCCATGGGTATGAAACCCTATATATACAAGAAGAATGCTAATAAATCTCCTAAAAACTAGGAGAGGATAACAATCTAATAAGTAGGAACATAATCATCTATAATCATAGTGAGTCTCGAGAGTCTCTATCGCTAGAAGTCTTATCTCCAACAGACTTCCTTTCCTCCTTAGGACCCCGATTAGGACCTCTCAATGCTATCAATGCTGATTTTTCTATAGGAGCAGTGTCTAGCATTACTCCTCTTCTCCCTTCTTCATCCCGGATTAGAGAGATTACCTCATTTAGAGAAGGTATATCTTCTTTGCCAAGTATTTGAACCCTGACTGCATCAAACTCCATATTTAAACCTGCCAAGAAGTCATAGGTTCTCTCCTTTTCCACAAATCTTTTATGTAAGGCTGCATCTTCACTACATTTCATCTTTAGACATTGATAATGATCTAATTCTTGCCATAGAGTTTGCAGCGTATTAGAGTACTCAGTAACAGATCTTACCCCTTGATTGGTTGCTGCAATCTTAGTTCGGACTTCATATATTTGTGCTGCATCCTTCACTTTAGAATATGTGAGATTGACAGCCTCCCAAATATCTTTAGCGGTTGTTAGAAACATTACCGTATCACTTATCTCGGGCATCATCGAATTCCAAAGCCAAGACATAACTAAAGAGTCCTCCTCATCCCATGCAGCAAACATGGGATCTCCTTCTTTAGGGCCAGTCCCTAAGAGATGACTTATCTTACCTTTTCCTTTGAGAAAGGTTCGGATAAGCTGCGACCATTTTAGGTAGTTTCTCCCATTCAACCGGTAGGTCGCTTGGAGATTTTGTAGCTCTCCTCCATTACTTGAGTTGCTAGATCCAGTGAATGGAGCTTTTGACGGGCTGCTTGTTTCAACTGCTTCTGATGTAGGCGCTTCGTAGAAGGTAGACATCTTAGGGAAACTCGGATGATGAACCAGACGAATGAAGGGAAAAACAATGAGAGAATATTGGGTGAAGAAGAAAGTCGTAACCGACTTTGATTACTTCAAGAAGCGAAACAAGAACAGGCCGGAATGGTACTAGGCAGGGAAAAAACGACAATGAAGGCCTAAACAGAATTCCCTAAATACCAGGCTCTGATACCATGTTGAGAGAGTTTGGATTGAATAGAAAATCTCTCTTAATTATTCCATGGGTATGAAACCCTATATATACAAGAAGAATGCTAATAAATCTCCTAAAAACTAGGAGAGGATAACAATCTAATAAGTAGGAACATAATCATCTATAATTTACAGATTTATACAAAATACTTAAACTTGATTTATCTTCATGTTTCCTTATCTTCTCATCATTTAACCGCCATTCCTTATCTTCTAAATGATAAGACTCTTTATCTGTAACACTTTTCATAGAAAAGTGGGTTGTTTGGCACAAACCATTACATAATATTATATATACATGCAAAGTAGTAAAGAAGGTGGAATTTCTCCACCACATGCTTGAAGAAACCATTATATAATTTGACATCAAGAGAAAGAGTCAAAGAAATTAAAGAAGGAAGTTCACCATATTTTCGGCCAGCCTAACACACAACCATTGCCACTATTCCTTTCTTTTTTTCTTTCTCTTTCTTCTTTTCTCTTCCCTCTTCCCTCTTCTCCTCCAATGCATGCTATTACCAACAACCAACACTCTTCACATCCTTTTCTCCTTCACTCAATTTCCTCCTTCTCTTAATTTCTCTCTCCCAAATTTCCTATTTCCTCAACATGATACTGAGTATGTGGTGGAGAATTTCACCTTCTCCACTAACTCTACGCATATATACTATATATTATATAAACTTGTGGGTCACCCACCCCCTATATATATATATATATATTTAATTACAAAAGGGTCCACCAACTTCTCTTAATTACCCTTGTATATTTAATTTTCCCACATAATGATATCTATCTTTAATAAGTCCATTTCGACCCTTAAGGTTTTATAAACCTTCCTTTCAGGTCCCACTTCACTTGTGTCTCAAGCCACTAATTCTAACCCCAAGATCCTTTTAAGGAATTATTAACCCCTTCAATTAATAATGAGTTGGGTGTCAGATCCGAGATCTAACAAGGGAACTCTCAACTATTTAGAAGAGAATTGGAGAAGGAAGAAACTCCATCACTTACATGTGTCACAAGTCAGGACAAACTCCATCACTGATCTCTTTGGGTGTGGCAGTAGAATATCTGCTTCACTTTCCTGTAAGTGTTCTGAATAGTCGAATGTCCTCTAAGGGGGGACCCATGCAAGGTTTGGAGGATCTTACTCCTTACAGCTATAACTATCCTCAATGTAATAGCCTCGGACTTGTTGAACTCTTCTATTATATCCACCGTTCTTCGTTCTCCAAACCTTTCACACAATCCCTTAACAAATTCCTCCCAACTATGATCATCCCTCACCCTAGACCATACCTAGAACCACACATCCCCCACATCATTTAGATAGGCGGCTGCTAGAGTAACTCTCTGGCTATCAACCACCTGATGAATACTAAATAACTCCTCCCATCTCCTTATCCACCATTGGGGCTTTTGCTTGTCGAACAAACGTAATTCCAACGTCGACACAAGAAAATTGGAGCGATTGGAAGTCACCTATGTCTCCTGCCTCCTTTCCACTACATTGTCTCCCATCGTGGCCAATTCACCCTCCAAATACTGAGGATCTGGCCATTCTGTGATTGGTTCCAATTCTTGAGAGGATTGGTTCCAGCCTATCTCTAGGAGGAAAATCAGGGGAGATTCTTACCTTATTTTGGCTAGAGAACATGGGCATAAATCGTTGCATCTCTTCTCATAGCATATTGCTCTGCTCCTGCACTTCCTCTCAAATATGATTGCGCATGTCTCCTCGCAATCGATCCGAGACATCCTCCATCTTCTTATCCACCACTATTATGATCATCTCCCCTGTAGATCCCACTCGGGCCTGCATCTCCACCACCGTCGCTATCATCTGTTATAGTTGCGATTCCATTTGCTTCATGCTAGTACCATCCGCCATTGGAATTGGATCACTTGAGGATTTTTTGGCTAGGAACTTGCTCTAATACCAAAATGTCATATCCGAAATCTGACAAGGAAATTCTCAACTATTTAGAAGAGAATTAGGCGAGAAAATGAGAGGGAAAGGGAAGAGAATTTGAGAATTGGAGAAGGAAGAATCGAGGGGGGGAGAGAGAGAGAGAATTGGAGGAGGGAAAATGAGATCACTCAAATTGTATTCGATGATTTCAAATAGGCTGGGTCAAATCTCATAAGCTAATCCTCAGTTTAAAATTGGCACCAAAAACGGTTACCAATTCCCAAGTACAACTTGTAATGCATACATGAAATACAACTCCTTATAGCTATAACTACCCTCAATGTAATAGCCTCAGTCCAAGTACATGATATCAAGCTCTTCAAGTCACGTCTTATTGACCCATTGAGGCCTCTAATTTAATCTCAACAACCCCACAGTTGTCTCTTACTCCAAGTAGGATCTCCCTCATGACTCAGTTGACTTTCTTGAGAACCCTTTCAAACTAGCTCATCAACCACTAATTTAGCCCAAGTATACCATTTAGCCATTAAGACCCAACCGAAGTCTCATTTAGTCCAGGTTCTCTCTCTCTCTCGCTCTCCCTCCTCCAAGATGTTTGCTCAAGTACAAGGAGTGACATCCCTCCCCTCCTTTAAAAAATTTCATCAACAACATCATGCTCACTATTAGCCTACCATCCCCCATCCATCAATTGTGGGTGCTTCTATCATCTCTTAGCTTACTTTTGATGTGACCATCAAATCCTTATTATTCCTCAACTATGTACACAACTTCCTAGACTTGGCACACAAGGATCATTACGGCACAAGTAAGCTTGCCAAATCGCCACCACCTATTACCTCATATGGAATAGGCTAAACTTGTATATCGCAGCTAGCACATACACATATCAACTCCATATGTCATGTTTTCTTCTATCTTCACCTCTCATAGGGTTTCATATTCCCATTCGATTACTCTCAATCATCATGGGAATGGCTCCTATTCTTGAGTTCTATGTCAATGCATCTGGCTCCAACCACATTGAACACATTAAAATCTATCCTTGCATTGTTTCTTTGCTTATTATGAGGGTCCAACCGCATAATTTGACTCCTCGTAGTTCCTAAATCCCGATTATAACTTTCCATTTGTCAAATGTTGCAGGATATGAGCCAAAATTTAAGTTTAAAGAAAAGACCTTGCTTGATGGAACAATTGGAGTTTAAATGTTTGAGCAAGTGGTAATTTTGTCTCATAGGCACATGAGGTGCACATTTATTCAAAATACTTATAAAATATTTATACTACTTTTCAATGTATACCTATAAAGAGGTAGAAGCAAGCTCATAAAATCATAAATGACAAATAGCCAACCCTATAATAACAACTAATATTATTGCAAAAAACAATTAGTTTCTTTTGCAATTAGTTTCTTCTAACTGTAAAAGAGATTAAAGGAAAGAACAAATTATAGCAAAACACACTACAAAGACAATTACAGGAAAACAATTATTTTCTTATAATTACTTCTCCAATTAGAAGAAAGAAAAAAAATTACAGCTAGACACAAAACAAAAACAGTTACAGAAAAACAATTATTTTCTTTTAAATTGCAAAGAAATCAATAGAGAGAAAAAAATCAATAGAACACACAATGAAAACTTTTGTTTCTTAGCAATTAGTTTTGTCTAAATTGGAACAAAAATTAGAAGAAAGAAAAAAAAAATAGAGTAAAACACACAATGAAAAATAATTACAACAAACAATTAGTTTATTCTAAATTGCAAAAGAAATAATAGTTAACTTTGCGCCTTTGACAACTCAATAATAGTTAAGACCCCTTCAAAACAACAGGTAGCCAAGGTAGCGTAATGTCTTCAATCAATGAATCCTAGGCTTTAATTAAAACCTAGGCAACCCAATTCCTCCCCTCTTCTCAGTTCCAGCATGTATACATCACAACATATTTACATTTTCTTTTATTCATATTTTACCTTCCATTTACTTTAATACATAAATGTAAATAAGAAAGTACCCCTATTTGGATTCAATAAAAATATCTAAAAAATCAAAATCCATAACAATAAGAAAATAGAATTTTGGTTTTAGTACAAAGTCAGAATTTAATGATTTTACCACCCCCAAAATACATATCTACTATTTCTTGAAAAATTCAATAAAAATTATTTTAACAATAATGAATATTAGCTATCAAAATACCGAGAGATAGTTTTTCAAAATGAAAACATTTTCTTATATGTCTCCTTATAATGCGCTAATCTTCCATACTTAGAAAAATAGCATTTTTCAAAATGAAAACATTTTCTTGTGTTGGACTTAGGACCGCCACACACACAGCCTACTATCCCTCCAAGAACTCACCGATTACACCCCCAAAGATTAAGCCACACAGCACTTGACAGAAAACACAAGAACAGGAATACAAAACAGCAACAAACCACACAAGGAACAAAGGATTTTATCCTGATTCAGTCTCATAAATGAGACCTACATCCAGACTGCCTTGGGCACCATGAAAACTCCACTATCTTGAATCCTTACAGCGATTACATGCACTAGAAAAATACCTCTCTTACCCACAGTGTAAAACCCTAGACTATACAGAGATGAACACCCCAAGAGAACATACAAAATACCTTTGGTTAGTTCAACAAGTTTATTTTCAATTATATCCCTTATGATTTATAAATAGGGGTTAGGGAGGACTCGAATAGATCATGAAAGCAATGGGGTGTCTTGAGAGGGTTGAGCGAGAATGTGCTAGGCCGAGAGAAGGGGTATTTTGTATGTTCTCTTGGGGTGTTCATCTCTATATAGTCTAGGGTTTTAGACTGTGGGTAAGAGAGATATTTTTCTAGTGCATGTAATCACTGTAAGGATTCAAGATAGTGGAGTTTTCATGGTGCCCAAGGCAATCTGGATGTAGGTCTCATTTATGAGACTGAACCAGGATAAAATCCTTTGTTTCTTGTGTGGTTTGTTGTTGTTTTGTATTCCTGTTCTTGTGTTTTCTGTCGAGTGTTGTGTGGCTTAATCTTTGGGGGTGTAATCGGTGAGTTCTTGGAGGAATAGTAGGTTGTGTGTGTGGCGGTCCTAAGTCCAACAACTTGGTATCAGAGCATCGGGTATCAGTTTCAGCAATCCTATCAATTATGGCGCCCTCATCGGCTACTCGATATGATGTGGAGAAGTTTGACGGAAGCAATGATTTTGGTCCTTGGCGGGTCTAAATGGAAGCACTGCTGCACAATCTTGGATTGGAGAAGGCAATCGAACAAGAGGTAATTGCCGAGGGAAGCTCTGAAGGTAAGGATCCTAAATCTATATCTTTAGAGGATAAGGAAATTAACAAGAAAGCGTACAACACGCTTATCTTGAGTCTTGGAGATAAAGTTCTCCGAGAAGTTTCAAAATTTAAAACAGCCCTAGAAATATGGAATAAATTGGAGTCTCTTTACGTAAAGACTCTATCCAGTAGGCTGTATTTGAAGGCCAAATTCTTCACTTTTAAGATGCAAGAAAATCAAAGGCTACAAGAACATCTAGATGAATTCAATAAGCTATGTCTTGACTTAGAGAATATAGGAGTAAACTATGAGGATGAAGATAGAGCCCTAGTTATTCTTTATTCATTGCCTAAGTCTTATGAAAACTTTGTAGATGTTCTACAACCCGGCAGGGACAAGCTATCTTTAGAAGATGTAATAGGAGCCCTAAACTCAAAGGAATTAAGAATAAAAATAGATGTAAAATCCAACCCCAGTGATGCCCTAACCGTAAGGTCAAGGAGTACCAAAAAAGACTCTAAAGGGAATAAGGGAAAGTCTATATCAAAGTCTAGAAATGGTAAGGGCCCTATTAAATGTTATTACTGCCAGGAGGAGGGGCATATCAAAAGATATTGCCCTAAAAGAAAGAAAGACATGGCTGAAAAGAAACCATCCGATGGTGGAGCAAATCTAGTTGATCTTGGTTATTATAGTTCAGAGGCATTGACTATCACTGAAATGGCTAGAAATAGTGATTGGGTGATGGATTCGGGCTGTTCATTCCACATGACCCCTAGGAAGTCTTGGCTGCAAAATTATAGAGAAATCAATGGGGTTAAGGTCTTGCTTGGCAATGACCATGAGTGCAAGGTTGTTGGAGTGGGTGATGTGAGGCTAAGGATGTATGATGGCACTTTTAGGACTCTCACTATAGTTAGGCATGTGCCTGATCTCAAGAGGAAGTTGGTTTCCCTTGGAGATTTGGACAGAAATGGCCTAAACCAAGGGGCCACTTGTCTGCATGAAGGCTAAGCTACAGAATGACATTTATATCTTGCAAGCCTACACCTTAAGTGGTGAGGCTGCAGTAGTGAGTAGTAAATCCCAAGATTTGGCGAAGTTGTGGCATCTAAAGATGTCACACATAAGTGAGCAAGGGCTCAAGGAGTTAGCCAAACAAGGGATTCTGGAAAATAGCCAAGTCTCGGTTTTGTCCAAATGTGAGTCTTGCATTTATGGAAAGGCAGCAAAACTTAGGTTTAATAAGACTGTCATTCACTCATATAAGTCCACCTTAGATTACATTCACTCGGATTTGTGGGGGCCAGCCCAAACCCCAACCCATGGTGGTTCTAGATATTTCTTTTCCATTATAGATGACTATTCTAGAATGTTGTGGGTTTATGTGCTAAAATCTAAAGATCAAACTTATGGGACCTTTAGGAATTGGAAGACAATGGTAGAAACTCAAATGGGTAAGAAAATTAAAGCCATTAGGACAGATAATGGGCTGAAATTTTGTAATAGGGAATTCAGTAAAATGTGCAATGAAAATGGCATAATTAGGCACTTAACAGCGCCTGAAAACCCCCAACAAAATGGGGTAGCTGAGATGATGAACTGAACACTCTTAAAAAGGGTAAGATGCATGTTATTTCATGCACATCTACCAAAAATTTTCTAGGGTGAAGCAGTGTCCATTGCAGCCTATATCCTAAATAGGACTCAATCTAAAGCCATAGATTTGCAAACTCCCTATGAGAAGTGGACTGGCCATAAGCCTAGTCTTGCCCACCTTAGGGTATTTGGATGCTTAGCCTATGCTCATGTGAAGTAAGGCAAGCTTGAACCTAGGGCTAAGAAATGTCTCTTTATAGGTTACCCAACCAGTGTGAAGGGGCATAAACTATGAAACCTTGAACCAGATGGACCTAGGACCATAATCACAAGGGATGTGACATTTGATGAGACAACTACCATAAATCTAAGCAATAATGAAACCCAAAAGGATCTAGATGGAAAGAAGGACTCAATGAAGGTAGATATTCATGAAATAGAGTCTGAAATAAATGAAAGAGAGCCTAAACCAGACCTGGACCAAAATGATCAGGTCCAAGAGGAAGAGCAGAATGCTGAAACCTCTCAATATGAGGAAAAAGAGACTGACAGTGATGCTGATTCCAGCATTAGAGATCAACCAAACCCTAACAGGTATAGTGTGGCTAAAGATACACAGCCTAGAGTCCGTAGGCCACCTCTAAGGTTTGGCTACTCAAATTTAGTAGCCTATGCCCTAAATAGCGCCTCCGAAGTTTCTGGAGAAGAGCCACGATCAAGCTATAGCATCTAAGGATTCACAAAAGTGGATAGAAGCCATGAAATCAAAAATATCTTCCCTTAAGAAAAACCAAACCTAGGAATTGATAGAAAAACCTAAAGGAAAAAGAATTGTAAGCTGTAAATGGTTGTATAAGATTAAAGAAGGGGCTGGTGATAATCCTAAGCCTAGGTACAAAGCTAGGCTAGTTGCTAAGGGGATTACTCAAGTTCCGGGGGTTGATTTCAATGAAGTTTTCTCCCCAGTCGTAAGGCATACCTCAATAAGGGTGTTGTTGGCTATCACTGCTCAATTAAACTTGGAATTGGAGCAGATGGATGTTACTACAACTTTCCTTCATGGAGAGTTAGAAGAGAAGATATATATGGACCAACCTAGAGGTTTTGAAGTTAAGGATAAGATGGAGAAGGTTTGTTTGCTCAAAAAGTCACTCTATGGGCTCAAAAAATCTCCTAGGCAATGGTATCGCCGATTTGATACTGTTATGATAGGCCAAAGATTTTATCATGGTTCAGTCTCATAAATGAGACCTACATCTAGACTGCCTTGGGCACCATGAAAACTCCACTATCTTGAATTCTTACAGCGATTACATGCACTAGAAAAATACCTCTCTTACCCATAGTCTAAAACCCTAGACTATACAGAGATGAACACCCCAAGAGAACATACAAAATACCCTTTCTCTCAGCCTAGCACATTCTCGCTCAACCCTCTCAAGACACCCCACTGCTTTCATGATCTATCCAAGTCCTCCCTAGCCCCTATTTATAAATCATAAGGGCGGGCAAGTCAGTTACAACCAACTGACCATCCTGACCGAATTAAACAACTTTCGGTCAGCTTGAACAAACTAACAACCTCTCATTACATTAGAGAAATATGCTAACAGATTTACTAAAAGAAAAACTAAGTACATAAACTAATCTAAGACAAATGACTTCATATCTTGATTGTGGACTTATAGTGTTTATTGATTGTGGAGAGTACTAAAGCTTATCCAAAATGTCCTCTATCAATAAAATAAGAGATTGGAGAGTACATGCAAAAAAAAAAGAATAACAGGGATGAGCGAAATATGGCACCGTTAGATGATTTTCAATTTGGTGAAGGGTATGATGATGAGGAGGAGGAGCTGCCTCAAAGTAGGAAAAGATCCAATGTATTAAACAAACTCGATCACAATCAGGTTCAACTTCGGCTTCGACTTCAAAGCGACAAGTAACTCAGGTGATTGAAGAGGAGGAGGAAAGTGAGACAGAGACCGAAGATGATGAAGACTTGGAAAAGGTAGAAGAATTGGGACAGGAAGAAGAAGATGAAGGGGTGATTGAAGGGGATGATGAAGATATTGACCTTGATGTTGATGATCTCCTTGATGATGATTGATTAAAACTTCTTTATTGATTATGGACTTGTAGTGTTTATATGTTTGTTTAGAACTTTGCATGATGATTGGTACTTGTTTGAGTTTGAGACTTTAAGTTTGAATTTTGATGATGTTTCTAGTTTAAAATTTGCATGATGAATGAATCAACTTTGATGATGTTAGTTTAGAATTTGAAGATAATGAATCATTAATGATATGAATGTGTTATTATTGATAATTTGATAGTTTTTTATGATTTTACAAGATTTTGAGTTTTTTTTCTAAAAAACGCGCCTCGCTTAGCAAAGGTGCACCTCAGCCTCCAGGACCCTTTGCGCCTCGCGCCTTTCAGAACTATGCTTCAATGGATGGTTAAGCTTGGTAGTGGTACACATACTAGGTATGTGAAGTTAAGTACAATGGGGCACTGTGAGATATTCCCTAGAGTGGAAACCAAGAGTACTCTAGACGTTGACACTTGAACCAAGTTGAGGCCAAGCAGGTTCAATAAGCGGGTATTTGAAAGTGTCGAGAGCCTTTCAAACGATGATTGCTTAAGCCAGGATGGATCAAGCACGTTCGATAAGCCTGGATATCTGCATAATGCATATTTGTAGTGTCTGTGAGCATCTATAAGTATGCTTACTACACATTGGCTCATGATTATTTTCTGCCCTAGTCTTTGCAAGGTTAGCTCATGAAGGCACCAACCATTACTACAGAACGACACTGTAGTACCAAGATATCTTTTGTATTTCAAATGTCTCTCAAGTTAACATTGGATGTAATTGCAATGGAATCAATGATGCAATGTAATTTGAGATTGTAATGTGCATAGCTAGGGTTAAAATGTCAATCATGTATAATGTCAAATGTAATTTGTTATTAAATGATGGTGTATGCATGACAGGTTTTGATTTTGTTGCACAGTGAAGTTATGATATATCTGTTGGATTATACAAGTCAAACTCATTCGATCCCTAGCTAATGCTTCCACGTGGATTATACAAGTCAGACTCATTCGATCCCTAGCTAATGCTTCCACGTGGAAATTAAGAAAGCTAGATGACTGACGGGCGAAAAGGACAATGCTTGTGAGAAAGCAAGCCAGTTATCTTGGGTTCCAATCAATCGGGTGTCCTTTCCAGGAATAGTTGAGGGTTAGGCCACTCACATCACATGAGTTGGCTCCAGGGGGTGCCCCTCACAGGTAGGACACTCACAATGCAATTCACAAATGTTGATTGGAAGACTATGAGGTTGACATCAATAGGTTATTTATTTGGCTAAGATTACCAAAATAATAGAGAAATTTTATAAGATTGATACGCAGTCACAAATTATAAAGCATCAAGCATCTATAAGTAATATGTTCGTACAATAAGCATGACTGAAATGATAATTTTGTGAGGGACAAATGACATTAGAAGAAACGATAGAATTTGAAAAAAAAATGGCGCGGGATAAGGTAACTGTTTTGTGCTAGATAAAACATAGCACAATATTACAGAGAGATCAAGTACATATATCATAAGCATAATCTTTTCAACTTCATGAGAAATCAGGTACAAAGAAAACAAAGAAGAATGTCACCAAATGTTATAAATCACCTATTCATGTCTGTAGGCCTGTCAATCCCCTAGAAATAGACAAGCTCCAAAAAATAATGGTCCAGTCTAGATCCATTTGTATTTGGACTGGATCTCGTGGGTTACCTAGTCTAGATTCGTTTTTAAAATTTTCCTCTTTTTTTAAACTTGACATCATTTCAACCATATATATGCATCTTTTCAAAATTCAAACCGAACTCAAAAAAACAAAAAAGCAAACAATTATCAGTACATAACCATATCAAAGCATTCCTGAATAAATCCGAAACACAATTGGTTTTTGCGTTTCTGTTACAAGAAAGTGAAGAAACATTCCAATAATGACAGCAGTGGAACACAAGCATGAGAAAAATCACTTTTCCTTGGTTCGGGAAAAAGAAATCAGCGCAATTGTTGCCTCTTAAAACCAGAAATGCAATTAAATAAAGCCCCCTAAACAACGGCCACTACTTCATCCCCTTCTACTAGAATTGCAACAAATAAAACAACCAAAATGAGTTGGGTTCAATCCAACCCAACTCATTACTAACAGCAACAGAAATCAAGAGAGAGAAAATAAAACAAAGCCTGCATTCACTCAACAGCGCCAACCGATCGAACCCACCAAATATAGCACAAAAAACCTAGTTCAAACTGGGGAGACAAGTGACAGCATCATATGCAAGATCAAAGTTCTGTTACCTCGTGAAGAACGCCCGAGCCTCTGCTGCAACCTTCGGCACAGAGAGAGAGAGAAAATGTATAACTTTTAGATAGATTTGCAGGTCTAAAACTGATTGGACAGATTTACAGCACAATAGCAGCGTAAATACTCACCTTCAGAGGGGAGTACTGCAAATCCGGCGACACGAACGGAGACTGAAGAAGGCTGTGAGGAGAGCGGGTGCCAATCCGTCGGGTTCAAGCCTTCAACAGATCTGGAGAAGCAAAGTGGAGGTCGTGCGATTAGGCAATCGAAGCTGTTAGGGCTTCAAAGCTTCCAAGAGAAGAAGACGACGACGGCGATGACAACGGGATTGGGAAAATGGAACCTCTGAGATGTATTATGTGATGTCTCCACATATTAAAAATCGAATTTTAAATTAAACGACAAATGACATTAATTTAGTTCCGCTTTAAATTTTTAAACTGTCGGTTTCTGTAATAATTTAAAATTTAAAATTTAAAATTATAATTATGTCAGTAAATATAACTATTTTTTGTTAAAAAATTAAAAAAAAAAAACCAACTAAATTTTACACCAATGAAGGAAACAAGAGCGGACATCATAATTGAATAGCTTACATTATAATTGAATGGACACTACGAAGGTAGATGGGAGAGCAAGATGGTGTGGGGATTCTGGGGAAGACAATTTGTATGAGTGCGGAAGGGAATGCTCCATGCAACCCTACTAACGTAATCTAACTTATTGAAATTGAAATTGAAATGTTAAAATTAAAATAATTAAATATGTATCAAAAATCAAATTAAATTGATAGAATAAATATAAAAATCAAACAAGTTACAAATTTTAAAAATTAAATAAATATGATAAAAATTGAACTGACCAAAGAAACTAGAAAGAAAAAACCAATAAACTTACAAAATGGAACAAAAAAAACTGAAATGTTGGCCAAAAACAATGTTGATAATTGATTTGGTTATTTTAGTTTTTTTAAGACAAGAATCGGATCAAAATAACTAAAATTATCAAAATTAAAAATTAAATCTAACTAACACTTAACTTGAATCAAATCAAATTGATAATTTGAATATGTTGCCCATATAAATATCCAAAAGAGCGGTGAATTGGGGTTTGTGAAAATATTTAACTTTTACTCTTTGTTGAAAATCTTTTTAATGTGATCTTTTAATTTGATAGTACAATAAATATGAAAATAGATAAAGCATGCAACCACAAGACATAAGAAAATTTTATAGAGGTTCAACTTTGTAAAAAGTGTAATCTTTTCTCTTAAAACTAAACTTGAGATTCCACTAGAGAAAAAATAACTCCAACTTTTAATTGGAGTTAGACTCAACAGAAAATCTCTTATCTAAGCAAAAATAAACACTAGCTTACCATTAATACATACAATCCCCTCACATACAAGTAAGTAAATAACAAACTTATAACTAAGAGCTTTAATCAAATAAGTAATCAGCAACAGCAGTAAATTGTACACTAGTACTTGAACTCTCTTGTTTGAATGCTCTTCAAAGTTTGTTCAGCATGTATGCCTTTCATGAACAGCTGACTCTCCTTATATAGTGACCATTTAAAAAAAAATATTAGTTGTTACAAACATGAGGAGAGATGGGAATATCTTAAGCCTTTTAAATTACTTCAACTTTTCAACTTTATTTTCAATTTTTTAGTAGCTGTTGGGATCAATGTAAACATAAAAGTACTTTGAACACAAGGTCAAACTGATAAAGATAAGAGGACAACCTAAGGCATAATTGAGCATAAACTTTATGGAGACAAAAAGTAGTATTTATGTTAGAGCAAATCATAATCTTCAAAAAGCTAACCAAAAGTAGCTTTATTTCAAAAAAATAGAGTTTTACCTTTATGCATGGGAGTGTCAGGTATGAGTAATAAGGTACAAAGAAAAAAAAATGACCATGGAATATACCTCTTGGCATGCACCAAAAAAGATACGAAGAAGAAATCAGAGATGATCGTTTAACTTTAGTCAATTGAAGATCAAATGTCAACGATGTGGTTGCTTTAAGTCGACTGAAGATAATTCTTCGGTCAACTGCAGTTATCCAGTGACTCTAGACAAAAAATTTGGTCAACTTATCAGTCAACTGAAGATGAAGGCCAAATTTTCTAGTCAACTTCAGTCAACTAAAGATATTATTCGGTACACCTAAGTTACACATAGACAAACACGCACTTTCTACCTTACTTCAGTCGATTGACACATAGCTTCGATCAACTAAAAATACTTGGACACAAAAGAAATATAGAGCATGCACACACAAATGTATACAACACCTTTGAGCATAAATTTTATAGAAATCAAAATTTTGGGGGAAATAAATTTTTATAAGCATCAAAATCATTTTATTTTAACACGCTTGAACATAACAATATTTCATATTTTGATGATGACAAAAATTTCATGTTTTTCAACCAATACTACCCCTAAGAACGTTCGCCCTTAATTTATGCATACATAAGACATTTAAGGAAATCACAACAATTAGAAGTTAAAATTCGCAATGACATAAAAAGAAAGACATTAACATACTTCATTCACAAGGGTTAAAAGCTTATAGCATGGGTTAAAAATAAAATGATAGTGTGCACCAAAATAAAACATGAAGATCATTCTCCTATTTTTGTCATAATCAAAATTAGAACTAGAGTCTACTCATCAGCTGGAGGCGTCGAAGGAAAACGGTTCTCAACCCAAGTGAGTTTGTCCTCAACCACAGCAAACCAGTAGCCAAAGCGAGAGAAACCATCATCAACTCTAGCTCCAATAGCTAGAATGGTGTCAAGAAGATCCTGCATGGAAGGAGCGGGGCGAGCAAATGATGAGGCAGTAGCAACAGCATCATGGATTGGTGCAGGAGGTTTGTCAGTGCCACGATCATACATTGCTTCTTCATCTGTGTCATCATCTTCAGTCGCACCATAAAAGGCTATATTCTTTTGCCAAACACCATTGAGTTTGATACATCGCATGTGACGTAGTGTACTAGTGTAAATACGATCAATAGGCTTAAGTGAAATAGAATATTCATTTTCGAGGGAGACGTCAAAGAGTTTGAAGATACGAATGAGTAACATCCCATATGGAAGAAGGGTGGATTGTTTGAAATCGTAAATATCCATATGGTGGATAACAATGTAGGGTATGTTAATAGGAATTTTGTTAACCAAACACCAAAGGATTTCAAATTCAAAGAACGAGATGCGATCAAATGACCCATTCTTTGGAACAATGCAATGGCAAATGATCAAGTGTAAAAAGTGAGTGGGGATGTCTAGATCCTTACCCGTAGGCATATATTTGTCAAAGTCTGAGGGAGTGAGGGCACGAATCGCAGTGATGGGATTAAAATTTGGAATTTTGTATGAGCATTGTTGAGTTTCAGGGGTTTCAATATCAGAGTTTTCAGAACAAATATTAAAGAATTGTTGAAAAATACTAGCATTGAATTCAATAGCCATACCCTTAACTCTAAAAGATATATGAAATGGGTGGTCAATAGGTACAAGGTTGGCGTAGAAAAGATGAACTAAATTTGGATAAATGGGTTCATGTAGAGTGAGAAAGGGAGACCACTTACTGAGGTAGTCGGATAGATCAAAGTGTTCCCTTGTAAGTTTGTCAAACTCAACTTTGCGCCTGGTGAGAACAATCATTTTCTTCAGAACATAAAATTTTGTGGCCATTTCTTCAAAAATGAAAGACGAAACATCAAAATCATGGCATGCTTTGGTGGTCCTTTCTAAAGTAAATCCTTGGGTTTTTTTGCCTGAGACTCTTTTAGGAGCCATGTGATTGGGTTATTAATTTTTTTGAGAGAAGAGAACAAGAAATGGGTCGAGAAAGAGAAAGAAAGAAAGTAGGAGAGAGTGAGTGCGAAAAAATGGCCTAAAAGGCCTTTAAGTAGAGGTTGGATGCCTAGGGTTGTCGCCATTCCCGACAACTTTTATCGATCGAAGATGGGCAGAATGCTTCATCTTCAAGCTAATCAGTTTCGGTTGACTGACCGATAAGCTTAGGTCAACTAAAGATAGACAAAATGTCTTCCTTCAAATCGACTCAACTTCGATTGATTGACCATTAGACTTTGATCGACCAAAGATGCATAAAATGTACACCTATGAACCGATTTAGCTTAAATCGACCGATCAACCTTTCAACTTAGGTTGACCAAAGATGGACAGAGGGTTCCTCCTCAATCCATCTTGACTTCGGTCGACTGACCTATTACTTTCAGTCGACCGAACTTACTTGAGTCTACCAGAGATGAAAAAATTTAGAGGCAATTGATACATAGGTTTAAAATGCACTTAAAGTATTTTAAGCAATTTATTCTGATAAATTCATCATTCCTAATTCTCTTTGAATTTTACAAAATTGATCTTCTCCTAGCGGTTTTGTAAAGATATCGGCTAATTAATTACTTGTACTCATATAATCTAACACAATATTTCCATCTTTTACATGCTCCCTAATGAAGTGGTGTTTAATTTCAATGTGTTTAATCATAGAATGGAGAATGGGATTCTTGGTTAATTGAATAACACTTGTGTTGTCACACTTAATGGGAATGTGATTAAATTTAATTCCATAATCTTTCATTTGGTGCTTTATCCATAGGATTTGAGCATAGCAACTTCCGGCCGCAATATATTCAACTTCAACTGTTGAGAGTGCAATTAAGTTTTGCTTTTTATTGAACCAAGAGATGAGAGAGTTACCTAAGATTTGACAGGTTGCACTTGTGCTCTTCCTATCAATTTTACTACCAGCAAAATCAGCATCTGAGTACCAAATCAATTCAAATGTAGATCCTTTTGGATACCATAGGCCTAGATCTTTTGTTCCTAAAAGATATTTAAAAATTCTTTTTATAGCTGCTATGTGAGAATCTTTAGGATTAGCTTAGAATCTAGCACATAAGCACACACTTAGCATAATATCAGGTAAGGCAGGCTAGCAATTTTAGACACGACACGACACGGAGTTAAGCGGGTTAGGGTTGGCATTAATCGGGTTCGAGTCATAAATGAGTCAACCCGTCTAACCTGTTTAGACACGTAATGACTCGTTTAATTAAACGTGTTAACGGGTTGACCTGAACACGTTAACACAATTATATACGAAATGACACGTTTAATTTAAAAGGTTAATAGGTTGATCTGAATACGTAAACACAATTATACATTAAATAACATATTTAAAACTAAATAACACATTTAACAGGTGACACAACACAACCCGTTTAAATTAAACGGGTTAAACAGGTTAACAGGTGACACAACACGTTTAGTTAAACGAGTCATGTCATGTTACACATTTAATAAACGTGTTGTGTTAGGGTTTAAGGATTTTGACACGATTATTGATTAGTGGTTAATTTTGTAAAATTTTTGTTATAATTATAACCCTCATTTTGATTTTAAATTGGTTTAATTGAATAATTATGTGTAATATATATCTATATATAATATATAATATATTATAATAAATATGTAAATATAATACATATATATACTCAATGAAATGCATGCATGGATTATCTATATAATATATAAGCATATAATATCCCATATAATATATCATATCAATATATATATAATATAATAGATGATTTATTAATAAATTGCTTATTTATAGGTATGAAGAAGGTGGACTTTCAAGCCCAAAAAGAATTCAAGTCCATGAAGAATTCAAGCCCATGAAGAAAAAAGAATTCAAGTCCATGAAGAATTCAAACCCATGAAGAAAAAAGAATTCAAGCCCATGAAAAATTAAAGTCCATGAAAAAATTAAAGTCCATGAAGAATTAAGACCCAACTTGAGCATCCCATGAAAGATATCATTTGAAGAAGGCCCAAGGATTATTTTTAATCCTAATGAAGATTAAAAATCAATTTATAGAAATCTATTTTTATTTTTTATGTGAGTGCTTTATTAGGTGTGTCTTTTAGCTAAAATCCATTTAATTATTAGTGTGTGTTATAACTAAAATCCATTTAACTTTATGAGTGCTTTATTAGGTATGTATTTTAGCTAAAATCCATTTAACTTTAATTATGTATTATAGCTAAAATCCATTTAACTTTAAGTGTGTGAGTGCCCATTAGATATAATTATGTCTAGTTGAATAATTAAAATTGTGTGGTTTGTATTGCATCTTGTGGCCTATAAATAGGTTACTTGATTGCATTTGTAAGAGTGATTATTATTCTTGAATAAAAGTTTAGTTGTTTCCTTAGAATTCTCTCTTTGAGAATTGTTCTTGTTCTTTCTCCTTTTCTTTATTATTTTCTCTTGTGATCTTACTTCATTTCTTTTTTCTTTTAAATTCTTATGTCATTTATTGTTACTTTATTAATCACCGCCTAAATGGCCGGTTAATTTATGTCTTTAAATTTCTGCAATTTTAATTCTTGTCATTTAAATATTCACCGCCTAAATGGCCGGTTAGTTTATGCTTTTAAATTCCTGCAATTTTAATTCTTGTCTTTTAAATATTCACCGCCTAAATGGCCGGTTAGTTTATACTATTTTAATTCCTGTCATTTAAATTCTGTCATTTAAATTACGCCATTTAAATTCCTGTTAATTAATTTACAAATAAAGATGAGTAGCTAAACCCAATCTTGGGTTAAGGCAAGGACAGTGTCCAACGCCAATGATTCCCAAAGAAAGCTACACTTTAAATGAGTGATATTAATTTAAATTTCAATATGAGTGTGTATTTTAAATTAAGAAATCACTAGGTTTGGATTGGAGCGTAAGCCTAACTTAGAGCTTTCATACCACGTATGAGAGTTACTAGAACTGGAAACGCTATCATACCCAAACCCGGATGATTAATTTAGTTGTTTTGTATATTAATTGTAATTGGATTTATGGTAGTTGCTTAAACTAGAATCTCACATATCATGTATGGGGATTGCTTAAACTAGAACTATCATCATCTCTAATTGCATTTAATAACAAACCCTCATATTTGAAATTAAATTAATATTGCTAAACTCTTCTGCTAAAAATTAGGAATCAACGGGTTGGTGCTGAAATTGTCTTAACTCAAGTGTCGTCCAATTTCATAATCTCACATTCAGTGTTTATTTAATTTTTGTCTTACTTTATTTCCTAGCACCTGTTATTTGAAAATCCATAAAAAAATTCCTGTTTCCAATTCATCCAAATGTGTGTGTGTGTTTGTGACATTCTTTTTATTTTGCCATAAATAAATCTCTCAGTGGACGACCTGGACTCATCCAGAAAATATAAATTTAAATTTGGACTACAACTGCACTCGTACACTGACGAGTATAAACCTCTCACCAATATATAAAAAATATATATAAAATTTTTATTGTGTTTTGTTTTGTGTTTTAATTGCAGGGTGAGAGTGCAGTCAATTATTAAACAGGTCGTGTTCGGGTTAGCCTAATACGTGTTATACGTGTGTCTCAACACGACACAATTACGACCTGCCAACCCGTATTGCCACTCCTAATATCAGGCCTGCTAGCTGTCAAGTATAGTAATAACCAATCATTCCCATATATTTCTTTTGATCAATGGTTTTCTCTTTTTCATCTTTGTCTAATTTTGTTAAAGTACTCATAGGGGTTGGACTAAATTTATTTAGTTTAGGGTCAAATTTCTTTAGAAGATCTTTAATGTATTTGGATTGATTAATAAATATTCTATCTTCTAATTATTTTATTTGTAAACTTAGAAAATAGTTTAGTTCTCCGATCACACTCATTTCAAATTCTTTTGGCATACACTTAGCAAAATCTTTACACATCTTTTCATTTGTAACTCCAAAAATTATATCATCTACATATATTTGAATAATTAATATATCATCTTCTTCATTTTTGATGAATAATGTCATATCTATTTTTCCTCTTATATAATTATTATATAGAAGAAATTTACTTAGCCTCTCATACCAAGCTCTAGGAGCTTGTTTTAATCTATATAAATCTTTTGACAATTTACAAATGTGATTAGAATATTTGTCACTTTCAAAACCTGGGAGTTGTTCAACATATACTTCTTCATTTAAGTAACTATTGAAAAAAACACTTTTTACGTCCGTTTGAAATAATTTAAAGTTTTTATGACATGCAAATGCTAAGAGCATCCTAATGGCTTTTAATCTTGCTACCAGTGCAAAGGTTTCATCAAAATCAATTCCTTCTTGTTGATTATATCCTTGAATAACAAGTCTTGCTTTGTTTCTTACTATTGTTCCAGATTCATCCATTTTATTTTTATAGACCCATTTTGTTCCAATAACAAGGTAGTTTTCGGGTATAGGAATTAGGGTCCAAACCTTATTTCTTTCAAATTGGTTTAATTATTCTTGCATGATCATCATCCAATTTTCATCGCTTTCAGCCTCTTCAAATTTCTTTGGTTTTAGTTGAGATACAAAGGCTAAGTGATCACAAATATTTCTTATAGATGATCTTGTTCTTACTTCTTCATTACGATTTCCTAATATTTGATCTTTTGGATGATTTTGAACAAATTTTCATTCTTTAGGTAAATTATTTGAATTACTGGGAGAATTTTGAATTTATAATGATTGACTTTGTTGAGGAGAAATCTAATGATTATTTTGAGATGCATCCTCATCATCCAGATAGATTTTTGGTAAGGAGATAGATGAGTCATTAAAGCTGACATGCACTAATTCTTCTATGGTTTGAATTATTTTATTAAATACTTTATAGGCTTTACTAATCCATGAATATTCTATAAATATTGCTTCATTAGATTTAGGATCAAATTTTCCTAAAGCATCTTTGTTATTGTTTAAGACAAAGCATTTGCATCCAAATACATTGAAGTGACCTATTTTAGGTTTTTTGTTCATCAAGAGTTCATAAGGAGTTTTCTTTAAGATTGGTCTTATAAGAGTTATATTCAATATGTAACACGCGGTATTTACTGCTTTAGCCCAAAATTGTTTAGGTAGGTTGCTATCACATAGCATAGTTCTGGCCATATCTTCTAAAGTTCTATTTTTCCTTTTCACAACTTCATTTTGTTATGGAGTTCTAAGTGCTAAGAAATTATGATCAAAGCCATTCAAATTACAAAAATAATCCATGTATTGGTTATCAAATTATTTACCTCTATCACTTCTAATTGCTAATTATTTTGAGATTACTCTTGTTTTGTATTTTTTTATAAAATTCAGAAAAGTAATCATAAGTTTCATCTTTTGAGGATAAAAACATTACCCAAGTATATCTAGAGTAATCATCAACAATTACAAGACCATTCCTCCCAAGCTAAGAGTCTTAGTTGGGCTAAATAAATCCATATGAAGTTATTCAAGAGGTTTTATGGTTGACACTATATCCTTAGACTTGAATGATATTCTTGCTTGTTTGCCTTGTTGACATGCATCACATATTTTATCTTTTTTAAATTTTATATTAGGCAAACCCTCAACTAGATCAAATCTAACTAATTTCGAAAGTAAATCCATGCTAGAATGACCTAGTTTTCTATGTCAAATCCAACATTCATCACTTATTATAGATAAACATGCATTTAATGTTATTTGCTAACAAATCATCTAAATCGACTATATATATATTTTGATGCCTTTGACCAATAAATATGACATTTGACTCATGTTTCACCACACATTTAGATGACTCAAAAATGACAATATGTTATTTGTCACATAGTTGACTTATACTAAGTAGGCTATGCTTCAATCCATCAGGAAACAAAACATTCTCAATAATAGTGGAATAAATGTTACCTACTTTACTAACATCGATAATTTTACCTTTGGCGTTATCCCCAAAAGTTACAAAGCCTCCATCCTTTTAATGAGATCAATGAAGATGCGAAAGATCCTCTAAGTCTGCAAGGAGGTCTAATCACCCGAGCAAAGGCAAAGAAAATGAGAGAGACACTGAATTGGCTAATTGAAGACATTTGAGCCAAACAAGCCTTTACTGATACATATACTAATTGGAAGACAACAAGTGAAAGTCAAGCGCATGTCTATTTAATCAGCATGCTAGCTAACCTAAATTGATGCATCAACCTATTAGAAGATGACACGTGGCAGCCAAGCTCATGCCCATGTGTAGCTGGCCAAAAATAATTGTCTAATTTGTAATTTTAATTTGTTAAATTGTATTTATAGGCATGGAGAGAGAAGGAGCCGGGCATTAAGGTAGTGGGGTGTGTGTGGCTAGTAGTTATTGAGCATTTGGGTAGTTATTTCATATTTCATTTTCTATTTAAAAGGGGATTGTAAACACTTCAAAAGGTTGGTTATTTTCGTGCTTCTTGAAAGGGAAACTTTTCAATTTGGCTCTTCCAAGAACTCGAGACTTATCAAGATTGTTCCAATCTTGTGACGTCTAATTTCTAAGGCTTATCACTTCCAAACTTCTTCTTTTCTTATTCTGAAGTGTGGCATCTATATCATTCTTTTCTTATTTTGTTTTGTTTGATTGGATCTAGTTTAGCTTCCTTGGGATGATGCTCATCTTGTTTGTGGGTTTTTAGATGCAATCAAAGGGATCTTCCCTTGCTCTCATCACCTTTGATTTGAGTTCAAGGAAATTTTGTGAATCTTCAGTCATATGTCTTGAGCATCCACTATCCAAGAACCGCTTTGAGTTCTATTGAGACTTTGACTCTTGTTGCATTCATATCAAACATTTGTTTTTGGTACCCAAACTTCATTGGGTCCATATTGATTAGCAAATTTAGAGACCAAGTTTTTAGGCACCCATACTTTCTTGTATGTTATCCTTTTGTATGAGCATGAATTTGCCTTTTGCTCTTCTTCATAACAAGCATTACAAATAGTATAACTTTGGTGCTTTTGCCAAAAAAATTTTTTGTAAAAACTTTTATTGTAGTTGTAAAAACTATTTTTCCTTGATGTATTTTTATTGAAGTAGTTCATATTTTGTTTGAATACATTTTTCTCTCTTGCTTGATTTTTCAAAGATACATTTTCCGCTTCAAGCTTTTCATTTCTTGAAATAAGAGAATCACTTTCTTGTTTGTAGCTATCAATCCTTCTTCTCAAAACATCATTTTCTTCTCTTAAGGATGTCATTTCATTTTTCAATGTAATATTTTTTGTTAAAACATTTTCAAGTTTTTCAAATTCATCATAAAATGCATCAAGAAGTTGATCATAAAATAAATCTGAAGAAGGTGAGTTGGGTTTTACCTCATCCTCAAAAGCCATAAGCATTATACTTGTGGTATCATCTTGAGACTCATCTTATTCTTTTGCTCTCCTCTTCTTCTTCAGGCCATGTTGCCACTGTAACTTCTTTTTGGATTTCTTGAGTAAGGGGCATTTTGGCTTAATATGGCTTGGCTTCCTACACTCATAGCATGTGAGTGGCCTTTGGGCATAACTCAACCAATTTTGTTCGATTATTTAGATTAAATTAAAATTTTGTTCACCATTACCTCTTTTAAAATAAATAAAAATTGGAGCCTATTTACTTTAAAATGAGTCTTTGGGTCCCAAGAAGTCGGCTAACATAGGAACCTCATTGTTATGAGTGAGTGTGTAGGATGTTTGATCCTAACTTATATCGTCCAACGTGACAATTCACATAAAAATAATTATGTGTAATTGATTTAAAAGCAAATTAACTACACACCCATTGAATTTTGATCTTTGGTTCAAATAGCTCATGAACTTCATATTTTGTTAAATGGATCTTTAAACTTTCTCGAACTAACCATAACACCCCATCCTATTAATGGTATTAAATAAATCGATCATACATCTATTGAATTCTAAACATTTGGTCCAAATACCTTGTGGATTTCTTTTTTGTTAAATCAATCCATTGACTTTTTCAAAACTATAAAACTAGACGATAATAAAGAGGTTCCAATCTTAGGAGAAGGAAAAATAATCTTGAAACTTACCTCTATAAAATCTTTCTGTTTAGATTGGGCATTACATGTTGCAATAATTAGGAATAATTTTATTGGTGCATCTATGTTAGTTCAAAATAGGTTTAAATTAGTTTTTAAATCAAATAAAATTATACTTAGCAAAAATGGTGTTTTTATTATAGAGTCGTTTAAATGCAACTCTCCATGTACTGACGACACAATCATATAAATATGACTGTTACATTAAATAATAAACTCAAGATTGATAAATTGTGTTACACCTCGAACCAAATAGAGAGATCAGTTTGAGGGGGGGGGGTAAATGACGATGGAGCACATAAAATAGTGAAATTATCAAAATGCCCATCAAAAGAAACAAATCACAGCATGTCATGTAATTATATCCTCTTTATCTATCACAATCAATACAATATTACCACATGTCCTTTTATATAAGAGATAAGTCAACATAAGTTAATTATGGATCTTAATATTGGAGAAATGGCTAAGATTTGTTGTTATCTTAATTTGATTTATCAAATTTTTCGCCAACCAAAGATAACTGAGCTCAAAAATCCTAGAGATAACTCTCGAGTACCCCAACCCATTTTGTCTTTAAAGAATCTAATCACTATTGGTAGAATCCGACGTCATCTCAATTTGGCCCGATGAATCCTTCATTAGTCCGAAATAATCGAGTTTATGAATTTCAAAGATAACTCTAAATATCTCGACTCATATCACGAACACAAAAATCAAAACTTCCACAAATAAACTATCTAATTTTTAAGCGGACATTAAATGTTACTCTTGCACCTTACGTGAGCATTGACAACTCTATCATAGGACTCAACCTCTTCTTGGCTCTTTTTATAAGTGCACCTTTTGATACAAGTTTTGGTAATCAATTCCATCCATTATCACATAATTATTATTCAAATAATTAAATTATAAATAATATAATTTTAAACGAGAGAATTTAAATTGATATATATTTACATGTATAAATCTACTAAAACATATACTAAAATAAATATAAAATAATCACAACATCAATTAGTTGTTTATGGGATTTAAAGCTTCGACAGCAATTAGTTTTGCTAGCAAATAGGACAGTCGCCCCCCATGACATAAATTGAGCGGTCGGATAAATAATATGTTAGTGTCAATCTAGTGGGTTGTAAGTTCAATCACTGTCCTGCACAAGAGCCAAAGGCCAATCTTACAATTTATCTCATCTAGCATAATCGAGGGCACGGGCACCGGGATCGCGCAAGGGCGGTCATCCCAAGCAAATAGGGCAGCCAAACAAACGGTAATTTGGTATTTTATGTTTAATAATAATATTTAATTATTATTTTGATTATTACTTGTGTGATTAGGGAACACTGTTTCTTTTAACCTTGGAGTAATATAAACTCTGAAATTATTTTGCGTCTCTCCTACACTATCATAGGGAAATAGAATTAACACATTAATGTGTATATTTAAATATAATTAATGTGTCATGAGTAACAATTTATTAAAAGACAAAAAATGCAAACAAAACCCATAATACCTATAATAGTTTCTCAGAAATTGTAAGAGATATAAAGGAAACTCTAGTCTTTTAGAGATTGTAAGAGGTCTCGATTAAACTTAGTCTATCAAAAATTGTAAGAGGTCTTGATAAGACTTGTCTCTTATAGACTGTAAAAGATTTTGGGTAGACTCCTGATGTGGCACCAACTTAAATTACTAGAATACCCCTACGCGCTGGTAGTCTCACCTGCCACGTGGATCACCTGAGAGACCGACACATGGCCGGTCAACACTCCAAAACGGAGTCCGAGAAATCCGGGCCGAACCGGAAGACCCGTTCCATCTTGACCGAGATTCTCGGGAGTCGTGCCCACTTATCTCGGGTATCCCAAAACGGGTTCGCCTATAAAAGACAAGGACTCTCGCCAGGTATACCTAAGCTCTACAGCTCTTTCATTCACTTCTACCTGCATTTACTCTACTGATTTGAGCGTCGGAGTCCACCCCGGGGAATCCAAGCCTCGGCCCTCCATTGTCTCGCAGGTCCTACACCCGAGGTCCAACATCCCCAAGTCCGAGGTTCCATTTCCGAGGTCCAGTTGCAGAGGTGGCACGTGGTGGTCGGTCCTAAAAACCATCATCATTTGGCGCCCACCGTGGGGCCGACGTCCAGACTCGCTAGCCTCTTCATTCCCTACCTCGCGCTTCGGACTTCAACTCCTCACTTCGGACCTCGGTTTTTCCACGAGTGTCAAACGACTTTCGCTCCTTGTCATAACTAACTACATGGCTCCCCGAAGAGACGTGACTCGCAGCCAGGTCGGAGCCAATCTAGAAGGCCCGCAACAAGGAGAGAATTCACCACCTCCAGCCAATCCAATGCCGGAGGACCGACTTACCAGGTTGGAAAACCAGGTCCAACAGCTAACTGAGCTGTTGACTGGTTATCTACGCCAGACCGAGCAGCATCGTTCTCATGTGCCCTCTCATCAGGCGGAGCATCAGTCTTCTCCTCCTGCTCGGGAGCCTCGTTAATCCCGCCAGACGGGTTAGGAAGTCCACTCCTCTGAGGCGGCAGGATCCACTTCCGCTCCCTCACGAGAAAGAGGGACTCCGCAGGAGAGACGATTGTGTTTCCTAGAGAAACAAGTCCAAGAGCTCAAGAAGGGAAAAGAAGAGCTGCTCCACCTCGGCTCTAACCAACCCTTGAGTAGAGGCATCATGGCGGAGGTTCCACCAGAAAGGTTTCGTATCCCCTCAATCAAGCTCTATGATGGAAGCACAAATCCCTATGACCACGTCGAGCTTTTCTCTTCTCACATACTGGTGCAATCGGGGTCGGACGCGATGTGGTGCCGGGCATTCTCGGCTACTTTGGGAGGACACGCCCGGACCTGGTACTCCTGCCTTCCCCATCGTTCCATCAATCACTGGGAAGAGCTAAAGACCTGTTTCTTAGCCCACTACGCCCCCTTGAAGCGCCACCGAAAGTCTTCCATGGCTCTGGTACACATCAAGCAAAACCAGGGTGAATCCTTAAGGGATTTTGTGGCGAGGTTCAACGAGGAGGCATTGAGTATCGACGAGTTCGACCAGCAGATCGCAATGGTGGCTCTTCAAAATGGCTTGAGAGTTGGGCCATTTGCTCAGTCCTTGGCCAAGACTCCACCTCGTACTTTCACAGAGGCCTTAGCCCGGGCTAATAAGTACATCAACGCTGAAGAGGTGATGAAGGTGAAGCGGGCGGAACAACCTGACATGAAGGAAAGAGAAAAAGAGAAGAAAAAGTCAGTGGCAGAGCAGAAGACGGACTATCGCTCCTCCCGAGCTCCCGATCACCCGGGTTTCGGGGGTGCACGTGGAAGCCCGGTGAATTACACTCCCTCAACGCAAGTCGAGCAGAGATTCTCCTGGCATTGGAGGATAAGAATTATTTACGACGTCCTCCCCCGTTGAAGTCTCCACCCAACACTCGAAGCAAAAAGAAGTATTGTCGTTTTCACCGCGACCACGGCCATGATATTGAGGACTGCATCCAACTGAAAGAAGAAATACAAGAGCTTATCAACCGAGGATACCTCCGGGATTTCATGGGTCGAGGAGGTACGGGCTCGGGCAGGGTAGAATCCAAGCCGGAGCATCGAGGGAGGTCTCCTACTCGAGATCGCTTTCGAGAGCGAAGTCGAACACCGCCCCAGAGAGAAGGAAAACAGCCCGCCGAGGAGGGGGACAGAAGTTTATCTTGTACACGCTGGCGGCAGGGACAGTTCCAGGGTCCCACTCAACTGCTCCCAGGAGCACGGTAAAGGAAGGGGTGGTCATCACTTTCTCTGAGGAGGATCTTCCGAGTTATCCCAACTATTCGGACCCTCTGGTGATCACTGCTCAAGTGGGAGAGTGGGAGATGAGGCGAATCCTCGTGGATCCAGGTAGCTCTTCAGAGATTCTCTACAAGAGGGCATTCCTAGGGATGGGGTTCACGCTCGATCAGCTGAGGCCAGCCCGTGTCCCATTGGTGGGTTTTGATGGAATGGTGGTCCATTCTGAAGGTTTGATCCAGTTGCCCCTGACAGTCGGTAGTGGTCCTCATAAATCCCGGGTGACGTTGGATTTTTTGGTGGCAGATGTGCCCTCGGCATACAATATGATCCTTGGTAGGTCTGGGCTTAGTGCTCTGAGGGCAGTACCGAGTACGTACCACATGGTGTTGAAATTCCCTACTTCGGGAGGAATTGGCAAGGTAAGAGAAGACCAGCGGCAGGCTAGGGAATGCTACGTGGCCTCCTTGAGTGCCACTATGGCCAAGGGGTCAGAGTTAGACTCAAGACCGAATCAGGAGGCGGTCCCTCAAGCTAGTCAGGGCCAGATGGAGATGGAACGAGTGAGAGACCCAAGTATAGGAGCAGGTCAGAGGTCAGTAAGGGAGGAGGGACAGAATTCTGCTGCCCCTCCCACTGTGGTTACTAGTTTCATCTTGGAAGGTCCGGAGGAGCCTAAGACTTCGGAGCCGGTGGATGAGCTCGAGGAAGTCCCACTGGGGGAAGAGCTCGATCGGAAAGTGCGAATCAGTGCCAAGTTACAAGAGCCCTTGAGGTCCGAGATCCTTTCACTCCTACGCCGATATTAAGATGTGTTTGCATGGTCTACCCTGGATATGCCGGGGATAGACCCGGTGATCATGACACATCGCTTGGGGCTCTACCCGGATTGCGTGCCGGTAAGACAAAGGAAGAGGAAGTTTGCCCTGGAGCGGGCTAGAGCTATAGAGGTAGAGGTGGAAAAGCTTATGGAGGCTAATCATATTCGGGAGGTCAACTACCCAGAGTGGTTAGCCAACATGGTTCTTGTCTCCAAGGGATCGGGAAAATGGAGGCTTTGTATTGATTTTAAAGATCTTAACAAGGCTTGCCCGAAGGACAGTTACCCTCTGCCCAGGATTGATGCGTTGATTGACGGAACAGCGGGGTGTCAGCTAATGAGTTTCCTAGATGCATTCCAGGGGTATCACCAAATCCCACTACACCCTGAAGATCAGGAAAAGACCGCCTTCATCACAGATAAGGCTACCTATTGTTACCGAGTTATGCCCTTTGGGCTGAAGAACGCTGGAGCTACATATCAGAGATTGGTCAACAAACTTTTCAAGGCTCAACTCGGTCGAAACATGGAAGCTTACGTGGATGACATGTTAGTCAAGAGTCTATTGGCTGAACAGCATCCGAATGACTTGGAGGAGTGCCTCAAAACCTTACGTCAGTATCAGATGAAGCTCAACCCGGCCAAGTATGCCTTCGGGGTTACAGCTGGTAAATTCTTGGGGTTCATGGTGCATTACCGGGGAATTGAGGCTAACCCCTCGAAGATAAAGGCCATACTTGAGATGCCTCCCCCTCGAAGTATCAAGGAGGTGCAGAGGCTAACCGGGAGGATAGCAACATTAGGGAGGTTCTTGTTAAGATCTGCGGAAAGACAATTACCATTCTTTAAGGCTTTGACTCGAGTCTAGAATTTTGCATGGATGGAGGAATGCCAGGAGGCGTTCGAGTAACTGAAACAGTGTCTAGTCTCCCCCCTCAGTCTTGGTTAAACCACAGTCGGGAGAGTCACTATATATTTATCTGGCTGCCTCGGACGAGGCTGTCAGTTCGATTTTGGTACGGGAGGAGGATAAAATTCAAAAGCCGGTCTATTATGTGAGCAAAAGGTTGGCCGGAGCCGAGATTCGTTACACTCCAACGGAAAAGTTGGCCTATGCCCTAGTCATCTCCGCTCGAAAGTTGAGGCCCTACTTTGAGGCACACCACATTATCGTCCTATCAAGTCAGCCATTGAGGCATGTTCTGGGAAAACCAGACTTGTCGGGGAGGATGCTCAAATGGGCAGTGGAACTGAGTGCTTTCGACATCGACTATCGACCTCGGCCAGCCATCAAGGCGCAGGCTCTGGCCGACTTCATCGTAGAGAGCACCCTATCAGAGGAAGTAGACGAAGGGATTTCCCAGACTTGGACTCTCTCTGTGGATGGCAGTTCCAGCATCGGAGGCAGTGGTGCTGGATTACTACTCCAGGGCCCCGATGGCCAGGCTTGGCCGTATGCCCTCCACTTCGAGTTCAATGCCTCTAACAATGAGGCTGAGTACGAGGCGCTCATTGCCGGGCTCAGACTAGCGGAACAGATGGGAGTCCGGGATCTGGAGGTATATTCTGACTCAAATTTAATTGTGCAGCAGGTCACAGGGGAGTTCGAGGCCCGAGAGGAGGCCATGGCTCAATACTTGGCGATAGCCAAGGATCTTATGGCGCGATTTCGGATGGTGAAAATCAATCATGTCCCACGTGCACAGAATGCAGTGGCGGATGCTCTCTCGAGGATAGCTGCTTCTTCCTTCCCCAGGAATTCCCGAGCTGTCTATATGGAGTCACTGCCCCAGAGGAGCATAGAGACAGAGGCAGAGCAGCTTTGCGTGGAAGGGGTTGAGAGTTGGATGGATCCCATCGTAGCACATCTGACCAAGGGATGGCTACCAGAGGAGGAACAAGAAAGTCGAAAACTTAAGCGCCAGGCTGCCAAGTTTCTACTGATTGGATCAGACATTTATAAGAAATCATTCACTCAGCCACTGCTGAAGTGCGTGGGGCCGGTCGAGGCCGACTACATCCTAAGAGAAATCCACGAAGGGATTTGCGGAAGTCACATTGGAGCTCGGTCTCTTTCCCAGAAGGCACTTCGACAGGGGTACTACTGGCCGACAATGATGAGCGACGCCGGACATCTGGTCCAGACCTGTGAGAGATGCCAGAAAAATTCCAACCTGGTTCATACCCTGGCAGCTGAACTCACCCACCTGGCTTCGCCTTGTCCGTTTGCTAGGTGGGGAGTTGATATTCTCGGACCTTTTCCACCAGCGGCTGGACAGAACAAGTACTTGATAGCAGCCATCGACTACTTCACTAAGTGGGTGGAGGCCGAGCCTGTGGCGACTATTACAGGCCGGAGGGTAAAACAATTCCTTTGGAAATCCATCGTCTGCCAGTTTGGTATTCCAAGGGTGCTAATAACTGACAATGGCACCCAATTCGAGGACCGATCAGTGCAAGAATGGTGCCGCGAGTTGGGGATTAAGCAGCATTTTACCTCGGTCGCCCATCCTCAAGCAAATGGGCAGGTAGAGCTGACGAACAGAACCATTCTGCAGGGACTCCGAGCTCGGGTTGAGAAGGCGGACGGTCGATGGGTAGATGAGCTCCCCAGTATACTATGATCGTATCGAACCACGTCGCGAACGGCTACAGGAGAATGCCCTTTCACACTATGTTATGGCTCAGAGGCACTCATCCCTGTTGAGATTGGGGTGAGGAGCTATCGAGTGGAGCATTTCAATCCTGAGGTTAACGAGCAAGGGCTAAGCTGCAACTTGGATTTGATGGATGAGCTCCGAGACCTGGCATGAATTCGACAAGCCGCATATAACCGGCGCATTGCTAGGTACTACAATCGACGAGTCCACGCTAGGAGCTTCATGCCAGGAGATCTTGTACTACGACGGTTCGACGTGAGTCATCCTCGGGATATGAATAAACTAACTTCGAATTGGGAAGGACCGTACCGGGTGGTGGAATCCCTAAGTCCGGGGGCATATCGACTAGAAGACATGGAAGGCAAGCCCCTGAAGCATACTTGGAATGTGCAGAACTTAAGGAAGTTTTATCAATGAGCAAGGGAATTCCCCAAATCTCTTTGTATTCTTTTTCTTTACGACTAATAGCAAGGCTTCATATTTTCTTCATCTAATAGTAATTGCACAAAGGATTGCACTTCGTCGAAGAAAAATCCAAGGGTCACGAGCCCTAGGTCGTCCTCAAAATAGGACTAATGGCCACGAAAAAAACTCTAGACAACACCCTCCTTCGCGTGGGAGTGGCTAAAATTCAAGGGTCACGAGCCCTAGGCCGTCCTCAAAAGATGACTAATGGCCACGGAAAAAATTCTAGCCAACACCCTCCTCCACGTGGGAGTGGCTAAAATCCAAGGGTCACGAGCCCTAGGCCGTCCTCAAAAGAGGACTAATGGCCACGGAAAAAATTCTAGCCAACACCCTCCTTCGCGTGGGAGTGGCTAAAATCCAAGGGTCACGAGCCCTAGGCCGTCCTCATAAGTGGACTAAGGGCCACGGAAAAAACTTATCCAAGGGTCACGAGCCCTAGGCTGTCCCCCAAAGGGTGGACTAATGGCCAAGGAAAAACTCTGGCTTAACACCCTCCTTCGCGTGGGAGTGGCTAAAATACAGGGGTCACGAGCCCTAAGCCGTCCTCAAAAGAAGACTAAGGGCCACGAAGAAACTCTAGCTAACACCCTCATTCGCATGGGAGTGGCTAAAATACAAGGGTTACGAGCCCTAGGCTGTCCCTCAAGGGTGGACTAATGGCCAAAGAAAAATTGCAACACAGCACCCTCTTGATCGTTAACTTAGGGAGAACCAAAGGTCAGATTCACCCTCGTCAACTATGGAAGGGATCAAGGTTCAACTAGTCCCAGCCCATATGTTTGCAAGCAAAAGATGAATAGTCAAAACGAAACGACATCGTATAGAAGCGAGATGGTCCAATACATGATAATAGAGGAAATACAAAAGGCCCTAGCTAGAAAAAGAAGACTCAAGCATCAGGAGGCGTATCATCATCGTCGGCCATCTCTGAGTCCTCCATCCCGGCCACAATCTCCGCAACAGACCGAACATTGGACATGTCCAAATCCGGATGGGCTCGTAACACCTCAGTCGCATGAGCTTGGAATCCCTTGGTCCAAGCGTCCTGCAGGTTCTTCTGGAGGAACTCCTCTACCTCAGGAAGCTTGATAGGCTCGGCATACCTACGCTCATACTGGCGAATGACGGAGTTCGCCCGGGACAGCTTGGAGCTCGTCCGAGATAACTCCGCCTCTAGCTCCTGAATACGTAGGTCTGAAGCCTGCCGCTGGGAGGACAAATCATCCAAGTTCTTCCTGTGGCTCTCCAATAACTCGTCTCTCTCCTGCAGCTGGGTGTCTAGCTCCAAGGTCTTTCTCGAAGCTTGAGAGAAACGTCTGGAAAAGTCTGAAACAAGTGTGACCACCTGTAATGGGCAAGACGAGTAAGGACTACATAGATGAGACTGAAGGATGTTGATAAAGTATAGGTGATTACCCCGGCCAAATACTGGCACAATGTGGCCTCTATGGCCTCCGAAGACTGTTCGGCCAGCACCTGACGATCGGCGGGAGTGGCAAAGTGGTGAATCATACGTCTGGCCACCTGAGTGTTCCGGCTGAGATCGCTGGCCTTCACTCCCCAATCAGGAACATGGTCTGGACTACGGGGGGAAGACTCTGGGGCTGGCCTGATTTCTCTCAGAGGATGGGAAGTCCTCTTCCTCCTAACACGACTAGACTCTCCTTCCTCAGCTGAAGGAGCATTCAAGGCAGTCTTTCCCCTCGTAAGAGCTGGGGCGCCCTCGTCCTCTGCGGGTCTCCTTTTATTCCTCCCCCAGATAAAAGCTGTGCTCACCATCTCAGCTGCAAAATGCAAAAAAAAAAAAAAAAAGATATTAAGGGCAAGAAAAGCAAGTTAGAAAGGTATGAAAATAGTGGGAGAATGACTACCCAAAGTGACATCAGGCTCGGAGCAAGTGTGAGTGGATAAACCCCCCAGGAACAAGGTGCGGTCACATATCAGGACCCGAGCGCTGATAGGGTTCAGCTCCCTCAAGATTTGAATATTATGAAGCTCGTCCTGCGTGATCTTGCGACTACGGACCTTTGAGGGCTGGAAAGCCCACTCAACTGGCACCCCGAAGCTGACCCCCCGGTCTTTCAAGCCAGCAAAGAAAAATCTACCCTTCCATCGTTTTACCGATGTAGGGTTATCGACTATGAACTGACGCTGGTTAAGGGGGAAAAGGCGAATCGGGGTTCAGTTTTGCTAATGGAAATTACCTTGAACATCCTAAAGAAAAGTTGAGCAGTGGGTTCAATGTCCCGAGCTCTACAGCAAAGAACGAAGGAAGATAGGCACCTCCAACCATTGAGAGTCAGCTGAGATGGGCATAACCCCACAATAGCGAACACCTCAACTACAGGAGTCGCGAGAGGGAATCTAAGGCTGGCAGCCAAGGCCTGCTCATAAACGGTGATACAACCATAGGGGGCCTGGTGAGCTTTCAGACCTCGGGGTTCACTATACCAATACTCATCATGAATGAGGTGGTATTTCCGGATGAGGGGAAACAACTCTCTCTCAGTAATGGTAGAATGGTCCGTGGTTAGATCCTCAGGTAAGCTTCCTAAGTTGGGATCACTACTCACATGAGACTCTGAAATGGGATGGAGTGAAATTTTTTCAAGCCTCCTAAGTTTCCCGGGCCTACGAAGGGGGCCATGGGAGGGGCTGGATAACTCGATGTGTGATTCCTCACTACTAGAGCTGGTATTAGAGTTTTCGGAATCAGAAGAAGAAGAAGAAGACATGCTAAAAAACGAGCAGAAGTAGTTAAAGAGAAGGTCACTGACCAGGAGAGTAAAGGCCGAGGTCAAGAAAGAACAACCACGACTGGGCTAGAGCCTCGGAAAGCTCGGTAAGCACGATTTAGCTTGGGAAAATCTCGAGTCACGCCTGCGAAAAAGAAGAGCCAAGGAAACGGGTTAGTCAAGTTGAACATTGTTTTAAAGATTATTTTGTTATCATTAACAAAGGAAAAGCCCAAGGGTTGGCCATGGCTAACCCAAGGTAATATAAAAAATATATATATATATAATATATTAAAAAAAATAATGAATGATGAAGAAAGGGGGCAAAAGTCTCAAGGGTCGGCCATGGCCGACCCAAGGACGCCCTATATATATATATTAAAAAAAAAAGTTGCAGAAAAGGGAAGGGAGGTCGGCCATGGCGTGGGCGAGGCCAAACGAGGCCGACCTCGGCCATGGCCGAGGCGGCCAGGCCAATCGACCTCGGCCAGGCAGGCGCCTGGCCGAGGAAGAAGAAATAATTTTTTTTTAAAAAAAAAAAAAAATCAAAGAGGAAGCAGAACGCGCATAAGAAATAAATAAATAACAAATAAGAAAAAATAAAGGCAAAGGAGGATGGGAAAGACTAACCTCAAGGAGATGAATGCTTGTCTTGAAATACTAATTGTGGGGTGGGGCCTTAGGACTTATATAGAGGACCCAAGGGGGGAAAATTTTTCAAAATGACCATGTTTCCCTCCAAAACGAATTCTTCCCTCCAATCAAAACCCCTACCTATAATTTTAGGGCAATAAGTGAGGTTTTTTCACATTAATTTCAACTTTAAAAACACTCTCGTGCGCCTTGAAAAAAATCAACAGTCAAGTAACCTACTCCTCGACCCAGCATAATTCTCAGCTCGGCTCAAGGAGTGGGGGGCAAGTGATGTGGCACCAACTTAAATTACTAGAATACCCCTACGCGCTGGTAGTCTCACCTGCCACGTGGATCACCTGAGAGACCGACACATGGCCAGTCAACACTCCAAAACGGAGTCCGAGAAATCCAGGCCGAACCGGAAGACTCGTTCCATCTTGACCGAGATTCTCGGGAGTCGTGCCCACTTATCTCGGGTATCCCAAAACGGGTTCGCCTATAAAAGACAAGGACTCTCGCCAGGTATACCTAAGCTCTACAGCTCTTTCATTCACTTCTACCTGCATTTACTCTACTGATTTGAGCGTCGGAGTCCACCCCGGGGGATCCAAGCCCCGGCCCTCCATTGTCTCACAGGTCCTACACCCGAGGTCCGACATCCCCAAGTCCGAGGTTCCATTCCCGAGGTCCAGTCGCAGAGGTGGTACGTGGTGGTCGGTCCCAAAAACCATCATCAACTCCAATCCCTTATAAATCATAAGAGGTTTAAATTAGACTTTAATATTTTGTAAAAGGTCTAAGTTATACTTTAATCATAAGAGGTCTAAGTTATAATTCAATTTCGTCGCTAATAGTAACATAATATTTAATCTATCACTAAAAAGAGCGATAAAATTGAATTATGTCGCTATTTTTTCCACCCCTGAGGGTTTTTTCCCTCCCTAACACCAATATTGGATCGATTCTGTAACCAATTCAATAATAGATTTTTTTTTTTTTTTTGCTTTAGCAATGAATTTTTTTCATCTCTAATTAGCGACGCCCATTAAAGTGACAGAATTCTAGACATTTAGTGATGGGTTTTTTCTGTCACTAAATACCTTTTTTTGGTAGTGACCATTACAAATTCAATAACTCTACAATTTTTTTATACATTTTCAATAATCTAATTTAAGTATTAGAGTATTTACATAGAGACTGTCTTGCATTCTTTAATAATTCTTTTTCTTATAGATTTTAAATGACTTAATAATAATGTTCCTAATAAATAAATTTATTATTATGGTTGAGCTGCAACAATAATGTTACTAAATTTTGTATGGATCAACCTACGGCTCGTGGGTTAAGATAGATCCACAATAAAAGATTTGGAAATGTTTAAAAGTCCTTATTTTTGTATAGCCCCAATTTAGATTAATAGTTATTAAAGCCATTTATTACTTATACATAAACATATAAACATTTGATATTTGAACTTCTTCCTATGTTCACTATATGTGACGTGTAATTCGGCCAAAAGGCTAATTTAACTCTCATACTATGCCAGTATGCCATAATGTCCAGTTTTAATTAGTTTAGTCTTTATATTATAAAACATTTAATCAGTTTAGTACTTGAAATTTTAAAATTATTTTAATTTAATATTCTTTGTCAATTAATTATTAATCGTCGTTAATCAAATTAATAATTTATTGACAATAGTATAAAATTGACTCATTTTTTAAGTTTAAATAATTTGTTACTTATATGAAAGTTTAGATTATTTAATGTTATTTTTTATTAAATTATTTTCTTTTAATTATTTTTTCTTGTAAGTATTTTTTAATTCTTTAATTTATTTTAATTCTGCTTTCACAATTAAATAACAGGAACATGACAATTTTAAATTAGACTAGATAAAACATATTAGATTTAGTTTTAGATTTAGTTCTTTAATTGTTACTATCCAGATGCAACAATAAACTTGTAGTTGCGGGTGAGTGTCTGTTTTGAGTTTTCAGCTTGTGAGTGACATGCAAACGAATAAACGATTAGGCTCGTCGGATGTCTCTCACGCAAGTTTTATGATATTTAAGTTAGTCTCTGCGAAAGAGTGTAGAAAAAAAAGAACATTAGAGTCTGAGTGTAGTTTGTCTACAGTATAAGTACAATTTATCTTGCCTCAATTGGATGAATAACATCTTATTTACAGAAATTAAAATTGACGAGTTAATGAATGTTTACGTCTTTTAGATAATTTATTATAGATTTCTAAGTATAGATATTGGAGGCATGCTTGACATGTTCTTGGACCCACAAAAAGCTTTCGGGAGGGTTTCCAAAGGATACAGAATAATGGCCTTTGGGGAAGTCTCTGGATAACTATTAATCTCTTGATCTTTCCTATTTGACCTATCTTAGGCTTGAATTCACTTTTTTGGATACAACAATGTTAGATTTAATTCCAAACTTGGTTCATTAACTTGTATAAGGTAGCAAATCAGCTCTTGAATTGCAAATCTTTATATTTAAATTTAATTTTATAAATTTGTAATGTAAACATACCATGTTCTAAAATACCTTTTTCTTTAGATCTTTGTGCTATAATTTAATAGTCTTTTTAAATCATTTATTGTGAAAGACCTTCGCCAACACTTACAATTTATATCTTACTTTCAAAACATTAATTTGCTCGACCTTCTATTTTTTATTTATTTTTTTTAAATTCACTAGTGATTATTTTTCTAATTGACGGTTAGAGAAATTTACCTTTAGTGACATTGTCTTTTCACCTAAATTTTTGTGTTTGATTTAGTTTATTAAGGTAGAATCTTTGTGTTTCTACTTATTTCGCATTTTAAATATAGTTTATTCATAATTCGTATTAAATAGTCCAAAATTTTGAGTTATTCCAAAATACCGAGTTTAAAAGAAAAAAAAAAAAAACTTTTTGGGTGGCCCCGACAATAAATCTTTAGAATAAATTTTTAAATCACTACAATCTAATATATGAATATAAAAGTTGTTCATATTCACCAATGTAAAATGACATGGTTTAAATATAAACTTAATTTGTATGATGAGGTTGATATGCTTGATACCCTTGATATCACAAAAATAAAAGTTATACATACTTCTAGTGTGTTATATAAAAATATATAAAGCATATATACAACATGATATGTGTACAAAATAATAATGTTATGAAATAAACTCCAAGAGAATATGTAATTATTATGAATAAAGCATATTACGTAAGATTTCATCAGATAAAACACTCTTAACTCTGGAGAAAGTATCATTCTCCCGAAAATGTCATGCTCTAGGAGAACTCCAAGGTAAAAAAACAAGAGATATTATCCCAGGCAAACTCAGAGACAATATCACGATAATGTTATTTCGGACAATTCACACTAGCCATTTGCAATTTTTTTTGTTTTTTTTATGTTAGTGTCATCTTGTAAATATGACTTAACATTTAAGTTTTTTTTTTTTAAATTCAAACTAATAATTATAATTATTTCATAAAAATATAATTTTAAACTGAATGAAAAAATTGGTTAATGTAGTTTGGTCTTTGTTTTTAATTTGATTTCGAATATATATTTTAAATTGAAATTTATAACTATTTCAAAAAAATACAACTAAAAATTGCACAATTAAAATAAATACAAATCGATATTTGTGACATTAATTAAGTTTACTAAAATATTTTAAATTTTATACTTAACTTTCTTAATATTAGTTAGTTTGAATAAATTTTGATTATTTCAATTGTTTTTGTTAATTGTAGTCATTTTGTTTAAAATTTTAATTTTGTTAATATATAAAATCAAAACAGTTAAACGCAGTGTCTAATATTTTCTCTACCAGGAGAACTTGAAATTGTTGGACAAACAAATTACATTAGGGCTTGTTTGGTTTAGAGGTTTTGAAACTCATTTAAAAAAGATTTAATACATTAAAAAATGAAGATGATTGGCCCTTTTATACTATTCTTGTTGAGAACAACTCTTATGTTACGTGATACGGGCAAAATGAGAGGGAGTGCGGGCTCCATGGGGATGTGTAACCCACATACACATCCATCGCGATGAAAAACATAAGAGTTATCGGACACAAGCAACAGAACAAAGTCGTGAAACTGATTTGTATATGGTTTTTTGCTTTTGTGTATTTGACTGCTTCACAATTGAAAAGTGAAAACATTGTATATATAATTTTAGTAGTATTTTGAAATAATTTTTTATTTAAGAACAATTTCAAAATACCCAAACAGAACTTTAAGAGGCCAGTTCATTGGAATTTCCCGCCTGAAATGCCGTATATCCATATAAATCATCGTCTCCATGTGACCATGTCAATCGCTCGCCGGACCGTCAAATGCTGAATTTCCTTATAACTTATAGACTCGACTTTGCGATTGGTAATTGCAATGTCAGATTTGAAGCGATGGTCCGTAACCTACACAAAACACATCAAACAGAAGCGCAAAGTCTATCAGGATGGTTTCTTAGAGCTTCACGGCTCAATCCGCAAGGTATTACTGCAACTTTGGATCTGCTTCTTCAACGATTTGATTTTGCCTCATGTATGCGTTCTGTGTGGTAGAATCTGCTCTGTTGAATCAACATTCAATTCAATTCTACCTGTGGAGCTATTTCTAGGTTTTCCATTGAAAATGCAATGGGTCTACATAAACGAAAGTTACTGGATTACAGTTTTTTTTTTTTTAACTATTCAAAGTATTATTGAGTTGTTAATGAAGAAATTGATACATAACATTTATGTTGAGACGATCAAATTTGTACGCCGTGCTCTTTAGATTGATTAATTATGTTTCCTGTACTAAACCTAGTTTATAGAATTGCTCAAGTAGAATCATAGATAGATTTCACTAGTCTAGGTTTTGAAAATATCCTCCTTTTACTTACTCCTCTTTCAGGTTTGTGCTATCAGAAAGATATAGTTAAATGGAAAAACACCATTATGCTAGTAACGGGACATTTATTAAATTTTAGAATAGATTAGGTCAGGTTGCAGTTTTGTTGTTCAATTGATCATAACTTCCGTTTTGATACAGGTCTTACTCTATGACAATTTCGAGAAACTCCTTGATAGCAGGATTCTGAAGAAAGATGAAGTTGTCCAATCTGATGAAACGCTGGCATTTGATGCTTATCTTGTTGACATTGGGGATCTTGATGGAAATCACAAGCCAATACCTAATTTGAATTTTCAGGGAAGAGATCAGAAAATTCATGAGAAAGCTGGGTTGTTTCATGGGAGGAAGTTCAAGACTGATCCAGTTTCTGCTGGTACCACTTATTTCTACTTGGACTTTTAAACTAACTTGCCTTGCAGTTTTCTGGACTTACATTTTTAATCAGTTGTACTGTTTGGTGTTCCTAATCTACTTTGTTTTTTCCCTCAGAAGAGAGGAAAACAAATCCAGGGAAGAAAAAATCACAATCCAAGAATTTAAGTCCATCGCAAAAAATTATTAGAGGTTGGTCCATTGATACTGGTTGTTTCTTCATCTGCCACATGTAAAGTAAGATTGTTAACCTGTCTTCTCTACTAATTTCTGGAAAGATGATAAAAGATAGCAGTTTCTAGTGTAGGTAGTTCATTTGTAAGTTTCAATAAGTTGAATGGGCAACCATCACTTAGTGAACATCTTGTTTATATGCTCAATATTTTTGAGACCATAATTTTATATGCAAGCACATATTCCTCATAAGATTTCTCTTATTCTGCATTCTTTATTTTACAGCATCTTCTTCTTTGTACAACACCATAATAAAATCCTGTCAACATGTTATAATTCCTGTATCACCTTGTATCTAGCCAGCATATAATGTCAAGGTTCATGTAGGTTAACTGAAAAATGAATAGGAGAACTATGAATATTCTTCCTCACTATCCATTAATCCGAAGGGTGAATTATATATACAAAAATATTCTAAGAACTCTCCACTTTTGAGGTTCTAAGGTTCAATCAATTGTATATCAAGGAGTCAAAATGTGCCTTTGCATAGGGACAAATGGAGTACTTGGGCCACATTATATCTAATGCAGGGGTGAGTATTGACCCTAGCAAGGTGGCAACTATGGTAAGGTGGCCAAGACTGCAAAATGTCAAAGCTCTAAGGGGATTCTTGGGACTAACCAGTTACTACTATTGGTTTGTTAAGAATTATGGCATTATCAGTCGGCCCTTACGGAATTGTTGAAGAAAGATGGGTTCCATTGGGATTTGAAGGCAGAGGAGGCTTTTTGCAAGCTTAAGAAGGCTATGAGTGAGGTACTAACCTTAGGGCTACCAGACTTCAATAAGCCATTCATACTTGAGATGGATGTGAGTGCTAATGGGATTAGGGCTGTGCTAGTTTAGGAGGGTAGACCATTGGCTTTCCTTAGCCAAGCACTAGCCCCTAAGCATTTGGGATTGAGCATATACGAAAAGGAACTATTGGCTGTGTTGATGGTTGTGGATAAATGGCGACATTACTTGGAGGGAGGTAAGTTTGTGATTAAAACAAACTATGAAAGTCTGAAATTCTTGTTACAACAAGTTTGCATACTCAATTGTAATAGAAGGGGATGACAACGCTGATAGGGTTGGATTACACAAAACAGTATAGGAGGGGAAAGGAAAACCTCGCAGCAGATGCCTTGTCCAAATGTTATGAAGAGGGCAGTTCAGTTGTAATAACCATAGTAATCCCAGATTGGTGTCAAGAAATAGTTTCAAGTTATGAAGTAGATGGAAAAACTAAGGAGCTTATGCAACAATTGGTGGTGGATCCGACTTTAAGGCCAGGGTATACACTGACCAATGGCTTGATTAGATATCAAGGGAAGATGGTCATAGGGGAAGATGAAGGATTGAGGAGAAAGATAATAGAAGCCTTACATAACTCTCCCCTTGGGGGATATTCGGGTATTGTGAACACCTACCACAAGGTCAGACAGCTCTTCCATTGGCCGGGGCTAAAGAAGTATGTCATGGAATTTGTGTTGGGGTGTGATACTTGCAAGAGGTGCAAGTTAGAGAATGTAGCATATCCATGGCTATTACAGCCTTTGGAAATTCTAGGAGGACCTTGGGAGAGAATATCCATAGATTTCATTGAAGGGCTTCCAAGATCAGAAGGGAGAGATTGCATCATGGTGGTAGTGGATACATTCACCAAATACGACCATTTTATTGGATTGACTCATCCTTACATTGCCTAGGAAATAGCTAAGGTATTTTTGGATCAAATAGTGAAATTGCATGGGATACCTAAGGCTATAATATCAGACAGAGATAAAATTTTCACTAGCCTACTATGGAAGGAGCTGATGCGGTTATTGGGGGTTAAGCTCAACATGTCCACCGCCTACCACCTTGAATCAGACAACCAAACAAAAAGAGTTAACTAGTGTTTGGAAATGTATTTGAGGTGTTATTGTTTTCTACAACCCAAGACTTGGCACAAATGGCTTGCCACGGCTCAATGGTGGTACAATTCTAACCATCACAACTCCATAAAGAGGTCTCATTTTGAAGCTCTTTATGGCTACAAACCTCCTTTGCTACCAGCCTTGGGAGACTCTTCAACAGTGGCGGCCTTAGATGCCTACCTACCGCAAAGGCAACAGGCCTTACAAGTACTCAAGATAGAATTGGCCAACTCCAAGAATTGTATGAAGCAATTTGCAGACAAAAAGAGGAGTGAAAGAGAGTTGCAAGTGGGTAAAATGGTGTACTTGAAGCTTAAATTGGGTCATTTGAAGGCCTTACTCCAGAAGCCTAGCAAAGTTAAACCCAATGTTCTATGGGCCATTCCCCATTATCGCAAAGGTGGGAAATGTGACCTACCAGTTGCAACTACCAGAGGGCTCTAACATTAATCCAGTGTTCCATTTCTCACTTCTCAAGAAGTCAGTGGGAGCATAGCCAGTGAGCTTAACCCTACCTACTTCTTCCAATGCTAAAGACAATATAAGAGAACTTACAACTATTGTGGACATAAGGGTAATCTACAAGCAAGGGGCTCCCATCACTCAAGTCCTCATCCAATGGTTTAACCTTCATTCAAATAATAATACCTGGGAGTACCTTCCAGATATCCTCAACCAATTTCCTAGAGTGGCAAGCCTTCTGAACATTTGTTGAGGACAATAAAATTTTGATTTAGGGAGGGGGTAATTGTCATGTACTAACGTGTAAGGGGGAGGTAACTGTAATTAAAATGTAATAGAAGGGAAAAGTAGTATATGCTGTAAGTATGCTATAAGGGAGTTGTACCAAGTTTGTTGCTGCATTAGCAGGTGGTACGTACATTCCTAACACATGTAGGCGGTTACTCGCACATGGGGGAGGTTAGGATCAGCTATAAAAATCGCTCACCTCCTTCCACAGAGGTTATGAAAATTCTCAAGTAATTCTGAATTTCTCTCTCTCTCTCTCTGTGCATTCTTTTCCTCCAAATTCTCTCTCGATCCATCTATTGATCAAGAATTACTCGTCAAATCCTTAGGGAGCTAACAATAGGTATGTTTAGGTCCTTCATCAATTTTTCTAACCAAATATCCTCACATATGCCTTGAGCAATGGCTCTATACTCTACTTTTGCACTGCTATGAACCACTACCAGTTGCTTCTCCATGTAACCAAGTTCCCCCATAGTTTAGTGCAATATCCTGATGTAGATCTGCTATCTCTGCTATCCTCAATGGATCCAGCCCAATCTGCATCTACATATCCACTAATGCCCCTATCTCGGCTCTTCCTAAACATAAATCCTTTAGATTCCAATCTTTCCACAGCACCAACATCTTCAATAGCTCCAGCATCTGGACTCATCTTTGGATTAGACAATGGAACCGACTGAGGATCATGAAGCCTTCTAGAATAAGTCAATGGTGGTTTGTCAGAAGCTTGATCATCGTCCTGAATCTGGGTGTTTTGATATCCCCCTGATAGCTTTGGGTAGAAACAGGGATTGGGATTGGTTTAGGAATAGGTTGAGATGGTTCAGGAACAGGTTTAATAGTAGGCAGGGAAGTCGAAGGAGAGGTAAAAGGTGAACAAGTAGGAAGAGATATTGTGGAGTCCCAATATTGCTCTGTACTAGGTGTGGCTACCAGTAGAGGAATATGGGGAAAAAATGATTGATGCTTGAGAAAAGAGACATCTTAAGACACAATAAAGCATCGGGTAGTTGGGCTGTAGCACTTATATCCTTGTTGAGTAGGAGAATAACCAACAAATATGCATTTGAGAGATTTAGGTTCAAGCTTGGATTGAGTAGGTTGGTACTTGTGTACAAAGACAGTACATCCAAAAACCTTCGGGGAAAGAGAATTCATGACTCGGGTATGATGAGGATAAAAGTCAAGAAAAACACTTAAGGGAGTCCTGAATGCTAGAACCTTGGAGGGAAGTCAATTAATGAGATATGAGGCTATGATAATGGCTTTTCCCTAGTAGGAATTAGGTACCAAATGAGTGAACGTGATAGCCTTAGTAGTCTCAAGAAAATGGCGATTTTTTCTTTTTGCCACCCCATTTTGTTGTGAGCTGTAAGGGCATGAGGTTTGGTGAATGATACCATGCTTAGTTAAATAATGGCTGAAGTCATTGGAAAAAAATTCCCGGCCATTGTCTGAACGTAACACATGGATTGAGGATTGAAAGACATTTTTTACCATTTGATGAAACCTTTGGAAGTCAAGATAGTCTTCAGATTTGTCTTTCATTAAGAACACTCAGTTAACTCTTGTATGGTCATCTATGAATGTGATGAACCAACGAGTGTTAGTTAAATTGGGAGTCCTTGACGGTCCCCAAATGTTACTATATACCAGATGAAATGGGTTTTGAGGGCTTATAGACATAAGTTGGATGTGAACTTTTGGTTTGTTTAGTGAGGATACATTGTTCACAATGAAAAATATAGCTCATTTTATTAATGAAAAGAGAAGGATACAAAACTCTAAGGTACTTAAAGCTAGGATTTCCTAAACGTTGATGCCATAACATGATTTCAGACTCTAAAATAGTAGACAAGGAGGATCGAATATGTGACCTAGATCTAAGAGAATGACCAAGCCCTGAAATATGATAGAGACCTCTTTTCTCCTTAGCACTGCTAATTATCTTCCATGAAGATAGGTCTAAAAATTCACAATAAGATGGAAAAAATGTTACCAAACAACTCATTTCTCTAGTTAGTTTGCTTACTGATAGCAGGTTGCATTTTAAATCAGGCACATATACTACTGATTTTAGGATTAAGCTTGCCACAAATGAAACAGAATGAGAATGAAAGATTGAGAGAAAACACAAGGAAGAAAATAGAATCTTGTCCAAACTTAGATTGAGAAAATCAGAATAATTCTCAAATACAATTACAATAGAAAGGCTACCATATATATAGCCTTGACTACCGCAACTACAAACATAAGTAGCTAGCGATCCTCTACAACAGAAACCACAGCCTAATAATACATTAAGCTAATTACAAACCACAAAATACAGAATGAAAAGCAACACAAAGACAACTACAACTAATTGACTGCCTTAATGTCTTCAACATGCCCCTTCAATTTAGACTTCCTTGAAGTATTCTGCAGAACTTCTTTTACAGCAGAAACAGTGTTGTTTCTGCAGCAGATACATGCTACTACACTAGTGTCTTCAACATGCCCCTTCAACTTAGACCCTCTTGAGGTATGCATACTTGTTTCTGCAGCAGATAAAGGCTGATATACAGGAGTCATTTTAAGACCAAGCTTACTACACAAGAAGAGAAAGCGATCCTTAGGCAGACCTTTGGTAAAAATATCAGCAACCTGGTACGTTGTAGGAACATAACGAATTTCAATAGCACCACATTCAACCTTTTCCCTCACAAAATGCACATCAATCTCTATGTGCTTGGTTCTTGAATGAAAAACTGGATTTTCAGATATAGACTTAGCTGCCAAATTATCACACCACAGTATAGGAGTATGAGAACATGAAAAACCAAGCTCATGAAAGAGAGACTTTAACCATAGTATTTCAGTAACTCCTTGGGCAACAACTTGATATTCAACCTCTCCAACTGACCTTGCAACCATCGTTTGCTTCTTAGAACCCCAAACAAAAAGATTATTCCTAAGAAATACACACTAGCCACTAGTAGATCGCCTTATGATCTTGCAACCAGCATGATCAGCATCCGTGTACACACTGAGAGGCGGATTAGTAGAGGAAGGAGTAAACATCAGACTTAAGCCAACTGTCTCTTTAAGATAGCGAAGTAATCGCTTACAAATCTGCCAATGTTGATCCTTAGGACAACTTAGAAACTGACTTAATTTGTTTACTACAAAAGCAATGTCTGGCTTGGTATATGTAAGATACTGAAGAGATCCCACAATGGTCCTATAAAGTGATGGATCAGAAAATAAATCTCCTTCATCAGTCAAAGAGGTGGCAGAACTTAAAGGAACATCACAAGGTTTACAATCAACCATAGCAGCCTTTTTGAGTAAATCTAGAGTATATTTGGATTGTGTTAGATAAAGACCAGTTGAGTCTCTATAAGCCTCAAATCCAAGAAAATAATTCACTGAACCAAGGGTCTGTAGGGCAAAATTTTTATCTAGATCACCAATAAAATCATGCAAGGCAGTAGAGTTGGAACCTGTGATTAAGATATCATCAACATAAACAAGAACAAACAGAACAAATGCAGATGTCCTCTTAATAAAAAGAGATGCATCTGAAACTGCTCTCACAAATCCCCAGCTTTGTAGTGCTGTTCGAAGTTTAGTATACCAAGCTCTTGGAGTTTGCTTAAGACAGTAGAGCGATTTCTTCAACCGGCAAACATAGGAAGGACAAGACTGATCCAGAAAACCCTCAGGTTGTGCCATGAATATTGCCTCATTAAGATCTCCATTTAAAAATGCATTATTCACATCAACTTGTTGAATATCCCAACCATATGTAACAGCCAAAGAAAACAATACTCTAATAGTTGGTGCCTTGACAACTGGACTAAAAGTTTCAGCAAAATCAATACCAGGTGTTTGGAGAAATCTTTTAGCAATAAGGCGAGCTTTGTGCTTGAGAAGAGAGGCATCAGGATTGTATTTGAGACGAAAAACCCATTTGCAGCCTATGAGATTCATATCAGAAGAGAATGAAACAAGATCCCAAGTCTTATTCCTCGACAAAGATGAATATTCTTCTTCCATGGCTCTAGTCCAATTGGGGTCTAAAAGAGCTTCTTGAACATAATTAGGCTTTAGAGAACTCACCAAGGCATAAGGTGAAGTGAGAGAAAGTTGTCTGGCTTTAACACGAGTAATCATAGGATGTGTGGGAAGGGCTGAAGTCTTTTTAGGTGAAGGAGTTGCAGGTGAAACAAGAGAAGAAGAAGATTGACCAGGAACATCAGGATCAGCAACAGGGACATGATTAGAAATTAAGAAGTCAAGTGAATCAGGTGGTGGTGCTACCCGAGGAAAATGACCAGAAGAAAAAGAAGAACAGGACTGCAAAGTGGAAGTAGGTAAGCTTGGACTGGATACAAACTGAGGAGGAATAGATGAAAAAGAAAACAAGTTGGGAAATGGAAACTCCTCAGGATAAAAGAACATGTCGGGTAACATAAATCCTACCTAAAGAATGTAGACATTTATACCTAGCATGATCATGACTATAACCAAGAAATACACACTTGGAGGAATGAAAATTAAACTTATGCTTGCTATAAGGCTGAAGATAAGGAAAACATGCACAATCGAATGGCTGTAAATGCATGTACTTGGGCTGCTTGCGATATAATTTCTCAAAGGGAGTAAGAAAACGAAGTGGTGAAGCTGGAAGTAAGTTTATAATGTAGACAGCTATCCGAAAAGCTTCCACCCAATATTTCAAAGGCATACGAGCATGGGCTAACAAAGTAAGGCCCATTTCAGCAATGTGCCTATGTTTTCTCTCAGCCACACCATTTTGTTGGTGTGTGTAAGGACAAGAAAACTGAGATTGAATACCATAGGTATGAAGATAGGATAAAAAGGCTTTAAAATCCCCACCATTATCAGTTTGAAGAGCTTTGAGTTTAAACTGATAATGTAATTCAACAAACTTATGAAAAGTTTTGAAAATGGATAAAGCTTTAGACTTGAGTTTCATTGGATACAACCATGTATACCAAGTATAGGCATCAACAAAGACAATATAATACCTATAACCCTCAACAGACAACATAGGAGCAGACCCCCATAGATCTGAATAAACTAACTCCAAGGGGTGTGTTGCTGTAATTGGACATTGTGCAAAGGGTAATTGATGCAATTTACCTAATTTGCAGGAATCACAAAAGGACAAATCAGTAGAGGAACAAGGAATACTGATTTTATTAAGGATTTGTTTCAATACAAAAAAAGAGGGATGACCCAATTGAGCATGCCACTGCTGACAAATTTTATTAGTATTACAAGAGACTTGCATGCTAGAATTATTACAATTGTTCTGACTAGTATTACAAACTTTCGAATAGAGAACAAATGAACTAGAAGGCCTTGATGACCTTGAAGAAGAGACATCAATAGAAGAATGAGGAACAACTGATGCTTCAACAGGAACAAATGCTGGATCCAACTGATAGAGGCCATTTTTAAGAGTTTCTCGAAGTAGCACCTGGCCCAAGACCTTGTCCTTAATTAAACAAAAATTAGAGTGAAATTCAACAATAACATTATGATCATTGGTAAGCTGTGAAACACTCATTAAATTCTTTTTTCATACATGGAACATGAAGAACTTGAGACAAGGAAAGAACTGATGGAGGATTAGTTTGAGTAAGTAGGGGACTAAGACCAACATTAGTAATAAGAAGAGTCTTACCATTGCCTACTACTACTTTGTCATTGCCACCATACGGAGTATGAAGAGAAAGATTGTTAAGGCTAGAGGTGATATGGTTTGTAGCAAGAGGTATCACCAAGCTGATGAGGATGAAGAAGGTTGATATTGTTCATGCAAAGGCTGAGAGGACAAACCATGATGAGCCTTAGATGCAAATCCTAAATCTGTCAAGAAAGCTCCATTAGCCTCATTAGATGCTATAAAAGCCTGAGAATTAGACTCATTGCCACCACCTCTGTCAAAGGAAGGTCATTGAAAGTTACTGTCAAATTGATGATAACATCTATCAGCTAGATGTCCAAGTTTTCCACACAATTGACAATAAAATCTCCTTCCATAAGAACGACCTCTGCCTCTTCCTCCTCTAAAACCATTTCCTCGATTACCTTTATTTTGAAAACCTCCTCTACTATTGTTCACAGTGTTATTTCGACCTTGTTGCGAGGCATAGTTCACATTCATAGCAGTAGCAGAATCAAACTTACGCACTATACTAGACATATTCATATTCTTTGTAGCTAATCGTTGTTCATGCATCATCAAAAGATACTGAACTTTTTCAAGGTCAATTTCATCCATTTGATATGTAATTAAACCAAAAACCGTATCATAGTCCTCATCTAATCCATGCTAAATCGTCATCAATAGATCTTGATCATTCAATGGCTCACCGATCGCGACCAGTGCATGATTAATAGTTTTGACTTGTAACACATAGTCATTCACATTCATATCACCTTTCTTAATAGATCTCAGTTGCTGTTTTAACTGAAATGAACGAGCAACTATTTGACGAGAAAATAAGCTATCAAGTGTAGACCATACCTTTGCTGCAGATTCACAATATATAACTTGACCAATTAGCTCCTTATCTATGGTCGAAAATAACCATCCTAGTAGGAGTTGGTCTAATTGCATCCAACTTAGGAACTCAGGATTGAAAATCGACTCATTCTCTCCTGATTGCACATACTTAGGTGGCGAATCTATCTTGTTTATGAACGGTAATAGATCAAAAGCCCTAACTGTGGCTAATACCTGCGCTTTCCAATATAGGTAATTACTCGAATCAAGTTTCGTAGGGATGAAACTAAAAGCTTTCGCAACAGAGGTAAAATTCGACAAAGTAGTAGAGGACAAGGAGGAAGCAGACGAGGTTGAATCACGAGAAGCCATGGATGCTAGTCGCGATGGCTTTGATACCATGAAACAGAATGAGAATGAAAGATTGAGGGAAAACACAAGGAAGAAAATAGAACCTTGTCGAAACTTAGATTGAGAAAATCAGAATAATTCTCAAATACAATTACAATAGAAAGGTTACCATATATATAGCCTTGACTACTGCAACTACAAACATAAGTAGCTAGCGATCCTCTACAATAGGAACCACAGCCTAATAATACATTCAGCTAATTACAAACCACAAAATACAGAATGAAAAACAACACAAAGACAACTACAACTAATCGATTGCCTTAATGTCTTCAACAACAAAAACTGTCCCTTCTCCTTGAGCCATAGACATTGTACCATCCGCTATGGATATAGTTATACCTTGAATCCTTGATTACAAGGTTCATAATCCTTGATTACAAGGTCATGTGATCCGAAGTACCTGCATCTATTATCCAATAGTCTGTAGAGAATTTATGAGAGATTAAGAAATATCTAGATATACCTTGTTTGGCCAGAGATATTACTGGATTAGGATTATTTGTAGCCTTAAATTTAATCACCTTGGTTTGGCTCAACAATTGCTATAACACTTCCAATTGATCTGCTAATAAAGTTAGATTAGTTGGTTTTCCAGCGTCGACCTCTACCATATAGGTAGATTGACTCCCCTTCCTCTAGTTTTTCGGCTTCCAATTTGCCGGTTTTCCATGAATTTTCCAGCGCGTCTCCCTTGTATGGTATGGCTTATTACAGTGGTCACATCGTTATTTATCTTTTTGGAACTCCTTTAGATGTGTTAGGTGATTTCATCCGTGAAGTAACCAAGGTTGATGTTTGTGTGTATACATCATTATTGGAGGGCCTTGATGCAGTTATCATCACATTCTTCCTGCTTTCTTGTCATCTAACTTCTGCAAAAGCTTCCCTTATAGATGGAAAAGGCTTTGTTCTAAGTAATCTGCCTCTAACTTCATCTAAATTAGAATTGAGGCCGTGTAGGAAGTCAAACACTCTCATTTTCTATCACCTTGTCATACTTTCTTCCATCTTCAGAACACTCCCAAGTGATTTCATAGAATAGGTCCATCTCCTGTCATGATTCTGTTAGAGTGTTGTAATATTCAGTAATAGAATTAGTACCTTGCCTTCTCATTCGGATAGTAGACCGAATCTGGAAACATTGAGCAGTGTTCTCTATGTCTAAGTATATTTCTTGTACAGTTTCCCAAATTTCCTTAGCTGTCTTGTAGAATAGGTTGGTTTTTCCAATTTTTGGCTCCATTGAATTGATCAACCAATCTATGACAATGGCATTCTCTGCCTCCCAAACGCCATAGGTTGCTGATTCTGTGTTAGGCTTAGGAACTGCTCCTGTCAAATAACCAACCTTCCCTTTTCCCCAAACTACCAGCAGAATTGATTGGGACCATTCTTTAAAGTTGCTTCCATTCAGTTTATGTTGAGTAATCTGAAGGGAGTGGCTGTCAAGAGCTGTTGGAATAGCTAGAACTTGTGTATTCTTCGTTGGAAGAGGGATGGTAGTAGATGTCTCACTGGCTGATTGAGTTTCAGCCATGTCGTGACTTAAGGGATTCTACAATCCGTAGGTAAGAAAGAAATGTTTGCCACAAGAATGTGGCTCTGATACCATGAAAAATGAATAAGAGAACTATGAATATTCTTCCTCACTATCCATTGATCCAAAGGGTGAATTATACATACAAAAATATCCTAAGAACTCTCCTAAATTATAGGAATAGATTACAACAAATTTAAATACACTACATTACAAATTTGAATGAATTTGAACTTGGTTTCTCTCATCTGTTTTGAAGACTGCTTCATCCTTTCTTTCCTTTATCCTCTCAGTTTGAATTGTTCTGATCTTTTCTCATAACAACCTTATCTCCTTATCTACTCGTCCACAACTTTGAATCAATCTTCCTTTTCTTTTATCTTCTCCAACATTAACATATTTCTAATTGCTTTCTTCTTTGCAGAGTTCAAGAAGATTGAAATGAACAAGTACAGAGCACCAGGAAATTCTCCAGTTACCATAAATACCAGTTGCACCGGTCAGTTTATACCATTTTGTCTGCAATGACAACTGAATCTCTATGTTTGACCACATTCTAGAAATAAGTAATGAATTATCTATGCTGATGCTGATGCTGGTTTTTGATTCCCTTTTGTTCAGCACAACAGTGCAGCATCAAAATATTCTCCATTTGCAAGAGTGACATGTTTTAATAACCATAAAAGATATTATACTTGTTTTGCATTTACTTTATATTGCACTCTCTCTCCCTTACACACACACACACACAATGGGAAACCAAACTAACAAGGCAGGTGGCAATGGCGGACCCAAGAAAAAATTTTAGTCCGGGCCAAATTATAATTTTAGCCCTGGCCAAATTATAAAAATTATAATTATCTATAATAATATATATAGAAAATCAAAAAATAAAAAAATCAGCTGGGGCCAAGGCCCCAGCTGGCCAAGGCGTGGCTCCGGAACAGGTGGGAAAATTTATACTGAGTTTCTGCAAAAAGAAGTAATTGAAGGCTGCTTGATCAGCCTTTATTATGATTTGTCCTTCAGATGGTATTACTGTGAACTATTACTCTTGAAAAGTCTTTAATGTGACGAAGTGAATTGGATCCTGATTTGTCCTTCAGATGGTATTACTGTGAACTAACTCTTGGAAAGTCTTTAATGTGACGAAGTGAACAGGATCCTTGGGGTGTTTCTTTTCCAAAATGAAAAGTTCCAAATAATTAAACCTTTGTACTGTCATCATATAAAGGCCTTATTACATGTTTCAAAAATTTTTTGAATTTACTTTTGGCTACCGTAATAAAAACAGTAACTATTGCTATGGCACCTTTAAGATTTGTCTGAGCCCCTAGTTACCCATTCCAGCTCATCTGAGTTTGTTACATGATTCCTTTTATCTGATTGAGCTTTTGAACCAGTTCCCTTAATCCAAGTCATAGTTAGTCTTGAAATATAAATATTTATATCCATTTTGAGAAACAAGTTATGTAAACGTGTCAATTTATAATTGTTTTCAATAAAGTACAGTACAGATGCAACTGAAACTTGGTATAACTTGATTATTCCATCCAATACATTAGTATGTGTGGAAGCAACATAACCTATGCAGTAAGCACTGACAATTTGTAGCTGCTTACTAAATTAAAAATCTTTCAAGGTTTTGCTTTTATTTGTCCTTTTTTGTTACTTTAAGTGGCTTCAGACTTTATGGGTCTCTTGGGATATAGTCTTTGTGCTTTTAATTTTTTTTAATTTCAACTTTTTCAAGAGCAAAAAGCTTTGAAATTTTTGAAAACCAATGTGTCATTTGCTTTCCATTTCTGTATGAAAATGGTTTCTGGAACCTGTTAAAACTCTCTTTTTTTTTTTGGGGGGGGGGGGGGACCAGTTCTACTATATTTGCTGAGAACCACTTCAATTAGGTGAGGCCTCTTTTATTCTACATGCAAAGCAGGTGTTATGCTTATGCACTTCTAAATAAATGGTATATGTTTATAGCTTTGGACCTTTTTTCTCTCTGTTGATGTTCAGTGTTTTGGATGTGTTATATTCTTATGAAAATCAAAGAACACTGCAGAGCTAGAATAATTAGAGCAATTGCCAGATGTGGTGCAATGGTAACTTCTTTCCTTTTATGATAAATAATAATGGTTTAAACCACCTTTGACTGGAAAACCCTGGAACAAAGTGTACATTTTGTCAGATATACTCATCACACAAATAAAAGAAAGGAAACTACAGTTGGTTGCCGACATATGACTATTCTGGTACAAGTGTACATTTTCTCAGACATACAAATCGCATAATACAAGAACAGGAACTATGGTGGTTACCATTGTATGACAGTCTATGACATTTTATGTTCTTTTTCTATGATAAGTTGTTAATCATACAATTTAATTGTTTGATTGTATGATCTTGCCATATCTTCAACATAAGGAATGACCAAACCAGGAAGTTTAATGTCTGCAGTCTCTCCCACTTCGCTATGTTCGCTAGGTATTTCTATTCTTTGTCACTGCATAAGTGATCCTCTGAATGCAAATCCCCCTTTCTTTGTCATTGTATAAGTGATCCTTTGACCCTACCCCGTTCTTTATTTGTATATTCCTACAATGTGCGTGTCTATCTGTTGTCATTTGTTCTCTTTATCTTCTATTTGCCCCATTGACATTTTCTTTATGTAGAATGGCAGGTGCTGTATACTGCACAAATAACTCAAAAGGCCAAGAGGTATCATGATGGAATCTTAAGAGTTACACCTTGTGGATCCCAAATGAAGCAGGTTGAAAGTCAATATGTCCTATCAATCAATATACCTATTTTATTGTTGTCAATTGTTTCGGGTATTATTTAATGATCTAGTCACTGCAGTCATGATTTCCAAAATAACTATAATAAATGATTATTATGAACAATTGTAAAACCAATATAAGGATATGAAAGGACACAACTTCCATTGGTATAAATAACTGGTCCTATGGTAAGTATTGTTCTGCTAAAGATATGGTATCCTTATTCTGCATACAAAAACAAAAGAATGTAATGCACGCAGATTCATTCTGATGGTTAAGTCATAATGTATGTTATGGCAATGCCATTCATAATTTTCTTTTCTTTTTCTTCTTTAAATAAACTTTTTTTTTGGGGGGGCGGGGTGGGGGATTTGGTTTTGGTGTGAGCTTCAGAGGATGCCAACCACTCAAATGGATACATATAGATATTGTTGTACAGGAATGATAAATGTTTGTCTCTAGGGTTTGTGATGGCTTGACTTGAGGGTGGGATGAATTGAGTCTACAATTTTTTTTAAATTTTTAAAATTTGTATTGTTATGTGTTGTATATAAAATAAATAAAAAAACAGTAATCACACACTATACAAGTCTCTTAAGGGGAGGGGAATTTGTTACGAACCTAGGGGTATAAGGGATAATTGGGCTATAACTACTGTAACTAATAGAGGGTGAGTTGTTGTATACTATTAGGGAGTTATATGGTTAGCTCAAAGTTGTTAGGGAGTTACATGAAGAGTGCCTTTAAGAAGGCAGGTGAAATAGTAGTAGGTAGCTTTTGGAATAAGAGAATCTGTATGCTTTCCCTCTTGAATTCTCCCTATTCTATCTCTCTTGAGTTCTATCTCACTCGATCTACCAAATTCTTTTCCCAAATTCTGTTCTATTCTTGGTAATTCTCCTAGAATTACTTAATTAACCAACCTTCTGTCGGAGGTCTTGTCACCCAACAATTCAAAAGTTTTCAGCCTCTACACAAGGGATTGCTAAGGAAATAGGAGGGACCTTTCCTTGTCCAATGCAAGGTGGGGAAGGTGTCTTATTGCTTGGAGTTTCTATTGAAGCTAAAGATCTATCTAGTTTTCCATGTGAGTTTGCTAAAACCATATCATGAGGACCCTAGTTGTGGTTTATTTGGGGGAGCACCTACTGTGGTAGTCATGTCCTATGGATTCTACTTCTTCAGTAGCTGCTTTGGATTAATATTTAAAGGATAACTAAGACTTGTTATAGCTCATTAAAAGAGAACTAGCTATTGCCCAGAACTGGATGAAGCAATATGCTGATAAGAGGAGTGAAAGAACATTTTTTGTAGGTGATAGGGTTTATCTTCGAATCAACCATTACCATCAGAAAACCTCTTCTCACTCTCCCTTTTCTAAGTTGAGTCCAAAGTCTTTTGGCCCATTTCCTATCCTTACTAAGGTAGGACTTGTTGCTTATCACCTATAGCTCCCTCCTGACAAAACATGCATTCAATTTTCCATGTTTTGTTATTGAAGAAATCATCTGGGTCATCCAACCAGCACAATCCTACTTTACCTACACTAACTTCTGAAGGGGATATCAAGGTGGAACCCTTGGTAATTTTGGATAAGCGAGTTATACATAGGAACCAATCCCCCTTATTCAAGTCTGCATTCAATGGACCTATTTACACCTAGTTAACAACACTTGGGAATATCTGCCAGATCTCCTAGCTCAATTTCCTTGAGTTGCTCAGCTTCTTTTATTTTATTGAGGACATGAAAAATTTGAAGAAGGGAAATGTTGGGAATTAGAGAATTAAGAGAGTAATTAGGAGATAAGCAGAGCAATTGTGTGTAATGAAGTGTTATTTTTATAGTTGTGGAGTAGTGGTAACCGTTGTAAATAACTAATGGGATAGCCATATATAAAGCTATGCCACAGTAGGTCAAGATCATTAAGAAATTATTTGAAATTTCTTTCATTTTCTCCCTATCTATTCTCTACTTCCCTATGCTATTCTATCTATTTTCTCCCTAAGTTCCCTCTTTTCTGTCTCCCTTTCTTCTTCCACAATTGTCAACTAGAAATCTTAAATTTGAAACCTAGGATCTTGACATAAAGATTTTGGTGGATAGGGTGATTTGAAGGCAAGGTGTTCCACCATGCCACGAGTACTTTGTGGTTTGAAAGGATGTCTCGAGGAAGAAGGGAGTTGGGAATCGGAAGAGTTGCTGTGGCAATTCAAGAAGTTGATTGAGACATTCCACCAGGACGTGATGAGGACATCTGCGGCTTTGTTGGGTGATGATGCGACGTTTGCATGGCCGAGATTATTCCAACACATTTCGGAATGTTTCAAAGTTATGCTCTTATATTCTAGTAGTCCTTTTATCTTCTAATCCTTTTTGTCTTCTACTATGTTCTAGATTGTTCTTTATAAATGTAGTAGTTGAAGAGATACATTAATAATGGAAGGTCCTAGAATGTAGGTGGATGGCTATGTATACCTCCACCCCTCGCATTTTTTACTCCATTTCTATCAAAGAAAATCATTTCCAGAGCTTATCTATGTAGAATCTCTTTCTCTCCCTAAAGTAGCTAGCTTGTGGGGTTTGAAGGCCTAAAAGGGGAAGGCTGTTAGGTCCGGTGGATCTGACTAAGGGATTCTCGATCAGTAGGCTGATCGAGATAGAGTTGAGAGAGGGAATCAGAGAGAAATAAGGGAGAAAGAAATAAATGAGAGAAGATTTCAGAGAATTAAGTTGTAGTATTGCTTGGATAGTTCTGAGAGAGAGAGTACCCATATATAGTTGGGATACTAGCCCCTCACGTGTTGTAACCATTTACATCATTGGGGAATGTATAAGCTGCCACAATAGCAACAAATTCTGTACTATCCCTTACAACCGCCAACTAACTCACACCTAGATTCCTTTCTTATTACATTTAGCTCCTCTATTACATTTAATTGCTATACTACCCTTATATGGCGCAGTACATGACAATTACCTCGCCCTACAAAACTTTTCTCGTCCTCAAGAAACGTGGAGGAGGCTGGCCACGCGAGGGAACTAGTTAAGGATGCTTGGAAGGTACTCCCATGTGTTATTGTCCGAGTGTAGATTAGACCACTTAATTAGAACCTAGGTAATTGGGGCTCCCTGTCTGTAGATCACCCTTCTGTCAAGTATAGCTATAGGCTCCTGAATAAGAGCTTCAACTTGGGGAAGAGTTGGTAGGATGGAGCTTGCTGGTTGTTCCCCCACTACCTTCTTGAGGAGTGAAACATGGAACATCAGATGCATATTAGAACCCTCTAGCAATTGTAATTGATATGCCACTGTTCCCACCCTTGCAGTTATTAGAAAGGGACCATAGAACCTTGGATGTAGTTTGGAGTTGGGGTGAGGAAGTAGAGTTCTTAGGTGTCTTAGCTTCAGCTTTAGATACATGATGTCTCCTATCTGAAACTGCATTGGACATCTTCAGTTTCACCCCCAATAATCCCATCAACTCCTTCCACGGTAGGCTAGTAAAGATCTTGTTTCTGTCAGATACTATAGCCTTCGGTGTCCCATGTAGTTTAAGCACTTGGTCTAAGAATATTTTGGCCGCCTCCTGGGCAGTGTATGGATGCACCAAACCTATAAAATGCCCATACTTAGTGAAACAGTCCACTACTACCATAATGCAGTCTCTACCTTTCGATTTGGGCAACCCTTCTATAAAGTCCATTGATATGTCCTCCCATGGACCCCTGAGAATATTCAGGGGTTGGAGTAGCCCAAGTGCTGCTACACTCTCTGACTTGCATCGCCTGCAAGTGTCACATTTCATCACAAATTCCATAACATCCTTTTTAAGTCCTAGCCATTTGAAGAGTTGTTTGACTCGATGGTATGGGTTTACAATACCCAAGTGTCCACCGATGGGAGAGGCATGCAGTGCCTCTACTATCATCTGTTTTAATGCGTCATCCTCCCCAATCACCAGCTTTCCTTGGTATCTAATCATCCCATTTGTTAGAGTATAACCCGGTTTAGATGAGGGGTCAACCACCAACTACTGCAGGAGCTCTCGGGTTTTCTCACTTGATGTATAACTAGCAGCCACCTCTTGGCACTAATCTGGAACAATGGTTGTGATTGCAGCTACACTCCCCTCTTCACCACACCTGGATAAAGCATCCGCTGCTAGGTTTTCCTTACCTTTCCTATATTGAATCACATAGTCCAAACCCATTAATTTAGTCATACATTTTCGTTGTAACTGTGTATGCAGCTTTTGTTGTAGTAAAAATTTAAGGCTCTCGTGGTCTGTCTTGATCACAAACCTCCCCCCCTCGAGATAATGACGCCATTTCTCCACTGCCATTAGTACTGCTAGCAACTCCTTTTCATAGATGCTCAACCCTAGGTGTCTAGGGGCAAGGGCTTGGCTAAAAAACGCTATGAGTCTGCCTTCTTGCACTAGGATTGCCCTAATTCCATTAGCACTCGCGTCTGTTTCTAAGATGAACTGCTTATTAAAATCTGGCGGACCTAAAGTTGGTACTTCACTCATGGCCTGTTTGAGCTTGCAAAAGGCTGACTCGGGGGAGTAATTGGGGTGTGACAAGCTCTAAATTCCTGCTTCTGTTGTACAGAAGAAAAACTGCTTTTGCTGTCGTCAAAAACACTTGAGATTTTGGTCAAACAGTACAAATAACAGACAAAAGTTATTTTTTCATAAAAAAAAATTTTCTCCCTCACCACAGCATGGCCAAACAGGCTCCTAGTCTTCCACTGTTCAAAACACTTGGGCTTTTCTCACCCAAGCTCACCTCATAAACTTGTACAGACCTATATTTACCAGCTCTAGGTAGCAACAACCCACAACTCGATAAGTCATGACTTGCCTTTTAAATATACAAATCAGGTTTAAATGATTACAGCAAGGTCCACAACTTGGACTAAATAAACACAACAAAGCTTAAAGAGCAAATCACAAATATATACGTCATAACTGTTTTTGTTGAATCATGATCTTCTCTTTTTCACGAGGATAGGAAAGACAACACTGGTTGAGATCCCTTGTTCTCTTCGAAGTTGTTGATATGACTTGAATGTGCTTTTCTTTGATCTTTTAACAGTACATGTTGTTTGCAGTCAACAATAGCTTCGTAAGTTCTTCAAAATGATTTGGAGACCTTTTATAGCATGCAGCCCTTTTTTTACATGTCTTCAATGGCTAGATTGAGAAAAAAAATGGAAACGTACATGATTCTCCCAATCACAAGATAGCTGTTGGGGCCCAACTGCCCATGACGGCACTCTACTGCTGGGTTGACTTGATGCATTACAAAGATACAGCATGAAAAGCGGAATATAATGGAGACTAGTTGCCCCTTTGAATAATCAACTTTTAGGTCAGCCAACTAATGGTGCCTTAGTGTATGCAAGAGTGAGGAGCCTTACCTGGAAGGTCAGCTGTGAGGTCTGTTAGGTTGGTTTAGGGAAGGGAATTTCTACCCTATCCGGTGGACATTCGTCAAATCCAATCTGCTCGGGGAAGGGTTAAAATTATCCAACAGGTGGGTACAGGTCAAAAATTTAAAAACACGTGCAGGTACGGGTAAGGCCCCAAAGGGGAGGAGGAAGTCCTCCGACCTGTATATAATAATATTAAGTAGTTTTTAATTTTATTATATATGTTTTTGTTATTTTTTTGTATATTATTATGTTTACATTTACATACTTATATAATTAAACTAAAGGCTAATGCCCATCCCAGCCTACTCACTGGTAAGCCCAGTCAAAAGTTACTAATTATGTTTGAGTTGTTTTGTGTTGTATGTTATTTAGATAATGCCTTCGTTTATGTTGCAAACTTTTTATGTTGTATGCATATATAATTGAAGATGTTGTATGGATTTATGTAATTGAAAATGTTGTGTGTATTAATATATTTATTTCCTTGTTATGTCATATATGTTAAATTTTGATTAAGAATGAGATAAAACTGGATAAATATATTTTTAATTTAAATTGAAAGGGTAATGGATATCCGACCTGATGGATATGTGGAAGGAGGATTAAATACATTATCCAACGGGTGTAGGTAAGGGTACGGGTATTAGTACTGGGGTACGTGTATGAGTAAGGATGAAGGTATATTCAGTCCATATCCAGTCTGTTGGCATACCTAGATTGGTGGTTGTTTCCAGAAACCTAAATACCTCAACTGATCATGTCAAGGTTGTTTGTTGCATATAAGCTTCTAAGGTGTACCTTGGAACAAAAATCTAAAAGCATTTGAGATCTACTGATTATGTCAACAGTTGCTGTTTGCTGACTTCTGAAACCAACAAACCAATGTGCCTCGGTCACTCCATCTAACAGTTGATTGGTAGGTAAAGTGTGGACTACAGTGAGACAAGTCATTTGATTGTTTGTAGGATAGTTGACCGATCAACTTGACTTTTGGGTAATTGTCATTCATCAAATAAAAAATAAGGGTTTATAATAGACAACTTATTCAAGTTGGCTCAAAAAGGAACACGTGAGAGGAGAGGATTTTGTGGGATTTTGAAAGTTTTGTCTGCTGAGGGAAGTGGGATGCCATAAATTGGATTAGTAAAATATTTTTTATCCTTCACAATTTAGAAGACTTACAAGACTAGTACAATCAGGGGAATATCTAGATCATAAGTATTTTATTTTGCTGCCTAACCTGACTGTTTATATGGTCATCGGATATGAAAGAATGCTATTGTGATGTCGATCCCAGTGACCTGTTCTTTTTGCTAAATTTTCTGAGGCAAAATTCTTTAGCTTTGCTGATTTGATGAAATAAAGAGGTTAAACATATGCAATATTAAGAATTTATACAGTAAACAACGAGTTGGATATAATATCAGGTTACTCTTATGAAAACACTATAAATAGTTTTAATCCACCACCTTGATAGTGATGATGGGAACCTACAAGTTTCCTATACCTTCCTTCCTGTTTGATTAATCCTGTCTGTACAGCAGGCTACTTTACTAAATGAAGATGGAACCAAATTGAGCTGTAAATATCTCAAGTTATCTGACGATGTGACAAGTGGGAGTTCATTTGAACTGCCAAATTACTTAGTGGAGGTTGGGGAATTGCTGAAGAATCATGAAGGTAATTTTTGCTATAACAAGAAACCTTTATGTCTTATCATTGCATTGAGTATTCAGTTCAGACTTCAGAGTGCTACTTCTTTCCTTGTCTATTTCCCCTTTTGCTACTTTGTATAGTCCTAATCTTCCCTCTTAAAATTATTTGTTTGGATGTGTAGGAGAAGCTTCAAAAGATGCTTATTCCAGAAAAGATGTGGAATCAAATTTCACTTCCCCGAGGGTTGATAATTTCAGATTGAGAAGGACCATTCCCATAGACAAGCCTTTGCGTGATGGTAGGCTGATTATCATTTGGTTCATTGCATACAAACTAAGGTGTTTACATAAATTTTCTGCTGTGTTGGCTTCTTTTTTTTTTTTTTTTTTAAATTTTCCAAGCAATTCACACAAAGAGTGAGATGTATCTATTGAGTGGTTATAAAAGACCAAAGCACACTATTTAGGAAATTTCTGACTTGAGAAGGGTTATTACAACTGTTATGAAACATACCAACTTCACTCATTGATCTACATGAGGCAAAGCCCAAGTTTCTGTGCGACAGATTATACCCGCTAGTTTGCTAAGGGCAAAAAGAAAATTAGGGGTGATGAACATAATGGTTAGGAAGGCAAAACCACTGACCCATATCTTTCGAGGTAAGTGGAACACTAACATGCCATTCCCACTTCACTCCTTAATTGTCGTGGCATCTGATTTTTTTTTTTTTTTTCCGGTTCACATAATCAAACGTCTCAGACAAGTGCACACGCTAAAGTATTGTAAGAGGATAGGAACCTGTAGACTGAATATAATATCAACACAAGATCAATAAAAGAACATACAGGGCCCCTTTTTGTTTACATTATGTGTTCTATTTTCTTTATTTTCATTATTCTGGGAACCAAAAAATATGCCATAGCTATTTTGTATTCTAAGAAATCAAATGTTTGGAATGAGAAATTTATCCTTTTGTTATTTACTATAGCTATAGTGTTTTGAGACATTTTCTGAGATATTTTTTGGAACTAGCTTATTAAATTGTTTTCCTGAGTTTATTTAACGTCAGAACCATAAAATAGTTTCCAGAACCATAACAAAACAAGTCATACATTTTGGTGCATTTATTGCTGTATTTCTGCTATCCAAGTAGTAGCTTTGACTTCAAGAAAATATAGCAGGCCTTTTTATCCTTCCAGCTGCATATGAAGCCTTATGCCTCTATGCTTTTTTATATGCTATTGTTGTTTCTCTCTATGCTCCCATTATTTGTTGGATTTGAATCTGTGTTTTCTTCACCACTTTTATAGCCGTGTAGAGTATTGTCTTTTGGAGAGCAATTGTTGACATGTTACATGTTTCTGCACAACATTCCAAGCATGTGTTACGGTTTAGCCTGGGGTGAATCTAATGAATGGATACATGTGAAAACACAGAACAAAGAAGTTTTTCCAAGAAAGTCAAAACATTCTTAGAAGTTTCCAATACCTAATTCATGGTTCATTATGGTCTACCAACAGGTTGGACACGCAATGTATTTTTTTCTGGTATGCAATAAAACTGGGTAGTCTTAATTGGAACACTATGGGAAAAATGAAAATAAGTCATTTCATATAGACACGTGTATTTTAAAAGATAAATCTAATATTAATTAGAATGAGATCAAATTGGCGAGCTGTTATTTTTGCTTTATCACTCATTTCAAACCTCTAGCTGTAGTTTGCTTTTGATTTTAGCACCATAATTTTTTAAAGATTTTTTCCCTAAATTTTGTTAATCATATTTCCTTTTAGTCAGGGTTGGTTTATGTTTCCATTGGTGCACAAATGCACCACGATTCGGATTATGTGATCCAGATTGTGGTTCCATACAATGGGGGCTGTGATCCTAGTATCCCTAGAAGTGTCCTCAAGAACCTTAAAAACTTTCACATTTTCTTGGTATTACATATTTCATTTGGTTTGTACAACTGAAGTCATTATTTGTAACAAAGTTGTAGTGGCACTTATTGAAAATAAGGTGCACAAGATGCTATTATGTTTTGAACATGTGAGAAAAAGACCAATAGACACACTGGTGAGATGAGTGGATGGAATGGAAGAAGTTTGTTGCAGTGAGTGGCTGAGAACGACCAAATAGAGCTTAGTGGGAAAACTCTTAGGCATGACATGGGATTTAATGGCCTTGAAGAAGATTATGGTCGTGGATAGATATTGTTGGAGAGCTAGAATTCATGTAGCCAACCCCATTTAGTGGGATTAAGGCTTGTGTTGTTGTACAACTGATGCTGTGCATAAATTGTTTCCTAGGTCAAGGATCCTGCATCGACTTGGTGTTCATTTTAAATCACTAATCTACATGTGTGTAGTGAAGAGAAAGAATATTAAGAATTGTTCTGCAGGCATCCACCCATTGAGAAGGGCCTGGCATGAAAATCTGCACATATTCAAATAGCTGTGACACAAATCCACTTCTTATCTCTGCAATCCATGTCATAAAAGCTATCAGTGATATTGGTTTTGGGTTTGCAGCCAATGAAATTATGTCTGTTCTCAGAAAATCTATGCCCCAGCATGGTGGTGTGTCTGTAAAAAGGTTATCTGTGGAGCAGTGCCATGTTTCAGGATCTACAGGCTTACTTCAATTTGGTACTCAGAACCAGAAGGGGGGACATCTTGTGCAACACACCCATTGTAACAGAATTGAAGATATTCACGATAAAGAAACTAATGAAAGTCAAAACCTAGAAGCACTTCGTGATGATCACAGTGCCAGAACTGAGGCAGACAATCATGATGGAAAAACTTCCAAAAGGCATAATCTAGGAGCACATTGTGATGATTTTGAAATTCAGATTGTCAAACCAGCAGATACTGAATGCAGAGGAGAGCCACAGTGCAAATATTTCACTCTGTCAATATCTCTCTTGGGTATGTACAAGCCTGATTTATTCAAAACAGATAACAGATTTTTGATGACATGGACATAGCTAGTGAATGTATGAGCACAAAACATCTCAAAGTAAGGGCTTGAAATCATTTATTTGGCATGATGTTAAAATTGCTCCAGCAAATTTGCCTAACTGCACTTTAGCTACATTTTTATCCAGGAAAGCACACAAGACAGGCCTTTTCATGTTCTTTTGCTTCATGTGATTAGAATTTTTCCTGTCTTCTTACATGTATGTATGGATATATCTCCCACTTGTAGAGTAAATTTCATGCTTTTCATGTTTATTGGGCAACCGAAATTTTTAGAACATTTTGTTATGTATATGTGAATAGAACTGAAAACAGTTGATTGAAGCAATGTTGGAAGAATACTCGATTAGAGAGGAAGAAAAAAAAAAACTTAATGAAATGGAAAACTGCTTCAATATCTTATTGAGTATAAGAATGGGGTATATATACAAGAATTCTTCTACAACATCTCCTAAAAAATAGGAAAATTGAATATTTTTAAATGATAAAGTTTATCACTAAAGCTGGACTTATCACTTGAAATCAACAGCCTCATTTTTCTTTGGAACTTACCTCTTTATTAGTTTACAATCTATTGTATGAATGAGTCCTTAGATTTTTTGTTTGAGAGTCTAATTCTTAAGCTTGTTAAGAATATGTAATGAGATTCTCTAGTAATGGGATTTCTTAAATATTTATGGTCCTTAGATTAATTGGATGGGGACTCTGATTATCGAGTGTGGACTGACACAAGATTTACTACCTTGGTTAGTATGAGATACTAATGGTTAAGGGTGGTGAGTCACATACCATATGACATGGGGATGTCTCTAGTAAACTCGTGGGTGATTGTTGGAGAACAACGCACTGAATGTGACGTTGATGACTGATCACATGACATTGTAGATAATGATCTTGTTATCAAGTTATGATTGTGTAATTGATCATTTGACTTGAATTGACACAGTTGTCCTGTGTATTGGTGTGTGGGATTTGCTAATGCATCGAACCATCCAATTATGAGGTGGAGACGTTCATCTATGTGATTTCGTATTGTTGGTGCATGGAGGTAGGTGCTCAAGAATAGGATCTGACACCCTTATCTCGGTGAGACGAACATCCTATGTGGTCTACTATTAGTGTGACGGGAAAGTTCTTGGCCAAGGCAGTATGATTAATAAGGAAGGTGTTTCCTGAGGTGTCATCTAGTCACGTTGATGAGATCAGACATAGTTATTGAGTTTGTGAGTTATGACTCTCGCTTGATTGGGACGTTGAGTTATGGGAGAATTATATTACATGGTAATCGTTAACTGTAATAAGCTCATTTGAAATTTGACTTCATTACCTTATATATTGTGTTGGGCTGTTGCTAGGCGCTTCCCAATACCTTTCAGAACGTCACCAGAACATGGAGAGATTCTTGTGGCGGGTCGAGGTGATTCGACTAATGTTAAAAAGGGTTTTGGCTTTATCTGATTATTATTAGGCAATGAACTTAGAAAGTCACCCACCATATAGCGTGGCATCTGGTATCGACACCATGCACTTATTATGTCTTCGACATCATTAATAGTTAATGGTGGGTTTTGATAATGTCATTAAGTGTTAATGATGTGGTTCGTTAAAAGTTAATGAACCGGCTGTGGTTTTTCTTTGGAACTGCATCCAGAGTCGATTGCTTAAGGTCGCTAGTTGACTCTCTATGCCACCTTAGCTCATGCTAGTGGATTACATGTGGCAGAAAATTGAGGGGCACGAGTGGCAATTGGAGGAAGCTTCTAATTTGGCTTCTAGGGCAAAGAATCAAGAGGATGAGGAGAGCTGCTTCCTTGGCTTGATGCTATGTTCTTCTTTCGCTTCAGAAAATATACAGACAGTATAGTTAGTACGTGAGAAAATCTAGATTGTCCAGGGAGACAGACAGGTGCGAGTGAATCAACGTTCTTAGACTAGCACGAGACGAGGACCGCAACTTGGTACTAGATAGCTTGCTAGGTGTGGACGGATTAGGCCTTCCATGTGGTGAGGAGGATTTAGTCTCAATGTAGAAACAATTTCTACACCCACCTGACATCAGGTTACAAGTATGTGATTTATTGTATTTTATATGATGAAATATTGTGTTACTTAAATATCCAAGTTGTGTATGGTAGGTGTATAATATTACTTCCGTTGTGTATATCTGATACGTAACAAATTTTAAATTTCACCTATACCACCATATGTCAAATTCAACAAGGAGGATGAGAATTACAAGATTGTTTGGCAAGAACACACTGTTCACAACTGAAAAAAACAATGTCTTTATTACCGAATAATCTAGGGTACAAGCGTCTAATGTAAACAAAACTAGGATGACCTAATTGCTTTTACCATAACATAATATCACAATGAGACATAGAAATTGAATTAAAAGATCTGTAAGGAGTGGGACTAGATCAAAAATAGAGACCATTTTTTCCTTTAGCATTGCCAATCATCTTTCCCGAAATTAGGTCCTGAAAAACACATGAAGAAGAAGAAAATTTAACTACACAACATATCTCTAGTCAATTTACTAACTGATATAAGATTGCAGTTGATATTTGGAATATATTGAAGAAATTGGAACCTCTTGTTCCTCATTTTTTCTTACTTCAATCCGAGAGAATAGATTACAATATATACATAAACTTCGGCTAAGATTTCCTAAAAAATCTCCTAGTCTTTAGCTTCTAGATATTAGGATGAGGACTCCTAATTTTTAGGACTAGATTATACACTAGATTAATTCATAAGATAAACAAGATACATAACAGATAAATAAGATAACTCTAAAGATGATAAGCTCTTCTTCCAGATAAGATGATAAGCCTAAGCAGCCCATTCTTCATTCATGGCACTAGCAGTTGGAAAGCATGTAGGACATTGTGATGTATAGCTAGAATTCTACATATATAAAACAGAAGAAAGTGTTAATCCAGCAGTTTGATATCTCCTTTTCTGGCTATACTAGTCAAACTATCATCTGCTACTGCAACTTGGGCATTATCATTACATTTTTCATATGTAGAAAATAGGGAGGAACAGTTGGTCATATGATCTGATGCTTTTGAATCTATAATCCACATATTTTCAAATTTTCGATGAGATAACAAGGAGAAGTGAAAATACCTCGTTAAGCAACTGTAGTACTAGGGCTTGTATGCTCGGGTTCTTAAGATACCTTGGATTGAGATAATAGATTTTTCAAAATCTTCACCTGTTTTGCAGTAAATGGAGGAGTATTGACAGGTTTCTCCTTTGCCGAAACTGATTCAATCACATAGGCCACCTTAGATTGGTCCCTTTGATTATTTGATTTCCAATTTGTAGGTTTTCCATGCAGTTTCCAACAAGTCTCCCTGGTGTGATTAGGTTTGTTGCAGTAATCACACCATAGATTATTGTCTTTATTCTTATGATTTTTCTGATGGAATGGACTATTCTGATGAACTGCCAAAGCAGAGTTTTGAATACCTATATTCGGAGGAGATGAGTTGTTAAGCATCACCTTCTTGCGGCTTTCCTCTCTTCTAATTTCAGCAAAGGCCTCACGAATGGAGGGAAAAGGTTTAGAACCTAGGAGTTGGCCACGAACTTCATCCAAGTCCTTGTTGAGTCCATGCAAAAAATCAAACACTCTTTCCTTCTCTAGCATCTTGACATAATTGACATATCACCTTGTTGAGTAGTCATGATGGTTGATCGAATCTCAAAGCATTGTGAGGTGTTTTCAAGGTCTGAATAGATTTCTTGCACTGTTGTCCAAATATCCTTTGCAGTTTTGTAGAATAGGTAAGTCCTTCCTATTTTTGGCTCCACGGAATTTATGAGCCGAGCCATTACAATAGAATTCTCAGCATCCTAGGTTGAGTAGTTAGGTGCTGTTTTAGGAGGCATGGGAAGAGATCCATCGAGATAACCTACTTTTCCTTTGCCATTCATTATCAACAAGACTGATTGGAACCATTCCTGGAAATTTGTCCCATTCAATCCGTGTTGGGTAATTTGAAGGGAATGGAAATCAAGGTTTGAAGGGATGGAAGGCATAGACTGAGATGGAGCATCGGGGATCAAAGAGGTGGCAGAATGATTATCAAAGGAAGGGGTATTATCCTCCATAAGCACAGGGACCGGTAAGTTTAGATGAGATAACTGGAAGGGAAGGAATCAACTAGAAGGATTGCTGGCTCTGATACCATGAACAGAACTGAAAACAGTTGATTGAAGCAATGTTGGAAGAATACTGGATTAGAGAGGAAGAAAAAAATAAACTTACTTAATGAAATGGAAAACTGCTTCAATATCTTATTGAGTATACGAATGGGGTATATATACAAGAATTCTTCTACAACATCCCCTAAAAAATAGGAAAATTGAATATCTTTAATGGATAAAATTTATCACTAAAGTTGGACTTACCACTTGAAATGAACAACCTCCTTTTTCTTAGGACTTAGTTTAATTTTTTGAATCTTCCCTTATCTCCAACCAACCTTATCTCTTGGTCTTCTCCGTATTCAAACTTTTTGATTTGATATTCCAACAATATGAAATGAGACCTTTGTTCTTCAGAACAAATTTAGAGCTGTCTGTGATTGTTTTTACTTGATAAACCAGTTTGTTATGACTAGCTCATGTTCTTGTAAGAGTATGGATATGTGCATATAGTGCTATATGCTAGGGAAAAAACAGAATAGATAGTTCTTACTATGTGGAATGTGCCAAATGGATAGTTCTTAGATAGTAGGATAAAGGCTTGGTAAGTTGTGTTGTTTTAACCATTTCCTGCTTGTACTGCTAGACTTAAACAAATGAAAGACAGCAGGAAAAAATAGCATCTTTGATTAAATAATATCTTGAGGGATCAGTTATGCAAATAATGACTTCTATTAATTATCTATCGCAGTTCAGAGGCATCTGACATGCCAAGTATAAATTTGGGCGTGGATTGCACAGATAACATATTGAAGCCAGCTTCTTCTATTGAGGAGCCTCAAGCTCCATTGGATTGTCCTAATGATTACCAAGCACAGGCATTGGAAGGCAATTTCCTTCAATTAATGTCTCCTAAAGGCAAGCTTCTTGTCCTTTTGTCCACTTTTCTGAATCAATCACTTGATCTGCTAGTATCCAGAGGCTTAACTTGCATTGAACTCTGCAGGTGCATCAAACTGCCATAGCAATCTGTTCTCCAAGGAAGTGTACACCGGGAAATTCCCCCAGGTAAGTGTTTTAGTGCCTCTTCCTCTTCTATTGCTTCTATTTACTGCTTGGCACTTTTTAGTTCTGGTCAGATGCATCCACACTTAATATGGATATAAAATTGGATCCTTTGTTAAACTTCATAAATCAGTCCTTATTACCCTGATAGTTACAAGGTTTCTTTCTTTTATACATGAATATCAGTACCATTCATGCATTTTCTGCTGGATGCTGACAAATTTGTTTGTGCATTCAAAATGTATTTTCTAGCCTAATGATGAGGGGACAGGAATTCCCAAGAAACAGCATGAAGAAGCTTCTTCTGGCATAGAAAATTCAAATTGCTGGAGTCCTGAGGTGTACAAGAGCACGAGCAAAGTGGATGAAATCCCAAGTTTTGATCTTGGATTCTAGGAAAGCTTCTTGGTCTTTATAGCCAATGTTTGCACCTTCTTAACACCAGTAGATGGTCTGTACCATGCAGGTAGTGTTAAAAAGCTCAGATGACCTGTTCCTGAGCATTCTAAGAGATCTTCCATTGGTGTCTTCAAGCACTGGATCTGCTACGTTTTTTTGCTCTAGGTTTTGCTAACAATAAAAGAACATTGCAAAGATCGGATATTCTGGGTATTTGCTTGTGGTTGCATTTGATCATGTTGTACCTAACCTAACCTAGGGGGGAAACCCAATCATTGACCACTGAATTTGTGTATATATTGCTGGTTGTCTGTAATCGTGTTAAAATCCTTATAACAAAAGCTAACAATGGCTCCAGTTGATATACATAAATGAATCATCATTTCATAATTTGTGGTTCTCCAGTGATGGTTGCATTTTATTAGTGATGAATGATTAGTTGAAGCATTCATCTACCAGCAGCTTGTAAAGGAAATACAGTGATGCATTTCTCCTGACTATGCTTCTTTCTCCTCTCCTCTCAGTTGATATCCTTGTATTTTATACTCTCCCATCTCTATTCTGCCTGCGGATGCTGAGCAATGCTTTGAAGAGAGGTTTACTTTTCTTGGAATATTGTTGAATCTCTTTCGTTCTGTCCCTTTCAGCATTGGCACTCAATGAAGCCGATCTCCTGGGCTCCGATGGCCACTGTTAATACATCATAAAGGTATTCTGTAGGTCATAAACATGGCATATTCATTGTACTTTATGCAATCACTATCCTATGTTAACAAATAATTTCAGGCTGGAACTGAAATATATTGTTCATTGCTGCTTTGTCAATTCTTACCCGCTGTCTACTACTGTTGGAGCAATTTGGAATGACTGAATTGGCACTGACAGATCCTGAGCGCCTGAGCAGAAAACGATATGGCGAAACTGCTCCTCCCCCTTTGCGATAATGTTCATTCACATAGAACGGTGAGTACAATATCTCCTAGTTGAGTGAATGTTTATTTTCCATTCTAACGAATCAATTTGAACTAACCTGTTTCTTTGTGGGACGCAGTCCTTGCAAAGGCAAAGGTGCCAGAATTAGAAGCCACTCCCACAGTAGGCAATCTAGAATTCCATTTCCTGCATTACAGTCCGAAAAACTAGAGCATGAATATTTACCTTAGTATTAGTTTGCATTTTATCAGTCGATGTTAGTACCTTAGTAAATATGAATTAGGGGGCTCCATTCTTGCTGCGTGAGCAGCTTTTTCTGGCAAAACTAGTAGGATAAATATATTAGAAATAAAAAGATCAAAGCAGAAGCAACATCAAGGGAAAGAAAATTAAAGTCTCACCATTTGCAGATTGTTGCAAGTCATGTTCAGCACATTGGTAGATAGATCCAGTCTTTCCAGTGGCAACATGCTTTGTCCCTGCAACTGAACAATAAAGAAATGCAACTAAAACCGCATCTAGTTTTGTAACACTAGTCCGATTATCAGCCTCAAACCTCTATAGGAACTAGGTAAAGAGAATGGCAGGGTAAGAGGCAGAAACTAAATATTACTCAGAAGAACACGCACACACACAAACACAAACACACATATTTACCAGGAACTGTGTACTCCTTGTGAAACTTGGGAGTTTTTATCACCAAAGATTGTTCTGAAAGGCCGCTGCAATGAATGTGCTCTTGGCATGTCCTTAGTTTCTGAAGTGTCATCCAGAAACAAAGCCAAAAAAGTTCAAGAATGTTCAATTTGTTGGTTTTGAGTAACAGAAATCATAATAAGAATGGAACAGAACGCATTCCCAAGTGAAATCAAAAACTGGTGTCAATTTGGTACAAGAAATGAATGTAAAGGAGTACCTGTTGCATGCAAAAAAATCGAAGTTCTGCTCCAGAAACTTCATCAATTTTTTCTTGCAGGAAATTGCTAACCTTACAGGCAACAGAACCCAAGTGATCTACAGTGCTAATGATAGCTTTGCTGATATAATCTTTCAAGGTTTCTACCACTCTGTAAACGTTGAGAAGTAGTTGGCATAAGAAAAATAGTTTTGGTATAATAGTGCCGAAATTATAGAACTCTCGTTGTCACTCACAATTGTTCCTGGCCATCTCTGCAATATGCTAGCTCAAAATACTCTGCTGCCGAGTACAACTGTGCTCTAAGATTCTTCAAATCCTGAACATGAATTTGATTGAAGCACTGCTAGTTTATATTCAAAAGTTGCAGAATAAGGAGAGGCTAGCTATCCCTGTAAATGTTTCTATATATGATGGATGATTACTAGCAACTAGAGTAATATGCATATAACCTAGCAAATGTGCGGAAAACTCGTAAGAAATGCATGAAGAGTTGATTGGAGAACGATGGAAATACGACCATAAATATACAGGAGATCATCGTACCTTCAAGCTATCTGCAAAGAGCAAGGTGTTTTGCATGAAGAGTTCATCATAGTTGGAAGCTTCTTGAGGGGCTCTTTGGGTACATGAAGTCTCCGTCTCCATCTCCATATGAAGGAACGAACAGCTTAGGCCAAGTTCCTTCACTTAACAAGAAGGATTTAAGGAAGAAGTAGGATCTAAAGGAGAAGAAGATGATGATGATGATGATGATGAAAATTTTAAAACTCGTCTACATGGCCCAAGTATTATTTTGATCATCTGTTTGGGGTGATTTCATTTGTGCCAGCGTTGGGCTTAACACTGTATCACTAGCGATAAGCAAAGGGCAAGAGAACTGAATAGGCAAAGTTCAAGAACAGAAGTTACCCGCCGAAACCTCTTATAAATCACAGTCCATTTGAGGGAAACTCAAGCATGGGCGTCTCTTTTCTTTAATCTACAACTGCAATATCACAAAGCCAAGCTCATATGAGAGAGAGAGAGAGAGAGAGAGAGAGAGAGAGAGAGAGTTGAAAAGCTCCTCAATAATTCAAGTGGTAAGAGACGTGGGTGTTAAGGGCAGGTTCTTGTGGGGCAGAGTATCTAAACAAAACCTTCATTTTTGTCACGGATGCTGAATTCAAGCCCACTTTTTGAAGCAGAAACAGGGGAGTTGCACTAAAAAACAAACAAAACACACTCAAATCAGCATCTCTTTCATTAGCTGTTAGTACCATGGTGGGGGAAATTTGTTTCTGCTCCATACAACTCTGTGACCATTAGAAATGGGTATGCATTTCGATCTGTCTTTTAACCCAACCCAACTTTGTTATTTTTGGAGAGTAGCACTGCTCTCCTACCGCTCCTATCCTAAGACACCTGCATTAAGTTTGTCTAGTTTATTTTCATCGGTGCTTGAAACAAGACCTTTAAGCTCCAGCAACAATGTAATTTTACTGCTTTTTGAGAGAAAATTGGAGCATGGCTTGTCCATTTATTTGCGTGTGAAAAGAAGACCAAAGTATAAGAACCAGGGTACATATATGAGAAATGCATTTATATAAATATGTTATTGATAACCCCAACCCAACGCCCATCTTTTAATTCCATTACTACCAAACCAAAAAGTCCAATCACTAGCTTCCCTTGTCGGTCATCGCATCGCATCGCATACGTTTCATGTCAAAATCATTGTTTTTAAGGATTAAATAATAATATAATAATAACAATATTTTCCCGACTACGGCTTTATTTGACATTATTCACTGTTTTAGTCAGATTTGAGGGCTACATCACATCAGAGGTAATAAAATTTAGGTATTTTTTACAATTTAATCATTAAAATTTAATTATTTATAAACTAATTACAAAATTTTAAAATATTTTACAATATAGTCAATAAAATAATTTTTTGATAATTTTTTTATCAAAATTACTGACGTGATAATGACCATATCATTGTCATATCATCGCCATGTCAGCAATTTCGACTAAAAATTATGAAAAAATCACTTTAATAACCACATTATAAAATATTTTAAAATTTTATTATTATTTTACAAGAAATTAAAATTTAATGACTAAATTAAAAATAATGCCAAAATTTTATAATCTTTGGTATGATTTATCCTAGATTTGAGTTTGAAAACAGGACTTACCATTTATTCCAATTTTATCTTTTTAAAATAACCTAACACAAATTCTAATGCCAACTAATCAAATGTCCTCTTTAATGATTTAACGTTCAGACCAAACACAGCTTTGATAAATTCACCAAACGTATCCAACCCACTCACTCCAATTCAATTTGATTTTTGTTACGTCATGCAACTGGGGGTAGAAGGATTATCTGTGGTTCAGTTTAGCCCAGGTCTAGTCACTGTAGTTGGTCAAATTTAATAAGTATATCTAATAAGGTGGTTGTATTTAAAAGCAAGGAGTTAAAAACACTCGTGATCACATTCATGAAGCTGACATCATCCCTACTAACTGACTACCAACCAACCAGCAAAGCCCCATTCGCCGGGTCTGCGCCGCACTCTCCAGACCTACATTGACATCCATCCATCCCGAGAGAGAGAGAGAGAGAGAGAGAGAGAGAAGTCATTCACTCGATTCCTCCACCAAAAACAAAAAGAAAGCGAGACAAAGGGTCTCAACGCATTCTGTGTGAAACAAATCAAATACAAAAAAGGTCATGTATCAGCAAAGGCCGCCATTTTTCATCACCCTTAATTCTGATTTAACAAATCCAGAATGGGGAGGGGGTAAAAGGACAATAGAATGAGGCATATGGTGCACATCACAAAACATCCTCACACTATCCGCTCCAACTCCCTCGCATAACTGAGCGTCTGATTGATGAGCTGCAAAGATGGTATCTCCTTGCAAGGTGCAGACTCTTTTGCCCTTTGGAAAATCACGTAACCATCCTTTATCTCCCACTCGGGATGATCCTGCAAGTGTGGCAAACACAACAATGCTCTAATCAAATATAACCGGAAAAAGGCATCTCCCTAGGTGGATTTTGTTAAAGGTAAGATTGCAAAGCATAGACAATTCGGGGTAAACAACACATTTACTGCATCTGCTAGGCAATTTACATGCTCTCACCACTGGGTCATTTGCCTTACTTAATTCCACTATACCAATTAAGATCTACATCATCATAACTGCATTTTCTCCTAACCAAATTAGGGTCACCGGATTAAGGATTATGTGTTGACTGTTGCATGAGTTTTTCTCTATTCTCAGAGAGCATTGTTTGACATGACATGCTTCATGGTCATCCTGTACATAGAGAAAGGCGGAACATATTCGCAGAATCCATAATGAAAAAGATGTGATAAGGATCAAGAAATGAAGGTATATTAATTTATTACAAGAAAAAGGAATTTCAAGAGTTCTGGTTTGAATTTGATATAAATTAAGACTAGGTCGTTTTATATTTATTTCTTACTTGGAGGATGTTGGTAGATTAGTTGTAATAGAATGCTAGTTGTTTGATTTTGTAATTATATGAGCAAAATGCACCATCATCATCTTTTATAATTATGTGTGGTTAAAAACAAGATTGCGCCAAGGACGTATTCAGCCATGTTAGCACCAACAGTCTAGACTTTCAAATTTCTAAGACTTTTAAGGCAAAGGCAAGTAAGCCCAGGGACAAGGGCAAGAATAAGGATGATAGTGTTGAGAGAAAAGCAAAGCCACTGACCAAGACCATTCCAAGGCAAAATTTAGCAACAGGTGCTTCATTTGTGGTGGTCTACACTTGGCAAAGGAATGCCCTACACAACGAGTGTCAAATGCACTTGTAGCAGAGGACAAAGCAGGGAATCAAATTTGAGCTTGTTTGTGAACAATGAATGACTGTTCATGAGCAATAAATGAAATTATTTGTGAAGAGAAAAGACGACCATGAACAAAAACTGAGCTTATTCATGGGTAGATATAAAAAAAAACAAATATAAATAAATGGGGCAATGACAAAGTCTAAAAGACAATTAAAGATTCATACCAAGTTTGGTGCACGCACGCATGCGCACACATATATATACCACTTTTAAATGAGCAATAAACTAGCCAATATATAAATGTTGAAGAATTTGCTCATGAACATTATAGAGCTGAACAGACATACGATCAAGCTTGGCTCATTTATTAATCAAGCTTTAAAGTCATGTTCAAATTCATCCAATTAATAAATCAACATAAATGACCCAAAATCAACCTCATTCATGAGAGTGTATAGGTTCATTTACACCCCTAAATTATAAGAATAAAATGAGCTAAGTAGTAGGAAGCTTACCTCATTGATGTATTCAAAAAGTTCTCGGTCAGAGGAGAACAGTAACATTTGTCGGGCATGATTAATAGAAAGTGAATCATAGGCTTTTTCACTGCATCCAGATATTTCATCCCTGCAAAAGACAATGAACTACTAAGCAAATGACATACTACCCCTTCCAGATGGCAAGGTGGAATAAACAATAAGAAAAAGGACAAGCGTGAATAATATTTCCACAGTACATATGTTCATTAGAGAAATTTTAGAAGTAAATCCTACTTAGATCACTAACTTGACATTATGAACAAAATGTAGAGAAAAGGACAGAAATATAAGTGCCATACTTATAAACATAAAACCACTTAACATCACTCTAATTTAGTGGGAAAGTAAAAGCTGCTACAAGTAGATGATATGGGTACAAGGAAGAAGTACAACTAAGCAAAATGCATTTGATTAAAATATGATTATCACATAAAATCCTAAAAGTTTAACTATCTGCTGCACCTTTGACCTTTCTATTCAACTTGAAAGAATATGAGTGCTATTATGCAAAATTCACACCCAATCAAATGAAAAATGGGTATTAACTGAACTCCCTAAAAAGCAGCTACTACATCTGGCAGTTGCCCTTAACCCTGTTCCTATTGTTTCAATTACTCCATAAGTTAAACCACACAGTTACCTGACTGTCTTTGCCAGCAGATCCATGAAATAGACATAAGTTTCATGAGGTACAGTCTGCCTTGCACTTAAGACACGGTTGTAAGCCCCTTCCATGAAAGATTGCTCCAACTCCACTGCATGCTTGATACAGGGGTTCTCCAGAGCACTAGCTGAAAGCAATTCCAGTTCAGTGTGGAATTCGGCTATTCTATTCTGAACAAGAAGTCTCAGAAGGTTGAGACCTAGGATAGGATTCTCCTGAGGGGATGGTGGAAGACGGCCACTGCATCATCCAGGATAAAGAAGTGAGTGCAAGAAAAAGGAAGGAAAAGATGAACCATAAACAAGTCAACAATAAATTAGATCTTTGAGGCAGTTGGAGATCACAATCGTGACCCACCTTAGTCTGACAAAATTCACACTGTACACTGGCCACCCATTTCACCAACAACACCCAATCAACCATCCCCACCATATCCAACTAGAAATTGAATTGTCTACAGGCTTTATTGTTACTATTATAATACAGTCTGTTAATTGGGAAGTCCTCTTTAACACTTCTGGTAGTGAAGTTGAAGGTATTACTCCCCATCACCATCAATCCAAAGCCCAAATAAAAACGAGAGTTAACATTATGTAGCCACTGATCAGCATAAAATCTGTTGGATACATGGATTATACCTAACATATCAAGAGATGATTAGCAAAGCTAGAATGCATCAAGCTGAACCCCACCTAATGGGATTTAAGGTTTGGTGAAAGGTGATTGTTTTTTACCAGTAGTTCAGGAAGATGTACTTAATCAAAATGTGGAAGGAATGGTTATACCTTTACTGTGTTGAGCATATATTCAAAGTAGCAAATGTATGATGCATAAACATGCTTAGATAACTTGTATAAAATTGACCAAAATATAGATAAGTTCCTGCATGTTGTTTTCATGTCTAGAATTAATATAGCAGATTAAAACCAGCATGGATATGATTAAAACTAACACGGATATGAAGAAGATAGCAGTTGCCCTCAAAGACAGTGTTCTAAAAACATATTCTAGCTTGCCACTCATTTCTATCAAAAACCCTATCTTTTGTAAGGCCCTTATACCTCATATAATACCTTAGAGCCTCCCACCAAGTTTTTCTTGGTCTTTCTCTACCTTTTTTGTTGAAAACTTGTTTCATTTCATCCACTCACCTCACAGGAGCTTTTATTGATCTTCTTCTCACATGAGTAAACTATTTTAGTTGTGTCACACGTCTTATCTTCAATAGGAGCCATTATAACTTTATTATGAATAACCTCATTACCAATTTTATCTTTTCTTGGATGGCTTCACATCCATCTTAAAACCATCACCTCTGTTTTTTTTATATTTTGAACATGGTGGTGCTTAACATAATGAATCAAAAAATAAGCATGCAGCAAAGAGACTTAAACTCAAGCGCTGCTTCTTAACCCAAACAAGGTTGGACTCCAAATCAGAAAATTTGGATTTCAATCAGAGAGAAGTAAAATATTAGTTAATAGCAGACAAGCAGACAGAAATCAAAAGATTTTAATCAATCTATTTTCCAGCTTCACTTTCCATGCTAGTATAATAACCTGTAGAGGGGGAAAGAACAATGGAGAAGTATTCTTGAAAATGACTTCAGGTCAATTTCAAAAGGAAAAAGTACATGGATTCTTTTGCTGAACCCAATACCTTTAAAATCCAATCTCATTTTTGCCAGCCACTCTGATGAGTACTGATGAAATATAGTGATCCAAAAGTAACAAAGATATGAGAAGTTACCGTGCATCTGTATAGTAAGGTTTCAGCTGGAAAAAATCTCTTTCAAAGGCATCCTGATCCTCAATCTTCACACTTAAAACAACTGCATGCTCATAAATATCCCCTGCAAGTTGTCATGGTCACTGACATCATAAGTATATAAAGTATGAAACTTGAAATGAAGGTAACGCAGTGAGATTTGGTATGCATAACATTCAAATATTTGCTAGACTGTCACTGCAAAACCTTTACATAATCTATAATCAACAAACACATTCATCGAATCTGGTATTATTAATCATAAAGGTATGTCTTGAAATAGCCCATTCTTATAAAATCAGAAATTGTTTACACACAACACTCCTCATTATCAGTTGCTTATTTTGAATTTTCTGTACTACTTACCAACCTGTCTCACAAGAAATATTCAAAAGGAATTATTAATCATAAAGGTATGTCCTGAATAGGTAATTCTTATAAAATCAGAAATTCTTTACACACAACATTCCTCATTATTGATTGATTCTTTTGAATATTCTGAACTAAGTACCAACCTATCTCACAAGAAATATTCAACTCAATACATTTTATATGATGTTCACTGTACTTCACCTGAAGTTAGTGACATGTCAAAATGTTAAAACTAGGACTTGAACATGTGCTGCCTGGACAGATGACTCCTGGATGAAGAAATGCATTGCATGCACACTCCACCAATGGTCATGCACTGCTCTATCATGATCAATGCAGCAGAATGCCACATGTACAAGGTTCCAGAGTGAAGCCCCCAACAAATAGCTGATGAATTTTGTTGGGTGCATATTGTCTAATTAATGTTAATAAGTTTTTGTTTGTCTAGCTACACCACAAGGTTTAATCACCACAAGCATGTATAGTCATCCCTAAAAGTTTGTTGTCAGAAATCCACTTGAATGCTTTCCACTCCCTTAATTTTATCACCTATGCCCATCTGGACATCTATAACTACCACCCCAATAAAAACTGTCTTTCACAGTAAGGAACATTTTTCTTTGTAGTGAGAGGAATCAATCGACAATCTAGCCTGACAGCTACACTATCAAGTTACGATGAGCCCTTAATGATGTAAATCACAGACAGTATAGAAAGAACTAAAACATCTCTAACTCATTAAGCAATATTAGAACAATGGGAAAATCATAAACATCAAGAACCAGAAAATCTGATTACAGTTTGTCAGTCCATATCATGGATTTGCAAAAAACACATAGATCATGTTAATTGACAAAGCCATAGGTCTCTTAAGTGATAGCAACAACAATTACTATCTTTTATGTAAGGAAAATTACTAGCTAATGTCAATTCATGAATTGCATTTGGCGTTTCCTCGAACAACGGAGGAAGGCTCCTAAAACTTGTCAGCAAGACCTGCAATGAAAGAAGATGAGTAAGACTCCATGTAAATTGTCATTGCAGAAGATAATAATGAAAGTAATAATAGCAGCAGCAGCCTTTAAAATTAAGTCCTAAAACAATGACTTTTGTCACATCAAAGCCCCTAATAATTCCCACAAAGATTCAAAATTCACCAAGATTACAGAATTCTACAAGGTTCCCACGAGTACCTACCTGAGTTGCTGACAAGGTTCCCACGAGTGGCTGGCCTACTGTGAAGGATTCTTGGGGACAAGAATGAAATTGAAGGGGGGGAGAATGTCACAACCCCAAGGGCTGCTTTGTAATTTTCATTTGCATTTTAAATTTTCAGTTGTAGAATCGGAGGGAGCTAACTGATTCTGTTAGTGGCACTTACCATAATACCCTCGGGTTGCATGTAACCACGAGGAACAACCTATATAAGGCTCTTAAGTGGGAGGATGGGAATTCATTGTGGAATGAGAATTGAATTCTTTCCCTCTAATTTTCTCTCTCTATTTCCCTCTCTCACTTTCCCTCCTAAATTCTCTCTCTGATCTTTCCCTCTTTCTCTTCTAAAATAGTCGAATTCAAGCCTCTTCCTTGAGGCTTGACAGTGCCACGTACAAATCTTAATGGGATTGTGATATATATTTGAATTTATGTGACTGATCACTATATTGTTTCTAATTTGAAATCTTAGTTTCTGTGCTTTTACACAAGTAAAATTATGCATATAAACCATGGCCCTCAGTCAATCTTTATGGTTGTACTAACACGTTTGTTCTACAGGTGTGAATGGTGCAAGTTTGATTACAAGTGGGCCAGTTAGTCCTGGTGTAGGGTTAGGCCTCCATTCGGCATTGAATATGAAGGAAGATCGATAGAGTTTGAGAAGGCTTCTTTAGCTTGCTCATTTTTGGAAAGTAAGCTCTAATCAGTGTGACCCAGATCATTGCTTAAGAGTTCCCCTGCCAAGTGCTGAACATTCATACCCTAGAGAAGAAATCGCATTTAAGCAGTAGGTAATTTACTTTAATTCCGGATTTATGTGCCATTATGCAACCCCCACCCCCAGTTTCTAACAACTGTTTTGAACACCTCCAATAGTCAACAAACCGAGATAACGGCCTTGCCTTCGCCTACGGTAGGAACAGCATTTTACAAATATCTATATAGATATATATATCTCGCATCGAATCATCTAATCTCAAAACAATTGAAACATGAAGATGCCCATTTTTCTTTAGCCTTTTGAACCTAAATTTCCAAATGGAACTTTCTATATCATTACAAACAACATATAACACTCCAAGAAAACGGATCCAGAAAAACAGAACAGAAACACCAATCAACAGCGATTTAAGAGCTAAAAAGGAATTAGGGTTTCGGGAAATGGATTCGTTACCTTGAGCTGGGAAAGGAGTCTCGAACATGTATCGAAATCGTTCCGAACGAAAGCGGCTTTGAATCGCTCGAATAGTTGCGAAACCTCTGTGAACTTCGGATCCATCTCTCTCGATTTTGCGGCCTTCCGTCTCAAACTCCTCGCTGCCAAAGCTTCCTGATTCCCTTCTTTGTGTGCAAGAAATGGACTACCCCGTAAATTTATAGGATCCGAACCCAGTGCCAGCTGCTCCGGGTAAAATGGCCCGTCTTGATGGATCCGGGTTGTTTATTTGGTTTTTCACTAACTACCCCTTTTGGTATCTTAGTTTTGTTTTTGTTAATTATTTTAAAATTACACTTTACCAAAAATTTTAATTTTAGCTTGAAATTTATTTTAATTATAAATCATTGTTTATCCTCATTAGGTGTTGTTAAAATATAAGGTGACGAAATCAAAAACAAAAACATAACTTGTTAAACTCGAATTTTTTGTTATTTATTTTTATCAATATTTTTGTACTTTATTACTTAGTTTTTTAATCAATTTTTCCATATTCTTGATGGGGAGTTGGGCAATTTGTGTCACCTATCATTCAATTCATTAGCCAATAACTTGTCATACTTATAACGACAATATCTCATGGAGGTAGATATGGTGGTTCATAAATAAAATTAAATAATATAGAATGCTATTATTAAAAAAATTAAAAGTCAGTCTAAAATTAAAAATTCAAGTAATGTTCACTTTTAATTCTTTTTCTTAGAGTTAATGACAATGAAAAATTAAGAAGAAATTTAATTTTGGGAGGAAAGGAAACTTAAATCATTAAAAGTTAAGAAAAATTAGTCTATAAATGTTTGGACAAATGTGGTCGCTATAATAACAATCATATGCCTTTATCGATGTAGGGTGGTTGAGAATATTGTTTTTCTTTATCAACTTTTTCTTAGTAATTTTTTTGAAGATTTGATGGTGTTAATCTCGATTTTCGAGCGATATTAAACATAAATATGCTCTCCAACTCTTACCTTATAGCCATTTGGCTCCCTTCACTTGAGAGTGGACTTATTATGCGTTTCAACTTTCAATTTTGCTACAATCACATACCTTATTTCTCATAAAATTGCGAGTAAGACACATGCATACTATCAGTGGGTTGCTGACAAGGGAGAGGGAGGAAACAGAGGTCACTCGTGAGGGAGGTGATGGGTTGGTCGGCCAATAGATGGGTTAATCGGCCAAGGCGATAGCAGCAACCCACTTCCTCCTCCCTTACCAACAACCCATTGATAGTGAATGTGTATCTCACACACAATCTTGTGAGAGATGAGATGTAATTATAGCAAAATTGAAAGTTGAAGGGCATGCTAGATCCACTTTCAAGTTGGGGAGGCCAAATGGCTATAAAGGAAAAGTTGAAGGGTATATTTATACCTTATGCCATTCTCGTGCATTGAATAAGTTATACAACAGCCACTTAGCGTAGCCCTTGTTAACATAGTCTTTATTTTAACATTTCTTACTATTTTGATGGCACATGAATGGTGTATTCCTAGTCTTTAAGTTTCAATTAGTAGTGGCATAAAATTGGGAGTCTAATAGTAGTGTTCTATTTATTTAAAATAGACTATTTTGTTAATTCATTGCATGAGTTTTCATTTTATCAATTTTAAAAATATAATCACTCTCTTTTCAAGTCTTTCTCATATATTCTATCACTTTTTTTGATACGTTATCAGTGGTATCGAGCCATAGCTATGAATGATTCAATCTAGGTTTCAATTCCCATCCTAGATGGGAAAAACTACAATTCATAGAGTGTCCAAACGAGGGTGTTTAATGATTACCATGATTTGCTAGCTAGGGTTGTGGAGAATGGAGTTGCGGATCTTGTCGAGAATGCAATCGAAACATAGAAAAACACTGACCTTGAGAATAAGAAGAAAGATAGAAGGCACTTTGAGAAGATTAATACATTATAAGCATGCCGAGTTTGAGTTTCAATGCATGATTGGGCAATCTAGGGAATTTGAGTGTGTTTATAAACTTTACTCGAAATAGAATATTTTAATCTTTGTAACAACTTTGCAATAGGATCAAAGGAAAAATAGGTTTTTTTGCTTGGTTATGACAAATTCATTGGTTGATTTCATTGTTCCATTTGTTGCCACATATTTGACATTGAGTCACCCATTAGCACTGCTATTATTCCTCCAAAAAGGGTTTGTTTAAGGCTTCTAGATATGAATGTTTGGGGATATCTATCAAGGTTTTATCTATTACTACAAAAGCAATACCTATTTTCCATGGAAACCTCCTCCAAAATTATTAAACAAGTTTGTTTGATCAATTTTGCTAGATGTGTGTTTCGTTTGATTATGCAACTACCCTCTTTAGTTGGATTTAATACTATGTGAAATCTTAAATGTGCAGTTCTTCCTCCAAGCAATAGAAAATAGGGGTGAGCATTCGGTCAATTTAGTTACTATTCAAACTAAATAGATCGAATCTGTGTCAAAAATTGAACTGAATATATTCTCAAACAGAACAAATTGAAAAACTGAAATAACAAAGTGTAAAAAGTGACATTGTTTTTGACATTTGAGTCAGTTTGGTTATTTCAATTTTTTTCAATATAGAAATTGAATCAAACCGAAATAACTGAAATTCCCAAATTTGGAAGAACTGAAATGACTTAGCTTGAACCAAATCGAACCGGCAATTTCGACCAAGTCATATAATCTTTTTTGTTGAGTGTTTAGTTTCCAACTTAGTAGTTGATGTTTTAATTCTATGTTGTAAGTTAAAATATTAAAAATACTATATAGTTATTTAGTGGGTTAGTATTCTAGTGGAACTTCGAATTTGGCAACTACCCACCACTAGCATTACTTCAAACAATCTAGAATGTGTCATCAGACAAGTTGGCATAGCAAGAAAACAATTAAAGGGTATCTTTGTGCATCTCTCCCTTTCTCTCTTGTTAAGTGGTCTGTCCTTGAATCACACCATTAGCCCTAGGCTATATAACCTCCTCTACACTTGCGTTGTTTTACTCACTCTCTTATCATTATACTCTTATTTCATACCATTGCTTTGCTTTCTCTCAATCATCGTTTCTGTTAACTCTCATTCTTATATTGTTATCACCAAATTAGCTTTGTAACTGAAGGCATTGGACTTATATTTAATTTCCATACGGAGTGACCCAAATTTCGGCTTGTCTATTTGGGACTTTAGAAACTAGATATGAATAAGGTCTTTTGATTCAGTTCTGTCACTAACTTTTATCGTACTGGTTTTGAACTCTTGTGTTTTTGGTGCTCTTTGTAGCTATATGGTTTTCAATGTTATTACAAATATATATGTATATATATATATTGATGTTTTGCCTTTGTTTTGGTTTTGATGATGAAAAATAATTGTATTTTGATGATGAAATTATTTTGTAAATAGTTATTAACTTGGTGCTCCAAATTACTTTTATATGTTCTATTAAGTACCAAAATGAAAATTAATTTTATCATGCAATTCAATGTCAAAAATCTTGTGATAAATTTATTGATGGCATTTGAAATATTATATTTTTTATTTGATTAAAAAATTTATATAATTTTTTTTCCAAATTTTTTTATCGTTGTTACAATGATTTTTTAATCGTTTACTACAATGTATATTGACCGTTTGTTGCAATCTGTTGACCGACAGAATGCTTGTCTTAAGAAGTGTTGACCATTCTTCATAGGCTGTCGACCATTTTTCAAATTTAAACTAACTTGTCAACCGATTCTTTGAATCTATCGACTGTTTCTTTGGCAGAAACCTCCAACGGCTATATTTTTGAAAGCTCTTGTGAAGCTATATAAATAGAGGGATGAAGGTTCATTCAAGAAGTCAAGAGAATTCATTACAAGCTTTTAAGTGCTATATCTTTCTTATATTAATTTGTTTTTAATTTTTCTCTCTAAAGGCTTTGATTATCATTTTTTGTATCATTTGTTTTCAAACCTTGTGTTTATTTTGAGAGATCTTGTAACGAAGTGTGTCTACTCTTAAAATTTATCTTTTTGTATATCTCTTACATTCCCTAGCTTGTATAGCTAGAAGGCCTACATTGTTTGTAGGAGATTTGTATTTCCTAGCTTGTGACCTAGAGAGCTTACTTGTGAAGTAGGAGGTTGTAATTCCTAGCAAGATTGTTAGAGAGCCTATCAGTTGTGGTAGGAGGTTTTAGTGAATTGCTTCAATTCCTTGGTGAGGAGATAAGAGAGTGGATTAGACTTGGTTTAGCCGAACCACTATATATCGTTGTGTTCATTTTGCATTTATTTTTGTTGTGCGTCATCGTTTTCTTGTTTATTTTTCAAAACCTCCCAAAAAGTGAGAGAAAATAGGCAATGAAATGGGGAGATCAAAATGCTCGGTCGGTCTGTCAAGGTCTAGGTCGGCTTCGCTGGTGAGATCCTTCAGGAAAGACGTGGATGGCGATTGGAAAGGACGTAACAGATCATAGTCATGGTTGGCGGTATCGCGAGGTGGTTCTGCTGGGCATAGAGGTCGGAGGTCGAAAGTATGGGATGTGGGGGAAGCTTTGATAGGTTCTGTGGATCGAGGAAATGGTGGGAATGGTTCTCGTGGTAGTTCGGTGGACGAATGATCTATGGGTTCTTTGCTTTCATTGGCTAGTTATAGTGATCGTGGTGAACGACGCTCAGGTGATCGGTGGTTCAAGTGGACTCTTCGCATTTGTAGTGCTGGGCGAACATGACAGAGAGAGCCATGTATGAGAAAGCAGGTTCACCAGAGTAGGTTGTTGGCGTGAGAGAGGAGGGAGAAAGTCCTAGTGGTCTAGCCCATGTGCATGTTACCAAACTAATAGGCATAGATACTTTTTTGAGGGGATCGGATCATTGGGATGATACGACGGACAAAGATGGTGAGATTGCTAGCATGCTGGGGGGCTCAGATAAGGATGAGAGGGCTGACAAAAATGGGTCAACCTTAATCATGCAAATTGTGAAGAGGGTGATCAAAATTGTCCGTGTGTAGTCGAGCATATTTTGGTCATTGCCGCCTCTTCTTATGGCTTTTCCAACGAGTATGTACAGACGCACATGATGGGGCTATTTTTTCCAGATAACTCGCCGGTGTTGAATGTGGAAAATTCGGTGATTGAGGCAATAAATGTGGAGCAAAATTCGAAAACAACTATCGTTCAAACATGCAGAATATTTGAGAATATTGGGGCATAAGATGGGATAGCTGTGACATCTAGTGGACCCCATGGATTGATTGATGGGCAGAGGGTGGCTGGGTGGCTGCACTCTCACCCTGCAATTAAAACATAATAAAAATATATTAAAATTTTTATATTTTTTTCTTTATTTTGGTGAAAGGTTTATACTCGTCAGTGTACAAGTGCAGTTGTAGTCCAAATTTAAATTTATATTTTCTGGATGAGTCCAGGTCGTCCACTGAGAGATTTATTTATAGCAAAAGAAAAAGAATGTCACAAATACACACACACATTTGGATGAATTGGCAACATGATTTTTTTATGGATTTTCAAATAATAGATGCTAGGAAATAAAGCAAGACAAAAGTTAAAATAAACACTGAATGTGAGAATATGAAATTGGACAGCACTTGGGTTAAGACAATTTCAGCACCAACCCGTTGATTCCCAATTTTTAGCAGAAAATATTAGCAACATTAATTTAATTTCAGATATGATGGTTTGTTATTAAATGCAATTAGAGATGATGATAGTTCTAATTTAAGCAATCCCCATATATGATATGTGGGATTCTAATTTAAGCAACTACCATAAATTTAATTGCAATTAATATACAAAACAACTAAATTAATCATCCGAGTTTAGATATGATAGCGTTTCCAGTTCTAGTAACTCTCATACGTGACATGAAAGCTCTAAGTTAGGCTTACGCTCCAATCCAAACCTAGTGATTTCTCAATTAAAAATACACACTCATATTGAAATTTAAATTAATATTACTCATTTAAAACGTAGTTTTTTTTGAGAATCATTGGTGTTGGACACTGTCCTTGCCTTAACTCAAGATTGGATTTAGCTACTCATTTCCATTTGGTAGTTAATTGACAGGAATTTAAATGACATAATTTAAATAACAGAATTTAAATGACAGAAATTAAAATAGCAGAAACTAACTGGCCATTTAGGCGGTGGATAATAAAATGACAGGAATTAAAATTGCAAAAATTAAAAGACATAAATTAACCAGCCATTTAGGTGGTGGATAATTAAGTAACAATAAATAACATAAGAATTCAAGAGAAGAAAGAAAGAAAGTAAGATCACAAGAGAAAATAATAAAAAAAAGAAAAGAGAACAAGAACAATTCTCAAAAGGAAAATATAAGGAAACAACTAAACTTTGATTCAAAAATAATAATCACTCTTACAAATGCAATCAAGTGAGCTAGTTATAGCCCACAAGATGTAACACAAACTACACAATTTTTATTATTCAACTAGACATAATTATATCTAATGAGCACTCATACACTTAAAGTTAAATGGATTTTAGCTATAATACACACCTAATAAAGCACTCATAAAATAAATATTTAAAAATAATAATAATAATAATAAATTTCTACAATTGGGTTTTTGATTTTCATTAGAATTAAAAATAATCCTTGGGCCTTCTCTAAATGATGTCTTCTATGGGTTACTCAAATTGGGTCTTAATTCTTCATGGGTTTTAATTCTTCATGAACTTTATTCCTTCATGAGCTTTGATTTTTCATGAGCTTTAATCCAATTTGAGTCTCCAAGCCCATTTTCTTCATGCCTACAAACAAGCAATTGAGTGTTATTAATAAATTATATATTATATATATTTATATGATATATTATATGGTATATTATATACTTATATATTATATAGATGATCATTGCATGCACTCCATTGAGTATATGTATTATGTTATAATATATATGTTATATTTACATGTTTTTTATAATATATTATATATTATATATATAAATATATATATTACACATAACTATTTAATTAAACTAATTTAAAATCAAAACAGAGGTTATAATTATAACAAAATTTTACAAAATTAGCCACTAATCACTGGGCATGTTGGGCAAATGGAAGATGCTAATTTTTTAAAGAAAGTGGGTAATGAAGGGGATGCAGCATATACTCATTTTTCATATTCTAATCAAGGGCCCAAAAGTGAAGTTGGGTAGCCCATATCTAATGATGTTATGCTCGCCCAGGGGATGCAGCCCAATGGGGGTGGTAAGGGGTCTTGGGCTGAGATGGTTGGGGTTAAGGACCATCGTGTAGGCCCTATAGAGGTTGGGGCTAAAATGGGCAGGGCCTTTTCAGATTATGAGCCTAAGGGAGTGGCCCATTCAGCAAGTAGTGCTTCAAAGGAGGATCTGGGTTAACTTGATTGTGGCATTCATGGGATTGATGTGCAGGGCATGTCCAAGAAACTTAATGAGCCAAAAAATGCTAATTCTCGACTTGATGTGAATTTAAAACCTTCATGGGTTCATTTACTCCAAGTGAGGATCGGTTACCTAAAAAATTGGGCAATTATCCACCCATGAATTTTCCATTTGAGTACCCCATAGTTTGATTTTTAGATGAAGTTATCGAGCAGGGTCTTCAATATTGGAACAACACTCTGGTGGGCTATTTTATTGACAAACGCTTGCCATTTCCTGTAATGCAGTTATTGGCGAAGAGGTTGTGGAATCGATAAGGCCTTATTAAGGTACTCTTGAACAATTCGAATTGTTTTTTATTTCGTTATAATGGAGAGGAAAATATGATGAGAGTGTTTTATGGTGGCCCTTGGCGCTTTGCTAATAGGCTGTTAATTTTAAAAATTTGGGACTTGGGACATGGATCTTTCCTAAGATACGCATACTTCTTTGCCATTATGGGTTAAAATTTTTAATATTCCTTTGGAGGGTTGGAATGAAAAGGGAATTGCTACAGTTACTAGTACGCTTCGTAAATTGATCCATACGAATTTTATGATTGAGGATCGGTCTTGAATGGGTTTTGTAAGGGTTTGTGTTGAAATAGATGTATTTTTTGAATTTCCTTAACATATCAATCTCTATAAAGGTATTGATGAGTGTATCGACGAGCCCAGTTTAGTGAGAATGCTAGTAGAATATCAGTGGGTCCCATCTGTTTGTTCTCATTGTAAGGTCTTTGTTATAAAGTCTCGAGTTGTCCCAAGGCTCCTTTTCTAGGCTCGCCTTTACACCAGTCCTCTTCAGTGCTGGTTTCGTCGACCCAAAAAGGTAAGGGAAGTGTTAGTAAGCATGCTTGGGGAAGCAAGAAAGCGAGAAATAGGTTAGATAAGATAGCATTTAAGGGGTTTCTCTAAATAATCGTAGAGCATGCATCTATGGCTATTTCTACTAGTCCTCAAGATATGGGGTCGCAACTTGAGAATCGATTTAGTCTACTTATGGAGAAAGATAGGGATATTCCATCAAATGAGGATATGGAGGGGCTTATGGAGAGGGTGTTGTGTGGGAATAATGAGGTGGTTGTTGAGGATCAAGGCAAGGGTGATTGAGTTGAGGAGAATGTTTCTACATCTAACATAGCTGATAGTTCAGATTCAGACTATGTTCTTGTGAATACCAAGTTGTAGCACAAGAAAGAAAAGAAGAAATTGAATTCTCTTGTTCGAGCCAAGCATGGTTTTGAGGATGCTCGTCCTGTGCTTATGGATCAGGCATGAGGATTTCTTTTTCTCTTCTTTTTTTTTTTATTGTGTTTTGCTAGTTTGTTTTGTCTCGATGTGGGGTGTTCGGTGTTTTTTGTGCCTGGGGTATGTCCAAGTGTAAGATGTAGACACTTTGCGGTGTTTTTCTGTTTTATTTAATTCTTACTTACCAAAAAAAAAAAGTTTTAAATTTTATAAACACCCAATTCACCCTCTCTTGGGTTGTGATGCCATTACTATATGTTTACAACATATATATATATATATATAGGTGTTTTCTCTATTCTTGTATGCTTATTGCTTTGTTATTGGACATCTTTGTCGGTTTTAGTGTTATTTCATGTATATGGGTGTCTTTTCTATTCTTCTCTAATTAGTCTACTTATTGATTGATTCTAATATTTTATTTGTTAGTGAAAATTCAAAAGGAATTTTCAACCAAGGTTGCCTGTTTTTATTATTTTTTATTCTATTGTTGTTGATGAAATACAATAATTAAATTTATAATGCAAGAAAGTCAAGTAGAGCTAAGCATCGGAGGACCCGCACGAGAGTAATCCCCACATGTCTTCTAATGATATGTTGCCTTGTAGCTATTTTCTCCCATATAGTGTTTCTTTTCTCTTCTACTTCAGCATTCTACTTCTTATTCAAGTTTACAACTGTTTCTTCGAGAGACTCAAGCTTGTTGATCTCTCTTTTGGATAGTGGTACGAGTTCTCCCCCAAGCAACGACCTTTTACTTTCTCCTGGTGTAGTCACCTCGATTTTCTTGCCTAGCTCTATCTGTGCTTGACTTTTTTGCATTATAAATTTAATTGTTATATTTCGATAACAACAATTATAAATTGACAAAATCAATTTACAAATTGGATAATGACCTTGCATCATTTAAATTTATTGTCATGGATTTTAGTTTCATATTTTCACTCAAGATGTGAACTACAAAGTGCTCCCACATGTAGAAAGTTCTAATAAACCTTCAATTGTTCCTTCTTTTCCATTAGTTGTGAAGCATGAACCAAGGTGAGGATGATTATATAAAATCAATCCTCATAGGTTCCATATAATCAGAATTCGATGGAATTATTTTAAACTTGGCTTGATTTATCTATGTTCGATCAGGATATTAAACACAATATTAGCTTGTCAAGAGATAATACCATGTTTTGAAACTCCTTATCAAGTGAGTTGTAAACTCTTTAAAGTTGAAGGAAAATCTAAATAAAAAATAGAATGAGAGAGATTTGGGAGTTCAATGCCCTAAGGTAAACTTTCCGGCTTAGGTAGCGTTTGTTAAAATGAACAAGAAAAACGAGTATCAAGTTAAGACTAGAATGCTTTTCAGACTAAGATATGGAATGGTTAAGATAACCCTGTGAAACATTTCAAGATTTTTATCAAACAGTTTGTTAAATTTTTTAGAATGCACTAAAGGACATAAGTGTTCTTTTTTTTTTTTTTTTATTTGTAAAGACCAAGATATATTTATTTTAAGGGGAGGGGGATAAGCAAATTTAAAAAAATTAAGATAAGAAGTCACGTGACTTCTTTTCCAAGAGTCACTAGATAAGTTTAATAAACACGTTAGAAATGACAAACATTCAGAATTATAATGCCCCACTTTTCCAAATACACAATGATATCAAATTTAAGCTAACATCACCTACGGGTATTATAGAAACCCTCGCCAACGGAAGCACTTGGATCGAACTTGAAAGCTTAACCAAAGCTAAATAAAAGGGTTTCCACTATATTTCCTTTATATGTACAAGAAATGCGTACAACTTTCATTAAACCTAAAAGACGCAACTCACTATTTCTAGTTACAACTATAACACATGCCCAAGCTAGTGAATAAACCCTTATCATGGCAGCTTCCCCATACGACATTTAAAGTGCATTAATTGAGATATTACCTGTTATACGTATTTCCTGTACGGGCTGGACTCACTTGGATGGGCCGGCCCGATCGCCTGGAAGCGAGAAGGCCCAAACGACCTTGCTGAAGGAGATCGTTTTCGCTGCCAGAAACCAAACTCATAAAGCGACACTTGGCGAAGCCCTGATATCCTTCAAACGAGTCTGAGGCCATCCGTGAGCGAACTCCAAGGAGCGTCCTTCAGATCGCCAGACCACCGAGGCCGTTGGCCCGAAAACAATCAGCTCGCATAAAGTGGCAAAAGCTGCCAAGAAGTCAGAGGTAGGGACCATCTGCTGCAGCAGCCCATGCTCCTCGAGATGAAGATCCCACTTACGATTTTGAACAGATAATAAGGACTGTTTGTCCCCCATTATATTACCTTTTTATTTTTATATATTATCCAAACTGTAAAGCCCCATCGATTATAAACAGGGGGCAGAGTAACATAAGAAAAAGAGGCAGAATAATCAGAAAAACCACCACTCCGAAAGCATAATCAGAGTGTGGGCGTGGAGTAGGTATCTTTTTTTGGCCGAACCACGAGAAAATTGTCAAGTGTTCTTCATTAATTTCCAAAAGAGCCTCTCTTCTTACCGTGATCCATAATCATTCAGTGCGGCCCAAAACGAATCAGACTCGACTGAAATTGAACGTCGACATTACCCATGCACGCACATCGAAACCACAACCCTTATAACAACTATAGGACACTTCACACACTTGTTACAAGCTCGAGCATCTTAGTTGTTATTACAATACATCACTCGGATTACATGAGTACATAATGAAATAAAAACCTAGTACTAGCCAAGCACCACTTCCTTGCCCTTACTTGCACCAGAACCTGTATCACCTGGTACATCTCATATACCTGGAACAGTGAATGTTCCAGGGGTATAAAATACCCGAGTTAGATAATAACATCTAAGTGAGTGATGGAAGAAAAGAAACAGTGCATGTAGGTGCAATATATAATATGCCACGAAATCTTCCCAACAGTAGCCATGCTAGGGTGCTGCCATGAATCTCTTGGCCCCTTTACACGAGCACGAGATAGACATGCCAGAACGTAGCCATGGTCGACTCACTCGGCCCTCTTACACAAGCATGAGATAATCTTCTATGATAGGATATGCCGGGGTACTGCCATGTCTGAATCTCTCGGCCCTCTTACATGGGTCCCCGTGGTAGTTCACATATGACAAACCACCAATAAGCCACAGTCATTAAACAACATGATGTAAGACAAAGCAGAAGGAATATGCATAAACCAAGGAAAAAATGATATGCATGTCACGACCCAGTCCTATTGCTCGGACACGATTTCTCACGATGACCCATCAACAAACCACGACCACAAACTTCGTGATGTGTGCAAAAATAGGAAAGATATGCTTGAAACAAAAGAAATATGAGACGAAAGTCACAACCCATCCACAAATGAAATTAAGGATGATCAAGAGGAAGCATGCACAAGAACCACTCACCTTGACTATTTACCCAAGAAATCACTGTTTACAACAAGCGGGAATGGTTTTCTCTTGGTTTTAACATCGTTTGGCACGATCTACGGTGGCAGCCTGAACTTTTCGATGTGGCTTTTTTCCCTCAATTCTCCACTGATTTCCTTCATTCTTTTTGTAGAACTCTCCATTCTTTCTCAAGAACAAGACATTTCCATTTGCTTCCCTCAATTTGGCAGAGATACTCTTTTAGAAATGCTTGGAATGATTTGTAAACAAACCCATGGCTTTATTTATAGACTTCCTAGACCAATCAAATCTTATCTCTAAGTGGCTAACCATTGCTTGCCACATGTCCTTATGGATAAGATTTGGAGACTTTTGCAAACTTGGAAGTTAGGTAAGTTTTTCTTAGCCAATCACGCGATGCCACCTCAGGGGGTCATTATGAGCCATCACCTGATCTTATCTTTTCTTCCAAATGACCAATGGAAGCTTGCCATTTGTACTTGAGGATAAAATTTGGAGACTTTGGAGGCTAAGCAAAAGACTTGGAGAAGACTTAGACCAAAGACTTGGACTTGGACTTCAAAACAATCTAAAGCTCTATTTGATTTGAGTTTGAAATCCAAGATATTTTGAAGAGATATTTTAAGGTTTTAACAAACGATAGTTTGGCCTGAACTTTTCACGTAATTGCACTTAGACCCTTTGCAACTTGGTCTCCAGACCATTTTTAATTGCACTTTTTGGTCCTTGAAAAATGGACTTATTATGCCAATACCCCAAGATTTTAGGTAAATTATACTTTTACTCGAACTTCAATATTTACGATTTTGCTACTAGTTCAAAAACTGAATTTTTGACTCAAGACTTCCACAATCCTTTGAAAGGACCTATTTTCTCAAGTATTAAAACCTAATAATCTCAACTATTACATCATATTTGAGTTTGAAAACCTAGGGTATTATAGGAATGCTTTCTATATTTGACATTTTCCACCTTATATCTTAGTTAACAAACACTACCTTAGAGTATAAAGACTCCTCATTTGTTGGGAGAAAAACTAAATTCACTAATGGATAACTTTCATAAAATATATTCCCCACTTGATTAAACCTATGAGGAGTGTTTATAATAACATAAGAAACACCACAATTCATTGAGCACAATAATAAACGATGCAAAAACAATCAATCACATACTGACACACATTTTTTTTTTGTGAAAAACCCTCCCAATGTGAAAAGAAAAAATCACAGGACCTTATGGTTTACTTTAAAATCTCCACTATGAATATGAGACAATTACAACCACAAACCCAATAGTAGAAATAGGTACATAGCCCCAATTCAATCAACTATTAAGAACCTTTTCAAAGAAATAATAAAGAATATGAAAAATATCACAAAAAAAAAGATTGCTTATTGAGAATGCAAACTAGAATATGCAGAGCATAAATAAACAATCCAACCATACGAATTGAAGTTTAACATGTCCAGTGTTTGCTAACAAAAAATCAATTCAATTAGACCACAAATGACCCTTCTATTATAAGGATCAAAACTAGGTGCTACAATTTTAACTAGAAAATTTTGATATCAAACCTTCGTGTTGTGACTAGTAAGTAGAGTTGTAGACTTCAACTAGTCAATCCAACCATCCAAATCAACAAAATCGGATCATGAATGATGCTTCGATCCTCACCTTGATCAAAACTTAGGGCTTTCCTTCAAATTGATTTATCTCTCTTTATTTTTAAGAAGAAAAACATAGCTAACACTTGTGTTTTTTAAAACTAATAAGTGAAAATAAATAAGAAACCCTTGTAGGCCTCTTGCTCATATGGGACAGAGGCTTTGGGCTTTTCCCACAAGGGTCTATGCTTTGGACTTTTTTCACATAAGAAAACCCAAAAACCCAACATCATTTTCAAATCCAACCTCCACAACCCCAACTCCCACCTTGCCTCATGTCGAGTATGGCAATTTTCCATACTCCTAGAACTTTATCCATTGCAACTTGAATAAAAAATAGAATGAGAAAGGCCCTTAGGGGCATAACTTGTCGATTTTGATAATTTCGTTTGGAAGTTACTTTGTTATGATTAGAGTGTTACTCTAGGATCAAAACTAAGAGCTATCAGATTCCTTAATTTAACTCTTTTACTGTACTCTGAGGTCAGTAGATAAGACACTCATGATGGAAAGTTATAAAAAAAAAAAAATAGAATGAGAGAGATCTGGGAGCTCAATGCCCTAAGGTAAACTTTCCAGGTTAGAGTACAAAGACTCATCATCTTCAAATCAAAGCTCAATTACCCCAACTCCGACCTTGCCTAGTGTCTCAAATGCGAAGATTCTCCATACTCCTGGAACTTTATCCATTGCAATCCCATCATCAGTCAGGTGATCTCCCAACTCACTCTTGATGGATTAACCTTATTGATAAGAAAAAGCCTCAAGGAATTACAGTCTCTAAAGGTACCTTTATTGTGGCACAAATTTTCTTTATTGTAGCCCTTATTCTCTCTATTTCCGTTTCTCTGTGTAGTTATCATTGGCGATGAACTCATTGACTATTGTCAGTTGCTTGGGTTTAGCAACAATGGCCACCAAATATAGGTGGCTAACTACAAGGGGCTCGCATTGTATTATTTTTTATTTTATTAATTAGATAGACATATTAGAAAATTTGATTAATTTTAGTTAAACATGACTTGTATTAAAACTTAATAGAGGGGTGTTTGGTAATTTAATAAGAACTTGTTTGGTAAAAAGCAAATCGTATGAAGTGTTTGGACAAAAAGATCAAATCACATGTGATACCCTGATTTGTTTCAAATTAATCAAAATTATAAAGTCTATGTAAAATTGAATAAAAAATATTTATCCGTAAAATTGACCGAATTCATATATAAAAATAATTTTTTGCCAAAATTTAAAGAGAAATTAAAGTGAAAAAAACTTCATATATTTTCATGTCGAGTGAATGTTTTTTCATATCATTTTTCATTTGTTTTTCACGAACTCCAAAGTCCAAACACAGCCTTATCCACTCCCACTATCCCACATTTTTCCCTTCAGTTCCCCGCAAGCAGTAAGCAATCAAAGAGAGCTCAACAATGGCGTCCTCTACGTCTCTCGCCCCAACCCTCACGTCTTCCTCTTCTTCTCCTTCGCTCTGTCTCAGTCCATCAACACATTCTCCGCCCTCGCCGCCACTCGCAATCTCATTCCCTTGCAGTTTCGGAGCTTTCCTCAGAAAAGCCCAACTCTGGCAGCCCCACAGGCCAAACCCAGGACGACCAATCAAGGCTCAGACCCTGGAATTCTCAGGTTCGTTCTTCGAAGGAGGGTTCGGGGGAGAAGATGACCCATCGGTGCCTCCTGGGTCGCCCTTCACGGCGGTGGAAGACAAGGAGGAGCCGCAGTGCCCGCCGGGCCTCCGCCAGTACGAAACTATGGCGGTGTTAAGGCCCACCATGTCCGAAGACGAGCGTCTCGCTCTTACCCAGAAGTATGAAGAGGTAAAAGTCATCATTTTTTTCCCTAAGTGTCTCTTCTCAATTCGGATGCATAATCATGCATTTTACATGTTTGATGTATTTACTCAATTAGTTGGGCTTTGTTTGGGAGAGATCTGGCAGTGGAAGGGAATGGAAATGGGTGTAATGGTGTTAGATCGGGTTGCACAAACCACACACAGAAATTAAGAAAAAAAACGGCACAGAACATTTAACGTGGTTTGACCTCAATGCCTATATCCACTAAACAAAATCGAACAGAAAAATAGAAAAACTTAATACCTTTCCTATCCTCACTGACTTCGGATAACTGGTTGTTCACACCTTAGAAACTCTGGTTATTAAATCGTGGGACACACTTGGGATACACAATCACATTAACCTGGTTACATCATCTTGCATATTACTGGTGCAATCTATCCACTAGTAAACTAGGGGTTGTCTATTTATAGTTGACAATTCACCACTCAAGTGGGATTAGATGGCTTATAATTCTCTCTATCCCCTATTCATAACCGCAACCAGATTGTGTTTTATCGGAGAGATTCCTATCGCTGATAAAACAAATGGGATGAAAAATATTCTCCTTGCTTGGGAGAGTTGGGAATGAAAAATAATGTAAAATGTTTCTCTTTGTTTGGGGGGCAATGGAGATGGATGAAATGGAATGACATTAAACAAAAAATACTATTATACTCTTTAATGAAATGATAGAGATTGTGTAGAAGCTTGGAGCTGCTTTTAATTGAATAAATGAAACACAAAATATAGTTATTAGTACAAAGCTAGCTCTAGATAAACGTTTTCTATATACATGGGGTGTCTTTTTGTTGATGATAATCTTGTGAATTGTGGGCAACTTGGTTCACATAGGAACTGATTTTTATGTTACCTCTTTTATTCTGCAATTACTGGAAAAATGTGTTTTAACATGGTAAGCTGTATGAATCATCTATGGCTTGCCCCTCATTTGTGCCAGTGGCAGTGCTGGTTGAATAATTTCAATCTTGGCTTTGGAGCTACCTTGCTCACTGATGCATGGTTTGTGAAGATTCAGCCACATTCCTACTAGTAGTTTGGTTGTGATAAATTAAGATGATCTCAATCATGAACTTTTTGATCACAATGAAATTCATTTAGAGAAGAAAAGTATACGTGTGCTACTAACCTGGTTGTTGTTAAGGTTCCCGTATGAAACCCTGAAATGCTTTAGTAGTCATTAAGATTTGTTCAGTTTTCATCTTTGCATCCTTTAGGACAGTCAAATATAAAATATAAAAAAAATGCTACATCCTAATAAATTTAAGCTTTTGTTATTTACTAATTTTTACAGGAGGGACAAGATTCTAATATGTGTATGTCAAAATTGCATACGTTTGAACTTAAAAATCCATCATAGATATCTTCAATAAGAATGTCTGTCTTTGTCATTACTATGATTATTTATCTCTAACAAATTGTTAACACCAACAAACAAAGTGCATCTGCTATCCTCAACAGTGGCTGCTTCCAGAGGTCTTGAAAAAGATGCGCAAATGATATACTTATACTGAAATAGAAGGTAGACGGGGATAAACTGATGAACTTGGTAAAATGCTTTTGGAATATCACCTATCATTTCTAAAATTTCTAAAATTTTGCAGGCAGTTTATGTCAGTACTGTTATCTTGTTCCACTTTGATTCCCACCTTCTACTTACGAAGGCACAACGCATCATACAAGTCATGTTTAGTTATGATTCTTATGTTGGTTGTGGGGGGATTGGGGTTTTGTTGATATCTACAGTTACCCTTGAACATAATCATTAGAAAATTTTCAGAATTGTGTCCGCATCAAAATTCAAAGAGACAATTCTGTAAGCAGAAAGACCTACTGGATGGGTGCTCATGAATGGGGTTGAAATGTTACTTTCTTACCCAGATCAACACAATGAACATTGAAAATGATTGATAAACACTATCATATTGCATATATTAAATTTTAACCAAACAGCTTCGTTAACAACTCTCATTTTGCAGTTGCTTGTTGCCGGTGGTGGCATGTACGTAGAGGTATTTAACAGAGGAGTTATTCCACTGGCCTACCCGATCAAGAAGAAAAACAAAGCCGGAGAGAGCAACACTTATTTAGACGGGATCTACGTCCTCTTCACTTATTTCACCAAACCTGAGTCGGTGGAAGCTCTTGAGGTGACGCTGAAAACAGATGACGATGTAATCCGATCATCCAGTTTTAAGATAAGGAAGAGGAAGTACTGATGCCTGGCCCTTTGGTTCAGTTATGTAGCTCAGAGAAGAAATTTTTGCTAGGAAGCAGCTTTTGTGAGATCATACACTATGGATCTACTTGCTTTCTCCCAGTTATTGCAGCCTAATTCCTGTATGTAACATTACCGGTTTTCTGGCAAATAGAGCTTGTGATTTGTTTACATTTGCTTGAAGTTGCAGAAGATATGGCAACTTTTGCTAATTATGACCACCAGAGTTGTAGTTTAGTGATAGGTTGAATCGCCGACGAATCTAGATTTCGAGTTGAAGTCTAGTGAGCATCATTTGCTGCCGCTAGGCCTCGTGAACATCAGTTATCAAAAAACAAATTTTGTTAGTTATGCTAATTCCAGGGCTCATTACATGAAAAGAGAGCCCATTATTTCTATTTTTTTATTTTAAAAATCAATAGCATTGTAAATAAAATTTATAGAATGATAAAACATTCATCACAAGCTCTGAAATGGGCTTATAAATGTAAAAATAAAATGGTTTCCTTTTATACAACATTGTTCAGAATATTCGTATTCAATTTTCAAATATTATTTACTCCTCTTTTTGCCTTATTTCTTTGGCCCTGCTCTGGCATATATAGCTTACAATTCAATGCTCCTTTGGCATTTGTATGTTATATAATCATATCTCAAAGACATAGCATCCATGAAGCCACAATACCAACACAACCTACTTATTCAAATTGTTCAAACTGCAGTTACAACCACAAAGAGGATAAATAAACAATAAGCTTTAGGCTTCGTTGAATATTACTAATTATTTCTATCTATCATATCATATCATTTAAATTGTTGTCCAAGTATGAGAGAAGCGGCTATGCATAAAGTCCAAGCCTGAAACGTGGAAATGAGAGTAGTTTTGGTGGGTATCCTCCCTTTGTCAGTCCTCAACACCATGGCTTCATACACTGGCCAAGAGTTGACAACCACAAAGCCGGCAATGAACATTTGAACGAACAATGGCTCCATGTGTCCTGATCCACCTTTGAGAGCTACTTCAATGAACCCTAGGAAGAATGCCGCCAGGTTGACGATTGCAGCCATTGCCAGCGTCACGAACATGGGTGAATGGACTCCAAACTCGAAGGTGCCTTGATCGTACCTCTTGCCTTGTTCATCATCCACCACTTTGCTTGTCAGGGTGAACCCATGTGTGGCTATGCCCAGCCGTTTGGAGCCAAACTCGGCCAACCCGAACCAGTGGGATGTCACCCCCCTCACCATCCACATTCTCTGATCACTCCACCACCGTTGAAAGCTCCCTCCAGCCACCATGAAGTCTAAACAATCTTGCCCATAAGCCCCCACAAATAGAAAAACGTACACGAGGAACCACTTATCCCAGACCTGCAATGCAATGCAATATTAATGCAGCACAAGTATAAGCAGGGTAACCAATGTATACCATACCTCTGGGAAGATGGAGACGCCATTGAGGAGAGTGAGTTGTGGGAGGAATGCATATATGGTGGTTGGTATTGACCATAAAGGCCAGAAAGCATAGTGGGCATAGCCTAATCCCATTATTGGCCCCATTTTTCTGGCCCCAAAAGTTAGTGGGCTGTATTTGGAGAATCCAACCTCGAGGAGGCCAATGGCCCATCGCTTAGTCTGGTTCAACGCATCAATAAGGGTGATGGGGATGTCCCCCAAAAATGCAGGTCTATTGGGATTGCACAACACAGCCTTCCATCCCTCGCATTGTAGCCGAAAGCCAGTATAATAGTCCTCAACCAAGGACCCATATCTGAAGCCCAACTGCAAAATTTTTTTTGGGCCCAATGCCATTATTTTCTTTTCCCTGCAAAAGCTTGTTACTATATTGAGCAAATGGAGAATTGCCTTACCTTATCCCCCCAGTTGCAGTTGGTTTGCTCTTCATACTTGCAGTTTGCTACATGGTGAGCCAATGCCATTACTGGTTGGGCCTTGATGGGCCTGTCCACCACATGATCCGGCCTAAGCTCGGGGATCTCAGGGTCCACAAAAGACAATAGGCCTCCAAAGAAAACCCGACGCCAGAAAAAACACCCCGTCCCAACATAATTTGGGCCTGCTAGCCCATCAAGTCCGAACGCATTAATTTGGAACAAGTGTTTTATCTCACTGGCGTAGATATCATGCTTGTTAATCCCATGAAAGTATTGAGGGAATTGAACGTACCCTAAATTATGCTTAATTTTGGGATCGGAAAAGAAGCATAGCATGTTATGGGGAGTCTTAGAATCATTGGAATACATGTCACAATCCAAAGTCAATATTATGGGTGCATTTGTCATAATGGCTGACACTCGAAGCTGTGTATTTAACAAGGATTAGAAGCAAAATATCAACATTCCTCTACAAAATATATCATTTTATTAAAATAATAATAGTAATAAGAAAAAGAAGAAGAAGAAGAAGAACAAGAAGAAGAAGAGGGGAGGTGGTATGCATACCAGGGCATTAAGGGCACCAGCCTTGAAGTGATGGGAAGACATTTTGCTCTTCTCTCTGGATAGATACACCAAATTTGGCATGGATTGCCCTGTTATGTCCTTCTCTTCCCTGGCCTCCAGCAACACCTGCATTGTGAAATACAATATGACCCAAATCTAATTCACTATGCCAATTCTAATTCAATAATGCAATTAGTTATTTTGATGTTTGAGAGTGGGATTTGAAGATTGAACTAAAATGAAATTTAAAAAAAAAAATCTATCTTAATTGGATGATTCGGTCTATGAGATTAGTGGAATTTTTGTAACATAAGCTAAAATTTAGAGGTATTTTTATCAAACAACATATTACGATTTGTTCAATTAGAAATCAAAAAACTAGTGTTTGAAATTGAATTGAAAACCTTTTTTTTTTTGCATAAAAAATAAAACCAATTGACTAAATTCGTTTTAATAATAAAATTTGGTTTCATAAAAAATAAAAATAAAAATGAATTTTGAGTAAACCTGAATTATAGTAGAATGATCTTGGCGAGTAAATTCATCAGTCCATTTGTTAAATGCTTGGCGTTCTTGTTCGCAAGTGATGAACTCATTTGAAACTTTTCCTCTCTCAACTACGTGCTCGACCCTTTCCTTCATGTTTTCGTACATTGCCTGCAATATGAATAGATAATGTTCAAGTTTGAAAGATACCAACATAATTAATATGAACAAATGATTAATTAAGGGTCACTAATTGATCACAAATGACCTAACCCTCTGATCAAGCTTACCAATAATAGAATGTTACTTCTTTTGCTTGATTGTTGATTTGTCGACAAGAGAGAGAGAGAGAGAGAGAGAGAGAACTTTCAAGCATAAGAAACAATTCAAGTGACATATGCCCACAAAAAACCAACTTCTCTTTAATATCTTGTTTGTTAATTTAGACATGTCACGACATACATATATATGTGTATATCTTATATGGTTTCAATGATGTATCCATCTAAGGACAACTCAAAATAGCATAAGGAAATGGACAAAGAGAGTCCAATATAAAATACATACATTATATAGTTGAGAGACTAATAATATATATATATATATATATTATGAAATTTTTTGAAAATAATTATGCTCTAAGGATAATATATTTTCCTTGAAGAGTTTATGCAACAATTACAAACCTTAATTTTAATAGATTTAATGATGAAAATATTTGTTTTCTTTAATACTAGAATGAATCGAATCCTATTAAATATTTATATTCTCTCTAGACTTCCTAATATATCTTATCAAATCACTCATATTGATCGCTTTTGATTTACATAATTTATACTTTACCATCTACATTAGCTAAACCCTATCTTGTCCACCCTTTTGAACTCGTATTTTGTTTGTAACAACCAACAAAGGCCTTCCCGATCGAGATATCAAAGTTGAAACTTTTGATCTTCATTTGCTACACAAAGTCCTAACTTCTTACCTGTTTCCATTTAGGGCTATCTCATATCTTATCTATTATAAAATTTCTCACCAAATGTCTCTTTTGATACAAACATCTTCCATATATTTCACGACCTTGCCTTGAAAGTATATTATTGACCTTTCCATCTCAAACAACCAAGAATTTTCAAAGTTTTTTACTTTAAAATGCACATCTTAATATTGCACATGCATGCAACATGCAATGTATATATATATATATATATATATAGAGCGGGCTGGCCCAAGGCTCAGTAACGCCCTAGGTAATAATAATTTTTTTTTGAGAAGAGGATGGGGTGCTGTATTTTTTGGAGGCCCTTATTTATTTATTTTTTTTTAGGAAGGGGTAGGGCCCTAATTTTTTTTGGGGGATGGAGAGGGGTGGTTTTCTCTCTCAAGTGGCTGCTGTATTTTTTTTTTTTTTGGAGAGGGAATGGTGGTGGTGTATTTTTTGGGGGCTCTAGGCATAGGCTTTAGTGGCCTATGCACTCGGCCGGCCTTGATATAGAGAGAGAAAGAGATTTTGACTGATCAATTATTGATAGGGGGTGTTGTTTTTTTTTGGGGGGCTTTAAATTTTTGGGGGCCCTAGGTATAAGTCTTAGTGGCCTATACCTTGGGCCGACTCTGATATATATATATATATATATATATATATATAGAGAGAGAGAGAGAGAGAGAGAGAGAGAGAGAGAGAGAGAGAGAGAGAGAGAGAGATTGACTAATCAATTATTGATAGAAACGGAAGAGGCAGGATTGTGAATAGTTAATTGTTGGGTTGTGAAGTATGGAGCAGACTCAAGACATAGAGACAAAGACAGATGTGAAGTAACAAAGCCACTTGCTAACAACAGTAGTTGTGGCACTGAAATGATAACAAACCTACAATTCTAAGGTCCCAACCCAACCTCTCAGTAATATTTCCTTCTTTTTTGAGAATGACCGGTCGTTAAATCCTTAATCCCCTCTTTAATTAATTAAAACTTCGTGTCAATTGTTTGTTTTCATTCTTACTTAATACTTCTATCATCTTTTTTACAAAAAAAGAAAAAGAAAAAACCCATTAATTATAATGACTGTTCATAGTAATTTTTTAATTATATATAAATGGTTAGAATTGTTTTACTTTCCAATAATTGAACTTCAACAAATCATATCTTAATGCAATTTTTTTTTCTATATTTAGAACTATGCGTAGACATGCAGCTGTCCTCTCCTGTGCTTTGAGATCTGAGAACACCTTAGAAAGTGAACTTAATTATATGGGTGAAGGAGAGGGAGTACGATTATATTTATCTTATTTTTTCTATTTCCACTCTAAGTTTGAAGTTTGTGTTGGGAGAGAGATGTATGAAATGAAATAAATTAGATTTTTCATCTAATCTTTTTTCATTTCATTATATTAGAAGGCCTCCCAAAGCACACCTAAAGCAAAAGCAAGTGAGATGTGCATAAATATGACGTAAACAAACTCGTCTCCTTAGTTACTTCTGGAGTGGGTAAATTTCAAACTCTGTGACCTCTCAAAGTTGATATGTAACGTCAATTAAATAATACAAACTAGGATTTAATACTATTGTTGCACCTCTTTAAACCTCTTAAAAGTGATACTCTTAAGAGCTATAATGCATGCACCTTAACAGAAGAAAGATAATAAGGAATAAAAGGTTGTAAATCATATTCAAGAAACATGTTGTCACCTTAATTTGTTCAGTCTCCGAGGATTGACTGTAATTTGATGCGAAAAAAGCTTCTGGGCATCTCTCCACAATCTCGTTCTTCCTGCAGAAGGGTATCCAATGGCTTGCAAACCTGGCGGCCTCCATGAACGCAAACAGAGTCAGCTGGGAGCCGCCGTCGTCCGAAACATACACCGAAATCTTCTCCGGCGGATAATCGTAAGCCATCACCGACAGGGCGGTGTTCACCACGCTCATCGGCGGCTCCTTGTAGGGGTCCGCCGTGCATATGAAGATGTCCAGCGGCGGAAAATCCCGTCTCTTCACCACTTTCTCTAGATTTTCAGGGAAGACGCGGCGGTGGACCGGGCGGAAGCGGAAGGACTGCGCGGAGAGCCACCCGAACCCTAGAACCAAGTCGGCGATGAAGAGGGTAGAGGAGGTCACGAAGGAGAGAAAGGTGGCGGAGCCCAGGGCCGCCGCTGCATGGCGGCAGAGCACGGCGAGGATGGCGCACGTGTAAACCAGCGCGAACACACGGTTGGCAAGCGTGCGGCGGGAGGGCGTGAGCGTGTGAAGAAGAACGGGCTGTTTGGCTGTGGCATATTCCTCCATATCTCTACTCTACGCCACTGGGCGATGATCTGATCTCTCCCCAAGGTCTTGCATGATTGATATTTATGGGCATTCTCTGAATTATTTCACACTAGTGGTGCAGAGGATGTCACAATACACGTGAATAAAAATTATAGGCCTGCTCTCAATTATTGTAACATTATTCTAGTGGTATTTTTTTGTATTAAAATTATGTTCAAATATGACCTTTCACAAAATTAAATAATATACTTTGAACAAAATTTATATATAAAAAATAGAATTAGAATCATGCATGTAATCTTTTCGTTCACTTATTAATAAAAAAGACTCATGACAACAACTTATAACTATAGAGAGGTCATTATAGTCAGGCACATGCCAAACAATTTGTTTTACAAGTTTGACATTGTGAATCGAAGTAATGTTCAATCCCAGATGATCTTATATTATATTATTTAATTGACCATAATATGTATTTGATATGGTCCCTAGATGGGTATATACAAAGTGTGTGCTATACGAGTATTGAGTTATAGTAAAATGAGTCTTAAATAAAAGGAGTTTATTAAATTTTAGTGGTTTGTAATTGTAAAAATATCTGTCACATCATTCTAAAGATTATAATATATTTTTTAAAAAGTCATTTTCCCCATAAATTTAGCTTAGTAAGATAGTTAATCATGTAAAATTTTAAGCGCAAAAATATGTATTTAAAGGCATTAATATGATTCTCGTTATTTATCAGAAAGAAAAAAAAAAAAAACCCTTCAATGCTATTAAAGTAAATTACACTCGAAATCTTTGAGATTTAACTAATGAAATCATTATATGTTACTATTAAAAATGGGTTAAATTAACTACTTACTCCTATTTTTTTTTTAAAGTCTCTCTCTTTAAACATGAAAAAGAAAAACATTGTTGACGCAAATGCCAATCATTGGAGAGCAAGAGATAAGTGATGGTTGGGTCTAGCAAATTTAGTGATGATTAGGCTGGAGACTGAGAGCAAAATAGAGAGAGAGATAAAGAAAAAAGGGAAATGAAGCCACCCATTACCATAGCTATCGCAACTTGGGAAAAAAAAAAAAAAAGAGTTGGTTGTTGAGAGAAAGAGAACATAATTTGTGTAACTCTAGAAAACTAATGGCAATTGTGTAATACTGAGTGAGGGAAAAAGTGATATACCTGGCTAAAATTTTAGGGTATCGAGTATAACTTTTTAAGAATAAGGAGTGGTGATACTTAAACTTAAAAATCAAGGGTAGAGTGTGTTTTATCCTAGTTCATTGGTTCGACTAGAACTAATTTATTAAAGCATACATTAGTGATTAATATTTAAAATTTAAAATTACAAATTAATTAAAAACACAAAAAAAATTAAGATGTTCAAATGTCATCAGGATACAAGCAAATAGAATGTGATATAAACTCCTAGTGATGGAGATGACCTCTTGTATGAAATTAAGAGACCTAGGGATTGGAAACAAAGAGTTAACTTGCAGTTAGTAGAAATTAATTTGGAATTTTGATCAAAGGAAAGAGTGGGGCTTTGAGAGAGATTAAATTGACCATTTCTAGAGAAAAGGATATTAAAAAATTGCAGGTTATTACCACATCCGACCATTTACTTGGTCTTATCACTTTTAAAATTCTGACAAATTTTAATTGATTTATGCACGTTTTAGGTCTTATTTTCTCAAGTCAAACCTATACTTTATGGCCAATTTATTTGGATGATCTGATTAATTTTAATTAACAATAATTATGGGTGCCACCTAAATCAATTGCGTGGACCAGTGAGTCGCTTTTACTTGGAAGGAATGATACGCCATAATAGAAAAGCTCACTAAGGACAAGTTCAAATCATTTTATGAGGATTAGGACAAATCATTTTATGAGGATTAACATATGATAAAGCGAGAGAGAGAGAGAGAGAGAGAGAGAGAGAGAGAGAGAGAGAGAGAGAGAGAGATATTAATGGCAAAGTATGTTTTAGTTGTCTTTTTCTCTCGTGGACTTTTCAATCCATTTGATAACTATTTTTCCTTTTCCACAAATTTTTATGGATTTTATTGTTTTTAATGGAGGTAAAAAATCTGTAATTTTTTCATTTATTGATTGGTTAAAAGATAATGATTGATTAGTTTGAATTTTTGCTGCTAGTTTGTTTCAATAATTAATGCATATGATAGCCTGTTTTTATCTGTTGTCTTGATTGAGTTTTTGCATATGCATTGCTTCTAGAATTGAGGCACATGAGCAGACCTTTTATGGTAATTTTTTGGTTAAGTTTTATGCTTCTGGTTTGCTTTTAGAATTAAACTATCTGGGCAGGACTTTTTATCTGTTTCTTGGTTTTGGTTTTCTCACGTAGTTTGTTTCCAAAGTTCAATGAGTAAATAATTACATTTTTAAAATTTAGTGAGTGTATGTTAAATTTATTCTAAAGTTTAGTGAGTAAATAGTTACATTTTTAAAGTTAAATGAATGTATATTAAATTATTTAGCTATGTAGGTATTTTTCGTTAGCCACTTTAGATTTCGTTAGTCATGTGGGTATTTTTCGTTTGTAAGATTAAACAGTGATGTAACGGGTGATAGATTGTTGACATTGAGTAAAGTTCAATAAACAAATAATATAATAATTCAAAATTCAGTAAGTAGTTACATTTTTAAAATTCAGTGAGTATATATTAAATTTATCCTTAATTGTTATTTGAATTGATAGAAAATGTGTTCACAGTTCGAATGATTAGATTTTTTTGGGTCAAATTTACAAAATAAAGAGTTAGAATCATCTAAAATTGCCCACAAAAATAGTTTTTCGACATTCAAGTCATTGTGAGTTTAGGGCAAAACATGGGATGGCCATGGAAAAGAAGGGAAAAAAGGTGCAGGAGAAAGAGAATGAGAATGAAGCGTAGAAATTAAATTCTAGGGTTAAAAATATGAATCTAAGGCATTTATAAGCGCAAACCCATCTAACTAGGGTTTTAGACTTGGGTATTCTTCTAATGGATAATCTTAGCTCAATATAGGCTTTGAGATTGACTGAGTGTAGAAATTAATAAAAGATAATTTTATTATTTTAAAACTAAGTGAACAAGGTTGAAACCCTAGATAAAAAAGAAGATAAAAATATGAATTAGATTTGAGCGGAAACACTCGAACATTCACCAAACTCAAATAAAGAAGAAACTCTATGTTTGTGTTTATTAGAATTTAAATGAAATCCAACAATCATAAACCGAGCAATCATACTCAAACTTAAGAAGGAAAATAAGAAATATCAAATTTAGATTTGATTGAATGGAGATTTAAATTTGATATATATTAGTTAAGATTAAGAAAAGAGAACCAAAACATAAGGGTAATATGACCATTTTATTTAGAAGAAATATATATATTTATAATGAGACAACAGCTCATCAAGACCCAACCAAAAACAAAATTCTCTATTGAGACATAATTGGACCAATTAATTATTAAAGTCAGTCTCACAGCCACAAGTTTATTTGTTCACACAGCCACAAGTTCGGACGAGGCATTGCAATGGAGAATATTCCTGCGATAATGAAGCTTTCGGCCTTATTATGGAATTAGCTGATCCAAATTGAAATTTCTTCACCCACATCTCACACCATGATGTGCCAAAGCATCCCAACATTATCAAACCATAAGAAATGTTTCTTCTGCAGTTCTGCTTGCATCATCAGTCTTGTATTTATATATATAATAACGTCATATTGAAGATATGGTTGCCGTCTACTGTCTACTGTGTCTACTGCGTCTACTGCCTACTGTCCAAAGAGGATTGAATACTTAACTTTTTATATTCATAACTTTGTTTGATTCTAAATTCAAATCGAATGGTTGGTCAAATGGGTAAACATTTTTAATTGATTTTCTTTATTAAAATTAAGATTTGTGACGAAAAATATAAAATGTGTTCTTTAAAATTATATAAATAATTTATAATCTCACGATAAGTAATTAATATTAGTTTGATATTTTTAATTTAAGTCTGATCACAAGTGTCTTGTAGAGTAATTTTGATGATTTATTTTTGGGATCAAGATTAAAGGTCAAGTGTAAGTTTTGTGTCTAAGAATTATTTATCATCACTTGTTTTATTGTTTATTGATTTGAAGAGGGGAGACTTGATGTATACTCTCTTAGTAAAAAGAAAAAAAATAATAATTACAAAATATTATATTATTTTATATATTAAGGGGGCGTTTGTTAAAATGAGTAAGATAAGAGGTATCAAGATAAGATTGGAATGCATTCTGAATCAATATATGAAATGATTGACATAAGATTGAAAAACATTCCAAAATTTATATCAGAGTATTTGTTAAATTTTTTAGAATCCACTGATAATTATATTTTTTTTTATGTGTTTGTTAACGCATATGATAAGCACCAAGATAAGAGTTTTTGTACCAAAATATCCCTACTACCAAATTTATGATTAAAATAGTATTTTATGATTAATATGAATTGTTAAAAAAATAAAAGTAAAAATTAAAAATAATATTTTATTTTCTAAATTTATGTTCAAAAAATAAATTTAAAAAGAGTTGAAGAGTAAAAATAATTATTGTTAGAATTACAATAATTCCATCTAGATAATTAAAAATGGCCAAAACATATTTTCATATTAGATAATAAAATATAAAATTAAATAAAATAATTTAAAAATTAGTGAAAGGAATTATATTATTTAATAAAATATATATATAGAGAGAGAAATTTAAATTTTAAAAAACAATCAAATGAATAATGTTATTTAAATTTTAAAAATTGTCAAAACATATAACAATTTAAAAATGTATTATATAATATTAATTATAAGACTTAAATAAATAAGTTTTTTTAATAAATTTAAATCTTTAAAATGCATTAAATGACATTAACTATCTTACAAGGAACATATAAGTAATTGAGTCTTATCTTGAAAGAATCAGATAAATTTATCCGAAGGGGGAGGTCGAATAAATTTAGCTTGAAAGGGGAAGATAAGAGATCACGTGAGGACTTTTTCGAAAATAATCAGAAAAGCTTAACAAATACATTAAAAAGATCAAACATTCGGAATCCTTCCCATATCTGACATTTTCTCCCTCTCATCTTGATTAACAAACACCCCTAATTATATATAAATGTCATTTTTCTAGTTACAACTCAGAGGTGAATCTTGTGGAGGGCTAGACTGGGGTTCAGCTCGTGCCAGTCTTAGCCCAAATTTATGTAAATTATTATTTTTTATTTTTAAATTGTCTATCCATATTCTTTTTAATCAACCTATGTTTTTATACCCCCAATTTAAATATATTGTTATAAATTAAACTCATAATCTGATCCAAATCAATTTTTTTTGAATTAACCTAATACCCAAACTCTTTAAACCTTTTCCATTCATTCTCTCTCTCTTTCTTCACATTCACATATATCGTTCCTAACTTCCTAATTTCCAGCCCAAATCAGCGCATACGTTCTAAATTCGCCCTAGGTGCAATTGGATGGTTTGGTTGTGTCTCCATTAAAAGCGGAAAAGACTACCTAATTATTGGATAGGGGATGGAAAGACTTGCATATTTGATTGGGAGTATGGTATACTTAGTTTTCCCTAGCTAATACAGAGGTGCATGCATTTCAAGGGAAAGAACACCAACTAATTGTCTTAGCAAAACCAAAAAAAGAAAAAAAATTAATTGCAATGTTTCATGTTTTTAATTGAGTAACAAAAATAAGTAGTTTATTATTAACAATTTAATATAAATACATATATTTTGTAAGCGCTTTCAATGAGATTTCATATTTTTAAAAATGTCAAGACAATTATTTATCTGATTGTATCATTTTTCAAATTTCCTTTTCACCTATCAATGAAGTATATATATTTATTCCATGCATAAATAAGTTTCCAAACCTTATTGTTTAGTAAAAGTATTCCCCCTAAATCCTCCAACGAAAGAGCGCATATCAAAAAATTTTCTTCGCGGACCCATAGGTTTTTGCCCTTGAGCAAGATTTTAATGTGTACACAAATACTTTCGAGATTTTCTTCGACGTTAAATTTCTCAAAAATTAATGAAAAACTTTCAAACTTTTATAAGAATCTAGGGTATTACATTACCACTCTCAATGATCAACAAGTTGCGAAAGACGATAGATTGATGGTTGCATTTTTTTCTTCTTGCTTTGTAGGATAAAACTCTGGCTTTATTTATCATTTAGAAAGATATGCCTTTTGATTGTGTGTTCTAACAAAATGCCTTGAGAAGATTTTGGAAATGAGTGATGGTTTGAAACTTTAGTTTTGAATTCAAGATATATTTGAGTTTGTGTTGACATGATTAAGATATTCAAGAAGTTTATCAATCGATATTAGTGAACTATAAATTATTTCATTAACAATAAAATTTCTTAATTGTACCCTTGCAGCTAACATGAGGCACACACATATAAAGCAAACTAGCAGTACTTTTCAAATTAACGATCCCCTAATTTTATTGTGGTTACAACCATATATAGCGAAGAAAAGCAAGTAACAACGACATTAGAAAAGCTTTAATTCCACAGTTGTGATTCAAAGACTCTGATATTATGTGGATAATCTAAATCAAAATGATTCCAATGTATAAATCTAATCAAGAGAAGAAAAACAAATATTATCATTGAGCTACCAAAGTTAGGGTTAAAATAATAGAACACAAAGAGAATATATACAACAATAAACAAAGAAAAGACTAAACTACCTTTATAATAAAGAAAAGACTAAACTACTCTTATTATAAAATACTAATTATGCTAACATATATATACATATATACTAGTGTATATCCGTATTTAAAGACACGGTATAAATAATATTAAAATTAAAATATAATTATAATTTATACGTATTATGTTGTAATTAATAATTTTGATTGTATTAAACGTTTCACAAAACTCAAATAAGAAACAAACATTTAAGATTTATAATATAAGATTTAATAATATTTTAAATCAAAATATAAGAGCAAGTAAAAAAAAATGTAAACAAATAAAAAAATTGTAAACAATTAAAGTTATTGTATACTTGTTAACATTTTAAAATAAAAAAATTATTAAATCTATATAATAAAGTATATCAGTAAGTGCTCTATAATTTTAACAAATTAAATTAAAAATTAAATATCAGTCGCCACTAACCGCCACGGCCATAACCATCAACAGGGGAGAGAACCCCAGTTCAGGGTTAGAAAACCTTATGTTCCTGACTATGAGTGGTTGAGAATTCTTGTATTCTTAAACGTTAGGTTCTTTGACTATGCGTGGTCGAGAACTCTTTGATTTTTATATTATCTTAATTAAAAAAATTATTGTGCCTAAAATAAAAAATAAAATTAATAAAATAAAAATAGAATTAAATAAATAAATTATTTTTGAATATTTGCATCATTAAGTAATTCAATAGGATAGATTAAGCAATTTCACATTTCTTTAAGTTTCAAAGATTTAACATCGAAAGATAAAAATATTAAATTTTGAATTAAACTTCCTACTTTGAATAAAATTTTATATTAAAAACAGCATTTGATTATCAATGATTTAAAAAAAATTATTTCTTTTGGAATTGAATCATCTATATCAAATTCTAAATGTCAAATTTTTATACATTAAAATTTACACGATTGGTTCTTTTTATTTAAGTATTAAAAAATTACACTGTTGATATTTAGAATATTTAAAAATTAAGTATTAAATTCTTTACAAATTAAAATTTAAAAAAAATTAAAAAAGAGTCCCCAACCTTGGTATAAAAAAATTACACTTTGACACGCTCCAAGGGTCCCATTTTTGAGCCTTTGGCATGCTCTAAGGGTCCCATTTTCGAGCCTTTGTCACGCTTCTCGAGACTCAAATTGATTTTTAAATTTTTTGGACATTTTCTATATTTTTCCTATTTTTAAAGTATTTTTTTCTTTTCTTTTTTTTTTCTCCTTCTCTCTTCATCTTTTTCCTCTCGCTTCTTCTTCCTATAATGCACTGCCACCGCCTGTGTACAACATCGGCCACCCGTTGGCCTGGCCTCAATCGACCGCCATCGCGAACAACACCATCTCCGTAAGTAGTTCTCGGTTGTCATGCCACCGTCGTCATCAGCCGTTCACCATCGCAAGCCCACCTCTAGCTGCTAGCTGCATCATCTGCCACCTTGGTCGCTCGCTGCTTCAGGCTCCACCTTGGTTCTCAAAAATACTTATTGGTTCTCAAATTTTTTTGAAACTATTGTGTTTGTTAAATTTATTTGAAAAAAAATCATACAATTTCTTATTTTAAATTTTCTAAATAAATTTACATTTCTGTCTTTTAGATAAATTATTTTAAATTTTATAAATAAATTATTTTGATAGAAATTTATATTACTTATTTTGATAAATATTATCTAAATAAAATAATTACGTGTCAAATTATAAATCTATCATTTTTATTGGTGGTGTTAAGTTTATTGGCTTTCCCATCAAATCTAGCAAGTTTAATGTATTAATAAATAATCCCACCAGAAAATTTTTGTGGGCTTGTATGGTTTTTCACTTTTCAAGACTTTTTTGTTAATTTTTATGGTTAATGATCACATAAAGAATTTTAAGTGCTTGGTATAATTTTAAAATTTTATTTTTAATAAAAGAATTCACTTTCCAAAATTTTGACAATAATTTTTATTAAATTTTTTATTTTTAAACTTGTTATAGAGCAACCTTTTTAAGTTAATAAACTAAACATCCTAAAATTTTTTCATAAATTAAATTTTAAGAAACATTAAAAAAAAAAAAAGTTTAAAGCATACCCTCAACCATAAGTGTATTAAAATAAAGCATTTAACATTAGGTAGGACACAATAACAGATATTATTCTTTTCTTAGACAAGCAACACATCAATCAAATGTCGTTAAATTAAAATTAAACTTAGAAATTAATTAAATAAAAGCGTGACCCACTCACCATAAATGGAGGCCCGACAATCATAACGCGGAATTAATTAATTAAAATTAAAAAACCAGATATATATATGTATGTATATATGTGCATGCATCTGGCCCTCTTCTAAGTATGTTATCTGACTCAATTCACTGAAGTCCTGCACGTGCAAGGCAGGGTTCAGATCTGGCCGCCGAATGCCCGCGAAGCACGCAATAAATAAGCTGCGACAGCACCCCACAGGTTTTCCGGTGCTATCGGAGCCGAGATCGCGACACGCGCCCCGAAGGGCACGCTCGACCTTCTTTAGACGAAACATGGGTCGTAGATCGGAGGCTGGCGGGCCCACGTGGCCTCCTGCGCGCGTAACTGCATTTTCCGTGATGCTCAGCTTTGGTTCCCTCCTCCGCCACTTTACAGTCTCTTCTTCCCTTTCTTTCTTTTCTCTTTTTCTCTGTTAGAAAGCTTTGGACCGAACTGGTAGAACTCGCGTTCAGGCAACAAATGCTGCCGATTCAGAGTTCTGATCACATCCTCTGATCTCTTTTATTTTTCTCGCTGAAGGTATTATTACTTACTGTGACTCTCACTATTGTTTGGATTTTCTTCTCTCTCTCTCTCTGTCTGTCTGAGTACTCCGTTTGGTTGCTGAGGAAAAGAAAAAGTGAACAACGGAAAGGAAATCCGGCCACCGTTCGGCCTTCAACTCCCTCGCCCACTGCTTGCTCTGTATATATCTCTATATATGTATATATAGAGAGAGATTTCAAACTCCCTCGCCCACTTGCTCTGTATATATCTATAGAGACCCACTTGAAAGGAGGGAAGATGGCTGCACTGTGGCGGGAAAATTATTAATCTCAGCCATCAAATATATCAGAAATGATCCCAATCATTGAATTGTCTCTTTTTGATATATTTTTTAAAACCATCATGTGTTATTATATAGAGACCCACTGAATATATCTGTAGAGACCCACTTGAAAGGAAGGAAGATGGTTGCGCTGTGGGAGAAAAATTTTAAATCTCAACCATCAAATATATCAGAAATAATCCCAGTCATTGAAATGTCTCTTATTATATAGATAAATCTCAACCATCAAATATATCAGAAATAATTCCAGTCATTGAAATGTCTCTTATTATATAGATTATAGAAGTTGAAACATTTCTGTATATGACTAATTCAAATCAACTAAATAAATGATGGCTGAGCACAAAAGAAGCCACTACATATAAAGTCAAAGACAAACATATGGAAATGATGGTGGTTTTGGTAGGCATCCTCCCTTTATCAGTCCTCAACACCATGGCATCATACACTGGCCAGCAGTTAACAACCACAAAACCAGCAATGAACATTTGAACAAACAATCGGTCTGCGTTACCAGTACCTGTGAGAAATACTTTAACCAACCCTCCAAAGAAAGCGGTGATGTTGATGATTGCAACCATTGCGAGCGATACAAACATAGGCGAATGGACTCCAAACTCAAAGGTGCCTTGATCAAACCTCTTGCTTTGTTCATTATCTACCACTTTGCTAGTTATGCTAAACCCTTGTGTAGCTAAGCCCAGCTGCTTGGAGGCAAACTCAATTGACCCGAAAAGATGGGCTGTCACCCCCCTCAACATCCACATCCGTTGGTCACTCCACCACTTCTGAAAGGTCCCTTTAGCTGACATGAAGTCCAAACAATCTTGTCCATATGCCCCCATAAATAGAAAAACATACACGATGAACCATTTATCCGTGACCTGAAATGTAATGCAATGCAATGTACTGTGATTTTGTAACAATTGCACCAAAAGGGATATGGAACATGCATATATACCTCTGGGAAGATGGAGATTCCGTTGAGAAGAGTGAATTGAGGCAAAAATGCATATATGGTGATTGGAATTGATAAAATTGGCCCAAAAGCATAGTAGCCATAGCAAAGGCCCATTAGTAGCCCCATATTCTTGACCCCGAAAGTTAATGGGCAGTATTTGGAGATTGCAACCTCAAGAAGGCCCACATTCCATCTCTTGGCTTGGTTTAACGCGTCAACCAGTGTGATAGGAGCGTCCCCAATAAATGCAGGCCTCTTAGGATTGCAAAATGCAGACTTCCATCCCTCACAATGTAACCGAAAGCCAGTATAATAGTCCTCAACCAAGGACCCATATCTGAAGCCCAACTACAAAATTTTGGGCGTAATACCATTATTTTCTTTTCCCTACAAAAGCTTGCTCTATATTAAGCAAATAGAGAATGCCTTACCTTAGCGCCCCAATTACAGTTGGTTTGCTCTTCGTACTTGACCCTTGCTACATGGTGCGCCAATGTCATTATTGGTTGGGCCTTGATGGGCCTGTCCACCACATGATCAGGCCTAAGCTCGGGGATCTTAGGGTCCACAAAAGACAATGGGCTCCCAAAGAAAACTCGACGCCAGAAAAAACACCCGGACCCAAAATAATCTGGGCCTGCTAGCCCATCGAGTCCGGCTGGATTAATTTCGAATACGCGTTTAAACTCATTGGCGTAGATATCATGTTTATCAATCCCATGGAAGTGTTGAGGGAACTGAACGTATCCTAAATTGGGCTTGATTTTGAGGTCACAAAAGAAGCATAGCATAATATGGGGTGTTTTAGGATCATTGGAGTACATGTCACAATCCAGAGTCAATATTATAGGAGCGTTTGTCATAATAGCTGATACTCGAAGCTGTGCATTTAACAAGTATTAGAAGCAAACTATAGCTTTACATAACCCCTAAGTTCTAGGTTTTTTTTTTTTTGTTTGTTTTTATGAGGGATGAGTATTTTTATCATGAAAAAAGAATTTCTTTTATATATATTTAATCATCCAATGAAAACAAAATATTTTTTTTATAAAACATTATTTTCAGTTTTATTTTTAAAATTTTGAGAAACAACAACACTATCTAGCACACATTTAGTTTATATTTTTTTAACAAAAAATGAAAACAAACATAAGACATTTTGCTCTTACCTCCTAGCAAAAAAAAAAAAATATATGAAAATAAAGAGAAAAAGAAAAAAAAATTATTTCATGCATCCTTTATTTTAGAAATTACTAAATTTGTAATTTCTTTATTAGATGTTTGACATTATCCTCTCTACAAATAATATTGATATTTTATCCTTTTTAATAATTTGAAATGGTTGTCCTATAATGGTAGAAATCAAGAGGGCATAAAAGACATTTTATTTTGTAGGACAATCATTTCAGATGATCAAATAGAACAAAATATCAATATTCCTCTACAAAATCTGTCATTGTATTATAGTAATACAAATAAGAAGAAGAAGAAGAAGAAGAAGAAGAAGAAGAAGAAGAGAGGTGGTATGCATACCAGGGCATTAAGGGCACCAGCCTTAAAGTGATGGGAAGACATTTTGCTCTTCTCTCTGGACAAATACACCAAATTTGGCATGGATTGACCTGTTATGTCCTTGTCTTCCCTGGCATCTAACAAGACCTACATTGTGAAATACAATGAGCCAAATCTAATTCACTATGCCAATTCTAATTCAATGATACAATTAGTTATTTTGGTCATGGGAGAGGGATTTGAAGATTGGATCCAATTCATTTATGATAAATTAATTTGAACTAATTAAATTGTATGTTTTAAAAAAAATCTATCTTAATTTGATGATTCGATTTATGATTAGTGACATTTTTGTAAAATAAGCTAAAATTGAGAGGTATTTTTATCAAATAACACATTACGATTTATTCAATTAGAAATCAAAAGACTAGTGTTTAAAATTGAATTGAAAACCTTTTTCTTTTGTATAAAAAATAAAACCAAACCCACAAAATTCATTTTAATCATTAGATGGGTTCATTAAAAAAAAATAAGAATCGATTTAGAGTAAACCTGAACCACAGCAGGATGATCTTGGCGGGTAAATTCTTCACTCCATTTGCTAAACACTTGGCGTTCTTGTTCGCAAGTGATGAATTCATTTGAAACTTTTCCTTTCTCAACTATGTTCTCTACCCTTACCTTCATGCTTTGATACAACATCTGTAATATGAACATATAATGTTCAAATTTAAAAGATATTAACATAATTAATATGACAAAATGATTAATTAAGGGCCATTAAATATCAGACATAGATGACATAATCCTCTAATCAAGCTTACCAATAATAGAAGTACTTTAGCATTAGAAACAATTCAAGTGATGTATGCCCACAATTCAAATGACATAATTCTCTTCGATATCTTATTTGTTTAGAAATGCATGACTTATATTTATAGAATTTCAATGATGTATCCATCTGAAATACAGCTCAAAATAACATAAAGAAATGGACAAAGAAAGTTCAATATAAAATATAGATATTAATTTTATAGTTGAGAGTTACTAATAATATATATATATATATATGATGAAAATAATTATGCTCTAAGGATAATATATGTTCCTTGAAGAGTTTATGCAACAAATACAAACCTTAATTTTAATAGACCCAATAATGAAATATTAACTCAATACTCATAATAATATTCATGACATTTGATAAATAATAGCTCTTTTTGACTTTAATGACTCTAACTACATTTTTTTTCTATGGTTATTAATATAATAAAAAACCTTTACATTTTCTCTTTCATTCTCTTTCTCTACCCAATAATTAGAGATTAATAGTTTGTCGATTTCTTTCTTTCTTTTTAATTTAGCAGTTGTTAAATTATCATTGAATCGAAGGGAGAGATCAAAGAGATAAAAGGGAAAGAGAAAATATAAAATAATAATTGAAAAAAAATAGTTAAAAGTTAAAAAATTAGGAGAAATATCTATCATTTTTAAAATCTTAAAAATATGTCGATCACCTTAATTTGTTCAGTCTCCGAGGATTGACTGTAATTTGATCCGAAAAAAGCTTCTGGGCATCTCTCCGCAATCTCCTTCTTCCTGCAAAAGGGTATCCAATGGCTTGCAAACCTGGCGGCCTCCATGAACGCAAACAGAGTCAGCTGGGAGCCGCCGTCGTCCGAAACGTACACCGAAATCTTCTCCGGCGGATAATCGTAAGCCATCACCGACAGGGCAGTGTTCACCACGGTCATCGGCGGCTCCTTGTAGGGGTCCGCCGTGCATATGAAGATGTCCAGCGCCGGAAAATCCCGTCTCTTCACCACTTTCTCCAGGTTTTCCGGGAAGACGAGGCGGTGGACCGGTCGGAAGCGGAAGGCCTGCGCGGAGAACCACCAGAACCCTAGAACCAAGTCGGCGATGAAGAGGGTAGCGGAGGTGACGAAGGAGAGATAGGTGGCGGAGCCCAGGGCGGCCGCTGCGTGGCGGCAGAGTACGGCGAGGATGGCGCACGTGTAAACCAGGGCGAACGCACGGTTGGCAAGCGTGCGGCGGGAGGGCGTGAGCGTGTGAAGAAGGGGGGGCTGTTTGGCTGTGGCATATTCCTCCATATCTCTACTCTGCATGCACCACTGGGCGATGATCTGATCCCTCTCCAAGGTTTTGTAAGATTGATATTTATGGGCCTTCTCTGAATTATTTCACACGAGTGGTGGAGATGGATGTCACAATACATGTGAATAAAAATTATAAAAAATTATAGGCCTGCTCTCAATTATTGTAATATTATTCTTGTGGTATTTTTTGCATTAAAATTATATACAAATAGGACCTTTCACAAAATTATAAAAAAATTATATATAGGCCTGCTCTCAATCAGTGAGATTTAACTAATGAAATCATTATATGTTACTATTAAAAATGGGTTAAATTAACCACTTACTCCTATTTTTTTTTTAATTCTCTCTTTTTAAACATGAAAAAGAAAAACATTATTGATGGTCAACGTCAATCGTTGGAGAGCAAACGATAAGTGATGGTTGGGTCTAGCAAATTTAGTGATGATAGGTTGGACAGTGAGAGCAAAATGGAGAGAGAGAGAGAGAAATAAAAGGGGAAATGAAGCCACCCACTACCATAGCTATCGCCACTTTGAGAGAAAAAAACAAGAGTTTGGCTGTGGAGTGAAAGAGAATATAATTTGCCTAATTCTAGAAAATTAATAATGGCAATTGTGTAAGAGTGGGTGAGGGAAAAACGTGACCTACCTTGTTAAAATATAAGGGGTATCGAGTGCAATTTCTTAAGAATAAGGAGTGGTAAAGTGACATACCTTGTTAAAACATAAGGGGTATCGAGTGTAATTTCTTAAGAATAAGGAGTGGTGATACTTAAAAGGGAAATTTTATTCGCAACCTTGTTTTTACTCTTTGCAGTCATTAAAAATTTAATTTAATTTTTTTACTTTTTGTAGCCAATTTAATAACTCTTCTCAGTCAAAATTTTCCAAAAATACCCTCTTCCACACAGTCATACACATTCACACGCTTTCTCTCTTGTTCAAACATAAAAAAATTCACAATGAGAGAACACAAAAAAATAGATAAAAATAAATAATTGTTGAAAATAAATAATCAGATACACATACATATATATACACACACGCAGGCACACAAACACACACATATATATACACGCACACATAGACACACACATATATACATATACACACATACATATATACAAAGACACATACATATATATATACATGCAGTTACACACATACATATACATTAACACACCGCATGGTCGCTGCTTCCTTCCTTCCTCTCTCTCTCTCTATATATATATGTATGTGGGTGTATATATACATACATATATTTATGTTGTGTATGCAGTGTGTTAATTAATGTATATGTATGTGTGTATATATATATACATATATTTATGTTTGTGCATGCAGTGCTGTTAATGTATATATGTATATATATGTGTGTGTGTTTGTGTATGTATGAATATGTAAGTGGCGGGTAATTAATTGAGGGTAAAAATGAGTTTTCAAAAGAAAGTATTACAGGTATATTAAAATATGGTTGCAAAGAGTAAAAATATGGCTGCAAATAGAATTTCCCTACTTAAAACTTAAAAATCAAGGGTTTAGGGTGTGTTTTATCTTGATTCATTGGTTCGACTAAAAGTAATTTATTTAAGCATATGTTAGTGATTAATATATATTTAAATTTTAAAATTACAAATTAATTAAAAACACAAAAAGGACAAATTAAGATGTTCAAATATCATATGGATAGAAGCAAATAGAATGTGATATAAACTCCTAGTGATGGAGATGGGAACTTGCATGAAATTAAGAGACTAGGGATTGAAAACAAAGAGTTAACTTGCAGTTAGTAGAAATTCATTTGGAATTTTGATCAAAGGAAAGAGTGGGGCTTTGAGAGATATTAATTAAATTGACCATTTTTAGGGAAAAAGATATTAAAAAGTTGTAGGTTATTACCACATCAGACCATTTACCTTGTTTTATCACTTTTAAAATTCTGGCAAATTTTAATTGATTAATTTTGATTAACAATTTAATTATGGGTACCACCTAAATCAATTGCGTGGAGCAGTGAGTCGCTTTTACTTGGAAGGAATGATACGCCATAATAAAAAAAGCTCACTAAGGACAAGTTCAAATCATTTTATAAGGATTAACATATGATAAGGCGAGAGAGAGAGAGAGAGAGAGATTAAATGGCAAAGTATGTTTTAGTTGTCTTTTTCTCTGGTGGACTTTTCCATCCATTTGATGCCTATTTTTCCTTCACAAATACTTCCAACTTTAAAACTCCACAAGGGCAATCCCCATGACCTTAAAATATAACTGATAATGTGGGGAAATGCACTATTAATTGTTGTCTGAATTGATAGAAAAAGTGCTGACAGTTAGAATGATTAGATTTTCTTGTCAAATTTATAAAATGAAGAGTTAGAATGATCTAAAATTGTCTATAGAAATAGTTTTTTGACCTTCAAGTTAACGTGAGATTACGGCAAAACATGGTATATATGACCATGGAGAAGAAGGAAAAAAGGTGCAGGAGAGGAGAACGAGAATGAGTGTAGAAATTAGATTTTGGGGTTAAAAGTATGAATCTATGTCATGGTCTACATTAAGGTATGAGATTTGTCTCATATCGAAAATTTAGTCTCTTGAAGTCGAGTTTATAATTTTTTGAATACCTTTCTCTTGACAACTAACTTTTGAAGGTGAGTTTTACTCAATTACTGTAACAGTGGTATTAGAGCCAGTCCCGTGTCTCTCAATTGTAATCACATGATGACTGAGATGGTGCCAATATTATAGTGTTCTTCTAGAACTAGTTGTGGCTAGTGCACAACTTGCTATCTTGGGTGTCACACTTCAAATAGTGGTGATATGTTATGGTCTACTATAAGATATGAAACTTGTCCCACATCAAAAGCTTAGACACTCGGTGTGTGGTTTATAATCTCTTGGGAACAATATACTCTTCTAACAAGTAATTTTAGCTCAATAATCAAAAGTTTAGACTCTTAGTGTAGCGTTTGTGGAGTTCATAACCAATGGTGGAGGCCGAGGGCTGAAGCCCCCCCAATTTTTTTTAAAAGTAGATTTTGAATACTAAAAAATAATATATTTTTATTACAAGCCCCTTTAAGCCCAGCTCCCCTCTCCTTCTTCTTTTATTTCCCAAATTTTGTTAAAATTATAGTTTCACCCTTGACTTTTGTGGTTGGAAAAAAAAAATTTCTATTGATGAAGTTGACGATTGAATTTTTTTTTTTTTTGAAGCCCCGATTAAAAAATTCTAGCTCCACTTGTAACGACCCGCTCCCACTTACGGGCGTCACCGGTAAATAATCGATCGGATTATTCACCCGACAAACTACGACTGAAGGGTTGGACTATGTTTCAACAGAAAACACCCTAGGTGGGAACTAGGCTTCGTCCTTCCCTTCGCTCCACTCAGGAATCTGTCCCAACTCAAATAAGAAAACTCAGCAGACCGAGACCCGAAACCCGAGTGAGCTTCACCTCTCTTTAGCTCGCCCCATAGCAAGCCAGATGTGACCCAGGCACAAAGCTAGCATAACGAACACTTCGTTGAGTATTGGGGGTTTATGAGAACATACCTCCCTGATCTTTACTCGGTCTGAACTTGGCTTCACCAATTAAACCACATACAACAAGCAATCTCACAATCATCTATCACACTGATGATTACAACAATTAGATACCTCAAGTGCTCAATATGCTTACATTCATACACATGAATACATATAAGAAAATACAAGATAATACATATCCACACATCTCGAGCAACGATGCTAGTTGCCACCACAGTCTCCTGGGACCATCCCTGCTTGCTTTTGGTCTTGCAACATTTACAACATGAGGTAAAACCTCGTGAGTCACAAAGACTCAGTAAGAGTGCAATGCATGTAAATATGAATATAACCATGTTTATGTATGCTAAATGCATGCAAATGAGGCTGAGCCATCCATCCTCACAACCCTCCAAGGTTTGAGGCGTCAACCTATCAACCTCCACAACACTAGTCCTCCATATGGCCATAGGTCCACTAGATCTTGTATCACACAAGTTAACCACTAGATCTTGCATCACAAAAGATAACCACTACATGCAAATGCTTCATAAAAATATTATCAAACATATTTACCAACTTGCAAGGCCATCTCCACATGGGGCCATCCCTTACCTGGATTGAAGCTTCATCCTTGCCTCAGGCGAGAATGCCAGCCCGGACTCCGAGCTCTTCTAAGATCACCGTCTCCCCCAGTCGAACCTAGATGTAAATACACACAAACCCAACTCCATTAGCATCTGGCATTAAACCAATGCCCTTAACTTCGCCACACACACCATCAAAACCATCTATCAACAACTCAACAAAAATATACCAACCACGGCATAGACCAGCCATCAATAATTTTCTAAACAACCCCGACATAGGGTTTAATCCAACAAATAACTATTTTACAATAACTCGCTTACTGCAAATAACTTGGGAAGAAAATATTAATTTACCTCGACTCATCTGGAGAGAAATTTGAAAAACGCTCACATCGACGTTGCCTCTCGAGCTTCCATTTGCGCAAAAAATCTCAATTTTGAGCTTCCGACACGCTCCTTGGTCCCCAATTTAATTTCTAGAACTTTTCCCCATTTTTTTGGAATTTTTCCAGAATTTTTCCCTATTTTCTCCTTTATTTCCCTTTCTTTTCTTTTCTTTTCTTTTCTTCCTCTCCACTGTTCACCATCTTCTTTGTTTCTTCTCTCCCACAGTTGCTTCCTCTTCCTTCGTGCGACCAGCCCACCTGCAACCACGCATGGTCGCTGCTGGCCATCGCCGCTTGGCCCGCCATCGGCCACCGTTGCAGCTGCTGCTTACTGCCTCGGACTACTCCCGACCACCATGCGAACATTGGCCATCGGCTAGCCTTGAACCAGCCTCACCGCAAGTCTCAACTGTCGCCATTGATGGCTACTTCCGACGCTGATAGGTGCTGCGACCACCACTGGCCGCCTCCGCCTTTGGCCTCCATGAGCTCCACCGGCGTGCCTCATTGCTCCGCCTGCTGCTGCCTTCTTCTTCCATCATTGGGCAACCATGGCTACTCCCCCGAGCTTCAGCGCCACAGCCATGGCTGCGGCCTTTAGCCGCTGCCGCCATTTCTCTCTCGATCTTGCTCTCCCTCGAAATCTCTCGGCCTCTATGTTTCTCACTCACTCTCTCGCGAGCTCTCTCCTCTCTCGGCTCTCCTCCATTTGGCCATCTCTCACATTACAATGGCAAAGACCACACCTTGGAAGCTTCCTCATCAGGTACACACGTGCATACATAAATATATAATTTACACTTTTAATCCCCTAATTACTCAATTATTTCACTTCCAATATCCCTAATCCCACTTAAGGAATTTATTAATTGCACTTGGCCTTCCAAGCCTTAATTAATTATCACAAAATCACACAAAATTTTGATTTTTCAAGAATTAATATTCGACCTTTATTCGATAAGGCCGACTTCATCCCTACGCCTGCACGGGACTTTTCTTCCACCTAAAAATGCTTCAGGGTTGCCTCACTTACAAAGCCGGACCACCCCTAGAGTCCTCTCAACTTCCCAGAGGTCCTCAACGACCATTCGAGACTGGCACCCACTTGGGTTTATACAGAATTTATTTCGAAAATTATTCCCGATCGGACTGCTTCCAGCGTCATTATCCTCATCTCGAGACGCTCACCAATCTTTTTTCCTCTTCGCTGAATATCCAAGTCCTGAGACACTCCCTGTCGCCAACTTGACAAATTTCATTAATTAATTTCTCAAAATCGACTCTTGGGCTTCCCGGACCACTCGAGATCCTTTCAAAATAATAAAAAATTATTTATTTCTAACACCATGTAATACCGGGTATTACACCACCCCTGTTCATTGGCTGCACTCTCACCCTGTAATTAAAACACAAAACAAAACACAATAAAAATTTTATATATATATATATATTTAGGTGAGAGGTTTATACTCGTTAGTGTACGAGTGCAGTTATAGTCTAAATTTAAATTTATATTTTCTAGATGAGTCCAGGTCGTCCACTGAGAGATTTATTTTATGGCAAAAGCAAAAGAATGTCACACAAACGCACACGCATTTAGATGGATTGGTAATAAGAATTTTTTTATGATTTTCTTTTTAGATAACAAATACTAGAAAAATAAAGTAAGGTAGAAGTTAAAATAAATGCTTAATGTGAGGATTGGATAGCACTTGAGTTAAGACAATTTCAGTACCAACCCATTGATTCCCAAATTTTAGCAAACAAGGTTTAGTAACATTAATTTAATTTCAGATATGAGAGTTTGTTACTAAATGCAATTAGAGATGATGATAGTTCTAGTTTAAGCAATCCCCATACATGATATGTGGGATTCTAATTTAAGCAACTACCATAAATCCAATTACAATTAATATACAAAACAACTAAATTAATCATCCGGGTTTGGGTATGATAGCATTTCTAATTCTAGTAACTCTCATGCGTGACATGAAAGCTCTAAGTTAGGCTTACACTTCAATCCAAACCTAATGATTTTCAAATAATTAAAACTCACTCATATTGAAATTTAAATTAATGTTACTCATTTAAAGCGTGGCTTCCTTTAGGAATCATTGGCGTTGGACACTGTCCTTGCCTTAACCCAAGATTAAGTTTAGCTACTCATTTCCAATTAAAAGTTAATTAACAAGAATTTAAATGGCGTAATTTAAACAACAGAATTTAAATGACAAGAATTAAAGGCATAAACTAATCGGCCATTTAGGCGGTGAATAATTAAAAGATAAGAATTAAAATTGCAAGAATTAAAGGCATAAACTAACCGGCCATTTAGGCGGTGGATAATTAAAAGACAAGAATTAAAATTATAGAAATTTAAAGACATAAACTAACCGGCCATTTAGGCGGTGGATAATTAAAGTAATAATAAATGACATAAAAATTTAAAAGAAGAAAGAAAAGAAGTAGGATTACAAGAGAAAACAAAAAAGAGACTAAGAGCAAATCTCTAAGAGAAACTCTAAGAATAAAACCAAACTTTGATTCAAGTAATAACAACTTCCTACAAATACACCAAAGTGAGCTATTTATAGCTCATAGATGCAATCCAAGCCACACAATTATTCAACAAAACATTTACCTAACTAATGGAAGAAAATTAGATAAAAGACAAAAAATACAAAAGACTTTAGGTGGTAGACTTCTCATAAGAATACAAAAGACTTTAGGTGATAAAACACTTATAAAAATTCAAAACAAAGAAAAGTCTTCTACAAATTGGGCTTTGTTGGGCTTTTAATTGGTCTTGGGCCTTTGATTGGTCTTGGACCTTTCTTATATTGGATTCTATTTGATAGTTGGGCCAAGTGCACTTGAAACATCCTCTAGACTCCATAGTTGACCCATGATTTTGAATAACAATAATGGATAATCCAACATCTTCGATTTATGCCCCGAATTAATTGTAGAAGACTGCTTCCTTGCTTCATCCTGTAATAATATGTAATGCAAATAATTATTTATTTTAAGCATAATTATAAAGTCAAAATGGGGATATAATTCATTAAGATTTAGGAAATATTAACCCCTCATCATTCATAACCTCCAAATTTTGTACTATATCATGTTAGATTTGAGTGGAAACACTCTGTGTTGGGAAGAGCCGAAGCTTAACCCTAACTCAACCCTTATAAACTTAAACAAAAATGACTAAGTCCTTACACAAAAGAATGGACAGAAAACATACACAATCATAAAATAAAATAAACAATATCAACACAAAGAGATTTACTGTGGTTTACTCTTTAAAGAGGGCTACGTCCACGTTGAGCTCTGACAAAGGGAGATCACTGCACTATAGGGATGAAAAACTTACAGCCACTTATTACAAACCAAAAACAACTCTTTGTTTCCACTGTACATAAAATAATCCCTTAGAGATCTAACTTCGCCCCATAACCACAATTTAAGGTTAGAGGCTTACAACAAAAAATGAAACAAAAACAGAACATCGAAGCAGAGAGAATGAGAACAAAAGAGTGATAAGAACAAACCCTAACTGCAGCGGATAATCGGAGGCCGTCTACCTTGCTCATCCCGAGGTGACTATAGTTGATATAAAAGAGACTCAAGCGGTGGAGATCGAGTCGTATAAAGGGGAGTGTAGAGCATCGACGATCGGGAGAGAGAGAGGCAGGCTAAAGGACAGAGATCAACACGCCACACAAAACGGTAAGAGGGGTTGCCGTTTTGGCCCTCCACCCAGGGCCCAAAACGCTGCCGTTTTGGGCAGCCATAGGGGTTGCCAAAAAGACCCTCTTACCCCTGCCAGAAATGATGCCGTTTTTGAAGCTTCACTTACAACAATCTCCACCTTGAAGCTCCAATCATTAAAAGGACAATCCACTAACAGTGCAGCAAGCTACAATCTATGCCATCATCACTCAGGATGTTTGGTCTTTCAACCAACTGTGACATGCAGCAAGTCCAAACATTGTTTGAATTTGGCTGCAGTCACAATTTTTGTCCCCATATCAGTTGGGTTGTCTTCTTTTGGGACCTTTTGGATAAGTACATTTTCTTTGGCTACTTGGTCCCTTACAAAATGAAACTTTACATCTACATGTTTGGTTCTCTCATGATATACAGAGTTCTTACATAGATGTATGGCACTCTGACTATCAGAAAATACTACAACCTTACCTTGCAACATATGAATCTCTTTTAACAAACCTTGGAGCTAGATGGCTTCTTTGAAGGCATCAGTGACTGCCACATATTTTGCCTCAGTGAAAGATAGTGCAACCAAAGGCTGCAACTGAGACTTCCAATTGATGCAGTTCCCTCATAGGGTAAAGAAGAAAGAAGTTGTAGATTTTCAAGAGTCCCTGTCACTAGCAAAATCAGAGTCCACATATCCAACAAGATTAAAAACATCACAATTCATTTTATAAATTAACCCAATATCAACAGAGCCATTAATGTACCGTGACACATACTTTAATGCTTCCCAATGAATTTTACCAGGGTTAGACATGAATCTACTAAGTAGAGAAATTGAAAATGCTAAATCAGGCCTAGTACTAATCATTGAGTACATTATGGTTCCAATGACATTGGCATATGGGATTTTTTCTATTTTAAGCATTTCGGAATCAGATATTGGACATTGTTTTTTAGATAAAATGAAGTGACTAGACAAGGGAACATTTACTGATTTACAACCAGTCATGCCAAACTTTTGAATAAATTTCAACAAATAATCATGTTGGTGAATTTTCAGACAAGAATTGTTCCTATCCCTTTCAATAATCATTCCTAAAATTCTTCTAGCAGGTCCTAAGTTTTTCATATCGAAGTTGGTATTTAACAGAGATTTTAACTCACACATTTTAGACTTAGACTTGCTAATTAATAAAATGTCATCAACATACAACAACAAGTAAACAGGAGTATCAGATAACATAAAATAGAAACAATTGTCATATTCACTTCTGTTAAAACCAATCCCAGTTGCAAAATTATCAAATTTTTTATACCATTGACGTGGGGATTGTTTTAACCGATACAAGGATTTCTTTAACAAACAAACATGAATAGGGTGTTTTTTATTAACATAGCCTACTGGCTGATCCATATAGATTGATTCTTCTAAGTCCCCATGTAAGAAAGCAGTTTTAACATCCAGCTTTTCTAATTCTAAATTATACTGAACAACTATTGCAAGCATCATTCGAATAGTTTTAAATTTAACAATAGGAGAAAATATTTCAGTATAATCAATACCTTCCCTCTGGGTAAAACTTTTAGCTACTAGTCTAGCTTTAAACCTTAAGGGATCAAAGGGTAACATACATTCTTTAACTTTGAACAACCACTTATATTTTACCAGCTTCTGCTTCTGAGGTCTTGGGACCAGTTCCCAAGTGTTGTTTGTCATCAAAGAGTTCATCTTTTCGTCCATAGCTTGCTGTCATTTTAAACAATCATGGGAGCTAACAGCCTCCTCATAGGAAATAGGCTCACTACTCCTTATCTCCAAACTTGCCACTAAGGCATAGTAAACCAGATCTAAGTAAGAATATTTTGCAGGAGGCCTTATAGTCCTCTTGCTTCTGTCCCTTGCTAGCTGGTAGTCGCTTAGGTTTTGGTGTGGAGAGTCATATTGCTCTTCCTCACCTTCAGGCGCTACAGATGGCTCCTCATGATCACTCTCATGAGCAGAGAGTAGGTCAATTTCAGGGTTTGACACACCTGAGAAGGAAGCAGCCAGAAGATCAGGAACATCTGCTGGTTGCTCCACCTCATTTTGGGTATTACCAACTATAAGGAACTCATCTGAGGTGTTAGGTGTGGGATAGGTTTCTAAATTTTCTGATTTACAGAGGAAGATAGATTCATTGAATATAACATCTCTACTAATTATTATTTTAACTCCACCTAAACTCCTATCCCACAATCTATATCCTTTAGTTCCATCTTTGTACCCCATAAAAACACACTTGATGGATCTAGGATCCAATTTTCCCACTGATTGGTGGGCATATGCCTCACAGCAAAAAATCTTAAGGTAATTAAAGTTTAATTTCCTACCTGTCCATATTTCTTCAGGACACTTTAGGTTTAACACAGTGGAAAGGTTACGATTTATTAGGTGAGCAGCAGTAGAGAGAGCCTCTCCCCAAAAGGTTTTAGGCAGGCCAACTGTAAACAGAAGGCATCTAACCTTTTCTAGCAAGGTCCTATTCATTCTCTCAGCCACCCCATTTTGTTAGGGTGTGTTTCTCACAGTTTTATGCCTAACAATGCCATGAGAGTCACAAAACTCATCAAAATCTCTATTACAGAATTCTAAACCATTATCAGTTCTTAAAGTTTTAACCTTCTTGTCAGATTGGTTTTCTACTAAGGCTTTCCATACTTTAAATTTATCTAAATTCTGATCCTTAGTTCTAAGAGGAAAGACCCAAACCTTCCTTGTAAAGTCATCCACAATGGATGGAAAATACATGTTCCCACCAAGAGTAGGCTTTTGAGAGGGACCCCACAAATCAGCATGCACATACTCTAAGCATACCTTTGCCAGGTGAGTCCTTTTGTGAAAACTCATCCTGTGTTGCTTGCTTAGGATGCATGATTCACAGAAGTTCAGAGGATCTGTAGGCACTAAGCCAAGGTAACCTTGGTTTGATAGAGCCTTCAGACCTTTCTGGCTCATGTGACCAAGTCTCAAGTGCCAGATATCTGTTTTATCAGCTTTTGTCATGCATGTAGTTGAAACATTAACAGGGAATAATGAATAACCATTTAAAACATATAGACCATGTTTTTTAGTACCAATGAGAATTAGGTGTTTATTCTTAAAGACATACATAATTCATTTCTCTGCTTTATAAGAATAACCTAATTCATCTAAGGTTCCAAGAGATATGAGGTTTCTTTTTAATTCAGGCACATATCTAACATTTGTAAGAATCTTGGTCTGGTTATCATGCACTTTCAAAGATATATCACCCATGCCTTGAACACAACAAGTTTGATTGTTACCCATATAAACAGTTCCTGTTTCTTTCTTACTAAAATTTTGAAACCACTCAATGTTTGGACGCATGTGGAATAAACAACCAGAGTCCATTATCCATTCATTAGCAACAGTTGAACTAGAAACAGTAAGAACTTCAGCTAGGTTATTGGAGCTTCTTGCAGCTACCGATACATCCGCCCCTTGTTTTTGTTTCTTTAGCAGATCATAACAATATTTCTTTATGTGACCCTCCTTCCCACAATGGTAGCATTTCCATTTTGGTTTTCGCTTACACTTTTTACCCTTACCCTTAAGACCTGAATCCATAGTTTGATTACTATTTCCTATGATATTTCTTTTATCAGGTTTGCCTTTAACAAACAAGTTGTTAGCTAGTTTCTTAGATGAATTTAATTCTAATTCTCTTGCCTTAATCCCTGAAACAACAAAGTCTAAACTAGGTACAATACCAGTGTATTGTAAGGTATGTTTAACCACATTATATTCATCTGGCAAAGAATTTAAAAGGATTATAGCCTCATTGGTATTACCAAGGGCTTGATCAGTCCCCCTTAACAGTAAACTGAGTTTGGTAAACTCATCTATGTTTTCATCCATAGATTTAGAAACATTCATCTTAAAGTTAAATAGCATATCCTTTAAATAAACTAATTTCGGAGCAGATAAAACAGAGTATAACGAATCAAGTTTATTCCATAGTTCAAAAGGGGTATTCATGCCATCTACTTTATGTATTACACTATCACCAAGATGTAAAAAAATAAGATTGAATGCTTCTTCCCTTACCTCAGCAGCTCTTGTGAGCTGTTCTGCTGTCCATTTCTCTTCGTTGAATTCAAGTGCAATAAGCACTTTATGATGAGAGAGCAGAACTCATTTTTTTCTTCCAACTACCGAAATCACTTTTACCATCGAATGTTCCGATTTCAAATCGGGTTGATGTCATTTTCGCTTTGCATGAAGGTACCCTAGAGACCCTAGACACTGACCAGACTCACTCAGCAAAAAATAATAGGCCGATGAGAGACTTACAGTAAACCCTAGGAATCAAAGGCAAAACGACACCACAACAGTAAACCCTAACTAAGACAAGCCTCAGTTGAAGGTACTATGAGTTTAAAAAGGTTCTGATACCACTGTTGGGAAGAGCCGAAGCTTAACCCTAACTTAAACGTACCGTTATAAACTCAAACAAAAACGACCAAGTCCTTACACAAAAGAATGGACAAAAAACATACACAATCATAAAACAAAATAAACAATATCAACACAAAGAGATTTATTGTGGTTCACCCGTTAAAGAGGGCTACGTCCACGTTGAGCTTCGACAAAGGGAGATCACTGCACTATAGGGATAAAAAACTTACAGCCATCGATTACAAACCAAAAACAACTCTCTGTTCTCACTGTACATAAAATAATCCCTCAGAGATCTAACTTCGCCCCATAACCACAATTTAAGGTTAGAGGCTTACAACAAAAAATGAAACAAAAACAGAACATTGAAGCAGAGAGAATGAGAACAGAAGAGTGATCAGAACAAACCCTAACTGCAGCGGATAATTGGAGGCCGTCTACCTTGCTCATCCCGAGGTGACTGTAGCTGATATAAAGGAGACTCAAGCGGTGAAGATCGAGTCGTATAAAGGAGAGTGCAAAGCATCGACGATTGGGAGAGAGAGAGGCAGGCTAAAGGACAGAGATCAGCACGCCACACAAAATGGCAAGAGGGGTTGCCGTTTTGGCCCTCCACCTAGGGTCCAAAATGCTGCCGTTTTGGGCAGCCATAGGGGTTGCGAAAAAAACCCTCCTACCCCTGACAGAAATGGTGTCGTTTTTGAAACTTCACTTACAATACTCTGACATTTACAAAACTCAAATAAAGAACAAACTCTAAATTTGTGTTTGTTAGAAATTAAATGAAATCCAACAATCACGATTCACAAACTCATCAGGAAAGGAGAACGACAGTTTGAGGGTAATATGACCATTTTAGGGTGGAAGAGATATATACATTTTATATAAAGACAAAAGCTCATCGAGACCCAGCCAAAAACAAAAATCTCCATTGAGACATAATTGGACAAAAAATTATTAAAATCAGTCTCACAGCCACAAGTTTATTTATTCACACAGCCACAAGTTTGGACGAGGCATTGCACTGGAGAATCTTCCTGCGATAATGAAGCTTTCGGCGTTATTATAAGGAATTAGCTGATCCAAATTGAAATTTCTGCACCCACATCTCACACCATGATGTGCCAAAGCATCCTAACATTATCAAACCATAAGAAATGTTTCTTCTGCAGTTCTGCTTGCATCACCAGTCTTGTGTTTATATATATAATAACGTCATTGAAGACATGGTTGAGTCCACTGTCTGCTGTGTCTACGGCCTACTGTCTACAGAGGATTAGATACTTACGTTTTATATTCATAACTTTGTTTGATTCTAAATTCAAATCGAATGGTTGGTCAAATGGGTCAACATTATATAACTTATTTTATTTATTAAAATTAAGATTGTGATGAAAAATATAAAATGTGTTCTTTAAAATTATATAAATAATTTATAATCTCATGATAAATAGTATTAGTTTGATATTTTTAATTTAAGTCTCTGAAGTGTCTCCTAGTAGTTTTGGTAGTGATAACAAAAATAAGAAAATTATTTCATTATTAACAGTTAATATAAATAGATGTATTCTATATAGGCGCTCTTAACGAAGTTTTATATTTTCAAAATTCTTAATGTGAATGACGAAACAATTATTTATCTATTTATATCATTTATCGAATATCCTTTTCACCTATCAATGAAGTATATATCTTTGTTCAATACATTAACGTGTTTTCAAACCATATCGTTTGACAAAAGTATTCCGCCTCAATTCTCCAACAAATGAGGGCATACCAAGAAATTTCCTTCCCGGACCCATGGGTCCTCGACCTTGAGCAAGATTTAATGTGTACACAAATATTTTCAAGATTAAATTTTTTAAAAGTTAATTTAAATTTTTCAAACTTTTGTAAGAATCTAGGGTATTTGATTACATCTCTCAACGATAAAAGAGATGCAAAAGAGAGGCAAATGAGGATAGATTCATGGTTGCATTTTCTTCTTCTTCTTCTTGCTTGGTAGAATAAAATTTAGTATAGCATTCTGAAATTTGAGAGATAAATAATGATTATTAATTTTGATGTTTGAGGTTATTATGGAATATTTAAGAAATTAAGAAAAAATATTTATTTATGTTATTTTTAGAAAATAAGTAAATAAGATAATTAATTATTTTAATTGAGAGAAGTTAATAATTATTTAATCCTACATTTAGGATAATTTTTGATTTATTGAAATTGAATAGTTGATACCTTATATGGGATATATTTTAAAAATGAATAATAATAAAATAAGAAAGTGGTGACAATTTAGAATGGGGTGGCTGTGTGTAATTGTGTGCGTATGTATACATGATACATTATAATGGTAACATATTAAATATTATATTAATAATAAAGAAGGAAAGGGAAATGGGAGCTGGACGAGTGTAGCCGTGCATAGGTATATTTATATATGAAATATATATGTTGAATAATTATAAAGTTATATAAAGTTGCATATGCAATATAGATACTATAATATATATTTTATGTAATGGAGATAGAAGAAGTTGGACTTTTTCCAGCAGCAGTTGGGCATCAAAGTGAAGTCGTTTCAGGCGCCAAATGGAAAGCCAATTGGCTTCCAGCTGCCAGCCACGCGTCACCCATTAAAGGCTTGAAAAGCTTAGCCGCCAAGCTTCATCTTTCCTTCAATTTCTAATATAAAAGGGTGTGTAGTCGGTGGAAACAGAAGGAAAATCGTGGAGAAGAAGTAGGTGCGAAAATTGAAGAAGGGATAAAAATAGAGAAGAAATTCAGAAAAATTGATTTTGTTCCGTGCAATAGAAGATTTGAAGGGTAAGGTAAGTTAATCAACTTGTATTAATTATTTTTTACGAATTAAATCTTATTTTTAGATTGTATTATGACTTATTTTAGTGCTATTATTATTTTATAGAGTGTAGACATTTAGGGCAAAAAAATCTGTGAAATAAGGCAAGCCTCTTCACCTTCTAATTTTTAGTGACCTCGTATATCCGTAATAGTTTTAATTTTACATCGATTTAATTGAATTTTGGAGATACGCGTATAGGTCTTGAATTAAAGATTTGTGTGATTAGTAAAATTTATTAATTTGAACAACGACTGCACAAGGAGATGAGAATCTGCTATTAAAAGACAAGCTCCTAATCCTCTCCTAGTGTTTTTCATTTCCTGCGAGAGTCTTTGTTATTTTTTATATTTTAAACCCTCCCTTACCGTGACTCAGTTTCGCACATAAATAATAATGATTCGCGTGGAAACCACTTTATGACTTTTATTTTATTAAAGGGTTTATTGTTAATGGAATGAGCTAAGCAATGACGTCTTGGTGTCTTTCATTTCAACCGTCACGGAGTTTCGTATCGCTCTGCTTCCCTTGTGAATGATGTCGAACCCGTTGGAGCTAGATTCTTAGATGAGTTGATTATGGTTTAATGAGGTTATATTAATAATTTATTATTAAGTGTGGAGATGGTTTCCTATGTATGAGAAGAAATGAGCATAAGAATGATATAATGGAGTTTATGTCTTCATGGAAAAAGTTTGTAGTTTGAGAAATGATAAGCTTAAAGTGACCAAGTTCTGTGTTATCTGTAAGTTTGTCTAAGGGTATGGGATACAAAGTCACTGACTGTCGATCGTAGGTCGTGGTAGTTGATGGCTGGATGTATGGGGGCTAGTCATCGACTGTTACGATAAGCGCTAGATGGGCCAAAAGAGCTAGTACTGCCAGATTTCTGTATTTATTTGTACATATCATGATGTGTGTGCTACATGGGGCTGGGTTGCATTCATTTAGGGAGACATGTTTTGTGTGTGATGGGATGTGTGAGCATCTGCATGACCCGGTTGGTCTAAGAGCTAACCTGGGTTCTTTAGGTGAGCCGGTGCATTTAGAGGCATATCGTATGTGTGAATTCTTATGTGGGCGTAGCATGACTTGATGCTTGGTTTATGGGGGCCTTGTCATCACGTTTATGCTACAAAAGCCGTTGCATTGCATGGTGAGAATGTATGGCTATAGGTGATGAATATGGGTGGTAGGCGTGGCCACGATAAGACCTTGGGGTGAGACCCACGGCGGCGTGATCCATGATAAGATTAGGGGTTAAAGTCCCACGGCAACAACAAGACCAGGGGTTAGAGTCCCATGACAATAACAAGACCGGGGGTTAGAGTCCTACGGCAACGGTAGGATAAGACGATATGATGGCATGAGAGAACATGTTTGAAATAGTGATGATATGGTAGCCTGTAAAAGGCTGCCAACAGGTTTGTATGCGGGACTTAGGTGCCAATGTGTGGCTTATGTAGGCCCTAAAGACCCTTTATGTGTAGTTGATTTTATGTTATGCAATTAGAAGTAAGACACGTATGGATCATGACATGGTGTGGTTGCATTGACATGAATTGCATGGGATATTGGGAAGAGTTTTATCCGTAACCAGTTGTCTTTCTTTCATGAGTTTGGTGAGTCTCGCGACTCATCTTTGTTTTCCATCATTCCAGGTAAGAGAAACGTCTGTGATAGCAGGTACGTCCAGCGAGGTTGGGTTCAGTTCATCGAGTTATGATAGCTAGTGCAGAGTTCTCTAGAGATTAGATCCTGGGTGTCGACTGTTTGGTTAGATTAATGCTTCTATGTTTTTGAGTCAAGTGTATGTTATGTAAGCCCAAGTGGGCCCAAGTGGTGAATGGTTATGTAAAGATGATTAAGAGATGTTATAATAAAGAAAGATTATAATTTTAATAAGGGTTGTATGTGAGGAGTAGTTGTGTTATTGTTTGATATCATTTTAGTAATAATCCTCTTACGGATCTTCTATGCTAGCAGAGGCTTCGAGAGGCGGGCCGTTACAGTTAGTGACTTTATTTATTATTTAGAAAGATATGCCATTTAATTGTATATGTTCTTACATAATACCTTGAGAAGATTTTGGAAATGAGTGATGGTTTTGAAACTTTAGTTTTGAGCTCAAGATATATTTGAGTTAACGTCGACATAATTAAGATATCATTTAAGATATTTGTCCATCGATATTAGTGAACTATAAATTGTTTCAATATCAATACAAATTTTTAATTGTACCCTTGCGGCTAACATGAGGCACACACATATAAAGGAAAGTAGTAGTACTTTTCAAACGATCCCTGATTTTATTGTGGTTACAACCATATATAGAGAAGCAAAGCAAGCAACAATAACATTAGAAAAGCTTTATTCCCACTCTGTGTATATATATATATATGTATATATAAATTCTAGAAGTTGAAACGTTTCTATATATGACCAAATCAAATCAACAAAATCAATGATGGCCGAGCATAGAAGAAGCCACTACATATAAAGTCAAAGACAAACATATGGAAATGACGGTGGTCTTGGTAGGCATCCTCCCTTTATCGGTCCTCAACACCATGGCATCATACACTGGCCAGCAGTTAACAACCACAAAACCAGCAATGAACATTTGAACAAACAATTGGTCTGCGTTACCAGTACCTGTGAGAAATACTTTAACCAACCCTCCAAAGAAAGCGGTGATGTTGATGATTGCAACCATTGCGAGCGATACAAACATAGGCGAATGGACTCCAAACTCAAAGGTGCCTTGATCAAACCTCTTGCTTTGTTCATTATCTACCACTTTGCTAGTTATGCTAAACCCTTGTGTAGCTACGCCCAGGTGCTTGGAGGCAAACTCAATTGACCCGAAAAGATGGGCTGTCACCCCCCTCAACATCCACATCCGTTGGTCACTCCACCACTTCTGAAAGGTCCCTTTAGCTAACATGAAGTCCAAACAATCTTGTCCATATGCCCCCGTAAATAGAAAAACATACACGATGAACCATTTATCCGAGACCTGAAATGTAATGCAATGCAATGTAGTGTGATTTTGCAATAATTGCACCAAAAGGCATATGGAACATGCATATATACCTCTGGGAAGATGGAGATTCCGTTGAGAAGAGTGAATTGAGGCAAAAATGCATATATGGTGATTGGAATTGATAAAATTGGCCCAAAAGCATAGTAGGCATAGCAAAGGCCCATTAGTAGCCCCATACTCTTGACCCCGAAAGTTAATGGGCAGTATTTGGAGATTGCAACCTCAAGGAGGCCCACATTCCATCTCTTGGCTTGGTTTAATGCATCAACCAGTGTGATAGGAGCGTCCCCAATAAATGCAGGCCTCTTAGGATTGCAAAATGCAGACTTCCATCCCTCACAATGTAATCGGAAGCCAGTGTAATAGTCCTCAACCAAGGACCCATATCTGAAGCCCAACTACAAAATTTTGGGCGTAATACCATTATTTTCTTTTCCCTACAAAAGCTTGCTTTATATTAAGCAAATAGAGAATGCCTTACCTTAGCGCCCCAATTACAGTTGGTTTGCTCTTCGTACTTGACCCTTGCTACATGGTGCGCCAATGTCATTATTGGTTGGGCCTTGATGGGCCTGTCCACCACATGATCAGGCCTAAGCTCGGGGATCTCAGGGCCCACAAAAGACAATGGACTCCCAAAGAAAACTCGACGCCAGAAAAAACACCCAGACCCAAAATAATCTGGGCCTGCTAGCCCATCGAGTCCGGCTGGATTAATTTCGAACATGCGTTTAAACTCATTGGCGTAGATATCATGTTTGTCAATCCCATGAAAGTGTTGAGGGAACTGAATGTACCCTAAATTGGGCTTGATTTTGGGGTCACAAAAGAAGCATAGCATAATATAGGGTGTTTTAGGATCATTGGAGTACATGTCACAATCCAGAGTCAATATTATAGGTGCGTTTGTCATAATAGCTGATACTCGAAGCTGTGGATTTAACAAGTATTAGAAGCAAACTATAGCTTTACATAATCCCTAAGTTCTAGGTTTTTTTTTTGTTTGTTTTTATGAGGGATGAGTATTTTTATCATAAAAAAAGAATTTCTTTTATATATATTTAATCGTCCAATGAAAACAAAATATTTTTTTTATTAAACATTATTTTCAGTTTTATTTTTAAAATTTTGAGAAACAACAACACTATCTAGCACACATTTAGTTTATATTTTTTTAACAAAAAATGAAAACAAACATAAGACATTTTGCTCTTACCTCCTAGCAAAAAGAAAAAAAAAAAAGAAAAAAAAGAAAAAAAGAAAAAAAAATTATTTTATTCATCCTTTATTTTAGAAATTACTAAATTTGTAATTTCTTTATTAGATGTTTGACATTATCCTCTCTACAAAGAATATTGATATTTTATCCTTTTTAATAATTTGAAATGGTTGTCCTATCGTGGTAGAAATCAAGAGGGCATAAAAGACATTTTATTTGGTAGGACAATCATTTCAGATGATCAAATAGAACAAAATATCAATATTGCTCTACAAAATCTATCATTTTATTAAAGTAATAATAATAATAAAAAGAAGAAGAAGAAGAAGAGAAGTGGTATGCATACCAGGGCATTAAGGGCACCAGCCTTAAAGTGATGGGAAGACATTTTGCTCTTCTCTCTGGACAAATACACCAAATTTGGCATGGATTGACCTGTTATGTCCTTGTCTTCCCTGGCATCTAACAAGACCTACATTGTGAAATACAATGAGCCAAATCTAATTCACTATGCCAATTCTAATTCAATGATACAATTAGTTATTTTGGTCATGGGAGAGGGATTTGAAGATTGAATCCAATTCATTTATGATAAATTAATTTGAACTAATTAAATTGTATGTTTTAAAAAAAATCTATCTTAATTTGATGATTCGGTTTATGATTAGTGACATTTTTGTAAAATAAGCTAAAATTTAGAGGTATTTTTATCAAATAACATATTACGATTTATTCAATTAGAAATCAAAAGACTAGTGTTTAAAATTGAATTGAAAACCTTTTTCTTTTATATAAAAAATAAAACCAAAACCACAAAATTCGTTTTAATCATTAGATTTGGGTATATTAAAAAAAATTAGAATCGATTTAGAGTAAACCTGAACTATAGCAGGATGATCTTGGCGAGTAAATTCTTCACTCCATTTGCTAAACACTTGGCGTTCTTGTTCGCAAGTGATGAATTCATTTGGAACTTTTCCTTTCTCAACTATGTTCTCTACCTTTACCTTCATGCTTTGATACAACATCTGTAATATGAACATATAATTATTAAATTTAAAAGATATCAACACAATTAATATGAAAAAATGATTAATTAAGGGCCATTAAATATCAGACATAGATGACAGAATCCTCTAATCAAGCTTACCAATAATAGAAGTACTTTAGCATAAGAAACAATTCAAGTGATGTATGCCCACAATTCAAATGACATAATTCACTTCGATATCTTATTTGTTTAGAAATGCACGACTTATATTTATAGACTTTCAATGATGTATCCATCTGAAGTACAGCTCAAAATAGTATAAAGAAATGGACAAAGAAAGTTCAATATAAAATATAGATATTAATTATATAATTGAGAGTTACTAATAATATATATATATATATATTATGAAAATAATTATGCTCTAAGGATAATATATGTTCCTTGAAGAGTTTATGCAACAAATACAAACCTTAATTTTAATAGACCCAAGGATGAAATATTAATTCAATACTCATAATAATATTCATGACATTTGATAAATAATAGCTCTTTTTGACTTTAATGACTCTTAACTACATTTTTCTTCTATGGTTATTAATATAATAAAATACCTTTACATTTTCTCTTTCATTCTCTTTCTCTATCCAATAATTAGAGATTAAAACTTGAGGTGGTTGATCGCCTAATCTACTCTATTTTGACGCCTAACAACTCTTCTATCCAACTTTTCTTTTCTTTTTTAAAAATGAAATAAGATTTATTAATAAAAAGAAAAGGCCCTAATAACAATAATAAAATGGGGTTTTTAATTCAAAAATCATCTTTTTTAATAGTGAAAATAGATTTTTTCTTAGAAGAAAAGAAGACTAATACCCAAATCCAACAAGATGGGAAATTGTTTTTTTTTTTTTTAGATAACGAAGAGTGTTTTAAGTCTATCTTAGGAGGTGCTTGGCTTACCTTTTTTTTAGTAGTTTTTAAGTTGTGTAAGGATTAAAAATTGAGCAACATTTAAACTGATAACGTATTTAAAAAAATATACTAAAAATTATTTGTTAATAGTTATGTTTTAGTTTAAATGACTTAATAAGTTATTAGAGCTTGACAAAAAGACGAAAATAGGTATATTATTAAATAATGTAAATAAAATTTAAAAAATAATAATTTTTATGAGAAGACGACGATAGAGGCAACAGAGAAAAAGATGGAGGCACCGACGATGGACTAGAGGTGACGGACGAACGAAGATGAAAGGTAACAAACAACAAATGAGATTACAATGGGTTTAATTAATGAGCGATGGAGATAGGTTTGACGAACGACGAAAAGATGGAGATGGAGACTAACGGGTGACGGAGATGGGTCTGGCAATAGAAAAGGCAGAGAGATGAAGAGGGTAAAGATTAGAAATATATGTTTTGCTTGAAGGTAAATGAGTAATTTAATTGGTAAAAACAAAAAGATCTTAGAAGCTTTTTTGAAAAAGTTAAGGGATAACCTTTAAAAAAGGCTACTGAATTACTTTAAAATTAGATAATATTTAAACTCTTAAATGTTATCAAATACGTAAAAAAAGAAAATAAGTTACATAGCTTATAAACTAAATGAATAATTTATAAGTAGCTAAACCAGTAAGCCAAACACCCCCTTAGACTAATCTCCTTGCATATTTATACACATCAACTAAAATAACATAAATGGGAGTAAAATTCTGCTGAAGAAATGACAATTAGCAGGAAGGTGCTTCAATCCCTTGTAATAGCAGAGCTTGGAGTGGTCCTGACGTGGGTGTTATTCTTTATTAAATGACAATTGGAGTTGTTTGTCGATTTCTTTCTTTCTTTCTTTTTAATTTAGCAGCTGTTAAATTATCATTGAATCGAAGGGAGAGATCAAAGAGATAAAAGGGAAAGAGAAAATATAAAATAATAATTGAAAAAAAATAGTTAAAAGTTAAAAAATTAGGAGAAATATCTATCATTTTTAAAATCTTAAAAATATGTCGATCACCTTAATTTGTTCAGTCTCCGAGGATTGACTGTAATTTGATCCGAAAAAAGCTTCTGGGCATCTCTCCGCAATCTCCTTCTTCCTGCAAAAGGGTATCCAATGGCTTGCAAACCTGGCGGCCTCCATGAACGCAAACAGAGTCAGCTGGGAGCCGCCGTCGTCCGAAACGTACACGGAAATCTTCTCCGGCGGATAATCGTAAGCCATCACCGACAGGGCAGTGTTCACCACGGTCATCGGCGGCTCCTTGTAGGGGTCCGCCGTGCATATGAAGATGTCCAGCGCCGGAAAATCCCGTCTCTTCACCACTTTCTCCAGGTTTTCCGGGAAGACGAGGCGGTGGACCGGTCGGAAGCGGAAGGCCTGCGCGGAGAACCACCAGAACCCTAGAACCAAGTCGGCGATGAAGAGGGTAGCGGAGGTGACGAAGGAGAGATAGGTGGCGGAGCCCAGGGCGGCCGCTGCGTGGCGGCAGAGTACGGCGAGGATGGCGCACGTGTAAACCAGGGCGAACGCACGGTTGGCAAGCGTGCGGCGGGAGGGCGTGAGCGTGTGAAGAAGGGGGGGCTGTTTGGCTGTGGCATATTCCTCCATATCTCTACTCTGCACCACTGGGCGATGATCTGATCCCTCTCCAAGGTTTTGTAAGATTGATATTTATGGGCCTTCTCTGAATTATTTCACACGAGTGGTGGAGATGGATGTCACAATACATGTGAATAAAAATTATAAAAAATTATAGGCCTGCTCTCAATTATTGTAATATTATTCTTGTGGTATTTTTTGCATTAAAATTATATACAAATAAGACCTTTCACAAAATTATAAAAATTATATATAGGCCTGCTCTCAATCAGTGAGATTTAACTAATGAAATCATTATATGTTACTATTAAAAATGGGTTAAATTAACCACTTACTCCTATTTTTTTTTTAATTCTCTCTTTTTAAATATGAAAAAGAAAAACATTATTGATGGTCAACGTCAATAGTTGGAGAGCAAACGATAAGTGATGGTTGGGTCTTGCAAATTTAGTGATGATAGGTTGGACAGTGAGAGCAAAATAGAGAGAGAGAGAGAGAGAGAGAGAGAGAGAGGGAGAGAGAGAGAAATAAAAGGGGAAATGAAGCCACCCACTACCATAGCTATCGCCACTTTGAGAGAAAAAAACAAGAGTTTGGTTGTGGAGTGAAAGAGAATATAATTTGCCTAATTCTAGAAAATTAATAATGGCAATTGTGTAAGAGTGGGCGAGGGAAAAAGTGACCTACCTTGTTAAAATATAAGGGGTATCGAGTGTAATTTCTTAAGAATAAGGAGTGATATAGTGACATACCTTGTTAAAACATAAGGGGTATCGAGTGTAATTTCTTAAAAATAAGGAATGGTGATACTTAAAACTTAAAAATCAAGAGTTTAGGGTGTGTTTTATCTTGATTTATTGGTTTGACTAGAAGTCATTTATTTAAGCATATGTTAGTGATTAATATATATTTAAATTTTAGAATTACAAATTAATTAAAAACACAAAAAGGACAAAGTAAGTTGTTCAAATATCATAAGGATAGAAGCAAATAGAATGTGATATAAACTCCTAGTGATGGAGATGGGAGCTTGCATGAAATTAAGAGACTAGGGATTGGAAACAAAGAGTTAACTTGCAGTTAGTAGAAATTCATTTGGAATTTTGATCAAAGGAAAGAGTGGGGCTTTGAGAGAGATTAAATTGACCTTTTTTAGAGAAAAATATATTAAAAAGTTGTAGGTTATTACCACATCAGACCATTTACCTTGTTTTATCACTTTTAAAATTCTAGCAAATTTTAATTGATTAATTTTAATTAACAATTTAATTATGGGTACCACCTAAATCAATTGCGTGGAGCAGTGAGTCGCTTTTACTTGGAAGGAATGATACGCCATAATAAAAAAAGCTCACTAAGGACAAGTTCAAATCATTTTATAAGGATTAACATATGATAAGGCGAGAGAGAGAGAGAGAGAGAGAGAGAGAGAGAGATTAAATGGCAAAGTATGTTTTAGTTGTCTTTTTCTCTGGTGGACTTTTCCATCCATTTGATGCCTATTTTTCCTTCTCCACAAATACTTCCAACTTTAAAACTCCACAAGGGCAATCCCCATGACCTTAAAATATAAATGATAATGTGGGGAAATGGACTATTAATTGTTGTCTGAATTGATAGAAAATGTGCTGACAGTTAGAATGATTAGATTTTCTTGTCAAATTTATAAAATGAAGAGTTAGAATTATCTAAAATTGTCTATAGAAATAGTTTTTTGACCTTGAAGTTAACGTGAGATTACGGCAAAACATGGTATATATGACCATGGAGAAGAAGGAAAGAAGGTGCAGGAGAGGAGAACGAGAATGAGTGTAGAAATTAGATTTTGGGGTTAAAAGTATGAATCTATGTCATGGTCTACATTAAGGTATGGGATTTGTTTCATATCGAAAATTTAGTCTCTTAAAGTCAAGTTTATAATTTTTTGAATACCTTTCTCTTGACAACTAACTTTTGAGGGTAAGTTTTACTCAATTACTGTAATAGTAGTATTAGAGCCAATCCCGTGTCTCTCAATTGCAATCACGCGATGACTGAGATGGTGCCAATATTATAGTGTTCTTCTAGAACTAGTCGTGGCTAGTGCACAACTTGCTATCTTGGGCGTCACACTGCAAAGCGTGGTGATATGTTATGGTCTACTATAAGATATGAAACTTGTCCCACATCAAAAGCTTATACACTTGGTGTGTGGTTTATAATCTTTTGGGAACAACGTACTTTTCTAACAAGTAATTTTAGCTCAATAATCAAAAGTTTAGACTCTTAGTGTAGCGTTTGTGGAGTTCATAACCAGTGGTGGAGGCAGGGGGCTGAAGCCCCCTCAATTTTTTTTTAAAGTAGATTTTGAATACTAAAAAATAATATATTTTTATTACAAGCCCCTCTAAGCCCAGCTCCCCTCTCTTTCTTCTTTTATTTCCCAAATTTTGTTAAAATTATAGTTTCACCCTTGACTTTTGTGGTTGAAAAAAAAAATTTCTATTGATGAAGTTGACGATTGAAATTTTTTTTTGAAGCCCCGATTAAAAAATCCTAGCTCCACTTGTAACGACCCACTCCCACTTATGGGCGTCACCGGTAAATAATCGACCGGATCACTCACCCGATAAACCACGATTGAAGGGTTGGACTATGTTTCAACAGGAAACGCCCTAGGTGGGAACTAGGCTTCGTCATTCCCTTCGCTCCACTTGGGAATCGGTCCCAACTCAAATAAGAAAACTCAATAGACCGAGACCCGAAACCTGAGTGAGCTTCACCTCTCTTCAGCTCGCCCCATAGCAAGCCAGAGGTGACCCAGGCACAAAGCTAGCATAACGAACACTTCGCTGAGTATTGGGGATTTATGAGAATATACCTCGCTGATCTTTACTCAGTCTGAACTTGGCTTCACCAATTAAACCACATACAACAAGCAATCTCACAATCATCTATCACACTGATAATTACAATAATTAGATACCTCAAGTGCTCAATATGCTTACATTCATACACATGAATACATATAAGAAAATACAGGAGAATACATATCCACACATCTCGGGCAACGATGCTAATTGCCACCACAGTCTCCTAGCACCATCCCTGCTTGCTTTTGGTCTTGCAACATTTACAACATGAGGTAAAACCTCGTGAGTCACAAAGACTTAATAAGGGTGCAATGCATGTAAATATGAATATAACCATGTTTATGTATGTCAAATGCATGCAAATGAGGCTAGGCCATCCATCCTCACAACCTTCGAAGGTTTGAGTCATCAACCTATCAATCTCCACAGCACTAGTCCTCCATATGGCCATAGGTCCACTAGGTCTTGTATCACACAAGTTAACCACTAGATCTTGCATTACACAAGATAACCACTACATACAAATGCTTCATAAAAATATTATCAAATATATTTACCAACTTGCAAGGCCACCTCCACATAGGGCCATCCCTTACTTGGATTGAAGCTTCATCCTTGCCTCAGGCGAGAATTCCAGCCCGGATTCCGAGCTCTTCTAGGATCATCGCCTCCCTTAGTCGAACCTAGATGCAAAAACACACAAACCCAATTCCATTAACATTTGGCATTAAACCAATGCCTTCAACTTCGCCACACACACCATCAAAACCATCCATCAACAACTCAACAAAAATATACCAACCACGGCATAGACCAGCCATCAATAATTTTTCAAATAACCCTGACATGTGGTTTAATCCAACAAATAACTATTTTACAATAACTCGCTTAATGCAAATAACTTGGGAAGAAAATATTAATATACCTCGACTCCTCTGGAGAGAAATTCGAAAAACGCTCACACCGACATTGCCACTCAAGCATCCATTTGCGCCCAAAATCTCATTTTTGAGCTTCCGACACGCTCCTCGAGCCCCAATTTAATTTCTAAAATTTTTTCCCATTTTTTTGGAATTTTTTCAGAATTTTTCCCTATTTTCTCCTTTATTTCCCTTTTTTTATTTTCTTTTATTTTCCTCCTCTCCACTGTTCACCATCTTCTTTGTTTCTTCTCTCCCGCGATTGCTTCCTCTTCCTTCGTGCGACCAGCCCATCTGCAACCACGCATGGCCGCTGCTGGCCATCGCCGCTTGGCCCGCCATCGGCCACCGTCGCAGCTGCTGCTTACCGCCTCGGACTGCTCCCAACCATCACGCGAACACTGGCCATCGGCTAGCCTTGAACCAGCCTCACCGCAAGTCTCAGCCGCCGTCATTGATGGCTACTTCTGACGTTGATAGGTGCCGCGACCACCACTGGCCGCCTCCGCCTTTGGCCTCCACGAGCTCCACCAACGCGCCTCGTTGCTCCGCCTGCTACTGCCTTCTTCTTCCATCATCGGGCAGCCCCTGAGCTTCAGCGCCGCAGCCATGGCTACGGCCTTTAGCCGCTGCCGCCATCTCTCTCTCGACCTCGCTCTCCCTCGAAATTGTTGGGAAACCAGAGATTCAAAACGCAATGAAAGAAGAGATATATGAGAGAAAAACAATCTATTTCACTGAATAAATCACAAAGAATTACAACCAGAATTCTTTCTAAACAAAAAACTCTCAAACAGATCTCTCACTCTCTCTGGATCCTCACTGATCCTCTATCTTGGGATACAATACAAGAGGGGAATGACTAGCTATTTATAGGAGATTAGGAGGCTACAAAGTCGACAAGAGTGTGCGGATTCGCCTACCGCGCCTGATGCAACCAGCGCATGCCGCCTGATGCAGCCAACGCATGCCAAAGATCACTGCTGCCTGATACAACCAAGCTTGGTGGTGGCTTGATGCCTGATACAACCAAGAACGGTGGTGGCTTGACTCCAACAATTCTCCCCCTCAAGCCACATCTGAAACAATTGTTATCTGAAAAACGTCCCGGTCATGTCTCTACATAACTCTAGGTTTTCTCGAGTGTCAGTTGGATTCTTCTTCGTATGAATCTTAACTAGTCTCAACAGTTGTCGATCCATCACCTCGCATATCCAATGATAGCGAATATTAATGTACTTTGTACGAATAGCTCCCCCGTACCAAAGACATGTTTCTGGCGTACCTTTCAAGTACCCGAGAATCCCTTTGACTGCCTCCCAATGTTTCTTTCCAGGCTTAGAGAGAAAAACAGCTCACTACACTTACTGGTGTGAGCAACATCCGGTCTGGTACATACCATTGCCCTGGTACTTGCTTCAGACCATACAAGCTCTTCTCTGGCTTGTAACCGAGGTTCTTACCTGTGACCTCAACATCTTCTGGTTCTCCTCAGATCCTTTAACTAGGATCTATGAGATTATCCCTCTCACTGGGGATTCTTCTTCAACTGGGAATACGCCTCTAACTGGGGATAGATCTTCAACATGGGATTATCCTTCTCACTGGGGATTCCTCTTCAACTGGGAATGCGCCTCTAACTGGGGATAAATCCTCTAAACTGGGATGATCCTCTCACTGGGATATCCTTACTGATTCTCTCTTGGGATACACACTGATCCTCTCTTGGAATACATACTGATTCTCTCTTGGGATACACACTGATCCTCTCTTGGAATTCATATTAATCCTCTCTTGGGATTCATATCCTCTTACCAGGGATATATACACATGATCCTCTCTTGGAATTCATACTGATTCTCTCTTGGGATTCATATGGCCAAGTCTCTGCTGCCACTAATTCTGAGAAGCTTTCGTGTCAACTATGTTGCACCTGTCTGTACATATCTTCATGTGAGTCTTGTACAATGTGCCACAAATATGTCCTTGGGCGACTACCATAGCGTCTCTTTTCAACTTCCATGTGCCCTTACTAAACTGATTACCATAGCCCTGTTTGTCAAGAGCTACTCCAGAAAGTAGATTCAACCGAAGATCTGGCACATATCTGACATCCTTCAAGGTGATTGTACTCCCGTTGCTCGTTCGAATCTGAACGTCACCAATTCCTACAATCTCAGAGGAACTGGAATTTCCCATCTTCACTGCTCCAAAATCACCTGTTTTGTATGTTGTGAAGAAATCTCTGTGGGGAGTCACGTGGTAAGATGTCGCAGTATCTACCACCCATTCTGTGTCTTCTCTTGAGACGTGAAGGCATGTCTCATCTTGGATTGAACAATAAGCTACCTCTCCATGGATAGTCACTAGTGTTTCTCCATCCTTGTTCTTCAGCTCGGAACTGCCTTGACCCTGCTCTCGTTGCAATTTTCTGCAGTTCTTCTTTAAATGACCCTCTATACCACAATGGTAGCACTTGTACTTTGGCTTTCCTCCATTTGTGGTTTTGCCCCTATTCTTGCTCTTTCCTCTCCACTCGCCTTGACTACTTCCCTCTTGACTCCATCGGTTCTCTGATACAAAGGCATAAGTCTGGTCTGTGCTCATGTCTTTTCTTCTGGCCTCTTCATTGAATAGGGCATCCTTCACCATCGTCATGGTAAGTTTTCCCTCCGGGGCAGAATTGCTAAGAGAGACTACTAGCGTCTCCCAGCTATCAGGAAGAGAACTGAGAAGTAAGAGTGCTTGTGTTTCATCCCCAAGCAGCATCTCTACAGACGACAACTGGTTTACCAGGCTCTGGAACTCACTGGTGTGCTCGGCAACTGAAGTTCCACTTTTCAACTTCAGATTGACTAACCGCCTCATCAACAGGGCTTTATTCCGAGCGGTCTTGGCCTGATACATCTCCTCTAGCTTCGTCCAGAGGGCATATGCGTCTGTCTCTTGTGCTACATGGTGGAAGACACTATCATCAATCCATTGCCGGATCTAACCGATAGTTTTCCTGTTAAATTTCTTCCACTCTGCTTCTTTGGAAGGATTAGGGTTGACACCTAATAACTCCAAGGGATCGTACAAATCTCTACAGCTGAGAAGATCTTCCATCCGAGGTCTCCACAGTGTGTAGTTGGTGGATGTGAGCTTTATCATGGCTCCTGATGATGTTCTCTCCTCCATTTTCACTAACTTGATCAAAATTGAAGTTGAATCTTCCAAAACAGACTGCACCGTTGGGTCCGGAAGGGTCGAAAATGGTAGATTTGACTCTTACGGGGTCAAATTCTGACTTGTGGAAACAATCAGGGCTCAAATGTAATTTTCTAAAATTTTAGGGGTAATGTGCAATTTTCAGAAAGTTCAGGGGCTAAATTGCAATTTTTAGAAAGTTCAGGGGCTAAATTGTAATTAGAGAAAAGTTCAGGGGCCAAATTGCAATTTCAAAAAAATTCAGGGGTCAAACTGTAATTTCAGAAAACTTCAGGGACCAACCTGCAATTTTTCAAAGGTTCAACAGCGTGCTGACTTGGCAGACACGTGGCAGGTGACGTGGCGGATGACGTGGCGTTGACCAGATGACGTGGTCGTTGACCTGTGATGTGGCCGTTGACTGGCTGAGGTGGCGTTAACCTGTTGAGGTGGCGTTGACTGGCTGAGGTGGCAGTTGACTGGGTGACGTGGCTGGGTGATGTGGCGCCACGTGGGTCGTCTTCAACCTCCAGACGGCGCGTGTGGCGCGTGTCGAGAGTGGGCTTCACTCTCCTATCTTCAGGCGGCGCGTGTGGGCGCGTGCGGTGTCCTTTCGGCCTCCGGAAAATTGATCCGTGCTCACCTTGGCACGAGGAGTCTTCTGGTATGATCAAAATACCAATTTGACAACTTCGGAAAAACTGGTTTGAAGAACAGAGAGCTGTTGTTCAAAATTCCTCAAATTTTCTCTCACTAGCACACAACCTGGTGCTCTGATACCACTTGTTGGGAAACCAGAGATTCAAAACGCAATGAAAGAAGAGATATATGAGAGAAAAACAATCTATTTCACTGAATAAATCACAAAGAATTACAACCAGAATTCTTTCTAAACAAAAAACTCTCAAACGGATCTCTCACTCTCTCTGGATCCTCACTGATCCTCTATCTTGGGATACAATACAAGAGGGGAATGGCTAGCTATTTATAGGAGATTAGGAGGCTACAAAGTCAACAAGAGTGTGCGGATTCGCCTACCGCGCCTGATGCAACCAGCGCATGCCGCCTGATGCAGCCAACGCATGCCAAAGATCACTGCTACCTGATACAACCAAGCTTGGTGGTGGCTTGATGCCTGATACAGCCAAGAACGGTGGTGGCTTGACTCCAACAGAAATCTCTCGGCCTCTATGCTTCTCACTCACTCTCTCGCGAGCTCTCTCCTCTCTCGGCTCTCCTCCATTCGGCCATCTCTCACATTACAATGGCAGAGACCCCACCTTGGAAGCTTCCTCATCACGCACACACGTGCATACATAAATATATAATTTACACTTTTAATCCCCTAATTACTCAATTATTTCACTTCCCAATATCCCTAATCCCACTTAAGGAATTTATTAATGCACTTGGCCTTCCAAGCCTTAATTAATTATCACAAAATCACACAAAATTTTGAATTTTCAAGAATTAATATTCGACCTTTATTCGATAAGGCCAACTTCATCCCTGCGCCTGCACGGGACTTTTCTTCCACCTGAAAATGCTTCAGGGTTGTCTCACTTGCAAATCCAGACCACCCCTAGGGTCCCCTCAGCTTCCCAGAGGTCTTTAATGACCATTCGAGACTAACACCCACTCGGGTTTATATAGAATTTATTCTGAAAATTATTCCCAATTGGACTGCTTCCAACGTCATTATCCTCATCTCGAGATGCACACCAATCTCTTGCCCTCTTCGCTGAATATCCAAGTCCCGAGACACTCCCTGCCGCCAACTCGACAAATTTCATTAATTAATTTCTCAAAACCGACTCTTGGGCTTCCCGGACCGCCCGAGATCCTTTCAAAATAATCAAAAATTATTTATTTCCAACACCATGTAATACCGGGTATTACACCACCCCTGTTCATAACCTCCAGATTTTGTACTATATCATGTTAGATTTGAGTGGAAACATTCTGTGTTGGGAAGAGCCGAAGCTTAACCTTAACTCAACCCTTATAAACTCAAACAAAAACGACCAAGTCCTTACACAAAAGAATGTACAGAAAACATACACAATCATAAAAAAAAATAAACAATATCAACACAAAGAGGTTTACCGTGGTTCACCCGTTAAAGAGGGTGATTAGTGGTTAATTTTGTAAAATTTTTGTTATAATTATAACCCTCATTTTGATTTTAAATTGGTTTAATTGAATAATTATGTGTAATATATATCTATATATAATATATAATATATTATAATAAACATGTAAATATAATACATATATATACTCAATGAAATGCATGCATGGATTATCTATATAATATATAAGCATATAATATCCCATATAATATATCATATCAATATATATATAATATAATAGATGATTTATTAATAAATTGCTTATTTATAGGTATGAAGAAGGTGGACTTGGAAGCCCAAAAAGAATTCAAGCCCATGAAGAAAAAAGAATTCAAGTCCATAAAGAATGAAGAATTCAAGCCCAAAAAAAATTCAAGCCTATGAAGAAAAAAAGAATTCAAGTCCATAAAAAATGAAGACTCAACTTGAGCATCCCATGAAAGATATCATTTGAAGAAGGCCCAAGGATTATTTTTAATCCTAATGAAGATTAAAAATCAATTTATAGAAATCTATTTTTATTTTTTATGTGAGTGCTTTATTAAGTGTGTCTTTTAGCTAAAATCCATTTAACTATTAGTTGTGTATTATAGCTAAAATTCATTTAACTTTATGAGTGCTTTATTAGGTATGTATTTTAGCTAAAATCCATTTAACTTTAAGTGTGTGAGTGCTCATTAGATATAATTATGTCTAGTTGAATAATTGAAAATTGTGTGATTTGTATTGCATCTTGTGGCCTATAAATAGGTCACTTGATTGCATTTGTAAGAGTGATTATTATTCTTGAATAAAAAGTTTAGTTATTTCCTTATAATTCTCTCTTTGAGAATTGTTCTTGTTCTTTCTCATTTTCTTTATTATTTTCTCTTGTGATCTTGCTTCATTTCTTTCTTCTTTTAAATTCTTATGTCATTTATTGTTACTTTATTAATCACCGCCTAAATGGCCGGTTAGTTTATGCCTTTAAATTTCTGCAATTTTAATTCCTGTCATTTAAATATTCACCGCCTAAATGGCCGGTTAGTTTATGCCTTTAAATTTCTGCAATTTTAATTATTGTCTTTTTATTATTCACCGCCTAAATGGCCGGTTAGTTTATGCTATTTTAATTCCTGTTATTTAAATTCTGTCATTTAAATTACGCCATTTAAATTCTTGTTAATTAATTTACAAATAAAGATGAGTAGCTAAACCCAATCTTGGGTTAAGGCAAGGACAGTGTCCAACGCCAATGATTCTCAAAGAAAGCTACGTTTTAAATGAGTGATATTAATTTAAATTTCAATATGAGTGTGTATTTTTAAATTAAGAAATCACTAGGTTTGGATTGGAGCGTAAGCCTAACTTAGAGCTTTCATGCCACGTATGAGAGTTACTAGAACTAGAAACGCTATCATACCCAAACCCGGATGATTAATTTAGTTGTTTTGTATATTAATTGTAATTGGATTTATGGTAATTGCTTAAACTAGAATCTCACATATCATGTATGGGGATTGCTTAAACTAGAACTATTATCATCTCTAATTGTATTTAATAACAAACCCTCATATTTGAAATTAAATTAATATTGCTAAACTCTTCTGCTAAAAATTGGGAATCAACGGGTTGGTGCTGAAATTGTCTTAACTCAAGTGTCATCCAATTTCATATTCTCATATTCAGTGTTTATTTAATTTTTGTCTTACTTTATTTCCTAGCACCTGTTATTTGAAAATCCATAAAAAAAATTTCTGTTTCCAATTCATCCAAATGTGTGTGTGTGTTTGTGACATTCTTTTTCTTTTGCCATAAATAAATCTCTCAGTGGACGACTTAGACTCATCCAGAAAATATAAATTTAAATTTGGACTACAACTGCACTCGTACACTGACGAGTATAAACCTCTCACCAAAATAAAGAAAAAAATATAAAAGTTTTAATGTGTTTTTATTGTGTTTTAATTGCAGGGTGAGAGTGGAGCCAGAGGGCTGCGTCCACGTTAAGCTCCGGCGAAGGGAGATCACTGCACTATAGGGATGAAAAACTTACAGCCATCGATTACAAACCAAAAACAACTCTCTTTCTAACTCAGAGCTAGATCTCTGAGTTAGATCCCTCAGAGATCTAACTCTGCCCCATAACCACAATTTAAGGTTAGAGGCTTACAACAAAAAATGAAACAAAAACAGAACATCGAAGTAGAGAGAATGAGAACAGAAGAGTGATCAGAACAAACCCTAACTACATCAAATAATCGGAGGCCGTCTACCTTGCTCATCCCGAGGTGACTGTAGTTGATATAAAGGAGACTCAAGCAATGAAGATCGAGTCGTATAAAGGAGAGTGCAGAGCATCGACGATCGGGAGAGAGAGAGGCAGGCTAAAGGACAGAGATCAGTACGCCACACAAAACGGCAAGAGGGGTTTCCGTTTTGGCCCTCCACATTGGGCCCAAAACGCTGCCGTTTTGGGCAGCCATAGGGGTTGCCAAAAAGACCCTCCTACCCCTGCCAAAAACGGTGCCGTTTTTGAAGCTTCACTTACAACAATCTCCACCTTGAAGTTTCAATCATTAAAAGGACAATCCACTAGCAGTGCAGCAAGCTACAACCTATGCCATCATCACTCAGGATGTTTGGTCTTTCAACCAACTGTGACATGCAGCAAGTCCAAACAGTGTTTGAACTTGGCTGCAGTCACAATTTTTGTCCCCATATCAGCTGGGTTGTCTTTTGTTGGGACCTTTTGGATAAGTACATTTTCTTTGGCTACTTGGTCCCTTACAAAATGAAACTTTACATCTACATGTTTGGTTCTCCATGATATACAGGGTTCTTACATAGATGTATGGCACTCTGACTATCAGAAAATACTACAACCTTACCTTGCAACATATGAATATCTTTTAACAAACCTTGGAGCCAGATGGCTTCTTTGAAGGCATCAGTAACTACCACATATTCTGTCTTAGTGGAAGATAGTGCAACCAAAGGCTGCAACTGAGACTTCCAACTGATGCAGTTCCCTCATAGGGTAAAGAAGAAAGAAGTAGATTTTCGAGAGTCCTTGTCACTAGCAAAATCAGAGTCCACATATCCAACAAGATTAAAAACATCACAATTCATTTTATAAATTAACCCAATATCAACAGAGCCATTAATGTACCATAACACATACTTTAATGCTTCCCAATGAATTTTACCAGGGTTAGACATGAATCTACTAAGTAGAGAAATTGAAAATGCTAAATCAAGCCTAGTATTAATCATTGAGTACATTATGGTTCCAATGACATTGGCATATGGGATTTTTTCCATTTTAAGCATTTCAGAATCAGATATTGGACACTGTTTTTTAGACAAAATGAAGTGACCAGCCAAGGGAACATTTACTGATTTACAACTAGTCATGCCAAACTTTTGAACAGATTTCAACAAATAATCATGTTGGTGAATTTTCAGACAAGAATTGTTCTTATCCCTTTCAATAATCATTCCTAAAATTCTTCTAGCAAGTCCTAAGTCTTTCACATCGAAGTTGGTATTTAACAGAGATTTTAACTCACAAATTTTAGACTTAGACTTGCTAATTAATAAAATGTCATCAACATACAACAACAAGTAAACAGGAGTATCAAATAACATAAAATAGAAGCAATTGTCATATTCACTTCTGTTAAAACCAATCCCAGTTGCAAAATTGTCAAATTTTTTATACCATTGACGTGGGGATTGTTTTAACCCATACAAGAATTTCTTTAACAAACAAACATGATTAGGGTGTTTTTTTATTAACATAGCCTACTAGCTGATCCATATAGATTGATTATTCTAAATCCCCATGTAAGAAAGCAGTTTTAACATCCAACTTTTCTAATTCTAAATTATATTGAACAACTATTGCAAGCATCATTTAAATAGTTTTAAATTTAACAACAAGAGAAAATATTTCAGTATAATCAATACCTTCCCTCTGGGTAAAACTTTTAGCTACTAGTCTAGCTTTAAACCTTAAGGGATCAGAGGGTAACATACCTTCTTTAACTTTGAACAGCCACTTACATTTTACCAGCTTCTGCTTCTGAGGTCTTGGGACCAGTTCCCAAGTGTTGTTTGTCATCAAAGAGTTCATCTCTTCGTCCATAGCTTGCTGTCATTTTAAACAGTCATGGGAGCTAACAGCCTCCTCATAGGAAGTAGGCTCACTACTCCTTATCTCCAAACCTGCCACTAAGGCACAGTAAACCAGATCTAAGTAAGAATATTTTGCAGGAGGCCTTATAGTCCTCCTGCTTCTGTCCCTTGCCAGCTGGTAGTCCCTTAGGTTCTGGTATGGAGAGTCATATTGCTCTTTCTCACCTTCAGGGGCTACAGATGGCTCCTCATGATCACTCTCATGATCAAAGGGTAGGTCAATTTCAGGGTTTGACACACCTGAGGAGGAAGTAGCCAGAAGATCAGGAACATCTGCTGGTTGCTCCACCTCATTTTGGGTATTACTAATTATAGGGAACTCATTTGGGGTGTTAGGTGTGGGATATGTTTCTAAATTTTCTGATTTACAGGGAAAGATAGATTCATTGAATATAACATCTCTGCTAGTTATTATCTTAACTCCACCTGAACTCCTATCCCACAATCTATATCTTTTAGTTCTATCTTGGTACCCCACAAAAACACACTTGATGGATCTAGGATCCAATTTTCCCACTGATTGGTGGGCATATGCCTCATAGCTAAAAACCTTAAGGTAATTAAAGTTTAATTTCCTACCTGTCCATATTTCTTCAGGACACTTTAGGTTTAACACAGTGGAAGGGTTACGATTTATTAGGTGAGCAGCAGTAGAGAGAGCCTCTCCCCAAAAGGTTTTAGGCAGGCCAACTGTAAACAAAAGGCATCTAACCTTTTCTAGCAAGGTCCTGTTCATTCTCTCAGTCACCCCATTTTGTTGGGGTGTGTTTCTCATAGTTTTATGCCTAACAATGCCATGAGAGTTACAAAACTCATCAAAATCTCTATTACAGAATTCTAAACCATTATCAGTTCTTAGAGTTTTAACTCTCTTGTCAGATTGGTTTTCTACTAAGGCTTTCCATACTTTAGATTTATCTAAAGTCTGATCCTTAGTTCTAAGAGGAAAGACCCAAACCTTCCTTGTAAACTCATCCACAATGGATAGAAAATACATGTTCCCACCAAGAGTAGGCTTTTGAGAGGGACCCCACAAATCAGCATGCACATACTCTAAGCATACCTTCGCCAGGTGAGTCCCTTTGTAGAAATTCATCCTGTGTTGCTTGCTTAGGATGCATGATTCACAGAAGTTTAAAGGATCTGTAGGCACTAAGCCAAGGTAACCTTGGTTTGATAGAGCCTTCAGACCTTTCTGGCTCATGTGACCAAGTCTCAAGTGCCAGATATCTGTCTTATCAGCTTTTGCCATGCATGTAGTTGAAACATTAATAGAGAATAATGAATAACCATTTAAAACATATAGACCATGTTTTTTAGTACTAGTGAGAATTAGGTGTTTATTCTTAAAGACATACATAATTCATTTCTCTGCTTTATAAGAATAACCTAATTTATCTAAGGTTCCAAGAGATATGAGGTTTCTTTTTAATTCAGGCACATATCTAACATTTGTAAGAATCTTGGTCTGGTTATCATGCACTTTCAACGATATATCACCCATGCCTTGAACACAACAAGTTTGATTGTTGCCCATATAAACAGTTCTTGTTTCTTTGTTACTAAAATTTTGAAACCACTCAATGTTTGGACACATGTGGAATGAACAACCAGAGTCCATTATCCATTCATTAGCAACAGTTGAACTAGAAACAATAAGAACTTCAGCTAGGTTATTGGAGCTTCTTCCAGCTACCGATACATCTCCCCCTTATTTTTGTTTCTTTAGCAGATCATAACAATATTTCTTTATGTGACCCTCTTTCCCACAATGGTAGCATTTCCATTTGGGTTTTTGCTTACCCTTTTTACCCTTACCCTTAAGACTTGAATCTATAGTTTGATTACTATTTCCTATGATATTTCTTTTATCAGGTTTGCCTTTAACAAACAAATTGTTAGCTGGTTTCTTAGATGAATTTAATTCTAATTCTCTTGCCTTAATCCCTGAAACAATAAAGTCTAAACTAGGTACAATACTAGTGTATTGTAAGGCATGTTTAACCACATTATATTCATCTGGCAGAGAATTTAAAAGGATTATAGCCTCACTGGTATCACCAAGGGCTTGATCAGTCCCCCTTAACAGTAAACTAAGTTTGGTAAACTCATCTATGTTTTCATCCATAGATTTAGAAACATTTATCTTAAAGTTAAATAACATACCCTTTAAATAAACTAAATTCGGAGCAGATAAAATAGAGTATAATGAATCAAGTTTATTCCATAGTTCAAGAGGGGTATTCATGCCATGTACTTTATGTATTACACTATCACCAAGATGCAGAAAAATAAGATTGAATGCTTCTTCCCTTACCTCAACAGCTCTTATGAGCTGTTCTGTTGTCCATTTCTCTTCGTTGGATTCAAGTGCAATAAACACTTTATGATGAGAGAGCAGAACTCTCATTTTTTTCTTCCAACTACCGAAATCACTTTTACCATCGAATGTTCCGATTTCAAATCGGGTTGATGTCATCTTCGCTTTGCACAAAGGTATCCTAGAGACCCTAGACACTGACCAGACTCACTCAGCAAAAAATAATAGGTCGACGAGAGACTTACAATAAACCCTAGGAATCAAAGGCAAAACGACACCACAACAGTAAACCCTAACTGAGACAAGTCTCAGTTGAAGGTACTGCGAGTTTAAAAAGGTTCTGATACCACTGTTGGGAAGAGTCGAAGCTTAACCTTAACTCAACCCTTATAAACTCAAACAAAAATGACCAAGTCCTTACACAAAAGAATGGACAAAAAACATACACAATCATAAAACAAAATAAACAATATCAACACAAAGAGATTTACCGTGGTTCACCCGTTAAAGAGGGCTACGTTCACGTTGAGCTTCGACAAAGGGAGATCTCTGCACTATAGGGATGAAAAACTTACAGCCATCGATTACAAACCAAAAACAACTCTCTGTTATCACTGTACATAAAATAATCCCTCAGAGATCTAACTCCGCCCCATAACCACAATTTAAGGTTAGAGGCTTACAACAAAAAATGAAACAAAAACAGAACATCGAAGTAGAGAGAATAAGAACAGAAGAGTGATCAGAACAAACCCTAACTGCAGCGGATAATCAGAGGCCGTCTACCTTGCTCATCCCGAGGTGACTGTAGCTGATATAAAGGAGACTCAAGCGGTGGAGATCGAGTCGTATAAAGAAGAGTGCAGAGCATCGACAATTGGGAGAGAGAGAGGCAGGCTAAAGGACAGAGATCAACATGCCACACAAAACGGCAAGAGGGGTTGTCGTTTTGGCCCTCCATCAAAGGGCCAAAACGCTACTGTTTTGGGCAGCCATAAGGGTTGCCAAAAAGTCCCTCCTACCCCTGCCAAAAATGGTGTCGTTTTTGAAACTTCACTTACAACACTCTCACATTTACAAAACTCAAATAAAGAACAAACTCTAAATTTGTGTTTGTTAGAATTTAAATGAAATCCAACAATCACGATTCACAAACTCATCAGGAAAGGAGAACGAAAGTTTGAGGGTAATATGACCATTTTATGTAGAAGAAATATATACATTTTATATAAAGACAAAAGCTCATCGAGACCCAGCCAAAAACAAAAATCTCCAATGAGACATAATTGGACAAAAAATTATTAAAATCAATCTCACAGCCACAAGTTTATTTATTCACACAGCCACAAGTTTGGACGAGGCATTGCACTGGAGAATATTCCTGCGATAATGAAGCTTTCGGCGTTATTATAAGGAATTAGCTGATCCAAATTGAAATTTCTGCACCCACATCTCACACCATGATGTGCCAAAGCATCCCAACATTATCAAACCATAAGAAATGTTTCTTCTGCAGTTCTGCTTGCATCACCAGTCTTGTGTTTATATATATATATATATATATTAACGTCATTGAAGATATGGTTGAGTCCGCCGTCTGCTGTGTCTACGGCCTACTGTCTACAGAGGATTGGATACTTACTTTTTATAGTCATAACTTTGTTCGAATCTAAATTCAAATCGAATATGGTTGGTCAAATGGATCAACATTATATAACTTATTTTATTTATTAAAATTAACGCATTAACGCATTTTCAAACCATATCGTTTGCCAAAAGTATTCCGCCTCAATCCCCCAACAAATGAGGGCATACCAAGAAATTTCCTTTGTGGACCCATAGGTCCTTGACCTTGAGCAAGATTTAATGTGTACACAAACACTTTCGAGATTAAATTTTTTAAAAATTAATTTAAAATTTTCAAACTTTTATAATAATCTAGGGTATTATATTGCATCTCTGAACGATCAAGGAGATGCAAAAGAAAGGCAAATGAGGATAGATTGATGGTTGCATTTTCTTCTTCTTCTTCTTGCTTGGTAGAATAAAACTTAGTGACTTTATTTATTATTTAGAAAGATATGTTATTTAACTGTATATGTTCTAACATAATGCCTTGAGAAGATTTTGGAAATGAGTGATGGTTTTGAAACTTTAGTTTTGAGCTCAAGATACATTTGAGTTTACATCGACATAATTAAGATACCATTCAACATGTTTGTCCATTGATATTAGTGAATTATAAATTGTTTCAATATCAATAAAAAATTTTAATTGTACCCTTGCGGGTAACATGAGGCACACACAAAGTAGTAGTATTTTTCAAACGATCCCCTAATTTTATTGTGGTTACAGCCATATATAGAGAAGAAAAGCAAGCAACAACAACATTAGAAAAGCTTTATTCCCACTGTGATAAATATATATATATATATATATGTATATATAAATTCTAGACGTTGTAACGTTTCTATATATGACCAAATCAAATCATCTAAATCAATGATGGCCGAGCATAAAAGAAGCCACTACATATAAAGTGAAAGACAAACATATGGAAATGATGGTGGTTTTGGTAGGCATCCTCCCTTTATCAGTCCTCAACACCATGGCATCATACACTGGCCAACAGTTAACAACCACCAAGCCAGTAATGAACATTTGAATAAACAATTGGTCTGCACTACCAGTACCTGTGAGAACTATTTTAACCAACCCTCCAAAGAAAGCGGCAAAGTTGATGATTGCAACCACTGCGAGCGATACAAACATAGGCGAATGGACTCCGAACTCAAAGGTTCCTTGATCATACCTCTTGCTTTGTTCATTATCTACCACTTTGCTAGTTAGGGTAAACCCATGTGTAGCTATGCCGAGGTGCTTGGAGGCAAACTCAATTGACCCGAAAAGATGGGCTGTGACCCCCCTCAACATCCACATCCGTTGGTCACTCCACCACTTCTGAAAGGTCTCTTCAGCTAACATGAAGTCCAAACAATCTTGTCCATAAGCCCCCATAAAGAGAAAAACATACACGATGAACCATTTATCTGAAACCTGAAATGTAATACAATGCAATGTAGTGTGATTTTGCAACAATTGCATCAAAAGGCATATGGAACATGCATATATACCTCTGGAAAGATGGAGATTCCGTTGAGAAGAGTGAATTGAGGCAAAAATGCATATATGGTGATTGGAATTGACAAAATTGGCCAAAAAGCATAGTTGGCATAGCAAAGGCCCATTAGTAGCCCTATACTCTTGACCCTGAAAGTTATTGGGCTGTATTTGGAGATTGCAACCTCGAGGAGGCCTACATCGCATCGCTTGGTTTGGTTTAATGCATCGACCAGTGTGATAGGAGCGTCCCCAAGAAATGCAGGCCTCTTGGGACTGCAAAATGCAGACTTCCATCCCTCACAATGTAAGCGAAAACCCGTATAATAGTCCTCAACCAATGACCCATATCTGAAGCCCAACTGCAAAATTTTGGGCCCAATTAATGCCATTATTTTCTCTTCCATACAGCTTGTTATATATTAAGCAAATAGAGTTTGCCTTACCTTAGCCCCCCAGTTGTAGTTGGTTTGCTCTTCATACTTGCAGCTTGCTACATGGTGCGCCAATGCCATTATTGGTTGGGCCTTGATGGGCCTGTCCACCACATGGTCAGGCCTAAGCTCGGGGATATCAGGGCCCACAAAAGACAATGGCCCCCAAAGAAAACTTGGCACCAGAAAAAACACCCAGACCCGACATAATCTGGGCCTACTAGCCCATCGAGTCCGGCTGCATTAATTTCGAACATGCGTTTAAATTCATTGGCGTAGATATCATACTTGTTAATCCCATGAAAATGTTGAGGGAACTGAACATACCCTAAATTGGACTTGATTTTGGGGTCAGAAAAGAAGCATAGCATGATATGAGGTGTTTTAGGGTCATTGGAGTACATGTCACAATCCAGAGTCAATATTATGGGTGCATTTGTCATAATAGCTGATAATCGAATTTGTGCATTTAACAAGTATTAGAAGCAAACTATAACATTACAAGCCCCTAAGTTTTAGTTTTTTTTTTATATGAGAAATGAGTTTTTTTATCATGAAAAAAGAATTCTTTTACATATATATAATCATCTGATGAAAACAAAATATTTTTTGTTAAACACTATTTTCAGTTTTATTTTTTAAATTTGAAAAACAACCACACTATCAAGCACATATTTAACAAAAAATGAAAACAAACTACATAAGACATTTTGCTCTTAGCTCCTAGCAAAAAAAGAAAAAATATTTGTGCACCCTTTATGTTTGATATTACTAAATTTTTAATTTCTTTATTAGATGTTTGACATTATCCTCTCTGCAAAGAATATTGATATTTTATCCTTTTTAATAGTTTGAAATGGTTGTCTTATATGATGGTAGAAATCGAGAGGGCGTGAAAGACATTTTATTTGGTGGGACAATCATTTCAGATTATCAAATAGAACAAAATATTAATATTCCTCTACAAAATCTATCATTTTATTAAAGTAATAATAGTAATAAGAGGAGGAAGAAGAAGAAGAAGAAGAAGAAGAAGAAGAGAGGTGGTATGCATACCAGGGCATTAAGGGCACCAGCCTTAAAGTGATGGGAAGAAATTTTGCTCTTCTCTCTGGACACATACACCAAATTTGGCATGGATCGCCCTGTTATGTCCTTGTCTTCCTTGGCCTCTAACAACACCTACATTGTGAAATACAATATGAGCCGAATCTAATTCACTATGCCAATTCTAATTCAATGATACAATTAGTTATTTTGGTCATGGGAGAGGGATTTGAAGATTGAATCCAATTCATTTATGATAAATTAATTTGAACTAAATTGAATTTTTCTAAAAAAATCTATCTTAATTCAATGATCCTAATTAGTGTCATTTTTGTAAAAATAAGCTAAAATTTAGAGGTATTTTTATCAAACAACATATTACGGTTTATCCAATTAGAAATCAAAAGACTAGTGTTTGAAATTGAATTGAAAACCTTTTTATTTTGTATAAAAAATAAAACCAAATCAATGAAATTTATTTTAGTCATTGGATTTGAGTTCATTAAAAAAGAAAAAGAATGAACTTAGAGTAAGCCTGAACTATAGTAGGATGATCTTGGCGAGTAAATTCTTCGGTCCATTTGCTAAACACTTGATGTTTTTGTTCACAAGTGATAAACTCATCTGGAACTTTTCCTCTCTCAACTATATTCTCTACCCTTGCCTTCATGCTTTCATACAATGTCTGTAATATAAACATATAATGTTCAAGTTTAAAAGATATCAACATAATTAATATGAAAAAATGATTAATTAAGGGTCACTAAATCAAGCACAAATGACATAATCCTCTAATCAAGCTTACCAATAATAGAAGTATGCTTTAGCATAAGAAACAATTCAAGTGATATATGCTCACAATTCAAATGACATAATTCTCTTCCATATCTTATTTGTTTAGAAATGTACGACTTATATTTATAGGTATATCTTATGTGACGCTTTCAACGGTGTATCCATCTAAAGTATAGCTCAAAATAGCATAAAGAAATGGACAAAGAAAGTCTAATATAAAATATAGACATTACTGTAAATATAAGTCTAATATAGACTTATATTTACTGTAATTGATTGTTAGACATCGCTAACAATTGAAGGGAGAGACTGGCAGATAATCATGGTGTCATCAATTTACTGTACGATAAGGAGAAAATGTAAAGTAACGATTGAAAAAAAAAAAACTTAAAGGAGTTATAAGATTAGGAGAATTATCTTTCATTTTTAAAATCTTAAAGATAAGTTTATCTTTTTGTTAAACCATGCGTCATCACCTTAATTTGTTCAGTCTCCGAGGATTGACTGTAATTTGATCCGAAAAAAGCTTCTGGGCATCTCTCCGTAATCTCCTCCTTCCTGCAAAAGGGTATCCAATGGCTTGCAAACCTGGCGGCCTCCATGAACGCAAACAGAGTCAGCTGGGAGCCGCCGTCGTCCGAAACATACACTGAAATCTTCTCCGGCGGATAATCGTAAGCCATCACCGACAGGGCGGTGTTCACCACGGTCATCGGCGGCTCCTTGTAGGGGTCCGCCGTGCATATGAAGATGTCCAGCCCCGGAAAATCCCTTCTTTTCACCACTTTCTCCAGGTTTTCCGGGAAGACGCGGCTGTGGACAGGGCGGAAGCGGAAGGACTGCGCGGAGAACCACCCGAACCCTAGAACCAAGTCGGCGATGAAGAGGGTAGCGGAGATGAAGAAGGAGAGACAGGTGGCAGAGCCCAGAGCGGCCGCTGCATGGCGGCAGAGCACGGCGAGGATGGCGCACGTGTAAACCAGTGCGAACGCATGGTTGACAAGCGTGAGGCGGGAGGGCATGAGCGTGTGAAGAAGAAGGGGCTGTTTGGCTGTGGCATATTCCTCCATATCTCTTTACCGCTGGACGATGATCTGATCTCTCCCCAAGGTTTTGTATGACTGATATTTATAGGTCTTCTCTGAATTATTGTAATATTATTCTAGTGGTATTTTTATTATAAAAATTATATATATAAATACAACCCTTCACAAAATTAAATAAATATTAGAAAAACTAAATAAGAATAATATACTTTGGATAAAATTTATATATAAAAAATAGAAATAGAATCATGCTATCTTTTCATTCACTTGTTAATAAAAAACCTCATAACAGCAACTTATAACTATAAAAAGGACATATAATTAGGCACATGCCAAACAATTCGTTTACAAGTTTGAGATTGTGAATCAAAGTAATGTTCAGTCATATATAGATCCTAAATGGTATCATTCTTCACCTTTAGACTTGTAATCTTGTAATAAAATTATCCAAACAATAATAAAACTTAATGCGATTTGAACCTATAGTGTCAAATTTACAAATATGATTAGATCGATCCTATACCAATCATGAAGCTGTCATCATATCTATCAAAGTAAATTACACTCGACATCTTTAAAGTTTAGCTAATTAAATCACAAGATGTATTCTTTCGTTATATCTTACTATTAAAAATAGGTTATCATTTACTCCTATTATTTCAAACTCTTTCTTTCCCTCCCTCTAACCATGAAAAAGAAGGACATTGTTGGTGGTCAATTGCCACTTTCTGGAGAGAAAGAGAGACCTAGTGAAGGTTAGGTTAGAGGGTGAATGGAAAAGAGAAAGAAAGGTACGAAGAAAGAGGCAAATGGAGGAATTTACTTGTAGTTAGTAGAAATTATTTTGGAATTTTGATCAAAGGAAAGAGTGGGGCTGTTTCAATAGTTGTTTTTTTAATATTTTTTGATAGATTAAATTGTCCATTTTTAAAGAAAAAGATATTAAAAAATTACAGGTTATTACCACATCCGACCATTTACTTGGCTTTGTCACTTTTTACAGGTTCACAAAAATCTAAGTTAATTTTGACGAATTTTAATTGATTTACACACATCTTAGGACTGTTTCTCAAATCAAATTTGCACGTAATAACCGATTTGTTTGGATGATCTGATTGATTTTAATTAACAATAATAATTATGGGTACCACTTAAGTCAATTGCATGCGTGGACTAGTGAATTGCTCTTACTTGGAGGGAATGGTGAGCTATAATATATATGAGCATTAACATAATATATATATATATATATATAGAGAGAGAGAGAGAGAGAGAGAGAGAGAGAGAGAGAGAGATTAAATGGCAAAGTCAATTGCATGCGTGGACTTGTCCTCGTCTCTCGTGGACTTTTCCATCCATTTGATCCCCTGATTTTTCCTCCTCTCTTAAATGTAAATGATGATGTGAGGATATGCATTATTGTTGTCTAGATTGATATAGAATGTGTCCGCAGATAGATTGATTGTATTTTCTTGTCGAATTTATAAATGAAAGAGTTAGAATTATCCAAAATTGCCCTATAAAATTGTTTTTCAATGCTCAAGTCAATGTGAATTAGGGCAAAACATGGGACAGCCATGGAAAAGAATGTAAAAATGGTGTAAAAGAAAGAATGAGAATAGAGAGTGTAGAAATTAGAATCTAGGGTAAAAAATATGAATATAAGGTATTTATAAGTGCAAACCTATGTAATTTGGGTTTTCTACTTGGATTATCTTTTAATGGGTAATCTTAGCTCAACATAGGCTTTGCTGGGCTTGACTCGGGTTTTGTACTGGACCTGACTTGGGCTCTCTTCTAAATAAAATTACCATCAATTAATAGAATATAATTTTGTTATTTTAAAATTAAGTCAACAAGGTTGAAACCCTAGATAAGAAGAAGATAAAAATATAAACTAGATTTGTGTTGAAACACTTGAACATTCATCAAACTTGAATAAAGAAGAAATTCTAAACTTGCGTTTGTTAGAATCTAAATGAAACCCAGCAATCAGAGTGAAATTTAAGAAGGAAACCAAGAAATATGAAATTTAGATTTGGTTGAATTGAGATCTAAGTTTAGGGCTCGGGTGTGTGGGGCGCCCGTAAAAGGGCATAATCCCAAGAGACTAGGATTGGAAACAAAGAGTTAACTTGCAGTTAGTCGAAATTAATTTGGAATTTTGATCAAAGGAAAGAATGGGGCTTTGAGAGAGATTAATTAAATTGACCATTTTTAGAGAAAAAGATATTAAAAATTTGTAGGTTATTACCACATCCGACCATTTAATTACTTGGTTTTATCACTTTTAAAATTCTGGCAAATTTTAATTGATTTATGCACGTTTTAGGTCTTCTTAATTTCTCAAGTCAAACCTACACTTTATGGCCGATTTATTTGGATGATCTGATTAATTTTAATTAACAATTTAATCATGGGTACCACCTAAATCAATTAATTTCTCAAGGAATGATACGCCATAATAAAAAAAGCTCACTAAGGACAAGTTCAAATCATTTTATGAGGATTAACATATGATAAAAAGAGAGAGAGAGAGAGAGAGTAAATGGCAAAGTATGTTTTAGTTGTCTTTTTCTCTCGTGGACTTTTCCATCTCCACAAATACTTCAACTTTAAAAGTATGAATCTATGTTATGATTTACATTAAGGTATCAGATTTATCTCACATAAGAAGTTTAATATCTTGGAGTGGGGTTTATAATCTTTTAAATACTTTTCTCTTGACAATTAACTTTTGAGGGTGAGTTTTACTGAATGGGTGTAACAGTGGTATCAGATCCAGTCATATGTCTTCCAATTGCAATTGCGCGACAACTAAGATGACACCGGTATTGCAGTGTTCGTCCAGAACTAGTTGTAATGTCCCGTTTTTTCGGACGCGTTATAATTTGAGACAATTCTGAAATAATAAATTTTTTTTCTTTTAAACTTAAAGTTAAATCATATTATTTCTTATATTTATCCTAAAATTGTCATACCTTTTCTCAAAAGAGAATCATTATAAATATCGAATTGCGGAAGCTAGAATCGAACCTGATATCTTAACATTGATCATAAATCAATTCTTACATCATCATTCCTCAACATAACTTCATACAAAGCATAAGATCTCAACTAACATTAACCTTAAATAGGATTATACATCATTATTCCTCAAAACGTTCAAAATTCAAAGTAGTAGAACTTAAATACATGGGTTACATAACATATATTTCATTTCATCATTTCATTTATCCTGCACTTTGCTAAGTGTCATTTCATGTCTCATTCATCCTCGTATCTGCTACAATCTCCATTTGAAACGTTTGAATATTCCGGAGACAAAACCCAAGTTAGATGATGAATCATCTAAGTAAGGGTATAAAATCTTTTATTATGCATGTATGCAATGTCTTACTTCATCGTAGGGGTTAACTGCACCTTTCATGCTACTCACCATTTTTACGGCCACCTCTTTCAAAACTAGGGTGTATGGGGGCATCCTTGGTAAAGCAGCGGTGCCAGTTCGTACTCCTAATGGATCTAATACGCGTGATCAATGATATCAAGGTGTACATATTCATTTCATAATCATGTTATGTATGCAGTCTACGTGATGGATACATATCAGGGTATGTCAATATGATGAAAACATTATCGAGGATCAGCGTTTAAAACATAAATCACTTACAAACCAAGCATTTTTCATAAAACTAAATCCAGTTGGGAAGTATCACTTACTTTCTCAAGCTTATTGAGTTACCCCGATATTCGTGCTGTGCATCGCCTCGATTTGCATGCCAACCTCAAAATTCGCACCAGTCACTTCAACTCAATCCTCAAAGTATCTTAATCACAATATTTATTTAAATAAGTATTAAAATCTATTTTTTCATAATTTCTTACATTTTCTTTATTTTTCTCTCTATCTCTTCTTATTTTTTCTCAATAAATCTAAACTAAATATTTCTCAAATATTTTCTTAAATATTTTACTATGAAAATTCATAAAATAATATTTCTAAATTTCTGAAATTTTCTAGGCAATTTTTACTTATCTTACTTAGCCTTTTAGGCTTCCTCGGTATGCGAGTGATATTTTCGAAACACGTACCGAACAATTTTCTCACAAAAACTCTCTAGAATATTAATAAATATCCAAATCCTATTTTTTTGAATTTTTCTGAGATTTTGACATTTGTTTCCCATTTTCTTTTCATTTTTTCTTTTCTTTTTCTTTCTTCTCTTTTTTCCTTTTCTCTTTATTTTTCTCCTCATTTCCTGTTCATCTTCTTCTTCATTTCATCTTCTTTGCGCAGCCCCGGCGTGCACCCAACTCTGCCTCAGCCTGCCCGACTTCCTCTAGCCGCCGCCTCGGCCATTGTCGGCTACCTCCAACGCCATCGGCCGCTTCCCAGCCCACCGTCACCGCCGCACCAGCCTCCTCATCGAGCCCCACTGCTACCCGATTGCTGCGCGTCAACCATGACTGCCTGCAAGTGTAGCAGCTTGCGGCCGCAGCTCGTCTTGGCCTCCAGTCGGCCTCATCGCTTGCAACCAGCCTCTCCGGTCTCCTCTACACTGCCCTTGTTCGCCGCTCCACTTTAGGTTCATGCTGCCATGGCAGCGGCTTGCAGCCATGGTTGTTGTCCACCCATTGCAGCCAGTTTCGGCCGCTTCCAGCGATCGGTCTCACCATTTCTCGAGCTCTCGACCAAGCTCCCACCCCCCTCTCTCTACCGCAAGCTCTCTTTACTTCTTCCCCATTTACTTCCATTCTTCATCTCTATTTATAGGCTCACGCTATAGCCTCACGTCTGCCTCGCCATTCCTCAAACCATCGCTCAATGCGTGCAAACCCTTCCAAAACTTGCAGAGGCGTGGCTGATTTGGAGTTGTAGGGCATGGTGAGTTGTAGGGATGGCTGTCATCCTACGCACACACTTGCATACGCATGACTATATATATAGAAATTTACACAATTAAATTTTAATTTCCATCTTAATATCACTTGGACAATTTCTTTATTGCAACTATGCTCTCAAATCTCAAATTAATTTACATTTTAATATCAAAAACGCAAAATTAATAACTTCAAAATTACTCGATAATGACGATTCTGCCTCAGTGTCCTCACCGGGCTATTGTTTCATCTCAAAACCACTGAAGGGTTGATCCTTACGTAAAAACTGGAGCCCCTCTAGGATTTTGTTGACTTTTCGAGAGCCTCCTACAACGATTCGATTTTGCAGCCTAAATGACAACTGTATTTTAGCTGTACTGAAAACTGTTCTCGATCCGATTTCTTTCGATACCAAAAATCTTATCTCGAAACTCTCATTGAGACCATATTATTTCCTTAGACAATTTCATTCCTAGACAGTCCATGTAGTCGATTTGGTATTGATAACTACTATCAAGCCAATTTTTTGGCATTCTAATCTTACTTAAATTACGTGACAATCTCATACAAACATGGGGTATTACACTAGTCGTGGCTAGTGCACAATTTGTCGTCTTGGACGCCGCATTATGGAGTGTGATGATATGTTATGGTCCACTATAAGGTATGAGATTTCTCCCATATCGAAAGTTTAGACTTTCGATGTGGGATTTATAACCTCATGGGCACAACATATTCTTTTAATGGGTAATCTTAGCTCAATAATCAGAAGTTTTATCCTAGCTCAATAATGTAACACCCTAAACTTGAAAAAAAAAAATAATTAATTAGTGAGTTTATGATGATTTGGGTGGTTATCGGTTAATCGTGGGGTTGAGATGAATTAAGTATGAATTATTAAAGATTTATGGAACTAATGGGGAAAAGGAAATAAATTAAATTAATGAGTTTTTAAAATTTTTTGGGTGTAGGTGAAATAAGGAAAATAATGTGTGGGGGTGTGCATGTGCATTTTGGAAGTTTGGGGAGCTAAGTGCAATTTTTGGAAAAGGCATTGGGTCACTTTAAATTGAATGGGAGAAGTATAATATATGAAGGCAAGTGGCAGCGCAGTGGTCGTGCATGAGGACGCCCGCTGAGCAGGCGCGAGATTGATTCTACGCAGGAGAAGAGGGGTTTTTTTTGGTTGGAATTAATTTTAGCCAATCCCAAGCTCCAAATGACGCTGTTTAGGCCCGCCAGATGGCACCCATGCCGCGTGGGCGCACGCGACAGACCGCGCACACGCCATGTGCGCAGCCATGTGGCCACGCAGCCTTGTCGCGCCACGTGGCACTGTTGGGGCTTTACCCCAGCCACCCAGCCCTCATCTTTTTCTGCAATATGGTAGTATCTGGGGGAATTTTCCAACCCCAAATGCTTCACCCTTTTCTGCCTAAGCTCCTAAATGCCTATAAATAGGGACGTTTTTCACCATAAACGCTGTAATTTTTTTTAGCATGTCGAAACTCTTCCCGTGGATATACGCGAGGTATAAAAATAATTTAAATTTATTTATTTAATAATGCTAATTAAAAATTTATTACATGTTTAGCTATATTATTTAGCAATGTAATGGCGATAATTAAAATTAATTGTGTATTTAATTAAATTATTTTATTTTATAATTATTTAGGAATTGGGATGTGAAACCGACGCGAAGCAAGTGATTAACGCACGGTAAGGTTTAATATGGTTTGAATGTAAGTTTATTTTGGCATAATTTGTATTAGACTGTGGGAGAAGTGACTAGGCATGGGGCTATAGATTTGGGCCGTATGAGTCTCGAGATAGGGTCATAAATGAAATCAGTGGAGCCACCAAAATCTGGATTAGGGTGAGGTGGACAAGCTTGCATGCATGATATACTTCACATTATTCTATAATTGTTATGCATTTTAATTTACTGCAACTCATATTATCCTTACCGAGTTCTCGGGACTCACCCCTATATTTTTCCACTAACCCAAAAAGTGGCTCAAGTTTCGAGAAGGAGAAGGCGATGTTGATAGATGAGCCGCCAGTTGGTAGTGACTGTCAATAGGGAGGGTGTAGGTTAACCCCAAATACTAATAATATAATATATCTACTGTGTGTTAATCATGGGTGTCGGCTGTGGTTAAATTAGAAATGAGCTGGAACCAAGTTAAGGTTCCCGCTATGAGTAAACCCAGTGGGTGTAGAGAACTTGTACCGATCAGTTACGGCCAAAATCTGAGATATGTTTAAATATGTTTGGCTGTTGGGATTTTATTGTTCATGTTGGTATCTGCTTATTCAAAATTGAATTAATTCTCGAAGGGCCTAATTAGGTACAGGACTCGGGCAAGTTTCTGTTGCCTATGCATTTACTTCTGAGTTCCCGACCGATCGAAAGCGGTGAAGCCTGGACCCCACCCAGGGCGCCCATATTAATTTAATACTTTATATTGGCAGGTGCATAACTGTTCTTCGTAGCAGGCCAGGGTTTTATTGTGGGTTATGGTGACACCTGGTAGTGGGGCTCGGGGTGTCACAATGTGGTATCAGAGCGGGGTTTGTGATCGGCATGATGTGTTGGTTAGGGCCAAATATAAAAAACTCGGAGACACCAAAATGTGGATGATGGGATTAGGAATGCACATTTGGGATGGGATAGGTCGTGACTGGAATTGAGATACTCCCCGAGTAGGGATGATCTGTATTGTGGGTTTGCTTAGGAAATGTGTTTCCCAGGATAGCGAGTAGAGGGATGCGTGAATCCCTGAATTTAGGCCTTATGGGGAGGGAAGAAATTTATGCTGGTTATCGATCTGACCCTTGATTTTATGTGCAGATAATAGAATACCATCATGAATTTTGGTGAGGCAAGCCCTATCATGCTAGGTCTAGACCCGAACCTTCCACTCGTGGATCTGTTATGGTGGCAGTGAGAGCAGGAATTGTCTGTTCTGATGGGAGATAGTCAACATTTCAATGAGGGAATTTTAAGTTTCCTGTGTAGGGTAAACCAGGTGTACAGAGACTCTATATGTGCGGAGTTATGGGGTCTACCAGAGAAACAAGTTTTATTCGCCAGAAAGAATATGAATGACTTCTGGAGAAAGCGTACAGAGGCCTTGATGTGGGATATGACCCTACGATTCAATCATGGCGATTTCATTCGCACGATTGAGCGCCAGGCTATGGACTGGGAACCATGCATGAAGCCTAACGATCTGGCAGGAATTTGAGTATTTTCCACCGCACTTCCATCAGAGGCTATGATGTGGGGAGCCACGGAGACCTTGGAGGCATTGCCCCTGGATCCTTTTTCTAGTGTATCGAGCAATTGGGGTCTTTCACAGCTGGCTGATGAAGCGACCTCCCGATCTGTGGGAGATACTGCGAGCGCTGCTTAGGTGGCGACGTCAAACTAGATTTTGGGGAATAGATGATTCAGATACCATCAATTTTGTGCATGATACTAAAAATGTGGATGGGGTGCTAATGTAAAACACGGGCAATTGACTTGGTTAACGATGTATTAGTCTAGTTAAGGGCGTGTTAATAGATTGTACATTTCTATGCTTATAAGAAATAGACTGTAATTTCCTTTGAGGTTAATAAACCTTCGTTGTTGTGTTTTGATAATATGTGTTAATGGGGAATGATTGTGGTGTGCAAATGGCACCAATGACACGAGCAACTGTCCGTAATTCCTAGTCAGGAAATGCTAGCCAAGAAGCCGTAGGGAAGGGGCCTGAGTGTTCTGAGGAGGTCCAAAGTCATTTAATGGGGCGAGGACTAGCTAGTGGTCGCCAAGTGGATACCGAAGCGACCAACTGGTTGAAAGCATTTATGTATTTACGCCCTCCGACTTTTAAAGGACAGTTGGATGCAGACCCAAGCATAGCGGAATATTGGGTAGATGACGTTTATCAATTGTTGGAATATATGGATTGTCCTAAGGATCAATGGGTGAGATGCGCCACATTTGTGCTAACCGAACAGGCAAGGGTGTGGTGGCGATCAACAGCTGAGATGCTACGAGAGCAGAATGCCCAGTTGGCGACGACCGAGGAGCAAGCACAACCGATAAGCTGGGAACAGTTTAGGGAAGCGTTTGATGAGAAGTATTATCCATACGACTGACAGATTCGAAAGAAACAAGATTTTATGGAACTTAAGCAATAGCCTCACCTAACGGTGTCACAATATGAAGATGAATTTGTGAAGTTATTGAAATATATTCCAACTTATATGTTGTTAGAGGTTGATAAGATGAAGCGGTTCATCCAAGGGTTATTTCCGGAGGTACGTTGAGGGATGAGCTATGTTGAAGCCCATACTTTCCGTGAAGCTGTGGCTAAAGCTATGAATATTGAAAAGAGGCTAATGAATTATGGGGACATTACCCGAGCAAAGGAACCATCTAGTGAGGGGCTAAAGAAGGTTGTGCCAGAGCAAGGATATCGGTTTACTCGCTCGGGGGTAGATAAATTTAAGAATGAGTTAAAAGTATGCCCCAAATGTCATAAACTTCATCGGTGGAGTCTTCCCTGCGGAACTCTTAGAGCCGCTAAGGAGTGCCACCACTGTGGTGAGATGAGACATATTGTCAGAAATTGTCGGAAATAGTTGGAGATGAACACTGTTAAGACAGACTCGCCAGTTGCAAGGGTCTAGAGGAAATTGATAGTATGTTTTAATTGCAATACACCAAGGCACATAGCTTCTTGGTGTCCCCAACGTGGAAGGACTAGACCGACAAGACCAATCGGGGTAGGAGCACGAGCAGCAACTGGGAGGGTGTTCAATCTGACCAAAGTGGACGCAACGGCAAACCCACAAGTGATTGAATGTACACTCCTTATTTGAGATATATATGTGCATGCATTGATAGACTCAAGAGCCACTCACTCACTCATTCATTCATATGTCGCGTTAGGATGTGCGAAATTAAACACCAAAAGTCCTATGTACCTATGAGTGTGCAAACCCCAATAAGAACTTGGTTTTGTTCGCAATGGATAGTGTTGGAGTGTCCAAATACGACATGAGAAACCATTTTTTTTTTAGCTGACCTAAATCAATTAAGAGATCCAGGATTTTCGAATTTCGGAGAATGAAACTCTCATATAGCCAGACGGTTAGTCTAGGTAGCCCTAGTAGGCAAATTGAGAGATGTATAGCTGGACAATCATTAAAATAATGTCAGCAAGTTATAAGGAGCCTATTGATGTGAGGTATGAGTACTTGCGGTCAGTGAAAAGCTGTAAAAAAAAAAAATCAGGATATATTCTCTGAAGATTTAACGGGATTATTTCTTAATGATGAAATTGTCAATGATAGCTTACATGCTTTGTTATGTGTAACTTGAATGAAGGCATGAATTATTAGGTGATAATTAAGAGTTGATATTTTTACATCGATTTGATAAATTATTAAACAATTGTAAGAGGATAGGATATTTTATGATCAATATGCAATCGAGGGTAAGACAAAAAATGAAACGTTAAAGTATCTAAAAAAATAATATTCATTCCATTTGTTCGAAATAGTTACAGGAGATCAAGCCATACAATTGTTCAAAAGAAAAAGGCAAACCTTAGAACTGATAGTGATGCCAATGCTCAGTGGCGACGACAATTTCCAAACACGATGGATCCCAACTCATCGATGTCATCTGGGGGTGGCATCTGACTACTACTAGTGTTATTAGGATGAGGTAGGGAAGTAGCATTAGGGAAACTTGGGAGCGAATTTTCTTCTGGGATGATGGAAAAATCAGAGTTCCAGCTTGGGTATTGATGAGGTTGGGGAACAAGTTGGGGATATGAAAAATAATATGTGGATAGTGAATCTTGCAATAGCTCTCGATAAGCTTGTAGATCACTAACCTGCTGTTGAAGGGCGAGGATGTGGGATACACATCCATAGACGAGATCCTGAAACCAGGCTTTAGCTCCAAAGAAGAGTGTATCAGAAGCCCAAAATCGGTCATTGACCGGAAGCGAAGTTAGGAGGCTGACGACATTTCTGATAGTGAAAACATCGTGGATGGCGACAAAATGAGTAATACCATCCTCACAATGGAAGTAAAGAGCAAAGATACATTGTGGATTGCATCCTCTATTTACAATTACACAGGAACCACATCGAGATCGGGGTCTTGGTATGTTGTGTCTTGGCATGATAGATCTGGATCTGGCTAAATCTAAACAAATCAGATATGGGACAGATCTAATGGGCCTAATCAAGGATGGGACAGACCTGGTCGGGTCAGATCAACCCAGATCTGGTAGTAGTGGTAGGGACGACGACGGTTGCGGTGGCAGCCGAGGGAAGCTGGGCAGTGGCCAGTGGCTACGCGAGGGAGTTGGCAGCGATGGCGGCGTGGCTGGATCTGGCCAACGTGAGGGCCGTTAAGGCCAGTGATGATAGCTGGGAGGAGCTATGATCGGCGGTTGGGGCGCGGGAAAGCCACGTCGTGGCTTGCAGTTGATGGCGGAGCAAGCGCTAGAGGCGGTTGTAAAGGGGGGTGACGACGATAGTCAGAGGTGGCAGCCAGGCTGGAAGGCAATGGCAGTCGGCGGCTATTCGTGCAGGGTTTGCAGAGGAAGGAAGGGAGAAGAAGAAGAAAAAAAAAGAAGAAGAAGAAGAAGAAAAGGGAAGAAGAAATAAGGAGGAAAAAAAAAGAAAAAGAAAAGAAATGAAATGAAGAAAAAGAAGAGAAAAGTAGAATTTATGGAAAAATGTGTTTTATTATTTTGAAGACTTTGGCAAGAAGAAAAAAAATTATCCAGACACACGAATGTCGAGTTCGGGGGTTTTCTGATATTTATAGTCTTGACCCTATGTTTCGAATCATGAAACAATGTAGGGTTCGAAATGAAATTTTTAGGAATTAGGTTTCAAAATAGAATATTAAGATGTTTCGAAATAAGACGTTTTGGCAAACCGTTGTCAGAAAATAATGCTGGAACGCTAGGACTGCCAATTAAGATTTAGAACTCTACCTATGGCAAATGTGCAGTGGAGCCAACATTCAGAGTGAGAGGCGACTTGGGAAATGGAAGAAGAAATGTGTGAGAAATATCCCTACTAGTTTGATAATCACAATTAATGTTGAGGATATTTGTTTAATGGAATAAAGTGTATAAAATTTTGAGGACAAAATTTCATAAGGAAGAGAGACTGTAACACCCTAGACTTGAAAAAAATAATTAATTAGTGAGTTTATGATGATTTGTGTGGTTATCAGTTAATCGTGGGGTTGAGATGAATTAAGTATGAATTATTAAAGATTTATGGAAATAATGGGGAAAAGAAAATAAATTAAATTAATGAGTTTTTAAATTTTTTTGGGTGTAGGTGAAATAAGGAAAATAATGTGTGGAGGTGTGCATGTGCATTTTGGAAGTTTGGGGAGCTAAATGCAATTTTCGGAAAAGGCATTGGGTCACTTTAAATTGAATGGGAGAAGTATAATATTGAAGGTAAGTGGCAGCGTAGTGGTCGTGCACGAGGAGGCCCACCAATTAGGCGCGGGGAAGGGGGGCTTTTTGGGCCAATCCCAGATGCCAAACGGCGCCGTTTAGGCGTGCTAGATGGCGCTCATGCCGCGGGGCCGCGCGCGGCAGACCACGCGGCACTGCTGGGGCTTTGCCTCAGCCACCCAACCCTCATCTTTTGTTGCCACGTGGCAGTATCTGGGGGCCTTTTCTAGCCCCAAATGCTTCACCCTCTTCTGCTCAAGCTCCTGAACGCCTATAAATAAGGACGTTTTCTGCCATAAATGCTGTGATTTTTTTTTAGTACTTTGAAACGTTGCCTGTGGATATACGCGAGGTATAAAAATAATTTAAATTTATTTATTTAATAGTGTTAATTAAAAATTTATTATATGCTTAGCTATATTATTTAGCAATGTAATGATGATAATTAAAATTAATTATGTATTTAATTAAATTATTTTATTTTATAATTGTTTAGGAATTAGGACGTGAAATCGACGCGAAGTAGGTGATTAACGCGTGGTAAGGTTTAATATGATTTGCGTGTAAATTTATTTTGGCATGTCTTGTATTAGATTGTGGGAAAAGTGATTAGGCATGAGGCTATAGATTTGGACTGCGTAAGTCTCGAGATGGAGTCCTAAATGAAATCAGTGGGGCCACCAAAATTCGGATCAGGGTGAGGTGGACAGGCCTGCATGCATGACATACTTCACATTATTCTATAATTGTCATACATTTTAATTTACTACAACTCATATTATCCTTACTGAGTCCCCAGGACTCACCCCTATATTTTTCCCACTAACCCAAAATATGGCTCGGGTTTCAAGAAAATGAAGGCGATGCTGATAGATGAGCTACCAGTTGGCAGTGACCGTCAATAGGAAGGGTGTAGGTTAACCCCAGATGCTAATAATGTAATATATCTACTGTGTGTTAATTATGGGTGTCAGTTGTGGTTAAATTAGAAATGAACTGGAACCAAGTTAAAGTTCCTGCCATGAGTAAATCTAGTGGATGTAGGGAACTTGTACCGGTCGATTATGGCTGAAATTTTAGATATTTTTAAATGTGTTTGGTTGTTGAGATTTTATTGTGCATGGTGGTATCTGTTTATTCAAAATTGAATTAATTCTCTAAGGGCCTAATTAGGTATAGGACTCTGGCAAGTTTTCGCTACCTATGCATTTACTCTTGAGTTCCCGACCGGTTGAAGGCGGCGAATCCTGGACCCCACCCAAGGCGCCCATATTAATTTAATACTTTATATTGATAGAGGCATAATCGTTCTTCGTAGCAAGCCAGAGTTTTATTGTGAGTTATGGTGACACTCGGTAGTAGGCCCGAGACGTCACAAATAATCAAAAATTTAAACTCTTAATGTGAGATTTGTGAAATTTATAACCTCGCATCTTGTACTATATCATATTAGATTTGAGTGGAAACACTCCAGCATTTACCAAACTTAAATAAAGAACAAACTCTAAATTTGTATTTGTTAGAATTTAAATGAAATCCAACAATCACGATTCACAAACTCATCAGGAAAGGAGAACGACAGTTTGAGGGTAATATGACCATTTTAGGTAGAAGAGATATATACATTTTATAAAAAGACAAAAGCTCATCGAGACCCAACCAAAAACAAAAATCTCCATTGAGACATAATTGGACCAATAATTATTAAAATCAGTCTCACAGCCACAAGTTTGGACGAGGCATTGCAATGGAGAATATTCCTGCGATAATGAAGCTTTCGGCCTTATTAAGGAATTAGCTGATCCAAATTGAAATTTCTGCACCCACATCTCACACCATGATGTGCCTAAGCATCCCCACAGTATCAAACCATAAGAAATGTTTCTTCTGCAGTTCTGCTTGCATCATCAGTCTTGTGTTTATATATATAATAACGTCATTGAAGATATGGTTGAGTCCACTGTCTGCTGTGTCTACTGCCCACTGTCTACAGAGGATTGGATACTTACTTTTTATATTCATAACTTTGTTTGAATCTGAATTCAAATCGAATGGTTGGTCAAATGGGTCAACATTATATAACTGATTATTTTATTTATTAAAATTAAGATTGTGATGAAAAATATAAAATGTGTTCTTTAAAATTATATAAATAATTTATAATCTCGTGATAAGTAGTATTAGTTTGATATTTTTAATTTAAGTCTCACAAGTGTCTCCTAGTAGTTTTGGTAGTGATAACAAAAATAGGAAAATTATTTCATTATTAACCATTTAATATAAATAGATGTATTCTCTAGACACTCTAACGAGATTTTATATTTTCAAAATTGTTAATGTGAATGGTGAGATAATTATTTATTTAATTATACCATTTATTGAATTTTCTTTTTCACCTATCAATGAAGTATATATGTTTGTTCCATACATCAATGAAGTATTTTCTTTTGCATCTCTCAACAATCAAGGAGATGCAAAAGAGAGGCAAATGAGGATAGATAGATGATTGCATTTTCTTCTTCTCCTTGCTTGATAGAATAAAACTTAGAGTGTGTTTGATTACATATATTTATTATGAAAAATATGTAATTATTACACATTTTTTATGAAAATTAAACAAACATTCTTACTTTTTCTATAGAAAAATATATTTGGTACAAGTATTTAAATATTTTTTCCATAGAATTCATTTTCTAAGGGAGTGGAGTGATTTTTATTTTCTAAGTAATATTATCTAGAATTAAATTTTAGGTAATGCAATCAAACATACCTTTTGTAACTTTATTTATTAGTTAGAAATATATGCCATTTAACTGTATATGTTCTAACATAATGCCTTGAGAAGATTTTGGAAATGAGTGATGGTTTTGAAACTTTAGTTTTGAGCTCAAGATATATTTGAGTTTACGTAGACATAATTAAGATATCATTCAACATGTTTGTCCATCGGTATTAGTGAACTATAAATTGTTTCAATATCAATAAAAAATTTTAATTGTACCCTTGCGACTAACACGAGACACACACATATAAAGGAAAGTAGTAGTACTTTTCAAACGATCCCCTAATTTTATTGTGGTTACAGTCATATATAGAGAAGAAAAGCAAGCAACAACAGCATAGAAAAGCTTTATTCCCACTGTGATAAATATATATATATATATATATGTATATATAAATTCATTTAAATCAATGATGGCCGAGCATAAAAGAAACCACTACATATAAAGTCAAAGACAAACATATGGAAATGATGGTGGTTTTGGTAGGCATTCTCCCTTTATCAGTCCTCAACACCATGGCATCATACACTGGCCAACAGTTGACAACCACAAAGCCAGCAATGAACATTTGAACAAACAATCGGTCTGCGTTACCAGTACCTGTGAGAAATACTTTAACCAACCCTCCAAAGAAAGCGGTGAAGTTGATGATTGCAACCATTGCGAGCGATACAAACATAGGCGAATGGACTCCAAACTCAAAGGTGCCTTGATCAAACCTCTTGCTTTGTTCATTATCTACCACTTTGCTAGTTATGCTAAACCCTTGTGTAGCTAAGCCCAGGTGCTTGGAGGCAAACTCAATTGACCCGAAAAGATGGGCTGTCACCCCCCTCAACATCCACATCCGTTGGTCACTCCACCACTTCTGAAAGGTCCCTTTAGCTGACATGAAGTCCAAACAATCTTGTCCATATGCCCCCATAAATAGAAAAACATACACGATGAACCATTTATCCGTGACCTGAAATGTAATGCAATGCAATGTAGTGTGATTTTGTAACAATTGCACCAAAAGGGATATGGAACATGCATATGTACCTCTGGGAAGATGGAGATTCCGTTGAGAAGAGTGAATTGAGGCAAAAATGCATATATGGTGATTGGAATTGATAAAATTGGCCCAAAAGCATAGTAGGCATAGCAAAGGCCCATTAGTAGCCCCATATTCTTGACCCCGAAAGTTAATGGGCAGTATTTGGAGATTGCAACCTCAAGGAGGCCCACATTCCATCTCTTGGCTTGGTTTAATGCATCAACCAGTGTGATAGGAGCGTCCCCAATAAATGCAGGCCTCTTAGGATTGCAAAATGCAGACTTCCATCCCTCACAATGTAACCGAAAGCCAGTATAATAGTCCTCAACCAAGGACCCATATCTGAAGCCCAACTACAAAATTTTGGGCGTAATACCATTATTTTCTTTTCCCTACAAAAGCTTGCTCTATATTAAGCAAATAGAGAATGCCTTACCATAGCCCCCCAATTACAGTTGGTTTGCTCTTCGTACTTGACCCTTGCTACATGATGCGCCAATGTCATTATTGGTTGGGCCTTGATGGGCCTGTCCACCACATGATCAGGCCTAAGCTTGGGGATCTCAGGGCCCACAAAAGACAATGGGCTCCCAAAGAAAACTCGACGCCAGAAAAAACACCCGGACCCAAAATAATCTGGGCCTACTAGCCCATCGAGTCCGGTTGCATTAATTTCGAACATGCGTTTAAACTCATTGGCATAGATATCATGTTTGTCAATCCCATGGAAGTGTTGAGGGAACTGAACGTACCCTAAATTGGGCTTGATTTTGGGGTCACAAAAGAAGCATAGCATAATATGGGGTGTTTTAGGATCATTGGAGTACATGTCACAATCCAGAGTCAATATTATAGGTGCGTTTGTCATAATAGCTGATACTCGAAGCTGTGCATTTAACAAGTATTAGAAGCAAACTATAGCTTTACATAACCCCTAAGTTCTAGGTTTTTTTTGTTTTTATGAGGAATGAGTATTTAATCATCCAATGAAAACAAAATGTTTTTTTTATTAAACATTATTTTCAGTTTTATTTTTAAAATTTTGAGAAACAACAACACTATCTAGCACACATTTAGTTTATATTTTTTTAACAAAAAATGAAAACAAACACAAGACATTTTGCTCTTGCCTCCTAGCAAAAAAAAAAAAAAAAAAAGAAAAGAAAATGAAAAGAAAGAGAAAAAGAAAAAAAAATATTTTATGCATCCTTTATTTTAGAAATTACTAAATTTGTAATTTCTTTATTATATGTTTGACATTATCCTCTCTACAAAGAATATTGATATTTTATCCTTTTTAATAATTTGAAATGTTGTCCTATAATGGTAGAAATCAAGAGGGCATAAAAAGACATTTTATTTGGTAGGACAATCATTTCAGATGATCAAATAGAACAAAATATCAATATTGCTCTACAAAATCTATCATTTTATTAAAGTAATAATAATAATAAAAAGAAGAAGAAGAAGAGAAGTGGTATGCATACCAGGGCATTAAGGGCACCAGCCTTAAAGTGATGGGAAGACATTTTGCTCTTCTCTCTGGACAAATACACCAAATTTGGCATGGATTGACCTGTTTTGTCCTTGTCTTCCCTGGCATCTAACAAGACCTACATTGTGAAATACAATGAGCCAAATCTAATTCACTATGCCAATTCTAATTCAATGATACAATTAGTTATTTTGGTCATGGGAGAGGGATTTGAAGATTGAATCCAATTCATTTATGATAAATTAATTTGAACTAATTAAATTGTATGCTTTAAAAAAAATCTATCTTAATTTGATGATACGGTTTATGATTAGTGACATTTTTGTAAAATAAGCTAAAATTTAGAGGTATTTTTATCAAATAACACATTACGATTTATTCAATTAGAAATCAAAAGACTAGTGCTTAAAATTGAATTGAAAACCTTTTTCTTTTGTATAAAAAATAAAACCAAACCCATAAAATTCATTTTAATCATTAGATTTGGGTTCATTAAAAAAAATAAGAATCAATTTAAAGTAAACCTGAACTACAGCAGGATGATCTTGGCGGGTAAATTCTTCACTCCATTTGCTAAACACTTGGCGTTCTTGTTCGCAAGTGATGAATTCATTTGAAACTTTTCCTTTCTCAACTATGTTCTCTACCTTTACCTTCATGCTTTGATACAACATCTGTAATATGAACATATAATTATCAAATTTAAAAGATATCAACATAATTAATATGAAAAAATGATTAATTAAGGGCCATTAAATATCAAACATAGATGACATAATCCTCTAATCAAGCTTACCAATAATAGAAGTACTTTAGCATAAGAAACAATTCAAGTGATGTATGCCCACAATTCAAATGACATAATTCTCTTCGATATCTCATTTGTTTAGAAATGCACGACTTATATTTATAGACTTTCAATGATGTATCCATCTGAAGTACAGCTCAAAATAGCATAAAGAAATGGACAAAGAAAGTTCAATATAAAATATAGATATTAATTATATAGTTGAGAGTTACTAATAATATATATATATATATATTATGAAAATAATTATGCTCTAAGGATAATATATGTTCCTTGAAGAGTTTATGCAACAAATACAAACCTTAATTTTAATAGACCCAAGGATGAAATATTAACTCAATACTCATAATAATATTCATGACATTTGATAAATAATAGCTCTTTTTGACTTTAATGACTCTTAACTACATTTTTCTTCTATGGTTATTAATATAATAAAATACCTTTACATTTTCTCTTTCATACTCTTTCTCTATCCAATAATTAGAGATTAAAACTTGAGGTGGCTGATCGCCTAATCTACTCTATTTTGACGCCTAACAACTCTTCTATCCAACTTTTCTTTTCTTTTTTAAAAAATGAAATAAGATTTATTAATAAAAAGAAAAGGCCCTAATAACAATAATAAAATGGGATTTTTTAATTAAAAAATCATCTTTTTTTAATAGTGAAAATAGATTTTTTCTTAGAACAAAAGAAGACTAATACCCAAATCCAACAAGATGGGAAATTGTCTTTTTTTTTTAGATAACAAAGAGTGTTTTAAGTCTATCTTAGAAGGTGCTTGGCTTACCTTTTTTTTTAGTAGTTTTTAAGTTGTGTAAAGATTAAAAATTAAGCAACATTTAAACTGTTAATATATTTAAAAAAATATATTTTAAAATTATTTATTAATAGTTATGTTTTAGTTTGAATGACTTAATAAGCTATTAGAACTTGACAAAAAAACGAAAATAGGTATATTGTTAAATAATGTAAATAAAATTTAAAAAATAATAATTTTTATGAGGAGGCGGCGATAAAGGCAACGAAGAAGAAGATGGAGGCACCAACGATGGACTGGAGGCGACGGATGGACGAAGATGGAGGGTGACAAACAACAAACGAGATTACAATGGGTTTAGTTAATGAGCGATGGAGATAGGTCTGACGAACGACAAAAGGATGGAGATAGAGACTAAGGGGCGACGAAGATGGGTCTGGCCATAGAAAAGGCAGAGAGATGAAGAGGGTAGAGATTAGAAATATGTGTTTTGCTTGAGGGTAAATGAGTAATTTAATTGGTAAAAACAAAAAGATCTTAGAAGCTTTTTTGAAAAAGTTAAGGGATAAACTTTTGAAAAATGCTACTGAATTAATTTAAAAATTAGATAACATTTAAACTCTTAAATGTTATGTAAAAAAAAAATAAGTTACATAGCTTATAAACTAAATGAATAATTTATAAGTAGCTAAACCGGTAAGCCAAATACCCCCTTAGACTAATCTCCTTGCATATTTATACACATCAACTAAAATAACATAAATAGTAAAATTCTGCTGAAGAAATGACAATTAGCAGGAAGGTGCTGCAATCCCTTGTAATAGCAGAGCTTGGAGTGGTCCTGACGTGGGTGTTATTCTTTATTAAATGACAATTGGAGTTGTTTGTCGATTTCTTTCTTTCTTTTTAATTTAGCAGTTGTTAAATTATCATTGAATCGAAGGGAGAGATCAAAGAGATAAAAGGGAAAGAGAAAATATAAAATAATAATTGAAAAAAAATAGTTAAAAGTTATAAAATTAGGAGAAATATCTATCATTTTTAAAATCTTAAAAATATGTCGATCACCTTAATTTGTTCAGTCTCCGAGGATTGACTGTTATTTGATCCGAAAAAAGCTTCTGGGCATCTCTCCGCAATCTCCTCCTTCCTGCAAAAGGGTATCCAATGGCTTGCAAACCTGGCGGCCTCCATGAACGCAAACAGAGTCAGCTGGGAGCCGCCGTCGTCCGAAACGTACACCGAAATCTTCTCCGGCGGATAATCGTAAGCCATCACCGACAGGGCAGTGTTCACCACGGTCATCGGCGGCTCCTTGTAGGGGTCCGCCGTGCATATGAAGATGTCCAGCGGCGGAAATTCCCGTCTCTTCAGCACTTTCTCTAGGTTTTCCGGGAAGACGAGGCGGTGGACCGGTCGGAAGCGGAAGGACTGCGCGGAGAACCACCAGAACCCTAGAACCAAGTCGGCGATGAAGAGGGTAGCGGAGGTGACGAAGGAGAGATAGGTGGCGGAGCCCAGGGCGGCCGCTGCGTGGCGGCAGAGCACGGCGAGGATGGCGCACGTGTAAACCAGTGCGAACGCACGGTTGGCCAGCGTACGGCGGGATGACGTGTGCGTGTGAAGAAGGGGGGGCTGTTTGGCTGTGGCATATTCCTCCATATCTCTAGTCGGCACCGCTGGGCGATGATCTGATCCCTCTCCAAGGTTTTGTAAGATTTTTTAAACATGAAAAAGAAAAACATTGTTGATGGTCAACGTCAATCGGAGAGCAAGCGATAAGTGATGGTTGGGTTTAGCAAATTTAGGGATGATTAGGTTGGAGAGTGATAGACATGGGCACGGTTCATGGGCACGGTTCATGAATCGTCGGTTCCGGTTCATGAATCGCCGGTTTCGGTTCATGAAATCTTTGAATCTGAACCGAACCGTCCAAGGGCGGTTTGGGACGGTTCGGTTTCAGTTCCGGTTCGTGCCGGTTCAGTCAACGGTTTGAGCCGGTTCGGTCAACGGTTCCGGTTCCGGTTCAAACCGAATTTTTTTAATTTTTTTTAAATATTGTTGTATTCAATTTTGGTCCTTGTTCCGTTGTTCGGTTCGATTTGGTTTCGATTTTTAATTGTTAAATGTAATTGTAAATATAGATATTCTTAACCATATTTTTAATAAAAAACACTACTAAAAATTGAAGAAATATAAGTAATAATTTCATTAAAAATAATTAAAACAACTAAACAAGTATGTAATACAAGTAATTAATTTTTACAAATGTGAAAAATAAAAAATAAAAAATAGAATTAGACTTAATTTCATTAAAAAATAATTACAACAAAAATGTAATACAAGTAATTAATTTTTACAAATGTGAAAAAAAATAAAAAATGGACTTGGATCCTACGCATCTTCATTGGAGTCGGAAGTCACTGTTGTTGAACCATCATTAACCCATTCGTCAGATGAAAATATAGTAATAATATAATATAGTAAAAAATTGACAAATATAATGAAAATATTAGTAATAATATAATATAGTAACAAGTAATAAAAAATTAACAATATAATTGAATAAATTGACAAATATCAAAATGAGAAGATTGAAGAAATTGAAATTGAAATATTAAATGAGAGACAAAATTGAGAGAATAATAGCTTGAGACTTGAGAGAGAGAGAGAGAGAGAGAGAGAGAAATGAGTCGGGGAGGGAGGGGTATATATAGATAGGAATCATAGGATTAGAAAAAAAAAATAAATAAAATTGGGCTGCTGCCCGTTGGCAGCAGCCAACGGTCCAATTTTGGACTGTTGCGGGGGGAAGAGTGCAGCACCCCCCGCGGTTCCGCAGAACCGCCGGTTCCGATTCCGCGGAACCTCGAACCGGAACCAGACCGAATTTTGCCGGTTCGGTCCGGTTCCGGTTCCGGTTCCGATTCGGCCGGTTCCGGGTCCGGTTCCGGTTCGAACCGCCGGTCCGGTTCAATTTTGGCCATGTCTAGAGAGTGAGAGCGAGAGATAGAGAGAGAGAGAGAGAGGGGGGGGAAATGAAGCCACCCACTACCATAGCTATCACCACTTAAGTAAAAAACAAAGAGTTTGGTTGTGGAGAGAGAAAATATAATTTGCATAATTCTAAAAAATTAATGGCAATTGTGTAAGAGTCGGTGAGAGAAAAATTGATATATCTTGCTAAAACATTAGGGTATCGAGTATAATTTCTTAAGAATAAAGAATGGTGATACTTAAAACTTAAAAGTCAAGAGTTTAGGGTGTGTTTTATCTTGATTCATTGTTAGTGATTAATATATATTTAAATTTTAGAATTACAAATTAATTAAAAACACAGAAAAGACAAAGTCAGATGTTCAAATATCATAAGGATACAAGCAAATAGAATCTGATATAAAATCCTAGGGATGGAGACGGGAGCTTGCATGAAATTAAGAGACTAAGGATTGGAAACAAAGAGTTAACTTGTAGTTAGTAGAAATTAATTTAGAGTTTCTACTAACAATCTAAATCAGTCATAACTATCGCCTTTGGTGACAATAGTTTTCAGCGATCAGAGGCAACCACCCGAAACCCTTATCCACATTGACTCATATACCAAAAAATAAACAAAATCTAATGGATAAATCTTCAAAGATTTAAGTTTGAACTTTCAGCAGTGGCGGGTTTCTGTGACTGACGGGTGGTGGGCGACTGGCGGTGGCGCATTTTTGTGGCCGACTAAGAGGGAGGTCAATCTGAGAGAGGGACGACGGCAGTGCGAGCAGGGGGAGGGTGATGGCGGGCGATGCTTGTAGCTTTGGTGGGAGAGGTGGCGGGCGACAACGATGGCGCCATCCTTGGGTGATAGCGGTGCGAGCAGCGGTGGCGGAAGTGATGGCGATGGCGGTGGCACATTCCGCCTTCAAGGCCAAGGGAGAGATAGAGAGAGAATGGATGAAGTTTGAGCGACCATGGTTGAGTTAGTGATTAAGTGAGATAGACAAGAGATAATGGAAGAGGGAGAGAGAGTGAGTGAAAATGAAGGAGTGCGATTTTGTTCACCCTCAAAAACGGGGGTGACCATCACCCCCAGTGTTTTTGAGGGAAAAAATAACAAAACGGTCCGTTCCGTTATTTTTATTCTCAGACCTTTTCGTTATTTTTTCCCTCAGAAACACTGGGGGTGATGGTCACCCCTGTTTTTGAGGGTGAACAAAATTGCACTCGAAAATAAAGTTAGGCAGTTGGGGGTGCATTAGAAAAAAGGATAAAAAGTAATTTAAAAATAAATTATTATTTTTAATAAATTTTTCTCTGAAACTTTATCAATAAGTAGCATTACTCTTTTAATTAATAATTATAATTATGAGTACCACCTAAATCAATTGCGTGGACCAGTGAGTCCCTTTTACTTGGAAGGTATGATACGCCATAATAAAAAAAACTCACTAAGGATAAGTACAAATCATTTTATGAGGATTAACATAGGATAAAGCCACAGAGAGAGAGAGAGAGAGAGAGAGATTATGTTTTAGTTGTCTTTTTCTCTTGTGGACTTTTCCATCCATTTGATGCCTATTTTTCCTTCTCGGCAAATACTTCGAATTTAAAACTCGACAAGGGCAATCCCCATGACCTTAAAATATAAATGATAATGTGGGGGAAATACACTATTAATTGTTGTCTGATTTGATAGAAAAATTGCTGACAGTTTGAATGATTAGATTTTCTTGTCAAATTTTCAAAACGAAGAGTTAGAATTATCTAAAATTGTCTATAGAAATAGTTTTGTTTTTTTTTACCTTCAAGTTAACCTGAGATTAGGGCAAAACATGGTGTATATGACCATGGAGAAGAAGGAAAAAAGATGCAGGATAATGAGAATGAGTGTAGAAATTAGATTCTCATGTTAAAAAAGTATGAATCTATGTTATGGTCTATATTAAGGTATGAGATTTGTCTCACATTGAAAGTTTAGTCTATTGAAGTGGGGTTTATAATCTTTTAGACACCATTCTCTTGACCTCTAATTTTTTAGGGTGAGTTATACTTAATGGGTGTAATAGTGGTATTAGAACCAATCCCATGTCTCTCAATTGCAATCGCACGACGACTAAGATGGTGCCGATATTACAGTATTCGTCTGGAACTAGTCGTGGCTAGTGCACAACTTGCCATCCTAGGTGCCGTACTGCGGACCGTGGTGATATATTATGGTCTATTATAAGATATGAAACTTGTTTCACATCGAAAGTTTAGGCACTTAGTGTGTGGTTTATAATCTCTTGGGCACAACTTATTCTTCTAATGAGTAATCTTAGTAGTGCTGGTCCTAAATTTTTCAAGACGCAAGGTAAAAGTAAAAATTAAGCCCCCATATATATATATATATTTAAACTTAGTACTCTTATTTTTTAACCAAAATCTAACCTGTTCTAATTAATTAAAAATTTAACATTCAAGCCAAATAAATTGTATCGATTCAAACTTCAATATATTAAAATTTAAAATAAAAGGCTACAATAACCAATGGACATTAGGATAGATTTCAATTCATTAAAAAGTCTTAATCCTGATGTATCTTTCACAATTAAAAACTCTAAAAGGTATTCTTCTATTTTCACTGGACTTCTTGATATATCCACACACCGTATTATCAAAGTCATTTGTTCTTTGTGACTTGAATTAGGAGTGCAATTAAATATCACTGAAAAATATTTTGCTTGTTTGATTTTCTCAATAATTGCACTTTTGACTTTTGAAGCCAACAAAGCTATCAGCTCATTTTGAATTTTATGGCTTAGATAGTAATAGTGAATCTCATCGTTTTGAATTCATCGAAAATGTTTTCGTATTGTTGGATCAAATTTTGCAACCATTTCCAATATACCTAAAAAATTATCATTATTTTCTTCATAAATTCTCTCTTTTGTTCCACGGAATGTAATATTATTTTTAGTAAGACATTTGAAAACAGAAATTATTCTTACCAAAACATGTTTCCAGTGTTCCTTCTCTCTCCTAATTTGTTCTTTTATGCCTTTATCAATTGTTTCATTTTTTTTCAATTTATTATGTAATTCAATCCAAGAACTCATGTTAGTTATGTGTTCAATATTGTTTTCATATTGTTTAAGCCTCTCACTAAGATGTTTCCAATCTCTAAGTCCTTCGTTTGCTAATTGGCTTCAACAACACATTGTCTTAAACAACTTACAACAAAAACAAAATACCTTATCCAATTCCTTTCAGTATACTAGCCATTTTCTATCATGAGTATCTTCATTTGGTAACTTTCTCATGTAATAAGTTGAGTAAAAATGTCTAAAGTTTTTATCCCTGGGAAATTTGATATTATTAATATCTCTTGCAGGACCTTTTTCCACAAGTAAAGTTCTCATTTTTTCATCTAGATTATCCCAAATTCTAGGATAAAAAATATTTAAAGAAAAACTTGGTTCTACACCCTCAGGTTCAGTATTTTCATTATTATAAAGATGATCAAAATCTTCATTCTCAATATGTTTATCTTCACCTAAGTCATTTACCTGTGCATTAAAATCATTTTCAGTTCCTACCAATTCTTCCACATGATTTTGTTGTTCAGATTCATTAACTAAATCATTATCAATTCGTACAAATTCTTCAACATGATTTTGCTGTTCAGATTCATTGACTAAATCTTCAGTTGAATTATCGAGTGAACTTCTTGTTTTGTTTTGAAAAAATTTATCTAAAGCTCCCTTTTGAAATTGAGTTAATTATTCTCTCTGTCTTTTTTTTTTTTTTTTCTTTTTTAACTTATAGATAGGTGTTTCTTACTAAGCATTGTTACTTGAAAACAAAAATAAAAACAAGGAAAGCTAATGCAATTTTAATACTTCAAAGAATAAACAAAGAACAACATAACCTGAAATTTGAGAAACCTCCTTTGAGAAATCCCCCTCCACAGAAGTCCTTTTGAGAAATCCCCTTTGAGAAACCCTTTGAGAAATCCGCTAAAGTCTTTTGTAATACCCGATAAATTCTTGATAATATAAATGGAATTTTACGAAGGGTTTATATGAAATTATCGAAAGAATGAGGCTTTAGAGTATACTATCGCAATCTTAAGCGATCGAATCGATCGAAGGGAGTACCTCAGATCTTAGATAATTAAGAAAAATGTAATGCTATTGACGAGTATCTAGAGACAAAATTTATGACACTTAAAGCAATCAGAATAGAGACAATTTCTCAGTACGATTAATGTTAGCCTGGAAAATCGAATGATCATAAAGGATGTAATACTCGAGATTTTTAGATTCAGATACTTGAGAAAATATGATATTTTAAGGGATTGCGAATGTTTGGAGACAAAAGTTCAATTTTTGAACAAGAGGCAAAATCATAATTTTGAGGTTCGAGTAAAAGTGTAATTTACTTGAAAATTAGGGGTATTAGCGTAATTAATCCATTATTTAGGGACTAAAATGTAATTAAAAATTAGCCCGGGGACCATGTTGAAAAGGATCTAAGTGCAATTACCCAAAAGTTCGGGCCAAAGTAGAATTCTTGAAACCTTTTTACTAGGGCATTTGGGAGATTTAGGGAAAGTGTCATAAATTGTAACACCCCATGTTCGTATAAAAATGCTACGTAATTTCGGTGAGTTTAGAATATTGAAAAATTGGTTTGATAGCAGTTATAAGTACCAAATTAGCTGCAGGGAATGCCTCAGGGTGAAATTATCTATGGAAAATGATATGTTCTCGATGAGCGCTCTGAGATCAGATTTATGGTATCGAAAGAGATCGAATCAGGAACGATTTTCGGTACAGCTAAAATACAACTATTATTAGGCTGCAAAACCGAATTGTTGTAAGAGGCTCCCAAAAAATCAACGAATCCCTAGGGGGGCTCTAGTTTTGCGTAAGAATCAACCCTTCAGTAGTTTCGGGATCAATCGATGTCTCGGTGAGGACACTAGAGCAAAATTGTCCTTTTTAACTAAGATTCAAGTTATTAATTTTGTATTTTCGATATCATAATATCAATTAATTCAGTGTTTGAGGATATTATTGCAATTAGAGAATTATTCCAATGAAATTAAGAAGAAAAATGAGGTTTATGTGTAATTTTCTTTAATTAAATGTGTGATAAATTAGTATAATATATAATTATATATATATATCTATGCGTTCTCAGACAAGCAACGATCGTGCCTCTGCAAATCTCCATACCCTGCATCTCCCAACCCCTATGCTCTGCAAACGTGTGGTGGTAAATTGAGTGTGCTATATGCAAAGAGGGATGGCCTGACAGCAATGAAAGTTTGTGTATTGGCTATAAATAGGGAGATAAATGAAGGAAAAGAAGCAAGAATGGAGATGAAGAAGGAAGCTTGAGCTTCGGCCAAGAGAGAGGCGGAGAGGGCTTGGGGGATTGAGAGAGAATGGGAGATAGATCGTGAGAGAGAGCAAGCGGACGAGGAGTAGCTGTTTCCAACAGTCGAAGGCCGCCATGGCCGCGAAGCAGAAGCTTCGATGCTCAACCATGTCAGATGAGGAAGGAAAAGCAGCAAAGGGGCGGTCGGCAACAGCCAAAGCAACGTCCAACGAGGTTGATGGGGTGGTTGGAGGCTCGAGAGAGGGTCAAGAGAAGCTGGCGCGGCCATGGAAGCCATGGCCGCAACCAGCTACAGTGAGCTGCAACCCACAATAGCCAGCGGTAGTCGTGGGCAGCGGCTCGCGGTGTTTCGTGTGTGGCGCCGAGGTCCGGCGAGGTCGAGGCGGCCAGCGATGGGTAATGGTGGCGGAGACTGGTTCCCACACAGGTCGGGAAGAAGAAGAGGAAGAAGAAGAGAGGGAGAGGGAGAGGGAAGAGGAGAAAAGAGAAGAAAAAGAAAAAAAAAAGAAAACGAAAAGAAAAGAAAAAGAAAGAAAAGAAAAGAAATTAGGAAAATAATATAGAAAAATTCTAGAAAATTCTAGGAAAATGGGTAAAGGAGATTTGTTAATATTCTGAAGATTTTGGTCAAGAAAATTGTCTGGGCACGCATTTCGAGAATGTGGCATGCATACTGAGGAATCTAGAGATGCCAAGTTAAGGTAAGTAAAATTTCTTAAAAAATTTCAGAAATTCAAGAATATTATTTTATGAATTTTCGTAGTGAAATATTTGAAAAAATATTTAGAAATATTTAGTTTGGATTTATTGAAGAAAAATAGGAAGAAATAGAAAGAAAATTGAAGAAAATATCAGAAATTATGAAAAAAATAGGTTTTTAATGTTTATTTAAATAATTATGGTGATTAGGATACTTTGAGGCTTAAGTTGAAGTGATTTGTCGAATTTTGAGGTTGGCACGCAAATTGAGACGATGCACGAGGCAAGACATGGATATCAAGGTAGCCCGATAAGCTTAAGAAGGTAAGTGGTACTCCCTAATTAAAGTTAGTTTTATGGAAAATGCTTGGTTTGTAAGTAATTTATATTTCTCAAAAATGTTTTCATCATATTGACATACTCTGATATGTACCCATCATGTAAACTGTATACACGACATGATTATGAAATGCATAAATACACATTGATAGCATTGATCACACGCATTGAGGCCGTAGGGAGTACGAACTAGCACCGCTACTTTACCAAGAGTGCCCCCAGACACCCCGGTTTCGAAAGATGTGGCCGTAAGAACGGTAGGTAGCATGAGGGGTGTAGTTGACACCTACGATGAAAGACATTGCATACACACATGATATAACATTATGTACCCTTATTAGATAATTCATCATCTAACTTGGGATTTGTCCCTAGAATATTCAAACGTTCCAGATAGAGAGTGTAGTAGATACGAGGATGAATAAGGCATGAAATGGCACTTAGCAGAGTGCATGATAAATGAAATGTATGTAACGTAGCCCCTGTATTTAAGTTCTGCTACTTTAGATTTTGAACATTTTGAGGAATGTTGAAGATGTAAAAATTTATTTATGATTAATGTTAAGATATGAGGTTTCGATCATTGCTTCTACATTTGATGTGTATAATGATTTTCTTTCGAGAAAAAATAAATGAGAATTTTGGGACGATTTCGAGGAATGATGTGGTGTAGCATTAATGTTTGAAAGAAAAAAATTATTGTTCCAAAATTGTCCCAAGTTATAACGCGCCCAAAAAACGGGGCATTACATAAATGACTTTAGAGATAAGGACGAAGTCTTATGATGCCATTAGAGATAAGATGAAGTCTCATGATGACGTTAGAGATAAGATGAATGCTCATGATGACTTTAAGGATAAAATTTGGATAAGATTTGATTGGATAAGATAAGATTTGGATATGATTTGATTTGGATAAGAATTTGATTCGAATAACAATAATTGCAGAATATCTTAGAAGATTTGAAATGATTATAGAAAATTTTAAAAGATTTAGAATGATTGCAGAAGATTTTAGAAGATTTGGAAATGATTATATAAAATCTTAGAAGATTTAGAATGATTACAAAATATCTTAGAAGATTTGGAATAATTGTAAAAAATCTTAGAAGATTTTGGAATGATTGGAAAAGATTTTAGAAGATTTGAAATGATTGCAGAATATGTATTTCTTGGTGGCTAAGTTTCCAAACCCTAAAAATAGGAGGTTCATGGTTAAGGGTTTCTTATTCGAAATTGTGATAAACTCGTGCTAGACAAGAGTGCTTCGGGTTTAGTGGATAAATGACTTTTAAAGCATACGCGAGGCATCACACGCGCAGAGCACTTGGGCAGCGTGTAGGGGCGTGTAAGGAAGTGGTTTGGTCGAAGGACTTGAGGAGTTGCACGAAAATCAAGATTGAGTACAAGATTCAAGGTGTTCTAAGTTTCATTCGAGGTGAGTGTTCTACCTAGAAACTTGGTGTTAAGTTGTGAATTGTTCACTACCAAAACTTGTTTACTATGAGCTATTCACTACCAAAACTTGTTTACTGTGGGTGTTTTACCCTAAAAACTTAGTGTTTATTCTATCTAAAAATGTTGTGACTTGGTCATGCAAAATGTTTTTGTTGCATGCAAATAGTAACCAGTGACGGTTGGTTTTATGAGGGAGGTTCGTCCCTAAATGTTTCGAACTTGTACATTTTATAATACTGTTGATATGATGCTTTGAATTGTGAAATATGGCATTGTCTTGTGTTTTGTTGTTCATATGGAATGTTAGGCTAGGATGTTGTCTAGATAGTGTAGTCATAATTCTCCAAGGGCGTGACAAAATAATAGGGGTATCTTTTGCTGGTATGCATGCCGAGATAGCCGCTTTGGTTTCCGTGCCAGGCCGTTTGGTCAGGGAAGTTGCACTACGATGACTAGATGGTCCATATTGCGTTGTTCATGTAGGATGTTAGTTTAGGATGTTGTCTGGATAGTGTAGCCATAATTCTCCAAGAGCATGACGGAATAATAGGGGTATCTTGTGTTGGTGAGTATGCCGGGATAGCCACCTTGGTTTCTATGTCAGATCGTTTGGTCAGGGAAGTTGCACTAGGATGACTAGGTGGTCTATGTGAAAATTTGGAGTTGGGATTATGTGGTGCTTCTTGAATGTTTAGAGTGGGAACGTAAACTCTGACGTAAATGTGGTGAGCCGGGTTCCTGGGTTGTGTGACCTTCCTGGGTCGGGAGTTGGTAATGATTGTTCCCGAGATGTTAGAGAGATGCGTTGACTTTCTCCTCTTAAGCTAGAATCGCGTTATGTCAATGTGTCGGTATGGTGGTGTAATGACCCGCTCCCACTTACGGGCGCCACCGATAAATAATCGACTGGATTACTCACCCGACGAACCACAACTGAAAGGTTGGACTACGTTTCAACAGGAAACGCCCTAGGTGGGAACTAGGCTTCATCCTTCCCTTCGCTTCACTTAGGAATCGGTCTCAACTCATACAAGGAAAACTCAGCGGACCGAGATTCGAAACCCGAGTAAGCTTTTCCTCTCTTTAGCTCGCCCCATAGCAAGCCAGAGGTAACCCAGGCACAAAGCTAGCATAACAAACACTTCGCTGGGTATTGGGGATTTATGAGAACATACCTCACTGATCTTTACTCGATCTGAAACTTAGCTTCTCCAACTTAGTCATATACAACGAACAATCTCATAATCATTTATCACACTATGATGATTAAATATATTTAACGCTCAACAACACATACATTTACTCACAAGAGTATAAATACATAACACCACATGGCTACGTACAAGAGATAATAAAATACATAACTCGGACAACACAACTAGTTGCCACAACAGCCATCCTTGCATGTATCTGGACTTGCAACATCTACACATGAGGTAAAACCTCATGAGTCACAAAGACTTAGTAAGGGTGCAATGCATGAAAATATGAATATAATCATGTTTATGTATGACAAATGCATGCAAATGAGGCTAGACTTACTCATCCTCACAACCCACCAAGGTTTGAGGCATCAACCTATTCGCCCCCACTACACTAGTCCTCCATATGGCCGTAGGTCCACTAGGTCTTGCATCACACAAGATATAACCACTACATGCTAATTGTAACATAAAAACATTATCAAACATATTTACCAACTTGCAAGGCCACCTCCACATAGGGCCATCCCTTACCTGGCTCGGAGCCTCATCCTTGCCTCAGCCAGAACGCCAGCCCAAACTCCGATCTCATCTAGGATCACCGCCTTCTCGATTGAACCTAGAGGCAAACACACAAAAACCCAACTCCATTAACATTCGGCATTAACCCAATGCCCTCAGTTTCGCCACACATCGTAAAATCACCATCGACACTATCTCCAAACAACCAACCACGACATACATCAGCCGTTTAATAATTTCCAAACAACCCCGACCCAGGGTTTAATCCAACAATTAATTATTCTACATTATCTCGCTTAATTTAAATAACCAAAAAAAAGAATTTAATTAATTTACCTTAGCCATGAGGGGAAATTCGAAAAATACCCACATCAACGTCACCTCTTTGGCTGCCTTCTCAAGCTCAAAACCCCATTCTCGGCTTTGATATGCTCCTTGAGTCCCAAGTTAATTTCTGTAATTTTTTTAGAATTTTCTGGAATTTATTCCTATTTTTTTCTTCATTTTTTTTTCCAAATTTCTCTTATTTTCTTTTCTTATTTTTTTTATTTATTCTTCTTTTCTTCCTCACCCCTGTTCATCATCTTCTTCTTCTCTGGCGCGTGTACAGCGCTTGTGAGCGCCGCCTCTCCCGACCGCTGCTTGCCGCAACGCCACCGCTGCCATCTGCCGCCATCGGAACCGACCTCCTCGTGCGCCTTAGCCGCTGCAATCGTCGGCCTCCCTTGTGCACCTTGCTTCCATGGTCGACAGCACTTCTTCAGGCCGCCATTGACGTCGCTTTAGCAGTGGCCGGTCACCATCTCAGGCGCCGCTTCAACTTCTGCATCGCCTTCGGTCATCGCAACCTTGGCTGTCTACCTTGCGGTTGCTGTTGCTTCATCGTCGGCAGCTTCAAGCCACTGCCTTCATCTTCTATCATCGGCCATGGCAGTTGCAGCCATGGCCGATCGGCCTTATCACCCTCATTCTCTCTCGCGCATTGCTCTCTCTCTCGCCGATCTCTCACTCTCCTTTGCTCTCTCTACTCGCTCATTCTCAAGCTTTACATTCTGTTTTGAATCCAAAGCGAATCCAAGGCAATGGTTGGCCTCCAGCTCACGCATAGCCACTTACATATTTGTATATATGTATATATCTTACATATATTACACATAATATATTTTATTTACACTTAATTAAACATATTTAATTACACCATAAGACACATAATTATTTAATAATTATACAGCAACCCCACTAATACTCCAAAATCGCCTTTTGGGAGTTTTAATAATTGCATTTAGACCTTCTAAGGTCTTAAATAATTACCCTCAAGACACTAAAAATCTTGATTTTTTTTCAAAATTAATAATCGATCATTACTCGACAAGACCGATCTCGTCCCTGTGCCTTCACAGGTTCTTATCTCAACCTAAAAACACTTTAGGGTTGACTTATTCACAAAATTGGGCGACCTTTCGAGCCCCTCTGACTTACCGATGACTTCTTTATTGGCCCTCACGAACATTCGGTTTAGCCAATAATTTAAGCTTATACAGCAACTGTATCGTAATTTATTCCTGATCTGACTTCTTTTAGCGTCATTAATCCCATTTCAAAATGTTCGACAATCCCTTGTCCCATTTCCTGGACATCCAAGTCTTACGGCATTTCCTACCATTGATTCGGCAATTTGTTACTTTATTTCTCAAACTGCCCCTAGGGCCCACCGGACCACTCACTAATCAAATTACCAAAATGCCCCTCCCCAGGGCCCATCATTTCATTTCTCGTCTTTCTCTCAGAGAGCATTTTTAAAATTTTATTTTATTTATTTTTTTTAACACCAGTAACACAGGGTGTTACAGGTGGCATAGTTTTTAGAGAGATTGTTCTTTTCTCGTGATAGGGTTAAGCGCTTGGGATTCTCTTGGGCTAGGGCTTACCAGGTGTATTTGGTTTATTTCATGCCTCGTATTCATTCATGAAAAATGTGTTTTTGAACTCTCACTTAGATGATTCATCATCTAATATGGACTTTGTCCTTAAAATATTCAAACGTTCCAGATAAAGGCAGCAGTGCAAAAGGAAAGGGAATTGCTAATTGGAGTGATGACAATTAGTGAATAGTTTACTTTATGTCATTTTCAATTATGTTATTAATTTTGATGACGTCATATAAATGTTGGTTCGACTTTATATTATGAATAAAGTGGTTTCGATTGTGTATATTGAGGTTTCGATCTAGCTTCCGCATTTGAGATGTATACTTGTTTTAGTTTATTGATGGTTCATAGTTGATATACTGAGAAGGTATAACGAGATCTTCGAAGAACGAATTTGTGTTGAATATCCGTTGTTTGAAAAAAATATTATCGGAATCTTACGATACCTAACGCCTTTGGAAGGCGGGGTGTTACATCTTCCTTCAAATCCGTTAAAGTCCTCTTTTAGAAGACTCCAACGAACTTCAATGATCTGGTCTGATTTAATACTTCAAGTCTACTGAAGTTCGCCCAGCATTGCTGAACAAACCAGGTTTTTTTTTTTCAAAATATTAAATCAGTTAATAATTATAATAATGTAATATAATACTTACTAAAAACAAAAATTTTGGACCCCCTTGAATAATGGGCCAGGGCGATTGCACTAATTGGCTCTGTTTAGGGCTGAGCGTGAATCTTAACTTAATAATCTAAAGTTTAGACTCTTAGTGTAGGGTTTGTAGAGTTCATAACCTCAGAATTTTGTACTATGTCATAGATTTGAGTGGAAACACTCTGACATTTACCAAACTCAAATAAAGAACAAACTCTAAATTTGTGTTTGTTAGAATTTAAATGAAATCCAACAATCACGATTCACAAACTCATCAGGAAAGGAGAACGAAAGTTTGAGGGTAATATGACCATTTTATGTAGAAGAAATATATACATTTTATAAAAAGACAAAAGCTCATCGAGACCCAACCAAAAACAAAAATCTCCATTGAGACATAATTGGACAAATAATTAATAAAATCAGTCTCACAGCCACAAGTTTATTTATTCACACAACCACAAGTTTGGACGAGGCATTGCAATGGAGAATATTCCTGCGATAATCGGCGTTATTAAGGAATTAGCTGATCCAAATTGAAATTTCTTCACCCACATCTCACATCATGATGTGCCAAAGCATCCCAACATTATCAAACCATCACATGTTCTTGTGCGGTTATGCTTAGTGCTTACATCATCCGTCGTGTCTTTATGTGTTTTTGCTACTGAACCATGCTAGGGGTTACATTTTAAGCTATGCATGTATGTGTAAATAATTAAAATATTCTTCGTCTCTTACTATCTCGTCTCACAGCCACAAGTTTATTTGTTCACACAGCCACAAGTTTGGACGAGGCATTGCAATGGAGAATATTCCTGCGATAATGAAGCTTTCGGCGTTATTATAAGGAATTAGCTGATCCAAATTGAAATTTCTGCACCCACATCTCACACCATGATGTGCCAAAGCATCCCAACAATATCAAACCATAAGAAATGTTTCTTCTGCAGTTCTGCTTGCATCAGTAGTCTTGTGTTTATATATATAATAACGTCATATTGAAGATATGGTTGCCGTCTACTGTCTACTGTGTCTACTGCCTACTGTCCAAAGAGGATTGGATACTTACTTCTTATATTCATAACTTTGTTTGGTTCTAAATTCAAATCGAATTGTTGGTCAAATGGGTAAACATTCTATAATTGATTTTATTTATTAAAATTAACGCATTAACGCATTTTCAAACCATATCGTTTGCCAAAAGTATTCCGCCTCAATCCTCCAACAAATGCGGGCATACCAAGAAATTTCCTTTGTGGACCCATAGGTCCTTGACCTTGAGCAAGATTTAATGTGTACACAAACACTTTCGAGATTAAATTTTTCAAAAATTAATTTAAAATTTTCAAACTTTTATAATAATCTAGGGTATTATATTACATCTCTCAACGATCAAGGAGATGCAAAAGAGAGGCAAATGAGGATAGATTGATGGTTGCATTTTCTTCTTCTTCTTCTTCTTCTTCTTGCTTGGTAGAATAAAACTTAGTGACTTTATTTATTATTTAGAAAAGATAAGTTATTTAACTGTATATGTTCTAACATAATGCCTTGAGAAGATTTTGGAAATGAGTGATGGTTTTGAAAATTTAGTTTTGAGCTCAAGATACATTTGAGTTTACATCGACATAATTGAGATACCATTCAACATGTTTGTCCATTGATATTAGTGAATTATAAATTGTTTCAATATCAATAAAAAATTTTAATTGTACCCTTGCGGCTAACATGAGGCACACACATATAAAGCAAAGTAGTAGTACTTTTCAAACGATCCCCTGATTTTATTGTGGTTACAACCATATATATATAGAGAAGCAAAGGAAGCAACAATAACATTAGAAAAGCTTTATTCCCACTCTGTGTGTATATATATATATGTATGTATATATAAATTCTAGAAGTTGAAATGTTTCTATATATGACCAAATGAAATCAACAAAATCAATGATGGCCGAGCATAGAAGAAGCCACTACATATAAAGTCAAAGACAAACATATGGAAATGACGGTGGTTTTGGTAGGCATCCTCCCTTTATCAGTCCTCAACACCATGGCATCATACACTGGCCAACAGTTAACAACCACAAAGCCAGTAATGAACATTTGAATAAACAATTGGTCTGCACTACCAGTACCTGTGAGAACTATTTTAACCAACCCTCCAAAGAAAGCGGCAAAGTTGATGATTGCAACCACTGCGAGCGATACAAACATAGGCGAATGGACTCCGAACTCAAAGGTGCCTTGATCATACCTCTTGCTTTGTTCATTATCTACCACTTTGCTAGTTAGGGTAAACCCATGTGTAGCTATGCCGAGGTGCTTGGAGGCAAACTCAATTGACCCGAAAAGATGGGCTGTGACCCCCCTCAACACCCACATCCGTTGGTCACTCCACCACTTCTGAAAGGTCTCTTCAGCTAACATGAAGTCCAAACAATCTTGTCCATAAGCCCCCATAAATAGAAAAACAAACACGACGAACCATTTATCTGAAACCTGAAATGTAATACAATGCAATGTAGTGTGATTTTGCAACAATTGCACCAAAAGTCATATGGAATATGCATATATACCTCTGGAAAGATGGAGATTCCGTTGAGAAGAGTGAATTGAGGCAAAAATGCATATATGGTGATTGGAATTGACAAAATTGGCCAAAAAGCATAGTTGGCATAGCAAAGGCCCATTAGTAGCCCTATACTCTTGACCCCGAAAGTTATTGGGCTGTATTTGGAGATTGCAACCTCGAGGAGGCCTACATCCCATCTCTTGGTTTGGTTTAATGCATCGACCAGTGTGATAGGAGCGTCCCCAAGAAATGCAGGCCTCTTGGGAGTGCAAAATGCAGACTTCCATCCCTCACAATGTAAGCGAAAACCCGTATAATAGTCCTCAACCAAGGACCCATATCTGAAGCCCAACTGCAAAATTTTGGGCCCAATTAATGCCATTTTTTTCTCTTCCATACAGCTTGTTATATATTAAGCAAATAGAGTTTGCCTTACCTTAGCCCCCCAGTTGTAGTTGGTTTGCTCTTCATACTTGCAGCTTGCTACATGGTGCGCCAATGCCATTATTGGTTGGGCCTTGATGGGCTTGTCCACCACATGGTCAGACCTAAGCTCGGGGATGTCAGGGCCAACAAAAGACAATGGGCCCCCAAAGAGAACTCGGCGCCAGAAAAAACACCCAGACCCGACATAATCTGGGCCTACTAGCCCATCGAGTCCGGCTGCATTAATTTCGAACATGCGTTTAAATTCATTGGCGTAGATATCATACTTGTCAATCCCATGAAAGTGTTGAGAGAACTGAACATACCCTAAATTGGACTTGATTTTGGGGTCACAAAAGAAGTATAGCATGATATGAGGTGTTTTAGGGTCATTGGAGTACATGTCACAATCCAAAGTCAATATTATGGGTGCATTTGTCATAATAGCTGATACTCGAATCTGTACATTTAACAAGTATTAGAAGCAAATTATAACTTTACAAACCCCTAAGTTTTAGTTTTTTTTTTTATATGAGAAATGAGTATTTTTATCATGAAAAAGAATTCTTTTACATATATATAATCATCTGATGAAAACAAAATATTTTTTGTTAAACACTATTTTCAGTTTTATTTTTTAAATTTGAAAAACAACAATACTATCAAGCACATATTTAACAAAAAATGAAAACAAACTACATAAGACATTTTGCTCTTAGCTCCTAGCAAAAAAAGAAAAAATATTTGTGCACCCTTTATGTTAGATATTATTAAATTTTTAATTTCTTTATTAGATGTTTGACATTATCCTCTCTGCAAAGAATATTGATATTTTATCCTTTTTAATAGTTTGAAATGGTTGTCCTATATGATGGTAGAAATCGAGAGGGCGTGAAAGACTTTTTATTTGGTGGGACAATCATTTCAGATTATCAAATAGAACAAAATATTAATATTCCTCTACAAAATCTATCATTTTATTAAAGTAATAATAGTAATAAGAGGAGGAGGAGGAAGAAGAAGAAGAAGAGAGGTGGTATGCATACCAGGGCATTAAGGGCACCTGCCTTAAAGTGATGGGAAGAAATTTTGCTCTTCTCTCTGGACACATACACCAAATTTGGCATTGATTGCCCTGTTATGTCCTTGTCTTCCTTGGCCTCTAACAACACCTACATTGTGAAATACAATATGAGCCGAATCTAATTCACTATGCCAATTCTAATTCAATGATACAATTAGTTATTTTGGTCATGGGAGAGGGATTTGAAGATTGAATCCAATTCATTCATGATAAATTAATTTGAACTAAATTGATTTTTTCTAAAAAAATCTATCTTAATTCAATGATCCTAATTAGTGTCATTTTTTGTAAAATAAGCTAAAATTTAGAGGTATTTTTATCAAACAACATATTATGGTTTATCCAATTAGAAATCAAAAGACTAGTGTTTGAAATTGAATTGAAAACCTTTTTCTTTTGTATAAAAAAATAAAACCAATTATCGATGAAATTTATTTACGTCATTGGATTTGAGTGTATTAAAAAAAAGAAAAGAATGAATTTAGAGTAAACCTGAACTATAGTAGGATGATCTTGGCGAGTAAATTTTTCAGTCCATTTGCTAAACACTTGACGTTCTTGTTTGCAAGTGATGAACTCTTCTGGAATTTTTCCTCTCTCAACTATATTCTCTATCCTTACCTTCATGCTTTTATACAATGTCTGTAATATGAACATATAATGTTCAAGTTTAAAAGATATCAACATAATTAATATGAAAAAATGATTAATTAAGGGTCACTAAATCAAGCACAAATGACATAATCCTCTAAGCAAGCTTACCAATAATAGAAATATGCTTTAGCATAAGAAACAATTCAAGTGATATATGCCCACAATTCAAATGACATAATTCTCTTTGATATCTTATTTGTTTAGAAATGTACGACTTATATTTATAGGTATATCTTATGTGATGCTTTCAAGGGTGTATCCATTTAAAGTATAGCTCAAAATAGCATAAAGAAATGGACAAAGAAAGTCTGATATAAAATAGGGACATTATATGGTTGAGCGTTACTAATAATATATGTATATATATATATATATATTTTATGAAAATAATTATGCTCTAAGGATAATATATGTTCCTTGAAGAGTTTATGCAACAAATACAAACCTTAATTTTAATAGACCCAATGATGAAGTATTAACTCAATACTCTTGAAGTTTAATAAAAATACATAAATATTCATGACATTTGAGAAATAATAGCTCTTCTGTCATTATTAATATAATAAAAATACCTTTGTATATTTTCTCATTCATTCTCTTTATCCCCTTTCTCTGTCCAACAAAGTAATTAGGGTAACAGTTTGTTGATTTTTTTCTTTCTTTTTACTTTAGTTATGGTTAAACTATCATCCAATTGAAGGGAGAGACTAGCAGATAATCATGTTCTCATCAATTTACTGTACAAGAAGATCAAGGAGATAAAGGGAAGGAGAAAATGTAAAGTAACGATTGAAAAAAAAAAAAAAACTTATAAAATTAGGAGAATTATCTATCATTTTTAAAATCTTAAAAATATTTTTATCTTTTTGTTAAACCATGCGTCATCACCTTAATTTGTTCAGTCTCCGAGGATTGACTGTAATTTGATCCGAAAAAAGCTTCTGGGCTTCTCTCCACAATCTCCTTCTTCCTGCAAAAGGGTATCCAATGGCTTGCAAACCTGGCGGCCTCCATGAACGCAAACAGAGTCAGCTGGGAGCCGCCGTCGTCCGAAACATACACCGAAATCTTCTCCGGCGGATAATCGTAAGCCATCACCGACAGGGCGGTGTTCACCACGCTCATCGGCGGCTCCTTGTAGGGGTCCGCCGTGCATATGAAGATGTCCAGCCCCGGAAAATCCCTTCTTTTCACCACTTTCTCCAGGTTTTCCGGGAAGACGCGGCGGTGGACAGGGCTGAATCGGAAGGACTGCGCGGAGAACCACCCGAACCCTAGAACCAAGTCGGCGATGAAGAGGGTAGCGGAGATGAAGAAGGAGAGACAGGTGGCGGAGCCCAGAGCGGCCGCTGCATGGCGGCAGAGCACGGCGAGGATGGCGCACGTGTAAACCAGTGCGAACGCACGGTTGGCAAGCGTGAGGCGGGAGGGCATGAGCGTGTGAAGAAGAAGGGGCTGTTTGGCTGTGGCATATTCCTCCATATCTCTTTACCGCTGGGCGATGATCTGATCTCTCCCCAAGGTTTTGTATGACTGATATTTATAGGTCTTCTCTGAATTATTGTAATATTATTCTAGTGGTATTTTTATTATAAAAATTATATATAAATACAACCCTTCACAAAATTAAATAAATATTAGAAAACTAAATAAGAATAATATACTTTGGATAAAATTTATATATAAAAAATAGAAATAGAATCATGCTATCTTTTCATTCACTTGTTAATAAAAAACCTCATAACAGCAACTTATAACTATAAAAAGGACATATAGTTAGGCACATGCCAAACAATTCGTTTGCAAGTTTGAGATTGTGAATCAAAGTAATGTTCAGTCATATATAGATCCTAAATGGTATAATTCTTCATCTTTAGACTTGTAATCTTGTAATAAAATTATCCAAACAATAATAAAACTTAATGCGATTTGAACCTATAGTGTCAAATTTACAAATATGATTATCATTTACTCCTATTATTTTAAACTCTTTCTTTCTCTCCCTCTAAGCATGAAAAAGAAGAACATTGTTGGTGGTCAATTGCCACTTACTGGAGAGAAAGAGTGACCTAGTGAAGGAGGGTGAATGCAAAAGAGAAAGGAAGGCACGAAGAAAGAGGGAAATGGAGGAATTAACTTGTAGTTAGTGGAAATTATTTTGGAATTTTGGTCAAAGGAAAGAGTGGGGCTGTTTCAATATTTGTTTTTTTAATATTTTTTGATAGATTAAATTGTCCATTTTTAAAGAAAAAGATATTAAAAAATTACCACATCCGACCATTTACTTGGCTTTGTCACTTTTTACAGGTTCACAAAAATCTAAGTTAATTGATTTACACACATCTTAGGTCTTTTTCTCAAATCAAACTTGTACGCAATAACGGATTTGTTTGGATGATCTGATTGATTTTAATTAACAATAACTATGGGTACCACTTAAGTGAATTGCATGCGTGGACTAGTGAATTGCTCTTACTTGGAGGGAATGGTACGCTATAATACACTAAGGATAAGTACAAATCATTTTATGAGCATTAACATAATATATATATATATATATATAGAGAGAGAGAGAGAGAGAGAGAGAGAGATTAAATGGCAAAGTCAATTGCATGCGTGGACTTGTCCTCCTCTCTCGTGGACTTTTCCATCCATTTGATCCCCTGATTTTTCCTCCTCTCTTAAATGTAAATGATGATGTGAGGATATGCATTATTGTTTTCTAGATTGATATAGAATGTGTCCGCAGATAGATTTATTAGATTTTCTTGTCGAATTTATAAAAGAAAGAGTTAGAATTATCCAAAACTTCCCTATAAATAGTTTTTCAATGCTCAAGTCAATGTGAATTAAGGCAAAACATGGGACAGCCATGGAAAAGAAGGTAAAAATGGTGTAAGAGAAAGAATGAGAATAGAGAGTGTAGAAATTATAATCTAGGGTTAAAAATATGAATATAAGGTATTTATAAGTGCAAACCTATGTAATTAGGGTTTTGGATTTGGATTATCTTTTAATGGGTAATCTTAGCTCAATATAGGCTTTGCTGGGCTTGACTCGGGTTTTGTGCTGGACCTGACTTGGGCTCTCTTCTAAATAAAATTACCATCAATTAATAGAATATAATTTTGTTATTTTAAACTTAAGTCAACAAGGTTGAAACCCTAGATAAGAAGAAGATAAAAATATAAACTAGATTTGAGTTGAAACACTTGAACATACATCAAACTCGAATAAAGAAGAAACTCTAAACTTGCGTTTGTTAGAATCCAAATGAAACCCAGCAATCAGATTGAAATTTAAAGGAAAACAAGAAATATCAAATTTAGATTTGGTTGAATCGAGATCTAAGTTTATTTTAAATTGTGGGGGTTTATGTAGAAGAAATATACATTTTATAATAAGATAAAAGTTCATCGACACCTAACCAAAAACAGAAATGCCCATTTTGTTTTTATAAAAATGGTATTATAATTTGATTATGAAGGTTGTAAAACAAATCTCATCAAGTTTGGGCGAGGCATTGCAATGGAGAATATTCCTGCGATAATGAAGCTTTCGGCGTTATTAAGGAAGCTTTATTAAGGAAGCTGATTCAAGTTGAAATTTCTGCACCCACATCTCACATCATGATGTGCCAAAGCATCCCAACATTATCAAACCACGACAAATGTTTCTTCTGCAGTTCTGCTTGCATCATCAGTCGTGTGCCTATATATAGAATAAACGTCATTGAAGATATCGTTGCCGTCTACTGTCTGCCGTTTACTGTCTACAGAGGATTGGATACTTATTTTTTATATTGTTTGCTTTGTTTGATTCTAAATTCAAATCGAATGGTTGGTCAAATGGGTAAAAATTATATAAAAATTGATTTTATTTTTTAAAAATTAAGATTTATGATGAAAAATATAAAATGTGTTTTTCAAAATTTTTGAGTTTTTTGCTATGAATGTTTTGATGATTACTACTTTATGTCAAAATTTTAATGTTCTCATATGTTATGTTCTTATAGGTTTGTTAATATGTTTTATATATGTGAAAGTTCTTTTATGTTGAAAATATTTAATGCTGGTTCGCATCACTTTGCAGGTTGTCCTATTTTTCTTCAATACTGGGAGCCCGATATGGCTTTATTAAAGGAATCATTTGATGTCATACCTGTGTGGGAAAAAATCTATGGAGTCCCTCTAGAGGGTTGGAGTCATAAAGGATTCTCTATTGTCGCAAGCACTTTGGGTAAGCCTCTGCATGTGCATCATGTGACTGAGGGGAGCTCTAGACTTGGTTTTATTAGAGTGTGTGTTGAGATTAAAGCTTCGTCGAGGCTCCCTGGCCATATTGAGTTAGTCCAAGGAATAGATATCCTATTCGGGGAACCCAAAGTCTTTAGCCTTCTGGTAGAATTTCAGGGGCTGCCTTCAATTTGTCCTCATTGTGTGGTGTTTGGTTATTCAGTGGCTAAATGACCAAATAGGCTCAAGGAGCTTGTCATAAATAATCATAAGGCCCTAGCCAATGCCATTAGGTCGACATCTGATGGGAAGTTAAAGAGCCTAGAGGAAACTAATGAAAAGTCTAAAATAGTAGCCAAAAATTCTGTTCTATGGATTAGGAGGGATCCGGTGCCTGCTTAGGTCATAAGTAAGGCATTGAGGACAGTCCCTGAACAAAGCTTGGAAGATCCTATGAGTAGCAACCAGTTTTGTATTCTGTTAGAGGTGGATCCATCTCCCCAGGAGCCTATGGTCAGTTCACTTCAACTTGAGGAGTCTAGGGTTGGTAAATGTGAGAGAATGCCTGCTAGGGTGTAACGATCCGTTAGGGGGTCCAGATGTTTTCGGGTATTTTATTTTGGGTTCAAATTTTTTTTGCTTTAATTAATTGAGGGTTGAAAATATTATTCTTTGGAATGAAGAATAAGTGGAAATGAGAATTTGGTAGCCCATCTAAATGGGATCCAAAAATGTGGGGAAAGTCCAAATAAATTGGGCCATTGTGATGTGTTCAAAATTTTTAACTATATTATGAATGGGCTTGGATGATGAAAATTTATTTGGGTTAGTGAGGCATTAGTTAAGCCTAATTGAGAAATGAAATTTGAAACTTTTAAAAGAAAAACATAATAAAATAAATTGACCATCAAATGTCAATAGTGCCCTTGATCTTCCTTTTGACCATTGTAAAGGTGATGGCCAATTAAGTAATCTGTTATGGAATGCAGGGGCAAGCTTGCAACCATCTCTTTATCCCCTCTGTTACGTCGAGGATTTCCTCCTTGGTGTATCATTTCTAGCGTCCAACTTTTTCACTTGTCCTCTCGCTTCTTAGTTTAAATCTCCTTATTCAACATCCTTATTCTTCTTCTTCATGGTTCATTTGTTGTGCTGCATTGTGTTGTTTCCATTGTGCTGGGGGAAGCTTTCTAGATTTTTTAATCTTCATTAGGAAAATTTCCTTGACCCTCATCTCTTTCCATTCATGCAAATTCTTCTTGCATTCTTCTTTTATTTTCAGTGCGAGTTTCTATTGTGCTCATGCGAGCTATCAGCCTCTTCATTTAGTCATTGTGAATGATTATATATGCTTATATATATATGTATGCCTGCAGCTGTATGTGTTTTCCCCCTTACTGTTGTATCTTTGGATTTCTCTATTTGTTTTCTCGTGGTCTCATTGATGTCTCTTTGGGGTTTGAATCACCTCAAGCTTTCTTTGTGAATGACATTTTATATAGCTAGGTGAGGATGAGAACCTCTGTTCGTTCTGCATCCAAAGAAGCAGTGTTAAATGTATATATATATATATATATCTGCGTGTATATCACAGTTGAATGAGCTCGTTGTTCGAAATGCCCCTTATAGTTGTATGTGTATGTTGGAATGTAAAATGCTAAGTCATCTGTCGCTCATTCGAATGATTTCATTGAGGTATTCGGAGGTCTCACATCAAACAGCAAAAGCTCAACTAAAAATATATATACTGTTCGCCCATATATGAGATCCACTTATAAATACATATATACATACATGCATAACGTGCTATTACCCCTCACTGGTTTGAAAAGCTTATCCGAGTCATGCCCTGCCTAACTAATCTTCCATATACTCATGCTTAAGCAGTCGTTTGAATGCCTTTGTTCTGTTCGACAAACCCAGTTATATATATATATATACACACACGTCCAACTTTGTTGATGTTCCAACGAGCTCATTCCGTGCTCTTTCCACTTGTTCTTTCGTGAGCTCTTTGCCGCGAGCTCATACCTATATGCTCTTTGACCATAAGCTTAATCGCGAGCTCTTTTCCTCGAGTTTATTCCTCAAGCTCTTGGAGTGAGCTCGTCCTAGTGAGCTCTTGCCCAACCCCTTGACCGTGAGCTCGTTTAGCGAACTCTGGTTCACCTTATGATCTCGAGCTCTCTTTCTCCGTAAGCCACTCATGACTTCGAGCTCGTCCCATAAGCCTTGACCGCAAGCTCTCCCAAGCTCTCTCTCCGTAAGCTGCTCATGACCTCGAGCTTGTCCCATAAGCCTTTGAATGAGGGCTATCTGTTCACACCCTATCTATATTTTGCATTTTCATTAATTTATATTTTACCTTTCATTTACTTTAATATATAAATGTAAATAAGAAAGTACTGCCCATTTGGATTCAATAAAAATATCAAAAAAATCAAAATCCATAACAATAAAAAGATAGAATTTTGGTTTTAGTACAAATTTGTGAATTTGCAATTTTACCACCTTCGAAATACGTAGTTTTCATTTCTTAAAAAAATCATTAAAAATCATTCTTACAACAATGAATGCCAGTTATAAAAATACTGGGAGTTATTTTTTCAAAATGAAGACATCTTCAAAAATATGTTCTAATTAGTCCTTCATTTTAGAAAATTTCAGGTTTATGTTTGACTAGCAATTTCACGTGGTGTGGTCATTTTGATTGCATGGGGACTAATCATGAATTTGAGCTATGAGCACGAATGCAAGTAAATGCATACTATCACTAGTTAAATGAAATCACAATAATCATATGATGAGAAAAATAGTTATTAAATTTATAATACTCCTCAGTTGGTGAATCGAGATTTGATATTAAATAGTATCTCTCAAAAACTATTCTTGTGTTATAAATTAAATCAGGCATTTCTGTGTCATAGATTACATCTTGAATGTGGTAAACGTTATGAAGTAAAATATGTTGAATTTATCTAATGATGGAAAAATATCCAGTATGGGTAAGTGATGTTAAAAGTATAAATATCGTGGAGACAAGAATTTAAAATACATGTGGTTGACAAATGCATACATGTACATGTTACACATATATATATGTTTTGCGCACCTATTATTTTGTGCGGAGGGAGAAAGGGTACCCTAGAGCACTTGGCATGGGACAAGGTGGCCATAGCCCGACAGGTTGGCTCCATATTTATTTGTGAGGTTTTTTGGAACTTATGCACTTTTGCGTGCATCGAATTATGGCTTGAAAGCTGGGAAAATTAATATTGATAATGAAATGATGCACTCTTGCATGTATTGATTGATGGCTTGCGAGCCCATGAGAATTGATAATTGATATTGAAATTTTATGCACATTTGCATAGTGATGTATGGTACATGATATATTAAGTTGAATTAATAAGTTCATGAATTATGAATTTTGTATATAATTATGGAGTTCTTAATTACTCTTTTTTGGTGTCATCATGTTCTTGGATCCTATATATCATTCTTTGTTCTCTAACTTGCTAAGCCTTGTGGCTCACTTGATCTTCTTTGCCATTCCAGGTAAAGGTATGACTATTATTGGGGGCGAGTCCAATAGGACTACAGCCAGGGATAGTGGTATATGGAGACGCGTCCTAACTTCAAAGATCCTAGTTAGTGATTTGGTGAGAATTATAATGATAAGGATTTGTTATCTTATTGGCATTTGAGCCTCTTATTATTTTGTATGGCCATCGAGCCTAGAGTCATGAGATATTGAAAATGTAATTAAATCTTATTTTAATTTTTGCTGCTAGAAATGAAATGAGTTGTTATTTGAGTTCAGTTTTATTCTATATCATCTCTATAATGACCTTCTTTAGAATATCCCATTCTAAGCGGGAATATTCAGAAGCGGGCCTTACATAGGGAATGCATCTCAGATAGTGAGGGAGAGGAATTAGTCAGTTTGGAACATTTTGATACCCTAAGTTATATTGGGCCTGATCAGAAAACCCCAAAGCCCAAGGCTAATGGGGAGAGTAAGAAGAGGCAAGATCATAGGAAGTTGGTCGTGAGGCTTGATGGTGGGGGCCCAGGGAGTTCCCAATAGGAGATCTTTTCATGATGCGAGTAGCATCATGGAATATTAGGGGTCCAAATCAAGCCCCGAAGCAATGGGAGGTTAGATCTCTCATCTCCCAACATAAGTTGTCTATAGTGGTGCTCTTAGAGAACAGAGTTCAGGAAACTCAGGCGCATGTTATCTCGCGGCTCATTATGCCTTCTTGGGAGTAGGTGTTTGATTATGCTTTCTATCATAATGGGCGTATTTGGTTGGGTATGATCCGACGATTGTCCATATCGAGCATTTAGAGAAGTCTGATTAGTTCTTTCATTTTTGCGTCTCTGGCGACAGTCTTTCCTCCCCTGTTTTTCTAACTGGTGTTTATACTAATAATGAGGATGTGGACTAGGGTAGGTTATGGTGTTCCCTTAGGAGAGTGGGTGTGACCATCCCAAGAGAGTCGTGGGTTCTCATGGGTGACTTTAATGTCTGTCGATATGTCTCAGAAATGCGTGGTGGCAATATTGGAGTCTCCCTTAGTATGCATCGTTTCAATGATTTCCTATTGGAGATCCCGTTTCAGGACCTAGTTTATAGTGGCCCCATCCTAACCTGGAATAATAAGCGTTCGGGCGATGATAGTATTTTTCGAAAGCTTAAAAGGATTCTTGTGAATGATTCTTAGTTAAGTAAATTCCCGAATAGTAAGGCTATCTTCATGCAAGCAGAGGTATCAGATCATAGCCCAGCGGTTGTTAACCTGTTTGAGCTTCTCCAGCCTAGGGGAGGCCCATTTCGTTTCCTTAACAATTTAACAGACCACCCCTTATTTCTTGACAAAGTAAGATCATCCTAGGGCATGGTGGTGCGCAGTTACCCAATGTATCGCCTGGTCTGTAAGCTTAAGGTTGTTAAAGGGGCTTTAAAGTCCCTTAATCATGCCTATGGTCATGTTATGGAGAGATTCATTGAGCTTAGGGATAGGTTATTCCAGGTTCAACAGAGCCTCATTGATAACCTTAGTGATGTTGATCTTAGGCAGAGGAGTCTGAGCTGAATGGTAATTTATTGGCTGCCTTATCCCAAGAGTTAGAGTTTTTTAGGGTGAAAGCTCGAGTGCGGTGGTTGGTTGAGGGCAATCGATGCTCCCGGTACTTCTTTCGGTCTATGATAGCTCGGCATAATCACCATAAGATTATGAGTTTGCAGAGGGAAGACGGTACCACAATAGAATTTAGCGAGGAGGTAGTCAAGACCCTAGTTAACTATTACCAAAATCTATTAGGGAGTAATGCTCGGGTGACGGGTATCCATTTGAGTGATATCGACCCATATGTGGTCAACTAGGTGGCTGGTGATAGTTGGGAGGGCCTCACAGCTCTTGTGACTCCAGAAGAGATTAGGCTGGTCTTGTTCAGTATGGGAGATGATAAAGTCCCAAAGCCTGATGGTTTTACAGTCAAGTTCTTTAGGAAAGCCTGGGATGTGATGGGATCTGATGTGGTTGAGGCTGTTAGGAATTTCTTTGATATTGGTCTTTTATTGAGAGAGGTCAACGCCACCGCGATTAGCGTAGTCCCTAAGGTTCCTCATCTGGAGTCCCCGGCTTAGTTTAGGTCGATCTCATGCTGTAATGTTGTCTATAAAATCATTTCAAAGATCTTAGCGAATAGGTTGAAGACGATGCTTCCAAATTTGGTTGATGAGTCCTGTACTGCGTTTGTGCCAGGCCGACCCATGGATGATAACATCTTACTAGCCCAGGAACTAGTGCATCAATACCACCTTCATAAGGGTCAGCCGAGCTGTGCTATGAAAGTTGACTTGTCATCAGCTTATGATTCGGTAGAATGAGATTTCCTTTTAGTTGTCCTTCAATTGGTGAACTTATCGCCTCGGTTTTGTGGTTGGATTCTTGAGTGTGTCACCACTCCTCACTTCTCAGTCAAGATTAACAGCCAACTTTATTGCAAGAACACATATTTTCGCGAGATTGCCATGTAATTTAAGCAAGTTTAAAATACCGAAAAATTTGCTTGATAGCAGTTATAAGTACCGAATCGACTACAGAGAGTGCCCTAAAGCTGAGATGCCAAAGAAAAATGATACGACATTGATAAGAATGCTAAGATAGGATTTATGGTATCGAAAGAAATCAGATCAAGAATGGTTTTTGGTACAGCTAAAATGCAGTTGCCATTTAGGCTGCAAAATTGAATCGTTGTAGGAGACTTTCGAGAAGTTAACGAAAGTCTGAGGGGGCTTCAGTTTTTCGTAATGAGCAACCCTTTAGTGATTTCGAGATGAAACAAGGATCTGGTTAGGGCGCAGGGACCAAATCGTCCTTATCGAGTAAACTCCAAGTTATTAATTTTGGGTTTTCAACATCGTAATGCAAATTAATTTGTCATTCTGCAATAAGATAATTGCCTAAGTGAAATAGAGATGAATTTGGGATTTATAGGTATAATTTTTTCTATAGTATAGTGTAATATAAAATATATATTATACACTTATATAGATATATATATACACGCGCGTAGGAGAGGTCATGCCTCTACAATGCGATCCATGCCCTGCAAATGATATGACTGCAATTGAAGTGTGTTTCACGCCAAGGGGATGGGCAAGGTAGGCTGTTGGCAGTGGAAATGGCTATAAAAAGAGAAGAAGGAGAATGAAGAGGCAGGGAGTCGAGCTTGGTCAAGAGCTTATAGTAGAGGGAGAGAGGCAAGATTGAGAGAGTGAGGAAGCTGGCCGATCGAAGATGGCCTGAAGTAAGCAACCTCGGCCATGGCAGAGAGCTTCAAGCGGCCATGGCCGACGCGTAAAATCGAGCTGGAGCAGGGCAGCAACTGGAGGTCGCAAGGTGGAGCAGAGGAGGTTGGAAGAGGCCAGAGGAGTGGCCATGGCCGCGGGCAACAACCGCGACGGTAGTGGTTCCCGGGAGGCCGACAGTAAAGGCGCGCGGTGGCGCTAGCAGCAGTGGCCGCCATGATGCCTTGTTCGTGTGTGGGAGTTGTAGGGGAAGAAGAAGAAGGAGGAGGAGAAGAGAAGAAGAAGAAGAAGAAAAAAAAAAAAGAAAAATAAGAAAGAAAAAAAAGAAAAGAAAAGGGAAAATGGAAAGAAAATGGGAAAAAAAAATAAAAATTTTAGAAAAATCCCAAAAAATAGGATTTGGAGATTTTGTAATAGTTTAGAGATTTTGGCGAGAAAAATGGTTTGGGCACGAGTTTCGAGGATATGATATGCATACCAAGGAAGTCTGAGAGGCTAAGTTAAGGTAAGTAAAATTTCTTAGAAAATTTCAAAAATTCAGGAATATTATTTTATGAATTTTCATAGTGAAATATTTGAGAAATATTTAATTTGGATTTATTAAGGAAAAATAGGAAGAAATAGAGAGAAAAATAAAGAAAATGCAAAAAATTATGAAAAAATAAGTTTAACACTTATTTAATCAAATATGGTGATTAGGATGCTTTGAGGCTTAAAGTTGAAGTGACTTGTGCGAATTTTGAGGTTGGCACGCAAATCGAGATGATGCATTAATTTTGAGGTAAGGCACGAATTTGAGGTAGCCCGATAAGCTTAAGAAGGTAAGTGGTACTTCTTAACTGAATTTAGTTTTATGGAAAATGCTTACTTGTAAGTGATTTATGTTAAAAAACCCGATCCTCGGGAATGTTTTCATCATATTGACATGCCCTAATATGTGTCCATCACGTAGACTGCATACATGACATGACTATGAAATGTATATGTACACGTTGACATTATTTATCACGTGCATTGTATTCGTTTGAGAGTACGAACTGGCATCGCTACTTTACCAAGGGTGCCTCCATACACCCCGGCTTCGAAAGAGGTTGTCGAAAAAATGGTGAGTAGCATGAAAAGTGCAGTTGACCCTTACGAAGCCTTACGAAGAAGTAAGACATTGCTTACATACACAATAAAAAAATTTGTGCCCTTACTTAGATGATTCATCATCTAACTTGGGTTTTGCCCTTAGAATATTCAAATGTTTCAGATGGAGATTGTAGTAGATACGAGGATGAATGAGGCATAAAATAGCACTTACCAAAGTGCATGACGAATTGAACAATGAATGAAATATATGTAATGTAACTCATGTATTTAAGTTTTGCTACTTTCAATTCTGGTCATTTTAAAAGAATGATGATGTATAACCCTATTTAGGTTTAATGCTAGTTGAGGACTTATGCTTTGTATTAAGTTATTTTGAGAAGCAATGATGTAAGAACTGAATTTCGATTAATGTTAAGATATCAAGTTCGATCCTAGCTTCCGCATTTGATGTTTATGATGAATCTCTTTCGAGATAAATGTATGAAAATTTTGGGATAGATATGAGGAATGATATGGTTTAGCATTAGGTTTTGAAGAAAAAAATTATTATTCCAAAATTGTTCGAAATTAAGACGCGCTTGAAAAACGGGGTGTTACAGTTGGTATCAGAGCTTAAGTTTTTTTGGAGCCTTAAGTGGCTCTGATACAGTTGGTATTAGAGCTTAAGTTTAATGGAAGACTTAAGTGACTCTAATGCAGTTGATATTAGAGTTAAACCCTATTTGGAAATTAGGGAACAACAATTTGGAGACTTAAGAGGATCCGATATTTATAGAACTAGTTAGTAGGAATCCCAAGTAGAGGCTTAGGGGAAAGAAATTATTTTTAGGCCTTATATGTTAATGTGCTTTGTATTGATAGGCTTATATATTTGTTCGTACTATATATGCTCTTATATTTGATCTGTTAAGGTTGAGAACCTCAATATGTTATTCTAGGATTTCAAGAAATATTCTAAATATCCATAATACACAAGTGTCATGCATAAATGTCATGTGAATCTCATGATACATAGAATAAGTTTAAGATTAAAAAATATCTTAAGAGTTCAAAATATGTTAAAGTATTACTCAAATCTAAGAGCAATGTATTTTATTTGATGTTTAAGTGTCAAATATTAAATCTCTTGAGTAAATATTTATATACTGAGGGCAGGATCCTAAGTTCTAATTCATATAATTAAATTGCCTATTTGATATTTAAGTATCAAATTCGTAAGATTCTGAAATTTAATGGAAGAATACTTAAAGAACTTATTAAATACTTGTTGCTTGATAAGGAAAATCATTCAAATATTTAAAATAATTTAAAACTTATTGAATTCAATCGGGTGATGTTTATTCTTTCACTTAATCAAAGTTGTTAAATGTTTTAAAGTGATAATGTTTTGAATTTAAAATGATTAATATTCATATATGTGTATGATGCTTTGAGAGTTTATAGAACATAAATCATACATGTTTTGTTTCAATAGAATAATAAGTAAGTCATTTGACTTATGTGTGTTTTATGTATGTGTGTAAATGTGAATGAATAGTTATTCAAATAATTGTATTTTTATAAAATATGTTGTGTTGTGTGTGCTAAGTAGAATAATCTTTCTTTGACCAAGAATGAAATATTTTCAGATGAATAAGAGGTAGTATACTCAAATTTGCTAGTAAAATTTCATGATATGAGCATATCTCATTATATTGATCAATTAAAGCTTTTTATACAATCAAGTGAATGTGATTGGAAAGTTAGTTTTAACCAACTTTCACAAACAACACTTGTATATTAAATGTCATAAATGTTTGAGTATAAGTTGTTATGTTAAGTCATATATTAGGCTTTGATGTTTTGACGATGATATTCAAAACAATATATTAAAAATGAAGGTTGATAGAGTTTTAATTGAGTAAGGCATAGAATTAATCGAGTAAAATTTTATATTACTCAAGTAAAATGTTAACCTTGGCTATTGAGTCTTTGTACGTACTCATCTTTTTAATCAAGTATAAATGCAATTGTAATTGAGTACATCTCTCTTCCATGAAATTGAGTAAAATATTCCTTTACTCAAATATTAATCTCATTTGGAGTGAGCAGGTGAGCTAAATTGAATTCAACTAAGTATGCTTAATTACTTTTTAACCGAATAAAATTCTATTGTAATCGAGTAAGTTAGTTCTATATAATATATAATTGATTACAAGTTAAAATATATTCAAGTAAGTGTAAATTTGTCAACTAAATATTACTTTGTAATTGAGTACTTTTGTCAAGTCTCTAATGTAACAATTGTAATTAAATACTCAAATTTTATAATCAAGGAAATATCTAAATATACTCGAGTAAAAGCCAATCTTTAATCAAGTAAACCTTAAAGTTTAATCGATTAAAGTTTCAGTTGTAATCGAATAATTATTTCAAGTTTCTATTGTAGAATTTTAATTGATTACAAATATTTTGTAATCGAGTGAGAGTTTAAGTTTAATCAATTACAATTTTAATCAACTCGAGTAAATACAAAATTAATTGAGTATTATTCCTTTGTAATTGAGTACATTTGTAATCGAGTAAATGTTGATATATAACCAATTAAGTTCAATTTGTAATCGAGTAATTATCATATGTCTCTATTCCAGAAATGTAATTGAGTATAAATGTTTTGTAATCGAGTAAGATATTAAAATTAGTTGATTACAAACTCTATATACTCAAGTGCATTAAAAATTAGTCGATTACAAATATTTTTTACTCGTGTAAAGATAAAAAATAGTTGAGTACAAATGATTTTTACTACTGTAAAAGTGTGCTAAAATTTAAAAATAGTGTTGTTAAACTAGCCATTGCAAGTGTATTTAATGTACATTAAGCATAGTTCTTAACTTAAGCATTAAGCATAGTTTTTGACTATTTTAATGATTATTTTGAGAATAAAGAAGGTTGTTTTTGCAGATATTACATATCTTACAACAAGTATAAAAAGGAGAAAAGGCTACAAAAAAAAGTGTTGTTAGAATTCTTTTTACTCATGCCTTAAGCCAAAAAGACATTTCAAGCTTTCATCTTCTATCAAAAAAAGAGAGAGTGTGTTCTTATGTTCGTATCCTTTTTAAATCTCTCTTTTCTTTGTGAGAAGCTACTTTCATTATTTGAATTCAATCTTGTAAAAGCTTCTCAAAGTATTTAGATACTTCATTTCTCTTGATGTGGTTAGTGCTTGAGAACATAAAAACACAGTGTAAGAGGTTTCAGCTACTCCTTATAAAAACTATCTGTATTTGATTATTGTTGATCCATTGAAAAGTAGAGATTACATCTACACTTGTCAAAAGCTAAGGCTGTGTTCTCTTTATTTTTTAATTTTTAGTTTTAAGTTTTAAGTTTTGAATTCATTTTCAGCTTTCTGTTTTGATAGTCTGTTTTTAAAAAATTTAAAATGCATTCTCTTTATTATTTTGAAAAACTCTTTCTCAAAACAGAAAATTAAAAAACACGTTCTTTTTGAAATTTTGAAAATAATTTTTTAATGATATTGTATTCAATAAATTTGATTAATCAGTAAATTAGAAATATTTAATATTAATATATTATTAAAAAAATATATATTTTAAATTTAATGAATTTTGTAATATTTTTTTCCCATTACAATAATAAAATATGAATAAATAAATAAATAAATGTGTTTTGAATTTAAAGTTTATTTTGAATGAAAATACTTAAAACAACTTTTTGTTGTTTTGAGTTCTCTTTACAATTTTTTTTTTATTTTCAAAAATACATTTTTAAAAATAGTAAAAAGAATGCATTTTCACTATAGAAAATTGAAAACTAAAAATGACTTGAAAACAGTAAAGGGAACGCAGTCTAAGTTTTTAATTGATCCTGCAAAAGCTAAAGTGAATTGTTGAAATCCTTGATGAGAAACCAAGATAGTGGAGTAGATTGGTGAGCCGAGCCACCATAAAATCTTTGTGTGCTGCATTTGTTTATTTCTTCTTTAATTCCAGCTAGCCAAGTTTTCACTTTCAACACTTAAGATTTGCAGTCATAACTATAAAATTTGATCTTATAAATCTCATTCTCATTTAAGTCATATTTGAATCATTATTTCATTAAGTAATAAGAGTTAAAGTTTTTAAAAAACTTTTTTATAACTTTCTTTCAAAGGTTCTAAAAGGTCAAATAGTTTTTTTTTTTTTTTTTGCATAAAGTTGCTTCAAATTGAAAAAAGTTTTTGAAATGCTATATTTACCCCTTCTTGGGTGTATATTATTTTTTACAAAAATTATATAAATAATTTGCAGTCTCATGATAAGTTATGGTTGTTGATTAGTCTGATATTGGAAATGCTTTAGGGCCATTTTGCAATATTGAAAAAATATTGGAAACCCATTTCTGATTTAAAAATGCACTTTTAAAAATAATTTTTTTAGATAAAACATTTTTGCTAACATTTTTTATTTGAAGCTATATATATATATATATATATATGTAGTCGAGGTAGTGGAGTAGGCTGACTTGTTTCGAACCACTATAAATTTTGTGCTGTCAATTTTATTTGTCTTACATTTGATTTTCACATTTCAAATATTTTCAATTTAGATTCACAACATTGTTTTCAAACTATGAAAATTATATAAAACTATTATTTGTTTAAAATTATTTGTTTTGAAACACCCAATTCACCCTCTTTTTGGATGTACACTCCTATTTTATATTTTCAAATTTAATGTGTTTAAAATTATTATATATATTAATTTAATCATTTAACATAATATAATATATGTATATATAACAAAGAAAAAGTCCAAATTAGGTTTAGCAAAGCACACTATAAATAGTTGACTTAGAAATTAGAAACCTTAAAACTAAAGAAGTTATTATGAACTGTGATTTATGAATTGAAGATTGAAGCGGAAAGAAATGAAAAAAAAGACCATGCCTACAATCACGCTGCTCACTGTCGCCGTTGCTGCAAGCCTCCATCCTAGGTTGAACTGTTGCCAACTACTATCGTTTGCCATTGTCACACACCTCTTACCTCTCTAAAGCAAGTTATTACGCTATTGTCGTTGCATAGCCACATACCTTTTGTTGCTGCACACACCTCTCCCTCTTAGCCATTGCCGCCGCACAACCTCTTCTTTATTAATTATTTTCTATACCATACCAATATTTGATTCTATTGTTATCTAAATTGTTTTTATGCAACTTCTTAAGATTTAAATTATGTTATTGTTGTTATGCAATATCTTTTCTTTTACTATTGATTAATTTTTCCTACATTGATTAATTTCAGCTTTGGTTACTGTTTGGTTAAGTTCTGGTTAATTTCAGTTTTGTAGTTGATTAATTTTTTCTCCAAAAATTCATAGTATGATCCATCAAAATAAGGTGCTATATCTATAGGATAACCTTCCTTAGACATGAAAACCTTCATGAATGACATGGATCTCTCCTTATGTTGTTAGACCTAAAAAACAAGAAGTTAGGCTTTGATACCAATTGTTAGGTTAGGTTTTATATAGTAATGGCACTACAATCCAAGAAGGGAAGAGGGTGAATTGGGTGATTAAAAATTTACTTGAACTTTGAAAATCTTTTACTAGAAATGAGGTTTTAGTGAGTTAAAAGAGAAAATATGAAATCTCAAAATCAATGCTTGAAGAATGTAAACCAAGAGATATAAATGACACAAGGATTTATAGTGGTTCGACTAAATCAAGCTTAATCCACTACCTTAACTCCTCATTAAGGATTTTCAAACAATTCACTAAATCCTCCTACCAAACCCGGTAGGCCTTCTAGTAAAAATTGTAATGATTTAGCTCCCAGAGCTCCTACTAGGATAGGAGATCTATGAAAGAATCGTCAAAGATGAGGTGTACATAAACATAACTCAACATAATCCCACCACACTGATAATGCTATAGTCAACAACCTTGCATATATACTTAAACATCACCATGACATTATAATATTCCTTTCAAGCTTAACCGCCCATACATCACAAAATATCCAAAGGGCTAGGAAAAATTACAAAATAAAACTCATCTTCTTACCCTCAAAACAACCCCTAAGGATGTAATGCCTAAAAATTTCTTGAGGGCTTAAGTGTAATTTTCATGGGCTTAAGTGTAATTATTTTTGGGGTAAAAGTGTAATTTTTCATAGTCATGGGGTTAAGTATAATTTTCTAGAACCTAAGTGTAACACCCCGCTCCAACCGAGGGGCGTTAATATATGCGGAATAAACCATCATGAATTTCGGAGAAATATTTTTTTTCATAAATATGTAATAAAAGTGTCTGCTCGTGAATAGTGCACCAGGTAAGTTCCCAGGAAAGAGAGGTGGGTCACAAACGGACACACTTAAGTACCAAATCTTTCCTTAGCCAGAACTAGCCTAGACATGCACATTTCACCACATAACACTTAAATCCATAACTTCCCCGACAATTCCAATTACCTTCTCAGCATATCAAACTTAAAAACATCAAGCTAAGACAGGTAATATCTTTACACAATACAAATGCGGAAGCTAGATCGAAACCTGATGTAATACATAACCGAAATCATTTTATATATAACATCAAAACTGTATCATCATCTAACATCATCAAAATGAAGTACATATATTCTAAAACATATGCTACTATCCATCTACTAGTTGCCGTCAGTCCTCGGCAATTCCTTTCCCTTTAGAATAGCTGCTACCACCTGGAACGTTAGAATATTCCAGGGACCAAAGTCCAACATAAGATGATGAATCATCAAAGTGAGAGTTCAAAACGTTTTCATGAATGTATGCAAGATATGAAACAACATAATATCATGACAAAAACCCGACCCAAGAGAAACCCACCAAGCACTTAACCCTAACCGAGGAAAATGCAATCTCTCTAAAGGCAACACAACAACATCGACTCATTGGCACAACACAGTCCTGGCTTAAGAGGAAGCAACGTCAATGCATGAACCCGGGAACCACCCCGTCATCATTACGTTCCCACTCAGAAGCTTACGGAGCACACGTCACACTTAATCCTGGCCAAATGATGATCAACACTATCCACGTCCACCTTGGAAACAATACTACCGCGCAAGGAATCTGGGGTGGTGTCCACTCGCAGCCCCCTCTTGCCGGTCCGAGGTGGTGTACACTCGCAGCCCCGCCACTTGTCGACTCGCAAGGGTGGTGTCCACTCGCAGCCCCCGTCACAAGTGGGTAGTTTTCCCTTGGCACGTTTCCCTAGTGCTACCACTTCAAGTGCCACCTCATAAGTTGACATCCCAACCCAAAAACATGCCAATGATCATGTGTAACAACATTTCATGTACATAATTTTATCACGAAAATTCAATGCACATGCATAAACCATTTCGGGACAAATCCCTATGAAACCAACCATAACAGGTACAAAACATTCACATGCAGCAAAACATTTGCATGGATTAAATCAAGTTTAAGAGAATGACTTGGAATAAACAATTTTTAGGGTCAGAACAGCTCACAAGTCAAAACAAAGTTGTATGCAAGTAGGAAAACTCACCTTTGACAAAATATCAGGATACCTCGAAAAATGCACACCGCCTCGGTTTGCGTGCCCAACCTCGATTTTCGTGCCAATCTCAAAATTTGCACCAATCACATCACTTTAATCCTCAAGGCACCCTAAACAACATATAATAATCAAAAACCTATTTTTCTCATAATTTCCTCATTTTCTCTATTTTCTTCCATTTTTGGCCTCTAAAAATCCAAATAAATCCCTCCAAAGCTATTTTCTCAAATCCTTCTTCACAAAAAATCATTATAAACTATAAACATCATGGGAAAAATACTGGACTTACCCGGATGGTGCGTTTGCACGCAAAACGATGCACTTTGGTTCTAGAAAGGAGACCTACAGAACTCCAAATTCAATGATTTTTCTACAGGAGCTAGAACTTGAATTTAGAGGAATTTAGAAATTTATTTCACATCTTTCTGAGCTTGGACGCGCCCTAACGCTCCTCTCGAAGTTAGCTCACGCGCCCCCACTCTCGGCGCGTGTACTGCACGCGCTTCATCTTCTTCCTCCAGCAGTTCGCCGGACAGCCGCACCTCGCCTGGTTTAATCGCGATTTCTCCCTCCTCTGAACTCCGTTTGACCTCCCGTTTGAACCTATGGCTTCCTCTCTTAGCCCTCTACAAGATGGTACCAAAAAATCTCACAAACCGAGCTATTTTCAGACTGCTCCAAACGATTTTCCGGCGAAGCTCGTTTTTCCGACGAAGCTTCGGATCTCCCTCAACTCTCAACCAAAATGGCTCAAATTTGGCAGAAATGAAGCTTGAGACATGGGAAACAAAAGCCCCTTATCCAGAGCTCTCAATTTATTCCCAAACTTACGGATCTAACATCTTAATTTTCTTCCTCTTCTCGGCCACTTCTATTTATAGGCGAATGGAGCTTCCAAACCCTCAAGGCTTGCTAACCCGACCCCTTTGAAGCTTCTACCGCCCCTGGATCAACCTATTTGCTGCAAAAACCGACCGTAATCATCACTTTTGAAGCTCTCAAGATCCGACCGAAAACTTGGTCGGAAATCTTCATTTTTCGGCCAACCCATGCTCCCTTGTCGACCCAAACCCGACCCAAAGGCATCCCCGACCCATTTGGCACAAATCCCCATTGTCGGTAGGCGCTGGTCGGCGACCAGATTGGTCTCTCGGCCATGGAAGGAAGCTTCCTTGCTTCAACTTTGAAAAATTGCACTTTCACCCCCAAATTTTGGTATTTTCACTTTGACCATTTTCCACTAAGCCCCTGAACTTTCTAATATTGCCAATACATCCCTCAAGTCATAAAAACATTTATTCCTTCTCGAAAGATTCCAAAAACTCGCCATCTTGACCTCCCTCCGGCCAATTCGGTAAACTTTAAGAAATTACATTTTGGCCCGAATCTCTGTTTTAGCCCCTAAATCCATCCGTTTCTTCCAAAACTCATTGAAGGGTTGCTCTACTCGACGAATCGAAGCTTCCCTAGGCTTTCGTTTTCATTTCGGGAGCCTCCTACGATAATTCGGTTTTACAGCCTATTCCACAACTGTATTTTTGCTGTTCCGGAAACTATTTCCGATTCAAATTCTTTTGATGCCATAAATCATATCTTAAATTACTCGACACTGACATATCATTTTCTTAAGGCATCTCGGCTCCAGGGTACTCCCGGAAATCGATTTAGTCAAAATATCTGGCTATTCTGATACCTATTTTCCTCAGAATTCGATTTTTCTAATAAAATATCATTTCCTAATTAACCCAACGTTCTCGGGTATTACATTCTCCCCCCCTTAGGAAATTTCGTCCTCGAAATTTTTGCTCTCAATAAATCAGATTACTAATAATAACTCCCAATTTTCGAACAAACTTAAATACCTCAATCATAAATCATCACTAATCCTTTGGCATATCATCTCATGATCCAATGGCCCACATCACTCAATAATTTTTCTAATTGTGCTATCCAAAGATCCTTTAAAATTTATAGCTCATTCCATTTGTCTCTCAATTATTCCCGACTCAATCTTAAACCAATGTATATGACATGCTCATGAAAACATCAAAAAATTACTTCAATAAAATTGACATACCTTTATCCATCGTCGGGTAGATCTCTTGATTCGCTTTTGTCAGGCAGTAAACTCGTCCAGTGCGAGGTCCTTGTGTCTCCGCAACTTTTCCTGGTTGCTCTATCTTTTGCCTCTTCGGACACTCATTTGCATAATGACCGGGTTGATGGCACGAGTAACAAGTAATCCCGACTCGAGCCTTGTTTTGAGGTGTCTCCTTAGCTTTGGGACAATCTATCTCTTTGTGTCCTTCCTTACCGCATGTAAAACACACGATTGCCTTTTGGTAACAATTCCTCCCTGCGTGCATTTTATTGCATCTAGGACATGGTTGGGCATCCTTGAAATTCCTTCCTCCTGACTTAGGTTCTGTGGGTTTCGGATCTCTTTTCTTATCATCAGACATTCTCAGACTTACTCGCAAAAGATTCGTCTCAGTAGTTAGAGCCCTATCCAACGCCTCATTGTAAGAGTCAATAGTACATGAGCTAAGAGCTTGCATTAATTCTACTCGTAATCCACCCACAAATTTATGTGCCTTCTGCCACTCATCAGCTTCGTACATTGGCACGTACCTAATCAGCTGGGTAAACTTTGCATCGTACTGAGACACTGACATCCCATCTGTCTGCCTCAAATTCATAAATTCCCAAGTCTTTACTTCTCTCCAAGTCCGAGGAAAATATTTGGCGTCGAAGACTTCCTTGAATCTTGCCCAGGTCACAGGCTGAGTTCGTCCATTCCTTGGATCTTGTTCCACTTGCCTGGGTGTCCTTTGCAACGCCCGCTGAGTTGACTGCCACCATTTTGCAGCTTCATCTTCTAACATGAAAGTAGCGCAGTTGACTTTCTCTTCGTTAGCGCATTGTAAATGCTGGAGCAGCTTCTCGGTTTGCTCCATCCAATACTCTGCAATGCTAGGGTCGTCATTCGCCTTTCCTCTGAAAATCGGGGGTCTTTGCCGACGGTACTGATCCAGCACATGGGGGGTATGCCTCGGCGGCTCATTTCTCGCCACATGTGTTACTAGGCCTTCTATGATTCTTTCTATTCGGCTGAGCTTACTCCCACCTGAACCAGATCTTTCTTCTTGTCGCCTATCACTCGCGGCATGGTTTACAGAATGACCACGGTGACTGCTTGCGGTGCGATCCGCAGAGCGACTACGGCGATTGCTTGTGACGTGATTCGCAGAGTGACCTTGGTGGCTACTACCACTGCTTTCTTCTCCTCGTCCATTGGGATCCATAACTCTCCGAGTTTTCACCATCTGAAAAAGAAAAACACTTTCTTTAATCATCGCCAAAAATCACTTAGGGTTAAACTTAACCTTGCTAACGATTTCTGGCTCTCAATATGACCATCTTAGGGGTAACCTACCCATATCATAAATCATCAAATTTTCTAATCTCCAAAATCTTTATAAGCTCAAAACTGTACCTCGATTGAATCATTTTCTAAGTTTTAAAAAAAATAAACCCAATGCACTTTACATCTATCACGAGATTTATTTCCTTGAGGTAACCTCACATCTATTCTCGTTTCACAATTTCCGAGATCCTTATCTCACTATCTTTCAGAATCACTAAAGTCTTTCCCATTTAGACTTTTCCAAAGTTTCCAAATATTCAGCTCTGGTACTAACTGTAATCGAGCTACCTAAATCTCCAAATTGCTATTCCCTAAATCTCCAAATAGGGTTAGACTCTAATATCACTATATCAGAGTCTATTAAGACTTCCAAAATCAGACTTTTCCTAAGTCTCCAAACCTTCAGCTCTGATACCAACTGTAACACCCCGCTCCAACCGAGGGGCGTTAATATATGCGGAATAAACCATCATGAATTTCGGAGAAATATTTTTTTTCATAAATATGTAATAAAAGTGTCTGCTCGTGAATAGTGCACCAGGTAAGTTCCCAGGAAAGAGAGGTGGGTCACAAACGGACACACTTAAGTACCAAATCTTTCCTTAGCCAGAACTAGCCTAGACATGCACATTTCACCACATAACACTTAAATCCATAACTTCCCCGACAATTCCAATTACCTTCTCAGCATATCAAACTTAAAAACATCAAGCTAAGACAGGTAATATCTTTACACAATACAAATGCGGAAGCTAGATCGAAACCTGATGTAATACATAACCGAAATCATTTTATATATAACATCAAAACTGTATCATCATCTAACATCATCAAAATGAAGTACATATATTCTAAAACATATGCTACTATCCATCTACTAGTTGCCGTCAGTCCTCGGCAATTCCTTTCCCTTTAGAATAGCTGCTACCACCTGGAACGTTAGAATATTCCAGGGACCAAAGTCCAACATAAGATGATGAATCATCAAAGTGAGAGTTCAAAACGTTTTCATGAATGTATGCAAGATATGAAACAACATAATATCATGACAAAAACCCGACCCAAGAGAAACCCACCAAGCACTTAACCCTAACCGAGGAAAATGCAATCTCTCTAAAGGCAACACAACAACATCGACTCATTGGCACAACACAGTCCTGGCTTAAGAGGAAGCAACGTCAATGCATGAACCCGGGAACCACCCCGTCATCATTACGTTCCCACTCAGAAGCTTACGGAGCACACGTCACACTTAATCCTGGCCAAATGATGATCAACACTATCCACGTCCACCTTGGAAACAATACTACCGCGCAAGGAATCTGGGGTGGTGTCCACTCGCAGCCCCCTCTTGCCGGTCCGAGGTGGTGTACACTCGCAGCCCCGCCACTTGTCGACTCGCAAGGGTGGTGTCCACTCGCAGCCCCCGTCACAAGTGGGTAGTTTTCCCTTGGCACGTTTCCCTAGTGCTACCACTTCAAGTGCCACCTCATAAGTTGACATCCCAACCCAAAAACATGCCAATGATCATGTGTAACAACATTTCATGTACATAATTTTATCACGAAAATTCAATGCACATGCATAAACCATTTCGGGACAAATCCCTATGAAACCAACCATAACAGGTACAAAACATTCACATGCAGCAAAACATTTGCATGGATTAAATCAAGTTTAAGAGAATGACTTGGAATAAACAATTTTTAGGGTCAGAACAGCTCACAAGTCAAAACAAAGTTGTATGCAAGTAGGAAAACTCACCTTTGACAAAATATCAGGATACCTCGAAAAATGCACACCGCCTCGGTTTGCGTGCCCAACCTCGATTTTCGTGCCAATCTCAAAATTTGCACCAATCACATCACTTTAATCCTCAAGGCACCCTAAACAACATATAATAATCAAAAACCTATTTTTCTCATAATTTCCTCATTTTCTCTATTTTCTTCCATTTTTGGCCTCTAAAAATCCAAATAAATCCCTCCAAAGCTATTTTCTCAAATCCTTCTTCACAAAAAATCATTATAAACTATAAACATCATGGGAAAAATACTGGACTTACCCGGATGGTGCGTTTGCACGCAAAACGATGCACTTTGGTTCTAGAAAGGAGACCTACAGAACTCCAAATTCAATGATTTTTCTACAGGAGCTAGAACTTGAATTTAGAGGAATTTAGAAATTTATTTCACATCTTTCTGAGCTTGGACGCGCCCTAACGCTCCTCTCGAAGTTAGCTCACGCGCCCCCACTCTCGGCGCGTGTACTGCACGCGCTTCATCTTCTTCCTCCAGCAGTTCGCCGGACAGCCGCACCTCGCCTGGTTTAATCGCGATTTCTCCCTCCTCTGAACTCCGTTTGACCTCCCGTTTGAACCTATGGCTTCCTCTCTTAGCCCTCTACAAGATGGTACCAAAAAATCTCACAAACCGAGCTATTTTCAGACTGCTCCAAACGATTTTCCGGCGAAGCTCGTTTTTCCGACGAAGCTTCGGATCTCCCTCAACTCTCAACCAAAATGGCTCAAATTTGGCAGAAATGAAGCTTGAGACATGGGAAACAAAAGCCCCTTATCCAGAGCTCTCAATTTATTCCCAAACTTACGGATCTAACATCTTAATTTTCTTCCTCTTCTCGGCCACTTCTATTTATAGGCGAATGGAGCTTCCAAACCCTCAAGGCTTGCTAACCCGACCCCTTTGAAGCTTCTACCGCCCCTGGATCAACCTATTTGCTGCAAAAACCGACCGTAATCATCACTTTTGAAGCTCTCAAGATCCGACCGAAAACTTGGTCGGAAATCTTCATTTTTCGGCCAACCCATGCTCCCTTGTCGACCCAAACCCGACCCAAAGGCATCCCCGACCCATTTGGCACAAATCCCCATTGTCGGTAGGCGCTGGTCGGCGACCAGATTGGTCTCTCGGCCATGGAAGGAAGCTTCCTTGCTTCAACTTTGAAAAATTGCACTTTCACCCCCAAATTTTGGTATTTTCACTTTGACCATTTTCCACTAAGCCCCTGAACTTTCTAATATTGCCAATACATCCCTCAAGTCATAAAAACATTTATTCCTTCTCGAAAGATTCCAAAAACTCGCCATCTTGACCTCCCTCCGGCCAATTCGGTAAACTTTAAGAAATTACATTTTGGCCCGAATCTCTGTTTTAGCCCCTAAATCCATCCGTTTCTTCCAAAACTCATTGAAGGGTTGCTCTACTCGACGAATCGAAGCTTCCCTAGGCTTTCGTTTTCATTTCGGGAGCCTCCTACGATAATTCGGTTTTACAGCCTATTCCACAACTGTATTTTTGCTGTTCCGGAAACTATTTCCGATTCAAATTCTTTTGATGCCATAAATCATATCTTAAATTACTCGACACTGACATATCATTTTCTTAAGGCATCTCGGCTCCAAGGTACTCCCGGAAATCGATTTAGTCAAAATATCTGGCTATTCTGATACCTATTTTCCTCAGAATTCGATTTTTCTAATAAAATATCATTTCCTAATTAACCCAACGTTCTCGGGTATTACACTAAGGGCTTGAGGGCAAGGGGCCAAAGTGTTAGGAAGTGAAAGACAAAGGACAAATTACAAATTATAGTGTGAAAACTACAAGAAAATTGGATCTACAGGTTTGTCACTGACAATCGGCATCCCATCATCGTTACAGGGTAGGGGCAAGCCATTATGGCCTAAGGGATAGGTTTAGCGTTGTGGGGCGACTTGATTAGTCGAAGATTCAACCGGAAATGGCTATAAATAGCCAAGTATGGCCAAGGGTTTCTTCATTCAAAATTTGGGTTTAGTTTCATGTGTTTTTAGAAAAATAGTGAGGATTGGATAGAGGGCTTTTGTTCTCGAGGTTTTAAGGATCATTTCTAGAGAATTTGAAGCATTTTGGTGTTGGTTTAAAGCTGTTTTGAGGGGTGGCTGAAAAATCAGGCTTCGCTGGAGGCCGACAGAAAATTAATGGTTTGAGGGTGTTCCAGCCAAAATCTTGAGAAGCCAAGGTTGCCATCGTGTTTGGGAGGTTGAAAACAACAAGAGATGAGGAGAAATTGAGGCGGATTAGTCGTTAGCCAGTGAGGGGCTGCCAGGGAAGACATGTGGTGATCACGCGAGGGGTGAGTAACTACAGGCATGTGGGAGGTAAGGAAAATAGAGAAAAATGGGAAAATAAGAGAAAAATGTAAAAAATTAGGAAATGTTGTTTTATTGATATTCCATAAATTTTGGCTAGGAAATAAGCACGTATTTTGAGGCAAGGCACATATACTGAGGTAGCCAATAAGGTTGAACAAGGTGAGTGGTTTTCTCCAAAAACTTATACGTGATATGTTTTCCCTAAATTAAGCATGATTTTCATGAAGGTTGCCAAATTACATGCAATTTATGTACATCTTGTCATATCTATACATGTTTTATTGTGTTAATAATTAGAATGTTTCATTTGGCATGATATTGTTGGCATATCGATACTTGTGATGGGGTGGGATGTTACCCTCGTAGTGTAGCCGTATTTCCCCAAAGGGAGTTGCCAGATACTACAGGAGTCTCCCATGCTGGGGATGGATTTCTCCAAGGGTGAATGCTAGGGTGACTGCCTAGGGTTTCGTATCGGGGCTTGAATGCAGGTCAAAGCTACACTAAGGTGTCCGTTTATTCATGTCCATGCATCATTCATTCATGAAATTGTTTAACCCTCATTTAAAAGTTTCATCTTCTAATATTGGACTTTTGTCTTTGGAATATTCAACATTCTAGGCGAGACGAGCATGTTGAAAGGTAAAGAAGTGGCTGAAACTTGAGCGTGTTGGCAGACATGAAGTGAGTCCTACGCCAAGTCTAGGACAAGTTGTTCTATTGTTTTTTCCTTATCTTATTGATGATTATTGCACTATTACAATTGTTGAACCTTTTGTATGGATTTACTTATATTGCAATTACAAGATTTCGTTAGATTCCAATTTTGATTCCGCTGATGGATAAATTACCATTCCTTAGCTTTACATTGGGAGTGTTAAATTTATGTGTGTATGTTTGAGGATTTTTATACGATATTTAGAGGTGGTAATGAGAAGGAATGTGTGTGAGGGAATAAAAAAAAAAAAAAAAATCCTAGCATAATAACACGCCTTGAGAAGGCGAGGTGTTACAAAGGATCTTCAGGTTGGGAGAACATCTTTACACATATCTAACATTGGACTCACCAGCGGCCAGACACATTATGATGCGGTTACCAACCCAAAGCCGACCCGACCACACCGGAACAATATTTTAATACTTCTTAAGTTTTATAATTTTACTTGATTTAGGATTCTATTTCATGTTTCTACTTGATTTAGGATTCTACTTCATGTTTGATTAGGGTTTTATTTTTATTAGGATTCTAATTGACTTAGGATTTATTTCTATTAGGATTTTAGTTGGATTTTGTTTACAAATATTAAATGGATTTAGATTAGCCAAATACTATAAATATGTCTAGGATCTAGAGTTTGTAATTAAGTTTTCCCAATATAAATTTAAGCAACCTATTTGGGTTTTCTTAGCAAAACAATCTTGTTTTTATGTTTTCTTGAAAGCTAAGCTTTGGTCATTGAAGTTTGTTATTTCAAGGGTTTATTTTGGTATGTTTTTTTACACTCACGCTACACGCTACGTCAGGTGGTATTAGAGCAGTTCATCAATCAATCAGATGGTTAATCTTGAAGGTAACGATAGCAACCAACCTCGTGATAGTTGATCAGGGGTTGTTCGCGGTTTGGAGAGCAATTGAAGAATAACTAGAAGTAACTCGTACTATTCAACAATGATTGGAGTAAATCAGCAACCAATCCAGGCACCTTACTACAAGTTGATGATGACAGGAACTTGACTAATAGGGTGAATCAAGACGGAGCGGGAAAACCACCCATTAATCATGTCCTTGTTAATCCTAGAAGACTAGTGATGAAGATAACGATAAAGAGGATGATTTTGGTCGAACAATAGTTAACCTTGGTGGTAGAGGGGTCAGAAGGAATGAGCATCAACACAACTATCGGGGTAATTATGAGTATAAACTAAAAGTTGATATTCCTACATTTAGTGGAGATCTTGACATTAAGGGGTTCTTAGATTGGATCACTGAGGTTGACCATTTTTTCGAATACATGGAGATCCCAGATGAATGATAAATAAAGTTAGTGGCTTATAGATTGAAGGGCAGTGCATCTATTTGGTGGGAGCAATTGAGAGAGATGAGATTGAAGGAAAACCAATAGCTAGTTCAGACATGGAGACGAATGAAGCAGCTGTTAAGAGGTAGGTTTTTACCCCTGACTATGAACAATACATGTTTGAAGCCTGTCAAAGATGTCCACTGGGAATGAAGAGTGTGAATGAATATACCTTTAAGTTTCTGAGATTGGCGGAGAGAAACCATTTGTCAGAAAGTGAAAATAAACAAGCAACTTTTGATAAAGGTAAGTCCGTTCAGGGAATGCAACCCTCTAATCCACTTCATACAGTTAACCTTAATAAGGCTACGACAAAGGGAAACATTCGAGGTACTATTTCTAATCTTCCAAAATCCCTTAATCCTTATGTAAAGTCTATTTCTTTAAAGTGTTTCAAGTGCAATGAGGTTGGACATTGATCTAGTGATTGGCCAAGGAGGAAAACAATTAACATTGTAGAAAAGGAGAAGGAAGATGTTGCTGAAGAGGAAGTGTTACGGGCATTTTTCGAACCGTCTTGGGCTATTATATGGACTGTTGCAGGCTGGGAATGGTCTGATGATAAGGCCCAACCTCTTGAGACCCAATGGGTTCAAGGCCGAAGCCATCTCTACGAGGTCACATAATTGCTAAAGAGTGAGCTTTGATCACGATAACAAATGAGTTCCTTGCAATAACTTTACCTCGCTAGTCAACCCAACTAGCTCGCGAATAAGACCACGAAGTAGAATAACCGGATCTAATGTCTATCTATCCTTATCAGTGGAAAGCCTGACCCCATATGGTGCGAAACTTTTACTCCCTGTTTATGGAGACAATAAGGGTAATTTGTCCCTCATGAGGTGACGCCACCATTTTTAACTTTGTGTAAATTGTTGATACCTCGCATTATAAATAAGGGGTCAGAACCAATTGTATGGGATGAGATAAAAAAAAAAAGTAGATACTATTACTCTGCCAAGATAATTAGAGGACAGTCATGGACTAGGTATCATTTCTGAAGAACCATGTAAAAAACTCGTGTATTGTTTGTTGATGGTGTTATTATTTTCTTCCCCTCGTATTCGTGATAACTAGATTAGTACGGGCCGACAAGTCTCAGTCGACCATTTCTGAACGTCGACAGGAAGTATATTGCGGCTCTGATGGGGAGGATGATAAAGAAGATTATGGACATGGGGAGTATACTTGTGTAGTGAGGAAGTTGATGCCATCTCAAAAGAATGAAGATACTACTCAATGACCTAAGCCTTTTTTCACTAGGTGTACGGTGAAATGATAAATTTTTGAGTTGATTTTTGATAGTGGAAGTTAGGAGAACATCATAGGAAGAAACGTGGTTGTGAAAATGCAGTTTACTCTTGAAAAACATCCAAGCCTTTACAATCGGATGGATCAAAGAAGTTTGTGGCATACATGTGGATGAACGCTGCAGGGTGCCTTTCTCTATTGGTAAGTACTTCAACGAAGTCCATTGTGATACTATTGATATGGATGCTTGCCATATTTTATTTGGGAGGTCTTGGCAATTTGATGTGGATGCAAAGCACTTGGGTAGGAAGAACACATATCAACTTGAGAAAGAAGGTGTGTGTTATACTTTGCTACCCATAGTGGAAAAGAATCAAACCAAAGCTTCTAAAGTGGATGGGAGAAATTTTTTTACCATTACACATAAGCATACTGAGTTTGTGTGGGAGTGTAAAAATACTTGAGAGGTTCACTTATTGATTGTCAAGGGAGAGAGCGTGTGTGAACCACTGAAGGTGAATCAAATTCTAGTGGAGGTGCAGGGATTGTTAGAGGAATTTCATGATGTGGTTCCTGACGAGTTGCCTAATGAGCTACCTCCTATAAGGGATATTCAACACCACATTGACTTGATTCCTGGTGCTAGCTTGCCTAACCTACCACACTACAGGATGAGTCCTAGGGAGAATGAGATTTTGCGTGAGTAGGTAGAGGAATTGTTGAGAAAAAGGAACATTCAAACTAGCATGAGTCCATGTGCAGTGCCATCATTATTGACACCAAAGAAAGATGGGAGTTGGAGGATGTGTGTTGATAGTAGAGCCATTAAAAATATTACTATTGGGTGCAAGTTTCCAATTCCTAGGCTCGACGACATACTTGATTAACTTAATGAGGCTGTGATTTTTACCAAAATTGATCTCAGAAGTGGTTATCATCAAATCAAAATTCAACCCGAAGATAAATGGAAGACAACTTTCAAGATGAGAGATGGGTTGTTTGAGTGGTTAGTCATGCCCTTTGGACTAACCAATGCACCAAGCACTTTTATGAAACTAATGAATCAAGTATTACGCCCTTTCATTGGTAAATTATTTGTGGTGTATTTTGATGATATTTTAATGTACAATAAGTTTATTAATGAGTATGTGGGGCATATTCGGGATGTGTTGAGTGTGTTGAGGGAAAACAAATTTTATGCTAATTTGAAGAAGTGTACTTTTATGAGTGAGAGTTTGTTGTTCTTGGGCTTTGTTATAAGCAAATAGGGCATAAGTTAGATAAGGAAAAAGTGTGAGCTATTAGAGAGTGGCCAACCGTTAAAAATTTCAGTGATGTGCGGAGTTTCCATGGCTACCAACTTTCTATAGGTGATTTATCAAACACTTTAGTAGTATTGTGGCTCTAATTATTGAGTGTTTAAAGAAAGGAAAGTTCCATTGGGATGAAGAACAAGAGCAAAGTTTTGCCTTGAAAAAAGAGAAGTTGTGTACTGCTCCTGTCTTAGTTTTGCCAAAATTTGACAAGTTATTTGAAGTTAAGTGTGATGCGAGTGGAATGGGTATAGGTGTTGTGTTGTCCCAAGAAAAGAGCCCAATTGCATTTTTCAGTGAGAAGTTACGAGAAACAAGAATAAAGTAGTTTACTTATGATAAGGAGTTTTATGTAGTGGTGAGGGCTCTTAAGACATGGGAACATTATTTGATTGTCAAAGAATTTATTCTTTACACGGATCACCAAGCTCTTAAGTACTTGAGTAGCCAAAGTAAATTGAGGAGTGATATGCATGCTAGATGGTCCATTTTTATCAATAAATTTCCATATAAAATTGTGCACAAATTGAGACAGCATAATTGAGTGGTGGACGCTTTGAGTAGACGTGTGGATTTGATCAAGACCCTTAGTGTTGAGATTGTTGGGTTTGAGTGCTTGAAAAAATTATGTGCGACAAATGAGAATTTCCATCACATGTGGGAACAATGCATGTCTTAGCAACTGTCAGGAGATTTCTATGTGCATGATGGGTTTCTCATGAAGGGAAATCAGTTATGCATCCCTTACACATCTCTTCGTGAGAAAATTATTCGGGATTTACATGGTGGTGGCTTAGCAGGGCATCTTGGCAGAGACAAAACTATTAAAGATGTTATGGGAAGGTATTATTAGCCAAGAGCAAGGAGAGATATTTCTATTTTTATGGCGAGGTGTTATATATATCAAACAGCTAAGGGGCAATCTTCTAACGCCAGTCTCTATATGCTATTGCTTGTTCCCAATGCTATTTGGGAAGATTTGTTTATGGAATTGGTGTTGGGTTTACCGTGAACCCAACGAGGTATGGGTTCTATTTTTGTAGTGGTTGACAGGTTTTCCAAGATGACGCATTTTCTTCCATGCAAGAAAATGATAGATACAGTAGCTATAGCCAAACTGTTTTTCAAGGAGATTGTTCGATTACATGGAGTCCTTAAAATTATTACTTTGGATTATGATACAAGGTTCTTGAGTCCCTTCTGGATTACCTTGTGGAGGATGTTTGATTTATTTTTGAATTTTAGCAGCATAACACATCCCCAGATTGATGGACATACAGAGGTGGTGAATCGTACCTTGGGAAATCTGATTCGTAGTATTTGCAATGACAAGCCAAGACATGGGACCTAGTCATCACTTAAGCAGAATTTGCCTACAACAGCACCGTGCATAGCTCAATAGGAAGTTCACCATTTTCCATCGTATACATGAAAGTTCCTAATCATGCATTGGATTTGATAAAATTGCCAAAGGTACCAAGTTTCAGTGTTGCAGCTAGTGACTTCGCCAAGCTCGTTCAAGCAATTCAGGAAGATGTCAAACAAAAGTTTCACAAGGTGAATAAGAAATACAAGGCAACAACTGACAAGCATAGGAAACACAAGGTATTTGAGATTGGAGATGAAGTCATGATTTTCTTGAAGAAGGAACGAATTCCAGCAGGACAACAGAACAAGCTCAAGCCAAAGAAGTATGATCCTTACAAGATTACAAAGAAGATGAATGATAATATTTATGTTGTGGATTTTTCTAATCATATAGGTATTTCCGAAACATTCAATGTTGCTGACCTTTCTTTACATTTGCCAGATGTTGAGTTGTCATACCCAGATCATAATTTGAGGACAAATTCTTCTCAAGCAAAGGTGAATGATGCGGTCACCGATCAAGACCCGGCCCAAAGCTGACCCAACCACGCCGGAACAATATTTTAATACTTCTTAAGTTTTAGAATTCTACTTGATTTAGGATTCTATTTCATGTTTGATTAGGGTTTTATTTTTATTAGTATTCTAGTTGATTTTTACTTGGGATTTATTTCTATTAGAATTTTAGTTGGATTTTGTTTACAAATATTAGATGGATTTGAATTAGCCAAATACTATAAATATACCTAAGATCTAGAGTTTGTGATCAAGTTTTCTCAATATAAATTTAAGCAACTTATTTGGGTTTTCTTAGCAAAACAGTCTTATTTTTGTGTCTTCTTGAAAGCCAAGGTTCGGCTATTGAAGTTGTTCTTTTAAGGGTTTATTTTGGTGTGTTTTTTTACGCCTGCATTACACGCTGTGTCACGTTACCTCCCTTAGCTTTCCCTTTATCCTTACATGGAATGGCATATAGAAACAATATGAGCCATAAGGCTCAGCAGGTCTGTAATACTTGAGAATTTGCAAAAGGGCTCAAGAGTAATTTATCTTAGGGTGAAAATAAAATTTTTAGAAGATTAGGGCTATAATGTAATTTTTGGTTCAATTATAGGTGACCGAATTGACTGCAGGGAATGCCCTGGAGTTGAGATGCCTAAGAAAAATAATATGTTGTTGACGAGCATCTCAAGATATGATTTGTGGCATTAAAAGAAATCAGATTAGAAACAATTTTTGGTACACCTAAAATACAATTATGATTTAGACTGAAAAATTGAATTTTCGTAAGAGACTTCCGGGAAGTCAACGAACCCTTAAAGAGGTTCATATTTAGTATGTAGAACAACCCTTCAATGGTTTCGGGAAGAAATAAAAGGGTTTACGATCAAAACGTAGATTCGAGCCTAAGTATAATTTCTTAATTTTTTTCGAAGAAGGTCAAAAGGACATATTTTCAAAATTTGTCAAGATAAAATGGAAAGGTTAGAACTTGTGGGTCATAATGGCACTATTGGGAAACTCGGGAGTTTCAAGAAAAGGTGTTAAATGCAATTTCAAAAGTTGAAGGGCTTGTGGTGCAATTTTCAAAAGATTGGACACTACCATGGCTGACTAAGCTACTGGCCAAACCTCCCATCGTCGCTTTCGGCCATGGGGTACTCTAGGAAATGGGCTGAGGGGCCTCAAGGCTTGGCCTGGACCTATCCATGGCCAATAAAAGGAAGCAAAACGGTCGGAATTACGGCCGAAAGTGGTTGAAAGTTGGCCACTGTAAATCGCATTTTGAGGGCTTTAATCGAGGGTTTTGGACTAATTTGAGGCAGGTAGAAGCCTCAAGAAGGTTGGATTGACCAGGCTTATTCCACATGTCCAGAGGGTCATTTATGGAGAATTTGAGCATTTTTCATTGAGAGTTGAGGGAGATACGGAGCTTTGTCAGAAAAATAGGCTTTGCCAAAAAATGGGTTTGAGCAATCAAAAAATGTCTCCAATCGAGCGATTTGAAGCTATAATCCTGTAAAGGATGAAGAGAGGAAGGCGTAGGTTCAAACGAGAGGCGAAACGAAACTAAAACAAAGGAGAAATCGTAAAAAAATGAGAGCCATTCAGAAACTACGAAAAATTGGCCGAGGAAGAAGATCGGCGCATGCAGTGCACGTGCTAGCAAGGCCCCGTGAGTAGGGGCGTGTGGAGGATCAAAAGAGAGCACATAAGGGCGCGTCCCTTGCTAAAAAAATTTGAAAAGAAATCTCAAAAAATCAAGAAAAATAAAATAGGGGGTTTGTGTTCAAGGTTTTAGTGTTTGCCTTTTGGGTTTCTCAGTTTTTGTAATAACCAGCCTTGTTATGCATGTAAACAAAGCTTCGGGGTAAGTTCTAAAATTTTCTTTCAAAGTTCTCAGAATATTATGAATTTTTGTGGAAAAAGATTGGAGAAATTAGTTAAGGAAGTATTTATTTGGAATATTAGAGAGGAAAATGGGAGACAAATGGAGAAATATGAAGAAATTATGAGGAAAAATAGGTTTTGATACTTATTTAAATAAATATGATGATTAGGGTGCTTTGAGGCTTAAGGTGAAGTAACTTATGCAAATTTTGAGCTTGGCATGCGAATCGAGGCGGTGCACATTTTTTTAGGCTTATTGAATTTTGGGCATCGGGTGAGTAGTTCTCCCTAAAAGCTTGTATATGATATGATTGCTTATATTATACATGATACTCATGAAAGTTATGATCATTTTGTTATATTTGCTCATATACTATTGCATAAAAAGTCATGATTTTTATGTGACATGATATTGTTGGCATATTGACACTTATGCATGGGATTGGGATGTCTCCCTGATAGTGTAGCTGTAATTCCCCAAGGATAATTGATGGGACAACATTAGGATTATCTTAAAAGTAGGTTCGGATTCTGCCTAGGGTTTTGTGCTAGGCTGGTGAGCCAGGGAAGTTACACTATGGCATATAATTATTCATGTTATTGTATTATGCATTCATGTATTATGTTTTTAAACTCTCACTAGAAGATTCATCTTCTAATTGGGTTATGCCCCTAGAACATTCAAACGTTCCAGATAGGACTTTTAGCATAGGCAAGGAAGTGGTGGAGATGTGACGGCACGTGATGACGTGTCCAATGGATTCAACATGTGGTTTCGCTATATTGCTTCATCATGAAGAGATGAATATTCTTTAGTCTTATGTTCTGTTGAGGATTAGTCTTGTAAGATGTAAGTATGTTATGTATTATTATTTGAGGTATTTCGTTGCTATCTCTGATAAATGAGTCTCCATGTATTTAAGTATTGACGACATTAAACTATAGTACGATTTCCCATGTTAAGAAAAAGTAAATTCGGTATGTACCATATCAGGTTTCGATTATTCCTTTCGCATTTATGATGATTACCTGGCTTAGCTTATCGTTTCCTATTTTGGTATGTTGAGAAGGTAGAACGGAATTGTTGGGGGATGATTTATATTGAGTTTATGTTGAAAAAAAAATATACCTCAAAATTCCTAAGTTATTTAATCACTTGGGAAAAGTGGGGCGTTACAAAGTCTATAAAGCAACATGGATCATAACAAATTGAACATTATATATGTAAGGACCCGTTAGTGGATCTGACAAATACATAAGGGCAAAAAAAATTTATTTTATTAGAAACAAAATTTTTAGAAGATTGTGTGTTATATTTTTATGTGAATTGGCGAAGAAGGCAACACGACGAAAAAGTCAAAGGATTGACTTCATCGGAGATAAGACCCAAAATAAATCAAGATGGGTATTGAAATATTATTTGGTGTTTAATTGGTGTCCAATCTAATATTAGAAATATTTTTATTTAAGAGATTAAGCCATAGGGGCATTTAAGTAATTATGGATATGTGTGTGTGTATGTATATATATAAGTGGGGTGGCCAATTTGCATGAGAGGAAGGAACAAGAAAAGCAAAAGAGGGAAGAAGAGGAGGAGAGGCTGATCGGGAGAGAGCAAAGAGGTAGGGTTTCCTTCTCTTCTTTCTCTTTCTTGCTTATTGATGATTCAAAAGGGGTGTGGGAGTTCAAGTATCTTTATCTTCATTTTCTTTTTTCTTTCTTGCTAGTTTTTTGTTGAAAGTGTAAAGTAAAAGGACTTGGAAGCTTGTTGGCTCAAGAAGAATCATCAAGAGAGGTTTCTAAGGCAAGTTCTAGTTTCTTTAATCTCTTTTGTAAGCTTTACTGATGTTATTTGAGGGTTGATCTGTGAAAATCCCACATCTACCCAAGGAATTCTTAGTTTGGAGGGTTATGTAGAAACCTTTGTAAATCTCTCTTGTGGTTGGTTTAATCTAGTTGGTATTTCTTGGGTTTCAAAGTAAGGTTGGTGTCACCCTACAATTCCACAAGGAATGATGCTTTTGGGTTAGGGGATGACTTGTGTGTGCTTTTTCCCCATTTGTGTTGCATTAGGTGTGTCTCGGGAGGGTTTTGAGCTACTGTAGGTCGACACCATTTGCAGCATCTGTTGACCGTTTTCATTGGGCAGTCGAGCATTTTTGGCTCTGATAACTTGTGCATGCTCTACTGTTTTGGGCATAACTTTTAGTAGAAAATTTCGATTCAAGAACTGTTTATTGCCTAGTAAACTAGATTTGATAAGATTTGATTTGGAATCTGATTCAAGCCATTTGGATAAGTTTTGGGTATTTTATTCTTGGTCCCAAAATAGGTCTAGATGTTCTTGGGGAGGGGGGGTGTGCATTCGTGGGTGTGGCATTAAACCCATTTGGGGGCATTTGAAGAGGGGTTAAAGGAAACTATGTGTGCATGTTATACTTATACATATGTGGTTAATGTGCATAGTGTGGGCTTATTGGCATTTCATTCTTTATCTAAGATCATTCGTGGCCTAACCCTAGTATATTATAAGCGCTTATAACCTGGTTATTCATCTCCACATATGTATGTTCTCAATGGAGAGTTGATGCTCATTACAATTGGGCACCTACTACATTCTTATTGCGTATGCCTTTATGGGCATTTATATTATGGTTAACCTACAAAGGTAAGAGGGTTGCAATTATGTACCTGAATACTTGCCTGGTGACTACCAGTGCATGTGAGACTTGAATACTTTCGTGGTAGATGTGCAGTGCATGTGGATGATGCTTGCCCAATGGTGTTCAGTGCATATGAGACTTGATGCTTGCCTGGTGTTCGGTGCATGTGAGACTTGATGCGTGCCTAAGTGCATGTGGGTAATGCTTGCCTAGTGCGATCTAGTGCATGTGGACGATGCTTTCCTAGCACGAACTAATGCATGTGGCTAATACTTGCCTAGCGTAATCTAGTGCATGTGATACTCTCCTGGTGTAAATCCAGTGCATGAGAGGACATGGATCCTCATATTGATGTGGATTTTACTGTACAAGCTTTCTTAACAATGTGATACAGTTGTTAACGTGAGATGTGACAGTGTCATTGATCCTCATAATAGTATGTCAGTGTTGTGGATAAGTGAGGCGACGAGACATGAGAAGCGGTTGTGCAGTGTCGCAATCGGTTTGACTTGTTGTATTTCTATTGCTTCATTCACATTGTATTTCATATTGCTTCTGGCATGCTTTGTTTATACTTGTTGAGTCTTGCGACTCACCCCCTTTGTTTGCGTCATTACAGGTGAGGAAGATGGCTAAGGGCAAGGGCTAAGTGTAGTAGCGCTTGAGTCTTGGGTAGCACGTGTACAATGACACCTCAACCGAATGATCCGTGGGTGAGCTGGGAGCATGAAGATAGATTTTAAGAGTCTTTGTGTTGTATGTTGGATGAGGGACTAGGCTGAGGAGGCCATGTGGTAAGGAAGAGTCATAATAGCCTTGTGGCCTCGCCTTTCTTCTATGAGAATGATAGTGGTTCTGTATTAGTTATAGTTGTTCCACCTTGTTTAACATTCCACCTCCCTGGTTACTCTTGGTAGTGGGATTTTTGGGAGGTGGGCATTACAATATAACAACCATGATTGCATAAGATCATCTCACTGAGGAGGGACAATAGCGGTTAATAACATAAACAAGATTAAACCAAGGATTTCCTTACCATGATTAAGATATCAATGATCACACCTCAATGACACGCTGCATGCTAGTTGAGAAAGAAACATATACCATATGCAATTATAGACTCGCGTCCACCCACTAATAAGCTCAAACTAGGTGGCATTAAGAGTCGAACTCCCACAAATAGGCATAAGCCCTGCCAGCTTGCTAGGACCCTTTTTAATTTCACTTGAACATACTGGCATACAACATATGCTAACGCATCATCCTCTAAGATACTAAAATACGGGAACACACCGCCATACAAAATACACGGACATACCGTTATGTAGGATACACGGACACACCGCCATATAGATACACGAACACACACACCTTATAGATACGCAGACACACTGCCTTATAGGATACATAGACACATTGCCAAAGAGATACACGGACACACCGCCTTAAGTCGATGGGTGCACACACACCTACCCACACACAACAAGCGTCCCCATGCCTGCTTATGAATTTCTGTCCCATTAACTCCTTAGGGAGTGTTTTATGTAGATATTACCCCTTCTCATGCTTTTCCACAACCATAGCACCCAATGCCCCATTGCATAGAATACTTGCATAAATGCACCCATAAATGATCAACCATTTTCCATACCCTCCAACAATGATAAATAAGGTTAAGATTGATGGAGAGGGCTTACTAGGAGATTATATGATGATTTGGGAGCATTTGGGAGGCATATATGAAAAGTCAAGCAACCATGCAAATTGTCAACAAATGGAAGAGAATTGTTGACCGCCAGAAGCCATGCTTTAATCTATTGACAGATAAACCCTCATCTATCGATCAATTGCCCCTTGCAAACCCCCAATCTGTCGATAGATGCCAATAGAATGCCATTTCACCATTCATCGATCGATTTTTACTAAGCCATTAGGGAAAAATCAGTTCTCAAAGATCAGGACTAAATTAGAAGTTATTAAAATTTGAAGTGAAAAAATAGTCAATTACATAGCAAAAATAATCAAGTAAATTGGGTTCTAGTCGAGTATATTAGTTCTTAAATCAAGTAGATTTAATCGTTAATTGAGTAAGAATTGGGTAATAATCGAGTACTATAGAAATCTTTCAGATGGGCAATTCCTAATTAAGTAAGAAAAACTTATAATGGACTATTGTGAAAAAAATAATCGAGTAAAATCAACCAATAGTCGAGTAGTTTTTTATGGTCGAGGAGTTACTTGAGTCACTCGACTAATCAAAGGCCTTTAGTCGATTGTAACATTTAAATACTCGAGTATCAATCGAATATCAAATATTACTTGAGTATGCAAGGAAAATAGTCGAGTAAGATCAAACCCATACTTGATTACAATCAAGAATTAGTTAAGTATTTTCAATTTTTTTAAAGAATTTCAGGCGACATTTATGTGAGTATAAATAGAATTAAGCCCACTCGATTAAAACTATACCTCTTGCATTTCTCTCAAACCCTAGCCTATGACATCTTGACTTAAGGTATTTCTCAATTGGTTTTTGTTTGATTTCTTTTAATTCGGGCGTGAAATCCTCTTGTTTTGTTTCATTCTCATTGGTTTATTGAGAAATGACTTCATTTTGGCACTCTTCATATCAACTCCGAACATTCTGAGATGGCCTCCAAACGAAAAGGAAACACCACATCTTCACCTAGCAAACCATCTGCACCTAAGAAAGCTAGAACTAAGAGACCTTCCAACCTTGCACCAAACCTTAGTTCCCACACTCACTCTCATTCTCACACACAACATTTTAGAAATAACCATCACAAAACCTTATTTTTGAAAGTTTTAACTAGGAGTTTTGTACCTGGAAGGTATATAGATTGGAAGGAATTTGAGTCCATTAAGTTTGGAGAAAATCTAAAGAAATGGATCACTAATGTAGGTTGGTTCAAGCTCTCTACTCTAAACCTTCATGTCTTCCCTGAAGACCTAGCTGAATTCTACTCCAGCCTTCCTAAATCTCTAATAGAAGATAAAAAAGAAGAATACAACCTAGATAACCTCAAATTTAGACTCCATGGCATTGAATTCCTTCTAACAGATGAGACATTAGTAAAGCTCCTAAACTTGAACTAATATGACAAGGTCATATAAGACTTAGAGTTTTATCATGATGAAATATGGTTAGCCCTAACAGGAAAAAAAGAACCCTTTTCAACCAACAAACACCTAGGATCCCGTGACTTCTTAGATCCTGAACACAAAGTCCTGCACCATTTTATCTCTACATCAATAAATGATAGGAGTAGTTTTTTTCATTTTATCACCTACTTAGATCTGGATGTTATGTGGTGTGCCATCAATAATATCCAATTTAACATTCCCTATTTCATTTTCTCTCGAATGAATGAATCTATCATAGCTAAATCAAAAGGCAAGCTTCCATTTGGGATGCTTGTCACTTTTATTCTTCAGAACATCCATGGTCCCTTACATGGTAGGTCTATCCCCCACTCCTTTTTTTTATACTTACTCAAAACTTTAAAAAGAATCAGATTTACATGTGAAGATGGGGTCTGGAAGATGCCTACCAAGGAAGAGCACCTAGCATACCTTGAGGGAAATATCCCTTCAACTCAAGAAGTTGGTCCTTCACAACCTACACCTCCTCATCTAGCTCAAGCCTCATTTTCCAATCCTTAAAATCCTCTTGCTCTTGGTGTGTCAAGAATTCCCTTAGGGGAATTTTTAATTCAGTCTATTAACACCATTCTCACCAACCAAGAAGCCATGCTAGAGAGGCTAGACAAGGTAGAAAAAGGGCTAGCTGAACTAAAATTAGCTATGCATGCCTCTGGAAGACTTAAGTCCACAACCCAAAGATCTATAAGAACTATTGTAAAAGAAGAGGAAGAAGAAAGAGCAAGAGAAGAAAGAGTAGAAAAACGAAAAGCAATAGAAGAAATAACAAAATAAGAAGAAAAATAAAAAGAGCACAGGAGTGAAACTCAAACCCCAATAGAATAGGATTTTTTTTAACATGTTTTACAATCTTATGAAATGAAATTGTTTTCTTTAATGAATGTTTTGAATTAGATTGTCGTAATTCACAAATACTCTTTGATGTTGAATTTTGATGAATATTTTTTAACGAATTCTACTTCAAGGTTTAATGTATTTTCAAAGGTTCTTCTATGTGATGTATGTCTAAAATGTTTTCTTTCCTAGACTTCATCTTTAACATCAAATTGTAACATCTCGGTAATTCAGGAATAATTAATGATTATTAATTTGATTGGGAATAGTTAGTAATTGTTAAATTAAAAGGGAATAGGAAATATTTAGCAATTTAAAAAGGGAATGGTTAATCATCATTAATTATTGTAATTAAGGTGATTATTAAATGTTTGTAGGTTAAAAGGAAATGTTAATTTAATTTGTGTTTACGGTGATTATCGAGTGTTTATGATTTAAAGGAAATATTAAATTATTTTGTATTAAAAAAAAGAGAGGCAATTAATTGTTAAAAATCTTGGGAGTATTTATGGAAATAAAGAAAGATTAAAATAAATTAATTTGGGTGAATTTTTGGAAATTTGGGGTGTTAGTGGAATAAGTGGAAATAGAAGTTTAGGTGTGTGTGTGTAATTAATGGAAATTGTGGGTGCTGAAATGTGAATTACAGAAGTGGCCGAGATTCACTTTAAATTTAATTGGAGTGCTATAATGGTTGAAGGTGAGTGGCAGTTGGGTGGTCACATGTGAGGAAGGCTAAGGGCGAGGACGCCGGATCGAGACTGCGGGGGCACACGCGAGGCTGGGAAGGATTTGCTAATTTTTCAACAAAATCCTTCCCAAAACGACGTCTTTTTGGGGAGGCGGTGGGTCTCCCAGTGCTTGCTTCAGTGGCTGCCACAACGGGCGTCTCCGAGCTAGCAAAAGTAGTAAGAAATTAAGGGATGAAGATGAGCGTGCAACAATGGTAATTGAGGGGGAAAATTCAAATAAAAATAGAAGAAATGCAGTTAAATTAAAGTTTGAGTATACAGGTAAGTAAAGTAATTTATGCGAATAAATTTGTATTGTTAAAATTTAATATTGGATACGATTTTATTAATTTTAGATTAATTAAACTATTTTATAGCGCGTATCAATTTATCAACATGTGGGTATAAAAACACCGAAATTGGTTAATTTAAGGCAAGCTCTTTACTCCCTTTGTGATTCTCATTCGATTTATAAATTGTATATCCTTCCTCAACTCGATTTAGTTCTAGAAATTAATTGTGTAGGTTATAGTTAATTGTTGTGCAAATTTTATTAAATTAAATGAAATAGGAGACCTATGGGGTTTAATTCTGTAAGTGCTTACGGGGTATTGTATCGCCCTTACTTCCTTGGGAATGATGCTGAACCTGGTGTGGGCTAGGTTCTTAGTGAGTCAGTTGTGGTTGTGGGTACCCTCCGGGGTAAGTTGTTATAACCAAAAGCCTCAGACTTTGTTTGTGTGAGTCATAGGGTGTGGGATATACAGCTACTAAGCGTCGATTGTTGGGTCGTGACAGTTGATGGTTGTATGTATGGGCACCAATTATCAGCTGTTATGATAGACTATAGATGGGTCAAGCAAGCTGGTACCATCGGACACCCACTTTTGGTGTTGTGCCTTTCATGATGTGGTTATGGTTTTCCTATGGGCATGAGTGGTAATGACAAGCGGTATGAGCTGTCGTCCGGTAAGGTAACGTGTTGACTGTTTGTGATACTGGACCGAACCGTCATCGGGCTGAGGGCGGTAGTTAACTGGTTGTTCCTAGTCACGGATTGTCGATCGGTACTTGATCACTATCGACTGGCTCTGCCATTATGTGGCATATTGTATGAAATTACAGTGCATGAGATTGGGCTTACATTCATTGGGGGTCATGCTTTGTATGTACGGGGAAGTGTGCTCATTGGCATAACCTGGTTGGCTTGTTGAGTGCCAATTTGGGTACGATAGGCGAGCATGTGCATTTACAGCATTTTGCCTGTGTGAGTTCCTTTGTGGGCATAGCATGGCCTGATGCTTGGCTTATGGGGGCTTTGTCATCACGTTAATGCTGCAAGAGCCATTGCATTTATTATCTATTGCACTGCATGGCTACCGTTTGATATGATTTGTGATTGTGGATTGTGGTATGGAGTTAACCCTCGATAGCTATGAGTGTGAGTTGGGCTCCAGATAGCTATGCATCGAGAACTTTGGTATGAGGTTGTGATGAGAGCCTCGGGCTCGTGTGGATCGTGTTTTCAGAGTCTCGGGCTCATGGGTGTTATGTCAGCTAGTTCATGGTTGCAACAGGTTTGTTTGCTGGGACTTGGGTGCCAAGATGTGCATTTCCTATGTGGGCCCCAAGGACTGTTATTTGCATTGTTATATTTATGTTAAGTATTGGATTTTCTGTTGCACAGTATGGCATGGCATGTTCATTTGCTACATTACACTTTGTACGGGTGTATTCTAGGTGAGGGATGTACTCCCAACATTGTCACTATTATGCTGCGAGGTGTACTTCGATTGTGGTTTATTTCTGGTTTGTTTTTGTGTAGTGAGGCAAATGTCAGGTATGGTTATTTTTGGTTTTGGTCTGTCTCACTTGTGTTTAATGGGAAGTACTCCAGTGTAGAGGGTCTATACCCAGCCTTACCTATATTCTTTTGTTATGCTTGCTGAGCCTTGTGGCTCATCTTGTTTTTACCTTCATTCTAGGTGTAAGAGCTGATGTAGTGGCTAGACCATTTGGTGTGTCAGTCACAGATAACTATGTGTACAAGGCAATCCCAACTAAAAAGATCTGTGAGGTGCGAGTTGTGATCAGGGGCTCGGACATTGTGGCTTGTTTGGTTTATCTGGTTATTGTGTTATTATGTATGATTAAGCCCTTGAGTGGTTTATTTCATATTCATTTAGCTTCCGCTATTGTGGTGTGTTGTAAGATTATTAGTGAATTATAATTAAAAATGGAGGAAATTCCCAGGATCATCACACAAATAGATCAATATGTCAGGGGGAGCATATTCCATACAACCTCTTATTCAAATCTCTAGGGAGCCTCTTTTGATTAATGACAAAAAGAAGGAGAAAAAGTATCTTAGTTTTAGGGGGAACCTCTTTTTATCTCTCTTGATGACTATTTGTGTGCTTATCATAGTTCCTTAGATTAAAATGTTTTGCCATAATCAAATAGGCTCATAAATCAAAAAATGGGAGATTGTTGAGAAATTTGTGTTTTGATTTATGGAGAAAATATTTTTTGATAAAATTAAATGAGAAAATATATATATTTTTTAGTAAATTTGGTTCATTGATGATATCCAAAATATTTTGAAGCACTCTTAAGAGTGATGATTTTATACTCAAGTATATTTTCAAAATAGTCGAGTATATGTTCATATTAATCAAGTATGTCATAAATCATGTGAGAACCAATCGAGTAAACTCTTTGTGCTAATCGAGTAAAGCTTTTGAAAGTATTTTGTGAAAATCCAATTGAGTATGTTTTGAATATAATCGAGTAAAAATGTTTTATAATCGATTCTCATAAATCCCTACTCAAGTGTGATGTTTTCCCTTTGATATGGTTTTAACGATAAAAAATAATTATATTTTGATGATAGAATTATTTTATTAATGGTTATTATCTTAGTGCTCCAAATTACTTTTATATGTTTTATTAAGCGCTAAAATGAAATTAATTTCATCATGCAATACGATGCCAAAAATCTTGTGATAAATTTCTTGATAGAATTTGGATAGAAAATGTTGTATCAAAAATCTTTTGAAAGAGCTTGAGCAAAAAAAAAAAAAAAAAGAAGTCCGCCTCGGCAAACTATCAACTGTTTGTTGCAATTTGTTAACCGGCATAATGCATGCTCTCAGTAGTTTGCCCTACAACAATAACTGTCGACCATTTCTTAAACTGTTGACCATTTTTCCCAAATGTCGACCGTTTCTTATATTTTGTTAATTATTTCTATCTCTATGGTTAGTTTTGCAGGTCTGAAGGCTATAAATGATTAGTTTCTTTTGAAACTCTTGGGATACCTATAAATACCATTCAAGGAAAAGCTTGAAAAGACTAATGGATGAGAATGAAATGATTTAATCTTGCTATTGTATTGATACTTCCCAATATTGATTGTGCTTTCATAAAGGCTTTGTAAATCATTTTGTATCCTTTTTTTAAATCTTGTGATTATTTTGAGAGATCTTGTAACTAAGAGATTCATCTCTTAGATTATCTCTTATTTGATGTAGGACAAGAATTGTTCCACATCAACTGTTTGGCCTGTGACCAAGTACCTTATATGTGGGCATGCCTCTCTTATTGGTAATTGTAGTTTTCGAGGGTGCATGCCCTTGCATCATTTGGTATTTGAGTGAGGTTTACCCCGTGGCACTCTACCCAAACGATTTGGTATGAGGATTTCACTGGCCGGGGGAGTTTTTCGATCGATTGGCGTGAGGATTCTACTATCGAGTCAACAACTTTTTGGGTAGGAGTGTTTGATGTAGGATGAGAATCATCCCACATCGATCATTTAGCCTGTGAACAGGCGCCTTATATGTGGGTGTGCCTCTCCCCCTAGTAACTATAGTTTTCGGGGATGCATGCCCGTACATCACTATTATATATTTTTTTGTATTTCCTATCTTGTGTAGTTAGAAGGCCTACTTGTTTAAGTATGAGCTTTGTAATTTCTAATGGTTAATGCTAGAGGGCTTGCTGGGTTTGGAAGAAGGATTAGTGGATTTAAAAATCCTTAATAAGAAGATAAATGAGTGGATTAGACTTGGTTGAGCCAAATCACTATAAATCTTTGTGTCCGTCTTGCAATTTATTTTGATTGCATTTCATTATTTTCATACTTTGTTTCAAAACCTCCGAAAAGTTTTTTTTTTTTTTTTAATTTCTCCATTACCCAATTCACCCCCTTCTTGGGTGTGTGGTGCAATCCATTGCTATACTATTATACCAGAGTGTGTTATGTAATTTTCTATCATTTCGAAAGTATTCGAGTAAGGAGTTTATTAAAATTGAGTATTAATCATTTGTACTTGACTAAATCTTTTTGATAATCGAGTATTAAATCTTCTAAGCATCTTTTTTACTCAGTTAAAGTTTTTTTTCATAATCGACTAATGTCTTTGTATACTTGAGTGAATATTTTTTTTTAATCGAGTAAAGATAGTTTGGAATTTGGCCAAGTCTCTAGACTTAAAAATAATCAAGTATCAACTATTTGTACTCAAGTAGAGATCTAAAATAGTCGAGTAAACCTAGTCTTGTAATCGAGTGGATAATGCAAGTTTCTAAGGTTTATCTAATTGAGTAAGGATTTATACTAGTGGATAATGTAAGCCTTTCACACAATCAATTACATTGTATATCTAATTGAGTAAGGATTTATACTAGTCAAGTAAGTCTAAAACTTAGTCGAATATCTTCTATCAGATTTTGAAAAATATAGTTATTGGACGCATTGAATGCTGCTGGTTTCATCTTTCAGTTCATTAAATTCATTTCAGACAACATGGGTATACTTTTGTGAATTTATATATGTTATTTAATGCTCACAGAGATAAAAAAGTGGCATTTGTGACTCAATTGAAACATTCGAATTGTCATTTGCTATGTCAGCTAACATTTAATGCAAGAAATCTATAAATAGGAGAAGAAGTTAACTGAAGAAGACTACCACAACTGAACACACACTCAAGAACAAATCACGAAAGATTGAGAAAGTTTAAGTGCTTACTTTTTCATTTTATATTTTTCTCTTGAGAAATTCTTTCACAATATTTGTGAAACTCTATAAAGGTTATGCCTAATCCTTAAAAGGTAGTGGTTGTAGCTTAACCTAGTTTGAAAAAGCCAACTATAAAGGTTAAGTACCTGATCCAATGTAAAAGATATAAGGTAATAGTATACACTTTCTATGTTTGTAAAATCCTTAGTTGTGAACCAAGGTAGTGGACTAAGTTTTATTACTGAATCACTTTAAATCCAATGTGTTGTATTCTTTTTTCAAATTCATTTATTTAAGTTTGTTTTTTTAAAAAGGGTAAAAAAAAAAAAAAAAAAAAACCTTAATTCACCCCATCTTAAGCTAACAAATTTATTAGAAATATATGTTGGTATTTTAATTGTAGGTTGATATTTGTGATTTGAAATATAAAATTGTGATTATTGATTAATATTGTAATTTGAAATTGCAGGTTGATGTTTGGAGCAACTAGTTTGAACCTAAATTGAAAACATATTTGCTGTAATTATGATTATGTTGTATGTTGAAAGTAACTAGACAAATAACTTGATTTTATTATTGCATGGTAAATGATATTGTGTTTATTGTAATATGAAATTATTAGTTGATTATCATGTTAGTGATATATTTTTTGATTATTAGGTTTGATTAAAAATTATATTTGTTGATTATTTACATATTGAATTATCAAGTTTTTAAAAAATAATTTTGACAAATTTAAGCTCGAGTCCAAGCTCATGCTTAGGCTAGCTAGTAGACACTCAAGCTCGTGTCAGTTGGAGTCTAAGCTCGACTCGTCAACCTTTTGATAAGCCGAGCTCGAGTCTAGAATCTGGCTAGCCAAGTTGAATCTGAGCTCAACAAATCTTGGCTTGGCTTGGTACGATTCCAACCTTGTGGTTGTCTCCATCAAAGGCAAAAAAGACTACCTAATTATTGGGCAAAGGATGGGAGAACTTGCATATTTGATTAGTAGTGTGGTACACTTTTTCTTCACAAGATAATGCAAAGGTGCATTTCAAGGAAAAGAATAACATTTAATTGAAAAGTTTCATGTTTTTAATTAATAAAAATAAGAAAATTAATTATTAATAATTTAAGATAAATAAATGTATTCTATAGGATCTCTTAATGAGATTTCATTTTTTCAAAATCCTTAATGTGAATGATGAGACAATTATTTATCTAATTATATCATTTATCGAATTTCCTTTTCACTTGTCAATGAAATATGTTTGTTCCATGCAATGATAAGTTTCCAAGCCATAACTTTTAGAGAATTGAAAAGTATTCCATGTAATATTCTCGTATTTTGAGAATAATAATAATTAAATTTTTATATTTTTTGACATTTATTAAGATTATAATTGAGAAAAGTAACGGGCTTAGAGTTAGTAGGCAAAGTTGAAAAAGAAAAGTCTAAGTAAATAGGTTTAGAACTAGTGGGCTAAGTTGGAAAAAAAAAAGAAATGCTAAGTAAATGGATTTAGATTTAGTTGGTGAAGAAAGTAGGTTTAAAATTAATGAACTAAATGAAAGAATAATCTATTCAAAAGAAAATTTAGTGAAAAATAATTAAGGTGACAAAATAATTAAAAATAGTGGGTGAAATAATTGAGAAATGTGAAAAACAAAGTAGGGTGTGGAGAAATAATTAAAGATAATGGGTGAAATAATTGAGAAATGTGGAAGATAAAGTAGGGTGTGAACAAATAATCAAAGATAATGGGTGAAATAATTAAGAAATGTGGGAGACAAAATAGGGGTGGACAAATAATTAAAGATTATGGGTGAGATTTAATGAAAAACAATTAAGAAATGTGACAAAGTAATTAAAGATAGTAAATGAAATAATTGAGAAATATGGGAGACAAAATAGGGTATGGACAAATAATCAAACATAATGGGTGAAATAATTAAGAAATGTAGGAGACAAAGTAGGGTGTGGACAAATAATTAAAGATTATGGGTGAGATTTAGTGGAAAATAATTAAGAAATGTGACAAAATAATTAAAGATAGTGGGTCACTACAATTAATGTAAACTTAATTCAATCTTCTATAAATAGAGAAAATTTGAAAGGTTGGAGGACTTAAATTAGAAAGAGAAAGGTTATAAGAAATAAAGATTTGAGAGTGAGAGAGATTTGAAAAAGAAAAAGAAAGAAATAGGAAAAAAATATATAAAAAATATCAAAAATTCCTAGAAAAATCCTATAGATTGCGTTTAGTACTTCGTGTGAAAATTTGTGGTAAAAGGCATTGTTGGATATGCAAATTAAGGTTTTGTCACAATATAGAAGAATATCGAATCATTCTGCGGGAAGGTGAGTTATTTTCAAAAAAAAATTCAAAAATTTCAGAAATATGAGAATGATATTTTAGAATTTTTTATGATGAAATTGGAAGAGAAATGCATGATTGGTATTTATTATGGATTTTTCAGGCAATAGATGCTTGAAAATTAAAGAGAAAATGAGAAATAAATAGAACATAGGTTCTGAAAATTATGAGGAAATTTCTAGGACTTAAGAATATTGCTTTAGAAATTATTGAAAAAAAAATGAGAAAATTTATGAGAAAGTATTTATTTCATAATCTTGAGGAAATAATAAGAGGAAATGGGAGAAATTAGGAAAATTAGAAATCTAATTTTCTTAAATAATTATGATGCCCAAAGTACGTCAAGGTTTATAATTGAGTGTGATTGGAAGCTCGACATGAATTTTGATGCAAAATTACGCTAGGGGCAAAATCATCTTTTTGCAAGGTAAGTGGTACTTCCCAACTGGATTTAGTTTTATGAAAATGTTTGGTTTGTAAGTTGTTCAACCTCAAAATCTAATTTTATGTAAATGATTTTATCATGTTGTCATACCTTGATGTGAGTATGTCATGTAGATTGCATTTACATGTTTTGATTTATGAAATATGCATATGAGCATGATGAGATTCATGGTTATATGTTGCATAGGTTTGAGATTAAGTAATGGCGTCGTTGCTTTGCCAAGGGTGCACCCATACACACTAGTCTGGCAGGGAGACTATAAAAATAACCGATAATCTTAAGGTGCAGTCGACCCAAACATGAGAGTTATGATGTTATGTACATTGGATACATACATGAGCATTAAATGTTTTTTTTCCCCTTACTTAGATGATTCATTATCTAATTTGAGCTTTGCCCCTGGAATATTCAAACGTTCTAGATGGAGATTGTACCAAAAACAAGGATGAATGAAGCATGAAATAACACTTAGAAAAATACATGATGAGTTGTACGATGAGTTGAATATGTGTTATGTAGCCCATGTATTTAAGTTATGCTATTTTAAATTCTGAACGTTTTGAGGAATGATTATGTATAGTCTCATTTATAGTTAAAGATGATGTATATCCTTATTTATGGTTAATAAGAATGTAAGAATTGATTTATGATTAATGTTAAGATGTTAAGTTCGATTCTAGCTTTCGCATTTAGTGTTTGTGTTGATTTTCTTTCGAGATAAATGTATGAAAATTTTAGGATGGATAAGAGCAATGATATGGTTTAGTTTTAGTAGTAATGATATGGTTTAATTTTGGGAAAATTTATTATCCCAAAATTGTCTTAAGTTATAGCGCGCTTGAAAAATAGGGCGTTACATTCCACCTCCATCCTCCAATAAATGAGGGGCAAACCCAAATATTTACTTTGCAGACCCAAATATTTACTGATATTTTACTCTTGAGTGTTAAAAGAATTTTGATAATAACACAATTTTCTTCATTATATGGAAATCAATCTTAAAATCTAAAGAAGTACAGTTAAGTGTTTGAATTCAACATCAATATCATTTTGATAATCTCAACTTACTTGAAATAAAGTTAAGAGAGTTGAATGATTAAGAATTTTATGTTTGGAATCATAGTTGTATCAATCAAGTATTCATTTTCATGATTGTCATCTAAGTGTGAAGTCTTTTTTAAGAGAATAGTCAACTAAGTGAGTTTGATTTGTCGACTATGCCCAACATCTGTCGTGTAATACCCCAAGAGCCCAAAGAATGGTAGTATATATCGAGGATAAGTAAGGAAGGAAACAACACCAGTTGGATACCTTTTGGGCTAAATGTAGACAAGGAACTCCAGGGTTAAGCGTGCTTGAGCTAGGGAAGCTCAAGAATGGGTGACCCCCTGGGAAGTTTGCGTAGGCCCATTAGGGTAAGTTGTTCTGATCCTTCCTATCGCTCGATACAGGATGTTACAAGTGGTATCAGAGCTGACCCTCGAGCCTTTGAGCGCGATAGTGGGGCAAACCTCAGCAAGGACACTGAGTCCCTAAGGAGGGGTGCGTGTAGACACCTTAGGCAAATCCCACATCGGCCATGCAAAAGGGAGAGATCTGGGACCAATTGTAAGGTCGCATGACGAGGACGTCATGTGCACAAGGGGGGAGAATGTAATCCCTAAGAGCCCAGAGAATGGTAGTATATATCGAGGATAAGTAAGGAAGGAAACTGTTGTTATACTTTTTGTACAATAGTTTTAATGATGAAAAACATATATTGGTTTAATCCCTAAGTCATGAGTCAAGTATGTGGTTTTTAATATATATATCAATTTCAATATCAAGTATATCATGTATCACTATCTAAAACTGAAAACCCTATTTTTGGCTAAGTCTGGAAGATTAACACCTTATAAGGAGAAGTATAAGAAAAAGTTTTCTTTTTAGAAAACAAACTCCTGGTAATTTGATATCTATCATTCATTAGTGCTAAAACGATTTTTAATGAATTTTTCATTAAATAGAAAGTATATATATTTTGGAGGTGGGTTTATTGCTAAAACTTGAGTTTGTACTAAAACCCAAAATCTACTTTCTTATATATTTGGATTTTGATTTTCTAAGTATTTTTATTGAATCCAAATAAGGGGTACTTCGTTATTTACATTTATGTATTAAAGTAAATGGAGGTAAAATATAAATAAATTAAAATGTGGACAAATAAGATGTGGTGTATACATGCTGTGGATTGTGCTGTCAAGCAAATGTTTCTGAAACTCTGTCATGTTTCTATGCATGTTTCGAAACCCCGTTGAAATAGTTTTCAATGATTTCTATGTATGCTATTTCGAAACATCTATGCATTGCATATGTTTTCAAATTAGGTTTTGGACTATGTTTCGAAACCTCCATATCATGTTTCGAAACCTCATTTCCAAAGAGGTATGTTTCGAAACCTATCATGTCATGTTTCAAAACCTCTGACATTCTGTCAGTAGATTCATTTGAAAACCGAGATGCATTTGTTTTGCAAATTTTGTATTTATCTAAATGCTTCTCAAAATATTTTTTAATGTACTCTCCATGCTTAAGAGATTCAAATTCAAATTTGAATGTTAGTGCTTTTAAAATATTCAAAGTAGGAATAGACTTTGTCTCCCACTCAATGCTGTCTCTAAGTGCATGTACAGCTGGAAAGGCTGTATGTTTCGAAACATGAGGAGTATGTTTCGAAACCTATGTGTAAAATTGTGATGTTTCGAAACCTACTTTCCTGTCTTGTCTCTAACGGCTATAAATGGCCAGATTTCTATATCTTGGTATAAATAGCAGGTATTTGAAGACAAGAACAACAAGATTGAGCAAGAACAAGATACAATAAGTGAATACACACTAGAGACACACACACAAGCACAAATGATCTAAATCCGTTTGACAAGCATTCAACGAAGATCTATTCATTCATTGGTGTGCATTGTGATGTGAAAAAGGAGAAGCAAGTGCAAACAACGAGCATCATCCTCCAGCTCTCCTCACCTCAAGTTAAGAGGTTTGTACAACCACATTGGTAAGATATTCATTGCTATACATTCCATTGGGTTGTAAAGATAAACTTTATTTATCTTGATTGTTGTAAGGTTTGAGTTGAGCCTAAAACTCATTGTGGTGTAAAGGTTTGAGTTGAGCCTAAAACTCATTGTGGTTTGAGTTGAGCCCTAAAACTCACTTGGTGTAAGGTTTGAGTTAAGCCTAAAACTCACTTGGTGCTAGGTTTGAGTTGAGCCCGTAAAAACTCACATTGTAAGGTTTTTAGGTGAACCGTTGTAAAACCCTTGTTGTGGTGATCACTGGTAAAAGTGATTGGGATTGCAAAATCCTTCAAGTGGGTAAGCTTGAAGGTAATGGAGTAGACGAGTGCCAAACCACTATAAATCTTGTGTGCAAGTGTTCTTTAATTTTCGCATTTCATTATTGCACATGCTTTCATTAGATTTGTTATTAAAGGCTAAAATACTTTTCTTGAGTATAAACTTATACACATACATATAAAACATATCTTTGATATACAAACACCTTTAGTATATTCTTATTTATATAAATGATCTTTGCCAAAGATCATTGTTTTGAAATACAAGCTAAAGGATTTCAAATCAAGCAAAACAGTAAAGTATATTTCAAAACATACAATCTATATTTCGAAACTAGCTATAACAGTGAGGTATATTTCGAAACATATATAGTAGGTTTAGAAACCTACTTAGCAGAAAGTCTTATTTTGAAACATATCCCATATATTTCAAAACATAGTGTTTTTGCCATCAAACAAAGTTTTAAATTATCAAAAAAATTACTCAAATCCCAATTCACCCCCCTCTTGGGATATATTTGCTATCATTGGGAACCAACAGAAACAACACCAACTAGAAAGATTTTGGGATGAATGTAAACAAGGAACTCTGGGGTTAAGCGTTCTTGAGCTAGGGAAGCTCAAGGATGGGTGATCCCCTAGCAAGTTCACGTAGGCCCATTAGGGTAAATTGTTCTGATCCTTCCTGTGGCTCGATACGGGATGTTACTTGTCGACTATGTGCCATGCATCTGTCAACTATGCTTTGATATGTCAACTATCCTTATGGTTCTTTTGATAAAATAATTTGAGCTGTCAACTATCAGTGTGTATCTTAGAAAAAGTTTTCTTTATATTTTTTATTTGTCAACTATGTAAGGGTGGTTGTTGACTATCTGTAAAGTTTGTTTGTTTTTTTTTCGACTATACTTCTGGCTCTGTCGACTATGTCTTAATTTTATTCAAAAATTAGTCGACTAACCTCTTGAGTCTGTCGACAATTTTTCACAGAAAGTTATAATGGCTAGTTTTTGGTGCATTTAATGCTCGTCCAACTACTCTAACGGTTCGATTTTTTGAAGTATCCACCAGCAACTATATATATATGATATTGAAAAGTATTGAAGGCAGTTATTTGGATCATTTATTATTCAACGACTGAGCATTAAAGTCTTCATCGAGCTTTTAATTTTCATTCTCTCTGTTATTATCTTTTTTAGGCTTTGCATCTAAACTGTTCTATTCATTTTAAGCCTCATATTCTTCTGTAGAGAGAAATTGTAACTAAGAGTTTCACTCATAGATTCTCTTATTCATTTCCTTATATTTGTATAGCGTAAGCTAGAGGACCCATTTGAAGTGGAAGGCTTGTAATCTTCCTAGTTGCGGACTAAACGACCTACTCAGCTTTAGTAGGGGTTTTGTAGTGGATTGATTTCAAAATTCTTAGTGGGAAGCTAAGGTAGTGGATTAGGTTTGCAAAGTCGAACCACTATAAATCATTGTCTCTCATGGTTGTTTTTTATTTTCGTATTTTCCTTAAGCATTACCCATTGATTATCATTTTCATTTCTTTAAGCATCTTTATCGATCAAGATTTTATTATCAAGTGAAGTCAATTTTTTTAATTAACCCAATTCACCCCTCTTGGGTTTTGGTGCCATTGCTATACATTTATATCAATTGGTATCAACGCGAGGTTCCCTCTTTTTTTATTGGTTTAACACCCTAGGGAAAAAGATCTTATTCAAATGGCACACTTTGCATTTACTTCACATAACGAGGGTCAAAGCACCATTCGTCCTCAATTTTTTGATGGTACAAATGTAATTATTGGAAGACTAGAATGCAAATTTATCTTATGCAGGATTCAAGCTTAATGCAAGCTATCCAACAGCAAATAACACTAGCCAACATGGAGAAAATGGAGACATGGACAGATGAAGAAAGGAAAAATATGGAAATCAATGCCAAGGCGATTTGTGCGCTATCCAATGAAATGTTCAATCGCATATCTACATGCAAAACAACAAAAGAGATATGGGATAAGCTTAAGCTAACTCATGAAGGTACAAATCAGGTAAAAGAAACTAAAATTAATATTCTTGTTCATGAATGTGATTTATTTTCAATAAAAGAAAATGAATCTATAAAAATATGTATACTAGATTTAATGATATTGTTTCCACTTTAGAAGCTTTAGGAAAAAATTATAATAATGGAGAAAAAGTTAGAAAAATATTAAGAAGTTTGCCTATGTCATGGGATCCAAAGGTCACAGCTATAACAGAGGCTAAAGATCTAGACAAACTTGAATTTTATAATCTGTTAGGCTCACTAACGACCCATGAAATCATGATGAAAAGAAATGATAATGTAGAACCAAAGAAAGATAAGAATGTAGCTTTTGAAGTTGATAACGAGGAAAAAGATTCTCAAGATAATAATGATGACGAGTTTGCCCTATTAGCTAAGAGATTTATGAAAAAGGGAAGATTAAATCAAAGAAGGAGTTTTAAAAAGGATAAAGATCAAAATGAAGCTAACCCCTCTAATGAGAATCGATGTTTTGAGTGCAAAAAGTTAGGTCATATGATAAATGATTGTCCTCAGTTGAAAAAGAAGGATTGCAAGGTAACAAAGGTAAAGAAGAAGGCTCTAGCTGTATGGGCTGAGGAGGAGCTATCATCGAGTGATGAATCACAAGATGATGAAGTTGCCAATGTCTGCTTCATGGCTAATCTTGAAGATTAGGTAATTTCTCAACCTCCTAATTTAATATCTGATTTTACATTAGAAGAACTCCATGATGCATTTAATGATTTATTAAGTGAATGTGAGCATATGAATGTGAAAAACATTGATTTAAAACGGAAATTAAGTTCATAGAAAGTGAAGTGAAAGATTTGAAAAATAAAAAATGAGCCTTAGAAAATGAAAGAAATAGGTTGTCTAGAGAAAAAGAAAATCTTCTAAAAGAAAATAAAGACATGAAGGAGTCCTTAGATAAACTTGTTGAAGGGAAGAAGAAACTAGAAATGATTCTTGGGGTTCAAAGAAATTTTAGAGATAAGAAAGGAATTGGATTTGATCCATTCCGTGTAAGTTCTAGTAAAACAGTTTTTTGTAAAAGTTTTGAATCAAAAATTTATTCAAAGAAAACCATTCTTCAAACCTCATTTCTCAAATAAAGGAATTTCATGTGACTATTGTGGAAGAAATGGTTATTTAATAAATAAATATTTTATAAGAAATTATCCTAAAAAATTTAAACAAGTTTGGGTTCCTAAGGATGTAGTACCTTCTAACAAGAATGGACCCAAGATGATGTGGGTTCCAAAGGGAACAACTTGAAAGATTCCTTTTGTAGGTTGCTTTGGTTTCTAATGACTCAAAGAGCAAGTTGTTCCTTGATAGTGGGTACTTAAGGCACATGACGGGAGACCAAGATCTTCTCAACAATATCATCTTCAAGAAAGGAGGTAATGTATTCTATGGTGATAACTCTCAAGGTAAGATCATAGGTATGGGTTCTATCTCTTTTGAACACCTTTTCTTGGATAATGTGTTTCTTGTTGATGGTCTAAAGCATAATTTGATTAGCATAAGTCAATAATGTGATATGAATTATGAAGTTCATTTTGATGCTAGTTCTTGTAAAGTCATATGTCCAAAGACAAAGGAAATGAAACTAAAAGGAAATAGAGTAGGAAATGTTTATCTTACTCTTCTAGGGTTATCTAGGATGTAAAATTGTTTAATGTCTGATACTTCTCAAAATACTTGGTTATGGCATAATAGATTAGGTCATGCCAGTATGAACTTGATTAACAAACTAGTAAAACATGACTTTGTTAATGGGTTGCCAAAGCTAAAGTTTGAAAGAGATCACATTTGTGGCACATGCATGAAAAGTAAACAAATCAGTGTATCATTCAAACCTACAAATGAAGTGTCAACATCTAGACCCTTAGCATTACTTCACTTGGACTCATTTGGTCCTATGAGAACTTTAAGTTTAGGAGGAAAACAATATATTTTGATCATAGTAGATGATTATTCTAGATGCACATGGGTAATTTTCCTTACTTCTAAAAATGAAACCTTTAAATCATTTAAAGTATTTAGTAAAAGAGTTCTAAGAAAGAAAGGTTTTTGCATTTCAAAAATTAGAAGTGATCATGGAGGAGAATTTGAAAATGAATCTTTTAAACTATGTTGTGAAGAAAATGGTATAGATCATAGTTTTTCTTGTGTTAGGACCTCTCAACAAAATGGTGTAGTAGAAAGAAAGAATAAGTCTCTTCAAGAAATGGCTAGGATAATGCTTTGTGATAAAAATTTACCTAAATACTTTTGAGCGGAGGCCGTAAACACTACTTGTCATATACTAAATAGAATCTCCATAAGTCCCATCTTGAAGAAAACCCCTTATGAGCTGTACAAAGAAAGAAAACCTAATATAAGTCACTTTCATGTTTTTGGTAGTGTAAGAACCCATATTTTTGTGAGGTTGCCACGTAATTTAGGCAAGTTTAAAATATCAAAAAATTGGTTTGATAGCAGTTATAAGTACCGAATAGATTATAAGGAATGCCTTGGAATAAAATTTTCTAAGGAAAATGATATGGTCTTGATAAACGTTATGTTATACGCGTTTCTTGCATCACTCCTTATGGGCCAGACTCAGTCTAATGGGTCGGCCCAATCACCCGGAGTCTAGAAGGTCCAGACGACCTCGTCGAAGAAAGACCATACACCATCGAAATTCAAAGCTCATAAAGTGAGCTCCTTGTGAACTTCCGATGAAGCCCCTAGCGAGCTCTCGGCGATCAACTAATGAACTTCCAGTAAAACCCTGAGTTCGCTGGGCCATCCAGATCGCTGGCTTAAAAACCTCCAGCTCACGTAAATGGAAAAGCTGCTGAGAAGTCAGAGATATGGTCCATTTGCTTTATTTGCAGTAGCCCATGCTCTTTGTGATGAGGATCCCACTCCCAGTTTTGTATAGATGATAAGGACTGTTTGTCCCCCGTTATATCATCTTTATATTTCTATATGTTATCCAAATTGTAAAGGCCCCTCATTATAAAGGGAGTCAGAGATATCATGAGGGGTATAAGGAGAATAATCAGACACCGACATTCTGAAAGAATAATCAGAGGGCGGTCGTGGAGTAGGCATCGTTCAGGCTGAACCACATGAAAATTGCTTGTGTTGACTCATATCTAGGATCTTCGTTTTCTTCCTCTTGGCATTTTGGACTCACTCACCGCGACCCAAAATGAATCACGGTCGACTGAAATTGAACGTCGACATTTTGGCGCTAGAGGAAGGGCTGCTCTGATCAATAGTCATGGCAAGAGGAAGGAATACTCAAAGTTCCGAGGCAGCGGTCGACCCACCAGAAAATCACCGCGATCGACCGCGAGATTTTCCACCAAATGGAGGGCCCATTGCTTCGATGGCATATATCCCTTTACCACCGCTAATTAGAGACGCCATCGGCATACCACCATGATTTCTTGTTCAACCCACGAACCAAATCGCCGAGACAAGCTCAAGCGCAGGCCGCCCAGGATCCACCGGCTTCGCCTCGTAAGGTCTGCCAACCACGAGAAGAAAGACACTCGCCTGTTGAAGAGGATATCGGGGATAACTGTAATACCCAAAAAATTCTAAAGGACTCAAGGGTAATTTATCTTGGGGCAAAAATGGAATTTAAGGATAAATTGAGGGTATAACGATAATTTATTACCGTGTGGATTATTGAATTGACTACCGGGAGTACCCTGGAGTCAAGATGCCAAAGGAAATTGATGTGGCATTAATGAGCACCCCGAGATAGGATTTATGGTGCCAAAAGAAATCGAATCGGGAATAATTTTCGGTACAGCTAAAAAGGCAGCTGCCAATTAGGCTACAAAATCGAATCTTTATAGGAGACTTTTCGGAAGTCAACGGAAGCTTGAGGAGGCTTCAGTTTTTCATGAGGAACAACCCTTCAGAGGTTTCAGGAAGAAACGAATGGGTTTGAGGCTAAAACAAAGATTCAGGTCTAAGTGCATTTTTTGAAAATTGCTAGAGGGAGGCCGAAACAAGGTTGTTTTGAAATTTTTCAGGGTCAAAATGATGTTTTAGGACTTAAGGGTCTTAAATGCAATAATGGAAAGTTCAGGAGTTAAGTGAAATGGGCTAAAATGAAATAGCTGAAAGTAAAGGGGCCAAAATGCAATTAAAGGAAAGTTTGGCTAATGGGATTCGACCATTAAGTCTCTGGTCGACGATTTCGGCTGATCCAGCCATGGGGATGGCACGAGGCTTGGTCAGGGAGCAACTTTTGTAAAGGGAGGAGGCATCATCGACCTTTGGGATGGCTGGAAAAAAGAGAAAACCGACCGAAAGTTTCGGTCGGTTGGTCGCGCCTGCAAGTGGGCTTTTCTGATCGGATAAGGCTCGTTTGAGGGTCATCCGAGGGAGGTAGAAGCTCTAAGGGTTGTGGGTTGGTCGGCCAAGGGCCTTTGGGCATTCAGATTTGCCTATAAATAGGAGATCCACGATGGCCGAAAGTTAGGGTTTTCGGAGCTTGAAATCGACGATCTTTCCGAATAAATTGGGAGTCAAGACCATGGGGCTTTTGTTACCCATGGCTTGAAGATGAATTCTGGAGATTTTGGGCCATTTTGGTCAAGGTTTGATAGGCATTCGAGGGGTCGCCGAAAAAAGAGGCGGACGGCCAAGCCGAAGCTTTGGCCGTCCGGTTGAGGGTCTTCGGGAGCTTCTTTCAAGCTCAACGATGGGCCAATAGGATCGACTAAAAGAGGGCTTCAAGCTGGTGGAGTCATCTTGGATCGCCGACACGACCATCACTAGAGAAGACGACCGACGCATGCCGGTCACGCGCTGCCACTCGCCCTAGCATGTGTGGGCGCGTGGTCACTCCAAAAATTCTGCAAAAATGCTTGAAAAATAGAGAAAAATATTTTATGGAGGTTTGTGCAAAAAGATTGGGATTTGGGATTCCCGATGCCTCGTTTTTAGAGCCAAAAAGCCTCGTTTTGCATGGAAACACAATATCCGGGTAAGTTCAGTATTTTTCCTTTGATGATCATAGCATATTATGAATTGTTATGAAGATAGATTTGAGGAAATAGTCTCGATATAATTATTGGAGTTTTTAGAAGGAAAAATGAAGGAAAATGAAAGGAAATAGGAAATAAATGGAATATTGAGGATATTTAGTGATTAAATATTATTTTATGATTGAGGAGATCGAGATGATGATATTCGTGCAACTTTTGAGAGTTGGCACGAGAATCGAGGTCAGGCACGCATATCGAGGTGATGTACGCTTTTCAAGGTGTCTTGATCTTTGGGCAAAGGTGAGCGATATTCTCACAAGAACTTATATTTATGATATAATTGTTATATATGCATGCTATTTATGAATTACAATATTCATTTGTCATATTGCATTGAAAGTCGTGATATTTGCATTGCACGATATTATTGTCATATTGATATTTGTGCATGGGAATGGGATGTCGCCCCCAGAGTGTAGTTGTAATTCCTCTAAGGCATTGAGGGAATAACGTTAGGCTTATCCTGCAGAGGTTCGGGTTTTGCCTAGGATTCCTAGCCAGGCTGGTGGACCTGGGAAGTTACATTAAAGGGCACAAATGTTTATTCATGTCATTGCATCATGCATTTATATATATATTTTTGAACCCTCACTAGAAGTTTCATCTTCTAATGGGTTATGCCCTTGGAACATTCAACGTTCCAGTTGAGATTTGCAGTTAAGGCAAGGAGTAGGTTGAGATATGACGGCACGTGAAGGCGTGGCCGATGGATTCAGCAGGAGATTCTAGTATTTTATTTATTGAGAAATGGATATTATGTGCTCGAGGTTTCATATGATTTGCACCTAGGGTGTTAGATGTTATCTCGGGAGACGTGTCTCAATGTATTTATGTATTTGAGGATATGATGGTAATATATGGTACGAATTCTTATATTGTTTTAAATATAGTGAGTTGATTATGTACCATATCAGGTTTCGATTATCGCTTCCGTATTAGCATAGTGACACGCCCTTCGATGGGACGGGGTGTTACAGTTGGTATCAGAGCGAAGTGGAGAAAGAGCCTTAAGTGGGCTCTAATACAGTTGGTATCAGAGCAAAGTGGAGAAAGAGCCTTAAGAGTCACTTAGGGAAATGTCTGACTCTAGTATAGTTGATATTAGAGCAAACCTAAGGAAAAGGTCGCGTGTGGCTAGATAAGTAAAGCCACCATAAGATTTGGGTATTGACGGTTACTGGATAAGTGTGTTGTAGTGGAAGTGCATGTCTAGGAAAGTTCTAGCTAAGGAAAGACTTGGTACTTAAGTGTATCCATTGTGACCCACCACTCTTTCCTGGGAACTTACCTAGTGTACTCTTCACGACAAACACTATTTCAGTAGACGATTACTATTCCTGGTGAATAGTAGAATGCCTGATAGAAGCTAGTTCTAGCAGAATGATCTAGCTATTGAAGTTAGGATCTGATGATATGATTCGAATGTAAGGATGACTCGGTAACCATGATTAAGGACCCGAGAGATTTTGGAGACTATTGATTTGAGGACATTAGTCAAAATCATTGCAAAGAAAGATTAGATAACTAGTAGTTATCGAGTATGATCGGATCAAGAATGATTAGTTTGATGTGTTAGGGCCTAACTGATGAGTTAGGATAAAAGGATAAGGATTTTCGAGGATCATTTAGTATCTCAAAAATAAGATATGGGATCCCACGGATTGGGACAAACGGGAGGCCGAAAATGGCCAAATGATGGTGCACGAGTGCATTAATTGATGAGGCGACAGTGGTGTAACTGATGTAACACATAGAGACGGGATAGAGAACCCTAGCAGTGTAACGACACTACTGGTCGGTGTTCGCAGTGACAGATCTGGATCTAGGGACCGAGGTAGAAGGCTTGTGATGAGCTTACGATCAACGTACCGGGGAAGCTAGTTAGTTGTCTCGCGGTATGGGTCAGGGACCCAGGATCTAAGTTGCTTAGTGTACTGCCGAGGAGATGATCAGATGCTGAATATCTGGGACAACATAGTAGGGTCTGTACCTTGTAGGGGAGATCTAAGTCCCAATAGGTACAAGGTGTGCCACCAGCTATGATTGATCGAGGCCAAAAGCCTCAGGAATCTAAAAGAGCTAGATTAAATATGGACTGTGTGTCCTATTTAAAGATTGCAATGGGATCATGAGATGGTCGTGCTGGGTGGCTCAAAGGAATGCTACCTAACGTATGAAATGGAAAGGAAAGATGCATGCTCGTGAGCCGTGTAGGCGCTACCTATGAGGTGATGGAATCACTAGGCCATGATGAGGGCTGAGAAAGAATGTTCTTACAGAAGGAGTTAGACTCAGGGCAGCGACGACGAATAATAGTTCTTAGAGGACTACGACGAGACCGTGCAGTTTTCACCCAGGTTGTACCTGAGTGAGGGTCGACATATGATGTAGGAGTAAGCCTACCATATGATGGGGGTGATAATTGTTGGAAATGTATGCCCTAAAGACACGTTTTATTTAATTTATGGTAATGATGTTTCTTTTAGTCAGTTTATTGCACATATATCATTTGCATTTAATTGTTGGAAAAGTGTCCATGCTATTAAGTAAGTGATTCATGTGATGGGTCGTTCTTCACAGTTAGGCATGAATCATGGGTACTTAATAAGCAAGAAAAATATTACTCTTGATCTTTTGATAGAACTGGGCATTCTATCATGATAAGATCATTGTGCAATAGATCCTAATGGAGGATGGCTTGCCTTAGCCAGTAAACAGTCCGTTTACTCTTATTGTACAAGCGCATTTGGAATGCGTAGAGTGGACCTGTGATAGAAGCTAATGACAAAGTACTAATTATCATGGAGCTAGTCTATCACTGCTACTACGTGGACGAGTACTCTAATACTTGAGTATTAGTTGGTGGTCTAGTGAACCTAGAGCTATATTCTTAGATTCACTATAGGTAAGGTCTATCAAAGATCAGCAACCTTGTGAGTTGGGAGTGTGGTTTCTAATTATCTAAGACAGACTGATACAAGATAGTTTCTGTGATTCACCCCCTTGTGATTGTCCAAGAATAATCAAATAAACCAGGGCCCTGGGAACGTGACTTAAGAGTGTGTGCTTCTGGGTAGCTCCCAGTGATAAGCAAGTACATTCGAGTAGTCACGGATTATTGGACTAGTGATCTAAGGATGGTAGAAGTCATTTAGAGAGGTGTTAGTACATTATTCCTTTCTAAATGATGGGTGTTACACAGAGGGGCATTTTCGTCATTACACTAGTAGGTCAAAGACATCGCACATGCAAAATTATTCGTGGGGTCAGTGTTACCATATGGTGATAGTTGGAACACTTAGAATGACAAAATATAGCTACTAGGTAGCAGGGATATTTTGGTCATTTTAATAGCCATGAATAATTTGTCTTTTGGTCCCCGGGGTAGCTCGATATAACTCATGTATTTTTAATACATTTGGCCTATTGGGTGGATTACATGAGAGAGAATTATTTTATTCAGAATGGTCCATTGGGCTAGAATAAAATAATAAGTTCATTGGTTTTAATTAATTAATTGGGCTAACCCAATTAGAAAATTAATTAATTGGACTTGGCCCACTAGGGTTTGGCCCACTAGGGTTTTAACCCTAGGGTTCTCCCTATATATATTCTCTCTTTTGTTTGTTTTTTCACCTAAGTCGTTTTTTCTCTTCGTCACCAAGAGAGGCCACGAGTTTTAGAGTCATACCTTGGAAGATCAAGAGATCTGATGCGAAGGAGCCGACGAATCGCAGGACAGCCGTCATCTCCGCCACGCGAAGAAGCCGTCGCGCCTCCTCCTTCTATCACTCCATTCCGACCGGTAATCCGAAAGAAAAGTAAGTCTTCTAGATTCTTATCTATACGAGGATCGATTTTGTTTTAAAATCGCTTCCGTTGCATGCTTTGATCCTCGTAAACGGTCCTTCAAGTGGTATCAGAGCCACGGTTTTGTTGGTTTGAATCTAGGAGCATGCCTAGGATTAAAAATCGGAAAAAGGGTGGTTCCTTTTATTGATTAAATGCTGTTTTGATTGCGTTTATGGATCCCTCCAAGAATGGTTTTAGATGCCTTGTAAACCTCATGAGTGGAGGTATAGGATGATGTAATCGTTTGTGTTTTTTCAAATAGAATCGATGTAAACCTCGCGGTTGGGGTATAGGCGGATGTACAACCAGTTTTGATGGTTGTTTTGATCGGTTTTATTTTATGCTTATGTAATGATCGATCAAAGAAGGACAAGGCGGATTAGATGCAAACGGAAATTACCAGATTGCAAAGATTGCAGTTTCGGCCGGATCGGGCAGCGCTGTTTGCGTTTTGAGAAAACCAGAATGCAGCGTTTTTGTTTTGCAACTTCGGCCGGATCATGGCAGTGCTGTTTTGGGCAAGATTGCAGCGTTTTTCAAGCCATTGCTTGCGAAACCAGATTGCAGAAATCGGCCATTCTTGCAGCGTTTATCCAGCCATCGATTGCAAAGGCTGAATGTGATGGAAGAATCGGCCAGATCTGGTTTCGGCCAAGGGCTTGAATCGATCATCACAAGAAATCAGCATTGCAGATTTTCGGGATTGTCCATGGAACTTGCGGCGGCTGAAGGAGCGACCTAGGGTTTGTTCGAACAGTTGGCGGCTGCGGTTTTGGCAAGAAGATCTGGTAGTTTTGCATGGAGAAAAATTTTTGGTTCGGGGCGCTGCCCCGCACCCCGCAAGGGACCGCCGAGCCTACGGCGGGCTTCGCCCGCCCCAGCCCCATAGTTGATAGTTAGGTGTTTTAATTAAAAAACCATTCTTGGAGGTTAAATTATTTGCAATTAGATTATCTTTGTGATATGTTGCATGAAAATAATTAGTAAAAGGATGGAACCACCTTAGGATTAAACAAGACCACATTTAATGTTTATTTTATGTGATGTTTAATCAATTATATGGTCACTTAGGAATAATGAATAGAAAAGCATGTAACTTGTTTATTGTGCTTTTTCAATTGTGATCATATGAGAAGTTATTTCATGAAAAACGTTTTATTAAGCCAATTGATGAAATTAGTTTACAGGTTTGCTTTCTCAAAGGATTTATCCCTTGGTATAGAAAGTAAATGTAGACTTAGATATTTCATAATTAGGTTTAAATTTTGGGTTGATTAATAAAAAGAAAAATTAACTTATGGTTTACTCTCTCAAAGTTTTTTTTTTTGGATTAGAGAGTGTTTCAAGTTTAGATATTTTTCTAAGTATTAATGGAATCCAAAAGGAAAAACGTTTTTAATCAAAACCCTTGTTTTAAAAGATTAAGTGGGAGAGGGGTTCCAACGACCCCATGGCTTCCTCCACACCTTTAATTAGAGATCGTGGTTGCCCTCGTGTCATTCTGAGCATGACCCCCTATAGGATGGGTATTCCATAAGGATCTAGATCTAATGGTAAAGGTATAACTAAAACCTAGGATATGTGTTGTTATCGGCCGGCCTATCGTTGGAGGTAATAATGCAAGATTATCCGTAGGGAATGTGAGATAATGGCCGCCCTATCGACGGAATTATTCTCTAGATCATTTCCTATTCAGGAAGTTTAGTTTGTGGTGGTTATACACTTAACTTAGAGAATTATTAACCTCCCTATCGGAGCTCTGTTTGTTCTTCTAAGAGCCAAATGACATATTATTGATAATAGTTTGAGGGAAATCTATTTTCAAGATATAATATGAGCTTATGTGCAAAATACTTGTTTATATGTGCATTGTCTAAAACGTCTTATTTTTCCATAAATTGTACAGGAATGTCAGGTGGAGGTTCTTTCAGTCCCCTTGCTATGATCCTCAAGGATTCTAAGCTGGATGGGGGTAATTATGTTGACTGGAAGAGGAAGTTGAACATAGTACTCACAGCCGAAGGGTACAAGTATGTTCTGACTGACCCCTGTCCTGTGATTGGGACAAACTCCACTGACGAGGAGCGCCAGGCTGAGGCGGAATGGAAGCAAGCTGACGAGATGGCTCGTTGCTACATGTTGGCTTCCATGTCCGATGTGCTTCAATCGAAGCACGAGCATACGCCCACTGCTTATGATATTGATTTATCGTTGCGCACCATGTTCGCTGATAAGAGCCGGCCCGCAAGGCAGGAAGCTCTTAAAGCGATTATGACTACCAGGATGGCTGAGGGGGCATCAGTTCGAGAGCACATGCTCAAGATGATTGCTTACTTCGAGGAAGCCGAGGTATTGGGAGCGACGATAGATGCTGAGAGTCAGGTAGACATGGTCTTAGAGACTTTGCCAGATTCATACTCACAGTTCAAATTGAACTATAACATGAATAAATTAGAGATGAATCTAGTGGAGCTCATGAAAGAGCTCCAGGCGGCAGAGAAGATCATGAAGCCTACCTCGAAGGCTCTAGCTATTCATTCTGCATCTTCTCCTAGAGTTGGCCCTAAAGCCAAGAACTTTAAGAAGAAGAAGGGTCAGAACAAAGCAGGGGGCAAGCCCATAAAGCCTGGAGCTAGTCAGGTTGATGCCAAGCCCAAAGGCAAGTGCTTCAAATGTGGGCAGAAAGGACATTGGAAAAAGGATTGTCCTGCCCTCAAGGTGAAAGCATCAGGTATTGCTCTTTACTTAGAATCCATCAGTTTGGTAGGATCTTCATCCTCTTGGATAGTTGATTCAGGATCCACTGATCATGTCTGTAACTCTTTGCAGGGGTTCAGAAAGACAAGGACTCTACATGAAGGAGAGCATGGATTGCTGGTAGCTAGTGGAGCTCGAGTATGGGCTGAAGCAGTGGGAGTTTTACATTTGTTTTTTGATTGTAATAGGATTTTAATTTTGAAAGATGTTTTATACGTTCCTGCTTTGAGACAGAATTTAATTTCAGTTTCTAAATTGATTTCTTATGGATATTCTGTTTTGTTCCATTCTGGTGTCACTATCAGTAGAAATGGACAGGTTATTTGTTCAGGAAACGTATTTGGGAATCTTTATTATATTAATCCTATTAAAAGTCAAATAAACAACTCTGAAATTGAACCAGTTAATAAGAAGAGAACATTATCATCAAATGATTCTTATCTATGGCACTTAAGATTAGGGCACATTAATCCTAATCGGATTCAGAGGCTAATCCATGATGGACCCTTGGGCTCATTGAGATTGGAAGAATGGCCTCAGTGTGAATCATGCCTAATGGGCAAAATGACCAAAAGGCCATTTACTCAGAAGGCAGGTAGAGCCAAAAACATATTAGAGTTAGTTCATAGTGATGTTTGTGGTCCAATGACTACACCTGCTAGAGGAGGTTACGAGTACTTCATCACATTTACGGATGACCACACTCGTTTTGGTTATATTTATCTTATGAGGCGCAAGTCTGATTCTTTTGATAAATTCAAAGAGTTTAAGGCTGAAGTGGAGCGTCAAACAGGTAAATTAATCAAAATTTTGAGGTCAGACCGTGGTGGAGAGTACCTTCTTGGAGAGTTTAAGGACTACTTAGTACATCACGGTATAGTTTCTCAATTGACTGCACCTGGGACCCCCCAGCAGAATGGAGTCAGTGAGAGAAGGAACAGGACTCTAATGGAGATGGTAAGAAGCATGATGAGCCATGCATCTCTTCCTATTTCCTTTTGGGGATATGCCTTAGAAACAGCGGCATACATTCTGAACTTGGTACCTTCCAAGTCTGTACCTAGGACACCCTATGAGATGTGGACCGGACGAAAGCCTAGTCTAAATCATCTCAAGATATGGGGCTGTCCAGCTTATGTATTGACTAAGGGGAATAAGTTGCAACCAAGGTCAGAATTATGCTACTTTATAGGATATCCAAAAGGCACTCGTGGTGGATATTTCTATTATCCTAAGGAGCAGAAAGTACTAATCAGTACTCATGCTAGATACTTGGAGGATGATCAGAGTATGTCCACTAAGGGTTCAAGCAGAGCAGAACTAGATGAGAAGTTGTCTTCTGAACAAACTTCAGGTACATCTAGTGTCCCAATTGAGGAACCAAAAGAGACACAACCGAGTGTTTCTATACACACGGAGCCTCGTCGTAGTGGGAGGGAATCTAAAGTTCCTGATAGATGGACAGGAGAAGCTTTCGAGCTAGTCTCTGACAGTCAGGAACAAGATCCCACTAGATACGAGGAGGCTATCCTTGATGTCAATGTGGACAAGTGGCGTCTTGCAATGGATGCCGAGATTGAGTCTATGCATCTCAATCAGGTTTGGGATCTTGTAGCTACACCTGAAGGGGTAAAACCCATAGGGTGTAAGTGGGTATACAAGAGGAAAAGGGGAGCAGATGGAAAGGTGCAAACCTTTAAAGCAAGGTTGGTTGCAAAAGGATTTACTCAGAAAGAAGGGATCGATTATGAGGAAACCTTTTCACCAGTAGCCATGCTTAAATCCATTCGCATACTCCTTGCCATAGCATGTCATTATGACTATGAGATATGGCAAATGGATGTTAAGACGGCCTTTCTTAATGGCTATCTTAGTGAAGACATCTATATGTCCCAACCAGAAGGCTATATTGTGAAGGGCCAAGATCACATGGCCTGCAAGCTTAAGAAGTCCATTTATGGACTTAAGCAGGCATCAAGGGCATGGAACAAACGTTTTGATGAGTCTATAAAGTCTTATGGATTTATTCCAAACGTAGATGAACCATGCGTGTATAAGAAAACAAATGGTGAAAAGGTGTCTTTTCTGGTGTTATATGTTGATGACATTCTCATCATAGGAAATGATGTAGGGATGATGTCATCAATTAAGATTTGGCTATCAAGTCAATTTAGCATGAAAGATATGGGAGAAGCTAGTTACATTCTCGGTATAAAGCTTCTTAGAGATAGGAAGCAGAGAATGTTAGGTTTATCCCAATCTTCTTATATTGACAAGATATTGGTCAGGTTCAGTATGGATCAGTGTAAAGGGGCATTAATTCCTTTTAGACACGGATTGGGCTTATCTTCCAAGGACTGTCCCAAGACAGAGGAAGAAAAGGCGCGCATGAGTAGGATTCCTTATGCTTCAGCTGTAGGAAGTCTCATGTATGCCATGCTGTGTACCAGGCCAGATATCTGCTTTGCTGTAGGCATGATAAGCAGATTTCAGTCAAATCCAGGGGAAGCACATTGGCAAGCTGTAAAGCATATACTCAAGTACCTTAAGGCTACTAAGGATTATATGCTAGTTTACAGAGCTGATGACTTAGTTCCAGTAGGCTACACAGACTCAGATTTCCAGGCTGATAAGGATGAAAGAAAATCCACTAGTGGATATGTTTTCACCTTGTCTGGAGGAGCTATTTCATGGCGGAGTATCAAGCAATCTTGTATTGCTGATTCCACCATGGAAGCTGAGTATGTAGCTGCATCAGAGGCGTCCAAGGAAGCAGTATGGCTCCGAAAGTTCCTTATAGAACTAGGAGTTGTACCGCATGTGGAAAGGCCTATTATCCTTTATTGTGACAACACCGGAGCAGTGTCACAATGCAAAGAACCAAGGAACCACAGAAAGGGCAAGCATATTGAGAGGAAGTACCACCTCATTCGGGAGTTCATCCAGAAGAATGAGATAGTGGTGGACCAGATATCTACATCAAACAATCTAGCGGATCCTTTCACCAAGCCTCTGGCAGAGAAGGTCTTTCGAAGACACTTAGATGTCATAGGGGTGGGAACTTATGGATTTTCATAGTCTTTGAGTGCAAGTGGGAGATTGTTGGAAATGTATGCCCTAAAGACACGTTTTATTTAATTTATGGTAATGATGTTTCTTTTAGTCAGTTTATTGCACATATATCATTTGCATTTAATTGTTGGAAAAGTGTCCATGCTATTAAGTAAGTGATTCATGTGATGGGTCGTTCTTCACAGTTAGGCATGAATCATGGGTACTTAATAAGCAAGAAAAATATTACTCTTGATCTTTTGATAGAACTGGGCATTCTATCATGATAAGATCATTGTGCAATAGATCCTAATGGAGGATGGCTTGCCTTAGCCAGTAAACAGTCCGTTTACTCTTATTGTACAAGCGCATTTGGAATGCGTAGAGTGGACCTGTGATAGAAGCTAATGACAAAGTACTAATTATCATGGAGCTAGTCTATCACTGCTACTACGTGGACGAGTACTCTAATACTTGAGTATTAGTTGGTGGTCTAGTGAACCTAGAGCTATATTCTTAGATTCACTATAGGTAAGGTCTATCAAAGATCAGCAACCTTGTGAGTTGGGAGTGTGGTTTCTAATTATCTAAGACAGACTGATACAAGATAGTTTCTGTGATTCACCCCCTTGTGATTGTCCAAGAATAATCAAATAAACCAGGGCCCTGGGAACGTGACTTAAGAGTGTGTGCTTCTGGGTAGCTCCCAGTGATAAGCAAGTACATTCGAGTAGTCACGGATTATTGGACTAGTGATCTAAGGATGGTAGAAGTCATTTAGAGAGGTGTTAGTACATTATTCCTTTCTAAATGATGGGTGTTACACAGAGGGGCATTTTCGTCATTACACTAGTAGGTCAAAGACATCGCACATGCAAAATTATTCGTGGGGTCAGTGTTACCATATGGTGATAGTTGGAACACTTAGAATGACAAAATATAGCTACTAGGTAGCAGGGATATTTTGGTCATTTTAATAGCCATGAATAATTTGTCTTTTGGTCCCCGGGGTAGCTCGATATAACTCATGTATTTTTAATACATTTGGCCTATTGGGTGGATTACATGAGAGAGAATTATTTTATTCAGAATGGTCCATTGGGCTAGAATAAAATAATAAGTTCATTGGTTTTAATTAATTAATTGGGCTAACCCAATTAGAAAATTAATTAATTGGACTTGGCCCACTAGGGTTTGGCCCACTAGGGTTTTAACCCTAGGGTTCTCCCTATATATATTCTCTCTTTTGTTTGTTTTTTCACCTAAGTCGTTTTTTCTCTTCGTCACCAAGAGAGGCCACGAGTTTTAGAGTCATACCTTGGAAGATCAAGAGATCTGATGCGAAGGAGCCGACGAATCGCAGGACAGCCGTCATCTCCGCCACGCGAAGAAGCCGTCGCGCCTCCTCCTTCTATCACTCCATTCCGACCGGTAATCCGAAAGAAAAGTAAGTCTTCTAGATTCTTATCTATACGAGGATCGATTTTGTTTTAAAATCGCTTCCGTTGCATGCTTTGATCCTCGTAAACGGTCCTTCAAGATGTAGGAGTAAGCCTACCATATGATGGGGGTGATAATAACAGCTGTGTGCTGGCTGACGGAAAGATTAGTGCCTAGGAAGAACTAATTTAATGGTCGGGTGCCGATAGTCAACTGGATCTGAAGAATGAAATGCGAGAGTCGGTGGATTCTCGATAAATGAGATTTCAGGTAGTGGAGCCTGACCAGTCCAAAGGCTTGACTGATGAATAGTGAAATGGTAGTCTCGACTCAAGGTAGAGTTCGGGTACTAAAAAGGAAAGAGGTGCTCAATGGGTTGTATCGACCGTAAAGGAATGATAGGGAGACCTAGTCAATAGAGGTTGTGACTACGTTTCAGTATGCCTAATGAACCTGCGGAATCAGGTAAGGTTGTCGGTGGTCAACCCGACGAGAAAAGCTTAAAGCACCATGATGAATGGTGAGCCATGATGGCAAAGGAATCGAGTTCTTGGAAGATAAATGGAACTAGATATTGTGATCTGATTCAGGATTTTCGAGGATTGATCAGTATGAGATTTTTGAGGAATTTCCCTTAAAGAAATGATTGAGGATCTAGAGGTTCGTAATGGAACTTTAGAGTTTTCAAAAGAAGAAATCCAGTAAGGATGGGAGTACCGTAGGTGACATAAGTACCTACTTGCTCTAGCTGGTAGTAAGGTTATGATTGTCGTCTTAAAGATTGTGCAAATCTTGGACGTGATTGAAAGGATCAAGTGATGGCAAATGTGCCAAGATGATAGGTTGCAGTAAGAGAAGCTGTAGGCCCAAATTGATTGAGGATTCGAGATTTTTGATTTTGGAGATTGGAACTCTCGTATAGCTAGACAGTTAGTCTAGGTAGCCTTAACGGGCAAATTAAGAGATGTATAGCTGAGTGATGTCAGCAAGTTATGGAAATAATGAGCCTGTCGAGATATGGTACTGGCACTTGCAGTTAATGAAAAGTAGTAAGAAGAAATGGAAAATAGCATGATACGTTTTCGGAAGATTTATCGGGATTATTTCTTAATAATGATTGCCAAATGATAACTTGAGGTTATAGGATGATTAGCCGTGTGCGGTTTGATTGAGGATATAAATTATCAGCCTTTGAAAGAGATGATAATTAAAATCGATATCTTTTACCTCGAATTTGATGAAGAATGAAACAGCCGCAGGAGGCTGGGATATTTCTATGATTGATATGTGATCGAGGTTAAGATAAGGAAATAAGATATTCTGAAATCGATGTTTCGATGATAAGGATATTGAGATGATAATCTCAGAATTGATAATTTGACCAGTTTACCATCTGCATTGAAGTCACGTTGGTAATTGTGTCTATTGATGATATGATGGTGTACTCCTAGGATAGGGAGACACATGAGGACCATTGAGGATCTCAGAATTGATGATATGATAGTGTACTCCTCGGATAAAGAGATGCATGAGGAACGTTGAGGATAATGTTAAGGAACATCACGACAAATGTTATGAATGAGATTGGCTTGCTAGGTAGTAAGCAGATCATGAAAGAATTGATGAGAGCATGAGGCTCTATGTTGGTGAATGTGAAATCAAAGTTGATTGTCATAAGCACCATAAGGATCAGAAGTTTCTGAAAGGTAAGATGTCCCGATAGATTTCAAGAGCCAAGCCAAAAGCTTTGAAATAGATGATGGTTCGAGGAAAGGTTGGAAACTTAAGTGGGTGTAACTCTGAATAGGATCGAGGATCCGTAAGATTTGGAGATTTATGCTGGTATTGAAAAGTATCAGAAGTGACGGGAGTCGGGTCAATTACAACTCTCGGAGACGAGACAAGGAGGCTCTACAATGACAATAACACCATAGGTGTGTGGCCTGTAACAGCGGATCTGAGCCCAAGGACCAAGGTATGAAGGCTAGTAAAGAGCTTATGATCAACGTACCGGGGAACCTAGGTAGCTGTCTCGCGGTATGAGTTAGGGACTCAGGGTCTAAGTTGCTTAGCGTACTGCCAAGGAGACGGTCAGATTCCAAAGTTTAGGTACCACCGTGACTGTTATGGTTTGACTAGGATCCAAGTTCCAATGGACTGGAGCATTGTGATAGGATCCCTACCTGTCTATGAAATGATGGAAAGTTTTTGAGGTTGACAAGCTGTTGTTAGGGGTTCGAGAGGAAACTCTCTGAAATAGTTGTGTTCATGATAGGACTCATGAGAGAGTCAAATGAGAATGAGCTGCTAGAAGCAGTGAGAGCTTGTGACAGTTCAAAGGATCGGGTTGCATGATAGTGCAACAAAACTAAATGATGGCATGTGGATCATGCCAAGGCACAGAAAGGACTACCCGATGTATGACTTGGAACTGGCAATTGTGGTATGTGCTCTCGAGGTTATGGAGACACTACTGAAATTATGGGGTATTGATATGCTCACGAACCCCGAGGAGCCTGAAGTATGAGTTCTCGCAGAAGGAGCTAAACGAGAGGTAGCAACGGTTGATGGAGTTCCTTAAGGACTACAACTTCACTACTTCGTATCACCAGGCGTGTGGCAGAGAGGTGCCTAATGCAGGACCTGGTGGATAGCTGTGAGTGTCAGATGAAGTTGGAGGCTTGTTAGCCTGCCGACTATGATGGTAGTGCCGAAGGGATAGTCTATTTTTATGGCTAGCCTGGTTATTTAGCTGGATCTGGTGAACGAGATACGAAGGCATGAGTGGTTGACAAGTGTACTTGTCTATGGATTGATGATTATGGCCAGCCCAAGAGTAATGATTTTTGAAATGCAAGAGGGCATTCTCATAAGTTTCGGGGCAGGATGTGTGTGCCTAGAATGATGAAAGATGTGTGGTTGTCTGAAAAGAGCCACAAAAGGAAATTATGTGAATGACACGGTATGCTTGTAAGCATTGCACGTGTAAGGAATGCAAACCGAGAGGTGTTTGTCAAGGATCAAACAGATATTTGATTTGAGGTGTGCAGGTAATGAGCTATGTTATATCTTAGTTACCTGACTGACAGATGAAAATTTCGAGGCTGAAATTTCTTTAAGGAGGGGTGAATGTAATACCCGAGAAATTCTAAAGGACTCAAGGGTAATTTATCTTGGGGCAAAAATGGAATTTAAGGATAAATTGAGGGTATAACGGTAATTTATTACCGTATGGATTATTGAATCGACTGCCGGGAGTACCCTGGAGTCGAGATGCCAAAGGAAATTGATGTGACATTAATGAGCACCCCGAGATAGGATTTATGGTGCCGAAAGAAATCGAATCGGGAACAGTTTTCGGTACAGCTAAAAAGGCAGGTGCCAATTAGGCTGCAAAACCGAATCTTTATAGGAGACTTTTCAGAAGTCAACGGAAGCTTGAGGGGCTTCGGTTTTTCATGAGGAACAATCCTTCAGAGGTTTCAGGAAGAAACGAATGGGTTTGAGGCTAAAATAAAGATTCAAGCCTAAGTGCAATTTTTGAAAATTGCTAGAGGGAGGCCAAAACAAGGTTGTTTTGAAATCTTCGAGGTTCAAAATGATGTTTTAGGACTTAAGGGTCTTAAATGCAATAATGGAAAGTTCAGGGGTTAAGTGAAATGGACTAAAATGAAATAGCCGAAAGTAAAGGGGCCAAAGTACAATTAAAGGAAAGTTTGGCCAATGGGATTCGACCATCAAGTCTTTGGTCATCGATTTCGGCCGATCCAGCCATGGGGATGGCACGAGGCTTGGTCGGGGAGTAACTTTTGTAAAGGGAGGAGGCATCATCGACCTCTGGGATGGCCGGAAAAAGGAGAAAACCAACCGAAAGTTTCGGTCGGTTGGTCGCGCCTACAAGTGGGCTTTTCTAGTCGGATAAGGCTCGTTTGAGGGTCATCTGAGGGAGGTAGAAGCTCTAAGGGTTGTGGGTTGGTCGGCCAAGGGCCTTTCGGCGTTCGGATTTGCCTATAAATAGGAGATCTACGATGTCCGAAAGTTAGGGTTTTTGGAACTTGAAATCGGCCCTCTTTTCGAATAAATTGGGAGTCAAGACCATGGGGCTTTTGTTGCCCATGGCTTGAAGATGAATTCTGGAGATTTTGGGCCATTTTGGTCAAGGTTTGATAGGCATTCGAGGGGTCGCCGAAAAAAGAGGCGGACGGCCAAGCCGAAGCTTTGGCCGTCCGGTTTAGGGTCTTCGGGAGCTTCTTTCAAGCTCAACGATGGGCCAATAGGATCGACTAAAAGAGGGCTTCAAGCTGGTGGAGTCATCTTGGATCGCTGGCACGGCCGTCGCCGGAGAAGACGACCGGCGTGTGCCAGTCACGCGCTGTCCCTCACGCACCGCCACTTACGCTAGCATGTGTGGGCGCGTGGTCACTCCAAAAATTCTGCAAAAATTCTTGAAAAATAGAGAAAAATATTTTATGGAGGTTTGTGCAAAAAGATTGGGATTTGGGATTCTTGATTCCTCGGTTTTAGAGCCAAAAAGCCTCATTTTGCATGGAAACACAATATCCGGGTAAGTTCAGTATTTTTCCTTTGATGATCATAGGATATTATGAATTGTTATGAAGATAGATTTGAGGAAATAGTCTCGATATAATTATTGGAGTTTTTAGAAGGAAAATGAAAGGAAATAGGAAATAAATGGAATATTGAGGATATTTAGTGATTAAATATTATTTTATGATTGAGGAGATCGAGATGATGATATTGGTGCAACTTTTGAGAGTTGGCACGAGAATCGAGGTTGGGCACGCATATCGAGGCGATGGACGCTTTTCAAGGTGTCTTGATCTTTGGGCAAAGGTGAGCGGTATTCTCACAAGAACTTATATTTATGATATAATTGTTATATATGCATGCTATTTATGAATTACAATATTCATTTGTCATATTGCATTGAAAGTCGTGATATTTGCATTACACGATATTATTGTCATATTGATATTTGTGCATGGGAATTGGATGTCGCCCCCAGAGTATAGCCATAATTCCCCTAGGGCATTGAGGGAATAACGTTAGGCTTATCCTGCAGAGGTTCGGGTTTTGCCTAGGATTCTTAGCCGGGCTGGTGGGCCTAGGAAGTTACATTAAAGGGCGCAAATGTTTATTCATGTCATTGCATCATGCATTTATATATATGTTTTTGGACCCTCACTAGAAGTTTCATCTTCTAATGGGTTATACGCCTGGAACATTCAATGTTCCAGTTGAGACTTGCAGTTAGGGCAAGGAGCAGGTTGAGATATGACGGCACGTGATGGCGTGGCCGATGGATTCAGCAGGAGATTCCAGTATTTTATTTATTGAGAAATGGATATATATGTGCTCGAGGTTTCATATGATTTACGCTTAGGGTGTTAGATGTTATCTCGGGAGACGTGTCTCAATGTATTTATGTATTTGAGGATATGATGGTAATATATGGTACAGATTCTTATATTGTTTTAAATATAGTGAGTTGATTATATACCATATCAGATTTCGATTATCGCTTCCATATTTTTAATGATTTGCTGGGGGGTTTCCCTTTGACATACGGCATTTGATGTATAAGAAAAGAGATTATGTATGTATACGATGGGCCCCACCATAGTGACACGCCCTTCGATGGGACGGGGTGTTACAATAACTATCCATTCCCAAATCACCATTCCTGTAATACCCGATATTAAATATTAAGAGAATTTTTGGAAGATATGGGTCAAAATGATATTTAGCAATGTTTTGGGCTTAAGTGCAATATTCAAAACTTAAATGAAGGACGAATGACTAGGTCAAGATGAGCCAATTGAGGTGAAATGGCATAATTAGGCGATATTTGGTAAAAAAATCTAGAGATTTCGAAGAGTTGAAGTCAAAAGCACGCAATTAGGAGCGTCCGGGCAAATGTGCAGATTTTGTAAACTACTCGAGGGAGGTCGAGATGGCATGTTTTTCATAAATTCCAAAGGGAAATAGAAAATATAGAACTTGAGGGTCGTTGTGGAAGTGCTAGAAAGTCTAGGGGTATCTAAGAAAGGGAGAAAATGCAATTAAAAATGGGTCAGGGGTTAAAATGCAATTTTTGAAAAATTGCTTGGTGTGAAACCGACCGGCTACCTGTGGCCGCTTCTGGGGCATCGGGCAGGTCGCCTGGAGGCTCTAGGCTAGCCTCCAAGCGATGATGAGGTCGTTGGGAGCTTCCATTGGTCGAAAAATGGGTTGATTTGATCGGAAATTATGGCCAAAATATTTTTGATTTGGCCAGATCTTTCGAGGGCTTAGGCTCGCGATTTGGTGCTTCTTAATTGGTTTAGAAGCTAGATCTAGGGTTAAGGGCAACCGATCTATGGTGGAAAATTGGGTCGAGAGAGGGTATAAATAGATGTCGAGAGGCCGAGGGTTTTTTTCAAAATCGAGTGAAATTAAGGGCATTTTGGCTTGAATTGAGGCGCAAGGATAAGGGGCTTTTGTTCTTAGTGTTCTAAGGATTAATTTTGAAAAATTTGGGGGTGTTTGGTATAGATTTGGAGGGGTTTCAGTGGCTTGGCCGGAAAAGCGAGGGCCGCCGGACTGCGACCTGCAACTGGCTTTTAAAGTCACTTCCAGTGACTTTTTTCGACGGGTGACAGGTCCATTGGGGTCGCCTTAAAGAGATCTACAAGCCCTTATAGAAATTTGGAGCATTGGAGGTCGCCAGAGCCGGAGAAGACGACTGTGCGGCGGCACATAGCTCCCACTCACAGGACTTTGGGGTGGCGCGTAAGGGCGCGCGAGGTAGGCTTTTTCTTTGTTTTTAATTTCAGAATTTAGGTAAAATTATTTTAGGAATTATCATGGAAAATATTTTGTGAAAATTGATGTTAGGTATTTTTAATGAATTTCTGAAAGTAGAAATGTTTGAAAAATAAATAAAAATAGAGAAAATTGTGGAAAAATAGAAATGTTGATTCTAAAGGTCTTAAATGGTGAAATAGGAATCAATTGGGTCATTGGAAGAAGAATTACACAATTTTCAAGGTGTGGCACGTTTTTTGAGGCAAAATCTGAACTTTTCTAATTTAAGGTGAGTGGTTTGATTCTAGCTTTACCTTGTCTTGGAAGTGTTTTAAGTGCTTTTGGTGAGTTCTAGTGAGCGGTTATACTCTCCTGGACTTAGGTTGTTTACAATGCTTTACTTATGATCGTCGTGTCAACATTTGCTACATTACATTAACTGTTTTACTTAAAAATGTTGGTGCATGGCGTGTGAATTTTCATATCATTTGGGGTTGAATTTTCATGTCGTCATTGGGGCGAGATGGGGTCTACTTGAGATTGGGACAATGTTAATCCAGGTGAACGGGTGTCACACTGGGGCACTCGAGGGAATAATGTTAAACCAGGTGAACGGGTGTCACGACGGTGCACTCGAGGGATTAACGTTAAACCAGGTGAACGTGTGTCACAGTGGGGCATTCGAGGGATTAAGTATGTCAGGGAATTTCTCAAGCTAGACGAGTCTTACATATTTTCGTTTGTCTAAGTATGCCATACTCGTGAGTCTTTCATGCATTTTTTAACAGCTCATGCCTTCACTTAGATGGTTTATCATCTAACATGGGTTATGCCCCTGGAACATTCAACGTTCTAGTCAGGGACAACTGCGAGGTCGAGGACACGGCCGGTGAGCCAGTGGTGTTTATTTGATAGTCGTTGTACTATTTTGGAAGCATTAATATTCACTATGTTATATGTATGAGCATTCGCTCGACGGTGTTGTAATCGTTAGTATCGGTGTTGTATATATATATCGGTGTGGGAACATCTTGTGTGTAACACATGGTAGGCCACGTCATTTGGAAGATTAAGTATTCTGCTGTGTTTATAATGTCTCGTTCAGTTATGATTATGTTATTGTTAATTAAACGAGCAAGACTGGGACTCTCAGGGTTTATATCTGCATGTGAAGATTGTTCTTGAATCTCTGCAGGTGCCGACTGTAGTTCTGGGACGAGTGTATCATCTGCATGTGAAGATTGTGCTCACGGTGCCGCGAGTAACGGACTTAGAGGAAAAAAAAAAAAAAACCCCAGGAATTTCCTTATAGTGACACACCTGTATAGGGCGGGGTGTTACAATTCCCCAGTCCCGGAAAGAAGTAGGCGATCGCAGGCCCAACAATCATTAGGCCCAAACTCAACTGTGGAGGAGCTATATCAAAAAGTTCGGTAGCTAGAAGAATAACAAGGAGTCCGTAGCCAGAATAATGGCTCTGGGGATAGGACGCCATTCACTAGAAAGGTTGAATTCGAACCCCTCCCCCGGAGATTTAAAGTCCCAAGCATGCCACAGTACAATGGGGATAGCGACCCCTATGATTACCTGGATGCACACAACGTACAAATGGATTTGCAGACAACCAGCTCTCTAGTTAAATGCCGTGCCTTCCCGGCAATCTTGGGTGATATTCCCCGAGCTTGGTTCAAGAGCCTTCTGCCTGGCAGCATCAGCAGTTGGGAGGAATGTCAACAGAGATTCCTTAATCAATATAGGGCCCTAAGGAGGTAGCTCGCACCACTGTGTCACCTCGCTATAGTGTTCCAAAAAGAAAACGAGCCCTTGAAGGATTATATTGCTAGATTCAGAAGCGAGGTGAGCAATGTCGAGGATCCCTCCTATGTAAGTATCCTGATGGCGATCTCTGCCAGCCTTCGAAAAGATGGGAAGCTCTATGAGAGCATCTACAGGACCCAAGTTAAAGACCTGGTGGAATTCTATGAACGAGCTTCCAAGGAGATCCGATTGGAAGACGCCTTTGGGTCAAAGAAACCCATCGAACCGAAAAAAGAAGTTGGGTGCTCCAACCAAAATAAGAGAAGGAATAACGGAGACGCCGAAAGGGAAGCTCGGGGGGAGCGCTCAAACAATGAAGTCTTCAAGCAAGCTCACAAGGCAGAGAGAGATGAGCAACCTCTGTGGTCACAGTGCTTTGACAGCTACTGTGTCCTGTCTGACCCCCAAGAAAGGATCTTCGCCATGGAAAGGAACAAAGAGGAGTTCGGGAAGTTCAATCCGCTAAGAACTCCCAACAAATTCAAAAACAAGGACAAGTTATGTGAACACCATAACGAGACGGGCCACAACACCTCTGAATGTTAGGCCCTAAGGGACGCCATTGAGAACCTTATTAGAAGGGGTCGGTCGAAAGATTACGTGATACGACCAACCAATCAACCTTGCCAACCACCAGCCTAGCAACCGCCTCCCTCCGATGATGAACACTCATCGACGGTATGAACTATCTACACGATTCATGGTGAACCTCACCTAGCAGGATCTTCCCACAAATCTCGAGAGAAGTATATGCGTGAAGCTAACCATGTCTTGTTAGCAAGGTCGGACGAGCAGTCTGCCCCCACGAAGTGAGCTAGGGGTGGTTCGATTTTAAAAAAAAAAATCATCTTCTTGGAACAAGAGTCCAGAAACGTCCATTGGCTGCACAACGATGCGCTCGTTATACTGGCCCGGATCGGCAATTGCGAAGTGCGGAGGATAATGGTGGACACTGGCAGCTTGGTAAATGTAATGTACAGAGCGTGCTTCGATCAGATGGGTTTGGGACCAGAGTGGCTAAGCTCGTCCCCAGAACTGCTCTACGGATTTACTGGTGATGCAGTGATCCCTATAGGTTGGATTAGTCTTCCCTTTACTATTGGGGATACAGATCACCAAGCTACCACGTTGGCGGAGTTCCTAATTATAGACTGTTCTTCGGCATATAACGTCATGCTCGGGAGACCGGCGATGAACGACCTGGATCTAGTCACTTCAACCAGATTGCTAACAGTCAAATTCCCAACCCCCAATGGAGTATGGTGTGTGCGAGGTGAGCAACACCTCGCGAGGCATTGCTATGAAGATACCCTAAAAATGGGGACCAAAGGAAAGAAGGTAAATGTCATTGTAAGAGAGAGCTCATAGCCAATCAACCAAAAGAGGGTTAACCACGATCTGGATCCCCGCGAGGTTGATTGTGACAGGTCCACCGGTCCAGTAGAACAACTCAAAGATATCTTAGTCAACGAGGTGGACGGAGAAAGGTGCCTCAAGCTAGGAAAAAATCTAGCCCCCGAGGTAAAATCCCAACTTACTGATTTCCTTAAGGCTAACCTCAATGTATTAACCATAAGGATATGGTGGGAATAGCCAGGAAGTAATGACACACAGGCTTAACATAGATCCCAGCTACAAGCCAGTGTGCTAGAAGATGAGGCCAATGACCCCAGAGCGTTATGCCGCTCTCAAAGAAAAGGTAGACAAGCTCTTGGCAAACAAGTTCATTAAAGAGGCCTACTACCCGGTCTGGGTGGCCAACCTGGTCCTAGTAAAAAAGAAAAATGGAAAATGGAGGACCTGCGTCGACTTTACCAACCTGAACAAAGCTTGCCTTAAGGACAACTTTCCTCTCCCGAGGATCGATCAGCTCATAGACGCAACAGCTGGTCACCAGCTCCTCAGTTTCATGGACGCCTATTCAGGATATAATTAGATCCCCATGAACCCCACCGACAAGGAGCACACCTCATTCATTATCGACCGAGGGTTTTATTGTTATAAGCTCATACCTTTTGGGTTGAAGAATGTGGTGCGACCTACCAAAGGTTGGTCAATACAATGTTTGAAGCTCTAATCGGCAGAACCATGGAAGTATATGTTGACGACATGCTGGTAAAGTCTAAGAGCAAGTAGCAGACCATGTTTTCGATCTAAGAGAAATGTTTGGAGTCCTCAAGAGCTATCAGATGAAGCTCAATCCACTCAAATGCACCTTTGGGTAGCCTCTGGAAAATTTCTTGAGTTTATGGTAAACAACAGAGGCATTGAAGCCAATCTAGATAAAATAAGGGCTTTGCTCGATATGAGGTCGCCCGTGAGGAAAATAGAGGTACAAAGCCTCAATGGATGGGTCGCGGCCCTGAGCTGTTTCATCTCTAAGGCAATTTATAAGTGTGCCCCATTCTTCGAGCTCCTAAAAAAGGCGCAAGACTTCAGGTGGACAAAAGAATGTGAGTCCACGTTCCAGCAGCTAAAGGAGTACATGGGACAGGCTCCATTGCTAGCCAAACGTAAGGAGGGAGAAAAGTTGATCTTATATTTGGGAGTACCCCAACACGCTCTCAGTGTGGCCCTCGTTCGGGGGGAAGAAGGGGTGCAGCACCCCATATATTACATCTCCAAAAGCTTGATTGATCTAGAAACAAGGTACGCACCAGTTGAAAAACTGGCTTACTATTTAATAATGGCATCAAGGAAGCTACAACCTTATTTCCAACCTCATGAGATTGAAGTCCTGACCAAGTACTCACTGAAACAAATCTTGCAAAATCCAGACACCTCGGGTCACTTACTAAAATGGTCTATCGAGCTCGCTCAGTTCGGTATAAAGTACAAACTAAGGACGACGATAAAGGGTTAAGTTTTAGCAGATTTCATTGTCGAGTTCATGGACCGATTGACGAAGAAATGGAGAACTTGAAAAGGCCATCTTGGGAATTATACGTCGATGGATCATCAAACGAACGAGGAGCGGGAGCCAGGGTTATGTTAATAAGCCTCGAGGGTCACAAAATCCTCTGTGCCCTGAGGTTCGGGCAACCACTAATAATGAATCTGAGTACAAGGCCCTATTAGCAGGGCTCCGCCTGGCAAAGGAAATACGAGCTGAATCCTTAGAGATCTTCAGTGACTTTCAGCTGGTTGTCAATCAAGTATGGGGAGAATACCAAGTCAAAGATACAAAGATAGCGGCATACTTACAAAAGGTACACGAACTCTTAGTCACTTTCAAAAAATATGAAATGCGCCAGATTCCCCGCTCCCAGAACTCTCATGCAGACACGTTAGCTCGCCTAGCAACTGCTCGAGATGCGGAATTCTTGGGAGCTATACCTATGGATTTCTTAGCCACTTCTAGCACAGAACAACGAGCTAAAGGATTCACTAGCTGAGGTCCTTTCATCTTGACTTAAGTCATGGATTGCGACCTACTTGAGTGTTCCTTCTCGACTAAGTTATTTTCATTGATATTCGATTTAATATCTCTAAAGTTGCGAGCTAAGGACCATCTCTCTTGACATAAAGTCATGGCTTGGTGTCTACTGGGCGACCACTTCTAATAAATAACAAACGAGCTGAAGGATTCACTAGTTGAGGTCCTTTTATCTTGACTTAACTCATGGATTGCGACCTACCTGAGTGTTTCTTCTCAACTAAGTTATTTTCATTGATATTCGATTGAATATCTCTAAAGTTGCGAGCTGAGGACCATCCCTCTTGACTTAAAGTCATGGTTTGGAACCTACTGAGCAACCACTTCTAACAAATAACCTCGAGCTAAGGGTCCATTAGCTGAGGTCCTTTCATCCTGACTCACGTCATGATCTACGACTTACCTGGGTGTTCCTTCTCGGTTCAATTAAAAACTTGTAAAAATCATGGTATGTTAGCTGGGGTCAACCTATGATCCACCTGGACATATAGCTTGGTAATACAAGTCAGTCGAATGAGAGCCATGATATGTTAGCTAAGGTCACAGGACGATCTACCTGGACATATATCTTGACAAGTTTTTCATCATGACTTATATTTCTTTGGGACGTACTAGCTGAGGTTTGCCTTAATTTGCCTAAGTATGGCTATTTGTGACCTATCGGACACACATCTTGATTGTCAATTATTATGATCATGAGCTGTTCAACCGTGGCGTATTAACTAAGATCGCAAAACGATCTATCTAAACGTACATCTCGACAAAGTTTTTAATATCATATTGTTAAAGACGTGTTATCTAGGGGTTGTCTTAATTTTAGTATGGATGATCGCACCTTACTGGACACGCATTGATGGTTATTATATCTATTGTTGATGACCTATTTGAAGCTTGCTAACCTGTGAGCTGGGAATTCTCCAGATATATCTGGGCTTATCGATCTCAAGTTATATTTTTGAAAGACTTCTTTGAAGTTATACCTTTGAGCTTACCCTAATATGCAAGAATTTCTTGGAGCTCGTGTTAAAGTTAAGTCATGAAGATCGGCTCAAATTATATTATGAAGGTTGGTTCTCGTTAACTCTCTTTTAACTTTGAGACTGATTGGCATGAGTTCGTTGCAAGATTAAAACAAGAAACGCGAGTTCAGAAAACTTTGATTTCATTAATGAAATACATTTGTTATAGAAAAAAAAAAGAAAAGAAAAGAAGAAAAACCAAAAAGAAGTTTAGCTAGGAGGAGCGATAGCCTCGACAGGATAAGCCTCGGTAGCTTCAGAGGGCTGAGCTTCGACGGCCTCGGATGGCTTGACCCTGTCACAAATAGCTGCTACAACGACCTCTGATGAATCAAGCGGGGTGGCAACTTCGGCATCTTCGGCAGCCTTGGTCGCATACCGTTTCACCTCCTCAACGGCCTGCACGCCAAAGAAAGAAAAATCCATCTCGGGATGATTCAACCATAGGGTGTATAGGAATGCCGAACAGGTGTCGGATTTGGTTTCGTTGCATGCTCAATTATCCAAGTTGCCACTTCTACCTCGATGTCTTCAATAGTCTGCTTCGGGATCTGCTTGCACCGATCAGCCCGATCGTCAGCCTGCTTTCGCTCATCCCTGACTTGCTGTAGCTCATTTTTAGCCTTATTCAGCTCATTAGTGAGCTTGGAGTTGGTGGACAACCACAACTGCTTTGTACGGCCAAGCTCCTCGTTGAGTTTCTTATTCCTCTAAATCGCCTCTCTCAGGTGCACCTTTGAACTATCGACCTCCTTCTAGGCAGCAAGGAGCTCGGCCTGCTGAGCCTGTTTCTCTCCCTCAAGTTTCCTTATTTCGCCTTCGTAGGCGACCTTCGCTGCCCAGAGTCGCCCTTTAAGATCCTACCGACATTTTTTGGCCTTCATAGTGGCAAAGGAAGTCTGCAATACACAGAGGATTAAAAAAAAAACAAACTTGAGAAGGAAAAGCTTGAGCATACTAGGAAACTGTGGCAAACAATGTAGTTATCGAGCACCTCCCCACTCATCTCGTCCTTATCCAAGGACTTGGCAAATGTGCCCACGATTTCAGACATCTCGTTCATGAGGGTGTGGAAGAAGACCGATCCAGGCATCGGCTCTTGCTTGGGCTCTCGATTTGCCCCTTCCTTAGAGGCTTTGGCCCTTTTTTCTCTACCGATCTCCCGCTGTTGTTGCTCCGGTCCTCTTTTTGGCCGGCAGCGAGAGCGTTGGGGGCCTCCCTGGCGACCTCTTTTTCGTGAGTTCCGGTTGAACCTTAGTCGTGGGGAATAAGGGCTCTTTTCTCTTGTAGCTATTGGTAAGGTTTTTGTTGCTGCTAATGTTGTTGGGTGAGCTGTTGCTGTTGAGATCGCGGCCATGGTTGTGGCTACTCCAATCTCCCGCCCCGCGAAGACGAAGTGGTGGGCAAAGTAGCACCTGACCTAACTCTGGACCTCTTCGGCATGACGAGATTGAGGTTCACCAGAGCTTTAGTTTGGCTGCTCGATGTGGACGCTTGGAAGGCGGACGAAAGGACCTTCGCACCCAGGACCCCGATGTGGTTCCCTTTGATAACCCTAATGTAAAGAGGGGGCGCGAGCTCGAGGTTTTTGAGTAGCTCGTCAGTGATCTCTAATTCTTCCGAGCCCGAACCCGCAGCGATGAGCTTGTCCAGAACCTCGGTCTCCTCGGCTGACAAGGTTGGTTTCCTGCCCGCAAGATCTGCATGGTAAAGCAAAAGTGTGAAAGACATAAGGTAAAAAAAACAACCTAGGCCAACCAACGTGCCTTTACCTAGAGCAAGCACGAAGCTAGTGTTTTTGAGCGACGAAAGCAAAGGGCAAGTGACAAAGAACCAGCTGGACTTATAATCGCCCACGTTGGATTTGCCCTTTACCCTACCTTGAGGAAGGACGGATTTGTATTGCGAAGGACAAGCTACCAAGTAGTACAACCCATCCTTTGCGTTCTTAAAAGAAAGAGAAATCTAACTAATTTCAGTGATAGAGGAGGAAGTTCATTCGAAAGAAGCAGGACAGCTAATGAGGTAAGTTGGGCGTATGAATCTGGTGTCAACTGAAATGGTGCAAGTTTGACATCGTTCAAGAGGTCCAGAAGGTAGAGAGGAGCAGGGAATCTAAAGCCGGACTTGAGGTGCTAAGGGCTAATGGCTATATAGCCGGATGGGGGGTAGGCCGTGTGAGAGGTCGAAGCGGGGACGTACACATGACAGCTCGTTGGAAAGCGAAACTCCCGTGTACAGGTCCCCACCTCTGGAAACTTAGCCTTAGAGGGAAATCTTTTGAAGACTTTACGCCCCACTCTTCCTTCAGCGACCTGATCCTTGACCTCCAGATCGGCTTTGGAAGAGGTCACACTAACGACCTCCCTAGATCGTGCACTCATTTCCTCAAAGTTTTGCATCTCCATCATGAGGCAATCATCAGAATTCGAAGTATTGTTTTCCTGCAAACGGGCACTGCCTAAAGCGGGGGGGTTGCAACCGTGAGCCCAGTATTCCATGGAAAACTAATCCTAAGGTCATTACGCCCGAAGACTTAATAAATGCTGAACCAACCGATTCAAGTTGCTTTCCCGGAGATTGGAAGTGACACCGACTGAATCAGGAAGACCAAAGAAACAATCGACGGCTAACCGACAATGGACGACCTTACAAAAAAGAAAATAAAGAAAATTCGTAGCAAACTTACCAAACACTGAGCTTGATGTCTATATGGAAAGTCGGAGCAAGCATCGGATGGGAATAGTCAGCGTCTAAAAGCACGGTAGCAATGGAAGCCTTGAGAGAAGAAGGCAAAAGCAAGATGGGATTTCGAAATAGCGTGAAAGAGGGAAAAAGGAGACACACCTACCATTTATACCTCGAGCCCGATCAATTCCAGTCATCAGATTGAAAGACGACTCACCACATGCTCCATATCCAGTGGCCAAATGATAGCTTGCGGGTCCCACAGGCATAATCATGCGCAGTAATAGGGGAACATGCGCATTAAATACGTCCCAGACAAGGCGTACTACGTGGAACGATGAGACTTGAAGCGATTGGGCAGAAGTCAGAAAGGTGGTTTAACAGCTGGCACACATCAACTCCCAATCTGAAGATCGCACTGCGAGCTCGGGGGCTTGTGTTATACTCATTTCCCGCATCACTCCTTATGGGCCAACCCAATCACCTAGAGTCTAGAAGGTCTAGACGACCTCGTTGAAGAAAGACCATACACCATCAAAATTCGAAGCTCATAAAGCGAGCTCCTTGCGAACTTCCGGTGAAGCCCCTAGCGATCTCTCAGCGATCGGCTAATGAACTTCCAGTAAAACCCTTAGTTTGCTTGGCCATCCAGATCGCTGGCTTAAAAACCTCCAGCTCACGTAAATGGCAAAGCTGCTTAGAAGCCAGAGGTAGGGTCCATTTGCTTTATCTACAACAACCCATACTCCCCGTGATGAGGATCCCACTCACGATTTTGTACAGATGATAAGGACTATTTGTCCCCCGTTATATCATCTTTTTATTTCTATATGTTATCCAAATTGTAAAGACCCCTTATTATAAATAATAGTCAGAGATATCATGAGGGATACAAGGAGAATAATCAAACACCACCATTCTGAAAGAATAATCAGAGGGCGGTCGTGGAATAGGCATCATTCTGGCCGAACCACGTGAAAATTGCTTGTGTTGACTCATATCTGGGATCTTCATTTTCTTTCTCTTGGCATTTTGGACTCACTCACCGCGGCCCAAAATGAATCACGGTCGGCTGAAATTGAATGTCGACACGTTCCGAGATAAGATTTATGGTATCGAAAGAAATCAGATCGGGAACGGTTTTCGGTACAACTAAAATACAACTGCTATTTAGGCTAGAAAATCAAATCATAGTAGGGGACTTCTAGGAAGTCAACGGAAGCCTAAGAAGGCTCTGATTTTTCATAATGAGCAACTCTTCAGTGGTTTCGAGATGAAACAATAGCCCGATGATGACACTAGGGCGAAATCGTCATTATCGAGTAACATTAAAGTTCTTAATTTTGTGTTTTCAGTATTGAAATGCAAATTAATTGGATGTTTGAGGGCATAGTTGCAATAAGGGAATTACTCAAGTGAGATTAAGAAGGAAATTGGGGTTTAATGTATAATTTCCCTTAGTTTAATTGGATGTTTGTTGTGTGTGCCATGCCCTACAAAACTCACCATGGCCTGCAATCTCCATGCCCTGCAAACGTGGTGGCTGCAATTTGAGTGTGCTATATGCAAATAAGTAGGGGCATGGCAGTGAGGGAGCAGGTGAGAGCTTATAAATAGCAAGCAATGGTGAGAGGAAAAGAGCAAGCCTAGGGTCAAGAAATGCGAGAGAGAGAGAGACTCAAACCTTAGGCTGGGCAATTCGAGAGAAGAAAGAGAGAGAGATCGAGAAGGTGAAATAGAGGGTTGATTGTGGATAGTAACCAAAGAAAACAAATAGCAAGCGGCTATGGCCGCGAATAGCAAGTCACGGCCATGGCAGCTCGGTTGTAGGCAAGGCAGGAGAAGTTGTCGCGATGGCACCTCGCAACAGCGGGCGTGGCGCAACCAGTGCAGCGGTTGACGGAGTCGCCAGCAGCCAGCGAGGGATGCGACAAGGCCGGCTGGCGCACGGGTAAGGTGGTTGTGCACGCTGGTGCGTTGCAGCGAAGGGAAGAGAATAAGAAGAAAGAGGAAGAGAAGAAGAAAAAAAAGAAAAAGAAGAATAAGAGGAAGAAGGAAGGAGAGAAGAAGAAATAAAAGGAAAAAAAGAAGAAAAAAAAAAGGAGAAGATTGAAGAATGGCGTATGGAGTTGTAGGGGCAGGGATGAAGAAGAAAGGTGGAGAAGAAGAAGAAAAAAAAAAGAAAATGAAAGAAAGAAAAAGAAAATGAAAGAAAAAATAAAAAACATATAGAAGAAATATGGAAAAAATTCTGAAAAATGAGAAATGGATATTTATTAATATTTTGGAGATTTTGGGCGAGAAAACGATTCGGGCATGCGTTTTGAGGATATAACACGTATACCGAGGAAGCCGAAAAGGCTAAGTTAAGATAAGTAAAATTCCTTAGAAACTTTTAAAAATTCAGGAATATTATTTTATTAATTTTCATAGTGAAATATTTGAGAAAATATTTGAGAAGTATTTAGTTTGGATTTATTGAGGAAAAATATGAAGAAATAGAGAAAAAATAAAGAAAATGCAAGAAATTTTGGAAAAATAAGTTTTAATACTTATTTAATTAAATATGGTGATTAGAATGATTTGAGATTTAAAGTTGAAGTGACTTGTACGAATTTTGAGGTTGACACGCAAATTGAGGCGATGCACGAATTTCGAGGTAAGGCGTGAATATTAAGGTAGCTCGATAAGCTTGAGAAAATAAGTGTTACTTCCCAACTGAATTTAATTTTATGGAAAATGCTTGGTTTGTAGGTGATTTATGTTTCAAACCCCGAATCTTGGGATGCTGTCATCATATTGACATGCTCTAATATGTATCCATCCACTACAAAAAATTAGCGTTTTAGCGATGAAAAATTCCGTCGCTAAAACATCAAAATTCGTCGTTAAATTTTTTTGCGACGGATTTAGTGACGAGTACTTTTCCGTCGCTGAAATTTAGCGACGTATATTTTTTAGTGACAGAATCAGCGATGAGGGTTATACCCATCGCTGATTAGAGACGGAATTAGCGACGGGGTCAACCCTCGCTAAATTTCAATTATTTTATTTAATTTTTGCTATTTTTTTTTTTAATTTTTTAGCAACGAGGTTGAGCCCATTGCTAAATTTAAATTTTTTTTATTTAATTTTTTTATTTTTTAGTGATAGGTTTGACGCCGTTGCTAAATTTTAATTTTTTTATTTAATTTTTTTAAATTTTTTAGCAATGGGTGTAAGCCCGTCGCTAAATTTAAATTTTTTTTATTTAATTATTTTAATTTTTAGCGAAAGGGCTGACCTCGTCGCTAAATTCAACTCCAAAATTTAAAATTCAACGCGCGCCAGGCCCCGACCTCCCCTATGTACGCCACGTGGTTGCGCCTCTACTCGCCACGTGGCAATGTTGGATATTACTCCCCCCAGCTATTATTCTCAAGCTTTCTACCATATTCAAACCCCCAACCTCTCATGACAAGGTTTCGCGCACAAGCCAACCAATCTGGAAGTCTTCTTGTTTATTGTTATACATAAAATATATTTATAGTATTCTCATCCAAATATTTTTGAATTATATTTATACAACAAAATTTTTTAAACTCTATTAATATTAATTTTATTTCATTATTAATTCAAATAAAATTTTATTAATTATTATATTAGTAGTGAAAAATTATGTTTTTATTTTAATTTTAATTTCTAATATATTTAAAAATTAATAATTTAATTTTTACTAATATTAATGTTAGTAAAAATTATTATGATATGTTTAAATGTAAAACCTTTAAATTTTACTTAATTTTTTTATTTTTTTAGCGACGGGGCAAGGTGATCCCGTCGTTATATTTTGATTTGTTTTTTATTTATTTTTATTTTTAGCCACGGGACCACTAGTCGCTAAATTTAATTTTATTTATTTCTTTCTTTTTATTTTTAGCAACGAGATTGCCCCGTCGCTAAATTTTAATTTTTTTAATTTAATTTAATTTTTTATTTTTTATTTTTTAGCAACGGGATTGTCCCCATCGGTAAATTTTAATTAATTTATTTATTTCTTTTAATTTTTTAGCGACGAGTTGACCCCGTTGCTAAATTTTTATTAATTAATTATTTATTTTTATTTTTCAGTGACGGTGTTTTGTCCGTCGCTAAATTTTAATTTTTTTTATTTTTTAGCGACAGGATGTCCCCGTCACTAAATTTTAATTTTTTTATTTTTTAGTAACAGGCTTTTCTCGTCGCTAAATTTTATTTTTTTATTTTTATTTTTTAGCGACGGGTTGACCTCGTCACTAAATTTGAATTAATTAACTTTTTTTTAGCAACGTGTTTTGCCTGTTGCTAAATTTTAATTTATTTATTTTTTAGCGCTAAATTTTAATTTATTTATTTATTTATTTATTTTTTAGCCACCAGATTGGCCCCATCACTAAATTTTAATTTATTTATTTATTTATTTTATTTTTTAGTGACGAGTTGACCCGTCGCTAAATTTGAATTATTTTATTTAATTTTTTTATTTTTTTATGTTTTAGCAACGGGTTGTGCCTGTAGCTAAATTTTAATTTTTTATTTAATTTTTTTATTTTTAGCGACGAAATTTTTGTCATTAATTCTGTCGCTAAATTTAAAAAATATTTTAAAAAATTAGCGACAAAAATTATGTCGCTATCCATCGCTAATTAGCGACGGAATAATTCTGTCACTAAATTCCGTCGCTAAAATACATTTTTCTTGTAGTGATCACGTAGACTGCATACATGACATGATTATGAAATGCAGAAATACACATTGATATTATTGATCACGCACATGTTGTCCATTTGGGAGTACGAACTAGTACCGCTACTTTACCAAAGATGCCCCCATAGACCCTGCCTTCGAAAGAGGTGGCTGAAAAAGTAGTGAGTAGCATGAAAGGGTGCAATTGATCCCTACGAAGAAGTAAGATATTGCATACATGCATGATAAAATATTTTGTGCCCTTACTTAGATGATTCATCATCTGACTTGGGTTTTGCCCCTAAAATATTCAAATGTTCTAGATGAAGATTGTAGCAGATATGAGGATAAATGAGGCATGAAATGGCACTTAGCAAGATACTTAGCAACATGCATGATGAATTGAATCATTAATGAAATGTATGTAATGTAGCTCATGTATTTAAATTCTGCTACTTTGAATTCTGATCATGTTGAAAGAATGATGATGTATAACCCTATATAGAGTTAATGTTAGTTGAGAACTTATGTTTGTATTAAGTTATGTTGAGAAGCGATGTTGTAAGAGTTGAATTTCGATTAATGTTAAGATGTTAGGTTCGATCCTTACCTCCGCATATGATATGTATAATGATTCTCTTTCGAGAAAATGATTGGGAATTCTGGGATGAATTCGAGGTATGATGTGATTTAGGATTAGTTTAAAAGGAAAAAAAAATTATTATTCCAGAATTATCTCAAGTTATAACATGCCCGAGAAAGCGGGGGGTTATAGGTAGTGCTTGCTACATTCTCAACATTGGAAATGAGTCTCTAGGAAAATTCAATGCTAAAAGTGATGAAGGTATATTTCTAGGTTATTCATCTCAAAGCAAAGACTATAGAGTATTCAACAAAAGGTCCTTAGTAGTAGAAGAAACAATTCAAGTAATAGTTGATGACAGGAAAAGTGTGAAAATGAAGTAATCCAAAATCTTGAAAAACTTTCATTAGATCAAAATGAATCAAACTTTCTGGATAATGATCCATTCAACAAAGAACAAGAGTATCAAGTAGAAAAAGAACCAGCATTTCCAAGAGAAAAGAAATATGTCAAAGAAAATAAAATTATAGGATATCAATCTAAATTCATTAGAACTAGATCATCCATTAGAAATGAATGCCAATATGTCGCTTTCTTATCTCAAGTTGAACCTAAAAATGTCAAAGAAGCTTTAGATGATGAAAATTAGATTATTGCCATGCAAGAAGAATTAAATCAATTTGAAAGAAGTGGACTTTGGAAATTAGTGCCAAGACCAAAAGATTATCCAACTATAGGCACAAAATGGATTATTGCCATACAAAGCTAGGCTAGTGGCTCAAGGATATAGTCAAGAAAAAGATATTAACTATGATGAAACTTATGCCCCTATTGCTAGACTAGAAGCCATAAGGATGTTATTAGCATTTTCTTGTAACAAAAACTTCAAACTATATCAAATGGATGTTAAAAGTGTTTTCTTAAATGGATATATCAATGAAGAAGTTTATGCAGAACAACCCCCTGGTTTTGAAAATCATAAACATGAAAACTATGTGTTCAAATTGTTCAAAGCTTTATATGGACTAAAACAAGCCCCTAGGGCATGGTATGAAAGACTTAGTAAATTTCTCTTAGAAAAAGGATTCAAAAGATGACAAATAGATACAACCCTATTTATAAGAAGTCTAGATAAGGACATTCTATTAGTTCAAATCTATGTGGATGATATCATCTTTGGATCCACAAACAAATCTCTATGTGATCAATTTGCAAATCTTATGCAAGGAGAATTTGAAATGAGCATGATGGGTGAACTAAAATACTTTCTAGGATTGCAAATAAAACAAAAAGATGAGGGTATCACTCTTTCTCAACAAAAATACATAAGAGAGATCTTCTTAGAAGATTTGATGTTCAAGATTGCAAACCTATGGTTACACCTATGAGTTGTTCTCTAAGCCTAGATAAAGATGAGTTAGGGAAGGTTGTATATAACAAGATGTATAGAAGTATGATTACTCTTACTCTATTTACCAACTAATAAACCTGATATTATGTTTAGTGTATGCTTGTGTGCTAGGTTTCAATCCAATCTCAAAGACTCTCACTTAAAAGCAGTTAAGAGAATGTTGAGATGTCTAAAAGAAACTACAAGCTTAAAACTATTTTACCCTAAATCAAACAACTTTGATCTAATAGCTTATACTAATGCTAATTATGATGGTTGTAAAATAGATAGAAAAAGTAAAAGTGGTTCATGTCAATTCTTAGGACATTGTTTAGTATCTTGGTCAAGTAGGAAGCAACATACAGTAGCACTGTCATTTACTGAGGCTAAGTATGTTGCAGTAGGTAGTTGTTGTGCTCAAATATTGTGAATGAAGTATCAACTAGAAGACTATGGCATAAGACTCCAAAACATCTTAATTAGATGTGATAACACAAGTGCTATATCTCTAACAAAAAATAATGTATTTCATGCAAGAACTAAGCACATTGAAGTTAAACATCATTTTATTAGAGACCATGTTCAAAAAGGGGACATAAACCTTGAGTTCATAAATACAAATCGTCAAATAGCAAATATCTTTACAAAGCCCCTTGACAAAGAGAAGTTTGAATATTTTAGGAGTGAACTAGGGTTAATTATTACATGATTAACTATGTGTTATTTGACTAGACATTGTCTTTAGTTTATTAAATTTTAAATAGATATATTTATGTTATCTCGGTTCTAAGGCCAAGCATTTAAATCTGTCAATCAAATGAAATGATCTATTGATAGAATGTAGTTAGGCCAAGATTTATAAGTGATTTGGGCATCAGTCATCAAAATCATAATCCTGTCAAAAAATTAACTTTTTCTGTCAACAAAAGGACCTCATTCTATTGACTATCTCCTCTTAATAAAATTCAATCTATCGACAGAAGCCACAATCTGTTGACTAAGCCCATGGTATTCATTCTGTTAGCCACCAAAGGCTTTCATTATGTCGACTAACTAGCTCAAAATACGCAAAGCATGGGCGACCGTTGGTATTCTCAAAACCCTTATATATATATATATATACATGATTCTCATATTAGGTCATTTGTCGCAAATGTTCAAGCCCTAAATTTTTTTCTTGTGTTCTCAAAGCACCGATATATCTTAATCGACCATCCATTTTTTTTTCATCTCTCTCATACTCTCTCTCTCTTTCTCTTTCTCTCTCTCGTTCTCTCAGTTACATTTCCTTCAATCGAAGTATACCTTACAGCTAGAACAAATAACTCTAGCAAGGATAAAGGAAAAAGGAAGGAACCAGCCTCTTCAAGCCATCCACCATCACAACCTAGGCCTCAAATGTAGTTGTTCAACTCAGAGAGTCAACAAGAAAGGTATTCCATCCACTTTGAATCTCGAGAAGTCCTAGAAGATCGTTATTTGGATTTAACGTTTCTAGAATCCACCAATTTTTCATACATTCAAAAGTTTAAGGAGTTTGAATGGTGGTATTTCTTAACTATCCATAGGTGTATATATGAAGATGCAGTTAGGGCATTTTATTCAAATGCTGACAACACCTATCATAAGAGGAAGTCAGATAAGAAGTTCAAAACTAATATTGGAGATTCTCATATTGAAGTCACCTTGTCTTTGATTCATAACCGGTTTGGAATTCCATTAGACGGTGAAGATTATGCTTCTTGGACACAAGACTATGTCTAGGCTAGTAAAGAAGTCATGGGAGATGACAATATTACCACTAAAATCACTAACACAACATGTATGGACTTGAACACTAGACTTCTTCATCTCATTTGTTGTTAGATGATCTATCCAGGAAGTGGTATTTTTTCACTAGTTACTAGACTAGACTTATGGCTACTACAATGTATTAAGGCTAAGAGAATGCCAAATCTATGTCTACTAATGATAAACCTGATGATAGAATCTCTTTCGAGGAAGCATAGGTCACTTCCCTATGGTATGGAAATAAGTGAATTATTGGATAATCTAGTGGGCCAGATGGAAAGTGCTAGAAAGTCTATCTTAACCCCTCTCAACATATAAATGAAAAGACAACCATAAGTATTGGCTATGCAAGCAAGGATGGGGAATGTGTCAAGGTTGATAAGCAAGATAATCCTAAGAAAAAGAGAAGATTAGAAGGACCATCATCATCTCAGCCTAAGTCTCAAGATGTGTCGGTGGTTCAAGGGATGGCAGATTTGAAGTTGGACATCTCAAGGGTAGAAGCAAGCTTAACTGAATTCAGAGAAGAGGTAAGATCAGATTTGCAGTGCCTCCATAGGCAGTAAAAAAAAAAATTCATCTTAGTTGGGACAGCTCATGCAGTTGATGTCTTCTCAGTTTCCTCCTCCTATTTCATCATCATCTCTACCTTCAGCTTCTTGTTCTTCTGCTCAGTCTTCTCCATCATCCATTTCTCCTGATGTTTAGATGTTGCCCTCGTCATACATTTTTATTTTCTGATCTATTAGATATTTACTTTGGAATTGATGAATGTTGCTTTTGTGATGTGATTTTGTTTTGGATACATTGTCATTTTATGGATAAATAATTATCAAGTTATGAAATATGGTTGAATATTACCATTTTACTCTTGTTATTGCATGCTTGTGACAGAATGAATGCTCATGAATGAATGATTGCCAATTTTTCATATATGGTTATCATAAGTTGGTTTAAGAAGGAGTACATTTTTTTAAGGGGGGAGTTTCACTCCTTTTTATGTTCTCCTATTTTTATTTTATTTCAAAAAGGGGGAGTCCATCAGTCAAATCTTTTTGATTTTGACAAAAAAAAAGAGATGAAATCAGATATGAATTGATTTTCAAATATATTTTGTCATCATAAAAAAGGGGGAGATTGATATTTTACTCTTGAGTATTAAAAGAGTTTTGATAATGACAATTTTCTTCATTATATGAAAATCAATTTTAAAATCTAAAGAAGTGCAATTAAGTGTTTGAATTCAACACCAATATCATTTTTGATAATCTCAACTTGCTTGAATAAAGCTAAGAGAGTTCAATGACTAAGAATTTTATATTTGGAATCTCAGTTAAATCAATCAAGTATCCATTTTCATGATTGTCATCTAAATGTTAAGTCTTTTTAAGAGAATAGTTGACTAAGTAAGTTTGATCTATCAACTATGCCCAGTATTTATCAACTATGAGCCATGCATCTGTCGACTATGCTTATCATATGTCGATTATGTTTTGATATGTCAACTATTGTCATGGTTCTGTCAACAGAATAATTTGAGTTGTTGACTATCAGTGTGTATCTTAGAAAAAGTTTTCTTCATATTTTTTATTTGTCGACTATGTAAGGGTGGTTGTTGACTATCTGTGAAGTTTCTTAGTTTTCTGTCAACTATGCTTATGGCTTTGTCGACTTTGTCTTAATTTTATTCAAAACTTAGTCGACTAACCTCTTGAGTCTGTCGACAGTTTGTTTCACAAAAGTTATAACGGCTAATTTTTAGCACATTTAATGCTCACCCAACTACCCTAATGGTTCGATTTTTGGAAGTATCCACCAACAACTATATATATGCTATTGAAGAGCATTGAAGGCGGTTCTTTGGATCATTTGTTATTCAACGATCGAGCATTCAAATCTTCATCGAGCTTTTAATTTTCATTCTCCCTTTGTTATTATCTTTTTGAGGCTTTACATCTAAACTGTTCCATTTATTTTAAGCCTCTTATTCTTCTGTAGAGAGAAATTGTAACTAAAAGTTTCAATCTTGGATTCTCTTATTCATTTCCTTATATTTGCCTAATGTAAGTTAGAAGGCCCATTTGAAGTGGGAGGCTTGTAATCTTTCTAGTCGCGGACTAGAGGACCTACTCAGCTTTAGTAGGGGGTTTGTAGTGGATTGATTTCAAAATCCTTAGTGGGAAGTTAAGGTAATGGACTAGGTTTGAAAAGTAGAACCACTATAAATCATTGTCTCTCGTGGTTGCTTTTGATTTTCGTATTTTCCTTAAGCATTACCCATTGATTATCATTTTCATTTCTTTAAGCATCTTTATCGATCAAGATTTTATCAAGTGAAGTCGGTTTTTTTAATTAACTCAATTCACCCATCTCTTGGGTTTTTAATTTACCTTGAGCAAGATTTAATGTGTACAAAATACTTTTGCGATCTTTTTTTGGATTAAATTTACATTGAACATCTCAATGATCAACGAGACGCAAAAGAAAGGCAAATGAGGATAGATTGATGGTTGTAGTTTCTTCTTCTTCTTGCTTTGTAAGATAAAACTCAGTGGTCTTGTTTATCATTTAGAAAGATATGCCATTTAATTGTATGTTCTAACATAATGCCTTGAGAAGTGGTGTGTCATGAGAAAAAAAAATTGAAAAATAAATTAATAAGTGGATCAACCTAGCTTAATCGGGACAACTCGATGACAGAAGACCGTAGCACATTTGCTTCAAGTGGTCGACATAGCTCATAGGTCGGCAAAGGAGATCGTGAAAGGTCTCTGCAAAAGGCAACCCCGCAGCCCAGCCATAAGGGTTGCGAAGGGCAACCCCCACAGCCCTGCCAGGTAGTTACGAGAGGGCAACCCCCGCAGTCTGGCTAGGCGACCACACGGGGTCGACTAGCAACCTAGTTGTGTGAATGGCCTCGTGGCCCTGGGCACAAGCTCCTCCATGGCCCTGTGCTTGGGTAACCCCATGACCCCGAAGCTAGGCTTCGTAGGGGGGCTTCCTTGCCTCTTTGGTGGCGACACCACCGCCAAAGCATTTCCTGAATACGGTGGGATCATACCCAATGTGTAAATTAGATAACTCCAACATTCAAAAATATTTTCAAGAAAGGGATAGACAATCATCCATAAGGAATTATATCCCGAATGGGTAAGATAAACGCTATCTATAAGAATTCTAATTCTATCCATGTTAGGAAAAATCAAGATAGACGTTATCTGTAAGAGTCCTAATCCTGGACTACTTCAGATTACTCAATGCAATTTTTTGCACTTTTAGTATTTGACTTAAGCATCAGAGTGTTTGTGCGGCGCCGACGACCTCTTTGTGCCCTTTGACTATTTCTTTCTTTGCGAACTCAGGTGGCCAGAAGACGAAGTTACTAGTCAAATAAATTCATTTTTGTATGCTAGCAGCAACAAGAAGATTTGGGAAAGTGATGGTTTTGAAACTTTAGTTTTGAGGTCAACATATGTTTGAGTTTTTGTCAACATGATTAAAATATCATTCAAAATGTTCATCAATCGATATTAGTGACCTATGAATTATTCTGTTATCAATAAAAAAAATTAATTGTAGCCTTGCTCTAATAAGAGGCACACACATGTAAAGCAAACTAATAGTACATTCCAAACAATGCCCTAATTTTATTGTGGTTATAACCATATATAGAGAAGAAAAGCAAGAAACTACAATATTAGAAAAGCTTTAATCCCACTGTATATATATATATACATATACAAATATGTATATAGATTCTAGAAGTTGAAACATTTCTATATATGACCAAATCAAATCAGCTAAACAAATTAATAATGGCCGAGCATAAAAGAAGCCACAATGTATAAAGTTGAAGCCAAACATATGGAAATGACGATGGTTTTGGTAGGCATCCTCCCCTTATCAGTCCTAAACACCATGGCATCATACACTGGCCAGCAGTTAACAACCACAAAGCCAGCAATAAACATTTGAACAAACAATTGGTCTGCGTTTCCAATACCTGTGAGAACTATTTTAACCAACCCTCCAAAGAAAGCAGTGAAGTTGATGATTGCAACCACCGTGAGCGATACAAACATAGGTGAATGGACTCCAAACATAAAGATGCCTTGATCATACCTCTTTCTTTGTTCATCATCTACCACTTTGCTGGTTAGGCTAAACCCAAGTGTAGCTATTCCCAAGTGCTTGGAGGCAAACTCGATAAACCCGAAAAGATGGGCTGTCACCCCCTCAACATCCACATTCGTTGTTCACTCCACCATCTCTTAAAGGTCTCTTCAGCTGACATGAAGTCTAAACAATGTTGTCCATAAGCCCCCATAAATAGAAAAGCATACAAGATGAACCATTTATCTGAGACCTGCAATGCAATTAATGCAATGTAATGTAGTGTGATTTTGCAATAATTGCACCAAAAGGCATATGGAGCATGCATATATACCTTTGGGAAGATGGAGATTCCGTTGAGAAGAGTTAATTGAGGAAAAAATCCATATATGGTGATTGGAATTGACAAAAATGCCCAGAAAGCATAGTTGGCATAGCAAAGGCCCATTGGTAGCCCCATACTCTTGACCCCAAAAGTTATCGGGCTGTATTTGGAGATTCCAACCTCGAGAAGGCCCACATCCCATCGCTTGGCTTGGTTTAATGCATCAACCAGTGTGATAGGAGCCTCCCCAAGAAATGCAGGCCTTCTAGGATTGCAAAACGCAGACTTCCATCCCTCACAATGTAGTCGAAAGCCAGTATAATAGTCCTCAACCAAGGACCCATATCTGAAGCCCAACTGCAAAATTTTGGGCTCAATGCCTTTATTTTCTTTTCCCTACAAAAGAAGCTTGTTCTATATTGAGAAAATGGAGATTGCCTTACCTTAGCCCCCCAGTTGCAATTGGTTTGCTCTTCATACATGCAGCTTGCTACATGGTGTGCTAATGCCATTACTGGTTGGGACTTGATGGGCCTGCCCGCCACATGGTCTGGCCTAAGCTCAGGGATCTTAGGGCCCACAAAAAATAATGGGCCCCCAAAGAATACACGACGAGAGAAAAAACACCCGGTCCCATAATGATTTGTGCCTGCTAGCCCATCAAATCCAATTGGATTCATTTGAAACAAAGCTTTAACTGCAGTGGCGTAGATATCATTCTTGTTGATCCCATGGAAGTGTTGAGGGAACTGAACGAATCCTAAGTTGGGCTTCATTTTGTGGTCAAAAAAGTAACATAGCATACGGTGGAGTGTTTTAGGGTCATTGGAGTACATATCACAGTCCAGAGTCAAAATTATAGGCGCATTTGTCATGACAGCTGATACTCGAATCTGTATACTTCAAAAGCATTAGATTTTAGAAAAATAATGAAAAAAATTTAAAAACACCATCATTTTTATATACCCTATTATTTTTAGTAAATACTAAAAATTTAATTATTATTTAATTTAGTTAGATGGGTCAAATTAATGACGATGAAATTATGGGTTTCTCTTCACAATATTATTAAGAGATGTTGTATCCATACCAGGGCATTAAGGGCACCTGCCTTGAAGTGATGGAAAGACATTTTGCTCTTCTCTCTGGACACATACACCAAATTTGGCATGGATTGCCCTGTTATGTCCTTGTCTTCCCTGGCCTCTAACAACACCTGCATATAGCCTGAATTAGACTTGGGATCTCTTAAGTTTCGGGGGCTTCGAGTTTTGTTATTAGGCCAAAGCTTCATTAACCTTATGTGATTTTAATTAATTAGTTTATTTGATTTGAACTTGTGTGCTCTATTGGTTCCGTAGATTATGAAGGGATTTAATTATTGTATTAGCTTATAACAAAAGTGAATGCCAATCCAAACATGAAATTTTTTATCAAATGAATATAGTTTATATTTAGGATGAGATTTGAAACTTTATTTTTTGTAAGAAAAAAAAAACCAAAATAATTAACTCGAGTTTCATAGAATATTCTCCCTAAGTTATAACAAGATCACCTCTTTTTAAAGATTAAATAGAAAGTAAACCTGGATAACAGTAGGATGATCATTGCGAGTAAATCTTTCGGTCCATTTGTTAAATGCTTGATGCTTTTGTTCACAAGTGATGAACTCATCTGAAACTTCTCCTCTCTCCACAATATTCTCCACCCTTGACTTCATGCTTACGTATATCTTCTGCAATATGATTGGTGAAAATTTAGAGTGTGTGAAACACATAATCTCCTAAAATTGATTTGTTAGATGAAAATTAATTTTGTGTATATATAAATATATATGTTATACAAGTGTACCACTTATCATTCTCCGTAATTTGTTGAGTCAATGCCAAATTAAGATCGCTCTACACTTGCGTATCTTCACATTAGAGGTATTCTATTTAGGGTAAATAACACTCAATACTCTTGAAATTTGATAAAAAGACATAAATACTCAAGATATTTGAGAAATAATAGATTTATTGACTTTACAAGTCTAGCTACATTTATTTCTGTCATTGTTAATACAATAAAAATACCTTTGTATTTTCTCTCCCAGTCCCTTTATCCTCTAAATCCAACAAACTAATTAAAATTTAGCAATTTATCTATTTTTTTCTCTTTTTAGTTTGACGATGATTAAATCATCATCGAATTGAAATGATAGATTGATAGATAATCATATTTTGAATAATTTACTATACGTGAGAAATTTTTGACATGTGTAAAGGTACATATTTTTATTATGTTAAAATTTTTTACATGTGTAAAGTGACGTTTGAAAAAGAAATATACTTAAGAGCTATAAAATTAAGAGAAATCTCTATAATTTTTAAAAAATTAAAAATATATTTATCTTTTTGTTAAATCTCAAAATGATAGTCTAATTAAACCATGCGTCATCACCTTAATTTGTTCAGTCTCCGGGGATTGACTGTAATTTGATCCGAAAAACGCATCTGGGCATCTCTCCACAATATCGTTCTTCCTGCAAAAGGGTATCCAATGGCTTGCAAACCTGGCGGCCTCCATGAACGCATACAGAGTCAGCTGGGAGCCGCCGTCGTCCGAAACATACACCGAAATCTTCTCCGGCGGATAATCGTAAGCCATCACCGACAGGGCGGCGTTCACCACGGTCATCGGCGGCTCCTTGTAGGGGTCCGCCGTGCATATGAAGATGTCCAGCGGCGGAAAATCCCGTCTCTTCACCACTTTCTCCAGGTTTTCCGGGAAGACGCGGCGGTGGACCGGGCGGAAGCGGAAGGACTGCGCGGAGAACCACTCGAACCCTAGAACCAAGTCGGCGATGAAGAAGGTAGCGGAGGTGACGAAGGAGAGAAAGGTGGCGGAGCCCAGGGCGGCCGCTGCATGGCGGCAGAGCACGGCGAGGATGGCGCACGTGTAAACCAGGGCGAACGCACGGTTGGCAAGCGTGCGGCGGGAGGGCGTGAGCGTGTGAAGAAGGGGGGGCTGTTTGGCTGTGGCATATTCCTCCATTTCTCTCCCCTGCACCACTGGGCGATGATTTGATCTCTCCCCAAGGTTTTGTATGATTGATATTTAAAGGCCTTCTCTGAATTATTTCACAGGAGCAGTGGAGATGGATGTGACAGTACATATAGGGCTGTCTTTGGCCCTTTGCGAGGGTCACTTTGGTGGTCTTTAATAATATAAATAAACTAGCGTATACTTGTGTCGCACAATATAAATAATATTAAAATTAAAATATAATTATAATTTATATGTATTATGTTAAAATTTAAGAAAACTTATAACAATTTTACTTATATTAAATATTCTACAAAACTCAAATAAAAAATAAACATATAAAATTTATAATGTTCATCAATATTCCAAATCAAAACATAAGAGCAAGAAAAAAAAAATTATAAATACTGAACAAAAAATAGAAATTAAAATTATTGTATACTTGTTAACGTTTTATAATAAAAAGAAAAAAAAATTATTAAATCTATATAATAAAACACACCAGTACTCTACAATCTAAATAAATTAAATTAAAAATTAAATATCAAACAATATATACCAGCCTGTATTCTAAAATTCTAAACAAATAAAATATAAAAAATAAATAAATATCAAATAATGCACAACAGTCAATACTCTGTAATCTAAAAGAAATTAAAATTAAATTGCACACCAATTAGTGTTACTGACACCTACAAGGGAACCCTGATTCGGGGTCAAAAAATGGAGTTAACACAACATATTCATAAATATACATAAAGAGTTACACAAAATGGAGTTTATACACACACACACAAAGACACTAGTGCACAGACTCCTAACTTAAATTCTAGTTGTCAATAGGATTGTTTGTTTAATCAAGCCATAGTCAAAAACCCAATTTTGTGCTCCAAATTTGTTCAGTTCGATGTAGAAAGGACAAACACAGACACCCGAATTGACATTTGTTGTGCAGTAAGGGCAGGACTGTTGCTATCAACAGTCAAGACATTGGAAGCCCTCAGCCTCGACCTTCAACAGTGTGTGGTGAGCTACTTTAAGAAGTTGTTGAAATTGCCCCTACCCAAGACTTAAAAGGACAAACCAAAGAAAGATGAAAAACCAAAAATCTAGAGAACAAAGTTGTATCTCTTAAAAGAAAAGCAAATGGTATAATATAAGTATAGTAGCACACTGAGAATAGGCATCTAAAATAATTACGCCATAAGCAACCCAGATTGGACTATTGACCTATCAGAAAGCACATGGGAAAACCCAGAAATTAATTTTCAATTTAAGGCCCTTACCTTTAATATGGAGAAAACACTCATTTACATCACACAGAAAAAGAACATAAGTAAAACAGCTGGAAAATAATGCTAACATAAATTTTAGAGAAATAGAACACATTTAACATTACCTTTAAGATAGACCTGACTACGAAAATAACAAAAAACATTAATTGGAGGAAAAGACACATATGAACAAAAATATGAAGATAAACAGGTTTATTACAGAAATTCCAGTCAACCACTAAAGGTTCTAAACTGGGGGAAAAAAAAATACTATGAGTAAATTTCAATATTCAGTTCAACACCCATAAAATTTCTCAAACAAAGTCATACCCTGCTTCCTTTAATAGTTCTTCTAATATTGCTTCTAGCCCTGGAAGAGGTTCAATATTGTATGCAGTGCTAGTGCCAGAAGAACCAGGAATGATTGAGCCTGTAAACGTATTTGCATTAGTAACTGAATTAATTACAATAAGAATGAGACATGCAGTATAAACAATAGAAAATTGCAATAAGAAACTACACACCCTTTTCTTACTGAGGAATGACTTTTTCCAAGGTTTCAAATAGTGGGTCTTCTTCTAATTGTTTGATTGACAATGTAACTCTTGACTTTTTCCTGCAATTAGTTATCAATTTATGGCCTTTAATTTTAAAATGGAGAAAACCCTCGTTACATTCCATAAAGAAAAGACTAAAACTTAGAAGAGATACTTGTTTGATCAATGCCAGCTACTTGTTCAAAGGTATACACACACATATGTTTGATCAAATCTTAGTTTGAAAGTTCAAAGTACTTTGAGCTAATTAATGTACCTTAATTAGTTATAAAGCAAGCATTGTACAGAAATATATACAACGATAAGTCCTGCTGGCATAGATACATACATACACAGAAATATAAACATACACACACACAAAATACATTACATGTATACCTTTGAGCTGGAAGCAGAGCTTTAGGTGGCATTGGCGGGAGGAAACGACGGTGGACAGGTAGGGGCGACGACAATGGGCAGTAGGGGCGACAACGGAGGAGGAGGATGGGATGGAGTGGGGTTAGCGGGAGGCGACGGCAAGGGGTGGCAAAGGCAGGGTTGTCTTTACAATTTGTGGAATGCAAAATAATAGATCAAAATACATTAATATTTATGTAATTTATTTTAAAATTTTAAGGAAAAAAAAAGGATCGTTAATTTATGAATTTGATTTAATGAATTAATTCAATTTAATTAAGGAATATCAATTAAATAATGTTACATAGAATGATGGTATTTATTATTTATATATTAAAAATACTAAAATATTTCAAATTGTAGAAATGAGCATATGTTTTAAAACACAATAAGAAAATATATATTGTAAATTGTGAGCATAGTTTTAGCTACTTCAAACTGTAAAATATATTTGTATTAATATTATTAATAAATATTAGATGTTTGTATTAATATTATTAACAAATATAATATGTTTGTATTAAATTAAAATCAAAACTAATTATATTTGTATTAATTCGTGCCCAAACTCTCTTATATCACGTATTCTATTCTGTCCCATTTACGCATTTTACTTTTAAGGACTGAATTGGAGATTTCAATTCATTTCATGAGAAAGACAATGTCTAATGCTAACAGGTTTAATTAAAATTAGACTCCTTAATTTTTTTAAAACTAATTCAACAGTCAAGATTTGATGCTAAACATGAGTAAGCATATGTGGAATTACCCTAAAACGATGGACAGCCTTATGTGAAATCACCCTAAAATGAAGAGTAATATAAGAAAGTAACTCGTTTAAAATGCCTAAAATAAAAACGCTAAGGAAAATTTTATTTGAAGCCCAAATATTACTTCTCGTAGCCATATTTTAAAATGCCTCAATTAGTCTTAATTGAAAACACAGTTAGTACATGAATTTTTTATATATGTGTGTGTTTCATGAATTGTTTTTTTTGCACAACCACATATACATGTATATACACACCCATATTCACACAGGAGCCATATATATATATAGATATATATACACACACAGAACACACACATATAGACATAAACACACACATATACATCTATATAATTATGCACACACACACAACATACACATACACATATACATATATATACACACAACCTTATGAATATCCCAACTTGAAAAATTAAGAGCCTAGAAAAACACATGGCAAAAATTATGTTCACAGTAAAAATCAACAACTAGAAATAGAAAATACACAGAAAATCAGTTGACAACAACAAACCACATCAAAGATCATCAAATCACAGCATTACAAATTTTTGTTCGCAACAACCATAAACAGCAAAAGAAACAACAAATCCAACAACAAAAAATACACAACAAAATGCAGCAACAAAATATAGTGAGAGAGAGAAAGAGAGAGGGAGAGAGATAAAGAATGGTGGGGGAAATACCTAGCTATAGTAATGGCAATGGCGGTGGCTTTGGTTGTGGCTGGCTATCGTACCTCCGAGGCCACCACCGTAACCTCCTTGTAACAACCCACCTTCTCAGGGCGTGTTATGCATTAGGGAATTTGGTCTTATTTTTTTTTTTCTAAATTACATTTCTCCCGAAATTCCCTAAAACCTATCTAGTGCTTAATTTATACACTAGAGATAAATACAATTTTATAAAGCGGAAGCTGAATTGAACCTGCTCATGGCAATACATACATGAATAATTAGACATAGCATTTATTACAAAGTTATTACATAAGCTTCTGAAAAATAAAACAAATGTACTTAATTCTCAAACTATTCATATTACTACATAACATGACTCATTTCCTCGTTTCTTGATGTCTCGCGTCATTATACATCTCCAATCTCGGTATCATCACTGCAAGTCCCGACTGGAACATTAAATGTTCCAAGGGCGAACCCAAGTTAGATGATGAATCATCTAAGTAAGAGTACATAATGCTATGTCATGTGTGTATGTAGTGTCTTTCATCGTAGGTGTCAACTGCACCCCTCATGCTACCCACCATTTTAGCGGCCACCTCTTTCGAAGCCGGGGTGTATGGGTGCATCCTTGGTAAGGCAGCGGTGCCAGTTCGTACTCCCTACGGCCTCATATGCGTGTGATCAATGATATCAACGTGTATTCATGCATTTCATAGTCATGTATGCATTCTACGTGATAGATACATATTAGGGCATGTCAATATGATGAAAACATTTTCGAGGAAGTACCATTTTCCTTCTCAAACTTATCGAGCTATCTCGATATTCGCGTCTTACCTCTTGCATCGCCTTGATTTGCGTGTCATCCTCAAAATTTGCATGAGTCTCTTCAAATTCAACCTTAAAGCATCCTAATCACCATAATTATTTAAATAAACATTAAAACCTATTTTTTCCATAATTTCTGGCATTTTCTTTAATTTTCTTTCTATTTCTTCCTAATTTTCCTCAATAAATCCAAACTAAATATTTCTAAAATATTTTATTAAATATCTCTCTACAACAATTCATAAAATAATATTTCTGAATTTTTAGAATTTTATAAGAAATTTTACTTACCTTTACTTAGCTTCCTCGATATGCGTGCCATATTCCCGAAATGCGTGCTTGGACAATTTTTCTCTCCCAAAATCTCTGAGATATTACCGAAATATAGTTTCTTATCTTTTGAAATTTTCTAGGATTTTTCTCTATCATTTTACTATTTTTTTCTTCTTTTTCTTTTTTTCTTTTTTTATTTTTTTTTATTTCTTTTCCCTCTCCCTCCACTTCATCTTCTTCCTTGCGCCTCCCCTGTTCCGGCGCCTGCAACTCCTTCTTTCCTTTTTCTTTCTTTCTTCTTCTTCTTTCTTCTTTCCTTCTTCTCCTTCCTTGTTTTCTTCTTCTTCTTCTTCTTCTTCTTCTTCTTCTTCTTCTTCTTCTCTCCTCTTCTTCCCCTGCAACTTACTCGCGCGCTAGCCATGTACGCCCATGGCCGAGCTTCGCCAGCCATCGCGGCCGCCTTCGCCGTGCATCGTGGCTGCCACCACCGGCTTCCCGCATCGCCACACCTCACACCGCCACGAGCTACTACTCGCGGCCGCCGCTGGTTCGCTGGCCAGCTGCTGCAAGCTCGCGACCATGGCTGCTGCCGCGAGCTTGCGGCCAGCTCCGCCGTGAGCCGCTGCCAGCTCCATCGTGAGCCTTCGTCGCCGACTGTGCCATCCCCAACCTCAGCTGCCTCTGCTGCGATCGCCTGCTCGCTGCCCACTTCCTTTGGCCGCGGCTGCCATGGCCGAAACTCAGCCTTGCTTCAATGCTCTCTCTCTCTCTCTTGCCTTCTTTCTCGAGCTCTTTAGTGCTTCTCCATCGCCCAAATCACTGCCTATTTATAGGCGGTGGCTTCACATAAATATCACGGTTACAAGCTTGCCCACCACGCACATCATTTAATGTGAAAATCTCCACAAATCCTGCTGCGATATCCTTAAATCTTGCTGCCACAATCTCCCTATTTTGCGGCCAAAATCTCGGCCATTAAAGCTTCACAAAAGCTTCGCGAAGCCATTACATTTGCAACATGGGCAGCCTCACAGCACGCACAACACGTTTTATACATATATATATAACTACATTAATATATATATATAGAAAATTAATTTAAAAATTATACATTAAACCCTAAATTTCATCGTTATTACACTAGTGCATATCTCTAATTGAAGTTTCGACCTTGAACCTCAAATTAATTTGCATTATAATACTGAAATTCCACAATTAATAATCCAAATCTTAACTGAAAATGACAATTTTGCCTCAGTGTCCTCATCAGTCTATCGCTTAATCCCAAAACTACTGAAGGGTTGCTCATTACGCAAAATCGGAGCCCCCCTAGGGTTCCGTTGATTTTTTGGGAGTCTCCTACAACGATTTGGTTTTATAGCCTAAATGGTAGCTGTATTTTAGCTGTACCGAAAACTGTTTCCGATTCAATTTCTTTCGATACCATAAATCCTATCTCGATACGCTCGTCAAGTCCATATAATTTTCCTTAGATGATTTCACTCTAAAGCATTCCCTGCAATCGATTCGGTACTAATAGCTGCTATCAAACCAATTTTTCGATATTTTAAACTCATCGAAATTATGTGGCAACTTTATACGAACATGGGCTATTACACTCCTTCTCCGCATAGCATTGTTGTAAAAATGGTAGTTGATGCAGTCGCCTCTCGCCTCTATTTCAGCGGCAAACGGCCACCATCGCTACGACCATCGTCGACCACGTCCAGCCACCGCTACTGTTCGAATCGCTGCCTTCCTCGTCACTACCGTCCGCCGCTTTCGACGTCCATCGCTCTAAGTCCGTTCTTCTTCTCCATCAGGCCCTCCTACAACTCACCTTTCAGTCGCCACTCACCCGCTCTCACCGCCGTTCTTTTCTTGCTTGCTGCTACTTCGCCTTCGCCATCGCTGACGGCCTACTCGGCTTTCTCCTCTTTTTTTCATTGACCGTTGTTGCCAACGACCTCATCTAGCCTCCTCCTTCGACAACTGAACGTCTTTGTCATCCATCATTGCAAGCCTCTATCGATTGCTTCCAGCGGTTGTTTTCATCTTCTGCCATTGAAGTAAGCTTTATAGCAAACCCAGATCTCAAATTGGGAGAGGCAATATGGCTGATGAGGGGCGACGACGATGGGGCTGAGCAACGGCGATTAAGCGGCTGCCGGTAAGGCAAGACAGGGGGGCGACGGTGGCGTGGGTGGGTGACTGTGATAGAGAGAAAGAGAGAGGAAGGGAGGGAGAGAGAGAGAGAGAGAAGAGAGAGGCAGTGAGTATGTGTGTTAGCAGGTTGGGCGTGTGTGCGTGTGTTAGCAGATTGGGCAGAGTGTGTTGCGTGAGGTAAGGGAGGATGGGATGATTTTGGGGGGAAAAAAAATTGATCTCAGCTATTGATCTCAACTATTCATTGATCTCAACCATCAAAAAAATATCTCCCTCACATTTGTCTATATAGATTTCAAAAACCTTCTTACTTTATTATATAGATATTAAAAATTATTTAATTTTTTATTTTATTTATTTTTTAAGATATAAAATCATTAATTAAATTCTTATATTTAAGTTTAAAAAATAATTTTTTTAATTAACAATATAAACAGGAAGAAAAGATTTGAAAATATAAAAATTGAATAAGTAAAAAAAGTAAAGAGTTTACATTTAGGTCCTGTAAATTAAAAAGTCATCGAATTACTTTTAAATTTTTTTTAATATCTAGATCAATGAGGATTTCTTAGATAAAATTTTTGCAATCCAAATAATCATTTTATCAAATTGTCCTCCTAAAATAACGTCACTTCTTACTTTTTGTTTTCTTGTTACGTTACTGATTTGCACCTCACTATTCATTACCTAACATTGAAAAATGATCCGTGAACTTGTTGGGCCTTCTCGTCTAAATGATATTTTACTATTTATTGTTTAACATTGAAAAGTAATCTATGGACTTGGGGAGTGTGGGGCTTCCTCATCCAAATAAAATAACAAAATAAACAGAACATAAATTCAAATAAAAATCAACATAAAATAAAATTAATAATTTTATATCTCAAAAAAAAATTACATTTTAATTAATAAGTGATTTTAGGGTCCCATGCATAAATCTTAGTGGCTTATGCCTTGAGCCGGGACTCAATGCACGCGAAAAAAAATTATAGGCCTTCTCTGAGTTATTGTAATATTTATTATTCTAGTGGTATTTTTTGTATTAAAATTATATACAAATATGACTCTTCACAAAATTAAATAAATATTAAAAAATAACATACTTTGGATAAAATTTATATATAAAAAATAGAATTAGAATCATGTGATCTTTTCATTTACTCATTAACAAAAAAAAAACTCATAACAACTTCTAACTATACAAAGGTCATTATAGTTAGGCACATGCCAAACAATTCATTTTACAAGTTTGAGATTGTGAATCAAGTAATATGCACAATCAAGTAATATATATGCAGTCAGAGAGGATCTTATATTATATTGTTTAATTGACCATAATATGTATTTAGTATGGTCCGTAAATGGGTATATAAAGTGTGTGCTACAAGTCTTGAGTTATTATAAAACGAGTCTAATAAGTGTTGTTTATTAAATTTAATAGCTTGTCACTATAAGAAAAATAGAGTTTAGCAACGGAAATTTCTATTGCTAAATCTTGAAATTCCATCGTTAACACAAGTTTGCAATGAATTAATGACAAAACTGTTTCATCACTAAAATGCTCATCGCTATTTGACTTAGCAATGGAACTAAATATTCGGTCACTGATTAGCAACGGAATTGCGACATAACATTTCGTTGCTGATCAGTGAAAGAATTGCAACTAGACCTTTGTTGTTGATTAGTGACGGATTTGCGATTGAATATTTCGTCATTGATCAACGACTAAATTATGACACTATATTCTGTCATTGATCAATGACGGAACATAGGGTCACAATTTCGTCTCCGATTAGTGACGGATGTTCAGTTGCAAATATGTTGCTATTTTTAACAAGGAATTTTTTTTGTTAAATATTTCTGTCGGCATTCTGTCACTACTGGGATTGTAAAATTTTTTCTAACAATGTTTTTTGCGCTGAAACTAATAATCTACTTTTGAAAAGTTTTATACATTGAGAGATAAAAGGTAAATGTATTAATATCTAATTGTATGAAAATACAAAAATTTGAATTTCTAAATTTATAAAAAAAAAAACCTAACTGTAATCTAGTTTGTAAAGACTGAAAAACCTAAACCTTAAACTGTAGAAACCTAGCGGTTGGTCTGGTCAAGCTCCTAGTTCTCTTTAGAATATGGAGGAGGCTCTGTAAGGACATTTTATTGCCGTAGCTAATACATAATTCAGTGCCTCTACTTCTGCAAATCACTTTTGCCATTGTTGCTAGGCTTGCTATTGTGCTTGCTATAGGTGCTGGACCTGCTATTGTGCTTGTTGTAGGTATTGGACCTACTTTTCCATTTGATGCTAAAACTGTTCCTACATCTGCTGGCAGTCCTGCTGGAACTTTTGCTCTAGTTCAGCACGTATTTGCTCACACAAGCAGTCCCAAGCAGTCCCCTATCTCTATATTAGGCAGCATGCGAGATGTAGTTGTTGAGAAACTACCGATTGACTAGATGTAGAACCCTGATATTGGGAGCCGAGGTCGCACACTCGACGATTCTTCTCCCCCGCACACAGCCTTCAAATATATCTACCTGATGTCTACTTCTCGTGACTCTGTGCTCCCCTTCTCCGGTTGAGAAGCAGAGCTAGCTAATGACTCCACTCGATTCTACATATAAAACCATTATATAAAGACAAGTTCATTTAGTTATTAAATTTAGAGGAAAAATTGAATTCATGACTTATTTAACTTACATTGATATCTGTAGACCGCTTGTCTATAAATATTTGTTAGCCATTGGTTGAGTTAGTGTTAGTTTTCTTGAAGACCTTGATTAGATTTGGCTCACGTCATTCTAAAGATTTTAATTTCTTATAATATACATAGATGTAGCTTAGTAAAATGGTTAATCATATATAATTTAAGCACAAAAATGTATTTAATTAAAGGCATTAATATGATTCTCATTATTTCTCAAAACAAAAATTTTCAATCTATTTTATGTAAAAATTTACAAATATAATTGGATTGATCCTACACCAACCATGAAGCTGTCATCATACCTAGTAAGGTAAATTACACTCGACATATATGAGGTTTAGCTTATTAAATAACAAGAAGTGTCCTTTCATTATATCTTACTATTAAAATTGGGTTAAATTAATCACTTACTCCTAATTTTTTAAATTCTCTCTATTTAAACATGAAAAGGAAAAACATTGTTGATGGTCAACAACCAATATCATTGGACAACTAGAGAGAGGTGATGGTTGCGTCTTCCAAATTTAGTGACGATTAAGTTAGAGGGTGAGAGCAAAAAAGAAAGAAAGGGACGAAGAATAAGAGAAAGGAAACCACTACCACAACTATCCCTAGTTAAGAGAAAAACAAGAGTTTGGTTGTTGAGAGAAAGAGAACATAATTTGCTTAATTCTAGAAAACTAATGGGGATTGTGGAAGAGTGGATGAGAGGGAAAGTAATATAACTTGCTAAAATATTAGGGTAGTGAGTGTAATTTCTTAAAAAGAGGGGTGGTAATACTTAAGTTAAAAATCAAGAGTTTAGGGTGTGTTTTATCCTAATAAAAGTTGATGAGCATTATCAACTAGCTAAGGTGATAGTTCGACTAGAAGTAATTTATTTAAGCATAAATTAGTGATTAAATATTTAAATTTTAGAATTATAAATTAATTAAAAACACAAAAAAAGAAAAACTAAGGTGTTCTAGAATGTGATAAAAACTCCTAGTGATGGAGATGAGACAAGGGATTCACAAAGAGTTAACTTGAAGTTAGTAGAAGTTAATTTGAAATTTTGATGAAAGGAAATAGCGGGTTTGTTTTTGATATGCCCTACAAAATAAATGGACAAAATTGATTAACAAAAATAAGGGAAGAAATCGGAGATGGGAGTTCGCACCACGTGGTGGCCCGAGAGGTTGTATCAGGTCCCCTGGGTGAGGAGTGGGGAGGAATCCGCCACCTGCACTCCCAAGTGAGGGTTACTTAGGGGTACTGTGGCCACGCGTGCAAGCACAGCCGGGCTCCTGCACTAGGCTGCGCACTCCATATAGCATCCCAAAACCCCCGACTAACCCTCCCTCACTTGAGGGCATTATGGGCATGCTCGTGAGCCCACGTGTGCACCCCTGCCCATGCCCACGCGTCTACTCCTGTGCCAGCGCGCATGCCCACGCCAGTGCTCCACTCACCTTCGCCCCCTGAGACCCTTGTCAAAATCACCTCCGAACTATTTGCCGAGAAGATCGAAATGCCAAACACCTGTTTGCCTCTTCCATTACTATAAATATAGGGGTCATCTCCCTCTCCCATGAGATATACAATTTATGACACTCACTTTTTTTTCTTGCATTCAATTATTTCATATTTTTGAAAGTCTAACTTAAGCATTAGAGAGTTTACACAGTGATCCACACCTTCGTCTCTAATCTATTCTCTTTCCAGATAAGTCACCCATCGCTTGGAAGGGTCAACCATCTTTGTGCCATCTTAAGAAGATCTCCTATACATAAATTCATTGTTGTAGCAGTGCAAACAACAGTTTCAATCTTTGTTTTTTTGTTTTTTTTAAGTATTCTTTGAAAGAGATTAAATTGACAATTTTTTAAAAAAAAGATATTAAAAGATTGTAGGTTAATACCACATGCAACCATTTAATTGGTTTTTATCACTTTTAAAGTTCTGGCAAATTTTAATTGATTTATGCACATTTTAGGCCTTTTTCCCAAGTCAAACCTATACTTTATGACCGATTTATTTGGATGATCTGATTAATTTTCATTAACAATAATTATGGGTACCACCAAAGCCAATTGCGTGGACCAGTGAATCACTTTTACTTGGAGAGAATGATACGCCATAACAAAAACCTCACTAAGGACAAGTTCAAATCATTTTAATAGAAGATAATTTTGTTCTTATAAAGTAGAATTGAGTTGAAACACTCCAGCATTCATCAAACTCAAATAAAGAAGAAACTCTAATTTTGTGCTGGATGGAATTTAAGTGAAACCCAACAATCAGACTGGAATTTAATAAGGAAAACTGGAAACATCAAATTTAAATTTAGTTGATTCGGGATCTAAGTTTGTTTTAAAATGTGCATGTTTATTTAGAAGAAATATACTTTTTATAATAAGATTGAAGCTCATCCTTGTGCATTGTTGTTCCAAGACATAGATCAACTGGCAAAGAAAGAATCATTGGGGTGTTGGTCTTTTAGTCCTCAAGTTTCGTGTTCGAGCACTGATAAGGGGAGAAAACTCAACAACCAGAGGCTATTCTGAAAATTAAAAAAATGCTAGATTGCCCTCACGTCAACAAAGAGAGGTTAGAGATAGAACCTAACTGCTGAGTTCCTTAATTTATATCTCCTGTTGGAATCGTGAGGTCGAGCAGCAATGGACGCTTATAGTAGTGAGTTAACAAAAAAAAAGCTACCCATTATTTTTTTTTTTATAAAATTGGTATGACAAATTGATTAGGAAGGTTGTAAAACAAATTAATCTCATTTTCTAAAAATAAAGTTCTATACTTTTATTTTAAAAATTTGCTAAAAATTATTTATTCACACAGCCACAAGTTTGGACGAGGCATTGTAATGGAGAATATTCCTGCGATAATGAAGCTTTCGGCGTTATTAAGGAATTAGCTGATCCAAATTGAAATTTCTTCACCCACATCTCACATCATGATGTGCCAGAGCATCCCAACATTATCAAACCATCACATGTTCTTGTGCGGTTATGCATAGTGCTTACATCATCCGTCGTGTCTTTATGTGTTTTGCTACTGAACCATGCTAGGGGTTACATTTTAAGCTATGCATGTATGTGTAAATAATTAAAATATTCTCCGTGTTTTGTTATCTTGTATCATGATGTTTCATCATCTTGAATGAGAGATATTTTAATTATACGTCTCATCATCCTAGATGAGAAATATTTGAAATACAAATTATATTTTCTTTTGCTACTTTATGTGAGAGGCTCTTGAAGTTTAGCTCAAATAATAAAATTATTTTTTATCTAATTACAAATTTACTCTTTATTTCTATGGCCGCCTTCTCCCTTTTTATTTTTTCTTTTTCATGGCCACCTTCAATTACAAATTAAATAAGAGGTATTTTTGTCATTTGATCACCTCTTAATAAGTCACTCTGGTAAAGTAACAAAACTGTCTTTATATATATAATAGCGTCATTGAAGATATGATTGCGTCTACTGTCTATTGTGTCTACCACCTACAAAGGACTGGGTACTTATTTTTAAATTGATAACTTTGTTCTATTCTAAATTAAAATGGAATGGTTGGTTGTTTCAATGGGTAAACATTTTATAATTGATTTTATTTATTAAAATTAAGATTTGTCACAAATAATATAAAATGTGTTTTCCAAAATTATATAAATAATTTGAAGTAGTAGTTCTGGTTATTGATTAGTGTGATATTTTTAATTTAAGTCTCACAAGTCTCGTAATAGCTTTGGTGGTGATTTGATTGGATCAAGATTTAAAGTCAAGTTAAGGTTTGGTATCTAGGAATTATTAATCATCACTTGTCATATTGTTTATTGATTTAAAGACGGGAGACTTGATTTACACTCACTCAAAAAAAAAATAATTATGAAATATTACATTATTTAATATATTAATTATATAAAAATATCATTTTTCTAGGTATGAGTTGTGTCTCAATCAAAGGTAGAAAAGACTACCTAATTAGTATTATGCATCACAGAACTGATATGTTGCCCATGACACCCCCCCCTCCCCCTCCCCCTCCCCCTCCCCCCCCCCAATCTCCTTTTGTGGGGCTCGCGTCCAATAACATAATATTCTTGATGCTGACGACATATCAGCTCTCTTTCGCCTCGATCCTCCAACAAATGTGGGCATACCCAATTTCTTACTTTGTGGACCCATATGTCTTTGACCCTAAGCAAGATTTAATGTGTACACAAATACTTTTGTGATTTTCTTTTATTTGAAAAATTAATTTAAAATTTTCAAACTTTTATAAGAATCTAGGGTATTACATCACACCTCCCAATGACCAAGGAGATGCAAAAAAGAGACAAACAAGGATAGATTGATGGTTGCATTTTCTTCTTCTTCTTGCTTTGTCGGATAAAACTTGGTGGAATGTTTATCATTTAGAAAGTTATGCCATTTACTTGTATGTTCTAGCATAATGCCTCGAGAAGATAATAGAAATGAGTGATGATTTTGAAATTTTAGTTTTGAGTTCAAGATATGTTTGAGTTTGTGTCGACATAATTAAGATCTCATTCAAGATATTCGTCCATCTATATTAGTGACCCATAAATTGTTTTGTTATCAATAAAAAAATTTAATTGTACCCTTGCGACTAACATGAGGTATACACATATAAAGCAAACTAATGGTACTTTTCAAATGATCCCCCTAATTTTATTGTGGTTACAACCATGTATAGATAAGAAAAGCAAGCAACAACAACATTAGAAAAGCTTTATTCTCACTATATATATATATATATGTGTGTGTGTGTGTGTATGTGTTATGAAAGATCACCAAAGAGGAGAGTGAATTGTGTGTTTTGAAAATTTTTGCAATATTAAAAACATTATGCATCAAACCTGATTTGAAATGATATTTTTCATAACATGGAAAGGTTATAGCAGATTGATATAAGTTTATACGCAATAAAAGATTTTTTTATAAAGATTAATTTAAACATATTTCAATCATAAGATATATGTGTCTAGATGAAAAATAATATTTGAAGATAAGAATAAGAAAACTATTATGCTGGCATTGATAAGATTCTGTTTATTTTTATAAATTGTAATCTTCAAGTCTCAAGAAAAACATGTGTAATGACTCGTTATTGGATCTAGGGCGTTTGATTAATATTTGAGAGGTTATTTTGATATGTCATAATCAATGTGATTAAAATGATTTAAATAAGATATAATTCCAAAAATGGGGGAATTCACGTGTGCCGAAAGTCTAAGTAAATGAGGTGGCAAATAAGTGGAAAAATCAAAGTGTTAAAAGAGTTGAGAAATCAAGGGGCTAGAAATGTTGAAAATATTTTATATGTTGATAAAGAGGAAAAATAATAAAAATACCATTTTGGGAAAAAATGAATGTAAGTGAATTAATGTATGAGGGAATATTTAAAATATGAATTATGAGTGCAATGGGTTGGGCCAAGTATAAAAAAGCCTAACTAAAGTGATGGTTGGAAAGATGCACCATTGGGCCCATTATGAATTGGGCTAGTCAATTGAGTTTGGCCAAGTGCATAAATGTTGCATTTTAGCTAAATGGATTATAAATAAATGTATTTATACATGTTATGTGGGTGAAAAAGAAAATGAAAATGAAAAAGGAAAAATATGAAGGAAATGACCAATAAGGGTTTAATGCAGATGTTGTGTTTGAAAAATGTAAGGGTAAATGAGGAATTTTATAATTGGAGAGAATAAAGAAAAGAAAGAAGAAAAAAATGTTGCAAAATGGCCAAAATGGGCATGAAATATTATGTATATGTGTGCATGAAATAAGGGCAAAAAGGGTAAAAGTAAGAGAGTGGTTGGGACCCCACTCTGAAATATGGATACATATCAGGGCATGTCAATATAATGAAAACATTCCCGATAATCGGGCTTTTTAAACATAAATCACTTACAACTAAGCATTTTCCATAAAACTAACTTTAATTGGGAAGTACGACTTACCTTCTCAACCTTATTGGACTACCTCGATATCCGTGCCTTGCCTCGTGCATTACCTCGATTTATGTGCCAACCTCAAAATTCGACAAGTTTCTTCAATTTTAGCCTCAAAGCATCCTTGACTTAGCCTCTCCGACTTCTTTGGTATGCGTGCCCTATCCTCGAAATGCATGCCCGAACAATTTTTCTTGCCAAAATCTTCGAGATATTACCGAAACATAATTTTCGATTTTTCAAGATTTTCTAGGATTTTTCCCATCATTTTCCTATTTTCTTTTCTTTTCTTTTTTTTTCTTCCTTTTTCTCCTTCCTCCTCCTTCTTCCTCTCTGCCTTCTGCGTGCAGCACGCCCAGCTTTTTCTTCCTCTCTTTTTTTCTTTTCCTTTCTTCTTTATTCCTTTTCTTCTTCTTCTTCTTCTTCTTCTTCTTCTTCTTCTTCTTCTTCTTCTTCTTCCTTCCTCCTCCTTCTTCTTCCCTTCTTCTTCTCCTTCCTGCGCGCGACTGCTGCCATGGCCGCACGTCTAATAGTCGTTCCGCCTGCTTCCATCGCTGCTAGCTGCTATTACGGCCTCCTCTAGCCTTGATGCCCGCTACCCACACCCCCGTCGACCTCAGACGTAGTTACTGCTGGCCGAACACAGTCGCCGCCGTGTCCCCCTGCCCACTGGTCGCGTCACCCCTTTGCCCAGCCTGCTGCGAGCTCGCAGCCATGGCTGCCGCCACGAGCTTGCTGACACTTTGGCCGCCTTCGGCCTCGCCTTGCCGGCCTTCTCAGTGCCACTCGACTCCTGCTTCACTTGACCTGCTTCCATTGCGGCCGCTGCTCAACCCAAGCTCTCTCTCTCTCTCTCGAGCTCCCTTGCATTTCTCGGCCAAAGCCTGCCTCTTCCCTCTCTTTCTTCCCCTTTTTATAGCCACTTTCGCTGCCAGCGACCCGCTTTCCCATCCCTCTTGGCATGAAGATCACTCAAGTGGTAGCCATCAGTTGGCAGAGGCATGGGATCGAAGATTGCAGGGCATGGCTTTTCTCTTGTGTGCACGCATTGTATACATATATATAATTATATATATTACATTATAATCTAAAGAAAATTGCATAATTAAATTCCAATTTTCATCCTATTTCACTTGGGCAACTTCCGTAATTATAATTATACCCTCAAACACTGAATTAATTTGCATTTCAATACAAAAAACACAAAATTAATAACTTTAAAGTTACTCGATTTGACAATTTTGCCCCAGTGTCTTCACCGAGCTGTCGTTTTATCCTGAAACCACTTAAGGGTTGCTCGTTACGCAAAATCGGGGCCCCCCAGGATTCCGTTGATTTTTTGGGAGTCTCCTACCATAAATTAGTTTTACAGCCTAAATGGTAGCTGTATTTTAACTATACAAAATTGTTCCCGATCTGATTTCTTTCAATACCATAAATCCTAACTCGAAACGCTCATCGAAATCATATCATTTTTCTTAGACAATTCCACTCCGAGGCATTCCCTGCAGTCAATTCGGTACTTACAACTACTATCAAACTAATTTTTCGGTATTCTAAACTTATCGAAATTACGTGGCAATCTCATACGAGCATGGGGTATTACACACTCTTTCCCTCCTCACCTTTCCTTGCTTTCTTATTTCCTTCTTCATTCTTTCATTTCCAATCTCTCTCTCGTTGCTTCTTTTTCTTCTTTGTTCCTTCTTCATTTGCATCTTCTTCTTCCTCCATTTTTCTACTTGCTTGGAGCTTCAAGTAGTGAAGATTTTAGCTTCATCGAAAGGCTTCTCTTTTTTTTCGATTTTCATCAATAAGACAAGTTCTCCTTGCACTTTTATTACATTTTGTGCAAGCTTTCCTTCTTTTCTATTGGAACGTTGAAATGTTTAATGGTTCTTCATCCCCTCTTTGTTAAAAATTATTTTCAATATCGATTGTATATTTTCTTCATGTTAAAATTTTCGTTAGGTCTTGTTGTTGGTTTTGTTTACCCTATTTTTCATTCAAGGAATGACATTTGTTAGTTAGGAAGGTAGTGGTGGTTGTGTTAGGGTGTTTCGAGTCAATTTCGTGCTTTTTGTGTGCGTCAAGTCGACTAATCTTTGAGTTTAGTCGACTCAACAGAAGTTAGTTTACTCAAATTTTTGTGCCAGCCCTAGCCCAGTTGACTTAGCAATTTGATCAGTCGACTAAGCATCTTTTTAGTCGACTAGGCTTTTTCTTTTAGATCGCATATCTTGTACTCTTTCAATCATAACTTTTTATCTCGATATAGGAATTAAGATCCACTTTTTATGTGTTGTAAACCTAACTCAATAATCTTCATTTTGAGATGAGATTTTCACTTTTTATGGTAAGATCATAGATATGGGTTCTATCTCTTTTGAACACCGTGTGTTGGATAATGTGTTACTTGTTGATGGTCTAAAGTATAATTTGATTAGCATAAGTCAATTATGTGATATGAATTTTGAAATTCATTTTGATGCTAGTTCTTGTAAAGTCATATCCAAAGACAAAGGAAATGAAACTAAAAGGAAATAGAGTAGGTAATGTTTATCTTACTCTTCTAGGGTCATCTAGGATGGAAAATTGTTTAGTGTTTAATACTTCTCAAAATACTTGGTTATGGGATAATAGATTAAGTCATGCTAGTATGAACTTGATTAATAAACTAGTAAAACATGACCTTGTTAATGGGTTGTCAAAGCTAAAGTTTGAAAGAGATCACATTTGTGGCACATGCATAAAAGGTAAACAAATCAATGTATCATTTAAACCTACAAATGAAGTGTCAACATCTAGACCCTTGACGTTACTTCACTTAGACTCATTTAGTCCTATGAGAACTTTAAGTTTAGGAGGAAAATAACATGTTTTGGTCATAGTAGATGATTATTCTAGATACACATAAGTAATTTTTCTTGCTTCTAAAAAGGAAACCTTTAAATCATTTGAAGTATTTAGTAAAAAAGTTCAAAGAGAGAAAGATTTTTGCATTTCAAAAATTAGAAGTGATCATGGAGGAGAATTTGAAAATGAATCTTTCAAACTATATTGTGAAGAAAATGGTATAGATTATAGTTTTTCTTGTGCTAGGACCTCTCAACAAAATGGTGTAGTAGAAAGAAAGAATAGGTCTTTTCAAGAAATGGCTTGCTTTGTGATAAAAATTTACCTAAATACTTCTGGGCAAAGGCCGTGAACATTGCTTTCATATACTAAATAGAGTCTCCATAAGACCTATCTTGAAGAAAACCCTTTATGAGCTATACAAAAGAAGAAAACCTAATATAAGTTACTTTCATGTTTTTTGTAGTGCTTGCTACATTCTCAACAATGGAAATGAGTTTCTAGGAAAATTCAATGCTAAAAGTGATGAAGATATATTTCTAGGTTATTCATCTCAAAGCAAAGACTATAGAGTATTCAACAAAAGGTCCATAGTAGTAGAAGAAACAATTCAAGAAATTGTTGATGACATAAATGTTGAAATCTCAAAACCTAAGTAAAAGTGTGAAAATGAAGTAGTGCAAAATCTTAAAAAACTTTCATTAGATCAAAATGAATCAAACTCTCTGGATAATGATCCATTCGACAGAGAACAAGAGTATCAAGTAGAAAAAGAACCAGCATTTTCAAGAGAAAGGAAATATGTCAAAGAAAATGAAATTATAGGAGATCCATCTAAAGGCATTAGAACTAGATTATCCATTAGAAATGAATGCCAATATGCCGCTTTCTTATCTCAAGTTGAACCTAAAAATGTCAAAGAAGCTTTAGATGATGAAAATTGGATTATTGTCATGTAAGAAGAATTAAATCAATTTGAAAGAAGTGGACTTTGGAAACTAGTGCCAAGACCAAAAGATTATCCAACTATAGGCACAAAATGGGTATTTAGAAATAAAAAGAATGAAAATGGTATAGTCATTAGAAACAAAGCTAGCCTAGTGGCTCAATGACATAGTCAAGAAGAGGGTATTGACTATGATGAAACTTATGCCCCTGTTGCTAGACTAGAAGCCATAAGGAGGTTATTAGCCTTTTCTTGCTACAAAAACTTCAAGCTATATCAAATGGATGTTAAGAGTGTTTTCTTAAATGAATATATATATCAATGAAGAAGTTTATATAGAACAACCCCCTGCTTTTGAAACTCATAAGTATGAAGACCATGTGTTCAAATTGTCCAAAGCTTTATATGGTCTAAAACAAGCCCTTAGGGTGTGGTATGAAAGGCTTAGTAAATTTCTCTTAGAAAAAGGATTCAAAAGATGACAAATAAATACAATCTTATTTATAACAAGTTTAGACAAGGACATTCTATTAGTTTAAATCTATGTGGATGATATCATCTTTCGATCCACAAACAAATCTCTATGTGATCAATTTGCAAATCTTATGCAAGGAGAATTTGAAATGAGCATGATGGGTGAACTAAAATACTTTCTAGGATTGCAAATAAAAAAAAAGATGACGGTATCACTCTTTCTCAACAAAAATATATAAGAGATCTTCTTAAGAGATTTGATGTTCAAGGTTGTAAACCTATGGCTACACCCATAAGTGGTTCTCTAAGCCTAGATAAAGATAAGTTAGGCAAGGCTGTAGATAACAGCCTGTATAAAAGTATGATGATTGGCTCTTTGCTCTATTTTACAACTAGTAGACCTAATATTAAGTTTAATGTATGCTTGCATGCTAGGTTTCAATCGAATCCCAAACAATCTCACTTAAAAGCAGTTAAGAGAATTTTGAGATATCTAAAAGGAACTACAAGCTTAGAACTATTTTACCCTAAATCAAACAATTTTGATCTAATAGCTTATACTGGTGCTAATTATGATGGTTGTAATAGATAGAAAAAGTACATGTGGTTCATGTCAATTCTTAGGACATTGTTTAGTATCTTGGTTATGTAGGAAGTAAAATACAGTAGCACTATCATCTACTTAGACTAAGTATGTTGCAATAGATAGTTATTGTGCTCAATTATTGTGGATGAAGTATCAACTAGAAGACTATAACATAAGACTCCAAAACATCCCAATTAGATGTGATAACACAAGTGCTATAACTCTAACAAAAAATCTTGTATTTCATGCAAGAACTAATCACAATGAAGTTAAACATCATTTTATTAGAGACCATGTTCAAAAAGGGGACATAAACCTTGAGTTCATAGATACAAATCGAAATACGCGAAGCACGGGTGACCGTTAGTATTCTCAAAAACCTTATATATATATATTATTCTCACATTCAGTCATTTTGCTTAAATGTTCAAGCCCTAATTTTTTTTTTTTTTTGTGTTCTCAAAGCATCGATATATCTTAATCGACCATTCATTTTTTTATATATCTCTCATACTCTCAGCTATCTCTCTCTCTCTTTCTCTCTCTCTCTCTCTCTCTCGTTCTCTCAATTACATTTCCTTCAATTGAAGTATACCCTATGGCTAGAACAAAGAACTCTAGTAAGGATAAAGGAAAATGGAAGGAACCAGCCTCTTTAAGCCATCCATCGTCACAACCTAGGCCTCAAATCCAGTTGTTCAACTCTGATGGTCAACAAGAAAGGTATTTCATCCACTTTGAATCTCGAGAAGTCCTAGAAGGTCGTTATTTGGATTTAACGTTTCTAGAATCCACCGATTTTCCATACATTCAAACGTTTAAGGAGTTCGAATGGTGGGATTTCTTAACTATCCATAGGTGTATATATGAAGATGCGGTTAGGGCATTTTATTCAAATCCAGACAACACCTATCATAAAAGGAAGTCAGATAAGAAGTTTAAAACTAATATTGAGGATTCTCATATTGAAGTCACCTTGTCTTTGATTCATAACCGGTTTGGAATTCCATTAGACAGTGAAGATTATGCTTCCTAGACACAAGACTATGTCCAGGCTAGTAAAGAAGTCATAGGAGATGACAATATTACCACTAAAATCACTAACACAACATATATGGGCTTGAACACTAGACTTCTTCATCTTATTTGTTGTCAGATGATCTATCCTAGAAGTGGTAGTTTTTCACCAATTACTAGACTAGACTTATGGGTACTACAATGTATTAAGGCTAAGAGAAGACCAAATCTATGTCTACTAATGATAAACCTGATGATAGAATCTCTTTTGGGGAAGCATGGGTCACTTCCTTATGGTATGACAATAAGTGAATTACTGGATAATCTAGTGGGCTAGATGGAAAGTGCTAGGAAAATCTATCTTAACCCTTCTCAGCATATAAATGAAAAGACAACCATTAGTATTGGCTATGCAAGCAAGGATGGGAATGGGTCAAGGTTGATAAGGAAGATAATCCTAAGAAAAATAGGAGATCATAAGGACCATCATCATCTCAGCCTGAGTCTCAAGATGAGTCGGTGGTTCAAGGGATGGTAGATCTAAAGTTGGACATCTCAAGGGTAGAAGTAAGCTTGACTGAATTCAGAGAAGAGATAAGATCAAATTTGTAGATTCTCCATAGGCAATAAAAATAAATTTTATCTTAGTTGGGACAGCTTATGCAGTTGATGTCTTCTCAGTTTCCTCCTCTTGTTTTATCATCATCTCTACCTTCAGCTTCTTCTCCTTCTGCTTAGTCTTCTCCATCGTCCATTTCTCTTAATGTTTAGATGTTGCCCTCATCATACATTTTTATTTTGTGATCTATTAGATATTTACTTTGGAACTGATGAATGTTGCTTTTATGATGTGATTTTGTTTTGGCTACATTGTTATTTTATGGATGAATAATTATCAAGTTATGAAATGTGGTTGAATATTGTCATTTTACTCTTGCTATTGCATGCTTGTGACTGAATGAATGATTGCCATTTTTGCATATATGGTCATCATAAGTTGGTTTAAGGGGGAGTTTCACTCATTTTTATGTTCTCGTATTTTTATTTTGTTTCAAAAAGGGGGAGTCCATCAGTCAAATCTTTTTGATTTTAACAAAAAAGGGGAGATGAAATAAGATATGAAGTGGTTTTCAAATATGTTTTGCCATCATCAAAATGGTGGAGATTGATATTTTACTCTTGAGTATTAAAAGAGTTTTGATAATGACACAATTTTCTTCATTATATGAAAATCAATCTTGAAATCTAAAGAAGTACAATTAAGTGTTTGAATTCAACATCAATATCATTTTTGATAATCTCAACTTGCTTGAAATAAATTTAAGAGAGTTCAATGATTAAGAATTTTATGTTTGGAATCTCAGTTATATCAATCAAGTATCCATTTTCATGATTGTCATCTAAGTGTTAAGTCTTTTTAATAGAATAGTCGACTAAGTGAGTTTGATCTATCGACTATGCCCAGTATTTGTTGACTATGTACCGTGCATCTGTCGACTATGCTTAGCATCTATCGACTATGTTTTGATATGTCAACTATCGTCATGGTTTTATCGATATAATAATTTGAGTTGTCAACTATCAGTGTGTATCTTAGAAAAAGTTTTATTCATATTTTTTACTTGTTGACTATGTAATGATATCTTGCTCTTGTGATCATATAGTTTTGATAATGACAAATATAATGAAAAATAATGTAAGTTTCATTAAGTTTGGAATTAATATATTAAATGTACTCTATGTGTTTAAAAGAAAATCAATTTCATGAAGTTTCGCAAAAAGAAAAGAAGTTGGGCTATGCTATTGTTTATGCTAATGTTTCCATCTTAAAGAAAAATCAAGTCGACAAGACTTCAAGTTTATTTTGCAAGATTGGTCAACTGATAAAATGCTTTTTATTTTTCAAAGCCTGACTTGGTCGACTAAGTTATAGGCTTGGTCGACTAGCAGTGTGCTTGTTTTAGTCTTGGTCGACTAATCTTAAACTTTGGTTGACTAACAGTGTATTTGTTATATCTTGGTCGACCAACTCGTTAAGTCAGACGACAGATAGGTAGCCTTGGTCGACTAAGTGTCATGCCTATTTTTGTCTAGGTCGACTAAGTGTCAGGTGTCTTTATGACTTAGTCGACCAACCTATTTCGTCTGTCAACCAACTTTATTATTTTTCCTGACTTTGTTGACTAACCATTTGCATCTGTCGACTAAGTTTCTTTTGCAAAATCATAATGGCTAGTTTTTTGTCGCATTTAATGCTCGCCCAACTACCCCAACGGCTCAATTTTTGAATTTTTCCACCATCATCTATAAATAGGTGGTTGAAGGAGTTGAAGGCTACTGAGAATATTTATTATGATCAACTACTGAGCATACACTTTGTATTTGTGCTTTCAACTTGTATTCTCTCTCTTATTTTTCATTTCGACGCTTTGCATTCTACTATTTTATTCATCAACAGCCTCGCATTTATTGCAGAGAGGATTTGTACTAAGAGTTTTTAACTCTAAAAATTATTTTCGTTGTATTCGTTCATTTCAGTTTACCCTGCGTAAGCTAGAGGGCCCATTCAAGTGGGAGGTTTGTAAATTTTCTAGTCACAGACTACAAGACCTACTTGATTTCAGTAGGGGGTTGCTAGTGGATTTATTTCAAAATTCTTAGTGGGAAGCTAAGGTAATAGATTAGGCTTGGAAAGCCGAACCACTATAAATCATCATCTCTTGGTTTTGTGCTCTCTGTTCATTTGTTCTTCTCTGCATTCTTATATGCCCTACTTAATTTGTATGTTTAACATCTTGTCTGCAAATATTTTATATTCATTATTCTCTCAATGAGATTGTTTTCACACTGTTGATACCTCATCGTGCCATTTTAACATTTTGAGGTCTAATGAATACGTGGTCTTCACAGACAATGTCTCTGTTTATCAAAAGAATTTTTTTTAAGAACTAATTTTTGTATACCAATTCACCCCCCCTTCTAGTTTGTGCTTCAATACTATCATGTAATTGTGGTTGTTAACTATCTGTGAAGTTTGTTGGTTTTTTGTTAACTATGCTTCTGGCTATGTCAACTATGTCTTAATTTTATTCAAAAATTAGTTGACTAACCTCTTGAGTCTGTCGACAGTTTATTTCACAAAAAGTTATAACGGCTAATTTTTGACACATTTAATACTCACCCAACTACCCCAATGGTTCGATTTTTTGAAATATCCACCAACAACTATATATATGATATTGAAGAGCATTGAAGGCTAGACCCAGCTTAAGGCATAGGCCAGTGAGGCCTATGCCTAGGGCCCCCTAAAAGGGGGGCCCAATAAATTTTTTTTGTCAAGTTCAATAATAAAAATATTTAAATATTTTAACATTAAAAATATTTTTTTACCCAAAAGGTGGCCCCAATAAATTTCTAATGATAAATATTTTAGTATTAAAAAGGGCCCCAATAAAATTTTAATATTTTTATTATTTTTTAAAGGGACTCCAATTTTTTAATGGCCTAGGGCCCCCAACTCCCATGGGCCGCCCCTGTTGAAGGCAGTTCTTTGAATCATTTATTATTCAATGACTGAGCATTCAAGTTTTCATCGAGCTTTTAATTTTCATTCTCTCTCTATTATTATATTTTTAAGGCTTTGCATCTAAACTGTTATATTCATTTTAAGCCTCTTATTCTTCTATAGAGAAAAATTGTAACTAAGAGTTTCACTCTTGTATTCTTTTATTCATTTCCTTGTATTTTCTTAAAGTAAGCTAGATGACCCATTTGAAGTGGGAGGCTTGTAATCTTTCTAGCCGCGGACTAGAGGACCTACTCGACTTTAGGAGGGGGCTGTAGTGGATTGATTTCAAAATCCTTGATAAGAAGCTAAGGTAATGGATTAGGTTTGGAAAGTCAAACCACTATAAATCATTGTCTCTCGTCTTTGTTTCTGATTTTCATATTTTCCTTAAGCATTACCCATTAATTATCATTTTCATTTCTTTAGACATCTTTATCGATCAAGATTTTATCAAGGGAAGTTAATTTTTTTATTTAACCCAATTCATCCCCCTCTTGGATTTTGGTGTCATTGCTATACATTTATATAATTTACCTTGAATAAGATTTAATGTGTACAAAAATACTTTTGCGATCTTTTTTGAGAATAAATTTAGATTGAACATCTCAATGATCAACAAGATGCAAAAGAGAGGCAAATGAGGATAGATTGATGGTTGTAGTTTCTTCTTCTTCTTGCTTTGTAGGATAAAACTCAGTGGCCTTGTTTATCATTTAGAAAGATATGCCATTTAATTGTATGTTCTAACATAATGGCTTGAGAAGTGATGTGTTATGAGAAAAAAAAATTTAAAAAATAAAATTAATAAGCAGATCAGCCTAGCTTAATCGAGACGACTCAATGATAGAAGACCGTAGCACATTTACGTTAAGTGGTCGACATGGCTCATAGGTCGGCAAAGGAGATCGCAAAAGGTCTCCGTGAAAGGCACCCCCGTAGCCTAGCCATAGCGATCGCGAAGGGTAGCCCTAGCGGCCCAGCCAGGTAGTTGCGAGGTGACCGCAAAAGGTCGACTAGCAACCCAATTGTGTGAGTGGCCTCGCGGCCCTAGGCACAAGCGCCTCCATGGCCCTGTGCCTGGGCAACCCCATGACCCCGGAGCCAGGCTTCGTAGGGGGTTTCCTTGCCTCTTCGATGGCAACACCACTACCAAAGCATTTCCCGAATACAGTGGGATCCTACAGAACATATAAAATAGATAACTCTAACATTCAAAAATATTTTCAAGAAAGGGATAGACAATCATCCATAAGGAATTATATCTCAAAAGGGCAAGATAAACGCCATCTATAATAATTCTAATCCTAGCCATGTTAGAAAAAATCAAGATAGATATTATCTGTAAGAGTCCTAATCCTGGACTACTTTAGATTACTCAATACAATTTTTTGTATTTTCAGCGTTTGAATTAAGCATCAAAGTGTTTGTGCGACGACCTCCTTACACCCTCTGATTATTTCTTTCCTTGCAAACTCAGGGGGCCAGATGACAACATTGCTAGTCAAATAAATTTATTGTTGTATCCTGACAGCAACAAGAATATTTTGGAAAGTGACGGTTTTGAAACTTTAGTTTAGAGGTCAACATATGTTTGAGTTTTTGTCAACATGATTAAGATATCATTCAAAATGTTCGTCAATCGATATTAGTGACCTATGAATTGTTTTGTTATCAATAAAATATTTTAATTGTAGCCTTACTCTAATAAGAGGCACACACATGTAAAGCAAACTAACAGTACATTCCAGACAATGCCCTAATTTTATTGTGGTTATAACCATGTATAGAGAAGAAAAGCAAGAAACTGCAATATTAGAAAAGCTTTAATCCCACTGTATATATATATATACATATATATGTACATATACAAATATGTATATAAATTCTAGAAGTTGAAACATTTCTATATATGACCAAATCAAATCAACTAAACAAATTAATAATGGCCGAGCATAAAAGAAGCCACTATGTATAAAGTCGAAGCCAAACATATGGAAATGATGATGGTTTTGGTAGGCATCCTCCCTTTATCAGTCCTGAACACCATGGCATCATACATCGGCCAGCAGTTAACAACCATAAAGCCAGCAATAAACATTTGAACAAACAATTGGTCTGCGTTTCCAATACCTGTGAGACCTACTTTAACCAACCCTCCAAAGAAAGCGATGAAGTTAATGATTGCGACCACCGTGAGAGATACAAACATAGGTGAATGGACTCCAAACATAAAGATGCCTTGATCATACCTCTTTCTTTGTTCATCATCTACCACTTTGCTGGTTAGGTTAAACCCATGTGTAGCTATTCCCAGGTGCTTGGAGGCAAACTCGATAAACCCGAAAAGATGGGCTGTCACCCCCCTCAACATCCACATTCGTTGCTCACTCCACCACCTCTTAAAGGTATCTTCAGCTGACATGAAGTCTACACAATCTTGCCCATAAGCCCCCATAAATAAAAAAGCATACAAGATAAACCATTTATCTGAGACCTGCAATGCAATTAACGCAATGTAATGTAGTGTGATTTTGCAATAATTGCACCAAAAGGCATAGGGTGCATGCATATATACCTTTGGGAAGATGGAGATTCCGTTAAGAAGAGTTAATTGAGGAAAAAATCCATATATGGTGATTGGAATTGACAAAAATGGCCAGAAAGCATAGTTGGCATAGCAAAGGGCCATTGGTAGCCCCATACTCTTGACCCCAAAAGTTATCGGGCTATATTTGGAGATTGCAACCTCGAGAAGGCCCACATCCCATCGCTTGGCTTGGTTTAATGCATCAACCAGTGTGATAGGAGCCTCCCCAAGAAATGCAGGCCTTCTAGGATTGCAAAATGCAGACTTCCATCCCTCACAATGTAGCCGAAAGCCAGTATAATAGTCCTCAACCAAGGACCCATATCTGAAGCCCAACTGCAAAATTTTGGGCTCAATGCCATTATTTTATTTTCCCTTCAAAAGAAGCTTGTTCTATATTGAGCAAATGGAGATTGCCTTACCTTAGCCCCCCAGTTGCAATTGGTTTGCTCTTCATACTTGCAGCTTGCTACATGGTGTGCTAATGCCATTACTGGTTGGGACTTGATGGGCCTGCCCGCCACATGGTCTGGCATAAGCTCGGGGATCTCAGGGCCCACAAAAAATAATGGGCCCCCAAAGAATACACGACGCGAGAAAAAACACCCGGTCCCGTAATGATTTGTGCCTGCTAGCCCATCAAATCCAATTGGATTCATTTGAAACAAACCTTTAACCGCAGTGGCGTAGATATCATTCTTGTTGATCCCATGGAAGTGTTGAGGGAACTGAACGAACCCTAAGTTGGGCTTCATTTTGTGGTCGAAAAAGTAACATAGCATACGATGGAGTGTTTTAGGATCATTGGAGTACATATCACAATCCAGAGTCAATATTATAGGTGCATTTGTCATAACAGCTGATACCCGAATCTGTGTACTTCAAAAACATTAGATTTTAGAAAAATAATAAAAAATTTTAAAAACACCATCATTTTTATATACCTTATAATTTTTAGTAAATACTAAAAATGTAATTGTTGTTTAATTTATTTAGATGGGTCAAATTAATGACGATGAAATTGTGGGTTTCTCTCCACAACATTATTAAGAGAGGTTGTGTGCATACCAGGGCATTAAGGGCACCTGCCTTGAAGTGATGGAAAGACATTTTGCTCTTCTCTCTGGACACATACACCAAATTTGGCATGGATTGCCCTGTCATGTCCTTGTCTTCCCTGGCCTCTAACAACACCTGCATATAGCCTGAATTAGACTTGAGATCTTTTAGGTTTCCGGGGCTTCAATTTTTGTTATTAGGCCAAAGCTTCATTAACTTTATGTGATTTTAATTAATTAGTTTATTTGATTTGAACTTGTGTGCTCTATTGGTTCTGTAGATTATGAAGGGATTTAATGATGGAATCTAATTATTGTATTAGCTTATAACAAAAGTGAATGCGAATCCAAACATGAAATTTTTGATCAAATGAATATAGTTTATATTTAGGATGAGATTTGAAACTTTATTTTTTGTAAGAAAAAAAAAACCAAAATAATTAACTCGGGTTTCATAGAATATGCTCCCTAAGTTATAACAAGATCACCTCTTTTTAAAGATTAAATAGAAAGTAAACCTGGATAACAGTAGGATGATCATTGCGAGTAAATCTTTTGGTCCATTTGTTAAATGCTTGATGTTTTTGTTCGCAAGTGATGAACTCATCTGAAACTTCTCCTCTCTCCACAATATTCTCCACCCTTGACTTCATGCTTACGTATATCTTCTGCAATATGATTGGTGAAAATTTAGAGTGTGTGAAACACATAATCTCCTAAAATTGATTTGTTAGATGAAAATTAATTTTGTGTGTGTATATATAAATATATATGTTATACAAGTGTACCACTTATCATTCTCCTTAATTTGTTGAGTCAGTGCCAAATTAAGATGGCTCTACACTTGCGTATCTTCACATTAGAGGTACTCTATTTAGGGTAAATGACACTCAATACTCTTGAAATTTGATAAAAAGACATAAATACTCATGATATTTGAGAAATAATAGATTTATTGACTTTACAAGTCTAGCTACATTTATTTCTATCATTGTTAATACAATAAAAATACCTTTGCATTTTCTCTCCCAATCCCTTTATCCTCTAAATCCAACAAACTAATTAAAATTTAGTAATTTATCGATTTTTTTCTCTTTTTAGTTTGACGATGGTTAAATCACCATCGAATTGAAATGATAGATTGATAGATAATCATGTTTTGAACAATTTACTATACGTGAGGAAAAAAAGAAAAAGAGAAAGTGTAAAGGTACATATTTTTATTATGTTAAAATTTTGGACATGTGTAAAGCAACGTGGAAAAAGAGATAAACTTAAGAGCTATAAAATTAATAGAAATCTCTATAATTTTTAAAAAATTAAAAATATATTTATCTTTTTGTTAAATCTCAAAATGATAGTCTAATTAAACCATACGTCATCACCTTAATTTGTTCAGTCTCCGGGGATTCACTGTAATTTGATCCGAAAAACGCATCTGGGCATCTCTCCACAATCTCGTTCTTCCTGCAAAAGGGTATCCAATGGCTTGCAAACCTGGCGGCCTCCATGAACGCAAACAGAGTCAGCTGGGAGCCGCCGTCGTCCGAAACATACACCGAAATCTTCTCTGTCGGATAATCGTAAGCCATCACCGACAGGGCGGTGTTCACCACGGTCATAGGCGGTTCCTTGTAGGGGTCCGCCGTGCATATGAAGATGTCCAGCGGCGGAAAATCCCGTCTCTTCACCACTTTCTCCAGGTTTTCCGGGAAGACGCGGCGGTGGACAGGACGGAAGCGGAAGGACTGCGCGGAGAACCACTCGAACCCTAGAACCAAGTCGGCGATGAAGAGGGTAGCGGAGGCGACGAAGGAGAGAAAGGTAGAGGAGCCCAGGGCAGCCGCTGCATGGCGGCAGAGCACGGCGAGGATGGCGCACGTGTAAACCAGTGCGAACGCACGGTTGGCAAGCGTGCGGCGGGAGGGCGTGAGCGTGTGAAGAAGGGGGGGCTGTTTGGCTGTGGCATATTCCTCCATATCTCTCCCCTGCACCACTGGGCGATGATCTGATCTCTCCGCAAGGTTTTGTATGATTGATATTTAAAGGCCTTCTCTGAATTATTTCACAGGAGTAGTGGAGATGGATGTGACAGTACATATAGGGTCGTCTTTGCCCTATTGCGAGGGTCACTTTGGTGGCCTTTAATAATATAAATAAATATTAAAAATTATTTATTTTTTATTTTATTTATTTTTTAAGATGTAAAATTCTTATATTTAAGTTTAAAAAATAATTTTTTTAATTGACAATATAGACAGGAAGAAAAGATTTAAAAATTTAAAAATTAAATAAGTAAAAAAAGTAAAGAGTTTACATTCAGGTCCTGCAAATTAAAAAGTCACCGAATTACTTTTGATTTTTTTTAATATCCAGATCAATGCGGATTTTTCAGATAAAATTTTTACAATCCAAATAATCATTTTATCAAATTGTCCTCCTAAAATAACGTCACTTCTTACTTTTTTTTTCTTGTTACGTTACTAATTTGCAGCTCACTATTCATTATCTAACATTGAAAAATGATCTGTGAACTTGGTGGGCCTTCTCATCTAAATGATATTTTACTATTTATGGTTTAACATTGAAAAATAATCCATGGACTTGGGGAGTGTGGGGCTTCCTCATCCAAATAAAATAAATAAAACATAAATTCAAATAAAAATAACATAAAATAAAATTAATAATTTTATATCTCAAAAAATTAAAAATAATTACATTTTAATTAATAAGTGATTTTAGTGTCCCAGGCATAAATCTTAGTGGCTTCTGCCTTGAGTCGGGACTCAATGCACATGAAAAATATTATAGGCCTTCTCTGAGTTATTGTAATATTTATTATTCTAGTGGTATTTTTTGTATTAAAATTATATACAAATGACTCTTCACAAAATTTAATAAATATTAAAAAATAACATACTTTGGATAAAATTTTATATATATATATATATATAAAATTGAATTAGAATCATGTGATCTTTTCATTTACTCATTGACAAAAAAAAAAAAAAACTCATAACAACTTATAACTATAAAAAAGTCATTATAGTTAGGCACATGCCAAACAATTCATTTTACAAGTTTGAGATTGTGAATCAAGTAATATGCACAATCAAGTAATATGCAGTCAGAGAGGATCTTATATTATATTGTTTAATTGACCATAATATGTATTTAGTATGGTCCGTAAATGGGTATATAAAGTGTGTGCTACAAGTCTTGAGTTATTATAAAACGACTCCTAATAAGTGTTGTTTATTAAATTTAATAGGTTGTCACTATAAGAAAAATAGAGTCTAGCAATGAAAATTTCTATTGCTAAATCTTGAAATTCCGTCACTAACACAAGTTTACAATGAATTAGCGACGAAACTGTTTCGTCACTAAAATGCTCATCACTATTTGACTTAGCAATGGAACTAAGTATTCGGTCACTGATTAGCGACGGAATTGCAACATAACATTTCGTTGCTGATCAATGAAAGAATTGCAAATAGACCTTTGTTGTTGATTAGTGACGGATTTGCATCTGAACATTTGTTGCTAACCAATGACGGATTTGTGATTGAATATTTCGTCATTGATCAACGACTAAATTATGACACTAAATTATGACACTATATTCTGTTGTTGATCAATGACGAAAAATAGGGTCACAATTTTGTCTCCGATTAGTGATGGATGTTCAGTTGCAAATCTATTGCTATTTTTAACAAGGAATTTTTTTTGTTAAATATTTTTGTCGGCATTCTGTCACTACTGTGATTGTAAAATTTTTTTTAACAATGTTATTTGCTTTGAAACTAATAATTTACTTTTGAAAAGTTTGATACATTGAGAAATAAAAGGTAAATGTATTAATATCTAATTGTATGAAAATACAAAAATTTGAATTTCTAAATTTATAAAAAAAAAAAAAACCTAGCTAACTGTAATCTAGTTTGTAAAGACTGAAAAACCTAAACCTTAAACTGTAGAAACCTAGCGGTAGGTCTGGTCAAGCTCCTAGTTCTCTTTAGAATATGGAGGAGGCTCTGTAAGGACATTTTATTGCCGTAGCTAATACATAATTAAGTGCCTCTACTTCTGCAAATCACTTTTGCCATTGTTGCTAGGCTTGCTATTGTGCTTGCCATAGGTGCTGGACCTGCTATTGTGCTTCTTGTAGGTATTGGACCTACTTTTCCATTTGATGCTAAAACTGTTCCCACATCTGCTGGCAGTCCTGCTGGAACTTTTGCTCTAGTTCAGCACGTATTTGCTCACACAAGCAGTCCCAAGCAGTCCCGTATCTCTATATTAGGCAGCATGCGAGATGTAGTTGTTGAGAAACTACCGATTGACTAGATGTAGAACCCTGATGTTGGGAGCCGAGGTCGTACACTCGACGCTTCTTCTCCCCCCGCACACAGCCTTCAAATATATCTACCTGGTGTCTACTTCTCGTGACTCTGTGCTCCCCTTCTCTGGTTGAGAAGCAGAGCTAACTAATGACTCCACTCGATTCTACATATAAAACCATTATATAAAGACAAATTCATTTAGTTACTAAATTTAGAGGAAAAATTGAATTCATGACTTATTTAACTTACATTGATATCTGTAGACCGCTTGACCGCTTGTCTATAAATATTTGTTAGCCATTGGTTGAGTTAGTGTTAGTTTTCTTGAAGACCTCGATTAGATTTGGCTCACGTCATTCTAAAGATTTTAATTTCTTATAATATACATAAATGTAGCTTAGTAAAATGGTTAATCATATATAATTTATGTAATGACCCAGAAATATTGTGATATCTAGTATAAGAGTATATGGTAATTATGTAATATGTAGAGATTGTTCAATAAATAAATTATAGTATTAAGTTAATTATGTGGTGTATGTATTTAGATGACAATTTAGTGTAAGTGTCATATTATATAAGTGCTTTGAATTCCTTCTTCCAACTTCCTAATGCTTCCAAGCACGTGAGATTTCTACTTTAAGAACCATTCCATGTGAATCATTTGCACCCAAATAACCATGTGTATGTATTCATTTAAGAGAGATGAGAAAGTGGAGATATTTATTTTGACAAAGGAAAGGGCTACTCGTAGGAAACAGAGAGTTTCTTTGGGTTTTTGTTTCTTTGTCTCTTCAAGAGTTAGCAAGCAAGGGGGGCTGAAAAACAAGTTTAGGTGGTTTATCAACAAGTTAAAAGTAAGAAAATGCAAGCATCCTCATCCATATAGCCATATTTTCTATGTATATATAAGTATATATCATTTTGTATCAAAAGCTTCGTTTGATATCGTTTTGTGGTTAAACTTCGTTGTAATCAGTCCAAGGGGTCTTGTTTACCTTTGTTCCATTGGGGATGATGCTATTTTTGATAGGGTTTCAGAGTTGGCGGAGTTTTAAATTTGGTTTCGCCGAAGAAGATGATGAACAGTAAAATTATAACACTTTGTTTCCAATTTGCAGCTAGATTTTGACCCTGTTAAATTTCAAATCTCTCACAACTTAAAACATGAAAGTTATAGATATTCCTCTTGTCTTTTTATAGCATCTTGAATCAGCTAAATTGGAGTTCATATGAGAGAGTTATGTCCAAAAAACTGAGAAATGTCAAAACTGTCCAACTTTCATTTTTTTTTAAATAATGCCCCAAGTCCAAATATGCTTCATGAAAATCTCTAGATTTGACTATACATTACATGCATGATTTATATAAATGTAAGGAAATTATATGAGATATTTTTTGGAGCATTTTACATGATTAGAGCTTGTTATCTTATTTAAGTATGATTAAATGCATGGTTAAAGTTTAAGATTACTATATATTCATGGGTTCATGATGAGATGTGCAAGCATGGGTTTGTTTATGGATTATTATTATCAAGATTAGCATGTCTATATTTTGCGCTGAGTGGGTAATGCATGTTGCGGATTATTCCGTTGGGGCATACACACGGGCTATTAGGGCCGGGCTTGTGTGGTATGTGAACCCTACAGATCAAATCAGTGCGGGGCTTATTGGCTCCGGAGGTTATGCGTGTATTGCATGCATCCTGATTATGTATTTATTATATAAGCATGAGTCATGTTTCAGTTGTATGATATTTCAGAGCTCACGTTAGTTTATTGTGGGTGTCAGCAGTATATTGCATGTGATATTATGCCAATTTTTAGTGGGTTTTACCTTTCCATGAGTATGGTATATTTCATATATGTGATGCGTGAGATTCAGTTATCTTTTCATGTCTCGCCATCTTATGTTTCAGTTCAATTATTCTAGCTTTTGGTTATTTTATATTGCTTTCTGGGTCTTATGGCTCACTTTATTTGCGTCATTTCAGGCAAGGGCAAGGCTAGAGCGAATGCCGGGACTAGTGGAGTCTAAGTGTTGATCTTAAACGTGTACAGAGAAGTCCAGAGTTCAGGGTTTCTTTTGATGTCAACTTCCGCTGCTTTGTTATGTACGGGTCAAATCAGTGTATTTTAAGATTTATTATGTATATATGACCTTGATGTACACAGATTTTCCACGGATATGTATGTTATTTATGTATCCTTGTTGGGGGTTTCCAGTTTAGTTGTTTGGCATTTTTGTTTATGTGAGTGGCAAGTACCATCCTTATTGACACTTCCTCCTTGGGTCCCTGAGCTAGGGTACTTAAGGGTGAAGGCACCACAATTTAAGTACAAAAATGTATTTAATTAAAGGCATTAATATGATTCTCATTATTTATCCAAAAAAAAATCTTCAATCTATTTTATGTAAAAATTTACAAATATAATTGGATTGATCCTACACCAACCATGAAGCTGTCATCATAGCTATTAAAGTAAATTACACTTGACATATATGAGGTTTAGCTTATTAAATCACAAGAAGGTCCTTTCATTATATCTTACTATTAAAAATGGGTTAAATTAACCACTTACTCTTAAATTTTTAAATTCTCTCTGTTTAAACATGAAAAAAAAAACATTGTTGATGGTCAATGACCAATCATTGGACAACAATAGAGAGGTGATGGTTGCGTTTACCAAATTTAGTGATGACTGGGTTGGAGGGTGAGAGCAAAAGAGAAAGAAAGGGATGAAGAAAAAGGGAAAGGAAACCACTATCACAGCTATCCCTAGTTGAGAGAAAAACAAGAGCTTGGTTGTCGAGAGAAAGAGAACATAATTTGCTTAATTCTAGAAAACTAATGGGGATTGTGTAAGAGTGGATGAGAGGGAAAGTGATATAACTTGCTAAAACATCAGGGTACTGAGTGTAATTTCTTAAAAAGATGGGTGGTGATGCTTAAGTTAAAAATCAAGGGTTTAGGGTGTGTTTTATCCTAATAAAAGTTGATGAGCATTATCAACCAGCTAAGGTGATAGTTCACTAGTTCGACTAGAAGTAATTTATTTAAGCATAAATTAGTGATTAAATATTTAAATTTTAGAATTATAAATTAATTAAAAACACAAAAAAAAATTAAGTAAGGTGTTCAAATTTCATCACGATATAAGCAAATAGAATGTGATAAAAACTCCTAGTGATGGAGATGAGACATGGGATTCACAAAGAGTTTACTTGTAGTTAGTAGAAATTAATTTGAAATTTTGATCAAAGGAAAGAGTGGGTTTGTTTTTTATATGCCCTACAAAATAAATGGACAAAATTGATTAGCAAAAATAAGCGAAGAAATCAGAGATGGGAGTTCGCACCATGTGGTGGCCCGAGAGGCTGTATCAGGTCCCCCTGGGTGAGGAGTGGGGAGGCATCCGCCACCTGCACCCCCAAGTGAGGGTTACTTAGGGGTACTATGGCCATGCGTGCAAGCACAGCCGGGCTCTTACACTAGGCCGCGCATTCCATAGCATCCCAAAACCCCCGAGTGACCCTCACTTGAGGGCGTTATGGGCATGTTTGTGAGCCCACGCGTGCGCCCAAGCCCATGCCCACGCGTCTACTCCTGTGCCTGCGCGCATGCCCACGCCATTGCTCCACTTGCCTTCGCCTCCTAAGAGCCTTGTCAATATCACCTCCAAACTACTTGCCGAGAAGATCGAAATGCCAAACGCCTGTTAGCCTCTTCCATCGCTATAATTATAGGGGTCATCTCCCTCCCCCATGGGGTATGCAATCTATGATACTCACATTTCCTTCTTGCATTCAATTATCTCATACTTTCAAAAGCCTAACTTAGGCATTAGAGAGTCTGCCCAGTGATCCACACCCTCGTCCCTAACCTATTCTCTTTCCAGCCAAATCACCTATCGCTTGGAGGGTCAGCCATCTTTGTGCCATCTTAAGAAGATCTCCTATACCTAAATTCATTTTTGTAGCCATGCAAACAACAGTTTCAATCTTTGTTTTTTTGTTTTTTTTAAGTATACTTTGAAAGAGATTAAATTGACAATTTTTAAAGAAAAAGATATTAAAAGATTGTAGGTTAATACCACATCCAACCATTTAATTGGTTTTTATCACTTTTAAAGTTCTGGCAAATTTTAATTGATTTATGCACATTTTAGGCCTTTTTCCCAAGTCAAACCTATACTTTATGACCGATTTATTTGGATGATCTGATTAATTTTCATTAACAATAATTATGGGTACCACCAAAGCCAATTGCGTGGACCAGTGAATCACTTTTACTTGGAGAGAATGATACGCCATAACAAAAAGCTCACTAAGGACAAGTTCAAATCATTTTATTGTCTTCTTCTCTCGTGGACTTCTCCACAATTGCTTCAACTTTAAAACTCCACAAGGGTAATCACCATGATCTTAAAATATAAATGATGATGTGGGAAATTAAATGCACTATTAATTGTTGTCTCGATTGATAGAAAATGTGCAGACAATTAGAATGATTAGATTTAATTTATTGTGGAATTTATAAAATAAATATTGATTTAGAATTATCTAAAATTGTCTATAGAAATAGTTTTTCGACATTCTAGTCAATGTAAGTTTAGGGCAAAACATGGGATGGCCACATGGAGAAAAACGGAAAAAGGGTGTAGGAGAAGAGAATGAGAATGGAGAGTGTAAAAATTAGAGTCTAGGGTTAAAAATATAAATTTAAAGTATTTATAAGCACAAACCCATATAACTAGGGTTTTAGACTTGAGTCATCTTCTAATGGATAATCTTAATTAGCTCAATATAGGCTTGTTAGGCTTGACTCGGGACCTTGACCTTACTTGAGCTCTCTTCCAAATAAAATTACCACCAATTAATAGAAGATAATTTTGTTGTTTTAAAGTTAAGTCAACAAGGTTGGAACCCTAGTTAAGAAGAAGATAAAAATATAAAGTAGAATTGAGTTGAAACACTCCAACATTCATCAAACTCAAATAAAGAAGAAACTGTAATTTTGTGCTGGTTGGAATTTAAGTGAAACCCAACAATCAGACTGGAATTTAAGAAGGAAAACTGGAAACATCAAATTTAAATTTGGTTTATTCGGGATCTAAGTTTGTTTTAAAATGTGCATGTTTATTTAGAAGAAATATACATTTTATAATAAGATTGAAGCTCATCCCTGTGCATTGTTGTCCCAGGACATAGATCAACTGACAAAGAAAGAATCATCAGAGTGTTGTTCTTTGGACTCTAAGGTTTCGTGTTCGAGCACTGATCAGAGGAGAAAACTCAGCGGTCAGAGGCTATTCTGAAAATTAAAAAAATGTTAGACCGCCCTCACGTCAACGGAGAGAGGTTAGGGATAGAACCTAACTACTAAGTTCCCTGATTTATATTTCTTGTTGGAATCGTGAAATCGAACAACAAGGAACGCTCATGATGGTGAGTTAACAAAAAACAAATACCCATTATTTTTTTTTATAAAATTGGTATGACAAATTGATTAGGAAGGTTGTAAAACAAATTAATCTCATTTTCTAAAAATAAAGTTATATATTTTTATTTTAAAAATTTGCCAAAAATTATTTATTCACACAGCCACAAGTTTGGACGAGGCATAGTGCTGGAGACTATTCCTGCGATAATGAAGCTTTCGGCGTTATTAAGGAATTAGCTGATCCAAATTGAAATTTCTTCACCCACATCTCACATCATGATGTGCCAAAGCATCCCAACATTATCAAACCATCACAAGTTCTTGTGCGGTTATGTTTAGTGCTTGCATCATCCGTCGCGTCTTTATGTGTTTTTGCTGGGGGTTACATTTTAACCTATATATATATGTAAATTATTAAAATATTTTTTGTGTCGTCTTATCTCATCACAGTTCTGTGTCTTGAGTGTAGAATATTTTAATTATACATCTTATTATTTTAAATGAGAGATATTTTTATTATTTTAATTATATTATATAGTCTATAAAATATAAATAATATTTTCTTTTGTTACTTTAAATGATAAAAATAATTTTTTATTTAATTATAAATTTACTCTCTATTTCTTTGACCGCCTTCTTTTTTCTTTTTCATTACCGTCTCCGGTTACAAATCAAATAAGAGGTATTTTTTTCATTTGATCATCTCTTGATAAGTCACTTTAGTAAAGTAACAAAACTGTCTTTATAGGAATCTAGGGTATTACACAACACCTCCCAATGATCAAGGAGATGCAAAAATGAGACAAACAAGGATATATTGAAGGTTTCATTTTCTTCTTCTTCTTGCTTTGTAGGATAAAACTCAGTGGAACGTTTATAATTTAGAAAGATATGTCATTTACTTGTATGTTCTAGCATAATGCCTTGAGAAGATAATAGAAATGAGTGATGATTTTGAAATTTTAGTTTTGAGTTCAAGATATGTTTGAGTTTGTGTCGACATGATTAAGATATCATTCAAGATGTTCGTCCATTTATATTAGTGACCTATAAATTGTTCTGTTATCAATAACAAATTTTAATTGTACCCTTGCGACTAACATGAGGCACACACATATAAAGCAAAATAATAGTACTTTTTAAACGATCCCCTTAATTTTATTATGGTTACAACCATGTATAGATAAGAAAAGCAAGCAACAACAACATTAGAAAAGCTTTATTCCCACTATATATATATATATGTATGTATGTGTATATGAAAATCATCAAAGAGGAGGGTGAGTCACGTGTTTTGAAAATTTTTTACAATATTAAAATCATTATGCATCAAACCTGATTTGAAATTATACTTTTCATAACATGGAAAGGTTGCACCAGATTGATATAAGTTTATATGTAATAAAAGATTTTTCTATAAAGATTAATCTAAACATGTTTCAATCATAAGATATATGTGTATAGATGAAAAATAACATTTGAAGATAAGAACAAAAAAAACTGTTATGCTGGCATTAATAAGATTCTGTTTATTTTTATAAATTGTAACCTTCAAGTCTCATGAAAAACATGTGTAACGATCTATTATTGGGTCTAGGGCGTTTGATTAATATTTGAGAGGTTATTTTGATATGTGGTAATTAATGTGATTAAAATGATTTAAATGAGATATAAGCCCAAAAATGGGGGAATTCACGTTTGCCGAAACTCCAAGTAAATGAGGTGGCAAATAAGTGAAAAAGTCAAAGTGTTAAAAGAGTTGAGAAGTCAAGGGACTAGAAATGTTGAAAATATTTTATATGTTGATAAGGGGGCAAAATAATAAAAATACCATTTTGGGGAAAAATGAATGTAAGTGAATTAATGTAGGAGGGAATATTTAAAATATGAATTATGAGTGCAATGGGTTGGGCCAAGGGTTTAAAGGCCCAATGAACTTAAAGGGTGGAAATTTAAATGAAATGAGTTGGGCCAAGTATAAAAAGACCCAGCTAAAGTGATGGTTGGAAAGATGCACCATTGGGCCGATTATGAATTGGGCTAGTCAATTGAGTTTGGGTCAAGTGCATAAATGCTGCATTTTAACTAAATAGATTATAAATAAATATATTTACATATGCTATGTTGGTGAAAAAGAAAATGAAAATGAAAAAGGAAAAAAATGAAGCAAATGACTAATAAGGGTTTAATGCACATGTTGTGTTTGAAAAATGTGAGGGTAAATGGGGAATTTCATAATTGGAGAGAATAAATAAAAGAGGAAATAAAAAAAATGTTGCAAAATGGGCACAAAATATTATGTGTGTGTGTGCATGAAATAAGGGTAAAAAGGTAAAAATAGGGGGGTGGTTGGTAGCCCACTCCTTCTCCCCTTACCTTTCCTTGCTTTCTTGTTTCCTTCTTCATTCTTTATTTCCAATCTCTCTCTCTCGTTGTTTTTTCTTCTTCTTTGTTCCTTCTTCATTTGCATCTTCTCTGTCTTCTATTCTTTTACTTGCTTGGAGCTTCAAGTAGTAAAGATTTCAGCTTCATCGGAAGGCTTATTTTTTTTTTTTTTTCAATTTTCATCAGTAAGACAAGTTATCCTTGCACTTTTATTACATTTTGTGCAAGCTTTCTTCTTTTCTGTTGCAACGTCGAAATATTTAATGGTTCTTCATCCCCTCATTGTTAAAAATTATTTTCAATATCGGTTGTATATTTTCTTCATTTTTTCTTTGAACTGTATGTCATGTTAAAACTTTCATTAGGTCTTGTTGTTGGTCTCGTTGGGGCTTGTTTAACCTCCTTTTCGTTCAAGGAATGATATTTGTGGGTTAGGAAGGTAGTGGCGATCATGTTGGACTGTTTCGAGTCTATTTTGTTCTTTCTGTGTGCGTTAAGTCGACTAATTTTTGGGTTTAGTTGACTCAACAGAAGCCAGTTTACTCAAATTTTTGTGCCAGGCCTGGCCCAGTCGACTCAGCAATCTGCTCAATTGACTAAGCATCTTTTTAGTTGACTAAGCCTTCCGTTAGTCGACTAGGCTTTTCTTTCAGACTATACATCTTGTATTCTTTCGACCATAACTTTTTGTCTCAATATCAGAATTAAGATCCACTTTTTGCATTGTAAACCTAACTCAATAATCTTCATTTTGAGATAGGATTTGAATCATTTGGATTCAAATTGAGACTATAGTGCCCTTTTTAGTCCGAGCCTAAAATTTGAAAATTTTCAACTTCTTAAATGTTTGTAATCTCTTCCCCAAATATCTTATATAGTTCAAATGAGTCTTAAAATGTTTCTTGATGATATGTGGGCATCTTAAGGGTTAGAAATTTATCATGTGTAATAAGAAACAAAATATGAGACTTTTATGATGAATATTTGTAATCAATCTACTTGATATTGAGAAATGGTGTGGAAATGAAACCCAATGAAGAATGTTAAATCTTGTGGATGAAAAATACCATGAGCTCATGAATGAAAATGATATTGAAATGTTTAAATGTGCATGATGATCGTGATATGAACATTTCTATAGTGGAGTATGCATGTTTTATTTATGCGAGACCTCATGAGAATTGCATGGAATTATTTTTAACACTTCTATTATTATTTTGACGTAGCGACAATGTTTTGTTAGATGAGAAATAAAAGGATATCTTATGGAGAGCCTGACGCGGGTGAAGTGACCATATAACTCGATAGGCAATGCTCAAGCTTAATGAATGACTTATTAATATTTCTATATATATTTAGAAGAAATATACATTTTATAATAAGATTGAACCTCGTCATCACTTGACTAAAAACAAAAATACCCATTGTTTTTTTTTTTTTAATAAAATTGTTATGACAAATTGATTAATTAGGAAGGTTGTAAAACAAATTAATCTCATTTTCTAAAAATAAAGTTATATACTTTATTTTAAAAACTTGCTAAGAATTATTTATTCACACAGCCACAAGTTTGGACGTGGCATAGTACTGGAGAATATTCCAGCAATAATGAAGTTTTCTTCACCCACATCTCACATCATGATGTGCCAAAGCATCCCAACTAGGGGTGAGCATTCGGTTATAACCGAATCGAACCGCCCGATTTTAGCTAACCGAACCGAACCGATCTTAAACAAATAACCGAATCGAACCGAATCAAACTACTATACTAACCGAAGTAACCGAAACCGAACTAACCGATTTTAAATTTAAACTAACCGAACCAAAAATCGAACCGAAAATCTACCCAAAAACTGACTACCATATGATCGAACATATAGGAGAAATGCATGGAGTTGGACACAAAATAAGATTAAATGAACATGATAAGAGAAACAAAAACAAGAAAAAATGGTAGCTCAAGATTGTACCGATGGCCGATGAAGAAGCACAAATCTGGAGATGAAACTAACCTCAAGGTTGCAGCGAGGAAGAAGAATAGCAGTTAGCTGCTCGATCCAGAGATGAACGCCAAGCAGCAGATCTGGGGTGAGCGTTAGGAACATAGGGTTTCAAGGTGAGGCAGCCTCTCAGTTGGGAGTCCGTATTCAGATGCAGAGGTCGACGGTGGCGTCGGCGTCGGCAACTCGAAGGGAGACAAAGGGCCGAAGACGAAGGGCCAACCAGTCGGCCCTCCGTCTCCGAATCTTCGACCTCTCTGACTTTTCCTTCTTCGTCTCTCCAACCTTCGTCTTCGTCTCCGAGGGTTAGTGGTCCGACCTTCGTCTTCGTCTCCAAGAGATAGTGGCGGTGACGGCAACTGTGGATGGCAGTGGGGGGTGATCGACAGAAAAGAAGGAGATTTCTCTCTTGTAAGGGTGGGGTACGGCTGAAATAAAGAAGAAGATGAACTAACCGCGAGGGGGGGTGGGTTTGGGGTTTTTGGGGGACCGCGCTAGGGGCGTGGGTTTGCTGACGGGCGCTCGGGTGGGGGGGGGGCGGTTCGGTTTTTCTGATTAATTCGATTTTTTCGGTTAAAATAGTGAAATAACCGAACCGATAAAATTAACCGAATTTTTTTTAAAAATTAACCGAACCGATAAATAATCTTTTAATAACCGAATCGAACCGACCAATTCGGTCGGTTCGGTTCGGTTAGTTCGGTCTAACCGAACTAATGCACACCCCTAATCCCAACATTATCAAACCATGACAAACTGTTTCTTGTGCGGTTCTGCTTATTGTGCTTGCATCATCCGTCGTGTCTTTATGCGTTTTGCTACTTTATGTGAGAGGCTTGTCGAGAGAAGCTTAAATGATAAAAATATTTTTTATCTAATTACAAATTTATTCTCTATTTTCTTTGTTGCTTCCTCCCTTCTCTTTCTTCCATTTTGAGAAATATTTTTGTCATTCGAGCACCTCTTAATAAGCCACTCTGGCAAAGTAACAAAACTATCTTTATATATATATATATATATAATAACGTCATCAAAGATATGATTGCGTCTACTGTCTATTGTGTCTACTATTTACAGAGGATTGGGTACTTATTTTTTATATTGATAACTTTGTTCTATTCTAAATTAAAATGGAATCGTTGGTTGGTTCAATGGGTAAATATTATATAATTGATTTTATTTATTAAAATTAAGATTTGTCACAAATAATATAAAATGTGTTTTCCAAAATTATATAAATAATTTGAAGTAGTAGTTCTGGTTATTGATTAGTGTGATATTTTTAGTTTTAAGTCTCACAAGTTTCGTAGTAGCTTTGGTGGTGATTTGATTGGATCAAGATTTAAAGTCAAGTTAAGGTTTGGTACGTAGGAATTATTAATCATCACTTGTCATATTGTTTATTGATTTAAAGACGGGAGACTTGGTTTACACTCGCTCAAAAAAAAATTAATAATTATGAAATATTACATTATTTAATATATTAATTATATAAAAATTTTATTTTTCTAAGTATGGGTTGTGTTATGGGTAATTTTTGAACCATCTTTTATAGATCGGACTCGATCGAACAGGCCGTCCCAACCTCCTAAAGTCCAATGGGCCTAAGGCCGAGGACACCTCAGCAAAGTCGTAGATTGCTGAAACCCGAGCTTTGATAGTGAGAGTAAGCGAGCTCCTAGCAAGGTCTTTAGCTCTCTGGACAATCCGATCAGCTCACAGAACAAAAAGACTGCATAATAACCAGAGGCAATGCCCACCTGCCTTATTTGGAGCAAACCACATCCCTAATAATGCGGAATCTATTCCCGATTTTGTGGAGTTTATAAAGGCAAATTATCTCCGTGATATTATCCTTCTATATTTAAAAGTCATTCAAATTGTGAACACCCCATTCTATAAATAGAGGTCGAAAATCCATTGTACAGGCATGATCAATTACATACTATTACTCTGCCAAAATAATCAGATAGCAGTCATGGAGTAGGCATCATTCGAGCTGAACCACGTAAAAATTCTCTTGCGTATGATTTGTTATTTGTGCTATTCGTTTCTTATCTTTGTATTCATGTTGATTTTTTCAGTGAGGGCCGACGAATCACAGTCGACTAATTCCGAACGTCAACATTTTGGCACTAGAGGAAAGAACTGCTCTGATCGATATCAATGGCAAGAGGAAGAAACACGAGGAGTTCTAAGGTGGTGGTCAATCAACTCGACAATCATGTTAGCCAACCGCCGAAGGTTCCGCCAGTTGAAGGCATAGTCGTAACCACTATGGCTGCTCCTGTACCCCCATTGGTGGGAACCGCCTCAGGCATCCCCTCATCGGGGTCTTGTCAGTTTGTGACCCCTGTCCTAGGGATAGAGGCGATTAAGGCCTGACAACAACACCATGAGCCATTAGTAGCTCATACTAATCAAAGTAGTAAATATCGTGTCAGTTCATAATCGATTAATCAGAGTCATCATCTGATTAATCTAAGGACCAAAAATATTTAAGAAATCTTATCACCAGAGAATTTTGTCACATATTTTTAATATTTTAAGAATAAGACTCTCAATATAAGATATCTAGAGACTTATTCATATAACAAAATGGAGAGTTTATGAATGAAGATGAACTTGCCTTTTATTAGTATATATACAAAGATACTTCAAATGTATTAATTACAAACCCACTAGATATCATCTAAATCTAGCATTAGGGTACATTACTAACACATATTGTATTTCATAATGCATGTCTTCTTCTTCTTCTACTCCCTCTTCTTACTATTATTATTTTAATAAAATGATAGATCTTGTATAGGAATATTGATATTTTGTTCTATTTGATAATATAAAATGATTGTCCTACCAAGCAAAATGTCTTTTATGCCCTTGTATTGATTTTGACAATCACAGGACAACCTTTTCAAATTATTTAATGCTATAGTTTGCTTCTAATCCTTGTTATATGCACAGCTTCAACTCTCAGCCATTATGAAAAGTGCACCAATAATATTGACTTTGGATTGTGATATGTATCCAGTGACCTTAAAACACCTACACTATGCTATGCTTCTTTTGTGACCCCAAAATCAAACCAATTTATGGGACAATTCCCTCAACACTTCCATGAGATTAACAAGTATGATATCTATGCCAATAAATTTAAACACATGTTCAAAATTAATGCGATCAGAATCGTTGGCTAGTTGGCCCACATTATGCTAGGCTCAGGTGTTTTTTCTAGCATTGAGTTTTCTTTGGGGGCCCATTGTCTTTTGTGGGCCTTGAGATCCCCGAGCTTAATTAGGCCGAACCATGTGGTGGACAAGCCCATCAAGGCCCAACCAATATTGGCATTGGGGCACCATGTAGCAAGCTATAAGTATGAAGAGCAAGCCAACAGCGACTAGGAAGGGCTAAGGTAAGGCAGTCTCTATTTGCTTAATATAAAAAATCTTTTGTTGGGAAAAGAAAATAATGACATTAGGCCCAAAATTTTGCAGTTGGGCTTTAGATATGGGTCCTTGGTTGAGGACTGTTATACTGGCTTTCAGTTACATTATAAGGGATGGAAGTTTGTGTTTTTGCAATCCTAAGAGGCCTACATTTCTTGGGGATGCTCCTATCACACTGGTTTATGCATTAAACCAAACTAAGAGATGGGATGCGGGCCTACAGCCCAATAACTTTCGAGGTCAAGAGTATGAGGCTACTGGTGGGCCTTTGCTATGTTAACTATGCTTTTTTGGCCTAGAGTATGAGGCTACTGGTGGGCCTTTGCTATGTTAACTATGCTTTTTTGGCCTTTTTTTTTTTTAATTCCAATCACCATATATTCAGTTTTGCCTCAATTCACTCTTCTCAATGGAATCTCTATCTTCCCAGAGGTATATATGCATGTTCCATATTCCTTTTGGTGCAATTATTATAGCAAAATCAAGCTACATTACATTGCATTGCATTTCAGGTCTCAGATAAATGGTACATCTTGTATGTTTTTCTATTTATGGGGGCTTATGGAGAAGATTGTTTGGACTTCATGTTAGCCAGGGAGACCTTTCAGAAGTGGTGGAGTGACCAATGGATGTGGATGTTGATGTTGAGGGAGGGTGACAAGCCATCTTTTCGAGTCAATTATGTTTGCCTCCAAGCACCTGGGCATAGTGACACGTGGGTTTAGCCTAACTAGCAAAGTGGTAGGTAATGAACAGAGCAAGAGGTATGATCAAGGCATCTTTGAGTTTGGAGTCCATTCACCTATGTTTAATTTGTATCGCTCGCAGTGGTTGCAATCATCAACTTCACCGCTTTCTTTGGTGGGTTGGTTAAAGTAGTTCTCATATGTAGTGGTAACGCAGACCAATTATTTATTCAAATGTTCATTGCTGGCTTTGTGGTTGTTAAGTCCTGGCCAGTGTATGATGCCACGGTGTTAAGGACTGATAAAGGGAGGATGCCTACCAAAACCACCATCATTTCCATATGTTTGTCTTCGACTTTATATGTAGTGGCTTCTTTTATGCTCGGCCATCATTTGTTTAGTTGATTTGATTTGGTCATATATAGGAATGTTTCAACTTCTACAATTTGTACACACAGTGGGATTAAAGCTTTTCTAATGTCATTGTTCCTTGCTTTTCTTCTCTATATATGGTTGTAACCACAATAAAATTAGGGGATCATTTGAAAAGTAGTGCTAGTTTGCTTTATATGTGTGTGCCTCATGTTAGCCACAAGGGTACAATTAAAAGTTTTTATTGATAATAAAATAATTTATAGTTCACTAATATCGATTGACAAACATCCTAAATGATATCTTAATAGTGTCGACACAAACTCAAATATATCTTGAGCTCAAAACTAAAGTTTTAAAACCATCACTCATTTCTAAAATCTTCTCAAGGCATTATGTTAGAACATATAGTTAAATGGCATATCTTTATAAATAATAAATAAAGCCACTGAGTTTTATCCTACAAAGCAAGAAAGAGAAGAAAATGCAACCATCAATCTATCCTCATTTGCCTCTCTTTTGCATCACGTTGATCGTTAAGAGGTGTAATGTAATGCTCTAGATTCTTACAAAAGTTTGGAAATTTTAAATTAATTTTTGAGAAATTTAATTTTAAAGAAAATCTCGAAAGTATTTGCATACACATTAAATCTTGCTCAAGGTTCAAGGACCTATGGGTCCGCAAAGGAAATTTTTTGGTATACCCTCATTTGTTGGAGGATTGATGTTGAATACTTTTACAAAACGATATGGTTCGGAAACTCATTAATGAATGGAACAAAGATATATACTTCATTGATAGGTGGAAAGGAAATTCGATAAATGATATAATTAGAAAATAATTATCTCGTTATTCACATTAAAGATTTTGAAATAATGAAATCTCATTGAGAAAGACTATAAAATTCGTCTATTTATATTAAATTGTTAATAGTGAACTAATTTTCTTATTTTTGTTACTCAATTAAAAACATGAAACATTGCAATTAATTTATTTTATTTTATTTGATTTTTGGTTTTTGCTAAGACAATTAGTTGGTATTCTTTTCCCTTGAAATGCACCTCTGTATCAACTAGTGAAGAATTAGTATCCCATACTCATACTCCCAATCAAATAATTAGGTATGTCCTCCCATCCCCTACCAAATAATGAGGTAATCAGTCCTAGGGGCACAACCAAGTGGTAAAGGAGAGACTTGTAAAGATGCAGTCATGTTAAAGGCTGCTAGCATGAGATTGATTTTTAGGAAAAGTAATTCCTTTTGGGAGTGATTTTTGGTGAGTGTTAGTGGACGTAGTTTTAAACTCTGACCACTTGGGCATATCCCTCAATTTACTTCTCTCGTGATGACCCAGGGACGGGTTCGCGAGGGGTGCGAGTGATGGCGCATAATAAAAAAAAAAAAATTTATAATGAGGTAGTCTTTTTCACCTTTGATGGAGACACAACCTAACCATCCAGTTATACCTAGAAAAATGACATTTTTATATAATTAATATATTAAGTAATGCAATTTTTTGTATTTACTAATTTTTTTTACCTAGAGAGTGTACATCAAGTCTCCCGTCTTTAAATCAATAAACAATATAACAAGTGATGATAAATAATTCTAAGACACAAAACTTCAACTTGACCTTAAATCTTGATCCCAACAAATTTAAAACTAATAATACTTAAATTAAAAAGATCAAACAAATAATACTTATCACGAGATAATGAATTATTTATATAATTTTAAAAAAAATGCATTTTGTATTTTTCATCAAAAATCTTAATTTTAATAAACAAAATCAATTATATAATGTTTGCCCATTTGACCAACCACTCAATTTGAATTTAGGATCAAACAAAGTTATGAAAATAAAAAGTAAGTATCTAACATATGTTGATATTAACCTATTATTGTATTTATGTTTCTCTATTATGTGCTTTGTTGTATTGTACAGTTAATTAGTTAATTAGTTACATGTTTGTTAGTAGCTAGCAGTTAGAATAGAGTTAGAGCAAAGTTTTGGTCTTATGTATTTAAACGCTACAGGTAGCTTATTTTCTTAAAATGAGAAAAAGGTATTCTTTTACACCTTCCTATCTCAATATGGTATTAGAGCGATAAATTGCTTTTGTCCTCACGATCCGTGTTGTCGTTTCCAATCATTCTCCGACAACCAACGGATTATGCATTCTTCTTTGTTCGAAGTTTACAATTTTGATTTCCTTTCTTTCTAATCTTGTTATTCATCCATACTTGTTATACGGTGACAATAATTCCATATTCATCCTCCTCGTCGATGAGTAATTCCACCATTGACGATGGCTCAGGTCCATACTTCCTTCATCATTCCGATAGTCCTGGCCTTACCCTCATCTCTTAACCTTTAACCAAGGATAATTATGTCTCGTGGAGTCACGCCATGTTAATTGTGTTGTTCGTGAAGAATAAATTAGGGGTTATTAATGGATCGATTGGACGGTCGACAATTGGAGATCCATTGTTCAATGCATGGATCTACAACAATCATATAGTCATTTCTTGGATGCTCAATTCAGTGTCCAATGAGATTTCGGCCAGTGTGATTTACTTAGAGTCTGCACACAAGATTTGGATAGATCTTAAGGAATGATACCAGCAACGAAATGGACCTCGGATCTTCCAATTATGAAGTGATCTGATGAATCGTCAGCTTTTAGTAAGTTTCTATTTTACCAAGCTTAAGATAATTTGGGAGGAACTTAGCAAATATAGGCCTATATGCTCATGTGGGAAGTGTTCTTGTGGAGGCACTAAAGCACTTGCATATCACTATCAAATCGAGTACGTTATGCAATTTTTGATGGGGCTAAATGACTCTTTCGTGCAAGTTAGAGGTCAATTTCTACTCATGGACCCTATTCCCCCTATCAATAAGGTATTTGCTCTTATATCTCAAGAAGAGAATCAAAGAAATATAATTACGTACCTCTGCTAGTGGGAATGAATCTGTAGTGTTTTTTGTGAAACATGATGGGAATAAATATGGATATGGTAGAAAATAGAAGAAGAAACCTCCTTTTTGTACACATTGTGGGTATAATGGACATACCATTAAAAAATGTTACAAGTTATATGGATATCTTCTGGGATACAAACCTAAACAAAGGACTAACCAACTTAGTCAGGCCACCTTTGCTATTGTTAGTCAAGTCTCTTTGTAAGACCCACTTTCAAATATTCCCGCCAGCATAAGATATTTGAAAGAAGGTCATCACAATAATGATATTGAACAAACCATATTAAAACAAACAACTCATTTCATTAATAACAGCAGAAACTAAATTAAGATTCAATTACATTTTCAATACCTCATAAATCTAGGCTCGAAGGCCATACAAAATAAATAGAGGCTCTAGAGTGAATTAACAAAATAAACTCATTTCATTACAAGCCTCTCCAAAATGCTACTAAGGATCTTCAAGCTATGATGCATCTCCATACACCACTAACCCTGGTCTGAAGTCCTACTAGACTCGCCCCTAATAACAGTTTTTCTTTTACCCAGAATGGAAAAGAAGATCAAATGAGCCACAAGGCTCAGCAAGTTCGAAAACAATAAATAATGAATAGGATCCAAAAACATGGTGACACCAAAAAGAGTAATCACGAATTCAACAGTTATATACAAGATTCATAGCTCATGAATTTATCAATTCAAATTTAAATATATCATGCCACCATGTACCGCTATGCAATCGTGTATAAAATTTCAATGTCAATATCAAATCTACTCGGCTTTCAAGCCATCAATCAATGCATGCAAAAGTGTATCATTTTAATATCAATATCAAATTTTCTCGACTCTCAAGCCATTAATCAATGCATGCAAAAGTGTATCATTTCAATATCAATATCCAATTTTCCCAGCTCTCAAGCCGTTAATCAATATATGCAAAAATGCATCATTTCAATAAAATCTCACAAATAAATATAGAGCTAACCTACCAGGCTATAACCTCCTCGTCCCACGTTAGGTGCTCTAGGGTATCCTGTCCCTCCACACAAAATGGTAGGTGCGCAAAATATATATAACATGTACAAGTATACATTATGTATGTATTTTCCAACCACATACATCTCAATATTCATACTTTCAACACTATTTACCCATACCGGATATTTTACTATCATCAAATAATTCAACATAACTTCATAACATTTTCCACATTCAAGATGTAAATTATAACATAGAGATAATTTTGAGAGATGCTATTTAAGGTTAAAGCTTGATTCAACATTTGAGGAGTATTATAGATTAAATATGTCATTTTCCCCATCTTATAATTTTATTGAATTTATTTAACTAGTTCCAATATATAACTACTTGCATTCATGCTCATAGCTCAATCATAAGAAAAAATGGCAACCCAAAAGGAATTTCATATCAACGATTCCTTAGATTTTAGAATTGTTTTGGGGTTATTTCAAAGGACTAATTCGGGTTCAATATTTGATCAATTGCCCCAAACAAAATTTTGAATTTTAAGTTCAAGAAATCTAGTTTCGGGAACATCAAACAGATTCATAATTAGAATTATCCATCAAAAGTTATTTCACAAAAACTACAACAATGTAGAAATCAAAATAGTAAGATTCCATATTTTTTACCAAGATTTAGGGGGCCATTACGGGCTCAATATGAAGCCAAATAATACAAGTAATATATCAAAACAAAGCCTAGGATGTCTAGTTCTAACAAACGGATCTCAATTCAGAGATGAGAACAAAAAGTTATAGGCCAAAGAACACCATGTGGTCATATTACACAAAACAATAAGCTATGAATTTCATAGTAGAAATTAATCGGGTTGCTACGGTCTCAAAACATAACCAAATCATTTGAATAATATATCAAATCGAAGCCTATGAAGTCTAGTTTCTAATTCTTCAAACAGATCTTAAATCGAATATCATCACAAGGACATATACCTAAAAGCATGGAGCATGGTCAGAACTGCTATAGTAAATAACGAATTTGAATGGCACATTCGAATGATAGGAAAATTCATTCAAATGAGGGCACTATTACATTCAAATGATAGGAAAAAATCAGGGTAATTTGATCAACTCACATGAAATTCATTCGGATGTGGGAGGAACTCATTCGAATGAGACTACTCTGGACAGTTTCAACATTGTTTGGTAATCCGAGCATAACTTTATTGTCTGAGCTTCGATTGAGCTGATTCAAGATGCTATGGAAAGCCAAGAAAAATATATACAACTTTAATATTTTGAGTTTTAAGAGATTCTGGATTTATCAAGGTAGAAATGGGGTTTGAATCTGCTATTATTGCGATGCATTCGAATGTGACTATATAGTTTCAACATCGTTTGGTATTCTGGGCATAACTCTTTTGTCTGAGTTCCGATTTAGGTGATTCAAGATGCTATGGAAATCCAACACAAGGATATACAACTTTCGTGTTTTGAATTTTGAGAGATTTTGGATTCATCAAGGTCAAAATTGGGCTCGAAACTACTGCTATTGTGATCTATCCGGATATGGTTATCATTGAGTGTAGCATTCGAATGGGTTTGGTATATATATTCAGATGTGTCAAACAAATAATGAGAAATAATGAGAGTTGCATTCGGATGGTCCATGGCCTATTTGGATGGGTCAAACAAGTATTGTGAGAGGCATTCGGATGCTATATACATATTCTGCAATGGGTATTCAAATGGTGCATGAAGCATTCACATGACTGTATTTATAAAGTTATGAGGGTCATACGGATGGATACTGCGATATTCAAATGTGCAGCTTAATAAGCTAAGGCATTCGAATGGGTATATGAGTCATTCGAATGAATTGGAGTGATTTGTATGAATTTACAACATTTTCAAAGGGCATTCAAATGGAACAATGGGCATATTCGAATATGATATACACGTATATATATATATATATATAACGCTACTCCTTCGAATGCAGAACGAACAAAGGTTCTCATCCTTCCTTAACTATATAAAATTCCATTCATGAAGGAGACTTGGGATGATTCAAACACCAATGAGATATCAATGAGACCATGAGAAGACACGTAAAGAAATCCAAAGACACAGCAGTAGAGGGGAACGACATACAACAACAGACATATATATATATAAGCATATATAATCCCTTATAGTGACTAAATTAGAAATTCTGACAGGGAGACTCGTACGAGAACAAGAAATAACAAGAGAACTTGCACTAAAACTAAAAGAAGAGTGCAAGAAGAACTTGCCTGGAGAGAAGAAGAAATATAAGAAGAACACCACCAGCCTCTTTCCACTGAACTTACTCGGCCACAGTAATGAAGAAAAAGAAAAACAACAACAACGTAACAGTAACAATGAATAAAAGTAAAAGAAAGAGATGAAGAAGATTATGTAGCAATTGAAGAAGGAGAAGAAAGTGATGGCTAATGGAGCAAGAGACATAATCAGTGACAAATCATTGCAAAGGTATAGGAGGATCTACACATAGAAAAAAGAGAACAAAAGGGAGGGGGAAAAGGCTGCATGCTCCAGGCTACGCCAGCATTAATTAGAAATTGACAGATATGCACCAATTTAGGGCATTTTTTACATTTAACATTTATTTTTATGTAAGTTTTCTTTTTTTTATTTCACATAATAAAACCTAAATTTCCTTTACCATTGGGCCCAAGCCCAACTCACAATTTATTGGCCCACCTAATAGCTCACGAACTCCTTAACTAATTAATTGTGGCCTATTCATTTAAATTCATGATCTCATGACTAGAAGAAAGTTTCATACTAATCCAATGTTATTTTTATGCCATCAAAATAGATTATCATCAAGTGTTAAAATAGTTAGACCCACATTTAGAATGCCATTACATTAACATTAAATATTAAAAACACCTAGACCCAATTTAGGGTTGTTACACTCTCAATGTGTCCATAATCAATCTTTATGTAAACCTTAACCCCTGTTCAATATTAGCAATTGATGGGAATGTTTAGTTCACATCTTTCTCATGCTAAGACCAGCATAAATGTTGAGTCTTCCCCTGATCAGGCATCAAGTACTTGCTTCTCTATTTAAGTTAATCCAGGACTTAGTTGCCCTAGGTATTGGATAATAGACTCATGGGCAACCAATGATATATATTCCAATCGATCTTCTTTGGAGTACATGAGGCCAGTTTAAAACTCTTTTGTTACACTACCTAATCATAGTCAGATCTCTGTCAGTTTCATTGGGACTGTGAGGATTAACTCTCACCTAGTACTTGAGAATGTACTTTACATGCCTCATTTCAAATTCAACTTGATATCTGTGAGTGCATTGACTGGGAAGAACACTTTATCTCTTAATTTCCTTAATAATGCCTATGTTATTTAGGATGTCCACCACATAAGGATGATTGATGGGGGTAATTTGCTTGAAAGACTTTATGTTTTGGATGGACTTTCATTGGAGCTTAGCAGCCAAGATGTAGCTAAGGTCTATACTCTTTGTGTTTCTGTAGCTAATGTGATAAGTAGCCATACTTGGCATAGCAAGTTAGGCCATCATTCTTTTAAAAAATTGGTACAATTGAAGGATTTGTTGAACTTTACACATGACCACAAGAAGAATGATATTCCTTATTCAATTCATCCCTTGGTCAAATAGAAATGCTTATCTTTCATTTATAATAATCACTTGTCTAAGTATGCATTTGATCTTATACATTGTGATACTTAGGGTCCATACCATATTCTTATTTATGTTGGGCATCGATATTTCTTGACTTTGGTGGATGATTGTACAAGATTTACTTGGGTTTTTCTCATGAGACATAAGTTTGATGCTAGGTCTAGTATTCCCAAGTTTTTCTCCCTTGTTGAGACTCAATTCCATACAATGATTAAAGTGTTTAGGTCTGACAATGCTCTTGAGTTGTTGTTTATTGATTTCTTTGCTTCGAAAAATGTTGTTTATCAATTTTCATGTGTTGAGAGGCCTGAATAAAACTTAGTTGTAGAACATAAACACTAACACTTAATGTGGCTAAAGCCGTTTATTTCCAATCTCGGGTGCCTATCAAATTCAGGAGAGATTGTGTTCTTACTGCCACATTCCTGATAAGTAAAACACCAGCCTCCGTGTTGCAAAATAAATTCCCTTATAAAATGTTATATCATACCCCTGTGGATTATGCCCCTTTTAGAGTGTTTGGCAGCCTGTAACATCCCACATCGAGCGATAGGAAGGACCGAAATAACTTACCCTGATAGGCCTACGCAAACTTCCTAGGGGGGTCACCCATCTTTGGATTTCTCCAAGTCAAGTACACTTAACCCTCGAGTTCTTTGCCTGCATTCAACCTAAAAGATATTCAGCTGGTGTTGTTTCTTTTCTTACACTATCCTCGATATATACAATCCTTCTCTGGGCTCCTGGGATATTACATTCTCCCCTCCTTGAGCACATGACGTCCTCGTCATGTGACCTTACAATTGGTCCTAGACCTTCTCCCCTTTGAAGGCTGCCATCCTAAAAGCTTACTAGAAGCCGCTCCTTGTACAGGCTCTCGAGCCCCGGCGCCACTCCCTGCCCTCATCGGACCGCCTTCACCAAGGGTTGGCTATGATATCACTTGTAACTTCTCGCATCGAGCGATAGGAAGGACTGGAACAACTTACCCTGATGGGCCTACACAAACTTCCCAAGGGGGTTACCCATCATTAGATTTTCCCAAGTCAAGCACGCTTAACCCTCGAGTTCTTTGCCTGTATTTAGCCCAAAAGGTATCCAGCTGGTGTTGTTTCTTTTCTTACACTATCCTCGATATATACTATCCTCCTCTAGGCTCCCGGGGTATTACACAGCCTATGCTTTGTCTCCACCTTGCCCTCTCATAGGACTAAATTCCACCCTAGAGCTACAGCTTGTGTGTTTATTGGTTATACTCCAGGTATTAAAGGATACAAGTTGTATAACATAGCCACTAAAGCTATTTTTGTCTCTCAAGATGTTGTTTTTCATGAACACATCTTTCCCTTCCATTCTATCACTCCTTCTGATGAGGTGATAGACCATTTCCCTACAATTCTTTAGCCTAAGCTAGCTTCTGATTTTTCCTATACCATCATAGCTCCACCTGGTTCTGTTGTGTGTCCCGATTCAAAATAGGATCATGCTATCCTTTCTAATCCTCTCCCTTTTATTTCCTCTCTTCTCCCAATCCACAAGTATGCTAGAGCCACAAAGCCTCCTTCTTATCTTAGTGACTTTCATTGTAACCTCTTAGCCAGCAAACCAACACCTCTTCCTCAGACACTGTATTCCTTGCATTAATGTCTTTCTTACACCCATTTTTCTTCTTCTCATAGATCCCTTCTTCTTACAATGTCTTCCACGTTTGAACCTCAACACCATCATCAAGTTGTCTAATATGCTCTTAGAGGGATGCCATGGTTATTGAATTAGAGGCTATGCAACAAAATCAGACTTGGTCTGTTGTCCTTCTTCCATATGAAAAGCACTCTATTGGTTGTAAATGTGTATATAAAATCAAGTACAAATCCGATGGTACCATAGAAAAGTATAAAGCCCATTTAGTTGCCAAAGGGTATACTCAACAAGAGGGCTTAGATTTTCTTGATACTTTTTCTCCGATTGCCAAGTTGGTCACTGTCAAAATCCTACTTACTCTTGCTGTTATTAACAAGTGGTATCTAGTTCAACTTGATGTTAATAATGTTTTTCTTAATGGTGATCTCTTTGAGGAGGTGTACATGGATCTTCCACCTAGTTATCAGTTTGAAAATAAGGTTTCTTCTTAGGGGGAGAGGTTAGTATGCAAGTTACACAAGTCCATTCATGGCTTGAAACAAGCCTCTCGGTAATGGTTTTCTAAATTTTCCACTATGCTTGTTCATCATGGTTTTCAGCAGTCTTGGTCTGATTACTCTTTATTCATTAAAGGTACTGGCACTTCATCTGTGGCACTTTTTGTTTATGTTGATAACATCACTATCATTGGTCCTAACATTATAGCCATAGACTTTATCAAGGTCTTCCTTCACAGCCAATTTAAGCTTAAAGACTTTGGCTGATTAAGGTACTTTCTTAGCTTGGAGATAGTTCAATCTACTAAAAGTATATTTTTCTCCCAATGACACTATACTTTATAGCTCCTTGAGGATATTGGCCTTTTTGACTGGCAAACCTACATCTTTACCTATGGTTCCTAAATCCAAGCTATGCTCTTTTGAGGGGGATTTACTTGAGGATGCTACTATGTATCGAAGACTTATTGGTCGTTTATTGTACCTAACCGTGTCTAGGTTTGATATTACCTTTATTGTGCACAAGCTCAGCCAATTTGTTTCTCAACCTCGACAGCCTCACATTACAAAAAATTTGATTTTTAGCAGCGATTTTTTTGGCATTTAGCGGCAGTTTTTAACCCCCGCAAAGTGATTTAGCAGCAGTTGCCGCTGATACAGCCGTCGTGTAACATTTAGCGGCGGTTTTTATCAACCACTGGTATAACAGCCGCTAAGTGATATTTTTAGCAGTGATTTCTTAAATTTAGTGGCGATTTTAAAACCGCCGCTAAATTTAATTGAATTTAATATTAAATTATTTAATTTAATATTAAATTTAATTATAAAAATAATTTAATGGCGGCTTTTTTCACTATTTACCGCATGCAAGCCAAAATCAAGCTCGCACCAGGCCCCACCCCTACGTACCCACTGCCCCACCCTCGCGCGTCCGCTCGCCCACCACGTCTGCTGGAATACCAGCAATGTGATTCCCAAGTTTCGAACCCATGACCACCCTTAAGCGCGTATGCGCGCGAAGCCGGCTGATCTGCAAAGCCACCTTGTAATATATTCAGGCATATTAATTATAAAGTAATCGAACCACTATTTTTCAAAATTCACTTTGCACCCACAAACTCAAGTTTTTGAAATTACACTTAGCCCCAAATTAAATAAAATAAAAAAATAATTTTATTTTTAATTGAATTGAATTAAATTAAATTAATTAATTAAACTCTCAAAACACCTAAAAAAGGGTTAACATATTAACTTAATTAATTGAACATAAAATGTTTTAAACCAATTAATTAAATTAAATTAATTAATTGATTAATTAATTAAATTAAATTAATTAATTGATTAATTAATTTAAAATAAATAAATTAATTGATAAATTTAAAATAAATAAATTAATTGATTAAACAATAAAAATTTTAGATTATTTTTAAAATTTAATTTAATTTAATTTTTAAATTATTAATTTTTTTAAATTAAATTTTTTATTTTTTTATTACTGAATTTTGCAATGATTTTTTAAAACCGCCGCGAAATTTTATTTTTGATTTTTTTATTATTGAATAAAAAACCTCAACAAAATTTAATTTTTGATTTTTTTTATTATTTAATTTTGCGACGGTATCGACAAAATCGTCGCTAAATTTAATTTTTTTGATTTTTTTTATTATTGAATTTTGCCGTGGTTTCTACAAAATCGTCATTAAATTTAATTTTTTTTAATTTTTTTTATTATTGAATTTTGTGGCGGTTTCGACAAAATCGCCGCTAAATTTAATTTTTGATTTTTTATTATTGAATTTTGAGGCGGTTTCGACAAAATCGCCACTAAATTTAATTTTTTTGAATTTTTTTATTAATAATTTGGTGGCGGTTTTCTCAAAACCGTCGCTAAATTTAATTTTTTATTAGTGAGTTTCACGACGGTTTTAAAAAATCGTCGCTAAATTTAATTTTATAATTTTAATTAATTAATTTTGCGGCGATTTTTTGAAACTGCCACAAAATATTGGACAAACCGTGGTGAAAAACATTTTGCAGCGGTTGAAAAACTGCTGCAAAATACCATGTTTTGTGACGATTTTCAAAATCGCCGCAAAAAATCCGTTTTTTTGTAGTGTCACCTAGATACAACTCATAATCTTCTTCAATATTTGAAGACAGCTCCAAGTCAAGGTTATTTTTTTAGCATCCTCTTCTATTCAGCTTCATGCCTTTTCTAATGTTGATTGGAGCTTTTGTCTAGACTCAAGGAAATCTATTACAGGTTTTTGTGTCTTTTTTGGTGAATCCTCAGTGTCTCAGAGAGCGAAAAAGCAAAACATTGTCTCCAAATCTTTAGCTGAAGCTGAGTATTGGGCCCTTACCTCTACTGCTTGTGAGTTTATGTGGATCACTTAGCTTTTGTTAGATTTTCAGGTTTTTTCTCCTATTCCTGCTCTACTCTTTTGTGATGATCAAGCGGTTGTACACATAGCTACTAATCCTATTTTTCATAAGCGTACAAAACACATCAAGCTTCATTGCCATTTTGTTCGGAACAAGATTACTGAAGACATCCTTAAACTCCTCCCTGTTCCCAGTCAGCATCAACTGGTTGATGTAGTTTACTAAGGCTCTCCCAACTACTCGGTTGTTTCCCTTATTAGCCAAGATAGTCATTCTTGATATTCATGGTCATCTTAAGGGGGAGTAACAGATGTTGATATTAGCCTATTATTGTATTTCTATTTCTCTGTTATGTGCTTTGTTTGTATTGTATAGTTAGTTAATTAGTTACACGTTTGTTATTAGCTAGCAATTAGAATAGAGTTAGAGCACAGTTTTGCTCTTATGTATTTAAAAGCTACAAGCAACTTATTTTCTTTCAATGAGAACGAGGTATTCTTTCACTTTCCTATCTCAATAGCATCCAATCCTCTGTAGACAATAGGTAGCAGACGCAATAGATAGTGGACTCAACCATATCTTCAATGACGATATTATATAGATAAACACAAGACTAGTGATGCAAGCAGAACTACAGAAGAAACATTTGTGATGGTCTAATAATGTTGGGATGCTTTAGCACATCATGGTGTGAGATGTGGGTGCAAAATTTTCAATTTGGATTAACTAATTCCTTAATAACGCCGAAAACTTTAGGAATATTCTTAACCTTGTTGACTTATTTTTAAAACAACAAAATTATCTTCTATTAAGTAGTGGTAAGTTTATTTAGGGAAGAACTCAAGACAGGTCTAGTACAAAACCCTGAGCCGAACCCAAAAAACCTATATTGAGCTAAGATTACCCATTAGAAGAATGCCTAAGTCTAAAACCCTAGTTATATGGATTTGCCCTTACAAATACCTTAGATTCATACTTTTAACCCCAAAATCTAATTTCTACAGTCTATTCTCATTCTCTTTCTCCTATACGTTTTTTCCCTTCTTCTCCATAGCCATCCCATGTTTTGCCCTAAACTCACATTCACTTGAAGGTCGGAAAACTATTTCTATATACAATTTTAGATAATTCTAACTCTTCATTTTGTGGATTTGACAAGAAAATATAATAATTCTAACTGTCAGCACATTTTCTTTCAATCTAGACAACAATTAATAGGGCATTTTCCCACATTATCATTTATATTTTAAGATCATGGGGATTGCCCTTGTGGAGTTTTAAAGTTGAAGTATTTGTGGAGATGGAAAAATAGGTATCAAATGGATGGGACAGTCCACGAGAGAAAAAGACAACTAAAACATACTTTGCCATTTAATCTCTCTCTCTCTCTCTCTCTCTATCTCTCTCTATGTGGGTGGAAAAGTCCTCGTAAAATGATTTGAACTTGTCCTTAGTGAGCTTTTCTATTATGGCGTATCATTCCCTCCAAGTAAAAGACATTCACTGGTCCACGCAATTGGCTTAATTAGGTGGTACCCATAATTAAATTGTTAATTAAAATTAATCAGATCATCCAAATAAATAGGCCATAAAGTATAGGTTTGACTTGAGAAGAAGACCTAAAACGTGCATAAATCAATTAAAATTTGCCAGAATTTTAAAAGTGATAAAACCAAGTAATTAAATGGTCGGATGTGGTAATAACCTGCAATTTTTTAATATCTTTTTCTCTAGAAATGGTCAATTTCTCTCAAAGCCCCCACTCTTTCCTTTGATCAAATTAATTTCTACTAACTGCAAGTTAACTCTTTGTTTCCAATCCCTAGGTCTCTTAATTTCATGCGGGGTCATCTCCATAACTAGGAGTTTATATATATCACATTCTATTTGCTTGTATCCCGGTGATATTTGAATATCTTACTTAGTTTTTTTGTGTGTTTTTAATTAATTTAGAATTTTAAAATTTAAATATTAATCACTAATATATGCTTAAATAAATTACTTCTAGTTGAACCAATGAACTAGGATAAAACACACCTTAAATTCTTAATTTTTAAGTTTTAAATATCACCACTCCTTATACTTAAGAAATTATACTCGGTACCCTGATGTTTTAGCAAGGTATATCACTTTTTCCCTCATCCATCATTACACAATTGTCATTAATTTTTAAAATTACAAAAATTATATTCTCTTTATCTCAATAACCAAATTCTTGTTTTTTTTTTTTCCCAATTGGCGATAGCTATGGTAATGGGTGGCTTCATTTCTCTCCCCCTCCCCCCCCCCCCCCTCCCCCCCCCCCTCTCTCTCTCTCTCTCTCTCTACTTTGCTCCAACCTAATCATCACTAAATTTGCTACCACTTATCTCTTGGTCTCCAATGATTGATATTGACCATCAACAATGTTTTTCCTTTTCATGTTTAAAAAGGGAGAATTTTTAAAAAAATAGGAGTAAGTGATTAATTAATTTAACTCATTTTTAATAATAGGATATAATAAAATGATATTTCTTGTGATTTCATTAGTTAAATCTCAAATTAAGATGCCGAGTATAATTTACTTTAATAACTATGATGACAGCTTCATGGTTGGTATAACATCGATCCAATCATATTTATAAATTTTTACATAAAATTGCATTGAAGAATTTTTTTTTTTTTTTGAAAAATAATGAGAATCATATTAATGCCTTTAAATACATTTTTGTGCTTAAAATTTTACATTATTACATTCTTACTAAGCTAAATTTATGGGAAAAATTACTTTTAAAAAAATATATTATAAAAAATTATAATCTTTAGAATGACGTGACAAAGATATTTTTACAATTACACAAACCACTAGAATTTAATAAACTCCCCTTATTTAAGACTCGTATAGCACACACTTTATATATACTCATCTAGGGACCATATTAAATACATATTATGGTCAATTAAATTAAATAATATAATATAAGATCATCTGTGATTGAGCATTACATCGATTCACAATCTAAAACTTGTAAAACAAATTGTTTGGCATGTGCCTAACTATAATGACTTCTTTATAGTTATAAGTTGTTGTCATAAGTCTTTTTTATTAATAAGTGAACGAAAAGATTACATGATTCTAATTTTATTTTTTATATATAAATTTTGCCCAAAACATATTATTTAACTGAAAAATTATATTCACATCCCACAATATTACTCTTCACAGCCCACAAAAAATTCAATTTGTATTTTTACTTTTTGCAGCCACCATAATTACTCATTGCATCCCATATATTCTAAATTTGCCATCCACAGCCCACTCTTTTCGCCGACCGCCAGCCGTCGCATCGCATCTCTCTCTTTCTCTCTCACACCATATACACACATACACACAAACACATACATGTATATATACACACACACGCATGACAGCCATGGTTGCCGACCCACCGCCATTGCCAAGGTCAGTCGTCACCCACCGTCATTGCTCTCTCTCTCTCTCTTTATGTGAGACGGTCGCGAGATAGGTTGGTGATGGCGGTCGACCCACCGCCATTGCCAATGAAGGTCTAGGAACTCCCCGACCCATGCCCATAAGGGGCTCCTGGAAGCCCCCCGATCCAGGACAAACCCCGGAGCTCGGGGATCTGGGGACCCCCCGAACCCCGGTATTCGAGGGTTTCTTGAACCCCCGAGCACCGATCTTCGAGGGTTTCTCGAACCCCCTAATATCGGGGTTCAGGAATCCCTTGAACCCTTGGGTCACCCGACCCATCTCTTATCTGCGCGGCCATGGCTGCAAGTGGACCTCGCCATGGTCGCAGCCGCACGCGCTTGTGTGTATATGCCATGGTCGATCGGCCAGGGCAGTCGAACATAGGGGCCTCGAGGTGGGTCGGCCATGAAGACCATGTGTGTGTGTGTGTGTGTTTATAAGTGTATGGCGGTTGCATAATTGTGGCTGTAGTAAGAATTTTGGTAGGGATGTGGGGGTGGGGAGAGAATTTTTGGGGGAGCCACTAAACCCCGGGGTTTGTGGATCCCTTGAAACCCCGAACCCCAGCGTTCCGGGGACCCCAAAAATACTAGGGTTCGAGTGGTACTCAGACCCCTGGATTGGGTTCCCCCTGGCGACGATAGCGGCATCGCAACCGCCATTAACTGCGATGGTGACGGACATTAAATGGAGAAATGATGGATATTATATTATATAGTCATTCATTGTATTGAGAAAAGTATAAGAGAATGAGAAAGAGAAGAAATGGAGAAGAGAATGAGAAAATAATGAGAATGAGAGAAGAAATAAAGAAAGAGTAATGCTATTCGGCCCATCACAATGCCATCCAAAGTGCCATTCAGGAGTAATCACGATATTTTAATGCATACTATCGCGATATTTTCAATTAAGATAGGATAGAAAATTTTCAAATTTCAAATTCCTCTCTCTCTCTCTTTATCACACTTCTCTCTCTCTCTCTCTCTCACACACACACACACACATTTTCTCTGCGTGAACTTCCTTCCCTCTCATTCTGGCCTTCTGTCTCTCTCACTCTCCAATGCTCCCCTTCGAGTAGGCTCGTTCCTCCCTCTCATTCAGGTCATCTCTCTCTCTCTTTCTTTCATGTGCGTCCGACCGAGCCTCCAGCATCTCTTGGGCTAGTTCCAACCATCTCTCTCTCCCCAGCCCCGTGCAACAGCATCTTCGGCGTTCCTTGGGCTCGTTCCAGCCCCGATCTACAAGCAGGTAAGTCTTTAGTTTTATTAGCAAATATATACGCGTTATTGGGTTTGGCCGAATCTTTAACCTTAGATCTACGGAGTTTTCACCGTTGGATCTTGTTGGTTTTTGGGTATGTTGGTTGATGGGGATAGGGGTGTTGGGTGGTTGTCTCTGATCGCCAGAAACCACCGGCTACGGTGGTTGACAGTGTTTTTTTAAGTTTGATCAAAAATTAAAAATCAGATCTACTAAAAATATCTAACCGTTAAATATGTTCCAATTTTTTGTATGTTAACTCTCTTATCTTGGTGTTTCTAATGATAAGTTTTGATCATTGGAAACTTTGGCCGGCGGTGGTTGCCGGCAGTGTTGGTGGCGGTAGTTATGACTTCCGTTTGTATATACATACATATATTTATATATTTTCTTTTTTCTCTTTTGTGATGATTTTAATTTATATTGTAAATGTTGATATTTAATTATGAATTTGTATTGAAGATGTTGAAGTTAATATTGAATTTCTTATTTTTGAATATTGTGAAGGTTAAAATTGAATTGGTTGAAATTTAAATATTAATAAATTGAATTAGTTTAAATTTAAATGTTAATAAATTAAATTAATTTATATTTTAAAATAAATTTATATTAATGTGAAAGTTGCCTATATTACGGTGACAACGATTTTTGTGTAGGTGATGTAATAATTACATAATAAATTAATATTTAAAATATATCATATACTTTATTAAAAATAAATAGTCACGCCTCATCCATATTCACATTCGCCCATCAGGGCGTGGATTCATCTTCTTCTTTTTTTTAAGTAATTTCTTAATTTACTTACTTTAAACCAAAGAAAATATGTTTTTAATTATTTTTTTATTTACAAAAACACAAAAAGTATTTGTAAGGAGTAAACGTACTATTAGTCTACCATCAAAGTGGGGAATGAATTGGTAGGTCTGTTATTTATTTAAAAAATATTTTTTCTTTTTTATGATTTAGTAATATTTTAACTATGTATATGTATATATAATTTATGAAATCTTAATACTAAAAAAAAATTTTAAAAGAATAAAAATTTTAGTAAAGAGAGTTGCATAATTTGGTAAATTAAAGTAGAGACAATCATAGATGAACAAATTTTTGGACAAGCCCTTGATATCTCTCGTGGTGTTTCTCCATTTAATAAAAAAAATTAAAAGATTACAACTCAATCTTTATGTATCACATGAAATTATTTAATTATTATTAAAATTTTATTTAATATAAATTTAAAAAATATATATTATTAAATACCTAAATTTAAATAAAATTAACAGCTACTTACCATTCAATTCTTAAATAAACTTAATAATTTTAACTCAAAGATTCACAAAATAAATACAATCTAATTCAATTTATTAACATTTAAATTTTAACTAATTCAATTTAATTTTAACCTTCACAATATTAAAAGATAAAAAATTCAATATTAACTTCAACATCTTCAATACAAATTCATAATTAAATATCAACATCTACAATATAAATTAAAATCATTACAAAAGAAAATACATAAATATATGTATGTATATACAGACGGAAGTCACAACCGCCACCACCAACACTGCCGACAACCACCGCCGGCCGAAGCTTCCAACAATCAGAGCCTACCATTAGAAACACAAAGTCAAGATAGTTAACATATAAAAAAATGGGACAAATTTAACGGTTAGATTTTAGTAGATCTGATTTTTAATTTTCGGTCAAACTTAAAAAAGTACTGCCAGCCACCACCGGCCACCGTAGCCGGTGGTTTCCTGCTATCAGAGGCAACCACCCGACACCCCTATCCCCATCGACCAACATACCCAAAAACTAACAAGATCTAACAGCGAAAAGTCCGTAGATCTAAGCTTAAAGATTCGGCCAAACCCAATAACGCGTATATATGCACTGCCAGTAGCCACCGGCCACCGTGGCTGATGCTTTCTAGCGATCAGAGGCAACCATCCGACACCCCTATCCCCATCGACTAACATATCCAAAAACCAACAAGATCCAACGCCTAAAACTCTGTAGATCTAAGCTTAAAGATTCAGACAAACCCAAATACGTTTAGAAGACTTACCTCTTTCTAGATCAAGGCTAATATATAAGCGCTATGGGAAAGAGAAAGATAGAGGGCCAGAGCTGCTGTAATGGGGGAAGCTCGGTCACACGGGCGAGAGAGAGAGAGGGGGAATAAGTAAGAACAGAAATGAAGAAGCACGGGAGAGAGTGAGAGAGAGAAAGATGAGTTGAGGGTTTATATATATTGAGGGTATATCTGTAATTACAATAGTGGCTAAATTTGTAATTTTCTTCTGAGTGGCACTTCGGCAGGTATTGTGATGGGCTGAATAGCATTACTCATAAAGAAATGGCCGTAAGTGGCTCTGAAGAGTAAATAAGAAGATAAAAAAGTGGTCATAGAAGGGTAATAAAGGATTTTTAATTAGAGTAGTTGGGAGATATTAAATGTGGGTTGTGAAAAGAAATAATGTGGGTTGCGACAGAATTTTCTTATTTAATTTTGTGAAGGGTCATATTTTATATAATTTTAAGATTTCCATTCACGTGTAATTGTCACATCCATCTCCACCACTTGTGTGAAATAATTCAGAGAAGGCCTATAAGTATCAATCATGCAAAACCTTGGAGAGAGATCAGATCATCGCCCAGTGGGGCAGAGCACAGATATGGAGGAATATGCCACAGCCAAACAGCCCCCCCTTCTTCACACGCTCACGCCCTCCCGCCTCACGCTTGCCAACCGTGCGTTCGCACTGGTTTACACGTGCGCCATCCTCGCCGTGCTCTGCCGCCATGCAGCGGCCGCCCTGGGCTCCGCCACCTATCTCTCCTTCGTGACCTCCGCTACCCTCTTCATCGCCGACTTGGTTCTAGGGTTCTGGTGGTTCTCCACGCAGTCCTTCCGCTTCCGCCCGGTCCACCGCCTCGTCTTCCCGGAAAACCTGGAGAAAGTTGTGAAGAGACGGGATTTTCCGGCGCTGGACATCTTCATATGCACGGCGGACCCCTACAAGGAGCCGCCGATGACCGTGGTGAACACTGCCCTGTCGGTGATGGCTTACGATTATCCGCCGGAGAAGATTTCGGTGTATGTTTCGGACGACGGCGGCTCCCAGCTGACTCTGTTTGCGTTCATGGAGGCCGCCAGGTTTGCAAGCCATTGGATACCCTTTTGCAGGAAGAAGGAGATTGTGGAGAGATGCCCAGAAGCTTTTTTCGGATCAAATAACAGTCAATCCTCGGAGACTGAACAAATTAAGGTGATGACGCATGGCTTGATTAGACTATCATGCTGAGATTGTGGCGAAGGTGGTGTCCGTGGGCTAAACTACTTCTATTATTGCTAAGCTTGATTAGAGGATTATGTCATTTGTGCTTGATTTAGTGGGCCCTTAATCAATCATTTTTTTCATATCAATTATGTTGATACTTTATAAACTTGAATATTATATATTCATATTACAGACTTTGTATCAAAGCATGAAGATAAGAGTAGAGAACATAGTTGAGAAAGGAAAAGTTTCAGACAAATTTATCACTTGTGAACAAGAACGCCAACTGTTTAGCAAATGGACTGAAGAATTTACTCGCCAAAATCATCCTACTATAATTCAGGTATACTCTAAGTTGATTCTTATTGTTTTTAATGAGCCCAAATCTAATGATTAAAATGAATTTCGTTGATTTAGTTTTATTTTTCATACAAAACAAAAAAGTTTTCAATTCAATTTCAAACACTAGTCTTTTGATTTCTAATTGAATAAATCGTAATATGTTGTTTGATAAAAATATCTCTAAATTTTAGCTTCTTTTACAAAAATGCCACTAATCATAAACCGAATCATTGAATTATGATACATTTTTTTTTTAAAAAAAATACAATTTAGTTCAAATTAATTTATCATAAATGAATTGGATTCAATCTTCAAATCCTTCCCCCAGTGACAAAAATAACTAATTGTATCATTGAATTAGAATTGGCATAGTGAATTAGATTTGGCTCATTGTATTTCACAATGTAGGTGTTGCTAGAGGCCAGGGAAGACAAGGACATAACAGGGCAATCCATGCCAAATTTGGTGTATGTGTCCAGAGAGAAGAGCAAAATGTCTTCCCATCACTTTAAGGCTGGAGCCCTTAATGCCCTGGTATGCATACCACTTCTTCTTCTTCTTCTTCCTCTTATCACTATTATTACTTTAATAAAAAGATAGATTTTGTAGAGGAATATTGATATTTTATTCTATTTGATAATCTGAAATGATTGTCCTACCAAATAAAATGTCTTTTATGCCCTTTTGATTTCTACCATCACAGGACAACCATTTCAAATTATTAAAAAGGATAAAATATCAATATTCTTTGTAGAGAGGATAATGTCAAACATCTAATAAAGAAATTACAAATTTAGTAATTTCTAAAATAAAGGATGCATAAAATAAAATCTTTTCTTTTTCTCTTTTTTTTATTTATTTATTTCTTTTTTCTAGGAGGTAAGAGCAAAATGTCTTATGTTTGTTTTCATTTTTTGTTAAAAAAAATAGAAACTAAATGTATGCTTGATAGTGTTGTTGTTTTTCAAATTTAAAAAATAAAACTGAAAATAATGTTTAATAAAAAAATATTTTGTTTTCATTGGATGATTAAATATATGTAAAAGAAATTCTTTTTCGTTATAAAAATACTCATTCTTCATTAAAAAAAAAAAAAAAAAACCCTAGAACTTAAGAGTTACGTAATGCTATAATTTGCTTCTAATACTTGTTAAATGCACAGATTCGAGTGTCAGCTATTATGACAAACGCACCTATAATATTGACTCTGGATTGTGACATGTACTCTAATGACCCTAAAACACTTCAGATTATGCTATGTTTCTTTTGTGACCCCAAAATCAAGCCCAATTTAGGGTATGTTCAGTTCCATCAACACTTCCATGGGATTGACAAGCATGATATCTATGCTAATGAGTTTAAACGCTATGAAATTAATGCAACTGGACTTGATGGGCTAGTAGGCCCAGAATATTCTGGGTCCGGGTGTTTTTTCTGGCGTCGAGTTTTCTTTGGCGGTCCATTGTCTTTTGTGGACCCTGAGATCCCTGAGCTTAGGCCAGACCATATGGTGGACAAGCCCATCAAGGCCCAACCAATAATGGCATTGGGACACCATGTAGCAAGCTGCAAGTACGAAGAGCAAACCAACTGCAACTGGGGGACTAAGGTAAGGCATTCTCTATTTGCTTAATATAGAACAAGCTTTTGTAAGGGAAATAAAATAATGGCATTGGGCCCAAAATTTTGCAGTTGGGCTTCAGATATGGGTCCTTGGTTGAGGACTATTATACTAGCTTTCGGTTACATTGTGAGGGATGGAAGTCTGCATTTTGCAATCCTAACAAGCCTGCATTTATTGGCGACGCCCCTATCACACTAGTTGACGCATTAAACCAAACCAAGAGATGGGATGTGGGCCTCCTCGAGGTTGCCATCTCCAAATACAACCCATTAACTTTCGGGGTCAAGAGTATGGGGCTACTAACGGGCCTTTGCTATACCTACTATGCTGTTGGGCCAATTTTATCAATTCCAATCACCATATACGCATTTTTGCCTCAATTCACTCTTCTCAACGGAATCTCCATCTTCCCAGAGGTATATATGCATGTTCCATATGCCTTTTGGTGCAATTGTTGCAAAATCACACTACATTGCATTACATTACATTTCAGGTCTCGAATAAATGGTTCATCGTGTATGTTTTTCTATTTATGGGGGCTTATGGACAAGATTGTTTGGACTTCATGTTAGCTGAAGAGACCTTTCAGAAGTGGTGGAGTGACCAACGGATGTGGATGTTGAGGGGGGTGACAGCCCATCTTTTTGGGTCAATTGAGTTTGCCTCCAAGCACCTAGGCATAGCTACACAAGGGTTTAGCATAACTAGCAAAGTGGAAGATAATGAACAAAGAAAGAGGTATGATCAAGGCACCTTTGAGTTTGGAGTCCATTCGCCTATGTTTGTATCGCTTGCAGTGGCTGCAATCATCAACTTCACCGCTTTCTTTGGAGGGTCGATTAAAGTATTTCTCACAGGTACTGGTAATGCAGACCAATTATTTGTTCAAATGTTCATTGCTGGCTTTGTGGTTGTTAACTGTTGGCCAGTTTATGATGCCATGGTGTTGAGGACTGATAAAGGGAGGATACCTGCCAAAACCACCATCATTTCCATATGTTTGTCTTTGACTTTATATGTAGCGGCTTCTTTTATGCTCAGCCATCACTTATTTAGTTGATTTGATTTGGTTGTATATAGAAATGTTTCAACTTCTAGAATTGATATGCATATATATATATATATATATATATGTTAGCATAATTAATATTCTATAATAAGGGTAGTTTAGTCTTTTCATATAATAAAGGTAGATTAGTCTTTTCTTTTATTTATTGTTATATATATTCTCTTTGTGTTTTAGTATTTTAACCCTACCTTTCGTAGCTCAATGATAATATTTGTTCTTCTTCTCTTGGTTTTATTTATACATTGGAATCACTTTGATTTAGATTATTTACATAATATTAGAGCCATTCAATCACAACCGTGGAATTAAAGCTTTTCTAATGTTGTTGCATGCTTTTCTTCTCTACATATGGTTGTAACCATAATAACATTAAGGGATCATTTGAAAAATACTGCCAGTTTGCTTTATATGTGTGTGCCTCATGTTAGCTGCAAAGGTACAATTAAATTTTTTTATTGATAATGAAACAATTTATGGTTCAGTAATATCGATTGATAAACATCTTGAATATCTTAATGGTGTCGATACAAACTCAAATATATCTTGAGCTCAAAACTAAAGTTTCAAAATCATCACTCATTTCCAAAATCTTCTCAAGGCATTATATTAGAACCCCTAGTTAAATGGCATATATTTCTAAATGATAAATATAAAGCCACTAAGTTTTATCCTACAAATTGGAAGAAGAAGAAAATGCAGCTATCAATCTATCCTCTTTTGCATCTCGTTGATCGTTGAGAGATGTAATGTAATTCCTCAGATTCTTATAAAAGTTTGAAAGTTTTAAATTAATTTTTGAGAAATTTAATGTCGAAGAAAATCTCAAAAGTATTTGTGTACACATTAAATCTTGCTCAAGGGCAGGACCTACGGGTCCGCAAAGGTGAAATATTTTTTACTAAATGATAAGGTTTGAAAACTCATTAATGGATGGAACAAATATATATATTTCATTGATAGGCGAAAAGGAAACTTGATAAATAATATAATTAGATAAATAATTGTCTCATCATTGACGTTAAGAATTTTGAAAATATGAAATCTCATTGAGAGCGCTTACCGAATACATCTATTTATATTAAATTATTAATAATGAACTACTTTCTTATTTTTGTTACTCAATTAAAAACTCAAAACATTGCAATTATTTTTTTTTTTTTTTTTGGATTTTGCTAAGACAATTAATTGGTATTCTTTCGTTTTGAAATGTATGCACCTCTTTATTAACTAGTGAAGAATAAGTATACCATACTCCCAATCAAATATGTAAGTCTTCCCATCCCCTACCCAATAATTAGGTAAGTATACCATACTCCCAATCAAATATGTAAGTCTTCCCATCCCCTACCCAATAATTAGGTAGTCTTTTCCACCTTTGATGGAGACAACCAAACCATCCAAATGTACCAAATTCAAGAATTTAGAACGTATAAGCTAGAAATTAGGACGTTAGCTAGGAACGATGTCTGTGAATGTGAAGAAAGAGAGAGAAAATGAGAAAGAAGTAATCGGTTGGGGTATTGGGTCAATTGAAAAAATTTTGATTTGAACCAAATTATGGCCTAGTTTGGAACAACATATTTAAAATATTGGGGCTTTAGAAACACGAGTTGGTTAAAAAAAATATGGATAGATAATTCAAAAAAAAAAAATTACATAAATTTGAGCTAAGGCTGGCATGAGTTGAACCCCAGTCTAGCTCTCCTCAAGATCCACCTCTGAGTTGTACTTAAAAAAAATGACATTTGTATATAATTAATATATTAAGTAATGTAATATTTTGTTATTATTTTTTTTTTCTTTTTACTAAGAGAGTATACATCAAGTCTCCCGTCTTCAAATCATTGAACAATATAACAAGTGATGATAAATAATTCTTAAACACTAAACTTCCACTTGACCTTTAATCTTGATCCCAACAAATCACCACCAAAACTATTACGAGACACTTGTGAGACTTAAATTAAAAATATCAAACTAATATTACTTATTGTGAGATTATAAATTATTTATATAATTTTAAAGAACACATTTTATATTATTCATAACAAATTTTAATTTTAATAAATAAAATATATTATATAATGTTTACCCATTTGACCAACCATTCAATTTGAATTTAGAATCTAACAATGTAACGACCCTTTAATGGGTCTAGAATTTTATGAGAAATATATTTTTATTATGTATGATGCATTTTAGGCAATGTCCAAATTAAATAGATCAAAATATTTTATGTGTTTATAAAAAGGCAAATTAATGAAAATGTTAATTCATGGGAAAAATGAAATGTAAGTGAAAAATTAAAATAAAGTATAAATTGGGTTGATCATGTCAACAAATGGGTTGGCCAATGATTGAAATGCCTAAATGCAATGGATTGTTGGAAGATTTAAAATAAACCCGTATCTAACATATTGGGTTGTTGAAATTGGGTTAAGCCCAAGTACAAATTGTGTTGTATTTTATTTAAGTTAAATGAAATGAGTTGGGACCAAGTTGACAAGTTAGCCCATTGGGCTTAATAAATGTGTTGGGCTAATGGATTTTGGCTTGGGCCATGTGCAATATAAGTGGAAATTTAAACAAAGGAAATGAAATGGTAAAAGACCAAAATGGGATTAGGCTTATATGTGTGTGTACGTGCAATTGAGGGGTAAATGTGGAATGGAAAAAAAGGGTGATGGGAGCAGTTGGGGGCAAACGTGATTGCCATACCTCTTCCTTCTTCTTGCCTTGCTTTCTTCTTCTTCACTTCATCTTTACCCCATCTCCCAGCATCTTCTTCTTCTCCTCCTTTCTCCTTCATTTACTTTTTCTTCTTCTTCCATTGTTCTTTGTTTTGCAGCTTCAAAATGGTAGATTTCCAGCTCTAGCATGTTGCTTCTTCTTCTCATTGGTTCGACCTTCAAAAGCAAGTTCCTACTCTTCTTATTCTTCTTTCAAGCAAACATCCAATGTCTATTTCTTTTAAATGATGGCTGAGATATTTCTTTTGTATAAATGATCATGGTTTTTGTCCTTGTGGTAGTCTTGAGGACCATTTTTGTAGTTAATGGATTTTATTCCATTTCTTTCAAAATTTATGGGTTTTCTCTTAAAATGTCGAGTCTCATTGATAGTCTCTATGGGGTTTGTTCACCCCATGTTTTCCTTCAAGGAATGACAATTGTGGGTTAGGAAACCAGCTATGGGGTTGGGTGTATCTTACATGTTCTTTTGTTTCGCATTCCTGTTTGTTCGTGACCTTCGTCGTGACTTTGGTCGACCAAAGTTGCCACTTCGGTCTACCTAAGTCATCCAGTAGCTTGTATGTAGCTTCGGTTGAAGGGTCGGTTAACCTAAGATCATGAATAAGCATTCTGGCCAACTTCGGTCGACTGAAGTTTCGACCTAAGCTTAGAAACCTTCATTCTGGCCAACTTCGGTCGACCTAATTGCACTTAATTGATGTGGTGGAACCTATTTAAATGTTAACTTGTGTGAAATAACAAGAATCTTAGTGGGTAAAAATTGAGAGTGTGAATGTTACTTGTTATAACTTTGTTTGTGCCCACATTGCATTGCATTGTGTTACTATATTGCTTCGCATTATGATGTTAGGTTATAGGTTGCATTCATTCGAGGGTCATGCTTTGTATGTGTTGGGAGCGTAAGTATTAGCATGACACAGTTGGCTTGTTGAGTGTTGACCTGTGTATATTAGGCAAGCATATGCATCATAGCAACTTGGGTTATGTGTTGGGACTGTGTACTAGTCAAAGGCTAGGGGTACTACATCGGGGATTACTAGTAGGCTATTAGTGCAACATGGGTCATGTGTTGGGACCGTGCACTGGCCAAAGGCTGGGGATACTAGACAGGGGATCACTGGTAGTAGCATAGCCTGATGCTGGGCTTATAGGGGTCATGTCATCACGTTAGTGCTGCGAGAACCATTGTATTCCTTATGTGCTACATTGTATGGTGGGTAGTGGTGGTGAAAATTAACTGGTGATTGTGATGCGTAAGATTAGGGGTTTGAGTCCCACAGTAGTTATATCTTGTGATGTGTAAGATTGGAGGGTTTGTGTAGACGCCCCTAAATTAGGGTCCCACAGAAGATAAGGCATATATGTAAAAACCAATTAGAAGCGTCACATATAATCCTTGCTATTAACAATAGAAGTCACACTCATACATTCTTACTCATAGAAATATACATTAAGGTCCACATACCCACCATATCCCCTCAAGGGTACAACCTAGAACATAAACAAGTGTAACTTAATATTCCACATCACAAAACACCTCCCAATGATCTTTCGGTTGAGATGGCTCTGTACACACTCCTACCCCATGGCTCCAACTTCACTTGACTCACCCACCTTTTTAGTCTTACCTTTACCTGGAATGATGCAAGCAAATATGAGCCACAAGGCCCAGCAACTATAACTAGAAAAAAGAAAGCATAAGAGTCAGGGTATCGAAGCCAAAGAATCATGAATGGCATTTAAGGTACTTTCACATGGTAACACGATGAAACATGCATTCATGCTCATGTGCAATCCTTTTAAAACCATAATCATGGGACCGAGATCCATCTCTGAACAGAAGCTTTCTTTACGGATATATCCTGCGAACTCGTCCGTTGCGCACATCATGAAGCCTATACATTTTAAAACCATTTTCATGCACATGCTCTATGTATCATCACAACTATGCACATTTGTAATGACTTCTCATATGTAACTTATATGTGATTACTGAAATAATATGCATAAGAGGGTAACATCCATGCAAGACAACATCAAATCCTTGCATGTCCTCAATAAAGCACCATTCTCAAAGAAAGATAGGGTTATATAAAGCCCTATTTGAGACTCAGTATGTATAAATGAGAACCATAAAATAATATACTAGAAATGAGGAATAACTCACAAAATGACTTGCTAAATTGGAAGCGTAAACTTGCAAATTAGGAAATTAAGCAATAGGAGCTTGCAATTTGGAGAATTTAGCATCATGAACTTGCAATTTAGAAAATTAAAAAATAGGAACTTGCGAAGAAAGAACTAGCAAAAAGAGCGACTAAACTTGAAATTTAGAAAATTAAGAAATAGGAACTCACCTTAAATATATTGTTTCTTTAACCCTTGCAAGATATCTGAGTCGCTACTCAAGCCCACGCCACCAAAATTTCCCCTTATCTCTCCAAAATTCTCTCATTTCACTCAAGCATACGTCCCATATATATAGGCTAAGGAGAATGAAGGTTGTGTGAGCATTATGGAGGCAAGACAGCCCCTAATTTCCCTCTAAAATTCCCCCATTTCCTCAAGCATTCATTACCTATTTATAGGCCCAGAGATAGGAACATCTTAGGAGCAACAAGGGAGATCAATTCTGGTGGCAAAACAACAGGTGAGATAAGTGGCATGGCTATTTGGACAGGTGGCAGCGGCTGGCAACTGCTTGGTGCGCAGCAGGGCTATGCAGGGCCCTACGTGCACGCAACCTAGCCGCACATGGGCAAGTGGTCGAGTGCATGCGGGCTGCGTGGCCACGCGCGTGCCTGGCCACGAGGCCACACGCATACGGACAGCGTGGCTGCGTGCATGGGCACTACCTAACGCCTTAAACCAACGTTATTTTGGCGCCAGCTAAGTTTTAAAAACCCAACTTTTTCTTACTTGGCCGCGGGCTCAATCCCGCGACCTTTTCCTCCTCCTTGGCACACTCAACCATCTCCGCTACAGCCTTCCTTGTTTAATAATCCGCATAACTTATACTTAACATGATTCAGCCACAAGTTTCCCAAAATTACACTTGAACCCCAATAATTTCGAATAATTACCAAAACTCCCTTGATCAAAGATACTTCAATTTTAATTTTTTTTCCAATTAATTCCTTACACCCAAATTTACATTAATTCACAAATAAATGGGTCATTACAATTTGAGTCCCACAGCAGCTTGTGATCTTGATGCGATTGTGAGTGCTTCGGCATGTGATAATGACAATGATGGATATGATATTTATGGATGTATGAGAGCCTTGGGCTCAAGTTATTGATTTGGCAGCATGTCCTTGGCTACTGGCAGGTTTGTAATCAGGGTCTTAGGTGCTAGTGTATGCATTTTATGTAGGCCCTAAGGACCATATTTGTGTATCTATGCATTTATGTTATGGTTGGGTATCGTGTATTTAACCACATGGCATGGATTGTGTGTCGTTTATTTATATATGACGTATGTGATTAAAAGGGTCCTGTGCGCCAACCTATTACGCATGTACTTGGTTACCTTATGGGATTGGAAATGTGTTTTGATAAAATGCAAGAAATTGTATTACTTTGAGGATGTTGTTGTCAAGTGTAGAAGGCATGAATCCAATTGATGTCTAGATGTCGGGTAGTGATTTTTCCATGACTTTGAGTTATTCATGCCTTCATATATCGATCTATTGATGCTTTCCTTTGCTACATACTTGTTGAGTCTTGTGGCTCATCTTTGTTTCTTTTGTCATTCTAGGAAAGGGGAAGATAGTTATTTAGGGCAAGTCCTAGTTAAATGTGTACAAAGATGTCCTGACCTCAAGATCCATGGGTATAATGTTGAGAGCATGAGTAGAGTACATCATTTTTTTTTATTTAAAGTCTTAGTGCCCTTTTATTTTGAAAATGTGTGGGTGGTGAGACCGAGATGATGATGTAAAGGATGTTGTAATATTTATTTTGGCTCCTATTGATAGTGAGCAAATATGGAAATGAAACGAATTTTTTGGCATTTTGAGTGATTTTTGTATCTGTATCCATTTTGAATGTATCTTTTCTCGGACTTCCTATACTAGTGGGTAAATCCGAGAGTGGGCCCTGACAACTTGGTATCAGAGCAAGGGTTGGGATGAGAGGAGTCTCTATACACATAGGAATGTCGGGTAGAGTTAAAACTATGTTTAGTAATTCGAAATTAAGAAGTTAAATAAAAGTGATAATTAAAAATAATCGATTATGTAGTAAATGAGTGCTTGTAAAGAGGACATCGACTTGAGGCCAAGAAAAGAGTATCCTGTTACTTGCACTGTCCCCTCGTGGAAATTTACCAAGGATGTATGTTAGGACAATGAACGAGTTGAGAAGTAACATGGGAAGATGGCGAGAAAAGCCCAAATAGAGGTCCGTTGTTTGGGAGCTAAATTATGTCAAGTTCTTCAAGGCATTTAAATGGAAACCATTATCCCGAAAGGATTAGGTGATAAAGACCTATGGGTCTACGGAGTTGTGTGAGGGAGCAAATTGGTAGCACAATGGGAGGTAAGGATCACCTTTTTAGCTCAGTGTGACTTTAAGTTAGTGGTCATGAAAGATAATGAAGCTAACCAGGTTTAGAGAGGCCTACATGTGCAGATCCGATATGCATTGGCTGACACCTAGATTATAGATTACACCATGATAGTGCATACGGCCTTAGGGCCAACACTTTTTCCATGTTACCTTAGTGTCAGGTATAAAGGCCGAGAGGTTAGAAACATAGATTGGATCAAAGGTCGATGAGGTCCAGTGTATAGAAGGTTGTTTTCCGATTGGCATGTCTCGAGCAGTGTCATGTTATGACTTGTGGACCCCTTATATAGGGGAGGATATCTATATTGAAAGTAGATGGTGTAGGAAGGGAATCGACACCCTCTAAGGTATACGATCCTTGTAATGTAGGAGTAATGGCATTTAGTATTTTTGTGGTGCCTTGCATGGTGAATTTAATTCCTGTCCCTATTCCTAAGGAGTTATGGATTTCTAAAGCATAAAGATGCTAAGGGTTGGGCATGATGGTGGCGAATAATTAGTAGATGCAAGGTTGGGACACACCACCAGAAGTTCTTTGACGGGAAAGGTTGTAACACCCTGTTCCATCGAAGGGCGTGCCAATATGCTGGGGCCCATCGTATACATACATAATCCCTTTTCTTTTACATTTTTCATACATCAAATACCGTATCTCAAAGGGAAACCCCCCAGCATATCATCAAAAATACGGAAGCGATAATCGAAACCTGATATGATACATACACAATTCACTTATATTATATCATAAAGAATTCGTACCATATATTACATCATATCCTCAAATATAAAATACATGGAAACATGTCTCTCGAGATAACATCTAACACCCTAGGTGCAAATCATATGAAACCTCGAACATACATCAGATACATTTCTCATATAAATTAAATACTGGAATCACCTGCTGAATCCCTCGACCACGCCATCACGTGCCGTCATATCTCAACCTGCTCCTTGCCCTAACTGCAAGTCTCAACTGGAACGTTGAATGTTCTAGGGGCATAACCCATTAGAAGATGAAACTTCTAGTGAGGGTCCAAAAACATATATATGATGCATGATGCAATAACATGAATAAACATTTGCCCTTAGTGTAACTTCCCTGGCTCGCAAGCCTAGCTAGGAATCCTCGGCAAATCCCGAACCTCTGCAAGATAAGCCAAACGTTATTCCCTCAACGCCCTTGGAGAATTACGGCTACACTCTGGGGGCGACATCCCATTCCCATGCACAAATATCAATATGACAATAATATCGTGCAATGCAAATATCACGACTTTCAATGCAATATGACAAATGAATATTGCAATTCATAAATAACATGCATATAAACAATCATATCATAAATAGGATAGGACAACTCACCTTTTGAGATAAACTTGCATTTTCTTGAAAAGCATGTATTGCCTCGATATGCGTGTCCTGACCCTGAAAGGCGTGTCTGACCTCGATTGCCGCGTAAATCCTCGATTCTTGCTCACTACCTTGATTCTTGCACATTACCTCGCTTCCCGTGCATTTACATCAATTTTTGTGCAATATCTTAATTTTCGCACGTCGCCTCTATTTTCGTGCACTGCCTCGATTTGTGTGCCCGAACTATTTTTCATGCCAAAATCTCCGGAATATCATTACAACACCATTTCCTATTTTTCCAGAATTTTTCGGAAACTTCCTCATATTTTTTTCTCATTTTCTTCCTTTTCTTTCATTTTTCTTCTTTTCTTTTCTTTTCTATTTTCTTTTTCTTTTTCTTCTTACTGTTCATCTTCTTCTCTCCTACTCCCGCGCATCCCCTGTAACTCTTCTCCTCCTCTTTCTTCTTCTTCTTCTTCTTCGTCTTCTTTCTTTCTCTTCTTTTTCTTCTTCTTCTTCTTCTTCTTCTTCTTCCTTCATCACTGCGCGCACCAGCCCCCTGCAACTCGCGGCTTCTTCTTCACCGCGGCAGCCCTGCGCGCTCGGCCAAGCTCCCACGAACAGCCCCGCCCGCGGTTGCCCACGGCCGCCACCGATCACCAACACACCTGGTTGCAACTTCCTCGCGCGTTTTGGCCATCATCCGCTCGCTGCCCAGCCTCGCGTTCGAGCTGCCATGGTCGCAGCTTGCGGCCATGGTTGTTGTCCGCTCCTTTCGGATAGCTTCGGCCTCTTCCGGCCTTCCTTGCATCGCCTCTAGCTGATCTCGTCACCAACTCCTTGGTCGCAGCCCCGCCGAATCAGCTTCCTCGCGAGCAGCAACGGAGCTGCTAGCCGCGGCCCTGGTCGCTTCAACGAATAGCCATGGCCGAGCTTCAAGCTCTTCCACTCTCTATCACTCACTCTCTCTCTCTCTCTCTCTCTCTCTCTCTCTCTCTCTCTCTCTCTCTCTTTCGCATGCTATTCTCGGCTCTCTCTCGCGCTCTCTCTCAAGCTCTCTTTCGATCTCCCTCTCTACCTCTCTGTTTCGGCCATGTCTCTCTCCCGCAATCTCTCTTTCTCTCTATCTCTCTCAATATATATATATATATATATATATGGCGAGCACTTCCCGACAGCCTTGGCTGCTACTCCACCTCCCTCTAGACAACCTCTCAGAACTTAGCAATTCTCTTGGCCCAATTCCAACCTCTGCAAACTGCTCCCCACGCCTATACGCACACATGCACATTACATATATATATATATAACTTATAATATGTATATTATACTAATATAATTATAAGAAAAATATATATTTAATTACACTTGAGAAATATCTTAAATTGCAAATACACCCTCTAATGGCCAATTAATTTGCATTACGATGCTTTAAATCCACAATTAACAACTTCGGGTTTACTCAATAAACTCGATCTCGCCCTCGGGTCCTCACCGGGCTATTGTTTCATCCTGAAACCACTGAAGGGTTGTTCCTCATGAAAAACTGAAGCCTCCTCAAGCTTCCGTTGACTTCCGAAAAGTCGTCTATGAAAATTCGATATTGCAGCCCAATTGGCAGCTGCCTTTTTAGCTATACCGAAAACTGTTCATGATCTCATTTCTTTCTGCACCATAAATCCTATCTCGGGGTGCTCATTAATGCCACATCATTTTCCTTTGGCATCTCGGCTCCAGAGTACTCCCAGCAGTCGATTCAATAATCCATACGGTAATAAATTACCGTTTTACCCTCAATTTATCCTTAAATTCCATTTTTGCCCCAAGACAAATTACCATTGAGTCCTTTAAAATTTCTCGGGTATTACAAAGGTCATCTCCCATGTCGTGAGAAACGGGAAGAGCACCGCATAACTCTTAAGGATGTGATTGTACGAATGGAGAAAAGTAGGGGTGGAACTAAGCTAGAATTTTATGAGAGGCATGTGTATTTACTTGCCCGAATTACTAGATTGGTTTTGGAATAATGGTGTGCACGCATGCAATTATATATATATGTAAAACATATGCTATGCTAAAATATATGAAAATGTATTGTGAATTTCTTGGTTGGCAAGAAGCTAAGGGAAAGAAAACAATAATGTGAGAGCCTGATTCAGCATAGCAGTTGTCGACTGATGGTAAGGAGTTGTCGATCGGTCGCGAACGATCGCCCATTTTCCTTTCGTTTGACGATTATGTTTCTCTTGGACATGGTTTTCCAAGACTAATAAAAATAATAAGGTTGCCAACATATATAGATGTATGCTTATGATACGCGGTATTACATTATATATGTTGATGGCACCTGGGTAAGCGTAAGATAATGCGTAATAATGAGGAAGACATTATTGTTAATTTGGTGGAAAGAAAGTGGGTTAGCAGAGTAAGGACCTAGGATGATTAGGAGAAATGCGTGGGGACCAACGATCAAATGGGATAAGCAAGCATGTTGTCGGAATAGTGGTACTTAAAATAAGTGACCCTAGCGAACAAAAAACACCCACCATAAGAGGATGATTGTTGGAATAGTAGTTGAGGTAGGGTATTTTCTAAGATTGTCATGTGGTCGAGATGGTACCAGGGAATGGTGAGATGGGAAAATAAGTCGTCTCTTAATTGATGTTATATTTTTATCATTGATATGGGGATACACTCGCCGAGTAAAGAGACTCACCAAGAGTACTCAAGGATTATTTTGTCCAAGTTGGAAAATCGAAAGATGTATGCTATGAGTAGCAAATATGAATTTTGGTCGAAAGAAATATTCTCTTTGTGGATCTTGCCAAGGTTTAAGCGATAAAGAAGTGATCGTTATTTATGACCATTGAAGATATAAGAAGTTTCTTAGATAACAATGTGTTATTGTGGGTTGTTAAAGAGGGATTCTGAGCATCGCTGCTCCATTGTCTTGAATGATTTGGAAAATGGGTCAAACTTATTGGGAAAGACCCTTGATAGAGAGGTTTCTAGAACCTGAACATCAAATGGTAGAGGCTTTGGTATTGGCCACATCTGTGGGCCTAAAGAACTCTTACCATTATGTCTTAGGGTCCAGGTTGAAGTTTAGTGTTGTATTTCATCCACAGCTATCAAACGGACAGTGGGGATTATTTAGACATTGGAAGATATGCTGGGAGTGTGTGTAAGGAAGTTCCATGGCAGTGGTATAATCAACTGCAATTGGTGAAAGTTGCCTACAATAATAGTTACCTCTCCAGCATTAGATAAGCCACCTTATGACGAGTTTGTTTTTATGGCAAGCCATGTAGGTTACTAGTGTGTGGAATGGAAGTCAGATATCAAGTATTGTTGGGACTCAAGGCTATTGTTGTTCACTATGGCTATATGAAGATGGCCCAAGATAGGCAAAGGAATTACATGGATATGAGACAGTGTGACTCAAAGTTGTCATTAAAGATCATACATGATAGAGAGCAATGCCCAAGATGGGTGTATGCCGAATTACGATTTCGGGGAAGTTTAGTCCCTGCTACATTGATTCTTTGAGATTTTAGAGTGAATTGGATCTTTGGCGTATGAGTTAACTTGGTTTGGTAGGTGCGCATGAAGTATTACATGTATTAATGTTAAGGAATGATGTGCTAGATCCTAAACACATGATGGACTATTAGACCATAGAGATCAAGGCCGAGGTATCATATGGGGAAATGCTATTGAGCATATTGGGATGAAAGGTGAATATGGAGGAGTCAGTCGATTCTGTCCGTAAGGGTTTTGTGGCAGTGTCATGATCTAAGCGAGGCTACTTGGGAATTCAAGGTTGAGATGAGGCATCTACTTCCTAGTTGTACGTGTGGCCAGGTCCAAATTTGGAGGACCAAATTCTCTAAAGGGAGAGGGAGAGGAGAAATTGTAACGACCCGTTAATGGGTCTAGAATTTTATGAGAAATATTATTTTATTATGTGTGATGCTTTTCAGGCATTGTCCAAATTAAATGGGTCAAAATATTTTTTGTGTTTATAGAAAGGCAAATTAGGGAAATGTTAATTCATGAGAAAAATGAAATGTAAGTAGAAAATTAAAATAAAGTATAAATTGGGTTGATCATGTCAACAAATGGGTTGGGTTGGAAGATTTAAAATAAACTCATATCTATCGGATTGGGTTGTTGAAATTGGGTTAAGCCTAAGTGTAAATTGTGTTGTATTTTATTTAAGTTAAATGAAATGAGTTGGGACCAAATTGAAGAGTTAGCCTATTAGGCTTAATAAATGTGTCGGGCTAATGGATTTTGGCTTAGGCCATGTGCAATATAAGTGGAGATTTAAACAAAGGAAATGAAATGGTAAAGAACCAAAATGGGCTTGGGCTTATATGTGTGTGTGCGCACGTGCAATTGAGGGGCAAATGTGGAATAGAAAAAAGGGGTAATGGGAGTAGTTGGCAAACGTGAATGCCATACTCCTTCCCTTTTCTTGTCTTGTTTTCTTCTTCTTCACTTCATGTCTACCCCCTCTCCCGGCATCCTCTTCTTCTCCTCCTTTCTCCTTTATTTTCTTTTTCTTCTTCTTCCATTGTTCTTTGCATTGGAGCTTCAAGAAGGTAGATTTCCAGTTCTAACAGGTTGCTTCTTCTTTTCCTTCGTTCAAGCTTCAAAAGCAAGTTCCTACTCTTCTTCTTCTTCTTCTTCTTCTTCTTCTTTCAAGCAAACACCCAATATCTATTTCTTTTAAATGATGGCTGAGATATTTCTTTTGTATAAATGATCATGGTTTTTGTCCTTGTGGTAATCTTGGGGACCATTTTTGTAGTTAATGGATTTTATTCCATTTCTTTCAAAATTTATGGGTTTTCTCTTAAAATGTTGAGTCTCATTGGTAGTCTCTATGGGGTTTGCTCACCCTATGTTTTCCTTCAAGGAATGGTAATTGTGGGTTAGGAAACCAACTATGGGGTTGGGTGTATCTTATGTGTTCTTTTGTTTCGCATTCGTGTTTGTTCGTGACCTTCGTCGTGACTTTGGTTGACTGAAGTTGCCACTTCAATCCACCTAAGTCATCCAGTAGCTTGTATGTAGCTTTGGTTGAAGGATCGGTCGACCTAAGATCATTAATAAGCATTCTGCCCAAATTCAGTTAATTGAAGTTGAACTTTAGTCGACCTAAGTCAGAGTTCGATCGACCTAAGCTTAGAAACTTTCATTCTGACCAATTTTGATCAAGTTAAGTTAGATTGTGAGCCCCAAGGACCATATGTGTGCATCTATGCATTTATGTTATGGGTAGGTATCATGTATTTAACCACATGGCATGGATTGTGTGTCATTTATGTATATATTATGCATGTGATTAAAGAGGCCTTATGCGTCAATCTGTAACGCACGTACATGGTTACCTTATGGGATTGAAAATGTGTTTTGATAAAATATAAGAAATTGTATTATTTTGAGGATGTTGTTGTCAAGTGTAACAGGCATGAATCCAACCATCAATTCCCGCACTCACAAACTCAATCATCTAAACATCTCTCACACACAATCCCATGGAAAAACCGTGAAAGAGCAGTACCTGATTGTCGATTTTGGATTTTCAATTTCATCCATTATAGCCTCTCTCTCTCTCTCTCTCGTGCGTTTGGCTTCTGATCATGAAAGTGATGATTGGAATGCACAAGGGGGCCTTATATACAAAGGGGATTTTGATAGTTGCCCTTGGATCAAGGGTTTTAAGATGATGATCAACGGCTTACAAATAAGTAGCAATTTATCATAAAATAAAATACCACTTGAAACCCACATGTAAATGAAATAACATCAAAATGAACATTTATCAATTTATTTTGAATCATAAATTAACAAATTTCACCTTGATTCAAGAATAGATTGATATTAGATTTGACTAGAGACCCTACAACTCTCCCAGCTACATTGGAAGCACATTAAACAAAAAATAATGCTTGCTCAAACTTCTTACCTGGGACAAACATTGCTATTATGGGAAACATGATCATCTAACTCTATCGAGTGTACTATGATCAAGGCATCAAGGCTAACACTAGGGCTATCATCAAACATGGTATTTCCTAAGGTTCCACCTTGAGATTTACACATTTCCACCTTAAATTGAAAATTATTAGTTTGTTTAGGTTTGACTAATTCTATGAGATTAGGAACATTAATTTCTAGGTTGTTAAAACTTTAATCCTTTTTTTTGTTTGATATTCAACTAAGATTTTCATTCCTTAAATTTCTCAAAATTAGCTTCACTTTTATACATAAGAAAGTATACCCAAATCTTTCTATAATAATCATAAACAAAGAGAAAATATTGGGCCCTAGAAAGAGAGAAGGGAACTTGGGGAGAATCCCAAAAATAGAGGAAGGAAACTAGACTCTATGGGATTTACCCATAATACAGGATTCTCAAAACTCTAGATTACTAATCCCTTTGGAAATCCAAAATGCATTACTTGCTTAACTCTTGTAGCCTAATCTTTTATGTCAAATCTTCTAAAATGGTTAGCCCTTCTCTGCTCTCATATCCACTTGAGATATTTACATTTTCTTGCCTATAATCCTTCTTCCTTAAAGGACAATTTTTTCGAAGATGGCCTTCTTTCTTACAAAACCAACAGGTCGTTGTCCTTAATTTTCCTCTACTCCTAGGTTGAGATTTAGACACACTTTTACCTGTTAATTGAGGATTATGGTCAGGTTTCCCTTTAACATGAAGGTCTATACCAGAATTTAATTTATTATCTTTTTGACTTCTAAATCCCTAGACCTTAAAGCCACTAGGGCATCATTTAATGTAAGGTAATTCCTACCATATTTGATTGCAGTTTTCATGTCTTTATATTCATCTACCAAAGAACTTAATAGGTAATTGCTTGGTTTTCATTAGAAATTTTCTCATCTATATTTGTTAACCCTATGGTGATAACTTTGAAATCATCTAAATTTTCTTCTAAGGTTTTTGAAGGATCCATCTTAAAACCAAAGAGTTGTTCTTTAAGATATACATATACTTTATTTGAAAGGGTTTCGGTCATGTAAAGAGATTATAGTTTAGACCATACCTTCGCTACAGAATAAGGAGGCTAAACACCATCTCATCCATGTCTTGCCTCTTTTGATCAGTTATTGCCTCTGGTGTCTCATTTTCTTTCTTTCCTTCCTTTCGTTCTGTCAAGGCCTTCGCACATCGGTGTTGGACTAGCACGACCTTCATCTTTTTCTACCATATGTGGAAGTCCCCGTGACTGTCAAACTTTTCGAGCTCCACTTTCATAGGTGCCATCTTTGGTTCGATTTTTGCAAGGAAAAATAAAGAAACAACAGCAACACAGAATCAAAAAATGGAACAAGAACAACACTAGATGAACAATGTACACAAAACATGGACAACAAAAGAAAAAGAATCAACAAAAAAAAATGGATCAGGAATAAGAAAAAAAAATGCTCGTTGAAATCCTTATAACCCTAACTAGGTTTCAAAGAAAATCTCAAGAATATTACAAAAATTAGATTACAATTCTCCAAATACACTGAGCAATAACACATAATCAACCTCACTAATCTTTCCCACACAATCAAGTGATTCACACTTATAATAGGGAGTAATCGCACTTCAATCCCCAATGAATCTTGTAATAAACCACAAAGAAATGCGATAGTAAACAAAAACAACAACGGCAATAACAAAAAACGAGAGTGATAACCAAAATAGAAACTAAAGAACTGAAAATAAATGAACAAAATTGCACTCAAGAACACAATGAGAGGTTAGGGCACAAAAGGATACAATGCACTTACAGAGTTAGAAGCTAATTGCGATCTTTGATCACCCTTGTGTGTCTCGACCTTCTGTTCTTCGTTCTACCTTCGTGATTCTCTGATCTTAATCTCCTTTGAATCTTTAGAGATGCGATCAGGATCTTGAGTCCCTCGAGTGGCTCTAATACCAGTTGTTAATATCTATGAAATAAAACACACCCACAGCAGAATAAGAACCAAAAGAAACAGAAAAATGCACGCACAAAAACACAACACAACAACACCAGTTTACATGTTTGGATCAAAACGATCCTACTCATGGCAGGGCTTCACCCTAGTTAATCCACTAATGAATAGACAATGGATTTACAGAGATTTACAACGAAATCAAAACAAAAAATCCAAACCAAGAAGATGATATAATCCGAGAATACAACGCTCAAATCAACTAGCGATTACTGCACACGAACTCAATCATCTATACATCTCTCACATACAATCCCATAGAAAAACTGTCAAAGAGCAATACCTGATTGTCGATTTTGGATCTCTGATTTCGTCCACTACAACTTCTCTCTCTTTCTCTCTCTCTCTCTCTCTCATGTGTTTGGCTTCTGATCGTGAGAGTGATGATTGGAATGCACAAGGGGGCCTTATATACAAAGGGGCTTTTGATGACAGCCCTTGGATCAAGGGTTTTAAGATGATGATCAATGGCTTACAAATAAGCAAAAATTTATTATAAAATACAATACCACATAAAATCCACATGCAAATGAAAGAACATCCAAATGAACATTTATCAATTTATTTTGAGTCACAAATCAACAGGAATGGTAGTGGGTGGCTTCATTTCCCTTTTTCTTCATCTCTCTATTTCTATTTTGCTCTCATTCTCCAACCCAATCATCACTAAATTTGCTCGACACAACCATGACCTCTCTCTGCTTTCCAATGATTGGCATTTGACCATCAACAATATTCTTTTTTCATGTTTAAGAAGAGAGAATTTAAAAAAATAGGAGTAAGTGGTTAATTTAACACATTTTTAATAGTAAGATATAATGAAAGGATACTTCTTGTAATTTCATTAGCTAAATCTCAAAGATGTCAAGTGTAATTTACTTTAATAGCATTGAAGAATTTTTTTGTTTTTTTGATAAATAATGAGAATCATATTAATGCCTTTAAATACATTTTTGTGTTTAAAATTAGATATGATTAACCATCTTACTAAGCTAAATTTGTGGAAAAAATTACTTTTTAAAAATATATTATAAAAATTATAATCATTAGAATGATGTGACAAAGATATTTTTACAATTACGAGCCACTAGAATTTAATAAACTCCCCTTATTTAGGACTCGTTTTACTATAACTCAAGAGTCGTAGCACATACTATATATATACCCATCTATATATAATACATATTATGGTCAATTAAATAATATAATAGAAGATCATCTCTGATTGAATATTACTTCGATTAACAATCTCAAACTTGTAAAACAAATTGCATGTGCCTAACTATAATGACCTTTTTATAGTTATAAGTTGTTCTTATGAGTTTTTTCTTATTAATAAGTGAACGAAAATATTACATGATTCTAATTCTATTTTTTATAAATAAATTTTGTCCCAAGTATATTATTCTTGTTTAGTTTTTCTAATATTTATTTAATTTTATGAAGGCGTATTTGTATATAATTCAGAGAAGGCCTTTAATTTTTATTCACGTGCATTGTGGCATCCATCTCCACCACTCGTGTGAAATAATTCAGAGAAGGCCCATAAATATCAATCATGCAAGACCTTGGGGAGAGATCAGATCATCGCCCGGTGGCGTAGAGCAGAGATATGGAGGAATATGCCACAGCCAAACAGCCCCTTCTTCTTCACACGCTCACGACCTCACGCCGCACGCTTGCCAACCGTGTGTTCGCACTGGTTTACACGTGCGCCATCCTCGCCGTGCTCTGCCGCCATGCAGCGGCGGCCCTGGGCTCCGCCACCTTTCTCTCCTTCGTCACCTCTGCTACCCTCTTCATCGCCGACTTGGTTCTAGCGTTCGGGTGGTTCTCCGCGCAGTCCTTCCGTTTCCGCCCGGTCCACCGCCGCGTCTTCCCGGAAAACCTGGAGAAAGTGGTGAAGGGACGGGATTTTCCGGAGCTGGACATCTTCATATGCACGGCGGACCCCTACAAGGAGCCGCCAATGAGCGTGGTGAACACCGCCCTGTCGGTGATGGCTTACGATTATCCGCCGGAGAAGATTTCGGTGTATGTTTCGGACGACGGCGGCTCCCAGCTGACTCTGTTTGCGTTCATGGAGGCCGCCAGGTTTGCAAGCCATTGGATACCCTTTTGCAGGAAGAAGGAGATTATGGAGAGATGCCCAGAAGCTTTTTTCGCATCAAATTACAGTCAATCCTCGGAGACTGAACAAATTAAGGTGACAACATGTTTCTTGAATATGATAAATATAATCTTACTCCCTCTCCTTATATATACCCATCAAGGGAGCATATTAATTTATTTCATTTCACTCCATTACGACATCTCTCCCCCAACACAAACTTCAAACTTAGAGTGGAAATAGAAAAAATAAGATAAGCATAATCTGACTTCCTCTCCTTCACCCCTGTAATTAAGTTCACTTTCTAAGGTGTTCTCAGATCTCAAAGCACAGGAGAGGACAGCTGCATGTCCACACATAGTTTTAAATATAGAAAAAAAAAATTGTATTAAGGTATGATTTCTTAAAGTTCAATTATTGGAAAGTAAAAAAATTGCATTAAAATAGAAAAAAAAAAAGCATTCTAATTAATGGGGTTTTTTTTGGTAAAAAAGATGATAGATGTATTAAGTATATTAAGATAAATAATTAATTAAAAATTAAGGTATTATTCTTTTCGAGTTTTAGTTTTCAGTTTTGATTTTGAATTCATTTTTAGTCTTGTGTTTTGAGTGTCTATTTTGAGATTATTGAAAATGTATTTTTTTTGTCTGTAGCGTCTTTCACGTTTTGAAAATTTTGAGTGTATTTGTGATAAAAACAATTAAAACGAATTTTTTTTATTTTAAATTTTTTTTATAAAATTTTTTCTTGTTTTCAAAATACGTTTTTAAAAATATAAAAATAAACACGTTTTCACTGTTTTAAAAATTTAAAAACTAAAAACAATCTAAAAACAACAACAAAAAAAATAGGGCTAAAAGTTTGATTTCTAAGAAGATAAAGTAAACAATTTAGGCACTGGTTTTCTAACACCAATCATAAATTAAATAGTAAATTAATTAATTATGTTTTTTTATATTCAATTTTTAGTAAGCAAAAGCAATCCTATCCGATACATGCCTTTATCTCACTACATAAATTCTAACTCTTGTCTCTTTTGTCTATTATTTACGATTTAATATTCGATAATTATCACTAAATTTGCAATTATTTAAAGTAACCAACAGTCCTTTTAACAACCGGCCATTCTCAAAATAGAAGGAAATATTACTAAGAGGTTGGGTTGGGACCGTAGAATTGTAGGGTTGTTGTCATTCCAGTGCCACAACTACTGTTGTTAGCAAGTGGCTTTGTTACTTCACATCAGTCTTTGTCTCCATGTCTTCAGTTCTGCACCATACTTCACAACCCGACAATTAACTATTCACAATCCTGCCTCTTCCATTTCTATCAATAATTGATCAGTCACTCTCTCTCTCTCTCTCTACACACAGTGGAAGTGCAATGTTAAGATGTACATTTTAAAGTAAAAAACGTGTGAAAATATTTGGATGTTTGAGATGGAAAGGTCAATAATACACTTTCAAGGCAAGGTCGTAAAATATATGGAAGATGTTTGCATCAAAAGAGAAATTTGATGATAGATAAAGATATGAGATAGCCCTAAATGGAAATAGGTAAGAAGTTAGGACTTTGTGTAGCAAATGAAGATCGAAATTTACAACTTTGATATCTCGATCGAGAAGGCCTTTGCTGGTTGTTACAAACAATTAAAATAATAGTTCAAAAGGGTAGGCAAGAAAGGGTTTAGCTAATGTAGATAGCAAAGCGTAAATTATGTCAATCAAAAGCGATCAATATGTGAGTGATTTGATAAGATATATTAGCAAGCCTAGGGAGAATATAAATACTTAATAGGATTCGATTCATTCTAGTATTAAAGAAAACAAATATTTTCATTATTGGATCTATGAAAATTAAGGTTTGTAATTGTTGCATAAACTGTTCAAGGAATCTTAGAGCATAATTATTTTCAAAATTATTCATAATATATATATATATGATCAGCAACTCTCACCCATAATGTCTATATTTTAATATTAGACTTTCTTTGTCCATTTCTTTATGCTATTTTGAGTTGTACTTTGGATGGATACATAATTGAAAGCATCAGACAAGATATACATATAAATATATATGTCGTTGGATCTTTTAGGTGTCGAGCAACATGACCAATTTATCGTATACAAAACCAAGAATAAAATTACAAGAAAAGAAAACAAAAGAACACATACACAAGGACACGAAATTTATGACTCCTTTGAAAAATATCATGGCAGGGGTTCTACCCCTAGTCAATCCACTAAAATATAAATTCATGCAATTACAAAAGATCACTCACAAGAAACCTTATAGTATCCCTCCCAGATCTCACAAAGTACAACGTTCAATCCTGAGCAACCGAGCACTCACAACTCTCTTTCTTGCTCTCAACCCAGTGATTTACACTTAGTAAATAGGATGCAACAATAGCTTCTTTGTTGTCTACTTTTACATGCTCTGATCCCATATATATAGAAATAAATCTTGGCTTCGTTAGTTTTTAGGTTGAAAGTTAGTTACAATTAGAAAATGGTTATTTAGAGCTTCCAACTATCGACTGGCTAAACTAATGGTTGAACGGCTTGAGCCAACAATTGACCGACTTCATACCAGCTGTCGATAGACTCAACCAATTTTAAGTCATACTCTAACAAATTACACCTTAATTCAAAATTGTTAATTGGATTTGACTAGGGGACTGCATCACTCACCTTGTTAAGTAAGGAGTACATTGAGCAAGGATAATGCCTGCTCAAACTTGGCCACTATAGTTGATTTGGTTAATTAGTATATATGCTGGATTGATTTCAGTTGAGATTTTCTCTACTTTAACCTGTTCCTTAGCTATAATGTCCCTTAACAAAGTGTAACCGAACATCTATATGGTTGGTTCTATCATGGAATGCACTATTCTTGGACAAGTGTATTGCACTTTAAGAGTCACAATACACCTTAGCTACTAAGTCTTTTATTCCCAACTCTTGAGTGATCCTCTACAACCAAATGGCCTCTTTTATGGCTTCTGTAAGAGCCACATATTTAGCCTCTGTTGTGGAAAGGGCCCCAATGTGCTAGAGATTTCATTTCCAGCTCACTAAGTTTCCTCCAAAGGTAAATGCATAACCGGTCAATGATCTCCTATTGTCAATGTAACAGCCCACTTCATCAGGACGTGTTATGCCTTAGGAAATTTGGTCTATTTTTTTTTTTCATTACATTATCTCGAAATTCCTTAAGACCTTATCTAGTGCGAGATATCTACACTAGAAAATAAATACAATTTACAAAACGGAAGATGAATCGAACCTACTCACGGTAATAATAATAACTGGACATGACATTCATTATAAAGTTAATTCATAAGCGTCTGACAATAAATACAATGTACATAATTCTTAAACTATTCATATTACAACATGGCATGGCTCATTTTCTCGTTTCTTGACGTCTCGCGTCATTACACATCTTCAACCTCGATAACATCACTGCAAGTCCCGACTGGAACATTGAATGTTCCAGGGGCGAACCCAAGTTAGATGATGAACCATCTAAGTAAGGGTACATAATGCTATGTCATGTGTGTATGCAATGTCTTTCCTCGTAGGTGTCAACTGCACCTCTCATGCTACCCCCATTTTAGCGGCCACCTCTTTCGAAGTCGGGGCGTATGGGTGCACCCTTGGTAAGATAGCGGTGCTAGTTCGTACTTCCTACGGCCTCATATGCGTGTGATCAATGATATCAACGTGTAATCATGCATTTCATAGTCATGTATGCATTCTACGTGATAGATACATATCAGGGCATGTCAATATGATGAAAAATATTTTCGAGGAAGTACCACTTACCTTCTAGAGCTTATCGGGCTACCTCGAAATTCGTGCCTTACCTCGATCTGCGTGCCAACCTCAAAATTTGCACCAGACACCTCAACTTTGACCTCAAAGCATCCTAATCACCATAGGTACTTGAATAAATATTAAATCCTATTTTTTCATAATTTCTGGCATTTTCTTTAATTTTCTCTCTATTTCTTCCTATTTTTCCTCAATAATTCTAAATTAAATATTTCTAGAAATATTTTCTCAAATATTTCACTACGAAAATTCATAAAATAAAATTCTTGAATTTCTAAAAATTTTTATAGAATTTTACTCACCTTAACTCAGCATCTCTGATTTCCTCGATATGCGTGCCCTATCCTTGAAACGCGTGCCCGAGCTATTTTTCTCGCCAAAATCTCCGGGATATCATTGAAACATAATTTCCTATTTTTTCAAAATTTTCTAGGATTTTTTTCCACATTTCCTCTATTTTTTTTCTTTCTTTTCTTTTTCTTTTCTTCTTTTCTTTTTCTTTCTCCTTCCTCTCTTCTTCTTCCTCCTTCTCTCCCCTGCTTCCCGCGCAACCCCTGCAACTTCTTCTTCTTCTTCTTCTTCTTCTTCTTTTTTTCCTTTTTTCTTCTTCTTTCTTTTCTTCTTCCTTCTCTTCTCTCCTTCTCCTTCTTCTTCTTCTTCTTCTTCTTCTTCTCTTCCTTCTTCTTCTTCTTCTTTCTTCGCACAACACCTGCCCCTGCAACTTGCGCGCCATCCATGCGCGCGCACGGCCGAGCTCCGCCGGCCCTCCTTCTCGCGCCACCGGCCTCTACGAGCCACTGCCACGCCATCGCGGGACCCCGTAGCTGCCGCCCGCACAGCCTCCGCAACTGGCCAGCCTCTCTGCGTCGCGACAGCCATGGCTGGAGCTCGCGGCCATGGCTGTCGCCGCGAGCTTGCGGCCATTTTGGCCGCCTTCGGCCTCACCGATTGGTCTCCTCCGCTGAGCCAGCCACCGCGCACCTTGCTGGCCTGCCGTGCCGCTCCCCCTACTCGCTTTCAATCGACCGGCCATGGCCGCTCGAGCTTGCTGGAAACTGTCGGCCATGGCTGCCGCGAGCTTTCGCGCTTGCTCCAGTTGCTTCGGCTCTCCCTTTTGATCTCTCGATCTTGCTCTCACTCTCTCTCGCGATTTATCTCTCTTCCTCTCTCAATCCCACTGCCTCTCTCTCTCGGCCGAAGCTTTGAGGCTCACTGCCATTTCTTCTTCATTTGCTTGCTATTTATAGGCAACGCGGACTCTCCTTGCGTATAGCATACTCAATTTGCCGCCACACATCACCTATTGCGTGCAAATTCATCCAAATGTTGCAGGAGCAGCGTGTTGCAGGGCATGGGTGAAGGTTCAAGGGCATGGGCTTAGAGTTATCTAAGGCATGGAGATTTGCAGAGGCACTGTTACGTATATACGTATTAATATATATATATATAATGTTATATATATTATACTATATTAATAACAAATTTATACATTTAAACCTTAATTTGCTTGCTATTTATAGGCAACGCGGACTCTCCTTGCGTATAGCATACTCAATTTGCCGCCACACATCGCCTATTGCGTGCAAATTCATCCAAATGTTGCAGGAGCAGCGTGTTGCAGGGCATGGGTAAAGGTTCAAGGGCATGGGCTTAGAGTTATCTAAGGCATGGAGATTTGCAGAGGCACTGCTACATATATACGTATTAATATATATATATAATGTTATATATATTATACTATATTAATAAGAAATTTATACATTTAAACCTTAAATTTTATCATAAATTCACTAAAATAATTTTCTAATTACAATAATATCCTCAAATACTGAATTAATTGACATTATAATATCGAAAACGACGAAAAATTAATAACTTTAAAGTTGCTCGATAATGACGATTTTATGCCAATGTTCTCACCAAGCTATCGTTTCCTCCTGAAACCATTGAAGGGTTGTTCGTTACGCAAAACCGGAGCCCCCCTAGGGTTCCATTGATTTTTCGGGAGTCCAATACGACGATTCGGTTTTACAACCTAAATGACAGCTGTATTTTAGCTGTATTGAAAACTGTTCTCGATTCAATTTCTTTCGATACCATAAATCTTATCTCGATACGCTCGTCGAGACTATATAATTCTCTTTAGACAATTTCACTCCGAGACATTCCCTGCAGTTGATTCGGTATCTAAAGTTGCTATAAAATCACTTTTTCGGTATTCTAAACTCATCGGAATTACGTGGCAACTTCACACGAACATGGGGTATTACAGTCAAGGTTTGTAGCATAATCTGAGTCACAATATCCTTCTATGTTGTTTCCACCATCTTTATTTGATTTGTACACCAATCCACTATTCACTAAGCCTTTCAAGTATCTTAGCAACTATTTAACAGCTTTCTAGTGATCCTTGGGAGGCTTACTCATAAATCTGCTAGTTAAACTTACTCCATAAGCTATGTCCAATAATTGCATACATAAGGCTTCCCACAACATTTGAATATGGAGCCCTTTTCATGTATGCTTCCTCATCCTTAGGCAAATCTTCTTTAACATAACATAGCTTAAAATGATAGGGTATAGGAGTAGTGTCAGGTTTGCAATTACTCATCTCAAATAGTTTTACAACTTTCTTTAGATAACCATTTTGAGATCATCTCAATATACCTTTCTTTCTATTTCTATAAATGTCAATACCAAGTATTCTTTTAGCTGCCCCCCAAGTTTTTCATTTCAAATTCTAATGTGAGTGTCTTTTTCAACTTTCCAATCTCTCCTTTGTTTTTATAAGCAATAAGCATGTCATCTACATAGATTAGTAAATATATTAATTGATTTCCTTTTAGCTGCTTGAAATACACACAATGATTTAAATTGCATCTATTATATCCTTTTCTTAACATAAATTCGTCAAATCTCTTGTACCATTGTCTTGGAGATTTTTTTAAGCATATGATGATCTTTGCAGTTGGCATACTAACTTCTTTGTCCCCTTTTTCACAAAGCCAATAGGCTATTCCTTGCATATCCTTTCATCCAAGTTGCCATGTAAGAATGTTGTTTTGACATCTAATTGTTCTAACTCTAAGTCATACAGATCTACCATGGCTAAACCAATCTTATGGAAGTGTGTTTTACCACAAGTGAAAAGACTTCATGATAGTCAATTCCTTCTACCTATGAATACCCTTTGGCAACTATACTAGCTTTAAAACGCGTTGGTTCCATACTTGGTATTCTAGGTTTCCTCTTGAAAATCCACTTACAACCTATTACTTTTTGATCAATAGGTCTTTATACTAGAATCAAAGTATTATTCTTAGTTAGCGAGTCCATCTCCTTTTGCAATGCCTTGAACCAATTTTCTTTATCCTTGTAGTTATAGGCATCAATAAATGTAACTGGTTCATCTAACTCAATAGAGTCTCCAATATTTAGTGCATATGCAATGATATTAGCATGGGCATATTTTGTTGGTGGCCTTACTTCTCTCCTTACTCTATCTCTAGACAGTAAATAATTCCTTAGATCATCCTGACCACTAGTGGACGTCTGAGTGTGAGGCAAACAAGATGAATCACTATTAACATCAGGTAATACACTATCTGTATATCTTTGTGAGTTATCAATAGGATCCATACTATTATCCTGAGAATTTTGTAAGTTTGAATCATCTAAGTTTCCACCTAGAAGTCCATCTCTCCACCTTAAACTTAAAATGATCAGGTTTCTTATTATGATTTGCTTCCACTAGATTAGGTTTAGTGAACATGAGCTCATTAAAGACTACATCTCTACTTATGATGACCTTCTTGTCCTTAATAAGCCAAAGTTTATATCATTTAGTTCCCTTAGGATACCCTAGAAAAATGTCGTTCTTGGCTCTTAGATCTAGTTTCCCTTGCTTCTTATGGACATACCATATACACCCAAAGGGTTTTAAGTGAGAAATTTTATGTAGTTTTCCTGTTCATAAATGTTTTGGTGTTTTGAACTGAATGGAAGAGGATGGAGATCTATTGATTAAGTAGCACGTAGTTGCTACAAACTCAACCCACAAATCAGAGTGTATATATTCTAAGATACTCTTAGTCTGGTGTATTGAAGTAGTAAATTGCAGCCTATGAGATTTCCCCATAACACAATATTCACAAGGTCTAAGGTGTTGATTCTTCTAGAATCCAAAATCCCTTGTGTGCATAGTTCTTGAAGCCTTTTTGACCTTCTATGGCCCAATATTTTATGCCAAATTGTAGTCTCATCATTTGTTGAAGATGAGATTGTAACATCTCCAGAGATGGCTTTTCCTTGCAAGATATATAATCCTTGTTTCAAGAGACCTTTTAAAACTACCATAGACCCCTTCATTACTCTTAAGATTCCATTTTCAGACTTATAAGAATTCCCATTTAAGTCCAGCATACCAAATGAAATTAAGTTTCTCCTTAGGTTAGGTACCATCCTCACATTATTAAGAATTCTTTGATAACCATCCCATAGCTTAAATCTAACAGAACCTATACCAATAATTCTTAAACATTGGTCATTCCCCATAAGCATCTTGCCCTCCTCTAGTGGTTTGAAGTTTAGTAGCCAATCTCGTTGTGTTTATATATGCTAGGATTTTTTTTTCCCGATCTTTACATAGACAAAGCATACTAAAATCCTCAACATATCTTATAAGAATAACACTCACAAAACAAAACTAAGGAAATGATATACTTAAACATAAGCGGAAGCAAGATCAGAGCCTTGAAAATCATAACATACGTAAGTTCATACTTATTGTTCGCTCAACATAATATTACAATAACAGTTAAAACCATACGACAACAGTTATAAACTAAATACAAAACCATCTAATTAACGGGTCCTGACCCTGGCATGGGGCCCACAAAACCTCCATCATACTCATGCCTTGATCACCCCTTTGCACTTCCGGCCGCTAGTCTCGCTTGGAACATGGAATATTCTAGGGACAGATGTCCAACATTAGAAGATTAACTTCTAAAAGAGGGTAAAAATAATCATGAATAAGTGATGCATGGACATGAACAAATATATGCCCTAGTGTAACTTCCCTGGCCTTCCAAGTATCTTAGCAACTATTTAACAATGTTCTAGTGAACCTTGGAAGGCTTACTCATAAATCTATTAATTAAGCTTACTCCATAACCTATGTCAAGCATAGTTCTAATCATTACATAAATAAGGCTTCCCACAACATTTGAATATGCATTACAAAAAATTCAAAAAATTAGTGGCAATTTTTTTTTTTTGTTATTTTGCGGCGATTTTAACCACCGCAAAGTGATTTTGCAGCAGTTTTCAAAACCACCACAAATATAGCCGTCGCGAAGCATTTAGCAAGGGTTTTCAACAACAGCTGGAGTAATCGCTGTAAAGTTATAGTTTTTACGGCGATTTCAAAACCATCACTAAAATGTGCTAAATCATTAAACTTTAGCAGCGGTTCTAAAACCGCCACTATTTCCACCGTGCGCGCGTGAGTATGGCTTTCGGTCGCACCTTGTCGCACACCCGCGTGCTTGCCTAGCTGCTCGTGCTCCCGCACGCCTCGCCGCCCTTGTGCCACGTGACAATGCTGGAATTTTATTCCAGTTGCTGCCTTTCACTAGGTGATTTTTCACCACAAATGTTAATTTAATAATTTTATTCCACCACAAATGTTAATTTTATTTTATTTTTAATTATTAAATTATTTTCTAAATTTTGCAACGATTTTTCAAAAATCGCAACAAAATTTAATTCTAAAATTTAAAATTATTAAATTTTGCGATGATTTTTAAAATTACCACAAAAAATCACCGTAAAATATCAATTTTTTTTATAGTAATGGAACCTTTTTTGTGTATGCTTCCTCATCCTTAGGAAAATCTCCTTTAACAAAACATAACTTAAAATGAGAGGGTATAGGAGTATTGTCAGGTTTGCAATTACTCATCTCAAATAGTTCTACAACTTTCTTTAAATAACTAGTTTGAGATATCTCAATATACATTTCTTTCTATTTCTATTAGAGTTAATACCAAGTATTCTTTTGACTGCCCCTAAGTTTTTCATTTCAAATTCTGATATGAGTGCCTTTGTCAACTTTCCAATCTATCATTTGTCGTTACAAGCAATAAGCATACATAGATTAGTAAATATATTAACTGATTTCCTTTTAGCTGCTACAAATACACACAATGATTGAAATTGCATCTATTATATCCTTTTCTTAACATAAATTCGTCAAATCTCTTGCACTATTAAATCTCTTGTACTATTATCTTGGAGATTGCTTTAGGCCTTATGATGATCTTTGTAGCTAGCATACTAACTTCTCTGTCCCCTTTTTCACAAAGCCAATAGGTTATTCCTTATATATCCTTTCATCCAAGTTGCAATGTGGGAATGTTGTTTTGACATCTAGTTGTTCTACTCTAAGTCATACATATCTACCATGGCTAAGACCAATCTTATGGAAGTGTGTTTTACCACAGGTGAAAAGACTTCATGATAATCAATTCCTTCTACCTGTGAATACCATTTGGAAACTACTCTAACTTTAAATCGTGCTGGTTCCACACCTAGTATTCCAGGTTTCCTCTTGAACATCCACTTACAACCTATTACTTTTTGATCAGTAGGTCTTTGTACTAGAATCTAAGAATTATTCTTAGTCAGTGAGTCTATCTCCTCTTGCATTGCCTTGAACCATTTTCTTTATCCTTATTGTTATAGGCATCACTAAATGTAACTGGTTCATATCTAACTCAATAGAGTCTCCAATATTTAGTGCATATGCAATGATTTCTTAGATCATCCTGACCACTGGTGGACGTTTGAGTGCGAGGCAAACAAGATGAATCACTATTAACATCAGGTAATACACTATATATATATATATATATATCTTTGTGAGTTATCAATAGGATCCACACTATTGTCCTGAGAATTTTGTAAGTTTGAATCATCTAAGTTTCCACCTGGAGGTCCATCTCTTTCCACCTCAAAGTTAAAATGATCAGGTTTCTTATTATGATCTACTTCTAGTAGATTAGGTGTAGTGAACATGAGCTCATTAAAGACCACATCTCTACTTATGATGACCTTCTTGTCCTCAATCAGCCAAAGTTTATATCATTTAGTTCCCTTAGAATACCCTAGAAAAATGTCCTTTTTGGCTCTTGGATCTAGTTCCTTACTTCTTATGGACATATATACCCTATACACCAAAAGGGTTTTAAGTGAGAAATTCCATAAATGTTCTAGTGTTTTGAATTGAATGGAAGATGATGGAGATCTATTAATTAAGTGGCATGCAGTTGCTATAGACTCAACCCAAAGTTTCGTAATTAGAGACCTGATTCATTAAGCATAAACCTTACATTTTCGAGGATGGTCCTATTCATCTTTTTAGCAATACCATTTTGCTATGGGGTATCATATAAGTCTTATGTCTCTCTATACCTATTTGCTTGCAATAATTAGAAAACTCATTGTTGCAAAATTCCATGCCATAATCGGTCCTTAAAAACTTTATCTTCTTTCCAGTTTGATATTCAAGTAAGGTTTCCATTTCTTAAATTTTTCAAAAGCTTTACTTTTATGTTTTAAGAAATAAACCCAAACCTTTCTTGAAAAGACATCAACAAATGAGATAAAGTATTATGCACCAAATAAGGAGTAAGGTACTTGAGAAGAGCCCCACAAATCAGAGTGTATATATTCTAAGATACTTTTAGTCTGATGTATTGAAGTAGTGAATTGTAGCTTGTGAAATTTACCCATAACACGATATTCACAAAAGTCTAAGGTGTTGATTCTTCTAGAATCCAAAATCCCTTGTTTGCATAGTTCTTGAAGCCCTTTTCACCCTATGTGGCCCAATCTCTTATGCCAAATTGTAGTCTCATCATTTGCTAAAGATAAGATTGTAGCATTTCCAGAGATGGCTTCTCCTTGCAAGATATACAATCCTTGCTTCAACAGACCTTTTAATACTAGCATAGACCCCTTCATTACTCTTAAGATGCCATTTTCAAACTTATAAGAACTCCTATTTAAGTCTAGCATGCCTAATGAAATTAAGTTTCTCCTTAGGTTAGGTACCAGCCTCACATTATCAAGAATTCTTTGAGAATCATCCCATAGCTTGAATCTAACAGAACCTGTGCCAATTTATTCTGAAAGATTAGTCATTCCCCATAAGCACCTTGCCTCCCTCTAGTGGCTTAAGTTTAATAGCCAATCTCTTCTAGGGATCATGTGAAAAGTGCATCCTAAATCCATAATTCACTCATCACTAAGGCTCTGTTCTGAGATAGTTAAGCCTTCTCCACTCTCATAACCATCTAAGATGACCTTCTTTTCTTCTTAATACAGTCCTCAAAGCCTTTTCTTCTTAACAGACAATGCTTCCTAAGATAACCTTCTTTTTTGCAAAACCAACGGGTTATAGTTTTTGGGTTACCCCTATTCCTTGATTGCGATCTAGTGGTACTCCTTCCCCTTGACTGACTCCTTCTATCAGGCCTAACTTTCACTTGCAGACCTTCTACAAGGGTTGATTTCTTATCCTTCTTAATCTCAAAATCCCTAGATCTTAAGGCTACTAGAACATCTTCTAGAGTAAGGGACTCTCTACCATATTTAATAACAGTGTTTAAATCCTTGTGGGATTCTGGTAGAGAGTTCAAGAGGAGAATTACTTGATTCTCATCTAAAATTTGTTCATCTATATTGGCTAAAGCTATAGTAATTACTTTAAAATCATCCAGGTTTTCTTCTAAGGACTTTAAAGGATCCATTTTAAATCCAAAAAGTTGTTCTTTCATGTAAATCTTGTTAGACAGAGTCTTGGTCATGTATAAGGATTCAAGTTTAAGCCATACCTTTGCAGTGATATCATCATTTACTTGTCGAATTATTTGCCAAATTTAGGATTAAAAGGATGTGTGCAATCTCCATCATGTCTTATTTTTCTTGAGGGGTCATGGTTGTAGGGAGATCTTTTTCTCCACCCAATGCTTTGGCACATTTTTGTTGAACGAGAATAGCCCTCATCTACTTACACCACATGTTGAAGTCACCGCGACCATTAAACTTTTCAATCTCCATTCTCGTAGAACCTATCTCCCTTTCTCTGTTCTTAATCTCTCTTTGAGTCTTTGCTAAGCCTTCTGAATCTTTAGGCCTAACTGGCTCTAATACCACTTGTTGGATCTTTTAAGCATCAAACAACAAGACCAATGTTGTTACCGAATTACAATAATTAAAATTTATTTGTCTTTGGATTAGCCATAACAGGGTCCTTTACCACAATAGAGGGTCCAAGGTTTCACGAACGAGGCCAAACAAATTCAGATCGGGTCGGGGTCGTAGCCCGATAAAGCTAGAGCCCGAATTAGGGTCATTGGATGCCTTTGAGATGAGCGACCCGAATGAGCCTGTGACGAATAAAGGAGGCCCCGATGAGTCTTCGGGATGAGGGGCTTCTGGTCATTTGGGTGTGCCTTAGCTGGAACTTAGCATACAGTCATAAGAACGATCAGAAAACCACACAAGAGACTACCCCAGCAGGCCCTTCAATGCTTAAGTCAGAAAATGGTTTGAGAGAAATGTCCAAATGCATGTCCAATGCTTATGATATAAGTGTACATGTTTAGTCAGTGTCCTGATGGGGCATTTGTGTTGTATTCTAGTTCCCATATGGGTTCTAGAGAGAGAGAGACAGAGTGACCAAGGAGGTCGAGAAATGAATTGAGCAAAAGGTCGGGCAAAAGATCTGAATGCCTTCGAGGCACATATTTATAGACGAATGAGTGAGGCCCGCAGTTGAGCCTGAAGACTCTTTTAGGGAGACCTATCGGATGACGCCGAAGGGGTTGGAGAAGTCTTCAAGGTGAGACATCCCGATGGCTATTTCCAAGTGGCCCCGAAAAGGCTTCAAGCCACCAGATGACTCGAGCTTGGGAGACCCTAAAGAGTGTCCTTGGACTTGGGAAAAATGCATACCGAGCCGATCTCGAGGACCCATCAAGAGTCCCAGAGGCTATTGTCCTGGAGACTCTCCAAGAAGGACATGTTTAAGAAATATGCTTTGAGACCTAGGAAAATTTTAGGGCACCCCACAACAATAACTCTCCATTATTTACTTAGGCTAAAAGGCGAAGGAAAAAGTAGAATAAAGTGGGTGCAGGATCGCTCATCGGGGAAGAGTCTCTAGGGGACTCATGATGTTTGGCCTGTCGAAGTCTTTCCTTATAAATAGCGAGTGGTCCTGAATGGGCCGTACTTTTACCCTAAAGATTTTTGAGTCATTCGAAGCTCTCAAAGACTCCTTATTGTCCCGAAAAGCCTTGCTTACTCTCAGCCCCCGAAGTTTTCTACTTCTCCGAAAAACTCTTTCTTTTGCTGAAAAAATTAACTCTTAGAGGTAAAGTGGATTTCGAACTAGCCCCCATTAATATTAGCATCTCCCTCTGGATGAGACCCTCAGTTGTGAGAGGAAAACATGCCAAAGATGTTGCATAATCTTTTCATATCCCTAAATCGTGGAAGCCAAGAGGTCCTAAAAAGAGGGAGTTGACAACCACTATTAAGGAAGGAGATGTAGTGATTCATTTAGATAGCTTGTGAGCGAGCTTAGGATTTCCTTGCACCCATTTGGGATGTAATTTTTGCTAGAGGAGATATTAGTGCCAACTTAGTTGCATCAGAATGGCTAGGCCTTATTGACAGGATTTTTTTTATTTTATGCAAGAAGCGGAGGGTGGAACCCACAACGTCCTTATTGCGTTGCTTTTATAGCTCTCTCACTATTAGAGAGGAGAAAGAATTCGTGTCCCTTAAGAGGACTCATTTCAAAATTTAATTGCTTGGAGGTGGACCTCAAAAAATAAATGATTTTGAAACTAGGTGGATAGTGGTCACACCAGCAGTGGTGTCTGGGGTCATCGCGATATCAGCACACCAAGAGAATTAGGAGCACGGGGTGCAATTGGGCAGATGTAGATTTTTTAGTAAAGGATCACCAAGATAATATCAATAAATTGGCCGAATAAGGCCTAATAGTTTTAGCATGCATAGTTAATAAATAATGCACGCCTTATTAAGGAGGGATGGATGGTTGTTGAAAGGCACGATGGTGCGAGTCCTTTTGAACCAACTCAAACTCAGGGGACCACATCCCTACCATCCTCTTTGTTTGATAATAAAAGGGAATGAGGAGAGAGAGGAAAAGGAGAAGAAATAGATGAGGAGGATGACGAAGAAGTGGAAATTATTGGGGACTCAGAGGCGGCTAGAGAGGATGAAGGGATCGAAGGGAAGGCAAACCCTAAGGGTGCTCACCTAGACCCTTATCTTTTTATTCTACATTTTGATGCTCTTTTGATATTGATATTTCATAATTGTAATGATTCAATTTTTGGATATGTAGATATCAGACGGCTTCAAAAGACGGCTCAGACCAAATAACAGGGAGTAGAGTGACAGACACATGATGCCCTTCAGAAGACATAGTTGTCAACCTCTCAGGCCCCTCATTTGGAAGAAATTGAGGGAGATGAGACTTTACGGGCCCGAAGGAATAAGAGGGCCAAGACAGATGGCATGGGAACTTCCAAACCCTCTTTCACAAGATTTCCTTAATTTTTCCATGGCAAATCTTTCGCCAACCCCTTCTCTTGCAAACAGGGCTACTATTAAGGAGTGACAGATTCTAGATAAACCTCTGTTGAGCCTAGGGGCCCAAGCGGCTATTACGACTGCCCAGGAAAAATGGGAAGCTCGGGAAAACACTACAGCCCAGGCAGAATTGGAGAGGCACCACGACCAAAATCGGGTTGTTAGCAATTTACACTTTCCATAGCCGATGGAGCAACTGTGGAAAAGAATACTGGTTTCAGAGACTAGGGCACATCCATTTTTTTCCATAATTTGGGCCCCATTTTCTAGGGAGTGGCGTAAGTTGGGTGCCAACAAGTAAAGTAGCACAAGTTTCTAGTCAACCCGAGGTTCCGAAATACTAATATAATTTTGGAGCTAGGCATTGTGGCGAGGTTGATGTATACCTCAATAATGTCACGTGACAAGGCAAAGTATTCAGGAGATACGTTGAGCCAATTGGATGCGATAGAATAATATTTGACTGAGGTATGGAAGGCTTTGTATTTATTCTTTTAGCACTTTCCTTATTATTGCAGCTTAACATATTTGAGCTTTGGCTTGATAGGGAATTAAAAGCCAAGTAATGGCTATGTCAAAGATCGGGCTGGCCTAATTAAGGACAAGGCTGACAATGATTGGATGGTCCATCGAGATCTACACTTGCAGGATAAGGTGAGGGACTTGGAGCACAAGATCAAGAACCTCAAGGAGCTCAAGAGACGAGCCTCTCAACTTGAGAGTAGGGCAGAGGAGATGAAAATAGAGAATGCCTCCTTGAAGGGGGACATTAAGCATCTGAGGAAAATCGAGGCATCGTTGTCGGGGATAAACTCTAAATTATACACTGAATAGATTAAGGACAAGCTCAACCTAACGATCAAATGGCCTGAGCCAAGAGTCAACGGACTTCATACTAACTGTTGATAGACTCAACCAATTTTGAGTCATACTCTAATAGTCATGACATGTCTAAATTAACAAACAAGATATTAATGAGAAGTTGGTTTTTGTGGGCATATGTCACTTGAATTGTTTCTTATGCTTGAAAGTATTCTCTCTCTCTCTCTCTCTCTCTCTCTCTTTCTCTCTGTGTGTGTGTGTAGAGTTTCTCTTATCAGCAAATCAACAATCAAGCAAAAGGAAGTAACATTCTATTATTGGTAAGCTTTATTAGAGGATTATGAAATTTGTGATCAATTTAGTGACCCTTAATCATTTTTTCATATTAATTATGTTGATATCTTTCAAATTTGAACATTATTTGTTCATATTACAGACAATATACAAAAACATGAAGGCAAGGGTGGAGAACATAGTTGAGAGAGGAAAAGTTCTAGATAAGTTCATCACTTGCGAACAAGAACGCAAAGCATTTAACGAATGGACTGAAGAATTTACTCGCCATGAACATCCTACTATAATTCAGGTTTACTCTAAGCTCATTGTTATTTTTATTTTTATTTTTTATGAAACCAAATGCAATGATTAAAATGAATTTAGTTAGTTTGGTTTTTTTTTTTATTGGTTTTCAATTCAATTTCAAACACTCGTTTTTTATTTCTAATTGAATAAACCGTAATATGTTATTTGATAAAAATACCTCTAAATGTTACCTTATTTTACAAAAATGCCACTAATCACAGGCTGAATCATTGAATTAAGATAGATTTTTTTTATAAAAAAAATTCAATTTTGTTCAAATTAATTTATCATAAATGAATTGGATTCAATCTTCAAATCCCTCTCTCAAAGAACAAAATAACCAATTGTATCATTGAATTAGAATTGGCATAGCGAATTAGATTTGGGTCATTGTATTTCAATTTTTTATTATTTATTTATTTATTTATTTTTTGGTTAAGTGGCTCATATTGTATTTCACAATGCAGGTGTTGCTGGAGGCCATGGAAGACAAGGACATAACAGGGCAATCCATGCCAAATTTGGTGTATGTGTCCAGAGAGAAGAGCAAAATGTCTTCCCATCACTTCAAGGCTGGTGCCCTTAATGCCCTGGTATGCATACCACCTCTTCTTGTTCCTCTTCTTCTTCTTCTTCTTTTTCTTCTTACTATTATTATTTTAAGAAAATGATAGATTTTGTAGAGGAATATTGATATTTTGTTCTATTTGATAATATAAAATGATTGTCCTACCAAGCAAAATGTATTTTATGCCGTTGTATTGATTTCGACAATCATAGGACAACCATTTCAAATTATATAATGCTATAGTTTGCTTCTAATATCCTTGTTAAATGCACAGTTTCGAGTGTCGGCCATTATGACAAATGCACCTATAATATTGACTTTGGATTGTGATATGTACTCCAATGACTCTAAAACGCCCCATAATATGTTATGCTTCTTTTTCGACCCCAAAATCAAGCTTAATTTAGGGTACGTTCAATTCCCTCAACACTTCCATGGGATTAACACGTATGATATCTACGCCAATGAGTTCAAACGCTTGTACCAAATTAATGTGGTCGGACTCGATGGGCTAGCAGGCCCATATTATGTTGGGACGGGGTGTTTTTTTTGGCGTCGGGTTTTTTTTGGAGGCCCACTATCTTTTGTGGACCCTGAGATCCCCGAGCTTAGGCCGGATCACGTGATGGATAGGCCCATCAAGGCCCAACCAATAATGGCATTGGCGCACCATGTAGCAAACTGCAAGTATGAAGAGCAAACCAACTGCAACTGGGGGGCTAAGGTAAGGCAATCTCCATTTGCTCAATATAGAACAAGCTTTTGTAGGGAAAAGAAAATAATGGTATTGGGCCCAAAATTTTTTTTTTGCAGTTGGGCTTCAGATATGGGTCCTTGTCTGAGGACTATCATACTGGTTTTTGGCTACAATGCGAGGGATGGAAGGCTGTGTTCTGTAATCCCAATAGACCTGCATTTTTGGGGGACATCCCCATCACCCTTATTGATGCGTTGAACCAGACTAAGCGATGGGCCGTTGGCCTCCTCGAGGTTGGATTCTCAAAATACTGCCCACTAACTTTTGGGGCCTGGAAAATGGGGCCAATAATGGGATTAGGCTATGCCCACTATGCTTTCTGGCCTTTATCGTCCATACCAACCACCATATATGCATTCCTCCCACAACTCACTCTCCTCAATGGCGTCTCCATCTTCCCAGAGGTATGCTATACATTGGTTACCTTACTTATACTTGTACTGCATTAATATTGCATTGCATTGCAGGTCTGGGATAAGTGGTTCCTCGTGTACGTTTTTCTATTTGTGGGGGCTTATGGGCAGGATTGTTTAGACTTCGTGGTGGCTGGAGGGAGCTTTCAACGATGGTGGAGTGATCAGAGGATGTGGATGGTGAGGGGGGTGACATCCTTCTTGTTTGGGTCGGCCGAGTTTGGCTTCAAGCGGCTGGGCATTGCCACACATGGGTTCAGCCTGACAAGCAAAGTGGTGGATAATGAACAAGGCAAGAGGTACGATCAAGGAACCTTCGAGTTTGGAGTCCATTCACCCATGTTCGTGTCGCTGGCAATGGCTGCAATCATCAACCTGGCGGCATTCTTCCTAGGGTTCATTGAAATAGCTCTCAAAGGTGGGTCAGGACACATGGAGCCATTGTTCGTTCAAATGTTCATTGCCGGCTTTGTGGTTGTCAATGCTTGGCCAGTGTATGAAGCCATGGTGTTGAGGACTGACAAAGGGAGGATACCCACCAAAACTACTCTCATTTCCGCGTTTCAGGCTTGGACTTTATGCATAGCGGCTTCTCTCATACTTGGACAACAATTTAAATGATTAGTAATATTCGACGAAGCCTAAAGCTTGTTATATTGTTTAATTATATTTATTTATCCTCTTTGTGGTTGTAACTGCAGTTTGAACAATTTGAATAAGTAGGTTGTGTTGGCATTGTGTTTTCATGGATGCATGTCTTTGAGATATGATAATATAACATACAAATGCCAAAGGAGCATTGAATTGTAAGCTATGCCAGAGCAGGGCCAAAGAAATAAGGAAAAAATATGAGGAACTAATATTTTAAAATTGAATACGAATATTCTGAACAATGTTGTATAAAAGGAAACCATTTTATTTTTACATTTATAAGCCCATTTCAGAGCTTGTGATGAATGCTTTATTATTCTATAAATTTAAAATTGCAAAATGCAACATAATGAACATTGCAAAATAAGAGTTGTTATGTTTGGTTAAAATTTAAAATATGCAATATGATTGTGTTTATTAATGATTTCAATGTTCATTGTGTTGATCTCAGTAAAAAAGTAACATTTTTGTTGCGGAAAATTTCTTCAAAACAGAATAGATTAATGCAATATGTCGAATCCAATATAGATCAAAAACAAGAATGTAAAGTAAACACAATACAAACTTTATGTTTCGAACATTCAAGGCTCGGATTTGAGAGACCAGTTACCCCTCTTGGTAACACCAACGAATAGGAACCACAAGCCACTATTGAAGCCCTCAAACCAAAGCCCAAAAAAGCCCCAACCCCTCTCGGCCAAACCAGCAAAGTAAGCCCTCTCTCGCTCAACCGAAGACAACCACACACACAGCAGTAAATCGGTGGTAAGAACAGCAAGATCAAGGCACAAACCAAGGAGATTGACTTACCCAAAAGGAGAACCTAGATCTGGATATATAGGCAGTTTCCAGCGACATCCAAGAGGCTGCCTTTCGCACACAAGGAAAGACGGCTGAATCCATCAAAGGAAACAAAACCCATAGAAGGCAAGATAGCCTTCATTGCTATCGAATGAACAAGGGTTGAAGCGATGAAGCAATCGGCCAAGATAGGAAACACGAGAGAGAGAGAGAGAGGGAGAGAAAACTAGGGCTCGGCCGAAAAGATAGCGAACAGAGGCGCCAACAAAAGAGCCACAAGGCTCTTATATATGTGGGCTATAAAAGAAATGGGCTGGGCTTAAGTGGGCTTTTATCCCCATTTGAGCAAACGGGCTGAGGCCCATTTCTCCTCTAAAATGGGGAGTGGGCTTGTGGCCCGACTTCTAAAATGGGCTGCCAAAAGAGGATGGTAATGGTCTTAGGTCCTTCAATCCCGGGCCGAAGCTTATGAAGACCCGTCCGAAAAATCGTCATTGCCTTGGGTCTTATTAGGGAACAAAAACAACAATTTCAACTCAATTCATGAGCATCCATCCAGTAGTTTTTTCTGCTCACTGAACTGTCTCTTTGAATTTTATCATAGACACGATTCTGAAAATTTTCTAATGACCATGTTTAAGGGGAAACTGTAGATATCAACAAAACCCCAATGCCCCCACAACCAACATGAGAATCATAACTAAACATGACTTGTATGATGCATTGTGCCTTCGTAAGTAGAAGGTGCGAATCAAAGTGGAACAAGATAACAATACTGACATAAACTGCTAGCACAAAGCAACACAACATCTAACTTGTATCCATCTTTATGATAAAACATAAGACCTTCTAAATCCCCACAAAATGGAATTAAAGCTTGATATGTTGTTTGTCCGTCCTTCTAATTGAACCTTTGCATCTCTAGTTGAAAAACATTCTTCCCTGCAGTATGCTTGCAACAATAACAAAAGGGATGGCTATGAACAAATGCAACACTTCCCCAACCCTCATAAGACAAGGGGCCTGAGGAACTTGGGAAGGCCTTTAACAGTCATTTCCACAATAGCTTTCTCTATTAGCATGTGGATTAGTCTAGTATTTCCTTGATCACTCACCTCCAGCAACTAATAGAAGGTTGAATGACCTACATATCCTTGGGGCTTAGTTTAGTAGTTGATAGATTGCACTAGTAATGTGTGAGGTGATGTAACCAGGTTAATGTGATTGTGTATCCCAAGTGTGTCCCATGATACAATAACCAGAGTTTCTAAGGTGTGAATAACCAGTTATCTGAAGTCAGTGAGGATAGGATAGGTATTTAGTTTTTCTATTTTCTGTTTGATTTCGTTTAGTGGATATAGGCATTGAGGTCAAACCACGTTAAATGCTCTATGCCTTTTTTTTTCCCCTTAATTTCTGTGTGTGGTTTTTGCAACCCAATCTAACACCATTACACCCATTTCCATTCCCTTCGACTGCTAGATTTTTCCCAAACAAAGCCCAACTGATTGTGTAAATACATCAAACATGTAAAATGCATGATTATGCATCCAAATTGAGAAGAGATAATTAGAAAAAAAATGATTATTTTTACCTCTTCGTACTTTTGGGTAAGAGCGAGACCTCGAAAATAAATTTTTGAATTCAAACAATTTTATTAGCAATATCACATGATGTCACATATTCGGCTTTAGTGGTTGAATTTGCTATGATTTCCTACTTGAAATGTTTTCAACTCACATCACCACCATTTAAGAGAAACACAACTAGATGTCGATTTGCGATCATTAACATCTAACTAAAAATCCAAATCTGTGTATCCATTTATATGGATATCACAATCTCCATAAACTAGATGCATATCTTTAGTTCTTCTCAAGTATTTCAAAATATGCTTCACTGCGATCCAGTAACTCTTATCAGGATTTGATTGATATCGACTAACAACGTTAACAACATATGCTATTGGGATTTTCAGCAAGAAATCTTAATTAATCTTGAAGATTTCCTAATGAGTTCATTTCCTATTCCTACTTGGTTTCATGTTTAGTTTGTAATTCTATTTATTAATCAATTTTCACTTCTTGTTAGGTAAGGAAACCTTAGCCTTGGTGAACAAGGAAAACAATTTATAAATAGGATGTTTGGCTTGTCATTCAAGGTGTGTAAATTACCTGTGAGAGACCAGTGAGAGCTAGGAATTGAGTGTAATTGGAATTTGGGTTTAGAGAGAAAATATTGAGTTTTGTAGTTATAAACTTTACTACATTGTAATATTTCTCCTATGTCGTCCTAACGGCCGTGGTTTTTCCTTTTTAGGGTTTTCACGTAAAAATCTTTTGTGTTTGACTGTGATTGGATCTTTTATTTTTCATTTTATTTTTCAACATACGCAATATCTGATCTTGTACATATCATCGTATACATAAGGCTCCCAACCACTGAAGCATAAGGTATCTTACTCATACAATCTATCTCTTTAAGAGTGTTTGGGGACATTCCTTTAGAGATGTGAATTCCAATTCCAGTTCAGCCAGGCAGTTCACCTTTCTTGGAATTTTTCATGCTAAACCTTTTTAGCATTTTCTTTATGTACAAGCTCTGGGAAAAACCTATTAACTTCTTAACTCTATCTCTATAAAGTTTAATTCCCAAAATATAGGTAGCATTTTCCAGATTCTTCATTGAGAACACTCTAGAAAATCAAGCTTTAGTAGACATCATGTTGTCCACACTATTACCCATAATAAGAATAGCATCCACATATAAGAGTAGGATCACAACATTACTCCCACTAACCTCCTTATATACACAGGTTTCATCTGAATTTCTCGTGTAACCAAATTATGTGATCTCATGATCTAAATGGATATTGTAGCTCTTTCGGACCATAAATTGATCTTTCAGCAAATATACCTAACGTGGATCAGCAGACTCAAAACCATTTAACTGTTCCATATAGATTTCTTCATCAAGAAACCCATTAAGAAATGTCATCTTAACATCCATCTATCAAATCTCATAGTCATAATATGCGACAATAGCTAACATCATTATGATGGACTTAAACATCGCAACTAGTGAAAAAGTTTTGTCATAGTCAATTCCTTGATGTTGACATAAATCCTTTAGCTAGCAACTAAGCTTTATAAGTGGAAACCTGTCTATTAGCACCGATCTTTCGCTTGAAGATCCATTTACACCTAATTGGAACAATTCACTTAAGCGGATCTACCAAGACCCAAACCTAGTTTGCAAGGTAGTTAATGTTAAGTTTGAAATGCTATGGCACACACCAAGAGGGGGGTGAATTGGTATATAAAAATTCTTTTTCCTTAAAAATTCTTTTGAGAAAAAAGAGATGTCAAGTTGGGGTATAGAAACTGTTTATGTATTGAGACTGAATCCACCTCATGTCATATTAGGCCCAGTCTAACCACACCTGGCGTGCAATTCAATTCCACTACATGCACCTTTTCTCGTGCTAGATTGAAAATTCCATATCACTAGCACTTATGTATCTTACAACGTGTGACAATCAAGCATCTGTAATTTACAAAGGCAGAAAAGGATAGGAGGAAGAATAGAGGATGTAGAAGCCAAAAATTACAACTTTCTATAATTTCCTTTGTGTCCAAATTAACTTTACTCGGTCACCCCCAAACCTCTCCAATTTTGCGCCACGTGGAATGCACCAAGAAGAGTTGAGACAACACCAAGAGTCGATTCTCGTCCACTAGTCAATCAACTGCTAAAGCTAAGATAGTTAACTCTCGGTGCTCTAGCATGCTAACTATTAACACACTACCGTCATTAACACTTAATGAAATATCCGAGACACAATATGTCCATAGTCGTCGATATCAGACGCAACACTATATGATGTATGACTTTCTAGGTTCACTACCCGCTAGCAAACAAATAGCACCAAAATCCGTTTGGCACTAGCCAATACTCCTTAACCCATCACAAGAATCGTTCCATGTAATATCTCAAATTTAATGAATGAATAAGTCCTAATTACGTGAATTATGGCATATTTCGTGATGCGAGGAAAATGTAAGAGACAGTTTAAAGATCTCAAAAATAGTCGAATTGATAGAAAGCAATACCCCGGAATGTCCATGTCCAAAAAGAAAGAGATATCAATGACAAGCATTTTAAGATAGGAATTTTAACGCCAAAAGAAACCAAATTAGATACTATTTTCGGTATAGCTTCGATACAGCCTAGAAAATTGAATTCCAGTAAGAGACTACTAAAAAGACAACGAAACCTCGAGAAGAGTTAAATTTTTCATAAGTAACAACCCCAAAGAGGGTTCAGGATGAAACAAATGAGTTTTCAATCAAGTGTGATTTCTCACAAGTTTCGGACCCAAGTGTAATTTTTGAATTTTGGTTGAAAAATGGTAAAACGAAACTCGGGGTACATTTTGTTAAAGAGGAAACTCTAAGGGTCATTAGGGGAATTTTTGGGAACTCAACGGGCATCACGGAAAGGCCTAAAAGAGACTTGGAAAATTAAGAGGGTCAAAGTGCAAAAAAAAAAAAAAAAGAAAAATGAAGAAGGTGAGGCAGCCATGGCCGTCAGCCACCACTACCATCACTGGCCAGCCTCCGGCCGGCACCATTAAGGCCATCTAAGGGCATAAGCATGGGCCCCACATCATGAGAAATTGATTGGGATTGACTATGGGCCGAGGGGTGGTCGAGAATTGCTGGGATTTGATGGGTAGGGCAAGGTATGGCCGCGATTGTTGGAAAATTGGGGAAGGGACAAGTCGTGCAAATCATCACGATTTGGGGTCAGGAAAGGTCATATCAAGCATTAAAAGCTCATATTAGACCAGGTATGGCTTGATTTGGCTCCAAAATCGGGTATAAATAGCAAGGGTTAGGGTGGTCGAATGCATTAAGGTTTAAGCTTCGATTTTCTCGCGTTTGAGAGAAAATCAAGAGTCATGGATAAGGGGCTTTTTCTCTCGAGTGTGTGAGAATTGTTTCTGGAGATTTTGGGAAAACTTTGTGTAGTTCTTGAGGGGTTTCAAGCTTAGCTGGATTATCAGTAGTGTTACCAAAAAATGGACTGGTTTTGGGCAATTTAGGGTACACCAGTTGTTGTTTCGAGCCAAGAAGGGTACCATTGGGACCGACTTGAAGAGGGTTACCAAATGATGCAAGAAAATCCAGGTTTTGGTGATCGCTGGCAATCAAAATTTTAGGGAAAACGACCAGTGCGTAGCTATCACACACCAATCAATCTCCCAGACCACGCATCAGCGCGTGGGGGCGCGTGCTAGGTTGGATTTTTTTGGAATTTTTTATTTATTTTTAGAATATTATTTTAGGATTTATGGTAAAAAAAATTGGAAAAATACTCGAGTAGGTATTTATTTGGATTTTTTTTTTAAGAAAATAGGAGAAAAAATATGAGAAAATTATGAAAAATAGATTATTGAAAGTCTTGAATAAATGTGATAGCAAGGGGTTATTGAGGTGTCAAGATTTGATCAAGAGTGTGGTTATTAGATCTTAACACGTAAATCAAGGTCATCGCGAATTTCAAGATTTCAGTGATAAATCGCTTTCAAAGGTGAGTGGTTATACCAAATTAAATGTAGATTTCATGCGAAAGGATATGATTTGAAAGTAGTGCAACGCTGCAACGATTTTATGTAAATAATTTTATCATATTGTCATACTCTGATTATGCCATATATCATATAGATTGCATTTACATGTCTTGATGATGAATTTCACATATGTACACGATGATATTATTGGTCATGCATTACATAGGATTTGGGATTAAAGATTGTTACTGCTGGTCTACCAAAGGTGCCCCCATACACCTCGGTCTGGTAAAGAGATTGTAAAATAGAGAGTAGCAGTTGGATACGGTCCACTCAAACTAAAAGAATGATGACATTTGCATTGTATTCACGCATGAAATGTAAATGGTTACGCTTACTTAGATGATTCATCATCTAACTTGGGCTATGCCCCTGGACTATTCAAACATTCCAGATGAAAATGTAGCAGACGCGAATGCCAAAGAAGCATATGACGGTACTTAGCATTTGCATGATATTTATGATTATGAAATTTATGTATTTAAGCTCTGCTACTTGGAATTTAAACGCTTTGAAAGTCAGTGATGTATGAACTAATTTATGACAAATGTTAATGTTAATGATAGGTTCGATCTTTTTTCCGCTAAATGTTAAAGTACCTTGTCTAGCATAATTGATGTATGATTTTCATGCTAGTTAGGCAGATGGGAAATTTTGGGTGTTTGTATTATGATGAGCCTATTTATCAGAGAGAAAAAATAGACCGAAATTTCCTAAGTTATAACATGCCCAAGAAAGTGGGGTGTTACCCTCCATATCCCGGTGATAATCTAAGAGTTCTTGGGAAGTGCAATGAAGTCTAACTTCAAGTGAGCCTATTACAGTTAATGATTATCGTGTGCTATAATCTTTCCATCACCTAACGTCTTGACCGAGCAAGAGTCATGGAGTGATAAATTCACAAACTTAGTAACTATACGTCAAATCTTATTAGCATGACTAGATAACACCTTAGGAAACACCTTTCTTAATAATCAATGTGCCCTGGGCAGGGACTGTCCTATCACACTAATAATAGACCACATAGGATGTTCATCTCATCAATAATGATGAGAGTGATAGATCTTATCCTTAAACACGTGTTTCTATATACCAGGAATACGGAACCACATAAATGTACCTTTCCACATCACAATTTTATGGTTCGACGCATTAGCAAATCCCGCACACTAATACACAAAACAGTCGTGTCAGTTCAAGTCTAAGGATTATCTACATTATCGTAACTAAAATGACATGGCCATTATCCACAACATACCATGTGGTCAGTCATCAGCGTCACATTCAGTGTGTTATTCTCCAACAACCACCCACGAGTTTACTAAAGACATCCCTATATCATATGGTATGTGACTCACTACCCTTACCATAAGTAACTTATACTGATCAAGGTACTAAACTCTATACTAATCCATGCTTGACTAATCAAAGTCCCTGTCCGATTAATCTAAGGACTAGGAATCATTTAAGATGTCCTATTACTAGAGAATCTTGTCACACATTCTTAGCATCTTATAAATAAAACTCTCAAACAAGAGATCTAGGGACTCATTCATATAGCAAACTAGAGAGTTTATGAATAAAGATAAACTTGTCTTTTATTAATATATACAAAGATACAACAAATGTATTTATTACAACCCTACTAGACGTCATCTAAATTTAGCATTAAGGCACACTATACTAACAATAAACACTCCTCACAAGTTCAATCAAGTGGGGGAGATATTTTTTGGGAATTGTTGAATTTAGTTTCTCTCCCAATAAATGAAAAGTCCTTATACTCTAAGGTAACATTTGTTAAAATGAGTAAAATAAGATTATATTAAAATAAAATTGAAATATTTTTCGAATCAAGATATGAAATGATCAAGATAATGATGGAAAGCATTTCAAGATTTTTATCAGACTATTTGTTAAATTTTTTTGAATGCATTGGGGACATATAGATCATTATATTTGTTAAATTTATTTAACAACTTTTAAAAAAGAAGTTATGTGACTTCTTGTAATATCTTAATATTTTGAGGATAATAATAATTACTTTTATATTTTATTTTTTGACATCAATTTGAGATTATAATTGAGAAAACTAATGGGCTTAGAGTTAATGGGCTAAGTTAAAAAAAAATAAAGGCTAAGTAAATGGGTTTAGAGTTAATGGGCTAGGCTAAGTAAATGGACTTAGAGTTAGTAGGCTAAGAAAGTGGGCTTAAAATTAATGAAATAAATAATAATCTATTTAAAAGAAAATTTAGTGAAAAAAATAATTAAGGTGATAAAATAATTAAAGATAGTGGGTGAAATAATTGAGAAATGTGGGAGACAAAGTAAGGTGTGGAGAAATAATTAAAGATTTTGGGTGAGATTTAGTGGAAAATAATTAAAACATGTGACTAAATAATTAAAGATAATGGGTGAAATAATTGATAAATGTGGGAGACAAAGTAGGTGTGGACAAATAATCAAAGATAATGGGTGAAATAATTAAGAAATGTAGGAGACAAAGTAGGGTGTGGACAAATAATTAAAGATTAAGAGTGAGATTTAGTGGAAAATAATTAAGAAATATGACAAAATAATTAAAGATGATGGGTGAAATAATTGAGAAATGTGGGAGACAAAGTAAGATGTAGACAAATAATCAAAGATAATGGGTGAAATAATTAAGAAATGTGGGAGATAAAGTAGGGGGTGGACAAATAATTAAAGATTATCAGTGAGATTAAGTGAAAAATAATTAAGAAAAATAACAAAATAATTAAAGATGATGTGTGAAATAATTGAGAAATGTGGGAGACAAAATAAGGTGTGGACAAATAATCAAAGATAATGGGTGAAATAATTGAGAAATGTGAGAGACAAAGTAAGGTGTGAATAAATAATTAAAGATTATGACTGAGATTTAGTGAAAAATAATTAAGAAATGTGACAAAATAATTAAAGATAGTGGGTCACTACAATTATGTTAAGCTTAATTCAACCTTCTATAAATAGAGGAAACTTGAAAGGTTGGAGGACTTAGATTAGAAAGAGAAAGGCTGTAAAAAAGAAAAATTTGAGAGTGAGAGAGAGATTTGAAAAAGAGAAAGAAAAAAAATAGAGAGAGAGAGAGAGAGAGAAAAACACTAAAAATTTTCTACAAAAATTCTATAGGCTGTGTTTAGTAGTTTGTGTGAAAATTTGTGGCAGAAGCCGTTGTTGGATACGCAAACTGAGACTTTATCGCATTATAGAAGAATACTAAATCGCTCCGCGGGAATGTGAGTTATCTTCAAAAATTTCTTCAAAAATTGCAAAAATACGATAACGATATCTTAGGATTTTTTATGGTGAAATTGGAAGAGAAATACATGATTAGTATTTATTATGGATTTTTAAGGTAATAGATGCTTGAAAATCAAAGAGAAAATGAGAAATAAATAGAACATGGATTCTGAAAATTATGAGAAAATTTCTAGGGCTTAGGAATATTGTTTTAGAAATTATTGTGAAGAGAAATTGAGAAAATTTTATGAGAAAGTATTTATTTCATAATCTTGAGGAAATAATAGAAGGAAATGGAAGAAATTAGGAAAATTAGAGAAAATTAGAAATCTGATTTTCTTAAATAATTATGATTCACAGGGTATGCCAAGGTTCATAATTGAGTACGATTGGAAGTCCGATGTGAATTTTGAGGTAAAATTAAGTAAGGGGCAAAATTATCTTTTTGCAAGATAAGTAATACTATTCAACTGGATTTAATTTATGAAAATGGCTTGTAAGTGGTACTATTTAACTGGATTTAGTTTATAAAAATTTCTTATAAGTAGTACTATTTAACTTGATTTAGTTTATGAAAATGGCTTGTAAGTGGTTTCACCAAAAACCTGATTTTATGTAAATATTTTCATCATGTTTCATGTTTTGATGTGAACATGTCATGTGGATTGCATTTACATGTATTGATGACAAAGTATGCATATGAGCATGATGAGATTCACGGTCGTACGTTGCATGGGTTTGGGATTAGGTACTAGCTCTGTTACTTTGCCAATGGTGCACCCATAAACCCTGGTCTGGTAAGAAGACTGAAAAAAATGGCAGGTAATTTTAAGGTACAGTCGAGTCAAACATGAGAGTTATGATGTTATGTGCATTGCATATATACATGAGCATTAAATGTTTTATTCTCTTACTTAGATGATTCATCATTTAACTTGGACTTTGCCCCTGAAATATTCAAACGCTACAAATAAAGATTGTAGCAGAAACGAGGATGAATAAAGCATGTAATGGCACTTAGCAAAGTGCATGATGAACTGTATGATCAGTTGAATGTATGTTATGTAGCTCATGTATTTAGTTTCTGCTACTTCAAATTCTGAACGTTCGAGAAATGATGATGTAAAACTCTATTTAGGGTTAATGTTAGTTGAGAACTTATGTTATAAGTCATGTTGAGAAATTTATATTCCCGTGAAGTAAGAACTGATTTATGATTAATGTTATGATATTAGGTTCGATTCTAGCTTCTGCATTTAATGTTTATGATGATTCTCCTTGGAGATAAATGAATGAAAATTTTGGGATAGATAAAAGCAATGATATGATTTAGTCTTAGTTTCAGTAGTATAAAAAAAAAATTACCCCAGAATTGTCCTAACTTATAACGCGCTCGAAAAACGGGGCGTTACAATTGGTATCAGAGCGAACTATAAGAAAACCTAAGAAAGATCATCAAGAATACATGATCCCGAGGTTTAGAAAAACTTAGATTTAGAAAACTCTATTTAGAGATTCAGGAATGGATAATCGAAGTCTCAAAAGTTATTGGATTTAAGTGTGGTGAAATAGAAGTGCATGTCTAAGAAAATTCTGGCTAAGGAAAGACGTGGTATTTAAGTGTGTCCGTTTGTGACCCACCTCTCTTTCCTGGGAACTTACCTGGTGTACTATTCATGAATAGACACAATTCCAGTATATGGCTACTATTCTCAATAAATAGTGGAAGCCTGATAGAAGCTGATACAAGCAAAATGACCCAACTATTGAAGTTAGGGTCTGATGATATGATTCGGGTGTAAGGTTGACTCGGTAGCCATGATTATGGATCCAAGAGATTTAGAGACTGTTGATTTGAGGTCATTAGCCAAAATCATTAAAATGAAAGATGGGATAACTGTGATATCAAGGATGATGGAATCATGGATAATTGTCTGATGTGACAAGGCCTAGCTGATGAGTTAAGGATCGAAGGATAAGGATTTTTGAAGATTGTTTAGTGTCTCGGAAAGGTATGTAGAACAGGGATCCAAAGGATTTGGTCAAACAAGAGGCTGAAGATGGCTAAGTGATGGCTCGTGAGTTGCATCAATTGATAAGGTAATAATGATGCAACCAATGTGACTAGTAAAGAAGGGACAAGGAACCCTTGCAACATGACAACACTACTAGTTGGTGTTCGCAGTGAACAAATCTGGATCTACGGGCCCACTGCAAAGGGCTGATGGATGACTTGTGGTAAGATATGGGAGACCCGTCGACCAAAGCATCATAGTAGATGGCATGAGAGACGATCAAATGCTAAAGATCTAGAACAAAACAATGGGGTTTATACCTTGTAAGGGGTTTAAGTTCCAATGAACTGGAGTGCGAGGTGTGCCACTAGCTAGTGATATGACTATGGATTAGTTATGAGAAATATTTAGGATAATCATTTATGAAAATAAGAAACCTGTTAATATGTGGTGCACTTGCGGTCGGTGAAAAAACCATAAGAAAATTGAGGTAATGAGAGAAATACCAAGATGTGTTCTTGAAAGATGTATTGAAATTGTTTCTTGACAAATAAAACTGTTGTTAATAGCTTGAGGTTATCTGACGATCATCTATGTGTGGCTTGACTGAGGACTTAAATCATCAGGTGATGTGATAATTAAGAGTCAATATTTTTATCTCGATTTGATGAAATTAAACAGTTGCAAGAGGCTGAGATATTTATGATTGATATGCGATCAAGGGTAAAGATAAGGGAATGAAACATTAGAGTACCAAAAAATATAACATTCATTTTATATGTTCAATACAGTTACAAAAGATCAAGCCATACAATTACCCAAAAAAAAAAGAGCTAAATCCCAAAATGTCTCCAATACTCAATGCTGCTTATGACTGCCGAAAACGTAGGGTCCAAGCACATCAACGTCATCATGAAGAGGCCACTGGCTACCGCTAGTTTCGCCGTGGTGAAATAGAGTAGTCTCTAGAAAACTAAGGAGTGAGGCATGTCAGGCATATTGGGATACTCAAGCCACTAACTACCACTAGTTTCGCAGGGGTGAAATAGAGTAGTCTCTGAAAAATTAGGGAGTGAGGCATGTTCGGGCATATTGGGATATTCAGGCCACTGACTACCGCTAGTTTCGTCAGGGTGAAATAGAGTAGTCTTTGGAAAACTAGGGAGCGAGGCATGTTCGAGCATATTAGGATACTCAGGCCACTGACTACCGCTAGTTTTGTCGGGGTAAAATAGAGTAGTCTTTGAAAAAATAGGGAGTGAGGCATATTCGGGCATATTGGGATATTCAGGCCACTGACTACCGCTAGTTTCGCCGGGGTGAAATAGAGTAGTCTCTGGAAAACTAGGGAGTGAGGCATGTTCGGGCATATTAGGATATTCAGGCCACTGACTACCGCTAGTTTCGCCGAGGTGAAATAGAGTAGTCTCTAGAAAATTAGGGAGTTAGGCATGTTCGAGCATATTGGGATATTCAGGCCACTAACTACCGCTAGTTTCACCGGGATGAAATAGAGAAGTAGCCTCTGGGAAACTAGGAAATGAGACATTTTCTGGGATAATGGGATAACCAGAGCTTCCGAATGGATTTGGATCATCCATAGGTAGTGATCCATGCGAGATGGGTCTAAAAATGCTGGCAAAACTCGGATCGGGTTCTGGAATAGGGTTTGGATGAGGTTGTGGGTGAGACCAATTTGGAACCGGTTGAAGATATGCAGAATAGTTTGCAAATAGTAAATTCAGCAATAAAGCTACATGGGCTTGCAAGTCAACAACCTGTTGTTGGAGATCGACAACTTGTTGTTGAAGGGTAAAAATGTTGGACACATAGCCGAAGACAGGATCTTGAAGCCGAGCTAGAGCTTCCATAGTGAGTGTAATGGCTGCCCCATGCCGGTCACTTACCGGAAGTTGGGCTAGGATTTTTGAGGCATTATTGGTACCAAAGACCTGATGGATGGCAGAAAAATGAACAGATGCTCCATCATAGCAGAAGTAAGGAGCAAAGAAACAGAATGGAGAGCATCTCCTCCTCAAGACTTTACAAGCACCACATGGAAACCAGGGTCCTGACATGATTTGTAGATGGATCTGAGTACTGGCTAGATCTAACCAGATATGGAGACAAATCTAATGGGTTGGATATAGATGAATGGGATAAATTTAAGTGGATCGAGTCGAATTAGATCTTATTCAAGATCTAGATTGTAAGATTTCAAAACTAAGACTAGGAGAGAAAAATGGAAGACCTGAAAAAGAACAGCAACAGGCAAGATCCGAGGCCAAGCGACGATCAATGGCAGCACAAAGAAGCAAGCGTAGGAAGCAGCAAGGCTAGAGCTGGCTGACGGGGGCAATCGATGATGGCAGCGGATGGCCCTGATGGTCCGATCGGCGATCGTACGACTACTGGAGGAGGCCAAAAGTTGCAGCGGCGACGAGGCGCTATGCGCGTAGGAGGTTGAGGCCGAGGAGGCGACAAACGATGATAGAGATAAAAGGGTCGAGGAAATCGGTCGAAGGCAGATGTAACGATTGCAACAGAGGTCAGGCTGTGCATGGTCGGTTGGCGTTCGCAGAGAAGAAGATCAGATGAAGAAGAGAAGAAGAAGAAAAGAAAATATCTAGGCACGCGAAAGTTGAGTTCGGGGTCTTCGGATATTTATAATCCCAACCTTATATTTCCAAGCATGAAGAAAGTTGAGTTCGGGCTATTCGGATATTTATAATCCCAACCTTATTTTTCCAAGCATGGAGCAACATAGATAGGTAATCGAGTAGGTTCTTCCCTAGTTATTCAACCAATTTAGTGCTAAATATCAAGGATGAAATTTTGAGATTTATAATATATGAAAAATTTCGAGGATGAAATTTTTGTAAAGAGAGGAGAATGTAATATCATAGTATTTTGACAATAATAATAATTAATTTTGTATTTTATTTTTTGACATCAATTTGAGATTATAATTGAGAAAACTAATGGGCTTAGACTTGGTGGGCTAAGTTGAAAAAAAAATAAAGGCTAAGTAAATGGGTTTAGAGTTAATGGGCTAGGCTAAGTAAATGGGTTTAGAGTTAGTAGGTTAAGAAAGTGGGTTTAAAATTAATAAACTAAATAATAATCTATTTAAAAGAAGATTTAGTGAAAAAAATAATTAAGGTGATAAAATAATTAAAGATAGTGGGTGAAATAATTGAGAAATATGGGAGACAAAGCATGGTGTGGAGAAATAATTAAAAATTATGAGTGAGATTTAATGAAAAATAATTAAGAAATGTGACAAAATAATTAAAGATAATGGGTGAAATAATTGAGAAATGTGGGAGATAAAGTAGGTGTGGACAAATAATCAAAGATAATGGGTGAAATAATTAAGAAATGTGGAAGACAAAGTAGGGTGTGGACAAATAATTAAAGATTAAGAGTGAGATTTAGTGAAAATAATTAAGAAATATGACAAAATAATTAAAAATGATGGGTGAAATAATTGAGAAATATGAGAGACAAAGTAAGGTGTGGACAAATAATAAAATATAATGGGTGAAATAATTAAGAAATGTGGGAGACAAAGTAGGGTGTGGATAAATAATTAAAGATTATGAGTGAGATTTAGTGAAAAATAATTAAGAAAAATGACAAAATAATTAAAGATGATGTGTGAAATAATTGAGAAATGTGGGAGACAAAATAAGATGTGGACAAATAATCAAAGATAATGGGTGAAATAATTGAGAAATGTGGAAGACAAAGTAGGGTATAAATAAATAATTAAAGATTATGACTGAGATTTAGTGGAAAATAATTAAGAAATGTGATAAAATAATTAAAGATAGTGAGTCAATACAATTATGCTAAGCTTAATTCAACCTTCTATAAATAGAGGAAACTTGAAAGGTTGGAGAACTTAGATTAGAAAGAGAAATGTTGTAAAAAAGAAAAATCTAAGAGTGAGAGAGAGATTTGAAAAAGAGAAAGAAAAAAAATAGAGAGAGAGAGAGAGAGAAATACCAAAAATTCCTAGAAAAATTCTATGGGCTGTGTTTAGTAGTTTGTGTGAAAATTTGTGGCAGAAGCCGTTGTTGGATACGCAAACCGAGACTTCATCGCATTATAGAATAATACTGAATCGCTCCGCGGGAAGGTGAGTTATCTTTAAAAATTTCTTCAAAAATTCCAGAAATATGATAACGATATCTTAGGATTTTTTATGGTGAAATTGGAAGAGAAATACATGATTAGTATTTATTATAGATTTTTGAGGTAATAGATGCTTGAAAATCAAAGAGAAAATGGGAAATAAATAGAATATGGATTCTGAAAATTATGAGGAAATTTCTAGGGCTTAGCAATATTGTTTTAGGAATTGTTGGGAAGAGAAATTGAGAAAATTTTATGAGAAAGTATTTATTTCATAATCTTGAGGAAATAATAAAAGGAAATGGGAGAAATTAAAAAAAAATTAGAGAAAATTACAAATCTGATTTTCTTAAATAATTATGATGCCCAAAGTATGTCAAGGTTCATAATTGAGTATGATTAGAAGTCCGACGTGAGTTTAGAGGCAAAATTAGGCAAGGGGCAAAATTATCTTTTTGCAAGATAAGTAGTACTGTTCAATTGAATTTAGTTTATGAAAATGGCTTGTAAGTAGTACTATTCAACTGGATTTAGTTTATGAAAATAGCTTGTAAATGGTACTATTTAACTTGATTTAGTTTATGAAACGGTTGTAAGTGGTTCCACCAAAACCTAATTTTATGTAAATATTTTCATCATGTTGTCATGTTTTGATGTGAACATGTTATGTGGATTACATTTACTTGTATTGATGACAAAGTATGCATATGAGCATGATGAGATTCACGGTCATATGTTGCATAGGTTTGGGATTAAATATTGGCTCCGTTACTTTATCAAAGGTGCACCCATACACCCTGGTCTGACAGGGAGACTAAAAAAAATTGTGGGTAATCTTAAGGTGCAATCAACCCAAACATGAGAGTTATGATGTTATATGCATTGCATACATACATAAGCATTAAATGTTTTGTTCTCTTACTTAGATGATTTATCATATAACTTGGGCTTTGCCCTTGAAATATTCAAACGTTCCAGATGATGAAGATTGTAGCAAAAACGAGAATGAATGAGGCATGTAATGGCACTTAGCAAAGTGCATGATGAACTGTATGATTAATTGAATGCATATTATGTAGCTCATGTATTTAGTTTCTACTACTTCAAATTCTGAACGTTCGAGAAATGATGATATAAAACCCTATTTAGGGTTAATGTTAGTTGAGAACTTATGTTATAAGTCATGTTGAGAAATTTATATTCCTGTGATATAAGAACTGATTCATGATTAATATTATGATATTAGATTTGATTCTAGCTTCCGCATTTAATATTTATGATCATTCTCCTTGGAGATAAATGAATGAAAATTTTGGGATGGATAAGAGCAATGATATGGTTTGGTCTTAGTTTTAGTAGTATAAAAAAGAAAAATTACCCCAGAATTGTCTTGAGTTATAACGCGCTCGGAAAACGAGGCGTTACACTTCTTATCTAGATAATTTCATGTAAGAAGTCACGTAACTTCTTTTTTAAAAGTTGTTAAATAAATTTAACAAATATAATGGAAAGTATTTTTATGTTGAATGTTTTTCATAACTCACTTTTTTCAACTTATATCTTGATTAACAAATAATACCTGAGCCAAAAAGTTTACCTTAGGGCAATGAACTCCCAAATCTCTCTTATCCTATTTTTTATTTGAATTTTTCTCCAACTTCAAAGAATTCACAATCCACTTAATAGGAGTTTCAAAACACGATATTATCATCTAACAAGCTAATACCATGTTTAGTATCCCATCCAACATGGATAAATCAAGCCAAAAATAATTCCATTGAATTTGGATTATATAGCACCTATGAGGACTGATTTTATATAATCATTCTCACCTTGGTTCATTCTTCACAACTAGTGGAAAAGAAGCAAACAATTGAAGTTTTATTAGAACTTTCTATAAATGGGGAGCACTTGGAGAATAATAGAAAAGGCACCCATATATATATATATGTGTGTGTGTGTGTGTGTACCAATGACATCGAAAACTATGAACATATATGTAGTAGTAATAGCAACAAAACAATAAGCAAACAAAGTGGAGAAGAATAGAAAAGACACGCATATATATGCAACAATACTAGAAACCATAAATTAACATATCTAGTGGTAATAGTAATGAAGCAATAAGCACCAATTGGAGAAGAATAGAAAAGACATCCCATCCATATACATGAAATAACACTGAAAAACCACACTGATATCCAATAGCAACAATAACAAACCAATAAGCAGACAAGAATAGAGAAAGAATAATACTAGAAGTCATAACTGATAACAGTGTCATTAGTTATACGACGCCTCCTTATTGGAGGAAACTAAGGAAATGATGTGTCATTATCCCTTCTGTCTATCAACTTTTCCAATGAGGATGTAACACATGACTGATGACAGTATTATCAATTATGACTCCTAGCATTACTCATAAAGAAATGACCCCTTATATATGTAATAACATTGAAAACCATATAGCTACAAGGAATACCAAAAACACAAAAATTCAAAACTAATACAATAAAAATAGGTGACAAAACTGAATCAATAAACCTTATTCAAATCTAAATTCTAGTGTCTCAAAAAGACAAACCAAAATTTGGGTCACTCCATTGCTAACACCACTAAAGCACAGAAATGGCTCAGAGTCATCATTTTAGCATTTTCAAACTATTTCCCATTTTGAAAACTAGAAAAACAGCCCGAAACGTTTTTTAGTTCGTTTCTATAATTTGCAAAACATTTCGGGGCCATTTCACAAATTACATAAAGAAGTTGAAAATGCGTTTCCAACGACGAAGTTCATGAATCCCTCTCAGTCATCAGAGATTGTAGCTCAACAACAGAGGTGTGCAGCAGCAACGAGAGGCAGCGAAGAAGGATGATACAACGGTGGTCAACGAAGAGAGTCAAGGCAACAGCGAGAGGTGAGACAATGGTGAGAAATGGTTGCTACCTTGCTAGAGAAGAAGAGGAACAGGCAGGAGGCAGCCCAAGAAAAGGGAAAGAGAAAGAAAGAGGGTTTATTGGAAATGATGATACGTATGTATATATGTTAAATAATATCTTTTATTTATTTTATTTTTAATTATTAAATTTAATTTTCTTACTGTATATTCATTTTTTATTTACTGTATATGTTAAATAATATTCTTTACTTATACATATATTCGTTCTTGGTTTACTTCCAAATTAGTTACAATAATAATATAATGAATTAGTGTTTTCCATTTTTTTTTATAGAAAATGATATTAACTACTAATTATTATGCAACTTATGTCTATTATATATTTATATTTTTGTGTATTATGTTTGAATTACTTTTTATAATTTTTTATATTAAAATTTATATTTACAAAAAAATCTTATATTTTTTTAATTTATACTTTATCTCGCATTTTTATTTTCTATTTTTTTGAAAAAATATCATTTTCCATTTCTATTTCATATAAAAAATATTTTTTTATATTTATTTCCGTGTAACCTAGGCTAACACCAACAAATGAAACAATGGAATGAAGCAATGAATTTGTCATAAGCAAGTTGCTTGGAGAAGAAAAAACCTATTTTTTCCTTAGATCCTATTGCAAACTTGACTTCAAGTCACAAGAATAAAATATTCTCTATCTAGTAAAGCTTCTGAACACACTCAAATTCCCTGGATTGCCCAATTAGGCAATCGTACAAGATTGGTTGTAACTCAATTAGGCAATTAAATGGTACATAGAAAAGGGACCCAAATGTTGGAGACAAAGTTATCATTTCAAGAATAATTTTGTATCCCTCTAAGTCAGAATGGATTTTTGGGCTCATAAAGAAGACAATTTCTAGTGACGGTTTCTTTTGCAATCACCATAAACAAGTGCAATACTCCATATTACATGATGTTCTTAAATATATTATTATTAACAAGATTTCACATTTAAAGATGAATTTTAGAAAATTAGTTTAATTAATTGCCTTAATTGTGATAAATTGAGTTATTAAAGCGAGAAAGAAGTAATTAAATTAATTATTTGTGAATTTTTTATGGAGTAATTGAATTGATTTACTTGATTAATAATAATCAAGTGTTTAAAGTAGAATTTTGCTCATAATAATAATATATTTTAAAAATACCATGTAATAGGAGGCAATCACAACAAAACTAAGAAGAGATATTAAGACATGTTAGTTTGTTCTCTAACAACTATCCATGAGTTTATTAGAGACATTACATGTCATATGGTATTTAACTTACAATTCTTAACTACAAATATCTCATATTAATTAAGATAGTAAAGGTCGTGTTAGTCTATAATTAATCAATCAGAGTCCCCATCTAATTAATATAAGAATTAAGAATATTTAAGAAATTTTGTTACCAGATAATCTTGCAACATATTTTTAACATTTTAAGAATTAAACTCTTAAATAGAAAATTTAAAAACTCATTCATATAACAAACTAAAGAATGATAAATGATGAAAAAAATATATTTTATAAATATATATATAAAGAGATATCAAATATATTTTAGACGCACGTTAGACGTCATCTAAATCTAACATTAAAACACATCACTTGTCACTTGATTGTATTTGCCTGACCACGTTACTTAGTTAGTCCACTAAGATTCACCCGAATTATCCTATAACTTATACACGTTTTCAAACTTACAAAATGTCTCCATAATTTCCTAAACTATAAGGGATTATGTAATTATGTAAAACATTAAGGATAATTAGTATTATAATTCAGTTTTCTTTCTAAAATTAATGTGAATAGGACACATTCAACTGGATGTGACTTATTGTTTGTTGATTTGATTGCACTGCTCTCCTTCACTTGAGAGCAGCTCTAATGGGGAGTGGCATGTAGAGTGTCATTTTCATAATCGTCAAAATGACATCTCAGATTAAAAATCAACCACTCCAATGAGGGTGGGATATGGGATTGTAAAATGACAACAACTCTCTTGGGGTACCATTTTTGTAATCTCTGGAGAGAAAAATAAAGAAATACAAACTCCAACCGTTATTTTTAATTGATCTATTTCAACTTTTATTATAAAATATTAATTATTTAAATTTAAAATTTAATAAAAAAATATTAAAATATTAATGATACCTCTATTTTGGCACTTGCCATTGGAGCAGATTTATTTTTTAGAAGTGCTATAACATTATTCAAAGTTATAAATAAGTAATTTAGTATTTCAAAATAATACTTTCCCTTGAAGATGCTCTGACTTGATACCTTTCCAGCTATAACACCCTCCAACCCCCCTCCCCCCCCCCCCCCAAAAAAAAAATAATAATAATAATAAAATAGTTCCCTTTGGAGAGGACATTTACAACGAGACATTCGACTCGCCAGTCGCCACCATCGGACCACTGGCATCGATTCTTCTTCAAGATCCACTAAATGCAAGAATGAATGGGCCTTCAATGCCCCTAACAGTGAAGCATCCCCAGATTCTAGAAGCCAACTTCGGCCCATTGGCCCAAAATGCAGTATTCCCAAGCGTCCGGGGAGGGAATGAATTAGCCTTCAGACCTCCCACCGACGCATCTGTCTTACCACCTTGTACTGGCTACCAACATCTCCATAATAGTGGTGAGTTAATGATGACCGTGTTGATTGTTCACAATACGCAATGTGGGCCACAACTTGGGCCTTCCAGCTATTACAGAACGTGAGACAAAACTCTAATACCAAATCACAAGGACAGGACGACGTATCTTATTATTCTATCACCCCCTCCTATCACGAGTATGTGAGTATGATGTGATAACGACAAAACAAAAAGCTTCTGGAGGTAAGCCCATTACAGCCTAAAGAGGCATGAATCATCACTTACACTTAACAGCATATTCTTCAAGCATTATTAGAAAAGGGGTTTTAGGAGCGTCCTCAGGCAGTATTTTTTAAGTCTTTTGTTCTCTCCATCTTTTCACTAAAATTCTTTGTTCTTATCTTAATTCAAATCTCTGTTCAACTCAGATTATTCCAATTTTGGCCTGCAGGTAAAACCAACCTCAATGCTAAAAACAGCAAGGAACAAAGAGTACTGGGATTGTCACTTCAACCCATTAATGCGTCGTTGTACCGAAAATGAGGATACATTCATAGCTATTAGAGGAAGTTGTAATTTTTCACCATTTGAGGCAAAAGTAGAAGATATGCATAATGCATGGACCCCACCATCCACAAGCAAACACCTGCTGCTGCTGCTGCTGCATTATTCACAGAAATGTAAATAAATAGGCAAATGGAAACAGAAGAAAAAGTGTGCGCAAAACAGGAAAGAGAGTGTGCAAATTTTCACTCGCGGATTTTGACCAAAAATCTAGTGTCAAAAGGACAATTACTTATTTACAAGTACACATGTTTTCACTATTCAGAATTCATGGCATGGCAAACATCCTTAATTGGTATCTACAGAATCTAATCCTATGTTCACTAAATGTTTAAGCCTGCTTAACCTGTTCTTCGGCATTATGCAGTCGAGAACAAGCTACTGAGCAAGTCTCTCTCTGCATTCCTTCTCTGCCTTCGAATCAACCATGGCATCCGAACAACAAAATAACGAGATCTAAGAAAGAGAGAGGCAATAACGGATTCATATTTCAGTGTTCTGCGCAATCCAGGCTAAGAACCATCCCTCCCTTGCTGTCAACCATGGTCCCAGGAAGTTTACTGCCTGTGCTCATTTTCTTCACATCTTGGCTTGAACAAATGAAGATCCTCCTTACCATGTTACAGAATTCCCTGCAAGATCACGAATAGAAAATTTATTGTTTTAGTAGGAAGGTGTCAGAAAATTCAGAATAAATATAGTCCAAATAGAAGATGATAGTTTGAGAATACTCACGGCCATGGATCATCACCCATGAGCATCATATCCCCTTCATCGTCAGTAAAGACAATTTCCCATTTATTTCGAGGGAGAAGCTCTCCCTTTATTTCAAACATCTCTTCAAGTTCATTTATAAGGTCAGAGTACCCAGTCAAAGTGGTTAAGTCTACTGCCCGACCAACAGCAATCCCCTGCATTTGAACCTTCTCGGCAATTTGACCAACCACAAACTTTATTTCAGTAATTTGTAGAAGCACACTAAGATAATTGACATTTATCATTAAGGAAACTTTATGTTCAGCCCTTTAGTTTCTCTCATACCTTGATACGACTTCTGGCAGAGCAACTCTGCTTGCTTTGGACCTCCTTTGGTGATGTCTGCATCTGTCTCTGTCTTGGTTCTTTGGAAGCCTTTGAAAGGTCGGACTTTTGGTCTGAATCAGCACCTGATAGGGTACTTCGTCCATGTTCTTCAGTGGCAGAGTTGGACACACTCCCCGGTGGTCCTGGTGACTTCTCAACAATTAGGGAAGCCACACAGGGACTTTTCAAATTGACACCAAACAGTCTGCAACTTGCACCTGTCTCAAATTTCTTCTCACCAACTGGGTCAACCAATGGGCTAACGCTCTGGTTTCCTAATCGTCTGGTTGAATAGCCTGAAGGAACAGACCACGCTGAAGCATTTTTACTATCTTCTGTTTCATCAATACAGGGATTCCGAGAAACATTTACATGGAAGGAAGATAGCCAACCCCCATTGCTTTGTGTCCTCGATACAGAGTTGCCATTGCTATTAATGAAAGTCCCACAACTCTCTGATGGCTTAGGCTGCCAGATACCAATATTTTCACACACTTGGCCTTCCCGGTTGCTGGTAACTTGACTTGGAACAAGCGGAGGATTACGGACAGCTGGTGTAGTAGATGCAGTTTCTAGAGGAAGACAGAGAAAAATAAAGGAATTATGTTGCAAAACATCATTGCTGGACAACATATGAAAAACCATTAATGATGTTGATTATAATTTTTAATTTTTTTCTATAATTTTTGAAAACATTATAATACTGATATTTTTAATATTAACCTTTTTAATTAGTCATTTTCAAGATTTGGTTATCTTCTAGTTTTTATAATACAAATATTTTATTGAGCAAAACAAAAACAATATTAACATTTTGACATTGCTGATGCTATAAATATAACATTATTGATAATCAGTCTACTTTAAATCATAATATTATCGTATAATAGATTATAAATAATCAACTTTTTAATGATTAATATTGATGCAAATTTAATATTATTATTGAATTTTAAACTTATATATTTATTATTTAAATGGATATTAAGATAAATATGATTAATATTAATTTTGGATGGACCAAAAGTTCATATTTTCAATTTGAAAAACATGGAGAACTCTCCTTGTTTTTGTGAGGAAAACATCCTAAAATTGTGTTCTAACAATTAGTATAAATTTGCTATTGAAAAAACAATTAGTATAAATTTGATAAACTAGCCAACAATGTTTTCTATCTTCTATCATTTTGACGTTTCCAATTTCTTGTTTCTTGTAATTTTTTTCAACAAACGGGGCCTGTCTTTTACAACTCTTATTAGTACCTTGACATGAAACCAGAGTTGTAGTATGATGCGAACATGGTTTCAAGTCTTGTTATGCTTATCCATCCCACATTATTTGTAATGCCTACACCGCGTCATTCTGTGCATTAGTGATCCTTCCTCATATCCATGTGCAAATTGCTCATTGGAAAACTTAATATACATATTAAGCCTCTTTCCTAACAGCTTAGCTTTTGGAATAAGTAATAAATTGGCACAGAACAAAAAGGAGTAACAGCAGTAAGCATATCTTACCACGATCTGGGATTTCAGTAGGGGGCCGGGGCCTTTTATTCTTAGTTATAATTGGTTGAACCTGGCTTGAAGAAATTGAAGGCACAAAAGGTTCTATTTCCCAAGGAGAAACCCTATCAGGCCTTGCAATAGATGCTGGCTCATCCCATTGAACCTGAAAAATATATGAAGTGTATATACATATAGGTAAACAGAAGCAAAAAACTCAAACTTCAAACCATGCTAAATAGTTAAAAACTAGTGAATATTCCTAGCCAAAAAAACAAAAAACAAAAAAAGTGTCATATACTAACCTTCAGCGAGCCCCACTTAGATTTTTCCCATTGAGGAGAAAGATCCTCAGACCCCACTATGGTGCCTGTAAATCTGATCAATTAAAACAAAATTCCCATCACTACCTTCAAACACACACATACACACGTAGAGAGAAAATAACAAAAAACTGGGCGTCCCAGTTGCACCAGACTTTCTCTTGCTTTTGCTGCAAAGAGGCTGTTTTAACAACTCAAACCCATGAGTATCTAGTCACAAAGGCACAAAATTACCATTGCTACGAAGAATATACTACCTTCTCTCAGGAGAATCCTCCCCCTCAAATGCCATCTTGAATCTCATGCCAACTGCAAACCCATTGTTGACAGTTTCTAGATATTTGTTCAAGCCTATGATAAATTGACTCGTCCTGATATTTTTACCATAACAGAAATGAAAAAAGAAGTTAGTATGTTCTCTTCAACATCTCCCCTTAGCAGCAGGAGATAACAAGTCATACCTTGGTTTATAGTACACAACAAAGAAGGTTTTAGTAGTAACGGCATGAGATGCAGTTGCAAGCACTCCCAAGTGCATGCTCTGACTAGAAATGACTGAAGATGGCATGGAGCTCTGCTGACGAGTAGCCCGCCGAACTCCAACACGTAACTCCCCACTCTCCCCCCTAGGAAACCAATTCTCGTATGTTAAAATGCCTCTAAAATAGCCATTGCACAGTAATTGCACATGGAATGGAATAAGAAGGGCACTCAAATAAGGAAAAAACATTGTCGAAGAAAACACATACCTCAGGAAAACAAAAGTATCCCCTGCAACTAATCTCTTAGAACTAACAAACGTACTCCATCCTGTAGTGAGCAAATGCCTCCTTGGTTGGCCTGCACACATTTACGCAAAAGTAAAATGATGTTTTGAGCACAAGGGCAGGAAAAGAATTTTGATTTTTAACCTGTAAATATGCGATTATTCAAAGAATACTTTGTGTTTATGAGTCGGGGAATATTCAGAAAGATTGGCATGCCTTCCTTGCTATTCAAAATCACAACCGCAGCATAAAAACTACAAGCGAGACAGACTAGGATCTGTTACCTCGAAAGATATGCTTAAACCGCCATTCCAGACCATGAAGATCCGTGGCTACTAATTCCTGGGTTGGTGTTGGCTGACTCATATCCTAAACAAGTGTAACAGTAGCAGACAAGATTTTGATAAATATAATGGTAATATTAGAATTGGCAGCTGCAGAAAGACAAAAGCAAGTTCTACATGGAGAGAAATTACCAGTGGGGGAAGGCACTCAGTGGCATGCTTTCGGAGAACAGAAAACCCACCATGAGTGCTTGTATCAGAGGCAGTTAAAACCTTGCAGAACGAGTAAACTGTAGGCCTAGGAGGTTCTGGACGATATGAATCAGGACTTGTTGGTTCATCGTGCTGAAAGACCAAATTTGAAATGGTTAAAAACATAAACCTTGATCTGAACAAAAGGTCAGATTTACCAGGCTAACATATAACATAAGCAAAACAAAAACCATAGGCTCTTACATCTGGTTCCGGTAATAAAGTTATCTGAGCATAAACCTCATCAGTCTCCTGTTCAGCCTACAATAACCATGAAAAATTCCTTCAGTTAAATGTAGACCCATGTTTAGTTGCTGAGTAAGAAGAAAATAATTTAATTAGCTTAAATTTTGAAGTTATCAGCCTAAAGGACTAACTGTTCGTAATTATCATTTTTCCCCTTCGAGGAAAAACGAATAGCCATATCAATACAATCGATAAATTCATCTTGATCCCTCCATTTTCTTTTCCTTCTCTATCGATTTCTTCTTCTTTTCCCTCCACAAACCCCAGTACCCAAGCCTAGAACCCACAACAGCTGTTAAATCTTACAGCCGTTTCCAGCAAACAATAAATAAAATTACTGATAGAACCAAGGGAAGCATACCCGGAGCTTAATATCAAGGACACGGCACAGGATCTTCGAAGGAAGTTTGAAGATTGTATTAACATCCTGATTTGTTGATGCCTCCAGCTTAAAATCCCCCCAAAAACAGAAAAAAATTCAAATCCTCGAAATGGAAAAACATAATGCAAACATATTCCCAAAAAACAAGCAAAATTAGATTCCGATTTTTCCGAGCAAATAAAGATTTAATACAAGAGATCGACGAGGAGACTCACTTGCTCCAGGTGACCCTGCGGAAAATAGAACACCCTCTCGCCTCTCCTTGGGACGTCCACCAGTGGCCCCGCACACGCCATCCACAGCTCCGCAGACAGATCCTCGCGTCCATAACCTAAACACGAACAAATCGATTATGGAAGCAAAATTCAAGAAACAGAAGATGAGGATCAGCGGAAGGAACCGAAACTTAGGAATCGAAAACGTCATTTCTTATTGACCTTCGGCTGCGGGATTAGGCTGCGAAAACGACCCTTGATTCGCCATGATTAAAGCACTAAGTCAACAAAAAGATCGAAAAGTCACCTCCAGATCATCAATCAAACCTCCAAACTGAAAATTACTGCAACCGGTAAACCGCTCCCGGAGGCCGCAAAACCGAATCCAAGGTCCGAAAACAGGTCGGGCCTCTCTCTCTCTCTCTCTCTCCCTCCCTAGGATGAATGAAGCGAGAGTGAAAACGGAGTAACAGAATTAGGAAACGGGCTTTAATATACGCCTGGATTTGTTCCTTGCTCGCTCTACTTGTCTCCTTTTTCTCTGCAGTGTTCTCAGTTCGTGAACTAACCGTGGTTAAGTCCTCTTTACTCGAGTGGACGGTTTTGCTGACGCCAGAGTGACGGAAAAGTGAAGTGGCAGGTAAGGCGCCGTCTACTCACGGCACCTGCTGTCTGCACTGCAAGCCTCCCTTGAAATACCTGTAATAATTTCTTGTATTTAATGTTGGAATGGACCACATCAATTATTAATTAAATAATTAATTTATAATAAATACTGTAAAAAAATATTTAAATAAGACATCTAATTTGTTATTTAATTTTAATTTCTAAACACTTTTACTGATTTACAAATATTATTTATTAATAAAGATATTTAGAAATTAAAAATAAAATATTTTACAAATACTTAACTATATAGTAATATTCTATTGCTCCACCTGAACGTGACTATAAAACATTAATTAGGTGATCACAGAATATAAATTATTGACTTGACAAGAATAATAGAATATTATTTTTTAATTACATCTAATATATTTTATTTTTAATATTTAAATATTTTTATTGATTAATAAAATATTTTAAAATATGATTTTTTATTAGAAAATATTTAATATTAAAAATAAAATATAATAAATACAAATTAACGAATGTTCAAATTTTAATTACTAAACTTAAAAATAAAACCTAATAAATATATTTTCATTTAAAAATGTGAATTTATATTTGTGGAGAGAAGGTAACTCTTAATTTTATTAACGTTTCGTTCAGTTAACGTTACCGTTAGTTGCCGTCTGTTTGCTTTGGTTGTATGCTTTGGAGCAAGCAACAGCGATGGCTCGAGTAAACCCGGCAGGCAAGCTTTTTAATATTTCCAAGAATTCTTTCAATATTTCCAGTTCCGCTGGAGTCACATGCCTAGGAATTTGCCCTGCAGGTTCGCTAATAATTACGACGAGTACCACCGGTGGGCCCCTCGGCAACACGTGGATAAGAACGGATCCTGAAGGGGTGCTCGGCTTTTTTCCGTCTACAGACAACCTGCAGGCCGCGTTCAGTGGTCCTCATCTGTACAGGTCAGCAGACTCGCCACGTGGATCATTATTACTCGTTGGGGGTCAGTCACTGACGGTCCCTTTAGCTTTATATCCGTGGCGTCGTTTTGATTGGGCTGGGGTCTGGTAACATTAATCGAGGCCCGGGAAAACGGCGTCGTTTGGCCTGACACATTTATGAGCAGTCCATATTCGACTATGTACGTGTAATTACTGCAATGTCTCCCGCTGCCCTGGGTTGTACCTTGGGCTGTGAAAAGGGACTAGACCCTGTTTGGCTCAGGTGCGGCTCATGTGATTTCATCCGGAGTTGATGGTTAGGCCAATGCGTGGTGCAAATGGGCATACAGCATACTCCGTGGTTATGATTGCGTTTTATCCCTGTTGGCCTATCGTCACGTGATCAAAAAATGACCAAACACTGCTTTACAAATATCCAATTTGACAAGGATAAAACTATAGTAGACATATAAGAGAATATTCATATCTTTCAAGATTTTTTTTTATAAGATTTTCAAGACATTACCTTTAAAAATTAGTTGACATACTTTAACCGAGATTACGCTCAAAGAGTCTCCAAAAGACCTAAACGAGAGGGTCTTTGAAAAATTTATACAAAAGGGTTTCTCAATCTTCGCGATTTCTTCTTTATCTTCTTGAGACTAGTTTATTCTTGCATCTAATATTTTTATAAATAGGTCGTGATCTAAGGGTGTGTTTAATAACATGAAAAATACATAAAAAATATCACATCTAAAAAATTGAATTTCATCTTTGATATTTAACACACTATATTTTTCATAGAATTTAATTTCATGGTACAACCATTAAAACATATTTTTGACTCTTTTCCATAAAAAATTTCATCTAGAGAGAGAGTTTTTGTTTTTCATGCAAGTTGAAAAACACTTTCCTTTTCAACTAAATGTTATCAAATACTTAGAGTGTGTTTGATAGCATGAAAAATACATAGAAAATGTCACATCCAAAGAATTAAATTTCATCTTTAGTATTTGACACACTACATTTTCCATAAAATTGAATTCCATGATATAACTATTAAAGTATGTTTTTGTCTTTTTTTCATGAAAAATTCTATCTAGGGGGGAGATGGTTTTTGTTTTCCATGCAAGTTGGAAAATATTTTCCTTTCCAACTAAATGCTATCAAACACACCCTAAGATACATCAACATTAATAAATCCTCCAAAATCACTTGATTGTGGATTTAGATTAATTTTAATGTTAAGTGACTTTAGGATTTATGTCGATGTATATCATGTTAGTTTTTGTTAACAAAATTTAATAAAAAAATTAAAAAATACTAAATTTTATCAAAAATAAAAATCCAATAACAATAGTGACAAAAACTAAAATACAATAACTAATTTATTATGTGTTCTCACTCGAATACAATAATAAATTTATTTATTAGGAACGTCATCATCAAACCACATAAGATCTACAAGAAAAAAAAGACAATCAAAGAGCACGAGACAATTCCTGCAAACACTCTAATGCTTAATTCAAATTCTTGAGAATGCTTAAAAAAGTTATAGAGCTCTTAAATCAGTATTAGTGGCATACCTTTTTTTGGGATGAGGGGTTATCTATATATAAAGGAGCATGGAGGTTCATGATACGTATTTCTAGTATTTTGAGATCAATTTGGATTAGGACTTTTGTTAATCATGCATATTCTTTACGGAATTCTTGAAAAGATTCTCAGATGTCAGAGTTATCATGCCCATGCTTCAATTCGGACTTCTACCAAAGAGGATTTGTATGCCTATCTTGGGAGATTGAGTCTAACCAGGACTTTTTACGGTTTCCATGAGATTGTTTTAGATCGCATATGGGCTTTTTATTTTTTAGTGACCCTTTGTCCATGACACATCATTTGCTCTTTACTTTTTTATTTGAGTTTCTTAGAAGAAATAGTAGACTATGTTATGCTTTGTCCTTTTTTAAGAAGATTCTATCAAGGGGTCTTATGCTCTTTGTCTAATAGACCTTTTCACATAGGACTTTCATTTCTCTTTTATCTAACGAATGTGATTTTTTTGGGATTTCTTCATTGGATGATCTCTTTTATTGATTCTACCATCTTTTTGTCTTCCAAGTTTTTCTATGAAAAGTACCTCAATTAATTGCTGAGAACTTCAACATTTAAGGCCACAAGGCTAATATAAATACAATGGTTCTAATTTGGAACTCTTACCCAATTTTTAGTGTGGAGATTCTTATAGCCCGGTTGAGTAAGCTTTTATGGCTTTTTTACTCTATTGTGTCCCTTCCTTCTCGAGTTAGGGTTTACTTTCCAATCTTTTGGGAAAACTTCATTTTGTCAAAGGATTCTTACTCCTTAACCTTTTTGGTGGGTTGTCATTGATCATCCGGGTGTCTAAGGAGAGTCACAAATGACCTTGGACGTCTTAGCAACTTAGGGTGCGTTTGATAGGCCTGAAAAATAAGGGTGAAATTTATTTTCTATCTAAATTTTAGGAAATTCTATTAAACAGTTTTTCAATTCCATGGAATTCGAATTTCATCTTAGTTCAAAAAATAAATATTTTCCCTGAAATCAAAAAATTGGAATTCCTAAGGGTTGGGGTGAGAATTGGAATTCCATGGAATTAGAATTCCGCCCTCATTTTCCAACTCTATCAAACGCACCCTTATTGTTTTCATTCTTGTGTGCCCAAGGCAAATCCTCGATCCACAAGTGACCCTTAAGCATCTTAGTTGGTTTTTGTTATTCTAGATCATTCTTACATATTTATTACTTTTAATTCTAGGTTATCGTAGATTGTTCTCCTTCTTTTGCATTTACAATTTTTTAATCTGATCTCACACATTTTGCATTTCTGATGCTAAGTTTTTCCTCTATCATTCTTGTGATTTTTGAATTTGTAATACTAGTTTTGTCTTAAAATCATTCTTACGTCTTTTGCATTTCTAATTCTAAATTATTCTTACACTTTTTGTGTTTCTAATTCCAGATCATTCTCATGTTTTCTATATTTTTTATTTCAAGTTTGCTTATTTACTGAGACTTTGGCTTTTTTTCGTGCATCCATTGTCTTGGAAAACAAAATACACAAAAAAAAAAAATTCTAATAGGATAAAAGTCATTTTATTCAGGTATTATATATTGAATGACAAATATAATTGTTAACACCCTTAATCTTCCTTATAATACTTCCATACGACGTATTCAAGTATTTTGATATCTTTTGAGAGCTTTAGGTATTCAAACAGAAAAACATGCTTCTCAAATCCATGTTTCATCGGATTAATAAAAGCTTATGTTCTCTTCTTGCTTTTCTTGCCTTGGGATATGCCCCTTGCCTCTAAGGTAATTTGTCTGTTCTTCTTCCCTGGCCTTTATGTCCACGAATTCTCCCAATTCTCTTTTCCACTTTTATTTGATTCTTCAATTCATGATATTTGTTCATGGAGTGCTCATGAGTATCGTGGAACTGACATAATAAAGCATCCTTTTTTTTTCCTAGAAGTTTGTCAATCTTCTTGGATAATTTAATAAGTTTTGACCCTCTAATGATTGTTATAATATAATGGATAGGGGTTTTGTAAGCAAAGTGTAATGAATTTTAACAAAAATCAAAGTCTAATAAAATAGTGACAAATAAAAATACAGTAACTATTTTTTTATAGAATATAAAATTTAAAGATGAGAGGTGTAAAATAATTACTTAATTTTAAATAATTACAAACAATTCTATTATTATAAATCATTTAAAAATAAAAATACCGAATTACCTTAAGTAGAGAAAGTGAGACCAATTGGTAATTTGGGAGAAAAATAGAGGAAAAAAAGTGAAAAAAACATAACTAGCTAGTAACCCTAGTTGGTTCTTAAATCAAAGTAAAATTTCAATTTATTTCCAAGTAAATGCAAAATCCAATCAATTTATTACCAAAATGAAATATAATTTATTTTTGAATCAAAAAGTAAATTAATATGAATCATGGAAGTAAACTAATTTCTAAAGAATTAAATTTTATATAGTTTTTGATTAAATTTTCAACCACTATATTTGGAGTTCTTATTTTCTTTTTTGGATAAATGGTTATATCTTTCTACTTTTTTTTTTCTTTTTTTTCACTTTTTAAATCATCAATTCGTGTCACTTTTTTCAATTAAAAGTAAGTTTGGTGTTTTTATTTTTAATTGATTATTAGTAATATAGCTATTTGTAATTTTTTAAAATTAATTAGGATATTACGGTCATTTTCTTTTTTAACATGTAAATGTAGTTTTTTATTGAAAAATAATATCAGATAAGGTAAAATTAGTAATTTGTGAAGGGAAAATAAAAAGAACCATCATTTTTTGAAAAAAAAATTATGATTTTTTATATTTTTAAACTATAAAAATTTTAAAATTAATATATATTAAATTTTAGGATAAATTGGCCTAACACTTTGGATCTTTGCCTTGAGCACCTCTTATATTATTTTTGCCAAAATTTTTACTAAATTTTTGACAATATTATTCTATTTTTAACAACGTTAAAGAAATTGACTACGTACCCTTGGACTTTAGGTATTTAGCCTACACAATTCTTGATTTTCTCAACACGGGCACGACATCCCTCTGAAAAATGGCATTAATTAAACTGAAAATTAGGTAAAATAATTCTTAATATTTATTTAATTAAATTAAATTAGGACAAATTTAATAAAAAATAAAAAATAAAAGTCCCAACCAATGTTCGCTAGAACTTGTGGCCGTTGTTGGTCGATGGTTGCTAGGACTCATCGGGAATGAACCAATGGAATCCATCTAGGTCTAATTATTGACTGATATTTCTCGATGGCATCAATAAGTTAGATACTTGTTTTTTTTAATTTCTTTTTTCATTCGTATCAAATTTCTATTTAGTTTAATAAAGATAATGGATAATTTCAACATAAATTTAGTTTGAATTAACATTATTTGAGAAGATGAGTTGTGTGTTTTTCTTTCCCGATCAAAGTGGGACGATCGAAAGTGGGGTGCGGGCTCTGACGACGGATCCATTTGGAGGGCGGCTGTCACTTGCAAGCACTCCAACGATTGAGTGAGTATGAGAGTAAAAGAGAGGCAGTGTATCAGTGGGTTAGAGATGAGAATATATCTTGGGTCTGAAGAGAACTAGTTGATATAAAAGGAAGAAATGTTCTCCTACATGCATGAGACCTGCATTTGCAGGTGATGCAACTGACTATCTGACACCGATAGAGATTTTCAGGTAGTAACATGATAGTGACAAAACCCTCATTAATGTAAATAAAATCTGTCATTAATGATGATAGAATCTGTGATGGTTGCACAGATATCTAGTGAGAGCTGTGATGATGCCATGTCAAGTTGGTGCTGAGCCAAGACTGGGTCCAAAAAGAAGACTAGATTGGATCGAGATTAATCCTAAGAAGAGGCCCAAGATTGTGTTTAAGGAGAGGGCCGAGATTGAGCCCTGACGATTTACATGTCTATTTTGAAAAAATTTAAGTAGTGATTTGACCAAGAATATAGTATAAGAAATGTTCGGCCAAACACTTAAAACTATTTAAGTCACGGTCACTTGACTTAGCAACCTAGAATGGAGGGGTATTTTGGTTATTTAAAAAAAATTAATAATTAATTTGTAATAAAAAATAAAGTACATAAAGTGTCCAAGCTAAAATCCAAAAACACATATAGAATATACGATTAATTTATTCTACAATGTATGTATATAATTCTAAAGCAAGGATTGGACCAAAAAATTAAAAATTAGCTATGAACTAATACATGGACCAATTTGATAAACCCATGTACTAAAAACGAAATTGACTAATACTGCAATACGTAACGTAAGAAAAAATATATGTACAGGTCACTTAGCAAATAATAATAATAATAATAAGAATGCATGTGATGATGGTAGCTGAGGAAACTTTGACATGATTAATAAAATTTGTGAATCCTATGTTTGTTTCGGTAACGAGGAATAATTCAAAAAGAATATACCCATTTATATTCTCAACATCACTACTACTGTGGTTAATTATATATATAATGTTTGTGTGTCATCATGCCATAATAATTATAATATTTAACAAAATACGACTTATATATGTCACGGCTGGTTTCCTAGTTCACTGCTACACATTATTTGTCCCGTGATACCTAACAAACTGCATCGAGATGGGTTTGTTAAGTAGAGTTGGGAGTTAGGGAGTCAGTCGTCGTGGGGTGGGTTACTATAAAATAAATGTTGGCTAGATGCCTTTGACTCACTCTTTTTTTTTTTTTTTTCTCTAATTCTCGAAGATGATTAAGATAGTGTTTGTTAATTAAGATATAGATAAAAAAATATAAAATATGAAAAATATTCTATATTTTTGTATTTTTTAATGTATTTATTAAATTTATCTGACAACATTTGATAAAAAAGTTGCGTGACTTCTTATTTAGATTTTTTCAGATATATTTATCTCTTTCCCTGTTAAGATAAACAGTTTCTTATTTAAATTTAACAAACGGTTTGATAAAAATTTTAAAATATTTCTTAGTCTTATATTGACTATTCTATATCTTAGTTTAAAAAGTATTCCAACCTTATCTTAATACAAGTTTCTCTTATATATTTTAACAAACGCTACTTAAATTGTAAATTATGCATCTTTCAAAAATATTAGTGAAAGACGATTCTTAAGTTTAGGAAACAAAGCAAATAGTAGAATTGGGTTGTGACAAATGTTCTTGATCACTAATTCTTGATTGGTGGAATGGCTTCGATAGTGCTAGTTAAGTTCTGATCGTGCATAAATTAAGAGAGATTAGAAATTATAATCTCATTGGAACGAGATCGTTAACTAAATTTGTAGTTTTGCATGCGAAAATTACAGTCTGTTCCATATAGTTCTTGCTTAGATAAAATTCAAGATCATGCATCCTCAATCTTGGCTACTTTTTATCTGGTTATAGAGTTATTCTAAACATATAACAAATTTTCTTTAAAGATATATCATTTCATAAGCTATTAGTATTATCTATCAATAATTGAATTAAAATTGTCCATTTATAAACAACAACCCTAACTAGATGATATCTCTAATACCTATCTCTATCACTAATTCACTATCAAATTGAGTTTCATAAGAAAAACTTCATCTCAATGAAACATATATTTGATAAATTAACGCCAGAATAAAAAATCCAATAACTTAATGTAATCAAATTAAGTTCAAAACGTCACACTACAATCCTCTCCAAAAACCAATAGCCTAAATAGACTCTTGATTGCATTCACAAAGTAATATAATAATCTTTGTTCGTAGACTATTGATATAGGATTCGGGTCATACTAAGCTCATCCCTTTTAGTTCTTGATATTTTTGATAGTCCATGATCTTATATTTCAATACGAGATTAAAAATTTCAAAACACTTTCATAGACACCTTCCCCCAAAAATTATACACGAATGTAACTCTTGACATGAGATCAACTAATATACTCGATATCTTTCTAATAAACTATTGAAAAAAAAAAAAAACTAGCAGTCATCTTAAATTGAAATTAAATGTACGAAAACAATTTACAAAAGATGTCTAAAAAAAAAAGCTAGAAGTGGCATTTTCGTAATTAACACCTTAACCACCTGGATCTTAGTCTTACAAGAACAACGAAAAGGAGGAGAGGAATAATTAATTAAGGAAGTAATATTGTTTAATAAACTAAAAAAGGAAAGAAAGTTGGAGTCTTTAGGAAGATTAAATAACCAATTGTCTCCCTACGAGAATATATATAATGCATTCATCAAGAGGAAAGCACTTTACACAAAGCATATACCTATTTGGGATGCCTTTCGCACAATTACTGGCTTACTGCCCCACTCCAGGGGGTGACTAAATAATTCTAAAGTTGATGAGTTGCATTTATAAAAGAAAAAGATAATTATATTGATTTATGTCATCATTCTTTATGAAGTCTTTTTTTTTTCCGTTGGCAATTGTCTTAAGCATGTAGTTCGTGTTTTAAATAGATGTTTGAATCTTTGAAGTTTCGTTTCATTTATCTAATTTTAAGATTAAAGTCTTTCTACCAACCGTTGAATCATCAAAAGCTCGTATTTAAGTAAACTTACAAAAAAGGTAGCCATTGATAACCCTTTAAAGACTTCGGTCACTAACCAAAAAAAAAAAAAAATGATGATCCCCATTTGATTCTCTCATCTTAATGTGATGGCATAGAGAACAAAACCATGCAACTGTTATTTGTGCAATAATTCCAAGAATGAGAATGTGAAAAAAATAAACTTTCTTGAGGGCCATGTAAGTTAATTAATGGCGTAGAATGGGTTACCTTTAATGGTGTGGATAAGGGTGTCCTATGGCTAGCCATTTTTGATGAGTAGCTTTAATTAATTAATTAATTTTTAGGGGTTTTAATTAGAAGAAGAGAACGTGGGCATTGAGCAGAGACAAGCCAATGGAATTTGGGGTATGTGATTGTTGGTCTGTCCTTGCATAATTACCCAATTTCTTATTTAAGCCTTTGCTTTATCCACAGGGCCTCAGCTTGGTTACTTTGATAATTAATGAGTTATTTTGTGGGTTTGGGATGATGCCCTAGCTAGTCACCCACCCTTTCCACCCCCCTCAATAGCTGCCCCTTTGGCCCTCTTTGGTCCACTCTTGTAATATTCCCAATTGCCAAGCATGGGTGAAAACAAGAGGTAACTTGCCAATAAAGGTTTTCAAGATATTTGAGGAAATTAATTAAACTTGGCTTCAATGCTTATTTTTAAGCTTGTGAAACCGTGTCACTAGTTAGTATTTTTTAGAGAATTCATGAATTGAGAAATGGTTTCAAAGTTCATTAACAATAATTTACACCAAAGTAGTCTAGAATACGTCAATTTCATGTTAATCAACTTTTGTCTTTATTCTAAATCTTGTCCAAATAACAATTAATCTTATCATCAAAAGACCCTAAGTTTGATTAAGGAAAATGTTAGTTTGGTAGAACGATTGACTCTGATAAGCTTTTAATGAAATTATAAGAGTTATGAGTCTGACTTATAGACCCACTATGGGCCTTTTTTATAGGTTATGGAAGCAAATCCATTTATAGTAATAAAATATTTCACTCAAAAACGTCACTTAAAAATAAGAAATAGTAATAAAATAACAAATAGATCTTAATATGCTTGTCTAAGCACAAGCACATGTTGAGAAACCAAACTAGGGTTGTACTCGGTTTGAGATGCTGTGGGTGAAGCTGGCATTAGAAAGATGATAAGCCAAGTGGATGCGTGTTGAATAATCAGCAGGAAGCTAGAAATTAAAGGGGGCAAATTAAGGGCCCATGGCCATGGAAGTATAGAGAGCTTATTATATGTAGTCTTTTGAGGGACAGCATGGATCCCTCCACCAACTCCCTGAAATAGTGGCTGCTTTTGGGTTTTGAAGCCCAGAAAACAATGGGAATTGCTGATGATGATGTGATTGAAAGTCTACAAAAAGGGTTGTTTTTAACCATCCTGCAAATGACACTGAGAGAGAGAGAGAGAGAGAGAGATGTAGGAACCCAATTCTAGCTTGTCTAATATAATGAAGAATGGTGGAGTGAAAGAAAAAAGATGGAGAGAGTATATATGATTGGCAAGACTAGAAGACTTTGAATGCACACCCCATGTGGAGACCAATTTGGCTGGTGTTCCTTGGCTGCCTTTGCCCCAAACCACAAAGGAGACTGGCCCCACTAACCCAACTATTCTTCTCTCTGCCCACCTTTCTTTTAATATTCATTAAATACACGATACTCTCTCTTTACGTACATAAATACTTTAATGTGATTATTTATTGTGGGTGTCGTATTAAACGAGTTTAACTAATGAGTGTTTTAAAAACATAAACAAGTCACATCGTTTTGTATAATTGTAAATATTAGGCCTCAATTATGAAGTGGGGATGACAACAAAGTAGAAAGGGGGGGGGGGGGGGTGGAAGAAGCTTAGTTTATTGTAAGGTGAGTAGAGTACTATGGGGATCCATTAAGAAAACAAAGGGGCTTTGGGTTGGAATCCATGTGAAGACAATGATGGGCCAAATGGAATTGGTAAGTGGATGGAGTCAATACTTCAAATTGCTTTCATGTAAAAGTTTGTCATGTAGTCTAGAACGTACATTAGAATAAATAAAAAAAAGCGACCTGCCTGAGTGGGATTTGGGTCCCCTCATCAAGGGTCTTTGTGATCCTATATGCCCTTAGATTTAGTACTCTTTCTTCCCCACCCTTGGATCTCTCATCTTGGTGGGGTATTTGATACTTCTCTACTTCATCAACCATCTTGTCTCTTAATCAATATGTGAACCTCAGCCTTCTAGTTAATACAATTGCATCCATGCCTGTCCCCTTCCCCATAAACATGGGTCCTTAACAATAAAACCGCGTTAGGGTTATTAATTAAACATTACTAATTGTAATATTTGACCTGTTTACTTATGATAGATTATGTTAATTAGGTAGCTGCGGGTCTGTAACTCCACTGGTAGTATTTTGTTTTGGCACCTAACAGAACTTTAAAAAGAGAGGGGGGGTGGCTCTTTGATAGAGAAAGATTCCTAGATTAACTGCTTAATTAAACTAATTGAATCAACCAAGCCAGGAAAACCCACATTAGTAAGCCTTAATTGGTTTATGAGAACCCTATGATTAAGCAGCTTAGTGCATCTAGTTGGTCAACCAATTGAGCACCCGCAGTGGACAAGGACATGGCATATATATAAATATAGGCCTGCCTCAGAGAGAGCATTTTGGTTTATTCTGTGGCTGCAAACATGTCATTAATTTGGATTTACTGTTGTTGTGTACAAAGCTTGAATTAAAGATATGTTCATCAACCATTAATGAACCACAAGTATTACTCCAACCAATTGAAAGTTGGCAACCAAAAGTCTACATCCCCTAAGTGTTTGGTATTGCTGTAAAATTTTTGCTGTCGACAAGAAAATTTTAAAAAAATTAAAATCGTTAAACATTTACTCAAATCACTTGAAAAATGTTTTTAATGCTGTTGTATGTGTGTGTTTGACTAATATCTAAAAAAAGTGTTCTTAATCATAAATCATGACAAATAATAGTAACTACAATATTTATGTAATCAATAATATTTAACAAATGTAATGTTTGGAATTTCAAGAAAGAGATGAACCAAATGCGATGTTTGTGGCAAGCAAGCAACCAACCTAATAAAGATTTATGTCTTTTGGACTCATCAATGCTTTTGTCATGTTTTGCATGCTCTATAACGAGTTATTCCACTCGTACTTAAACGACAGGTGGTATATTTTGATCGTGAGTTATTAACGATCAGTAGTATATGTTGTTTCTTTTTCTTCACAACAAATTGACTAGTCGAATGGGTTTAATCTATTAAGCTAATGAATGACTAGTCGATAACTCGGTTAGATCTTAATTATAATATTTACTATTTTGAAACTTAGTTTAATTAGTTCTAGTTCAATTGTCTAATTCATTTTCTTCTCTAATTTGAGATAAGGTTTGATTTTCAAAATATTGACATACAAGCAACCAACCTAATAAATGGTATTGGTTGATTCGGTTATGCCTTTCGGACTCACCAATGCTCCTGTCATGTTCTGCACATTCTCTAATGAGCTATTCTACTCGTACTTAGAGGACGTGTGGTGTATTTCGATCATGGGTTGTAGACGAGACGATCGGTGGTATATGTTGTTTCTTCTTTTATTTCTTCACAACAAATTGACTAGTTGAATAGGTTTAACTTGTTACCTAATGACTATTCGATAACACAGTTAGATCTTAATTATAATATTTATTATTTTAAAACTTAGTTTAATTAGCTCTGGCTCAATTGTCTAACTCAATTTCTTCTCCAATTTGATACGAGGTTAGATTTTCAAGATATTGACTTGTATCAACTAAATTAATTAAGACTAGGAATAGAAGTCATTAGAGAAGCTTAATGAGAGTAGTCTCCTCTTAGACTTGTTGCTTTGAAATATGATCCCTCTTAGTTTGCTAATTCAGACAACTCATGCTTTGATTCCACATTAGTCACTCTTCGATTCTAATTTAAATCATTAACCATTAATGAACCACAAGTATTACTCCAACCAATTGAAAGTTGGCAACGAAAAAGTCTACATCCCCTAAGTGTTTGGCATTATTATAAAATTTTTGCTGTCGATAAGAGAATTTTATAAAAATTAAAATCGTTTAACATTTACTCAAATCACTTGAAAAATGTTTTTAATGCTTTTATATGTGTGTGTTTGACTAATATCTAAAAAAAACATTCTTAACCGTAAACCATGACAAATAATAGTAACAACAATGTTTGTGTAATTAATAACATTTGACAAATATAATGTTTGTAATTTCAAGAGAGAGACGATCTAAAGGCGACGTGTGTGACAAGCAAGCAACCAACCTAATAAAGGGTAATGTCTTTTGAAGTCATCAATGCTCTTGTCACGTTTTGCACGTTCTATAACGAGCTATTCCACTCGTACTTAAATAACGAGTGATATAATTTGATCATGGACTGTAGACGACTAGTGGAATATGTTGTTTCTTCTTTTACTTCTTCACAACAAATTGACTAATTAAATAGATTTAACCTATCAGCTAATAACTAATCGATAAGTCGATTAGATCTTAGTTATAATTTTTATTATTTTAAAACTTAATTTAATTAGCTTTGGTTCAATTGGTTAACTCTTTCTCTTCTCCAATTTGAGACAATGTTTGATTTTCAAAATATTGACAAGCAAGCAAGCAACCTAATAAAGGGCGTTTGATGATTTGGTTATGCCTTTTGGACTCACCAATATCCTTGCCACATTCTTCATCCTCTATAACGAGCTATTCCACTCATACTTAGATGACAAGTTGTATATTTTGATCGTGAATTGTAGAAGACCAGTGATATATGTTATTTCTTTTTTTACATCTTCATAACAAATTGACTAGTTGAATAGGTTTAACCTGTCAGCTAATAACTAGTCAATAACTCAGTTAGATCTTAATTATAATATTTATTATTTTGAAACTTAGTTTAATTATCTTTGGTTCAATTGTCTAACTCAATTTTTTCTCTAATTTGATACGAGGTTTGATTTTCAAAATATTGACTTCTATAAAATGAGAGTTTAACTAAATTAATTAAGACTAGGAGTAGAAGTCATTAGAGAAGCTTAATGAGAGTAGTCTCCTCTTAGACTTGTTGCTTTGAAATATGATCCCTCTTAGTTTGCTAATTCAGACAACACATGCTTTGATTGCGCATTATAGTCACTCTTCAATTCTAATTCAAAAATGCAATTAGACCAGAGACCAAGAAATTAACAAGTAAAATAAGCATTAATTAAGCGTATGAAATTTAAGATTAGATGACCTACCAACTTGCATAATGAAGGCAAATTTAAGTGACAGTGACATAACTCTTAATTATTTTATATTAATTAATTAACAACTAATTAATTACCTTAAACACCACAGGTGACATCATCGACACAAACATATATATATATATGTATATATAGAATTGATATGTTACTCGACGCGAACTCCACACTTCACCCCCACACGCACAATCTCTTTGTTGCTTGCATCAATCCACCCTCCCTCGGTGGGGTTTGTGTCAGATAACGCTAGCAATATACTAGAACTCTCTCTCTCTCTCTCTCTATATATATAATACGTGTATGATAATTACTTATTAGGATCACAGATCAAGATAAGATAAGGATATATTCCATAATTAAACCACCGATTATGGTTAATTCTACTTAACCTCCTAACCATGTTAAGAGCAATTGTGGTTGGGGTACGTAAAATTTTGGTTTAACTAAAATAATTAAATTAAATTGATCAAAATTGTCTTGTCGGTTCGGTTTGATTTTTAATTTTGACAATTTTTGTTATTTGATTCGGTTTGAGTTTTATATTGAAAAAAAACTGAAATAATTAAACCGATTAAAATGTCATTTTTGTTTGAATAAAATAAATTTTGTAATCGAGTAATATCATTTTTAGTATAATAATAAATTTTTTTAATCAAGTAATATTTTTGAACTAAAATCTGATTACAAAACTTAATCGATCAAGGGTTGTCCTTAATTAAATAATATTCTTCTTACCCAAATAATACTTATTTTTAGTTTTTGGGTTGATTCAAATTTCTCCGTATTTGTTTAGTTTTTATTTTTATTTCTATATTTGCTCAATTTAATTTTTGTTTATATTTATTTAATTTTTACAGTATTTGATTTGTTTGATTTTCGTATTGATTCGATTAATGTTTTGCACTTATTTTAATTTCAATATTTCAATCGATTGAATAATAGAAGCGAGCTAATTGTAGCAAGGTGTCATGGGGATTATGGCCTCTTTCACTACTTGAGAGTATGTTTCTAAGAGCAATTACAATTAACTTTATTTTAATTTTAAATTAAATAGTGGCTAGTGTTCCACTAATAAAAGGCGTGTGACGGAGATGTGACAGACTGAACTAACCTAGGTGGCACGACTATCCCATCCTTGGTTGGTGAAAACAATTAGGAAGGAGTGGTCGCTACTGTGTATATTCTAGTGTATTTGGTCAACACTACATCGCTCGTCAATGATTCGATTCATTTGTAATCATAAAAGAAGTTTAAGTTTTAAATGAAATTCGTTTGAAATTTGATGGGTTTTGAGCCTTTGATATGGGCTAGTTAGAAAGCTGAGGGTTAATTTCTTTGACATGAGTAGGGTCTGTAAATTGTTAGTTCACTAATTTATTAATCAATTAAATCGAATTAAGGAGTAAAATCGAATTAAATTGATCGATTAATTTAAAAAATTAAATTAATTGATAATTGATAAAATTGAACATAGATCATATAAATCGAGTTGACTCGATTAAATAAAAAATACAAAAAAAAATTGAAATAATCGATAGAAAACACACAAAATCGAATAAAATAACATCGTTTTATAAACATCAAAATAATATTGTTTAAAGTTTAATCAATTTGGTTAGTTCGTTTATTCTAACCAAAAAATTGAACTGAAAATCGAAAACCGAAGTTTTAAGAAAAATTAATTGAATCGAATCAATGCCAAAAAAAAAAAAAACTAAATCAAAGCAACAAGTTCAATCGATTTGGTTTGATCAAATCGGGCAAACCAAACTTTTGCTCTCCCCTTAAATATGGGCATTTAAGAGTTTAAAGTAGAGGAATTTGACGAGATTTGATATTTATAACATAAACACAAAAACATGGTGATGATTAATATAGAATGGAGTGGTTGTTTGGCTTATCCTTTTTTTTAGCTGTTTAAACGTTGAATTTTTAAATTGTGTAAAATTGAAAAGTTCAATAACGTTTAAGCTAATAATATGTTTGGATAAATGTGTTTTTAAGTTTATCAGTTAATAATTATGTGTTTGATTTGAAAGAGGTGATAAACTATTAAAATTTGATAAAAAAAAGATAGACATGTTGTTGAATGATATAAAATTTTACTATTAAATGTTGATAAATTATATATAATTATTAAAAAATATATTAATATAATATAAATATATACATCTTTTATTTTTTCTCCTTAAAAATATTATCATTAGATTAATATATATACAATATATATATATACACTTATAGGTATATATATATACAGCTTCCACAGCGATTGGGGATACCACCGGCAATAAAAGAGGGGGGGACGATGGAGGCGCAAGCTATAGACGACAGTGACGAACATGGAAGAGGCGACGACTAATGGAGATGGGGATGGATCTGGAGGCAATGGCGATAGAAGATCTAGAGGCGATGATCAAAGTTGGATGGAGACGGCAACGATGAGGAGGAGTCAGAGAAAGATGACAACAACAAAGGCAATAGATAAAGGAGATGGATAGATGAGAAATATAGAATTTGTATGTCAGGCAAATAGATAATTTGATTAGTCAATGCATATAATCCCCAACCAGTGTTTTGGAAAAGCCGGGGTCCAAGCTTTTTTAGAACGCTGATGTAATAGTTTTTAAGCTTAATAGTTTTTAAACTAATAAAAATGACTAAATACTTAAAAGGAAAATTTCCACAGCTTATAAGCTATTATAAAAGCGGTCAAACCGCTAAGGCAAACACCATCGGAGTAAGCTTCCTTTGTCAACATCCATCCACGTAGACGCATATATATTATATATATATGTGTATGTATGGATGGATGGATGGGGTTTAAAGTGGGTTGAGTTAGTATAAGGTTCATGAATTACTTTCATGGCTGGCAAGTTCCAGTGGTTGGATAAGGCAAAGATAAGATCCATCCCACCATTTATTTACATCTCTCATTCAGTCATTCTCATTAGTGACCTTCCTCTTACGCTTTCATTTGTCATACATATGATGATGCCACTTCACCCATCCCTAATATTATTCGGCCTTTGATGTCCCATAGTAAAATTATTAAAATCTCCTTTTAAGGAGGTTGATTCAGTATCTTTATGTATCCAAAAATCAATTTAATACTTTGAAGATACACGATACTTTCTTCGACTCAAATCTAGATTCAAAAGGGTAACTGAGATTTAACTTTCAAATCTTAATCTAAAAGAACTAGAGTTAGATTTGATAAGTTTATCTTCATTTAAATTCAAACTAGGAATTTTGTTATCCGGTAAGAACTAATCTTGAAAATTCTTAAAGGAATTTGAACCATCTCAGGACTAAAAAGGTGTTTAGCTAAGTTGTTTGATCGCTTATAAGTTGTCAATAAACCTTAAATGTTGTATGGTTTATTTAGTTACACGTTTATTAAAAATTAAAAAATTTAAACGCTATCGAATTTAAACGCTATTTGACAGCAATTTAGAAAAGCTCCCCCCTCCCCATCTTTTCTCAAAATGCTATCCATAACGTATTTTCGACAGTCATAAAATATTACAAAACTTTCTCTACCTCCCCTCATCTCCTTCTCGTTACCGCCTTTATCTCATTCATAGCGAGCATCGCCTCCAACCTCATCCTTATCGTCATTGCCTCCATCTTTATTTGTTGCCTCCATTGTCACCTCATTATCATCGTTGACTCCTCTATCTTCATCGCAGTTACTGTCTTTATCGTCGCCTATTTTATTCTCTGCCATTCTCTCTCTCTCTATATATATATATAATATGTGGTTCCCTTCACTTGTCAATCATGAAAGCAAATTTGCTTGTCATAAATCATGATAGAATCTCAATAATGGTTCTCTTCGTAGATACCGTGTAAACATATTGAGGGAGTGGTTTAGCGAAATGCATGGAATGGGTGTAAGGGTCGTTTAAGAACACTTTTAACTTGCATCCACTCCCTAATACATATACTTGAGGAGGCCAACAGCCCATTACTGTAACCAAGTCCAAATATTATTATTTGGACACTCACTTGCATTCATATGATACTTCATAATGACATTATATACATATATGTATATATATATATTTGGCGACATCTTGGCCGGATGCTAATTGATTTTTACAAAGTAATTTGAATTGGTAGTCTTAGTGTAATTAATACAAAAATATATTAGATAATTTGTATATTGGGGGGAAGAGGCAGATCCAAGAATAGATCTGGAGGAGAGCTGACCCCATATCCATAAATCATTTTAGTCTCCTCTCCTTAAATGGGTTAGATCCACAAGGCAAATTTGAGGAATGGCTGAATCTGGGAGAGGACTGAATCAAAAAAAGCCCCTCCTCTTAAATCCGCCCCGTTGTGGGGACTATCTAAAGGTATTCAATCAGTTCGAGCTGATATTAAAAAATTACAAAGAAAAAAAAATCAAAACATAATATAAGCAAGGATTGGTTGAGCTATCACTTTAATTAAGGGTCTCCTTCCCTCTCCAATTGACAAAAAAATTCATTCTCGCTTTAATTAAGGGTCTCCAATGGAGCTATCACTTTAATTAAGGGTCTCCTTCCCCATGAATAAAGGCACACCCACCAAAGCACCATAGGGTTAGGGAGCATTTCGGCTAACGAAGAGAGCCCCTCACCGCGAACATGACCCGAATATATGGCACCTCACCCACACTTTGGTATGGAGAAATAGTATTGGGAAGAAGAACCCACCTTCCAGCGATTGCCCAAAAACTTAGCCAACATATGAACCTCCTGGGTCCTGGGTCTTGGGGCCTCACATCCTCCGTAGAATAAGGTAGCAACCATTGTCATCTATATATCTTTGGTTGTAATGCCTCAACGGCTTCGCAGACTGAAACAACTTAAAAAAAAACACCAATCTCTAAACACCGTCACGATCACCAATCCCTGTAATGAACTTTGGCTGTATGTGATTATTATTATTATTATTATTATTTATTTTTTAAATTTTTTTGTCATTATCCTTTGAACCTTAAATTTTTGTAACTAAACGTGGAGAGGATAAGAGAAATCTTCTACTTTTTGGGCCTTAGGCTATGCATGAAGTGTGTATTAAGAGGGGACAATTAGATGAAAGGATTCGGATGGTTGTAAGGCTTTGACACTCGCTTCATTAATTCTTACAATTTATTCATTCAATTAGTTTTAACATATATATATTCTTAGAACTGTAGCCTATCAGCTATCACATTTCTCTTTCAACAGTGGCTGGTGGACATGCCCCAAGATTCTGGTGAAGTGTGAAGTTTGGTGGGGATAGGCCCAACAACAGCTTTGCATAGCAATCCTACTTACTAGCTACCACCCATCTCGCGAGAAGAATAGAAGAGAGAGGCGGAGATTCATAAATTCATCTTATAGTTGATGAGAGAAAGAAGAAAAAGAAGATATATATATGCAAATGAAAGGCTAATCGTTTGACCACTGACTTATTGAACACAATACAAAGACAGTTTTATAACCTTCCATACTTTACTAAACAAGTAGAACTGTCATAACAACTTGAAACTGAGCAAGACTAGTCAGCTAATTAACTATCTGAACTAACTTGAAAAGATGACTGTTAATCCTGCCCTTCAAATGACTGTATGATTGGAGTCGTACACCAACTGAATAATCTCAGGTAGATGATTCGAATATACCATATATATATCCAAATGAAGAACCAACCTTGGCCGAGGGAAACAAGTCAACCCAGTTGCATGCAGACAACGCTGCTGGATCCAGTCTCATAAACACGATCGAGTGACCCAAAATTATATATTATTAGTCAAGATAAATGAGAGGGACCCTCAAAACCCAAATTCCAAAGCCGACAAAAACTAACTAACTAATGACCGCATCTCAAAGACCATCCATGAGCCGACAACTACGTACATATACGTACTACAACCTTGATGTACCTGATCTGGCAAAAGAAGCTTCTTCAAGTCACCAAAAATACATAACCAAGGCAGTTGCATGCATATAGCATTAATGCCAGACACTGCCTTCCATGCCATGCCTTCCCGATCCACTTCCAAACCCCAAAATGATGATGTATATATCCTATCCATACTGTAATACCCACCCCTGATCCTCGTTAGGTTTTGGAAGACTGGATTATTGGCGACGAAATTTATTTTAGAAAATTATTTCCCATTAAATTGGAGTACTCAAAATCATTAACATTCAGAAGAATAGGAATTCTCAAAAGTTTTAAGGGCATATATATGAAATTCTATTTCAAGATTGGGCCTTGGTATAGTTTTTGGGGCATTAGTAAAATCTCTAATTAACAAATCAGGGGATTGAAATATGTGCTATAATAATGCAAAAAACAAGAACAAGAACAAAACAGAAGGGGTCGAAGTGCAATTTATGAAAAAATGAAAAATTGCAGCTAAAGGTGCACTAGGGTAATGATTTACCAGGTTGCAAGTAAGGACGTAAATAGGGTCAATTAACCTCGTTTACTTATGCTTATTTTGATAAGTTTTAAAATAAGTCTTGTATTTATATTTTATTTTTATAGTTATTTTTATTGTAAATAGGTTAAGTAGGACCTATTTACATATCTAGTTCAAGCAATGACAGCAAACGTTACCTTATCTATAAAAGGGTTGATTCATCGGATGAGAATAAAGCATATATCGATTGCTTTTCTTTTTTTTTTTTTTTCTTTTTTTGTCGTAGAATTTGGGAAATTGAATTAAAGATTTGAGAAGAGATGGAGAAAGGGAAGTGAACGACGGAAAAGAAGAGTTTTTTTGGTGGCAAATTTATAGCTCAATTGAAAATAAACTAATTAGGCAATTGGTCTTTAAAATAGCAATAACAACAATTTGAAAAAAAAAAAAAGAAAGAAAAAAAAGAAAAAAAAAAGGATGAAAGGTAGAAAAGGCATCGATCATCGTTAGCAGGCATGCAGCTTAAGAAGATGGTTGACCAATAAAGGGCACAAGAAAAAAGAAAAACAAAGAAATAAAAGATAAAAAAATTGGAAAAATACAAAAATAAAAAATATTTGGAAAAAAAATTAAGCGATTGAGCGAAGATCAAACCTTGGATAACACCATTAATATGTCATTAAGGGTTGTAATGGAGCCTATTTGATTCAAACTTTAAATGCTCCAATCTTCAAGACTATTATCTCGACCATTCAAACTTAGCTAAAGATAAGAATGGTTGTGTTTTAAATTCAAACTTCCAACTGTACTTTTGTTGATATATATTTACGTGTATCCTGTATATCATTGTTGTGAGGAATTGAATCAAAACAAAAGTTGTTGGCTTTTTTATATGGTATCAGAACCCTTCCCTCTCCAATGAGCATAGATCCATGTCCTCTTTCCCTTCCAACTCCATTACACGTCCTCGAGACTCAATCCATTACTGTTTCTCAAACCAAACTTGTTCAATTCTTCCAATTGGGTGCTCAAATCTCCATCGCCACTAATTTCTTTGCATGGTGTCGTTAGATGAGATCTCTTCTTCATGGTATGAAGCTCTTTGGCTATGTTGATGGCACTTGCCCAACCCCACCCACGTAGTTCCTGGGTCTAGATGGCACTGGTACTCCAAACCCAGCCTATGATGACTGCTTCTGTCAAGATCTACTCATTGTAAGTCTACTTCTTGCATCAATGAATGAACATGATAGCATTGCCTTGTTTGCTTATGACATGGCTCACCAACTTTGGAAGGCTCTTGAATCCAAATATGTGAATCCCTCGCGCTCTTATGTCATGTCTTTGAAGAACAAATTTCAACGGAGCAAGGAAGGCTCCTTCTCCATCACTGAATTCCTATTTTCTAATAAACAAACTATGGATGAACTTAGTGTTCTTGATAATACTATCTCTAATGATGAAAAGACTTTTTATGTCCTAAATGGCTTAGGATTGGAATACCGCTGATAAGTGTCTTTTATACACTTATTTTGGTCTATAAACTTAGCATTTATACATTCAATGAGCATGATTTCTACTTGATTTGGTTCTATATATGGTTATGTAGATGTGGAGCATGTGTTAAAGACGACATGGAGCAAAAAGAGTGATTTTGGTGCATGATGGGAGTGAAATGAAGCTTGGAGGCATGGTTGAGTTTCGAATTAAAAGAAAGTAAAAGAGTATCGAGAGCAAGAAGTTGAAGATAATAAAGTAAGAGGCTAAATAAGAAGGCTAGCAGGCTTATAGCAGTATGCATACCGCTGTAGAACCGCTATAAGGCTTAGTTTCTAGAGCTCACGGTCTTACAGCGGAATGCATACCGCTGTAGGATCGCTTTAGGAATTATTTTCTAGAACTCATGGGTCTGCAGCAACAAGCATACTACGGTAGGACCGCGATAGGGTTCAAAGCTTCGTGACAAGGCCGTTTTAAGCCCGTTTCAATTCAAATAAAAGAGAAATAGACTTCTTTAAGGTGGAAGACTTTGATAACCTAAAGAAGACTATTAAAGGCTTATTTTTGGGAGATTAAAAAGAGTTTTTGGGGAGAAGGAGAAGACGACAAGTTGAGGCAAAATGAGGAGATTCTCTTGAAGATCTTCGGTTTTGGTTTTATTTTTCTGTTCTTTCTTCTCTACAACATCATGAACTCCGTTTTTGTTATTCTTTTGTTGGTTGAAACTATGTTAGGCTAAGTACTTTATGGCTAGGGTGATTGATGAAATCTAGTTCAATGATGGTTTAATTAAAAGTATTTGGGTTTTATTATATTTTTGTCTTTCGAGTTGATAGTTTGTTATGCACTAATTCCGTTTTGATGCTTGGCTGCCATTAGAATGTGTTTGTAATTTATATTGCTTTTAAGAGATTCAATATAGATTAGCACTTGGTAATAAACGACATAAGGTTCAATAATACGTAGAGATTCGTTATGCCTTGTGAAATCTTATTTTGATGATCATTGTGGATAAATGCATGTTTGTATGTTTGCAGATTAATTAGAGATAATTAATCTCATATGTAAGCATAGATTTGATTGACCATCGAGAGAGGCTTTTGATTAACTTAGGATCATCGATTTTCAGCTCAAGGTAAGAATTATAAAACCCGATCACTGAAAGATTAAACAAATTAAAAAACTACGATAGATTCATGAACCCTAGTGCATTAGATTTTTACATTCAAAAACCTAAAGAATTATTTTGTGTTTTCCATTTAGTGATTTGGTTTTAGTTAATATAAAACTTCCATTGAGTATTCTTTTAATTGTGTGTGGTTTATTAAAGCTAATAGTGGTTAAAGTAAGGATTAAAAGCTAATCCTCGTGGGAACGATACTCTATTCATCATTATATTATTTGTTACGATTCCATTCACTTGCGAGAAAGACTAAGTGAACAATCGTGATATTGCAACTTCTATTTGCACCAGAGATCATCCTTTCACTTTTAAAGAACTACACAGCCATTTGGTTGCTCATGAAGAGTACCTCAAACGTGATGAGGTGTCATCTGAGGTCCATATTCCTACTACAAACTTCCATCAAAGGTCAGGCCAGAATCCTAATCATGGTTCTCATCATAGCGACTCTTTTCAAAAGTCCAACAATGGTGGTTTCCAATCCGATCCTCGGTCGCCTTACCCCACTGGCAATAGAGGTTTCTTAAGTCGTCCACAGAGTAACTCCAACAAAAAATTCAGTGAGTTCCCACCACACAGCAACAATCGCCCACCACCAAAATGCCAGTACTGTGATCTTCCTAGCTATATTGCCAAATTTTGCCCCCAACTGCACTTGAATGTGGCACCGATGGCCCACTACGCTTCTGCCTCTTCTACACCTCCTCTGGACTAGATTCTCGATACCGGAGCAAGCCATCATGTCACTACCAACCTCAATAATCTTACACTTCATTCCGAATATGATGGTTCTGATGAAGTGCAAATCGGTAATGGTACAGGTTTGACAATTTCTCATGTTGGCTCCATAAAACTCCCTACTTCTATTGCCGCCTTTTTCTCTTAATAATGTCTTATGTGTTCCTGATGTCCATCATAATTTGATTTCAATCTCCAAATATTGCAAAACCAATAATGTCTATTTTGAGATTCATCCATTCTTTTTTTGTGGGAAGGATCAAGTAACGGGGGCGACCTGGATGCACGGACTAAGTAGCTGTGACCTCTACTCTCTTCCACCTCGTGCCATCCATTTTCTGACTAGCTACTCTGCCATTCGTCTCTCTCTACTGGTCTGGCATGCCCGACTTGGACATCCATCCTTCAAAGTTCTTCATCAAGTCCTGCAACAAACTGGCATTTCTACCACTTCAATAAGATCTTCTCATTGTTCCTCTTGTAGGGTTAATAAAAGTCATAAGCTCTCGTTCCATGCTTCCTCCATAACCACCACTTCTCATTTGGAGCTCATTTTTTTCGATGTATGGGGTCCCTCCCCAATTACTTCCATCAACGGTTATCACTATTATGTCATTTTTGTTAACCATTTCACTCGTTATGTTTGGCTTTATCTGTTGAGAAATAAAAGTGAAGTTGCCTTAATATTTCCACAATTTCAAGCTAAACTTGAACAAATGTTTTCTCAAAAAATCAAATCCATCTACACATATGGTGGCACTGAGGATATGAAACTCAAACCATTTTTCAATAAACATAGGGTTTCTCACTATATTAGTCCTCTCTACACTCTAGAGCACATCGGTCTTGCTAAACGCAAACATGACCATGTCGTCGAAACAGCTCTTACCCTTCTAAGTCACTCTTCTATACCATCATTTTTTTGGTGTTTTGCCTTCCAAACCGCTATGTTCTTAATCAATCAGATGCCTACTGCCACTCTTCATCGCTAGTCATCATTTGAACTTCTCTTTCATCGTTTTCCTAACTACTCTTCTCTTAAAGTATTCGGCTACTTATGTTATCCATGGCTACGGCCCTATGCTCCCCCCAAGTTATCCAATCGTAGTGCAACATGTGTTTTTCTAGGCTACTCTACTCAACACCATGCCTACCAGTGTTTCCATTCCGCCATCAACAAAATCTATCTTTCTCATCATGTCATCTTCCATGAGTCAATCTTCCCCTTCAATTCAACAGTCAACACTAATCTGGACCTTTCTCCATCTATCTCAACTCCACCACTTCCATCATCACCAAATTCTAATTCTGGACATTTCCTTTTATCTTTCTTTAATCTTTCTCATCATCACTTATATCCAATGTTACACCACCAACAACCCACAACCTCACAGTGTGTCAGGTCCCACTTCTACCAGTCCATCATTTCATCCAACTGCCCCTACGCCCACCCCGAGGTCACCGATACTTGGGTCGGATGCCACTATAGTGTTAGGGCATCTCTCACAACCTCACAGTGTGTCAGGTCCCACTTCCACCAGTCCATCATTTCATCCAACTGCCCCTACGCCCACCCCGAGGTCACCAATACTTGGGTCGGATGCCACTATAGTGTCAGGGCATCTCTCGTCTCATCCTTCTAGATCGGTCACAAGATACATGCACAACATTCACAAGCCTAATAAAAAGTTCTTGCTGACCACAAAACATCCTCTCCCCTCTCCTGTGGAACCAACATGTGTTACTCAAGTCTTAAAGTCCCCTACCTGGCGAGATACAATGAGCAAGGAATTTATTGCACTAATTCAGCAAGGCACCTGGGAATTGGTAAACAAGCTACCCAAAATTTAGTTGGTTGCAAATGGGTATTTCGTGTTAAAAGGAAACCCGATGGCTCTATTGACAGGTTTAAAGCGCGATTAGTTGCTAATGGCTTTCATCAAAGACCAGGGCTAGACTACTCCCAAACGTTCAATCCAGTTATCAAACCATCCACAGTTAGGCTGGTGCTTTCCATCGCACTACAGCATCATTGGATGATCTGGCAGCTTGATGTCAACAACGCCTTTCTTCATGGTAATCTTAATGAAGAAGTTTACATGCAACAACCCCCTAGATTCATTCATCCAGAGTTCCCACATCATGTTTGTCGTCTCAAAAGATCTATATATGGGCTCAAACAAGCTCTGCGTGCTTGGTTTCATACCCTATGTCAGTTTATGCGCAGTTATGATTTTCACAACTCCAAATCTGATTCTTCTCTTTTCATCCTCAGACACAGATCCATTATCCTTTATGTTCTAGTCTATGTTGATGACATACTTTTTACCGACAACACTCTATCTACTATTAATCAGTGCATTCATGCTCTAGCCCGTGCCTTCTCCATCAAGGACTTCGGTGACATTCATTTTTTTCTTGGCGGTGAGGTGGTGCCAACGTCCATAAGATTGTTTCTCAGCCAACACAAATATATTCGATACCTCCTTGAAACGACCAAAATGCATGAAGCTAAGGAAGTTCTTACTCCTCTGTCTACAAGCCAACTCCTCATGCAACATGACGACATTACTGCGGTTGATCCCAAACTTTTTTGAAGTATCATAGGCCATCTTCAGTATCTTTCTATGACACATCTTGATATTGCCTTCTCCGTCAACATGTTAGCATAGTTCATGCAAAATCCCAGCATCACCCATATGACAGCTTTGAAACGCCTACTCCGATACCTTAAAGCTACCATTTTCTATGGACTTCATCTCCAGCGACCAATTGGTTTTACACTTTATGCGTACAATGACGCAGATTGGGCCAAGAACAAAGATGACTTCACCTCCACGTCTGCCCATCCGGTGTTCTATGGAAGTAACTTAATCTCTTGGAAATCCTCTAAACAACACAGCGTGACACGTTCTTCAATTAAGGCGGAGTATCGCTCTCTTGCTAATACTTCTGCGAAAATTAGCTGGTTGCATTCTCTTCTCCAAGAACTGGTATATCTGTCTCGCATGTCCCAGTGATTTTTTGCGACAACTTAAGTGCAACCTATCTCACGCACAATCCTGTCATGCATAGCAAAATGAAGCACATAAACATTGATGTTCACTTCGTGCGGGACCACGTGCAGTAAGGGCGGCTTAAAGTTCACCACATCTCCACAGAAGATCAGTTAGTAGATTGTCTCACCAAGCCTTTATCCAAGCGACGTCATCTTCTATTTCGTTCTAAGATTGGCGTAGCTGACGGTACCCCAATCTTGCGGGGGCATGTAATGGAGCCTATTTGATTCAAACTTTAGATGCTCCAATATGCTCCAATCCTCAAGGCTATTATCCAGGCCATTCAAACTTAGCTGAAGATAAGAATGGTTGTATTTTAAATTCAAACTTCCAATTGTACCTTTGTTGATATATATTTACATGTATCCTGTATATCATTGTTGTGAGGAATTGAATAAAAACAAAACCTGTTGGCTTTTCTATAAGGGTCAACAAATAAATAAAGGAATTAGTGATGCTTTCCAAAATCTTGACATGCTCCATATTATCTAGCATGGATGATGAAAGTATTTACCTTGATCTAAGAGATAATACAATGTGATAAATAATTTGAAGTACACAACCCCTTAAGTCATAAAAGGAGGTTAAGAAAATGAAAAGTTGCATGATTGCATTATTCACAAATAAAAATAATTTTAAATCATCACTAAGTGATCACGTTAATATTTAATATGATATATTCAAATATGTCAAGTGACCCAGACACTAACAGGCACAAAGAAAAAATGACTTACTAATTTTGGTGTTTAAATTTTATTGTTTAGCATGACTAATCTAATTTTTAGTTTCTTTGTTCGGTTGTTAGATGGCCTTAGGTTCTCGAAGATCTCCATGTCTCCTGGTTCTTTTTTTCTCCCTCTATGAGACTATTCTAAGAGACCTTTTAGTCAAGAAGGTCTTTCAAGCCCTACTACGACCATCTTCTTTGACCCTTTAGGTCTTCATTTTCTTGGGTTTGAGTTTTTGTACTTGAGCTTTGACCCATGACAGATCAATTGTTCTCTATTCTTTTTTCAAGCCTTTAAGAGAAAAGAGTAAGCTAGACTATCAAATCAAAGATGCATCATTCAACTCAATCCTCTCCTATAGTAATCCATGACCCGTAATTTTTCTTAATTATTGGGCATTTCCCCTAATTGAACATAGAAAGACTTGTCATTTATCTGGCCTAGTAATAATACTAACAATACCATTCCACATTCTTAAAGCCAATTATTTTGCTTTTCTAATTTTAAAGCTTTATTATCTTAAAAGGATTAAATGTTTTAAAGTCACCCACATTTTCATAATAAATTAGGTGTTGTTTCATTGTAGAAAATAATTTTTTTTATAATTTTTTTACAAAAAAAAAATTGAAAGTTAAAAAATTAAATCAAAAATTACAAAACACCTTATTTTTCATATTTTAAATTCTAATAGAATATATTCGTCAATAAATTTACTTTTACATGGGTTAAATTAACTCAAAAATATGGTTCAGGAATGTAATCGAAATAACGAAAAATTTGAGTTGTCACACAAAAAAAATATTAAAATACAAGTGTTAAATTAACTCAAAAATCAGTTTTAATGATGTAATCAAAACAATAAAAAATTTAACTAATCACAACAAAAAATGAAAATACAAAGCACAAAAAGATGAATTTAACTTTTTTTTTTAATAACTTATCAGTTATCTCAAAAAACTATAACTGACAAAGTAAAAGAGCACAATGTCTTCCAAAGTTTAAAATTTATTATAAGAAGGTCTAAAACTTATAAGTTTCCATAATTTAAGTTAAGCCAACCATGCTCTTTATAAAGGCCTTTATTGAGACTTTTAAATTACAAATAATATTTTTTAAATAATCCAAATCATGAAATGTCTAAATGTAATTTATACTAAAAAAATATATAATTGTAAATGAAAATTATCAAAAAAATAAAAATTTATATAATTAACTCCACTTAATTAGATTAAGACTTCCCTTATAATAATAAATGATATTTATATTAAAATCTTATATTAGTTCAATGGCAAAGACCCTTTTGATAAAAAAAAAAAATCTAAATTTAAGAAAAAATTCCTATGATCCAATATATCCAAATAAAGAAATTTATAATGTGAAATGTAAAATGTCAAATAAATGAAACCTAAATAATTTTTGTTACTTAGTTCTTCAAACTTAATAATTTTCTTTCCATTTTTTGTTTACTTAGTAAATAATTAAATAGGTTAATTATTGTCAACGTTCAAAATTGATCGATTGTAATTTGTTAGCCCACATTGAGAGAATAAACACAAATGCAAACAAAAGAAACAAATAGAACCAATAACAAATTGTAAGCAAGAAAGTTTTACATGGTTCGGCAAGAATGATGCCTAGTCCACGACTGTTCTCTGATAATTTCAGCAGATTAACAATATATTATTGCTCTCCATTTATTCAATGGTTGTCGACCCTTATTTATAGAATGGGATGTTTACAATTTGAATGAGTTCTAAATGTAGAAGGATTCTGCTCCATGGATGGCGTTTCCTTATCGTCTTCGAATTATCAGGAACAAACGCCATGATTTTTGGGATTTGATTCGTCTCAGATAAGGCAGGTGAATATTGTCTCCAATTATTCCACAGTCTTTATGTCATGTGAGCTGAATTCAGCCTGCGAGCTAAAAAGCATTGCTGGGAGCTCGTTTGGTTCCCGCAGTCTGAGTTCGGATTTCAGCAACATGCGGCCCTACTCTGAAGACCTTGGCCTTGGGCCCGTTTGGCTTCAGGAGGTTGGGCCGGCCTGCTGAGCTTAGACTATCCCATAAGGAGTGGTCTAGAAAATACTCATAACACTAGCCCCCCCAACTCGTAGTGCGATATTTGGACTTGGAGCTGATGTATGCTGATCGAATTAAGCTATGCAAACTGTCAACCCGCATTTCAGACTTATGTCCAATCGTTTCAAACAACGTCGTTTTATACCGTACGTCTTGTTTGAGGCGTTTTTATGCACACGTTCCCCGTAACTACTTAATTATTATGCTTGTGGGCCCCATGACTCTGTGTGTCACTGTTAGATCTAGGGCAGCTCGTGGGTCTCTTTATCCAACAGTGGAACAACCCAACCTATATAAACGCGAGGGAATCCTTTTCCCTCTCACTGTGTTATTTTGAAACAACTCTTGTTCCCGCACTTTTCTTCTTCCATCTCCGAAAACTCCATTCCCGACCGCTTTGAAGCTTTCACGTGTTGCTCTGTGAAGATTTATGTCATGTTTCCATCAAGTATTGGCTTTCGTCCCTAACTTTTGCAATGGTTAATCCATAACAGTAAGTTTCTCATAACTCTTTAGCTCGCTTTGCCACTTCTCTCATTCCTTTTGTCGACTCCTTTTCCTCACCTCACTTTCTGGCGATAGTTGCGTATCTTTGGGGGCATTAAGTGATGTGTCACCTAGCCTTCGGGCTTGTTGACTTTAGGATTAGCATTCATTTGTTTTATAGGGCTTAATAGGCCCGTAGATTTAGCCCCCTCTGTCTTAGGCAATACCTTGTTGCAAAGCGCGCGATCTGATAGGTAAGAAGTGTCCTTAGGAACTTTGGTTCGTGGGGACTAGTCTGCCCTCAACGACCTGACTCTTCTTTTTTCTTTTTCTTTCTTTCGTTTTTTTTTTTTTTTGCATTTTTATCGTAGATGTCTACATTAGGTCAGAAGAGCCACAACCACAAGGTAGAAGACGATGATATCTCTAGCTCTTCGTTGCACAACGGAGGGGTATGGGCTCAGACTACGCAGGATGTGATCTCCCCTCACTACAAAAAAATTGATTTTTAGCGGCGGTTTTTTAGTGGCGGTTTCTAAAACCGCCACAAAAAATGAAATTTTATGGCGGTTTGCAAACCGCCGCAAAATACTATTTTAGCGGGGTTTTTTAACATTTTGCGGCGGTTTTCAAAAAATTGCCGCTAAATTTAGGAAATAATTAAATAATTAAAAATAAAATTTAATTTAGCAACGGTTTCTGAAAAACAGCCGCTAAATTCAAGAATTATTAAATAATTTAAAATTAAAATTAAATTAATATTTGCGGCAGTTTTCAAAACTGTCGCAAAATTCATTTAAAAATGTAATTTAGCGACGATTTCTGAAAAACTGTCGCTAAATTCAATAATTATTAAATAATTTAAAATTAAAATTAAATTAATATTTGCGGCAGTTTTCAAAACCGCCGCAAAATTCATTAAAAATTTAATTTAGCGGCGGTTTTTGAAAAACTGCCGCTAAATTCAAAAATTATTAACTAATTTAAAATTAAAATTAAATTAACATTTGCGGCGGTTTCCAAAACCGCCGCAAAATTCATTAAAAAATGTAATTTAGCAGCGGTTTCTGAAAAACCGTCGCTAAATTCAAGAATTATTAAATAATTTAAAATTAAAATTAAATTAATATTTGCGGCGGTTTTCAAAACCGTCGCAAAATTCATTTAAAAATGTAATTTAGCGGCGGTTTCTGAAAAACCGCCGCTAAATTCAACAATTATTAAATAATTTAAAATTAAAATTAAATTAATATTTGCGACGGTTTTCAAAACCGCCGCAAAATTCATTAAAAAATTTAATTTAGCAACGGTTTCTGAAAAATCGTCGCTAAATTCAAAAATTATTAAATAATTTAAAATTAAAATTAAATTAATATTTGCGGCGATTTTTCAAAACCGTCGTAAAATTCATTAAAATATTTAATTTAGGTTTCAAAAAAGAAATTTCCCCCCAAAACTTGCATTAATAATTTAAAATTAATACTTATTGTATTAATAATTTATATTTTATAATTTGCGTTAATAATTTAAAATTTTCAATTGTTTTAAAATAATAAGTAGTAATAAAATTTTCCCCCAAAATTTGCATTAATGATTTACAAATAATACTTATTGCATTAATAATTTACATTTTGTAATTTACATCTTTATATATATAAAAGAATGATAGTTTTCAAAACAGAAATTTCCCCCCAAAACTTGCAGTAATGATTTACAAATAATACTTATTGCATTAATAATTTGTATTTTGTAATTTTCATTAATAATTTAAAATTTTCAATTGTTTTGAACTAATAAATAGTAATAAAATTTTCTCCCAAATTAATGATTTGCATTTAGTAGTCATTGCATTAATAATTTACATTTTGTAATTTACATCTTTATATATATAAAAGTAGGATAGTCTTCAAAAAAGAAATTTCTCCCCAAAACTTGCATTAATGATTTACAAATAATACTTATTGCATTAATAATTTACATTTTCTAATTTGCATCTTTATATATATAAAAGAAGGATAGTTTTCAAAAAAGAAATTTCCCCCCAAAACTTGCATTAATGATTTACAAATAATACTTATTGCATTAATAATTTGTATTTTGTAATTTGCATTAATAATTTAAAATTTTCAATTGTTTTGAAATAATAAATAGTAATAAAATTTTCCCCCAAATTAATGATTTGCGTTTAGTACTTATTGCATTAATAATTTACATTTTGTAATTTGCATATTTATATATATAAAAGTAGGATAGTCTTCAAAAAAGAAATTTTCCTCCAAAACTTACATTAATGATTTACAATTAATACTGATTGAATTAATAATTTGCATTTTGTAATTTGCATTAATAATTTAAATCTTTCAATTGCTTTGAAATAATAAGTAGTAATAAAATTTTCTCCCAAAACTTGCATTTAATACTTATTACATTAATAATTTATATTTTGTAATTTGCATTAATAATTTAAATCTTTCAATTGTTTCGAAATAATATATACTAATTATTGTAAAATTAATAATAAATTTTAAATATACAAGTTTTTCAATGCTAATTGTTTTCTATTAAATTTGTATGAATTTTATGAGAAATATTAATAGACAACTTAAACTATTAATTAAGTCATAGAAAAGTATCTATTTATTTAATATATTATTTTTATATCTTTATTCTATGTATATTTATATAATATTAAAATATGATAGTCAAATAAAGCATTTTGCCAAATGTCAATTATTAGGGTTGTCAAGTATTAGGGTTTTTTAATGCTAATTAATATTTAAGGTATCACATTTTTAAGACTATGGAAGAAATCAAAATTCATTTTTTTAAAATTTTGTTATTATTGAAAAAACTTATTCTTACTCATATTTAAGAGTTTTAATTTATATTTATAATTATAATTATAATATAATAAATAGAAAATAACGAACGTTTTTAAGTGGAAATATTATAGATTTTATAATATTTATTTATAAATAAATATAATATAATAAAAAAAATTTATAAGTATATTGAATTAAAAGTATTCTCCATTAGCATATTGAATAGTGAATAATTAAGTAAACTTAAATTTTTTCAACATGATTAAAGATTAAAAAAAATATAATTATCAATTTAGTTAAAATTATTTAAAATAATAAATTTATTTTTTATTTTTAAATTAAACTCTCTCATATATCACGCGGGTTCACCACTAGTTAACTAAAAATTTAATTTAAAAAAATAAAAATAAAAATAAAGTTAACAAAATTTTAATAATTTTAAAATATATATAATTTTTTTATTTTTAATAAATTAATTTAGTTAATTTAATTCAATTAATTTATTTTTAATTTATTCCTTTATTCTTTTAAAAAATGATAAATTAATTAATGTTTTTCTTTCCATATTAAAAAATATAAAATATAATTATGAAAAATAGTGGTATATAATTTATATATGCAATTATATAACAAGGGAAGTTGGTAGATCAGGCGGTTTCAAGCATGCAATGGCATAGAGGAGGTTGTGGGTTCGAAACTGGGGAAGGGGGGCCTCGCCACGTGGCGCGCGGATATGCGGCCACGTGGCTGGGCGGTGGGCAACCGAGTCGGCACGGGCGGGTGAGAGATTAAAAATTATTTTTTTTTTAATTTTAGCGGAGGTTTTAGAAACTGTCGCTAAATTTAAAATTTTAATTTTTTAAATTTTTTTTTAAAATTTTAATTTTTTAATTTTTGCGGCTGTTGAAAAACCGCCGCTAAAATAAAAAATTTTAATTTTTTTAATTTTAGCGGCAGTTTTTAAAACTGCCGCTATATATTTTAAAAACCGCCACTAAATCACTGATTTTGCGGCGGTTTTAAAACCGCCGCAAAATTAGTGATTTAGCGGCGGTTGGTCAAAACCGCCGCTAAATGCTCCACGACGGCTGTTTCAGCGGTGGTTTTCAAAACCGCCGCTAAATCACTTAGGGGCGATTAAAAACCGCCGCTAAATGCTAGTTTTTTTGTAGTGCCTGGTGTAGAGGTTGCCGAAAGAGTACCCCAGTGTGTCGACCCTATAGTCGCCCAACGAGCTGTCAAGGAGCACGCAACTCGTGAGGTCTTCAAGTGTTACCCTTCGAAGCTAACGATCAGCGAGCTTAGATCGTATGCTTTAGAGCATAGCCTGCCCTACGATAGCCTTATAATGGTGCCTTCCCCTGGTGACCATGTGGCCTTTCCTCCTTTAGGGTTCGTAGCTTTTAGGCATGTTGTATACTGACAATTATAATCATGTTTATTATTTGAATAAGGAGTTGTTCAAATTCACAAGAAGTCATTTTATTAGTTTCTTGTTATTATTGTAATAACCAAATGAAAGTAGATAGAAGTCCATATGATGTATACTGTGATTAATCTATAAAGATGTGAGATGATGCATCACAGTTTCTAGACATCATTAAACATCCCAAGTCATAGCAATGTCAAGAATGGACATTGACAATTGTAGTAAGACTTGTATGTGCTATGTTTTTGCTATGTGATAGCAATGGGGGTCTCACACCCATAGGCATGAGGATGCCTAGACAAGTACATAGGTGACCAATATTAGAGAACATGTCATTGGACATGACTCGCCATGAGAATCCATTTTGGTTATATGTTGATGGTATTCTCATACGAGATGGGTGTAACTAATCCTTGGACCTGAGGTTATCACGGTCATCTCATAAGAAGGTCGGTATGCTTTGACATCGTTTCGATGGGCCTAGACAAAGGCTGCACATGGGCGATCGTTGGGTATATTGTGAGGCTTATGGAGATGGGTGTATAACCAAGATGGGACTCGTCTATCCCTTGATAAAGGATGATGTATCTAAGGCACCTTCGGTGGATATTCACTTTAAATCCATGGCCATGGTGAAAAAGATCAATAAGGAGTTATTGATTTACTTTCTAATTAAGTGAAGATATCCGGAAGACCGAAGAAAACTCATGTGATCATTATCAAGCAACACATTGCCATACTTGAGATCACATAAGATACATTGACGAGAGGATCGAATTACATGGTAACCATGCTCGTGAAAGGTTACTCGCGGATTATGAATCCTTCTGAATAATTGGGTAGGCATGATGCCTTGCTAGAGGTCAATCTTGTCTTATGTGTTCGTACCGACACATTGCCAACATATTCGAGAGCCTAATGAGTCATATGCAATAGGCACGGTCCCTGGCTTAAACCAGGAAAGTGGACGTATGGTTAAGTAGGACACTTCGACAATAAGTTGTGCCATCGTAGGTTCTCACGGGAAAAGAACAGACATAATGACGTCGATATGACGAGGGGTCGTTATAAAGGAAAAAGTTTCCTAAAATAGCAATTGATTAAATTAGAAAGTAGTTTCTAACTTAATGATTAAATTAGAAAGAAGTTTCTAATTTAATAATTTGGGCTTAATTTAATACTTGGGCTAAATAAAGTATTTGGGCCAAATATTAAATTAAATTAAATATTTGGACTAAATTAGATTTGGATCAAATATTAAATTAAATTAAATATTTGGGCTAAATTAGATTTGGGTCAAATATTAAATAATAAATATTATATTTGGGCTAAATAAGATTTGGGCCAAATATTAAATATTTGGCTTGAATTAGATTTGGGCCACATATTTTATAAATGGATTTGGGCCACTTTAATTTCTAGTTGGACTAGGATTAATGGGCTAGCCCAATCCATGTCCATTAGGGTTTGGGAAACCCTAGGAGGTTGCCTATCTATAAATAGCCCTTTATGGGATGCCCAAATTATGCCTCTTATTTTTATTGGTTTTCAAGAGTTGAAAATCGATTATTTTTCCCGTCCATTCATAAGCCTTGTGAGGAGAAGGAGCTAGCACTCCTATTCCGCTCTTCTTACCAACGGACACGTGTCGTGTATCACGAGTTAGAGGCCGGACACTTGGACGGCTCGAATCCGCGAACGACTCGATTATCTAAATGTTAGATTTATTTATTTGTTTGTGAATGATTTGATTTCGACGTTGATCCAATCGCCAGGATCGGGGTAAGGTAATCTAATTTTTGAACTACGCTGCTTGTCCCGTAGCGATCTTTCTTTACTTTCGCCCTACCTTATAGATATCCTCAATGACTTGAAACTTGCACCTTTCCAGCTAACTCCGAATTCTTAGGCCCAGCTCACTTCCCTAGCCATACTCTTCAAAAAGAACAACCTTTCTCTTCCATCACCCAAAATCCTTAGGTGCATTTATTCTTTCAAGGTTACAAAGAACGGGTTGTATTATATCGCAGCCCGTTCCTCTAATTGTAAGAAACTCTTACCTCAAGGGAAGGCCAAGGGCAAATCCAATGTAGGAGATTACAAATCTCAGTGGTTTTATATCTCCTGCACCTCCTTCCATAGTCTTAATTAGTAACTTCAGTTTCATCCTCGCACCGAGTAAGTGAATCTTCAGCTCACTCCTGCAAAATTATTATTATTATTTTTAACAAGTCTCTTCTCCTATCTTACAGACGTCGCTGGTACGAAACCTAAGCTGACCATTTCTGAGGCATAGAGACTTCAATCGGCGTCGAAAACAAAGACTGACGCGAACGACTCTGAGCTTACCAACACATTGCTTCGTGATTACCAGTTCACTCTTTCTCTTGGCTGCAAAGACATCAGGGAGGAGGACGTAGGAGTTTGTGGCTAGAAAGAGGTAAAGTTTGTTTTCAACATGGTCGACCTGAACGGGAGTCTGGTCAGGGAAAGTAGAGCTCGTCAAGAGGTTGGGAGCGGAGCCTCGTTCCGAGGTGGCTAGCGAGGGTCGCGGTATCATCGTTTTGCCTGGCCCCGACCCCGCAACAACAACCATTTCTTTGCCAGAGCAAGTCCCTGACACGCAACCTGCCTCATCTTCACAACACGAGGCGACCGTAGCTGCAACTACGCGCAAAAAGTCGGTCATTCTTGAGGAGGCCCTTACTTCTAGAAGAAAAAAAGAAAGCACTTTCCACCTCGCTTGCTGCATAACAAGCTCAAGCGAATAAAAGAAATAAGACAACTATTTCTACCGAGCAGAACGCTTCTGAGGTCGTGGTCGGGGGTCGTACTTCGGTGTTCTCCTCGATTAAACGAGGTCCTTGGCAATTCTTCCAGGGCTTTGGACATAAAGGAGGTGTCGGGTGAAGCACTTTCCAATTACATTACTCGTCACAGCCTCTTGGTAAGAATCTTTATTTGACTTCATAAATATTGTTTATCTTTTTCTCATGTTTTTCCCTCTCATGCTTTACAAGCTTCTCTGGGCGCCTTTAAACAGAAAGAAAAGACCTCCTAATCTGCAAGGATAAAAAGCAGCTCGAGGCCGTCATTGAGGTGCTGAGGAATGACAAGAAAAAGCTAGATGATAGCCTAGCCTTCTTGACCGTTGAGTCTTAGAGAGCCCGGAACATCGCCGAGGGCTTGGAAAACTGGGTGAGGGAAACCGAGAAAGCCAAGAAAGAGGCCGATGATGAGCTATACTGTGGGAATTCTCAAAAGTTTTAATGACATATATATGAAATTCTATTTCAAGATTGGGCCTTGGTGTAATTTTTGGGGCATTAGTAAAATCTCTAATTAACAAATCAGGGGATTGAAATAAGTGCTAATAATGCAAAAAACAAGAACAATGACAAAACAGAAGGGTTCGAAGTGCAATTTATGAAAAAATGAAAAATTGCAACTGAAGGTGCACTGGGTTAATGATGGCCGAAGTTGCAAGTGAGGATGTAAATAAGGTCCAATTAATCTTGTTTACTTATGCTTATTTTCATCAATTTTTAAATAAGTCTTGTATTTATATTTTATTTTTATACTTATTTTTATTATAAATAGTTTAACTAGGACCTATTTACAGATCTAGTTTGAGCAATGACAACAATTGTTATTTTATGGCGGTGGAAACTGTAACCTTTTTTATAAAAGGGTTGATTCATCAGTTGTGAAGAAAGCATATATTGATTGCTTTTTTTTTGTTGTGAAATTTGGGAAATTGAATTAAAGATTTGAGAAGAGAAGGAGAAAGGGAGTGAACGAGGGAAAAGTTGAGCTTTTTTGGTGGCAAATTCATAGCTCGTTTGAAAATTAATTAATTAGGCAATTAGTTTCTAAAACAGCAATAATGCCAATTTGAAGAAAAAAAAAAGAGTAAGAAATGCAAAAAAGGCATCATCGCGAGTAGGAATATAACTTAAGAAGATGGTTGACCAATAAAGGGCATAAGAAAAAATAAAAACAAAAAAATAAAAGATAAAAAATTAGTAAGGTACAAAAAATAAAAAATAAAAATTTAGAGAAAAAATTAAGTGGTTGAGTGAAGATCAACCCTTGGATAACACCACTAGTATGTCATTATGGGTCAACAAATAAATAAAGGAATAAGTGATGCTCTCCAAAATCTTGACATGCACCATATTATTTAGCATGGATGATGAAAGTATTCCCCCTGATCTAAGAGATAATATAATGTGATAAATAATTTGAAGTACACAATCCCATAGGTCATAAAACAAGGTTAAGAAAAGTTGCATGATTGCATTATTCACAAATAAAAAAAAATTGAATCATTACTAAGTGATCATGTTAATTCTTAATATGATATATTTAAATGTGTCAAGTGATCTAGACACTGATACGCGCAAAGAAAAAATGACCTGCTAATTTCGGTGTTTAGATTCTATTATTTAGCATGACTATCCAATTTTTAGTTTCCTTGTTCAATTGTTAGATAAGGTTCTTGAAGATCTCCATGTCTTTTGGTTCTTTTTTTCTCCCTCTAAGAGACTATTCTAAGAGACCCTTCAGTCAAGAAGGTTTTCCGAACTCCACTACGACTGTCTTCTTTGACCCTTTAGGTATTCATTTTCTTGGGTTAGAGCTTTTGTATTTAGTTGTGATCTATGACAAATTAATTGTTCTTTATTCTTTTTTTAAACTTTAAAAGAAAAGAGTATGCTAGACTATCAAATCAATTATGTGTCTTTCAACTCAATCCTTACTTATAGTAATCCATGACCCATAATTTTTCTTAATTATTGGGCATTTACCTTAATTGAACATAAAAAGACTTGTAATTTATCTAGCCTAGTAATAATACTAACAATACCATTCCACACTCTTAGAGCGAATTGTCCTGCTTAATTCTATCCCGCAAGTAGAGGGATCATGACAAGTAATACAGTGATGAATAGAGTATCGTACTCACGATGACTAACTTTTGACGTTTACTCTAACTGATTTAACTTTAACCTAACATACACATTAACAAAGACTTCAATTGTAATGAAAACTAATTTACTAATAAAAGATGCAAATAAAACAATTTCTTTGATTCAAAAACTCTCAAAGTTAAGGCATTAGGGTTTGTGAATTCACCATCGGCCTTCTATGATTCAATTATTCATTACTCGGGTCTTGATATTCCTTATCTTAGGTTCAAAATTGATGATCCAATTACAACTAAAAGTCTCTCTCGATGATCATTTAGTTTTATGTATATATATGAGATTAACTATCTCTATTCAACCTTCGAACATATAAACATGCATTCAATCACAGAGATCATCACAAAATGATTTCATAGGGCATAACAGTATCTTTACTTATTATAGGATCCTATGTTATTTGCTACCATGTCTAATCTATATTGAATCTCACAAAAGCAATACAAATCACAAATATGTTTCAATGGTGATCAAACATCAAAACAACATTATGAACATAACAAACAATCAACCCGAATGGATAAAAAAATAGCAAACCAAATAACTTTAAATCAAACTATTAAAAGTCGAGATTTCATCATTCACCCTAGTTATAAACACGTATCAATGCATTCTTGCAATCAAAAGAAAAATAAAAGAGTTGGAATCCATAACAAAGAATTAAGAAAGAAAAGAAAAATACAACCCAATCGTAAAGTCTTCAATCTTCCATTTGCTTCTCTCCTCCTCCAAAAACTCTTAAATCCTTCAAGAATAAGTCTTTATATAGTGTTTTTTAGGTTATTAAAGTCCTACACCTTGAAGGAGTGTATCTCTCTTTGATTTGGATTGAAATAGGCTTAAAATGGCATTTTCACGAAACTTTGAACCTTACCGCAATCCTACAGCAGTATGCTTGTTGCTGCAGACCCGTGAGCTCTAGATAGCAATTCCTAAAGCAGTCTTACAACAGTAAGCATTCTACTATAAGACTGTGAGCTCCAGAAACTAAATCTTATAGCGATCCTATAACGGTATGCTTTCCGCTATAAGCCCGCTATCCTTCTTTTTTGGTCTCTTGTTTTATCATCTTCCACTTTTTGCTCTCGATACTCTTTTGCTTTCTTTTAAATCAATACCTGACCATGCCTCCAAACTTTATTTCACTCCTATCATGCGCCAAAATTACTTTTTTTGCTTCATGTTCGTTTTGCATGCAATGTGTACCTATATTGACAATATTAAGTCCAAAATGAGTAGCAATCATGTTCATTGAATACTTAAATACTAAGCTTGGACAACTAAATAAGAGTGCAAAATATGTTGCTCATGATTTATTTTGTTTTTTTAATTTTACATCCTTATTATCTTTAAAAGATTAAATCTTTTAAAGTCATACACATTTTCATAATAAATTAGGTGTTGTTTCATTGTAGAAAATAAATTTATTTTTTTATAATTTGTTATAGAAAATTTTGAAATTAAAAAATTAAAACAAAAATTACAAAACACCCTATTTTTCATATTTCAAAATTCTAACAAAAGATATTCGTCAATGAATTTATTTTTACAAGAGTTAAATTAATAAAAAAAAATATAGATTCAAAAGTATAATCGAAACAACAAAAAATGAGTTTTCACATAAAAAAAAGTTAAACAATAAATGTTAAATTAACTTAAAAATTAATTTAATAATATAATTGAAACAACAAAATATTTGATTGACCACAAAATATATATATATATATATAAGAATACAATAGATAAAAACATAAATTTAACTTTTTTTTATTATTTTATAAGTTATATCAAAAAACTAAAACTCGCAAAGTAAAAGAGCACAATGTCTTCCAAAGTTTAAAATTTATTATAAAAAGGTGTAAAGCTTACAAGTTATTATAAAATTTAACATTTTTATAAATTAAATTTAAATTTAAATATAAAATATTATATTAATATATTTTTAATAATTATATATAATTTATCAATATCTAATGGTACAAATTTTATCAATTGAAAATTAATTTATAATTTATTTTTATTAAAAATTAATATTTTTATAAATTTATTTATATTATTCAGTAACATATCTGTCCGACTAATTCTATCCCGCAAGTGGATAGATCGTGACAAGTAATACAGTGATGAATAGAGTGTCATACCCACGAGGACTAACTTTTGACGTTTACTCTAACTGATTTAACCTTAACCTAACACACACTTTAACAAAGAATTCAATTATAATGAAAACTAATTTATGAATAAAAGATGCAAACAAAATAATTCTTTTGATTTAAAACTCACAAGACTAAGGCACTAGGGTTTGTGAATCCACCATCGGCCTTCTATGATTCAATTATTCGTTACTCGGGTCTTGCTATTCCTTATCTTAGGTTGAAAATCAATGATCCAATCACAACCAAAAGCCTCTCTCGATGGTCGTTCAGTTCTATGAATATATATGAGATTAACTATCTCTAGTCAACCTTTGAACGTATAAACATGCATTCAATCACAGAGATCATCACAAAATGATTTCACAGGGCATAACGGTATCTCTACCTATTATAGGACCCTATGTTGTTTGCTACCATGTCTAATCCATATTGAATCTCTCAAAAGCAATACAAATCACAAATATGTTCCAATGGTGATCAAGCATCAAAACAACATTATGAACATAACAAATAATCAACCCAAATGGATAAGAAAATAGCAAACCGAATAACTTTAAATCAAATCATTAGAAGTCGAGGTTTCATCATTCACTCCAGTTATAAAAACTTAGCTATGCATGCTCTCAATCAAAAGAAAAGGAAAAGAGTTGGAATCCATAGCAAAGAATTAAGAAAGAAAAGAAAAGAAAAGAAAAATACAACCTAAGAGTAGTCTTCAATCTTCCATCCGCTTCTCTTCTCTCCCCCTCAAAAGACTCTCCAAATCTCCCAAGAATAAGTCTTTATATAGTCCTCTTTAGGTTATCAAAGTCCTATACCTTGAAGGAGTCTATTTCTCTTTTATTTGGATTAAAACGAGCTTAAAACGGCCTTTTCACGAAGTTTTGATCCCTACCGCGGTCCTACCGCGGTATGCTTGTTGCTGCAGACCCGTGAGCTCCAGGAAACAATTCCTAAAGCGGTCCTACAGCGGTATGCATTCCGCTGTAGGACCGTGAGCTCCAGAAACTAAACCTTATAACGGTGCTGCAGTGGTATGCATTCCGCTGTAGGACCGTGAGCTCCAGAAACTAAACCTTATAACGGTGCTGCAGTGGTATGCATTCCGCTGTAAGATCGCTAGCCTTCTTATTTAGCCTCTTGCTTTATCATATTCAACTTCTTGCTCTCGATACTCTTTTGCTTTCTTTTAATTCGAAACCCGACCATGCCTCTAAACTTCATTTCACTCCCATCATGCACCAAAATCACTCTTTTTGCTCTATGTTCGCTTTAACACATGTTCCACATCTACGTAACCATATATAAAACTAAATCAAGTAGAAATCATGATCATTGAATGTATAAGTGCTAAGTTTATAAACCAAAATAAGTGTATAAAAGATATTTATCAATATCAATTTTAGTCTTTTTATTAATTTTTGATAATTTATTAATTTTTCAAATAAAAAACATAACTATATAAATGACAATTTAAACTACATTTATCCAAATATGTTATCAGTTTAAACGTTAGTCAGTTTTAAATCTTTACACGACTTTTAAGTAGAAATGCTGAAAAATCATTTTAAAAAACGATAAGTCAAATACTCTCCTAATTCCAAATATCTCGCCTCATTCAATCTATATAAAAAAAGAATCTCACAAGTAAAATTATTTGATTACAAGATTTTTATTTATCTTTCTAAATTTTATTATTAATTTGAGCGTCAAAAACTATACTAATAGAATGTAGCTCAGCCTCGCTTTCTCACAAGTGCAATTCTCAAAGAATCAATCCCAAGGTACAAAGCTCGAGGTAGCATGTAGTGATCGGTCTTACATCTTGGAGCATCAAATAACAATATTGTTTGGCTTCTTGGAGTTGGATATACAATCATGAAAGCAAATTTGCTTGTCATAAATCATGATAGAATCTCAATAATGAGTGTAACTGTCGTTTAAGAACACTTTTAACTTGCATCCACTCTCTAATACATATACTTGAGGAGGCCAACAGCCCATTACTGTAACCAAGTCCAAATATTATTATTTGGACACTCGCTTGCATTAATGTGACTGCGGCGCGAACAGCGTCGGTATATACCTTTTCTAGTTGGCGAGCGAGCTATCTCTTCGGCTTTACACCTAGACCCCAACATCTTCCAAATGTTTGCAACACCTCATTCATAAATTCAGTTAAATTTAACATTTTTGGTTAAATTCTTCGAGGCCATAAATATTCAATAATTTACAAATTATTTGTCATAAACCCACAACTTTCATAAATTCTCAAATATTTTTCTAATTTCCGAACATAATTAATGACAGATTAATTCCCCCTAGGGTCAGGGATGTTACATAATACCTCTTCTAGTTGGCGAGCTATCTCTTCAGCTTTCCTCTTTGCCTCCTGGAGCTGGACCTGCAAGTCATTCCTCTCCTTCAGGGCATGGTATAGCTCCCCTATCATCAAGGTTACCTCTTGAACCAATACCTTGATCTCTTGCAGCCTCACTTGCTCGACCTCATCCCGTCCGGAGTTTTTCTCTGCCCTTATTCTTTTGACTTCTTCCTCAAGGTCGCTGACCCTGTGCTCCAAGTCCCTTTGGCTTTCCCCCAGTATACCATCTTGTACAAACTTAGCTCTCTCTTCTGCCGCCCAGGCAGCTTCGAAAGAGACCTGCGTCCTTGGGGTCAATGATGGCAGCTCCAGTGAATCCCCTACCTCGAGATCTTCGCACAAATGCCACGGAGAAAGGCCAACGAAGTCATCAGAAATAGGTTCTGCGGTTGCCCCTGCCGTGCTCGTTCGTTGTGTGTCTACCCAGGCTCTTTTGCTCATCCGAGCTAGAGAGATCTCCCCTTCCGCAATTTCCTCGGAAGGGGGAGCGCAGGTAGTTTGCAGCTGCATCTCCAGAGGGGTTTCCCCCGTCTGTTGTGAGGACTCCGCCAGCCTGCCCAGCAATATTCTTTTAGATGGTCGCATCTCTGCACTCCAAAAATTGCAAATCATTAGTATACTCCTGGAGGCAACGAAAAGTGAAATAGCAACCAAAAAAAAAGGAAGGGACAAGGTGAGCACCCTCAGGGTCCGACTCCCCTTCGAACCCTTCCTCCTCATCCACCTCTTTGTCTTCTCCCACCGCATCCTTGTCTCCCACCACATCCACCTCTTTGTCTTCTTCTGTTTCTCCACTATCCTCTGAAGAAGAGGAAGAAGAGGAAGCAGCCTCTTAGGACTCAGTCGATCTGGATAGATGAGTTTCATTGTCCTCCCCAACAACCATCTATCCAGCCCCACCCTTATATTAATTATTTAAATGGATATTAAGATAAATATGATTAATATTAATTTTGGATGGACCAAAAGTTCATGATTTCTATTTGAAAAACATGGAGAACTCTCCTTGTTTTTGTGAGGAAAACATCCTAAAACTGTGTTCTAACAATTAGTATAAATTTGCTATTTAAAAAACAATTAGTATAAATTTGATAAGCTACCCAACAATGTTTTCTATCTTCGATCATTTTGACATTTCCAATTTCTTGTTTCTTGTAATTTTTTTCAACAAACGGAGCGTGTCTTTTACTACTCTTGTTAGTAACTTGACATGAAATCAGAGTTGTAGTATGATGCGAACGTGGTTTCAAGTCTGGTTATGCTTATCCATCCCACATTATTTGTAATTCTTGCGCAGCGTCATTCTGTGTATTAGTGAACCTTCCTCATATCCATGTGCAAATTGCTCATTGGAAAACTTAATATACATATTAAGCCTCTTTCCTAACAACTTAGCTTTTGGAATAAGTAATAAATTGACACGGAGCAAAAAGGAGTAACAGCAGTAAGCATATCTTACCACGATCTGGGATTTCAGCAGGGGGCCGGGTACTTTTATTCTTTGTTATAATTGGTTGAACCTGGCTTGAAGAAATCGAAGGCACAAGAGGTTCTATATCCCAAGGAGAAACCCTATCAGGCCTTGCAATAAATGCTGGCTCATCCCATTGAACCTGAAAATATATGAAGTGTATATACATATAGGTAAACAGAAGCAAAAAACTCAGAAACATCAAACCATGCTAAATAGTTAAAAACTTGTGAATATTCCTAGCCAAAAAAAAAAACAAAAAAACAAAAAAGTGTCATGTACTAACCTTCAGCGAGCGCCACTTGGATTTTTCCCATTGAGGAGAAAGATCCTCAGACCCCACTATGGTGCCTGTAAATCTGATCAATTAAAACAAAATTCCCATCACTAACTTCACACACACGTAGAGAGAAAATAAAAATAAACTGGGCGTCCCAATTGCACCAGACTTTCTCTTGCTTTTGCTGCAAAGAGGCTGTTTTAACAACTCAAACCCATGAGTATCTAGTCACAAAGGCACAACATAGCCGTGGCTACGAAGAATATACTACCTTCTCACAGAAGAATCCTCCCCCTCAAATGCCATCTTGAATCTCATGCCAACTGCAAACCCATTGTTGACAGTTTCTAGATATTTGTTCAAGCCTATGATATATCGACTCTTCCTGAAATTTTTACCATAACAGAAATGAAAAAAGAAGTTAGTAAGTTCTCTTCAACATCTCCCCTTAGCAGCAGGAGATGACAAGTCATACCTTGGTTTGTACTTCACAAAAAAGTGGGCCTGAGTATTAACGGCATGATATGCAGCTGTAAGCACTCCCAAGTGCATGCTCTCACCAGAAATGGCTGAAGATGGCATGGAGCTCTGCTGACGAGTAGCCCGCCGAACTCCAACACGTAACTCCCCACTCTCCCCCCTAGGAAACCAATTCTCGTATGTTAAAATGCCTCTAAAATAGCCATTGCACAGTAATTGCAGATGGAATGGGATAACAAAGGAACTCAAATAAGGGAAAAACATTGTCGAAGAAAACACATACCTCAGGAAAACAAAAGTATCCCCTTCAACTAATCTCTTAGAACTAACAAACTTACTCCATCCTGTAGTGAGCAAATGCTTCCTTGTTTGGCCTGCACATATTTACGCAAAAGTAAAATGATGTTTTGAGCACAGGGGCAGGAAAAGAATTTTGATTTTTAACCTGTAAATATGCAATTATTCAAAGAATACTTTGTGTTTATGAGTCGGGGAATATTCAGAAAGATTGGCATGCCTCCCTTGCTATTCAAAATCACAACTGCAGCATAAAAACTATAAGCGAGACAGACTAGGATCTGTTACCTCGACAGACATGCTTAAACTCCCATTTCCGACCATGAAGATCCGTGGCTAGTAAATCCTGGGTTGGTGTTGGCTGACTCATATCCTAAACAAGTGTAACAGTAGCAGACAAGATTTCGATAAATATAATGGCAATATTAGAATTGGCAGCTGCAGAAAGACAAAAGCAAGTTCTACATGGAGAGAAATTACCAGTGGGGGAAGGCACTCAGTGGCGTCCTTTCGGAGATAAAACCCACCATGAGTGCTTGTATCAGAGGCAGTTAAAACCTTGCAGAACGAGTAAACTGTAGGCCTAGGAGGTTCTGGACGATATGAATCAGGAGTTGTTGGTTCATTTTGCTGAAAGACCAAATTTGAAATGGTTAAAAACATAAACCTTGATCTGAACAAAAGAAGGTCAAATTTACCAGGCTGACATATAACATAAACAAAACAAAACCCATAGGCTCTTACATCTGGTTCCGGAAATAAAATTATCTGAGCATAAACCTCATCAGTGTCCTGTTCAGCCTACAATGACCATGAAAATTCCTTCAGTTAAATGTAGACCCATGTTTAGTTGCTGAGTAAGAAGAAAAGAATTTAATTAGCTTACATTGTGAAGTTATCAGCCTAAAGGACTAACTGTTCGTAATTATCATTTTCCCCCTTCGAGGAAAAACGAATAGCCATATCAATACAATCGATAAATTCATCTTGACCCCCCCATTTTCTTTTCCTTCTCTATCGATTTCTTCTTCTTTTCCCTCCACAAACCCCAGTACCCAAACCTAGAACCCACAACAGCTGTTAAATCTTACAGCGGTTTCCAGCAAACAATAAATAAAATTACTGATAGAACCAAGGGAAGCATACCAAGAGCTTAATATCAAGAACACGGCACAGGATCATCGAAGGAAGATTGAAGGTTGTATTCACCTCCTGATTTGATGATGCCTCCAGCTTAAAATCCCCCAAAAAACAGAAAAATTTTCAAATCCTCGAAATGGAAAAACATAATGCAAACATATTCCCACAAAAGAAGCAAAATTAGATTCCGATTCTTCCGAACAGAAAAATATTTAATACAAAAGATCGACGAGGAGACTCACTTGCTCCAGGTGACCCTGCGGAAAATAGAACACCCTCTCGCCTCTCCTTAGGACGTCCACCAGTGGCCCCGCACACGCCATCCACAGCTTCGCAAACAGACCCTCGCGTCCATAACCTAAACACGAACAAATCGATTATGGAAGCAAAATTCAAGAATCAGAAGATGAGAATCAGCGGAAGGAACCGAAACTTGGGAATCGAAAACGTCATTTCTTATTCACCTTCGGCTGCGGGATTAGGCTGCGACAACGACCCTTGATTCGCCATGACAAAAAGATCGAAAAGTCACCTCCAGATCATCAATCAAACCTCCAAACTCCTCTCCAAACTGAAAATTACTGCAACCACTGCAACCGGTAAACCGCTCCCGGAGGCCGCAAAACCGAATCCAAGGTCGAAAAAAAGGTCGGGCCTCTCTCTCTCTCTCTCTGTGTAGGATGAACGAAGCGAGAGTGAAAATGGAGTGACAGAATTTAGAAACGGAATTTAATAGTGGCGGGTTGCAGGAAAGGGCGGCCTGCAGCCCTTTGGGGAGAAAGGACGGAGGCTTTGAGGAATATCACTCACTGTACCTTTGAGGAAAATCACTGTACCTTCTTGCCTCGGTCCTTTCTCCCCTTTCTTGGAAAAGGGGGGCGGCTCCCTGCAGGGAAAAAGGGAACAAATTAATGTTTTTTTGGATAATGGTACACAGCAAATTTGACTGACAATTTGGTTGACTTCTAATAATGAAATTATCTTTTCTTTTAATTATAAATTTACCCTCAACCACTTAAAAATAATTAAAACCCCACGCAAGACTTTCTCTGGCTCTACCTGCCCAACGCCTGCTTCTTCCTTACCCATTCTCTCCCTCTCTGACGTGTGATTGTGTCTTCTCTGACGTCATTTTGTACACTGGCGACGACATCAAAAAGTCCGATGAACAAGTGCATGACCGGTGACTGCGTCTTCTCCACCTCCGAGCATCCAGCATCCCTTGGATCTCCCATGCGAGTACGTGACCCGCTAAAGACTTCACTTCCATAGCTTCAAACCCTTCTTCTTCTTCTTCTTCCTCTTCTTATGTTGCCTCATCTCATTCATCTTTGTTGTCTTCATCATAGTCACCAGCCTTCATGGCTAGAGTTGGTTTCTCGGCTGGTTCTATTTCACCACCCACAAATGATGGTGCCCGATAATTTTGTTGCGCCCATTTTCCTTTATCTTTGATCTTTCTTAGGTACTAATAGCCTTGTGGTTTGCTACGTTGATTGCCTGTATTTCTGATCAATTTCTATAACTTTCTTTTCTTCTTATTGATTTATATATCTATATCTATCTTTATTTTCCAATTGCACAAATTTTTTTCCTTTGGATATGTGCAAAATCCTATTTTTTTAATTCTCTATTGTATATATTGCATTTCAAGAAATCTGATTCTACAAATAAAATACACATTTTGTTTCTTTTTCTTTTGGTTCTTTTTCTTTAGTCTCTATTATATTCGATACTTTGCATTGGAATATCGAAATGCCATCCATAACCTTTACCTTTTCTTTTTTTTTAAAAAAAAAAAAAAAGAAATGCAAGCAGTTCAAAGAAATTTGTGTCAAATAGACTTTAAGAGTAACCTTATAAGAAGTATGTCATATATATATATATATATATATGATAATTGAGTTCATTTTTATAATTTAAGTCTGGTATGAATATTCATATGTGTACTAATAAACAAAGAACCAATTCTTTCTTTTTCATTTGTGAGGGATGGATAGGGATTGGGGACGAGGGATGACTTAACTTGACAGTGTTGCAAATTCAGAATATTTTATGTGCTTGCATTTATGTGTAATAGAAATGTTTGCTTTGCAGGTTAAACACTCAGCCAAAGCAAAGGCAATCCACAACCATGGGCTTGATCTGAATCGTGACATATCAGGTGGTATAGTTGCTTAATCAAGTGTTTGTAGCAGAGGTCAGGAACCTTGTGCATCAAGTAGAGGCTACTTGTGACTTAAAAGAGGTTTGAGTGGAAACTAATACTGAAATCATTTTCAATTTAAATGTATTTAATTGAGAGAATAGTTCTAGATTTAATGCAAGTTATACACCATGTTTTTTATTGTATTAGTTTAACTGGCCAGTTAGAATGGTCAATCAACTTGATCTAGAATAATTTTTCAAGCAAGAAAATCATATTAATTGTTTGTCTAGATGTTTCTGGTTGTTAACTAATCTCGATGGTTGTGTCTTAGTGTTAAAGTAGGAATATAATTTTTGACAATTTAAACAGTATAAGTCAATTGAGAAATATCATTAAAAAGCCTATTTTATAAGAAAAACATTAATATTTGAAAAACAAGTAGTACAAGACATTTGGAAACAAAATTGGCTTCCTTTGAAAGCAATTTATTAACTGCCAACAATTCATTACCATCTGCCAGATATATATGTTGATTCCTTTGAAAACAATTCATTAATAACTACTAGATATGTATCTCTACTAAGTTAGAATCCTTTTAAAGCAATTCTTTAACTGTCAGCACTTAAATGAAGTCTACTGAGAAAAGATAAAATAAACTTCTAAAAATATCAAAATAAAATTATAGGTTTAAGTGAAAAGGTAACGCAATTGATTCATTTGCTTTCAACAAGTTTTCAATACAAACACTCGCATTCCTTCCTTTGAATGGTTTCTGCGTTGGTACTGCAACAAAACAAAGAGAGATCGAGTTAGATTACATGTGAATACAAAGGCACTGAAAATTTAACTGTAAAAAATAAAATAACAATTTCCTGGAATTCAAGTCAATTTGCATAACATGTCATCATGGGGCCCAAAGAACTAATTTATAAATACAACTATATGCATTCATACATTATTAGTGTTGCGGGATATTTCTTCAAAACAGAATAGGTTAGTGCAATATGTCGAATCCAATATAGATCAAAAACAAGGATGTAAAGTAAACACAATACAAACTCTATATTTCGAACGTTCAAGGCTCGGATCTGAGAGACCAGTTACCCCTCTTGGTAACACCAATGAATAGGAACCACAAGCCACTATCGAAGCCCTCAAACCAAAGCCCAGAAAAGCCCCAACCCTTCTCGGCCAAACCAGCAAAGTAAGCCCTTTCTCGCTCAACCGAAGACAACCACACACAGCAGTAAATCGGTGGTAAGAACAACAAGATCAAGGCACAAAGCAAGGAGATTGACTTACCCAAAGGGAGAACCCAGATCTGGATATATATAGGCGGTTTCCAGCGACATCAAAGAGGCTGCCTTTCACACATAAGGAAAGGCGGCTGAAACCATCAAAGGAAACAAAACTCACAGAAGGTAAGATAGCCTTCATCGCGATCGAAAGAACAAGGGGTGAGGCGATGAAGCAATCGGTCAAGATAGGAAACACGAGAGAGAGAGAGAGAGAGAGAGAGAGAGAGAGAGAGAGAGAGAGAAAACTAGGGCTCGGCCGAAAAATAGCGAAACAGAGGCGCCAACAGAAGAGCCACAAGGCTCTTATATATGTGGGCTATAAAAGAAATAGGCTGGGCTTAAGTGGGCTTTTATCCCCATTTAAGCAAATGGGCTGAGGCCCAATTCTCCTCTAAAATGGGGAGTGGGCTTGTGGCCCAACTTCTAAAATGGGCTGCCAAAAGAGGACGGTAATGGTCTTGGGTCCTTCAATCCCGGGTCGAAACCTATGAAGACCTGTCCGAAAAATCGTCATTGCCTTGGGTCTTATTAGGGAACAAAAAACAACAATTAGCATAGGCTCAAGCAAAACACAGTGCCTAAGGTAAAAACAAAAAATAGGAAATTCTCATAGGTAAGACAAAAAATAGGACAAATTGTCAAATTTTTGGGTTACTCTTGAGATTTTGAGAAAAAATTATCATTATTTAGTCATGGGATAAACTAAAAAAAAAAAAAAAGAAACCTGTTCATCTTCAATTATACCTGCAAATCATCAATAAAATTAAAAATAGACTTAAAACAGGGAGGGGCCCTCCCCTGTCCACCAAAAATAAAAATGAAATTTAGAAAGCTTCCTTCTAGAATGGTCATTGGTCCCTCGGGATGTCAGGTGTCTAAGGGGCAAATGCACAGTGACAGTTCCACTTTGTATGCTTGTTGACCCCTTCTATGTGGGATAGCCCAACCTTGGAACCGAGCTCACCATTATATTTCCATTGCTCAAGTAGCAGTACAGGGATAGATAGCTCATATGTCTTGTCCAGACAATCAGCAGTATTGATCTTTGGGCACCAAAGTACTACAACGGCTGTTTCAAACTTGTCAAATTGGGTACTCAACAAGAAGCACTTCTAGAATATTTTCATGGTTAAGACCTTTTAAGGAAAGGGGAATAACATGTTCTAGAGATTGAGCATTTGGTAGACTCCAGTGCAGCACCCAAACACACAAGTGCTCATATTTGTTATGCTAAAGTTCATTTGGCTGGGCATGCCACTCATGTTGGATTCCATGCCCTACAGAGAAGGATTTTACTTCACTTAGTCTCAACTTTACAGTCAAGGCATGCATTTTCCTCAAATAGATAATCCTTCTTGGCCGACAACTCCTAAAGAATTAACACATATCATGATCACAATGTGATGAAGGTGACATGGCATTCTAGAAGCTTGTTCATGGTGACCTATAGAATACATGTATTTTCAAGAACCAACATAGTGCATTTTTTGCATAGAGGAAGCAGGGTACCAACTCCAAATATATACACACATATATTTTTATCCTCCAATAGCCAATTCCAGAAAATCCAATCTCAATAGACTCAACTCCAAATTTAGGGCCCATTTGGGTGAGCTTCCATTTTCAATATTTTGACAAGGAAAAAAGGTAATGGCATTTGGTTATTCATTTTTGTTTTCAAAATTTTGAAACAAGAAAAGATGTTTTCACACTTTTCCTTTCATTTTCATTTTCTTTTCTCGACCACCACTCACACCAGGCACTTGGGAAATCACCGAAGCAATTAGCAAAGATCCTACTCTAGAAAGTCACCAGATGCCCTTTTTTTAACAATTTGTCTAACAAGCTCAATGATCTCATACAAACAAGCAAGTTGAAAAGCCACCATTATGTTGCCATTGGTATGTATTATGCTAGGCAATAGAAAAGATCAACAAGCTATCAAGAACTCTCTAACTGGATCTTCAAACAGGCCTCATTTGAATCAAAGTATGTTTTCAAGTAAAAAATAAAAGCATCTAAAATTCTGAATAGTAGATTAGAACAACAAGGTAATTTTTATCATACCAGACATCAGCTCAACTAAAAATAATACCAGGACAGATAAAAATTCTCAAGATCCAAATCTTTGGTATAATTGTTGAAAAAGCCACTAGCAACCTTTAAAATTCAGAAACAAAAGATTTTTAGAATGATTTAACTTATTAAACTTACCCATCAGTCCAGTCCCAGTTTCTTGGCTGTAATCAATCAAATCTTTCATGCTATTAACCACTTCGAATATCTGAAATGTAACAAGAAAACAGGAAAAAAAAACAAAAAAACACAGTTATCAATCAAGTATCACATGAAAGTTACACATAAATATAGACTATAGTTTGGCTATGTAAGGTCAAGTGCATCCTATAAGATCATCATCTCACCGTTATTCAAACCTTCTCAAATAATGAGTGCATCAGAACCCAAAGACATCAAACCATGGTCAAATGTATTTATGAAATATATATTATCTATATAAATAAATATATATATATATATAGAGAGAGAGAAAGGAAGAGACCAAGGCCGGGAGGTGGAGGGGACTGCGCAGAACTGCCATTGCTGTAGGAGTAGACGCCAGAAATCAAATTTTTACGAGGGTGGGTGGGTTCTTGTTTCAATGCAGGCGGGTAAGGTAAAGGAAAAAGTTTAGATGATATTCTCTTGTATTTCAATTTTGAGTTTTGAATTCATTTTCACTTTTATGTTTTGAGTGTCTGTTTTGAAATTTTTGAAAACGCGTTCTTTTTGTTATTCTGAAAAACTGTTTCTCAAAATAGAAAACTGAAAAATACGTTTATTTTGAAATTTTGAGAAAATTTATTTTATAATATTTTATTAAATAAATTTGATTTAAAATAAATTATAAACATTTTAGAAGACTTTAAACTATAATTCAAGAGATAATTGATAATCTAATTTTAGAAACGAAAGAAAGTAATTATAAATTAAAAAATAACATAACATTATCACAGGTATAATGCAAAATTTTAAAAATATTTTTAAAAAAATTAATACAAAAAAATTATATTACATATTTAATTTAATATTTAAATAAAATAAAACAAAAAAATAAAATAAAAATAAAACAAAACAACAAAAAAATCTTAAGGTCAAAGATTAGGAATTTAAATTTAAATTTAAACTAGGAATTTTACTATCTGATAAGAATTAATCTTACTAAGATTAATACGTCGATCTCTATTCTTTTTCATATGTCGATCTCCATTTAAATTTAAATTTAAACTAGGAATTTTACTATCTAATAAAAATTAATCTTGGGAATTTTTAAGGAGATTTCGAATTCCAACCATCTCCAAATAAATTTCAGATATCTCGCCTCATTCGGTCTATTTAAAGGAAGAATCTCTACAAGTAAAATTATTTAATTACAATCTTTTTATTCATTTTTTAAAATTTCATTAATAACTTTAACGTCAAAGACTATACTAAGAGACTCTTGCTCAGCCTTACTTTCTCACAAATGCAATCTCCAAAGAGTCAATCTTAAGGTCCGAAGCTTGAGGCAACATGTAGTGATTGATCTTACGTCTTGGAACATCAAATAACATTATTGTTTTGGAGTTGGATTAGGGCTTACTTAAGAGTTGGTGGAGCCTTAGGCAACAAGACAACTCTCTCTCCCTCTCCCTCTCCCTCTCCCACCATCTCGCATGATTGCCTAATCGACTACGGGACTGCGTTTGTCATCTATCGTGACCAATAATCGTCTTTAAAGACGCCACTACTCCTGATCTCCGATGATACGATCGCTTTCTCTATCATTTTTAAAGATCTTGACCATGTTGTGTGATCGTTGACCACGTCTCTTGGTCTCTTGATGGTATGCCATCTCCTAGTCTCCTCCCAACTATCATCAGCGTCTCTTTCTCTCTCTTTCTCTCTCTCTGGTGCCTCTTTCAACATTTTTTTCGTTGTCTCTCTCATTCTTTGGTGTCTCATGTCATTTGCCTCTCCTCCTAGTATTTTCATTTTTTGGACTCCCTTTTTGGAGGCCCTAAGCATAGATTTAGTGGGCTATGTTTTGAGCCAACCCTAAATTGGATATACAATCAGAAAGGCAATTTTCCTCCTCATAAATCATAATAGATTATCATTAATGGTTCTCTTTGTAGGTACCATGTAAACATATCAAGGTGGTGGTTTAGCGAAATGCATGGAATTGGTGTAATGATCGTTTGAGAACACTTGAACTTGCATCCACCCTCTAATACATATATATACTTGATGAGGCCAATAGCCCATTACTATAACCAAGTAAGAATATTATTATTTGGACACTTACTTGCATTAATGTGACACTTCATAACGACATTATATATATATATATATATATTTGGTGACATCTTGGTCTAATTGCTATTTGATCTTTACAAAGTAATTTGAATTGGTAATCTTAGTGTAATTAATAAAAAAATATATTAGACATTTCGTATATTGGGGCAGGGGCGGATCCAAGAACAGATCTGGGAAGGGCTAACCCCCAGATCCATAAATCATTTCAGCCTTCTCCCCCTAAATGGGTTAGATTTGCAAGATAGATTTGAGGAAAAGCTGAATTTGGGAGAAGACTGAATTTAGGAGAGGGTTGTTCCCCCCCTCCCCCAACCAAAATCTACCCCTATTGGGAGGACTATCTAAAGGTGTTCAATCAGTTCGAGCTGACATTGAAAATTTATAAAGAAAAAAAATCAAAATATAATATAAGCAGAGATTGGTTGAGCTATCACTTTAGTTAAGGGTCTCCTTTCCTCTCCCATTGACAAAAAAAAAATCTTTCTCGCTTTAATTCAGGTCTCCTTCCCCATGAATGAAGGCACACCCACCAAACCACCATAGGGTTAGGGAGCATTTCGGCTAAAGAGGAGAGAGCCCCCACCATGAACATGACCCCAAATATGGCACCTCACCCACACTTTGGAATGGAGAAATAGTATTGGGAAGAAGAACCACCTTCCAGCGATTGCCCAAAAACTTAGCCACCATATATATGAACCTCCAAGGTCTTGGGGCCTCACCTCCTCCCTAGTGTTGATAAATCTGTGAACTAAACACACAACCAAATTCGACAGTACCAAGATCCAAAACGAATAATCGAACGAAATCGAAAAATGCAACACCGTAACACACGCACACAACTGAAAAATAAAGAACTCAGAATATGTGTTCGGATCGAAAGATCCTACTCACGGTAGAGGCTCCGCCTCTAGTCAATCCACTAGAAATGTATAGGTGATTACACAACCAAGATTAAATCCGAATCCCTCAAGAAACAAAGCTATCAGAATCAAAACAAAAGCAAAATACAACGGAATACAACTCGATCTCAGAACGAGTAACATAAACGAAATGAGCTTCTTACCAACCAATCTCACACGCCATAGGCGATTTACACCGAGATATACATATACCTGAAGCTGATTCTTGCTTAGAACAGAGAGGATTCGCGATGAGTCCGTCGGTTACAGATTTTAGGGTTTCAAATGAGAGAGAGAGAGAGAGAGAGAGAGAGAGAGAGATTGCAAGCTTCTGCAGATTAGGGCATGAACAAGCCCTTATATACTTGGGCGCTGGAGACTTGGGCCAAGCAATAGAGATGGGCCAAATGCAAGCTTGGGCTGGGCTGCTAATAGAACTCGGCCCACCAATGCATATATCCAACATAATGTATATACAACAGAAATGCATATATCCAAATGAGATGCAAATATAAGTGAAATGCAAATTCACATGAAACCCATTTTTCAAATATAAAATGCAATAATCAAATACATTTTGAATCACCTAAAATATTAACAAATTCCACCTTGATTCAAAAATGGATTGATAGTGGACTTGACCAAAGACCCCTGCAACTCTCCCATCTACAACAAGAGCACATTGAGCAACGACCAAGCTTGCTCAAACTATTGACACGAGACCAACTCAACTAATACATACCTCACCATGGACAACAGAAACCTCTATCAAGACTTCTATGAACAAGACATTAGGACTAACATTAGACTCAGAAATTTCCTAAGGTTCCACCTTAGGACTAACAAATTTCCACCTCAAACTAAACACTATCAGTTTGATCAGGTTTGTCTAACTCTACAAGACTAGGCACATATCAACTTCTAGACCTACATCAACTCTTCAAACTCAATTCTCTTTCTTATTCAATATTCAAAGACTTTCCACTTCTTAGACTTCTCAAAAACATTTTTACACCTAAGAAAGAATTCCCAAAATCTTTACAGAATATTTATCAACAAATGAAAGAAAAATTATTAGGCCCTTGACAGAAAACAGGGACTTGGGAAAAAACCCCACAACAAGAGAAAGCAACATGCCAACAATGGGATTTACCCATACCTCAGGCATCCACAAGGCATCTATTGGGATTTACACAACCCACAGGATTCACAAAAAACACTAGATTATCAACCTTTCCAAATCCAATCATACCTTAACATGCTTAACTCTAACACCCCTATTATGACCAATGTGCCCTAGCCTTTACATGCCTAGAGACCAAAGACAAACTGCCCGTCCCCACTCTCACATCCCTCAAAAAGATTTGCATTTTCTTCCTTATTTTCTTTCTGCCTCAAAGGACAATTTCTCCTAAGATGACCTTCTTTCTTACAAAACCAACAAGTCACCAGTTTAGAATTCTCTTTACCCTTAGACTTAGCCTCACCCTTTCCTCTAGAATAAAATTTCTTATTTGACTTATCCTTAACATATAAGCCTTCACCTAAACTAGATTTTTGTTCACTCTTAGTTTCAAGTTCTCTTGATCTTAAGGCTGATAAGACATCTTCTAGAGTTAGAGAAGTTCTACCATATTCTATTGCAGTTCTTAAATCTCTATAAGATTCTGGCACAGAATTCAACAAAATAATTGCTTGATTTTCATCTGATATTACCTCATCTATGTTAGCAAGACCTATGGTAATTACATTGAAGTCATCTAAATTTTCTTCTAAAGACTTTGAAGAATCCATTTTAAAACCAAATAGTCTTCTTTTCAAATGAATTTTGTTAGTCAAAGATTTTACCATATAAAGAGACTCAAGTTTTGACCATACCTTTGCAACAGTGTTCATACCAGTGTTCATACCATTTACCTGTCGTAGTACTTTGTCAGCTAGGTTTAGGATGATAAGGCTATAAGCCAATTCATCCATTTCCTGGCTTTCCTCAGAAGGCAGCGTAGCTTCCTTATCCTTTCCATCTTTTGGCACAACCAGTGCTTTTGAGCACCGGTTTTGAACCAAAATGGCCTTCATTTTCTGCTGCCACAACCCAAAGTCACTGTGACCATCAAATTTTTCAAGTTCTATCTTCATAGGTGCCATCTTTGGTTCTGTTTTGCAAGGAAAACAAAAAAGACCAACAACAACACAAAATGGAACAAGAATAACGCAGGATGGACAGTGTACACAGAGCACAAATAGCAAGAAAAAAAAATCACAGCCACAAGAACAGTATAGGAATCAGATTGCAAAGCTTCAAGAACACTAAGCAATACAATCAACCTAACTAATTTCTTAGAAAATAATCAAGTGATATACACTTGCAACAGGAAGCAGGCAGAAATAACAGCTAGAGTAAATGAAAACAGCAACAACAGTTAATGATTGAAAAATAATCCAATCCAGAAACTTCAAAACTGACTCTCCAAATCCTATCTTGATTTACAAAACAAATTCAAGAACACAGTAAGGATTATGGCAAAAATAAACCTGCTCGTTACAATCCTAACTAAGTTCAAGAACGTCAAGAAATCAACAGCAAGGAACAAATCTCATAAACGAAATCAGCAAGCATAATAGAATATCAAGAACCAATCCAACATATCTCACCGAACAACGAGATCAAAGGATACTAAATACTTACAGAATTGGATAACCGATTGCGGCCTCCGATCTTCCGAAAAACGACGCGACCTTTCAGATCTTACCAATCGCCTTCAAGATCGAGTTCTCTAATCTGATCGCCGATGAATCTGGTTCGCCCTCGAGTGGCTCTGATACCACTTGTTGATAAATCTGTGAACTAAACACACAACTAGATTCGACAGTACCAAGATCCAAAACGAATAATCGAACGAAATCGAAAAATGCAACACCGTAACACACGCACACAACTGAAAAATAAAGAACTCAGAATATACGTGTTCGGATCGAAAGATCCTACTCACGGCAGAGGCTCCGCCTCTAGTCAATCCACTAGAAATGTATAGGTGATTACACAACCAAGATTAGATCCGAATCCCTCAAGAAACAAAGCTATTAGAATCAAAACAGAAGCAAAATACAACGGAAATACAACTCGATCTTAGAACGAGTAACATAAACAAAATGAGCTTCTTACCAACCAATCTCACACGCCATAGGCGATTTACACCGAGATATACATATACTTGAAGCTGATTCTTGCTTAGAACAGAGAGGATTCGTGATGAGTCCGTCGGTTACAGATTTAGGGTTTCAAACGAGAGAGAGAGATATAGCAAGCTTCTGCAGATTAGGGCATGAACAAGCCCTTATATACTTAGGTGCTGGAGACTTGGGCCAAGCAATAGAGATGGGCCAAATGCAAGCTTGGGCTGGGCTGCTAATAGAACTCGGCCCACCAATGCATATATCCAACATAATGTATATACAGCAGAAATGCATATATCCAAATGAGATGCAAATATAAGTGAAATGCAAATTCACATGAAACCCATTTTTCAAATATAAAATGCAATAATCAAATACATTTTGAATCACCTAAAATATTAATACCTAGAATAAGGTAGCAACCATTGTTATCTATCTTTGGTTGTAATGCCTCAACGGCGCCTTCGCAGACTGAGACAACTTCAAAAAATACACCAATCTCTAAACACCATCATGATCACCAATCCTTGTAATGAACTTTGGCTGTATGTGATTATTATTATTATTATTTATTTTTTAAAATTTTTTGTCATTATCCTTTGAACCTTAAATTTTTCTAACTAAACGTGGAGGGGATAAGAGAAATCTTCTACTTTTCGGGCCTTAGGTTATGTATGAAGTGTGCACTAAGAGGGGACAATTAGATGAAAGGATTCGGATGGTTGTAAGGTTTTGACACCCGCTTCATTAATTCTTACAATTTATTCATTCAATTATTTTTAACATATATTCTTAGAATTGTAGCCTATCAGCTATCACATTTCTCTTTCAACAGTGGCTGGTGGACATGCCCCAAGATTCTGCTAAAGTGTGAAGTTTGGTGGGGATAGGCCCAACAACAGCTTTGGATAGCAATCCTATACTAGCTACCAACCATCTCGCAACTGAGAAGAAAAGAAGAGAGAGACGCAGATTCATAAATTCACCTTATAGTTGATGAGAGAAAGAAGAAGAAGAAGACATATATATATATATATATATATATGCAAATGAAAGGCTAATCGTTTGACTACTTACTTATTGAACACAATACAAAGACAGTTTTATGACCTTCTATACTAAAACTAAACAAGTAGAACTGTCATAATTAACAACTTGAAACTAAGCAAGACTAGTCAACTAATTAACTATCTGAACTAACTTGAAATTAAGCCAGAAGATGACTGTAACTGCCCTTAATCCTGCCCTTCAAATGACTGTATGATTGGAGTCGTACACCAACTGAATAATCTCAGGTAAATGATTCGAATATACCATATATATATATATATATATATATCCAAATGAAGAACCAACCTTGGCCGAGGGAAACAAGTCAACCCAGTTGCATGTAGACAACGCTAGCTGCTGGATCCAGTTTCATAAACACGATCGAGTGACCCACGATTATTAATTATTAGTCAAGATAAATGAGAGGGACCCTCAAAACCCAAATTCCAAAGCAAAGCCGACAAAAACTAACTAACTAATGACCGCATCTCAAAGACCATCCATGAGCCGAGAACTACGTACATATACGTACTACAACCTTTGATGTACCTGATCTGGCAAAAGAAGCTTCTTCAACTCACCAAAAATACATAAACCAAGGCAGTTGCATGCATATAGCATTAATGCCAGACACTGTCTTCCATTCCATGCATGCCTTCCCGATCCACTTCCAAACCCCAAAATGATGATGTATCATATCCATACTGTAATACCCACCCCTGATCCTCCTTAGGTTTTGGAAGACTGGATTATTGGCGACGAAATTTATTTTAGAAAATTATTTCCCATTAAATTGGACTCAAAACCATTAACATGCAGAACAGAAGAATAGGAATTCTCAAAAGTTTTAAGGGCAGGGCATATATATGAAATTCTATTTCAAGATTCGGCCTTGGTGTAATTTTTGGGGTATTAGTAAAATCTCTAATTAACAAATCAGGGGTTTGAAATGAGTGCTGTAATAATGCAAAAAACAAGAACAAGAACAAAACAGAAGGGGTCGAAGTGCAATTTATGAAAAAATGAAAAATTGCAGCTGAAGGTGCACTAGGGTAATGATGGCGTAAGGATATAATAGGGTCCAATTAACCTCGTTTTCTTATGCTTATTTTGGTAAGTTTTTAAATAAGTCTTGTATTTATATTTTATTTTTATACTTATTTTTACTATAAATAAGTTAACTAAGACCTATTTACATACCTAGTTCTAGCAATGACAGCAATTGTTGTTTTATGGCGGAGGAAATAATAACTCTGCATATAAGAGGGTTGATTCATCGACTGGGAATAAAGGATATATCGATTGCTTTTAATTTTTTTTTTCTTTTTTTGTGAAATCTATGAAATTGAGTTAAAGATTTGAGAAGAGAAGAATAAAAGGGAGTGAACGAGGGAAAATTTGAACTTTTTCAGTGGCAAATTCGTAGCTCGTTTGAAAATAAACTAATTAGGCAATTGGTTTCTAAAACAACAATAAAGACAATTTGAAGAAAAAGAAAAAGAGAAGAAAAAATAGTAAGAAAGGCAGAAGAGGCATCGTCATCAGTGGGCATGCAGTTTGAGAAGACAGTTAACCCAATAAAGGGCACAAGAAAAAAGAAAAACAAGGAAATAAAAGATAAAAAAAATTAGAAAAGTACAAAAAATAAAAAATATTTGAAGAGAAAATTAAGTGCTTGAGCAAAGATCAACCCTTGGATAACACCACTAGTATGTCATTAAGGGTTAACAAATAAATAAAGGAATTAGTGATGCTCCCCAAATTCTTGACATGCACCATATTATTTAGCATGGAATGTGAAAGTATTCCCCTTGATCCAACAGATAATATAATGTGATAAATAATTTGAACTTAGGTTATAAAACAAGGTTAAGAAAACGAAAAGTTGCGTGATTGCATTATTCACAAATAAAAAAAAAATTGAATCATTACTAAGTGATCACGTTAATACTTAATATGATATATTTAAATGTGTCAAGTGATCCAGACACTAATAAGTGCAAAGAAAAAATGGCTTACTAATTTTGGTGTTTAGATTCTATTATTTAGCATGACTTTATTCAATTTTTAGATTCTTTGTTCAATTGTTAGATAAGGTTCTCGAAGATCTTTATGTCTCTTGGTTCTTTTTTTCTCCCTCTGAGACTATTCTAAGAGACCCTTCAGTCAAGAAGGTCTTTCGAGTCCTACTACAACCATCTTCTTCGGCTCTTTAAATATTCATTTTCTTGGATTAGAGCTTTTGCATCTGAGTCGTGATCTACGATAAATTAATTATTCTCTACTCTTTTTTAAAATTTTTAAAGGAATATGCTAGACTATCAAATCAATGATGTGTCTTTCAACTCAATCCCCACTTATAGTAATCCATGACCATAATTTTTCTTAATTATTGGGCATTTCCCCTAATTGAACATAAAAAGACTTGTAATTTATCTGACCTAGTAATAAAGCTAACAATACCATTCCACAGTCTTGGAGCGAATTATTTTGCTTTTCTAATTTTACAGCCTTATTATCTTAAAAAGATTAAATCATTTAAAGTCATACACATTTTCATAATAAATTAGGTGTTGTTTCATTGTAGAAAATAAATTTATTTTTTTATAATTTGCTATAGAAAATTTTGGAATTAAAACAAAAATTACAAAACACCCTATTTTTTATATTTCAAAATTCTAACAAAAGCTATTCATCAATGAATTTATTTTTACAAGAGTTAAATTGATTAAAAAATACAGATTTAGAAGTACAATCAAAATAATGAAAAATTTGAGTTGTCACATAAAAAAAAGTTAAGAGTACAAGTGTTAAATTAACTTAAAAATTAATTTAATAATATAATTGAAACAACAAAATGTTTGACTGACCACACACACAAAAAAAATATAAGAATACAATACATAAAGACATAAATTTAACTTTTTTTTTAATAACTTATGAGTTATGTCAAAAAACTAAAACTCACAAAGTAAAAGAGCACAATGTCTTCCAAAGTTTAAAATTTATTATAAAAAGGTCTAAAGCTTACAAGTTATTATAAAATTTAATATTTTTATGAATTAAATTTAAATTTAAATATAAAATATTATATTAATATATTTTTAATAATTATATATAATTTATCAATATCTAATGGTAAAAATTTTATATATTTTTTAATAAATTAATAATTTTATAAATTTTATTTATATAATTCAGCATTATATCAATTTTATTATTTTTGTTAATTTTTGATAGTTTATTAATTTTTTCAAATCAAAGACATAACTATATAAATGACAATTTAAACTACATTTATCCAAACACGTTATCAATTTAAACGTTAGTCAATTTTAAACCTTTACACGATTTTTAAGTAGAAATGCTGAAAAGATATATTAAAAAATAATAAGTCAAACACTCTCTTAATTTCAAATATCTCACCTCATTCAGTCTATATAAAGGAGGAATCCTCATGAGTAAAATTATTTTTTTACAAACTTTTTATTTATTTATTTAAATTTTATTACTAATTTGAACATCAAAGACTATACAAAGATAATGTAGCTCACAAGTGCAATTCTCAAATAATCAATCCCAAGGTACAAAGCTCAAGGTAGCATGTAGTGATCGGTCTTACATCTTAGAGCATCAAATAGCAATATTGTTTGGCTTCTTGGAGTTGCATATACAATCATGAAAGCAAATTTGCTTGTCATAAATCATGATAGAATCTCAATAATGGGTGTAACGATCGCTTAAGAACACTTTTAACTTGCATCCACTCTCTAATACATATACTTGAGGAGGCCAACAGCCCATTACTGTAACCAAGTCCAAATATTATTATTTGGACACTCGCTTGCATTAACGTGACTCTGCGGCATGGACAGCGTCGGTATATACTTTTTCCAGTTGGCGAGCTATCTCTTCGGCTTTACGCCTAGACCCCAACATCTTCCAAATGTTTGCAACACCTCCTCATTCATAAATTCAGTTAAATTTAACATTTTTGGTTAAATTCTTCGAGATCATATATATTCAATAATTTACAAATTATTTATCATAAACCCACAAGTTCCATAAATTCTCAAATATTTTTCTCATTTCCGAACATAATTAATGTCCTCAATTAAATTTCTTAAAATCCCAAATCCTCAATAAATTACAAATAATTTTCTCAAATACACAGATTAATTCCCCCTAGGGTCAGGGATGTTACATAATACCTCTTCTAGTTGGCGAGCTATCTCTTCAGCTTTCCTCTTTGCCTCCTGGAGCTGGACCTGCAAGTCATTCCTCTCCTTCAGGGCACGGTATAGCTCCCCTATCATCAAGGCTGCCTCTTGAACCAATACCTTGATCTCTTGCAGCCTCACTTGCTCGACCTCATCCCGTCCGGAGTTTTTCTCTCCCCTTATTCTTTTGACTTCTTCCTCAAGGTCACTGACCCTGTGCTCCAAGTCCCTTTGGCTTTCCCTCAGTATACCATCTTGTACAAACTTAGCTCTCTCTTCTGCCGCCCAGGCAGCTTCGAAAGAGACCTGCGTCCTTGGGGTCAATGATGGCAGCTCCAGTGAATCCCCTACCTCGAGATCTTCGCAAAAATGCCACGGGGAAAGGCCAACGAAGTCATCAGAAATAGGTTCTGCGGCTGCCCCTGCCGTGCTCGTTCGTTCTGTGTCCACCCAGGCTCTTTTGCTCATCCGAGCTAGAGAGATCTCCCCTTCCGCAATTTCCTCGGAAGGGGGAGCGCAGGTAGTTTGCAGCTGCATCTCCTGAGGGGTTTCCCCCGTCTGTTGTGAGGACTCCGCCAGCCTGCCCAGCAATATTCTTTTAGATGGTCGCATCTCTGCACTCCAAAAATTGCAAATCATTAGTACACTCCTGGAGGCAACGAAAAGTGAAATAGCAAGCAAAAAAAAAAGGAAGGGACAAGGTGAGCGCCCTCAGGGTCCGACTCCCCTTCGAACCCTTCCTCCTCTTCTTCTCCTACTGCATCCTCGTCTCCCACCACATCCACCTCTTTGTCTTCTTCTGTTTCTCCACTATCCTCTGAAGAAGAGCAAGACGAGGAAGCAACCTCCTAGGACTCAGTCGATCTCGATAGATCAGTTTCATTGTCCTCCCCAACAACCATCTATACAGCCCTAATATATTAATTATTTAAATGGATATTAAGATAAATATGATTAATATTAATTTTGGATGGACCAAAAAGTTCATGTTTTCTATTTGAAAAACATGGAGAACTCTCCTTGTTTTTGTGAGGAAAACATCCTAAAACTGTGCTCTAACAATTTGTATAAATTTGCTATTTAAAAAACAATTAGTATAAATTTGATAAACTAGCCAACAATGTTTTCTATCTTCGATCATTTTGACATTTCCAATTTCTGTTTCTTGTAAATTTTTTCAACAAACGGGCCGTGTCTTTTACTACTCTTGTTAGTAACTTGAGATGAAATCAGAGTTGTAGTATGATGCGAACATGGTTTCAAGTCTTGTTATGCTTATCCATCCCACATTATTTGTAATTCTTGTGCAGTGTCATTCTCTGTATTAGTGAACCTTCCTCATATCCATGTGCAAATTGCTCATTGGAGAACTTAATATACATATTAAGCCTCTTTCCTAACAAATTAGCTTTTGGAATAAGTAATAAATTGACACGGAGCAAAAAGGAGTAACAGCAGTAAGCATATCTTACCACGATCTGGGATTTCAGTAGGGGGCTGGGTGCTTTTATTCTTTGTTATAATTGGTTGAACCTGGCTTGAAGAAATCGAAGGCACAAGAGGTTCTATTTCCCAAGGAGAAACCCTATCAGGCCTTGCAATAGATGCTGGCTCATCCCATTGAACCTGAAAATACATGAAGTGTATATACATATAGGTAAACAGAAGCAAAAAACTCAGAAACATCAAACCATGATAAATAGTTAAAAACTTGTGAATATTACTAGCCAAAAAAAAAAAAAACAAAAAAAAGTGTCATATACTAACCTTCAGTGAGCGCCACTTAGATTTTTCCCAGTGAGGAGAAAGATCCTCAGACCCCACTATGGTGCCAGTAAATCTGATCAATTAAAACAAAATTCCCATGACTAACTTCACACACACACACACGTAGAGAGAAAATAACAATAAACTGGGCGTCCCAATTGCACCAGACTTTCTCTTACTTTTGCTGCAAAGAGGCTGTTTTAACAACTCAAACAAATGAGTATCTAGTCACAAAGGCACAACATTGCCGTTGCTACGAAGAATATACTACCTTCTCTCAGGAGAATCCTCCCCCTCAAATGCCATCTTGAATCTCATGCCAACTGCAAACCCATTGTTGACAGTTTCTAGATATTTGTTCAAGCCTATGATATATCGACTTGTCCTGATATTTTTACCATAACAGAAATGAAAAAAGAAGTTAGTAAGTTCTCTTCAACATCTCCCCTTAGCAGCAGGAGATGACAAGTCATACCTTGGTTTGTAGCTCACAACAAAGCGGGTTTTAATAGTAACGGCATGAGATGCAGCTGAAAGTACTCCCAAGTGCATGCTCTCACTAGAAATGACTGAAGATGGCATGGAGCTCTGCTGAGGAGTAGCCCGCCGAACTCCAACACGTAACTCCCCACTCTCCCCCCTAGGAAACCGATTCTCGTATGTTAAAAAGCCTCTAAAATAGCCATTGCACAGTAATTGCAGATGGAATGGGATAATAAAGGCACTCAAATAAGGGAAAAACATTGTCGAAGAAAACACATACCTCAGGAAAACAAAAGTATCCCCTGCATGTAACTTCTTAGATCTAACAAACGTATTCCATCCTGCAGTAAGCAAATGCCTCTTTGGTTGGCCTGCAAACATTTATGCAAAAGTAAAATGATGTTTTGAGCACAAGGGCAGGAAAAGAATTTTGATTTTTAACCCGTCAATATGCGATTATTCAAAGAATACTTTGTGTTTATGAGTCGGGGAATATTCCGAAAGATTGGCATGCCTCCCTTGCTATTCAAAATCACAACTGCAGCATAAAAACTATAAGCGAGACAGACTGGGATCTGTTACCTTGAAAGATATGCTTAAACCGCCATTCCAGACCATGAAGATCCATGGCTACTAATTCTTGGGTTGGTGTTGGCTGACTCATATCCTAAACAAGTGTAACAGTAGCAGACAAGATTTCGATAAATATAATGGTAATATTAGAATCGGCAGCTGTAGAAAGACAAAAGCAAGTTCTACATAGAGAGAAATTACCAGTGGGGGAAGGCACTCAGTGGCATCCTTTCGGGGAACAGTAAAACCACCATGAGTGCTTATATCAGAGGCAGTTAAAACCTTGTAGAACGAGTAAATTGTAGGCCTAGGAGGTTCTGGACGACATTGATCAGGAGCTGTTGGTTCATTTTGCTGAAAGACCAAATTTGAAATGGTTAAAAACATAAACCTTGATCTGAACAAAAGGAGGTCAAATTTACCAGGCTGACATATAACATAAACAAAACAAAAAAACATAAGGTCTTACATGTGGTTCCGGAAATAAAGTTATCAGAGCATAAACCTCATCAGTGTCCTGTTCAGCCTACAATGACCATGAAAAATTCCTTCAGTTAAATGTAGGCCCATGTTTAGTTGCTGAGTAAGAAGAAAAGAATTTAATTAGCTTACATTGTGAAGTTATCAGCCTAAAGGACTAACTGTTCGTAATTATCAGTTTTCCCCCATAGAGGAAAAACGAATGGCCATATCAATACAATCGATAAATTCATCTTGACCCCTCCATTTTATTTTCCTTCTCTATCGATTTCTTCTTCTTTTCCCTCCACAAACCCCAGTACCCAAACCTAGAACCCACAATCGCTGTTAAATCTTACAGCGGTTTCAAGCAAACAATAAATAAAATTACTGATAGAACCAAGGGAAGCATACCCGGAAATCAATATGAATAACACTGCACAGGATCTTCGAAGGAGGTTTGAAGCTTGTATTCACCTCCTGATTTGTTGATGCCTCCAGCTTAAAATCCCCCCAAAAAACAGAAAAATTTTCAAATCCTCGAAATGGAAAAACATAATGCAAACATATTCCCAAACAAGCAGCAAAATTAGATTCCGATTCTTCCGAGCAAAAAAAGATTTAATACAAGAGATCGACGAGGAGACTCACTTGCTCCAGGTGACCCTGCGGAAAATAGAACACCCTCTCGCCTCTCCTTGGGACGTCCACCAGTGGCCCCGCACACGCCATCCACAGCTCCGCATACAGATTCTCGGGTCCATAACCTAAACACGAACAAATCGATTACGGAAGCAAAATTCAAGAAACAGAAGATGAGGATCAGCGGAAGGAACCGAAACTTGGGAATCGAAAACGTCATTTCTTATTGACCTTCGGCTGCGAGATTAGGCTGCGAAATCGACCCTTGATTCGCCATGATTAAAGCACTAAGTCAACAAAAAGATCGAAAAGTGACCTCCAAACTGAAAATTACTGCAACCGGTAAACCGCTCCCGGAGGCCACAAAACCGAATCCAAGGTCGGGCCTCTCTCTCTCTCTCTCTAGGATGAACGAACCGAGAGTGAAAATGGAGTAACAGATTTAGGAAACGGGCTTTAATATAAGCCTGCATTTGTTCCTTACTAAACCTACTTGTGCTCTTTTTCCCTGCAGTGTGTGCAGCTCATGAACTAAACTTCACTCCTTTTACCCTGCAGTCTGTGCAACACCTGCAGGGAAACACTAGAAAAGTCAATTTTTTTAACACAAAAGAATCTACGTCAAATTTCTTAACACTAATTTTTTTTTTTCACTTTAATGTTCTCAATATCGAATTGATGTAAAAAGCATCTTCAAAAAAATATTTGTAAATAATTATTTAATTAATATCAATTAAATTTTTTAATATAAAATATCATTATTAAAAATAATTAATCATATTTTATAAAAAAATAATAATTACTCTCATAAAATTTTTAAATTAAAAATTATTTTTTATTATATTATTAAATTTTTACATCAAGAATATTATATTTTTATCAAAAATAATAATTTTTAATATATACAAATAAAATTAATTCATTTTATATTATTATGATATTTATAATGTATATTAAAAATTTTAAAATATATTTAATATTATATACATTTTATAAATCACAATAAAATATTTTTGTTGTGCCATAAAAAAAAGAAGGAAAAAAGAGTTAGAAATTATTGTAAAATGGAAGCAAAAAATGAAGAGGCTGGCGGCAAAAGAATTACCGCCAGCTGCTGCCAACCTCGCAGCAGACTGTCACGAGGCCAGCATCATTACCATAAGAGGCAGCCTCGCGGCTACTTGCCGCGAGGGGCAACCACACGACTGCATGCCGCTAGCTCCCTCGCGGCTATTCGCCACAAGTCGCGGGTAGCCTCGAAGTTGTATGCCGCGAGCTTCCTCGCGGCTATTTGCCGCAAGCCGCGAGCAGCCTCGCGGCAGCATGCCGCAAGGAGACTAAAGTCGCACGATGGCTAGCCGTGAGGCTCAGCCTCGTGGCCATTTACAGGCTGGCCACCAGGGCCAACCCCGCGACACCCTACCGCGAGCTGTCTCGCGGTAGATTCGTGGTAATCCTCCTCCTTCGTTGAAATTGTCCCCATTCAGCAACTGCCACGTGTTGACACCAGCCACCCTTGAAAATCGTGCCCTATAAATACCCAGCTACAGGACATTGATGAGGACGGCCCATTTCAGTAAAATTTAGACATTTTTGAATGCATCTTTACTGTTTCGTGAATAAACATTGGAATTCGAGACTGACTTTGGCATCGGAGGGTCTTCGTGAGGGAAGATTCCCGCTAGCCTTCTAACCCATTTTTTGAGCATCAATAGGGCCAAATCCTTGCTGCGAAGCCAAACCCTTGCGGCGAAGCCAAATCTTTGCGGGGAACCTAGCGGCGAAACCTTGTGGCGAGAGCTAGTGGCGAAAATCATGTGGTGAGAGCTAGTGGAAAAGCCTTGTGGCGAGGGCTAGTGGCGAAAGAGCTTGTGGCAAGAGCTAGTGGCGAAGCCTTATGGCGAGAGCTAGTGGCGAAGCCTTGTGGCGAAAGCTAGTGGCGAGCATCCTAACGGCGAATTCCCTTAAGGCAACTTCTTTTACGGCAACCTAACTTCACCCGACACTGAGCTCGAGTGAACCCTACATCACAAATTTAATTGTTGTATTTTGGCAACAACAATTTGGCGTCGTCTGTGGGAAACGTAACAAAAAACCAATATTAACACAAGATGCCGAGATGGACAAGATTAGCTGGTTGGGTGAACCCGCATGACCCCACTCGAATGAGCGCTCGTACCAGAACGGAAGCCACGAAAGGCCCCCATCAAGTGCACTCTACAGCACTAGAATTTTCAGTAGAACACCCTAACAACGAAGTGCGTTCAAGGAACTTCCCGATGCTCGAATGCAACCATACCACCAGACTAGGGAGCATGGAGCATTCAGAACAAGGAGAAGCACACGCAGTTGGATTGAGAAGATATGCAACAGGGTGAGAGAAGCAAGTCTCACATGCAATGCCCGTTAGTCAGGAACAACACTCCTTTGGACAATCTTCAATTCCAAATGGAAACCTCATGGGGACTTCAAGAATAGCTCCACCTACAGTCTTACTCTCAGATTATGAACTATTGCGGAAGAATTTTGAGGAGCTGAAGCAACAGAATGATGAGCTCAGGATGAACAATGAGGAGAATATGAAGAGGCTACAAGAAGTCACCGCTCTGTTATGTGAACTAATGCCGGACATTCACGTTTCTCACATGGGACAAATCAGTACAAGGGGGGAACATCGGAGATTCCAAGACAACCCTTCAAGGGCCCCTCAGTAGGGGATAAGAATCAGAATTCCAGGGCTGAATAGCCAAGTCCCGGAAGTAACAAACTTAAGAAGGAAATATGGTAAGAGGGCAAGGAAAACTCCCACGTATAAAGAGACAACAGAAAACACCTACTCAAGAGTCCCTTATGACCCATCTCTTTGCCAAAATGAAGCAGAAACGGAAACACTCAGTGTGCCTGACATCAAACGCCTCATAGAAGAGGTGCTAGAACAGAATCAGGTAATGATGGTGCAAGAGGTAACTCCCCCAAAAGGGTTCCCTCTATCTGAGGAACTCCAAAGGCAACCAGTGCAACCAAGGTTCAAACTGCCGCACCTTCTAGTATACTCAGGAAGGGAGGATCCCGAGAAACACTTACAATATTTTGTCGCAGTAGCCATGTTACATGGATGGAATGAGGTCACAAGGTGCAGGGCTTTCCCACTCTCCCTGGCAGGACAAGCTCAACAGTGGTTCACTGAATTACCAGCAGGATATATACGATCATTCGAACAGTTGAAGAAAGAATTCCTAAATGCATTCTCTGTCTATCTCCCGAAGAAGAAGAATGCAATATATCTAATGAGCTCACAGCAAAAGCCGAATGAATCCCTAAAGCAATACATCGAGCGATTCAAAGCCGCGACGTAAGAAGTAAGGGATCTCCCAGTCGGGTTGGCGGCATCAGCCCTGTTAAACGGAACTACATACACCCCGCTTAAAAGATCCTTAGCCTTCTCCGAGCCAAATTCTGTGACTGAGTTGTTCAACCGAGCATAACAGTTTATCATCCAAATGGAAATTTTGGACGTAGGGAAAACTAATAGAGGAGGAAGGGAAACCCAGCCCAAAGTGCGAAGGGCCTTACAAAATTCAAAAGATGTTAGGCCCCAACATGTGCACACTACCGACATTACAAGGCAAGGCGATAGAAAAAGCTTGGAACACCGTGCACCTCGAGAGGTACTTCCTAGCTTTAAACCCAGGGGAAGGGACGAAGCGCGAGACGTAGAGTCGAGACTATGGCCAGAAACGTTACTCGACCCGGCTAGAGGCCGAAATTGTCTTTAACTTTCCATTGTAATAAAATCTCCCGATTAATAAAAGAATATACCCCATGTATTCTCGTGGAGTAGGCAAAACTATAAGCTGAACCATGTAAAATCTCCCTGGACCCAGATTATTTGTATGTGTCATAAAATGTGATGCAGGTGTGGCGGCTTAAGCACGACCCGCACCTGAAAGTCAAGTTGCCTAGTGGCAATCTAGTGTTAATGACCACGGGTTGGCCCGAGATTACCAGAGCATCCGATGCCTATGCCCACAGACTCACCCGGATCCTTAGTTCGAGTTGGGTGCTATGTCTTTTTGGCTAGACCTAACTCCTTGGTTGATCTAGCGCTTAGGTCTCCCAGCAAACTTGGATGCTTGGTAGGAATCCCGCGCTAAATCACTGGTCAAACCCAAATTCCCTGAGGAAGACTGGTCCTAGAAAGGTGAAAAAGAAGTGAAGACTAGCTCTAGCATAAGATCGCTCCCGAAGGTCAAGTCACCTAGTGGCAATCTGGTGACGATGACCACAAGCTGGCACAGGATCACCAGAAGATCCAATGCCTATGTCCGCAGACTCACCCGGATCCCTCATTTGAGTTTGGTGTTATGCCTTTCTTACTAGACCCAACTTCTTGGTTAATCTGGCGCCTAGGTCTTCCAGCAAACTTGGATACCTGGTAGGAATCTTGCGTCGGACCACTGGTCAAACCCATATTCCCTAAGTTAGATTAGCCCAAAGGAAGGCATGAAGAGATAACAACCCTATGACAGTTTTGTCATGATCACGCTTATCGGAGTTGAGTCTCCCAGTTGTAATCTGGTGCTAATGACCATGAGTTGGCCGGGGATCACCAGAACATCTAATGTTTATGCCTGCAAACTCACCTGAATCCCTCTTTCGAGTTGGACACTATACCTCTTTAGCTAGACCCAACTCCTTGGTTGATCTGGCGCCTAGGTCTCCCGGCAAACTTAGATGTCTGGTAGGAATCCCCCGCTTGACCACTGGCCAAAACAAGATTCCCTCAGGTCAACTAATCCTGAAAGACAGACATGGAAAACACAATAGCAGTGTGCTATGATCCATCTTGGGATCACCAGACACTCTGAAGACTGTGCCCGCAGGCTCGCTAGGACCCCTTGACTGAGTCTAGTGCTATACTTCTTAGCTAGACCCGACTCCTTGGCTGATCTAGCACCTAAGCCTCCCGACAAGCTCGGACACCCGGTAAGAATTCCGCAGTGGAGCTTATCTATTGAGGGCATGGTTTCCCAGAGATAATTTGGTACTCCAGCTCCCGGTCGAAGTAAGATCTTTTAGGCATTCTAGAACCCTTGATTGAGTCTAGGTGCTAGACCCCACTCCCTGGCTGATATTTTTACTCTTCAATTCTGTCCAAAGATAAAACAAAAGAGTGGGGAGTAATTGTTGTGCCATGAAAAAAAGAAGGAAAAAAGAGTTAGAAATTATTGTAAAATGAAAGCAAAAAATGAAGAGACTGGCGGTAAAAGAATTGCCGCCAGCTGCTGCCAACCTCGCGGCAGCCTGCCGCGAGGTTAGCATCACTCCTCGTGGTAGCATGCCGCAAGGAGACTTGCGGTCGCACAATGGCTTGCCATGAGGGCCAGCCTTGTGGCACCCTGCCGCGAGCTGTCTCACGACAGATTCGTGGTGATCCCTCTCTTTCGTTGAAATTGTCCCCATTCGGCAACTACCACGTGTCGACACCAGCCAACCTTGAGAATCGTGCCCTATAAATACCCAGCTACATAACATTGATAAGGACGGCCCACTTCGGTAAAATTTAGACATTTTTTAATGCATCTTTACTGTTTTTGTGAATAAACATTGGGATTCGAGATTGACTTTGGTATCGGAGGGTCTTCGCGAGGGAAGATTTCCATGAACCTTTTAACCCATTTTTTGAGCATCAATAGGGCCAAATCCTTGCTGTGAAGCCAAACCCTTGTGGCCAACCTAGCGGCGAAGCCAAACCCTTGCGACAAAAATAGCGGCGAAGCCAAATCGTTGCGGTGAACCTAGTGGCTAAGGAAAATCCTTGCGGCGAACCTAGTGGCGAAGCCTTGTGGTGAGAGTTAGTGACGAAAGAGCATGTGTCGAGAGCTAATGGCGAGAGTTAGTGGCGAAACTTAGTGGTAGGGGCTAGTGGCGAAACCTTGTGGTGAGGGCTAGTGGCGAAAGAGCTTGTGGCGAGAACTAATGGCGAGACCTTGTGGCAAAGCCTTGTGGGGTGAGGGCTAGTGGCGAAAGAACTTGTGGCTAGAACTAATGGCGAGACCTTGTGACAAAGCCTTGTGGCAAGAGCTAGTGGCGAAGCCTTGTGGCGAGAGCTAGTGGCGAAGCCTTGTGGCGAGAGCTAGTGGAGAAACCTTGTGGCAAGAGCTAGTGGCGAAATCCTTGTGGTGAGCATCCTAGCGGCGAATTCCCTTGAGGCAACTTCTCTTACGACAACCTAATTTCACCTAACACCAAGCTCAAGTGGACCCCACATCATAAATTTTAATTGTTGTATTTTGGCAACAACAAGTTCGAACGACCTTGATTCGCCTGGATTCAATATACGCTTGAAAACGGGCATAAATAACTCTGGATTTAGATAAATTCGATTTGCAGTTATGTGTTTTGCTCTCTATAGCTACATTTTATTAAAATTTAATATCACTAAAATAAAGTAGAGGAAAAATCTAATTTTGTCTTTCAGCCACGAATTTGTTCTTCTCCGTTCATCATTGTTGGCGGCTAGAGTCGTTGGCTTGCTTCCTTAACAGCGACCAGAAATGTTGTTGATCGTCAAAGAAGAAGGAAGGGAAGACATTGATAGCCATTGCGGCGACAAATGACAAGCAGAATACTGTGAGAGGGCAGCCAAAACGAAACACAAACCATCAAATATGGCAGGGGTCGCGACATACATAGAGAAAACGACAACAACAGCAGCCACCATAGCGACTGCCCATGGTCATCGTGCTAAACACGTCCCAATATGACGCCATGAACGCTTCCTCGAAATTTGGGGTTCAGATGTCATGGTCGTGAAGGCATCCAAACCCTAGGCTTCGGGGGAATGCGTCCGAACCTTATGTTTTGGATGTGTTCATGGTGTCAGGATTGGGACGCGTTCAACACAGCGGCTGTTGGTGGCCGTTATGGTGGCTATTGTCGTCATCATCTTCTCCATGTATGTTGTGGCCACTTCCATGGGCAACGATTTGTGTTCCATTTTGGCCGACGCCTCTCAGTCTTCTGCTCATCGTCCTGAGTCATCGTTGTGCATCATTCGTCATCATTTTTTTCAGAAATTATAGTTTACAAAATTGAAAGCAAAAACGAAAGATTATTTCTTTGATGAAATCTAATTTCACCGTTAGGTTCTTCATCGTATAATCCTATAAGTGTAAGATGTCAAGTCGATTCGTCTGAAATCACTTAGATCCAATAATTTCAAGAGAAGAGAAAAAAAAAATCACACATTTCTCCAAAAATTCTCTCAATTCTCAAGTGTTCCAAGAAAAAGTAAATAAAGAGTTAATTGAACTATTTATAGAGTTCCAACATAACCCTATTCTTTTAGGTGATGTGTGTTAACCAACATATAGGGGGGAAAGGTCTGATATGGGAAATATTCTGGATGTTTGCCTTTTCCAACGTGTTTGTTAAACTTATTTAACTTTTTCTATAAAAAACCTCACGTGACCTTTTATCTGACTTTTTTAAGATAAATTTATCTAATATTTTACAGATAAACTTAAATTACCTATATGTCCCTTTAGGATAATTAATGTCATTTAATATATTTTTAAAATTTAAATTTATTAAATTTTATTTTTACAACAAGGTTGGTTTTAAAAGAACTTATTTATTTAAATCTTATAATTAATGTCATTTAATAAATTTTTAAATTGCCATATGTTTTGGCAATTTTTAAATTTTAAATGACATTATTCCTTCCACCAATTTTTAAAATTTAAATTTTTCTCTCTCTATATATATTTCATTATCTAATATATGTTCTTTTCATTGATTTTTTAAATTATTTTATTTAATTATATATTTTATTATATATTATGAAAATATATTTTAGTAATTTTTAATTATCTAAGTGGAATTATTATAATTTCACCAATAATTATTTCTATTTTTTGAATCTTTTTATAATTTATTTTTGAACATAGATTTAGAAAATAAAACATTATTTTTATTTTTTATTTTTATTTTTATTTTTATTTTTATTTGTTGACAATTTACGTTAATCATAAAACATTATTTTAATTATAAATTTGTTATTAATATTAACATATAGTTTTGAATCAATTTGGTAATAGAGATATTTTGATAAAAAAAAAAATCTTATTTTGGTGCTTATCACATACATTTGACAAACATACGGAAAGAAAAAGTATAGTTCTTAATTAATTCTAAAAAAATTAACAAACAATTTGATAGAAATCTTACAATGCATCACAATCTTATCTTGAGCATTCCATATTTTGCTCTAGAAAGCTTTTCAATCTTATCTTAATACTTTCTTATATTGCTTATTTTAACAAACGCTACCTTAATAGGTTGGGCTTTTTAAGCCCATTCCATTTAATCCTATTGGGATAACCCTAATACAATGGAGTTTAATTATGTTAAGTCAAATCCAATAGTGCCATTGGGGCAAGCTTAATGTACTAACAAAAGACTAAATCAAGTTAATAATTAAATAATTATATTTACAATATAATCATTTAATTATTCTTATTTATCTAATAAATAAATATACTATTATTAGTAATTCTAAAATTATTAATTTATCATTTTTCTCTTTGAAAGTAATTTTTTTTTGTACACAAATAAATTGGCAATGAGAATAATCAATGATTAATTCTCGTAAATTATGAATGATATTTAGTAATATGTCATGATTACCCAATTTATTATAAAGCAGGTATTGTGAACCTTTTACTACATTATCATCAAATACGATCCTTCTATTAACCTATATCCCGACAAGATATAAGATCATGGTCAGCAGGTCAGATTTCTTAATCGCATCATATGTCCAAATTTAAAATCAATCTTGATTAATCATGACACAATCTTATGGAACACATTCCACCATCATATTACCTCAGCCAATGATTTATCGTCAAGTGATTGTTGGATCGCATAAGATATTATCCCCATAAATTTAGAGGTGATAGATTACATGTCTGATGCACACATATCTCATATATCACTGAACTAAGCACATAGATACGTATGATTATTTTTTATTAGAACAACTATATAATATTGTTGATATCATAATCCAACAATATATAAATATCAATGTGTCGACAAAGAAAATTGGTTGACCGTGATTCGTCTTGTCCACACTAAGAAAATAAATATGAGAGAGAAGAAGAGAAAGCACACAAAGGTAATTTTACATGGTTCGGCCAGAACAGTGCCTACTCCACGACTGTCCTCTGGTTCTTCCTGTAGAGTAACAATGTGTTATTATGGTTGTTTCCCCCCCCACTTATACAATGGTTTTAACCCCTATTTATAGGGTGGGGTATTTACAATTTACATAAAATCCAAAATAAGAGGATAATATTATGGAGACAGGATATCCTTATTTCTTCTGTAAAATGGGGAGTGGATCCAGTATTACTAGGGATCTGATTTTCCTTGAATAAAGCAAGTGGGCCCCGCCTCCGATTATCTTGTTGTCCTTTTGTTAAGTGAGCTGCAGGGTCGGTCAGTGACCTGTGTAGTCGTTCAGCAAGCTTCATGGTCGTCCACCGAGCTAAAGGCTTCACTACCAGCTCGCTTGATTCAGTTATTCTAAGCTCGCTTGATACCCACAATCTAAGCTCGAGTCCAACGACGTGCAACATCATTTTGAAGGTTTCGGCCTTGGGCCATTGAGCCTCGGGAGATTGAGCCGGCTTGCTGGGTCAAGACCAGCCCGCTTAGGTTTTTCTGGGAAATACCCATAACATAAGCCCCCCAGCTCGTAATGCGATGTTCAGACTGGGAGCTGATACAAGCCATTTGAAGCGGGCTTCACGAGCTGCCAATCCGTTTGTTAGAACTTTACCCAATCGAGCTCGGAGTTTTAAGTGAGATTTCGACAAGATGGCACTTGAACCTATCTTTCGGATGTAATTTAAAATGAGCCCCAAGAAGCTTCTACACATCTAGATAAGCCCAAGAATACAACTTGGAAAAAGTTTTTAGAATATAAACTCGGAATGATTCTACCGAAAATAAGTTAAGATAGACCTAAATAAATTCCCAGCTTGCGACTTAGCACATTTACAATAGCTTGTCATTGATCAACGTAATAAAAGATGTGTCCAGTAGGTCATGAATAGCCATACATAGGAAAATGAAGGCAGATTGTAGTGAACACGCCCTGACGAAATAATATATGAGTCATATCGAAAACCTTGCTAAGATATATGTCCAGGTAGATCGTGCTGTGATGTTAGCTAACATACCATGGCTTTCATTTAGTTGATTTGGAATCCAAAGAAATGCTAACTCGCATATTTGAAATAGCTCGTCATTCACGGACATAAAAATCAAGATGAATTAAGCCGTAATGGCAAGATAATGATGATCCATTTGTGAGATGATAATCAAATCGATCTAAGTCTCAGCTAATGCGTCATAGATAGATAATATATCTCGATCATATCAGAAACCCTGACAAGATATATGTCCAGGTAGATCGCGTTGCGACCTCAGCTAACATACCATGGTTTTTTGCAAGTTAACGAGCTGAGAGGGGACACCTAGGTAAGTTGTAAACCATGATTTGAGTCAAGATAAAAGGACTCCAGCTAGTGAACCCTTAGCTCGAAATAATTAATGGAAGTGGTTGCTTAGTAGGTGCCAAACCATGATATTAAATCAAGATGAATGGGCCTTATCTCGCAAACCACGACCTGAGGGAGGACCAAGATGAATGCTCAGATAAGTCACAAACCGTAGCATGGAGGCTAAGATGAATGGACCCCAGCTCGTAAACCATGGTGACTCTACCCCTAATTTTTTAGGACATTCAATCAAATATTTAATCAAGAATTAATATAAACAGAGTGCAATAAGCTTACCAAATGAAGATTCATGAATTCTCATCAGAATTATGAAAGTTAACCGGAATTCCCAGCCTCTTCTTTATGCTCAGCGAGCTTCTTTGAGCTAAAGGCTTCCTCCCACCGGATCTCCTTACCAGCTCGTTCATAGAACTCCCCCAAACTTTTTACAAAGGACCTGTAGATGCTCTCATAGAGCTTCCCATCCTTGCAGAGGCCAACAAAGATCGCAATCAAGATACTCTCCTCATAGAGGTCTTCAACATTGCTTATCTCGCACCTGAATCTGGTGACGTAGTCTTTCAAGGACTCATTTTTTCTCTGGAACACTGTAACGAGGTGGCATGGTGGGGCGAGCTTCCTTCTCAACACCCTGTATTGGTTGAGAAACCTCCGCTAACATTCATCCCAGCTACAGATATTGCGAGGATGAAGACTCCTCAGCCAAGTTTGAGGTATGTCTCCTAAGGTCGCGAGGAAGACACGACATTTTACTAGCGAGCTTAATGTCTGAAGGTCCATCTGGATGTTGAAAGCATCAAGATAGTCATATGGATCGCCATCTCTGTTGTTCTGAGGGATTTTGTGGACCTTAAATCTGCATGGGAAAGGCTCCATCTCGATTTCCTTGGAGAATGGGGTCCTCTCTCCGCGGTCCTTCCTCAAATCATGAACCCCGTGTCTTGCCTCCAACTGTCTGATTCTCTACAGCAATTCTTCTGTGGTAGGGGTTTGATCCACAGATCGCCCAGTAGGAGATCGTTTTACCCATCCACTACCTCACTTTGAATAGCGACCTCGCGGCGCACGTCGCCTCTTATCTTCGGGATCTGGCGAGCTAACTGCGATACGTGGCACGACCTGGGCTAACCCTGACCAAGCTTTTTCCTCGTTGCGAATTTTCACATCGCTAATCCTCTTCATGGACCTTTTCATAGCAATCTCCATAGCGACTCGACCTCGTCCTACGATCTGTGAGGTGCACCACTAATTCGTCATCGCGGTGTCGCCATTCTTCTAACCTTGGAGATCGCGAATTTGAGGAGCGTACCGATTCAGCCCGTTGCGATGTTATTTTAGCTTCTCTTCCATTTAGAACAAGTCTTTTACCCCAAAGCTGAGGGACACCCCTGGATGGCACAATCTCGACTCGCTTTTGGGCTGTTTGAGCCTACGCTTGAGCCAATGCCCTAACTGCGTCAGTGAGCTACATGATCGTTCCTTCCAGCACTTCTTAGCATTGTTGCCAGGCATGGATCGTCTCCATCCCAAGGATCAGAGCAACAGGTTAGGCAAGAGCACATGGCGGCACACTGACGGTAACCCCAGTTGGTGGCAAAATAGGGGCACTCGCTGTAGAAACAACAGGTCTCAAGACTTGTAGAACATCCTGCGGTTGACTGCAGTGAATCTCCGATAAATCAACCACTATATCAGAGTTTCGTGCGTTACTTCCTCTCACCATGGTCGACGATTAAAGCGGACCCTCATTCTAGTGCTAAAATGTCAACAGAGAAAATTGGTCAACCATGATTCGTCTTGCCCATACTGAGAAAATAAATATGGGAGAGAAGAAGAGGAAGCACACAAAGGTATTTTTACGTGGTTCGGCCAAAACGATACCTACTCCACGACTGTCCTCTGGTTCTTCTGGCAGAGTAACAATGTGTTATTATGGTTGTCTCACCCATTTTATACAATGGTTTTAACCCCTATTTATAGGGTGGGGTGTTTACAATTTACATAAAATCCAAAATAAGAGGATAATATTATGGAGACAAGATATCCTTATCTCTTCCGTAAAATCGGGGGTGGATCCTGCATTATCAGGGATTTAATTTGAGTCGAATAAAGCAAGTGGGCCTCACTTTCGATTATCCTGCAGTCCTTTTGTTAAGCGAGTTGCAAGGTCGATCAGCGAGCTGGGTAGTCGTTCAGCGAGCTTCATGGTCGTCCACCAAGCTGGAGGCTTCGCTACCAGCTCGTTTGATTCAGCTGCTCTAAGCTCGCTTGATACCCATGATCTGAGCTCAGGTCCAACGACGTGCGACCTCATTTTGAAGGTTTCGGCCTTGGGCTTGTTGAGTTTCGAGAGATTGGAGCGACCTGTTAGGTCGAGACCAGCCCGCTTAGCTCTTTCTAGGAAATACCCATAACACAATGTCATCTTAGGTTTAAGAACTAGTTGCACATCATAACTAATATTGAATCATTGACTTGTGAGACATAATCCATGTGATTCAATGTTAACAGTTATGTTCAATGAACTCGTTCCTATAATAAATTATATTTATATTAAAACCTTATATCAGTTCAATTGCAAAGACCCTTTCGATAAAAATTAATTATAAATTTAAGAAAAAATTCCTATGATCCGATATTTCCAAATAAAGAAATTTATAATTTGAGATATAAAATTTCAAATAAATGAAACCTATATAATTTTTGTTACTTAATTCTTCAAATTTAATTTTTTTCATTTTTTTTTACTTAGTAAGGTTAATTACACTATTAATTTTTAAACTTTACTTTTCTTAATAAATTAGGCTACATTCTATTTACGTTTTCAATTTTCAATTTTGAGTTTTAAATTTATTTTCAATTTTCTGTTTTAATAGTCTATTTTCACAAAACTGAAAACTTATTCTTTTTATCATTTTAAAAAACTATTTCTTAAAATAGAAATTAAAAAACAAGTTTACTTTCGAATTTTGAGAAAAATTATTTTATGATATTTTATTTAATGAATTTGATTATTAAATGATAAAATTAACTATTTTTAATAAAAATTTTACTATTAAAATAAAATAATAAATTTAATTAATAAATTACTAATATCTAGTGATAATTTATATTAAATATTATTACACATAATATATGTAATATACCTAATAATATACTATATGTTATCCTATATTTTTAATTACAATATAGATATACTATATTTGTTAAATTTTAAATAAATATATAATTTTATTTTTGAAATTTAAGAATAATTTTTTTTATTTTTTTCTCTTTCTTTTTTAGAGCCAAAATATGGAAAATAGATTGTGTTTTCCATATTTTAGATTTAGAGATTGTTTTGACTGAAGACAACTAAAATAATATTTTATTATTTTAAATTTTTTTTACAAATTTTTTTCTTGTTTTTAAAAATATATTTTTAAAAATGATAAAATAAATGTATTTTTATTATTTTAGAAAATTAAAAATTAAAAATAAGTTAAAAACAATAAAGAGAACCAACCTTAATTATTGTACTTTAAACTACTAAACTTTAATTAACCTTGACCCATAGATTAGGTTTAGAAGGTTAATCACCACTTGATCCATAATATATTCATATTCATGCTCGCTTTGGGTTATTTGCAATCTCGAGGCACTTTTAGCAATCTTTGGGCCTGATTGTATTTTGAACATTCTTTTCTTATAAGAAATGAGGACAAAATCTAGTCTCCCAGCAAATCTTCCGATATTCAAGTTGATTATTGCCATTAAGAATGATCTAGTAGCAATGCAATTAATGTGTAATATATATATTGTACTTGAACCTTTGGGCACGTGCTCATATATAGGCTGTCCATACAGTAAGTGTGACTAAGACAAGGCCATGTAGACCATTGGATATGATCCTTAGGATAGGGGTGGACCAGTTATGTGCCCAAGTTTGGGCCTTGGTCTGCCTAGATACATGTTTGGGTTGTTTGTTGCAAAGCTCTATAATTAGGACTAACCCTTCGGCCCTTCTGTCTTAGGGCCCAATTCTCAAAGTTGGACTATTATGGGCTTTTCATTACTGCCCATCATCATCCATAACTATAAAATTTATATTAATATATATCATGTCTATTTTTTTAAACAAAAAATTAAAAGAATTATTGAATTTTAACAAAAATCAAAATAATGATAAAAAATAAAATACAATGACTAATTTATTATGAAATAAGAAACTGAAAAATTATTAATGCAATACCCAAAATTAGATGGCCTCAGGTTTGAAATTAGTGAAAGATGCTCATCGTCGAGAGAATCCTCCAAATGGGCCACCAAGACGATCAGGTCAAAAAAGGGCCTTTCTTCATGAAGGTGCGGCCCACTATAGCAGGTCGGCCCACCTTGCTTGAAAGTGGACACGTCACAGTTCTCCTCGCGTGACACGTGTCCGTGAGAGGGAGCGAGCACCGAGTCAGGAGTGATGGCTTCTTATCTTTGCATCCAAGCAATGACTCAGCCTCATCTTGGAACCTCCCAGAACAGCTGCGACGACCTTCTAGAAGCACCCCATCTCTATATATAATAAAAAAAATATTTAATCCCCATTTAAGTTATTATTAAAAATATTTAATTTAATTCTGACCAGTGAGTGATGAACTGAACTTTCCCTTTCTCTCTCTGTCTCTCTCTCTCTCTCCCACGTAAACGCGTTTTCGGGGATCAATCCCTCTCTGCCTTCTCTTCTTCTTCTTCTCTTCAGTCTCATTTGCTCAACTGCTCCAGCACATGATAAAGCCCTTTGACAAGTTCACACGCCTTCTCTGAATTTTTCTTCATCCCCAATCCATTCCGTTTCTTCTATAAAACCCACCCCTTTGAAAAGTCTCCCCTGTTTCCAACTTTCTTCAGATCGGTCTGTGATTCGGAAATGGAGAACAATCAGCAATCTTTCTTCCAGTTCAGCGACCAGCTGAGGCTCCAAGCCAACGCCTTCTCCAACCTCTCCGTCAACGATTCCATCTGGAGCACCTCCTACGCCTCGAAGCGCCCGGAGGAGCGCCGGAATCTCGCCGTCGGCGAGCAGAACCCGGATATCAGGGCGAATTCGTCGGCCGCTCTGAAGCCCAATGACTCGGACTTCAACGGGTTTAATCACGGGTGGAAGATTTCCGGGTCGGATTACCTCAACGGGTTCAACGATGGCTGGAAGACGATGGGTGGGTACTATCAATATTGAATTTTGAATGATTCTAATTAAGTCTATATCTATCTCTAGGGATATTTTGAATTTGATTATATTATAAGTGTAATCACTCGCAGGCATATAATTCATTCAAAGCAATGCGATATTCTTTGGTTTGAGTCCGTGTTTCGTGTTTCTTCTAACAGGGACGTCTACTTTGGGGCTTGATGGTGGGTTCAGCAAAGGGGTCTACTCCAAGCCTTTGGTGAACTTTGATCTCAGCAATAACAGTAACAACAATCTTAATTTTGTGGTTAATTCCAAGGGGGTTAAGAGTGGGATTGGTAAGAATGAAGAGGATCTTCTTATCCATCATCATAATCATCACCTGAATGGGGGGAAGAGTGGTAAGAAGAACAAGAACAACAGTAACAGCAACAAGGAAAGTAATAATAGTAGTGAGAAGAACAGTGATAAGAACAGCGTAGATAAGAGGTTCAAGACGCTTCCGCCATCGGAGTCTCTGCCAAGAAATGAAACTGTTGGCGGGTATATCTTCGTCTGCAACAACGACACGATGCAAGAGAATCTCAAGAGGCAGCTCTTTGGTATGTTTTTCGTCTCCACGATCACGATTACTAGAATAACTTGTTTGTTCATTGGCTAATTTGTTTAGAATTAGATTGATACATTGTTTTAGTTGAAATTCTGGCTCTTTTTGGTGATTGCAAGCTTACCAGACCTTTGTTTGTCATGGTTAAAAATAGATCGATTGATTATGGTTATTTGGATTATTACTTGATTGTCATTTCTGATACCTAAAACCAATTGAGGCTTTTGTGAGGAGAGTCAATGGAATTGAACAAATATCTAGTAAGAGAGCTAGGGGATGACCAAGTAAAACTTGCAGATAATATTAGTTATATGAGGGGCCTTAAACAAATAAGGTCATAGATAAAAATGATTGATGATCTAGAATTTGTGTAACGGATTTGAGACAGTGGAATAAAGGCTTGGTATGTCTTTTGGCATTTCTGTACCATAAGTAGGAAATCCTGTGGATTGGTAATGAGTGTGGTTGAAATATTGACTTTTTGTGTGGTTTGCTGCACAAATGCATGTTTCGGTAGAGGAAATGGTGGTTTGAGGGATTAGGATCACTGGGTTGGCTGTCTTTCTCTTCTGTGGATTAGGAATTTTGATTGGCTTATTGTTAGTTGTTTACTAAATGTATGTAGACTGGATAAGGACTTAAAACAAATGGGACATTACTGTATTTGATACAGATTTGTTCCATTGCATTATATGGTGATGTAAAACCAATGTGTGATAGCGTTTTCTTGGCAGCCAAACAACCACCAAGATAGATGAGAGTTTGTTCATTTTGTTTCTCTGTTAAAGTTGTGCGACTCTGGGAGGGTTATTGGAGTCTTGGTTTCACCCTCGGTTCATTAATTTTCCTTATTTGGAGCTGTTTTTAATTTCATTACTATAATGGATTGCAGGTTTGCCTCCACGCTACCGTGACTCTGTCCGGGCAATAACTCCTGGCTTGCCGCTTTTCCTCTATAACTACTCCACTCACCAACTCCATGGAATTTTCGAGGTTAGTTGGATTTTGACCATTTCCTAAAGATGATGATGAATGGAAGTCTCTAGTTTTTGTTGTTGATAACTCTAGTCATTGCAGTTACATTTTTCATAAATATTTCATAGATTTGCCATGGTTGGTTGGGATTGATTGCTGAGTAAACTTGTGTATCTTTCCATTTGCTGAGTAAACTTGGATTTCCCTGTTCAATAGTATTTCAGTTATCTTAGCTTGTAGACCTCTCTAAGTTGGAATTCATCTTACCAGGCTGCAAGCTTTGGGGGAACAAATATCGATCCAACTGCCTGGGAGGACAAAAAGAACCCTGGCGAGTCCCGCTTTCCTGCTCAGGTATGTAGACCAGATTGTCATGACTCGATATCTTTTCTCTAGCTTAACTTCCCAACAATTTTTCAATATAAAGAATGAAAATTCTGTTGGGGCTATTGTATGGTTGTGAAATTTTGGCTTTGCGCAGAGAGTACAATAATTTGGCAAACAAACTCGCCGAGAAGTTGCTACTTCATTATCTTCTTATACGAAATTTTGATGACCGTCCTTGTTACAGGTTCGCGTTATGACTCGAAAAGTGTGTGAGCCATTAGAGGAGGATTCCTTCAGACCCATCCTTCACCACTATGACGGCCCCAAGTTCCGCCTTGAACTCAACATCCCAGAGGTACGCATCGTCATTGCATTTAAATTTCCCGGCAGCCCAAGTGGAATCCCCAGTCTCGAATAGTTCATCACTAGTGTGATTGAATCTTGCAGGCGCTCTCCCTTTTGGATATATTTGCAGAGAACAAGCCTTGAGAACAACTTGCCAAAGAGGCAAAGAGTGCTGAACACTAAAGAGTGTTTACTTGTGAAGAGGAAGAAGATTAGCAACCTATACTATATGTTATGCCTAAATGGTTTTCTTTTCTTTGCTTTTTGTGGGTAAGAAAGAGGCTCCTGTTGCCGTGCCCCCCTCTTTTTTCTTTTACAGCTTTGCGTAAAATATGCAAGCAGTTAAGTATAATACACAAAAAGGGAAACTATGTCTATATATGTTTGGCTTCAATGTGTGCCAAAGTGTAATGTGGATTGAGACTCATCTCAGCTTCATATTTAATAATGAATACACATGTTATAGTAACCATGGTTTTTGCTCTTTTGCTAGTTTTGAATTGTGAATATATATATCTTTTCTTTTTTTGCAAATCAAAATACAGTTCCATGAACTATTATATGTTGTAAATGAAGGTAAGATTTGCCTACAAAAGGGGGCCATCTCTTGTATTATAAAGCAAGAGTTTTGTGCATTCGACAAGGAAGGAGTCAATAGTAGTTAAAAACAATTTGGGGGTGGGTTACTTTTAAGGTGGGTTTTTGACTAGGAACGAGTGAGTGGTTGTAAAAAAACAATTTGGGTGTGGGTTAGGGATGGGGAGGACATGAGTAGTCACCTATTTTGTTTAGTCTTTTATATTCGTATCTAAGGCAATGCAAGTAAAAAAAATAAATAAAAAGTAACATCATCACTTGAGATTGTCAATGGTGAGATGAGAGATCATAATTAGATTATGTTATTAATTTGTAAGAATATGTTTGATTTGAGTGTCCTCCTTAATATATAAATTAAGAGTTGTTTAATATACATAAAATGAGAGACGACAAGAGTGTGAGGGTGTAGGATTCACACTTACTCTTTTGTATTTTGTATCGAGCATCATAAGAGTTGTTCAATATGAACAACATAATATGATATATAAATTATTATATAATATATATATATATATATATATTAGGGTAGAGTATGAGTATGGATATGGGTATGGGTATAGATCCAATTCCCACCACCCTACTTATATGGGATAAATATTTTATGTGCTTTATATATAGCCTCTATATGAATGTATTTTTATACCCAAACCTTTTAACTATTGTGATAAAATTTTTGCCAAATAGCTACAAGAATACTCATTCCCATTCCTAGAGTGGGTAGGGTTTGGTCTAGGGTTCGGTGGCAGCACAGAAGTCATACCATCACTCAGAGAAGGATTTTATACGCTTAATCAAGTGGCTGGGCCATCAAAGAAGAAAACAGAACAGCTTGCTTGACTTCTCGGATGAACATGAAGTCGTTCAAATTTGGTGGATTGCTTGCCTCCAACATACTTTCCTTCCACCATATATTATTCAACGCACGCATGTGCATAATTTTTTTATAATTATAAAAGAATAATTTTACCTTTCTTAGCCCGACCCAAACGCACTCCGTAAAAGTCTTTGTCAATCTGATTGAAATAGATTTTATTAAGATGAGTAAGATAAAATTATATTATAATAAAATTAAAATATTTTTTTTATCAAGATACAGAATAGTCAAAATAAGAATATAAAGTATTTTAATATTTTTATTAAATTATTTATTAAATTTTTTGAAATGTATTGGGGGTATATCAATTATTTTTTCTTATTTGTACGGTTTAAAATAAATTTACCTAAAGAGAGATATATTTATTTGAAAAATCTCATATTAAAAGTCCTGTGACTTCTTTTTTAACGATTGTCAAATAAATTTAATAGATATAATGAAAAATATTTTTGTTCAGAATAATTTTCATATCTCATTTTTTTAGTTCATATTTTGATTAACAAACACTAACGAAAGAATAATTTTACCCTTCTTTTCTTGACTCGAACGCACTCTATAAAGGTCTTTGTCAATCTCACTAATTAAGACTACCACTCCAACATTGTGGAAGTCAATTTTTATTCCATGTAATCAATCCTACCTCGATCCCCTATTAGTCAATTTTTTATAAGGAACCAATATTTTTGTCATTGTATATCATTTGTGTATATGTTTAACCCTTTAGTATAATGCATGAAATTTCTTTTATCAAGCATCACTTTTAGTTTTAATTTTCAAAATCTTGCAAAATTAAGTGCATATTTACTTGTGAAGAATGTTTTCTGTTTTTCATATCTAGTTTTTGTTTCTATTTCCATGTTTTCATTTCTACAGAAAATCAGAGACAAATGAAAAATATGTTTATTTTTGTTAAATGTCAAATCAGATTTAGACTTCAAAAAATCAAAGAATGTGTTTAAAATCATGTAAAAGAGGAGATGTAGAGATCGATAGTAAGGGAAGAAATGAATGGTGAAGGCAACTTGTTGAAGAGAAGGGTAATCATCGTTGTAGTGGTAGATGGGAGATACTTTGGTGCTAGTCAAGGGATGAGAATGACAAAAAGAGAGAAAGAGGGTCATAGACAAAGACAAGGATAGCAAGAGAAGATACTAGTTGTACTCATCAATCATTGTAGTGGCAAAGGATGACAAGGAAGAGGAGAAGAAGGTGTGGTGAGGGAGTGGGCCTTAAATTTTTTCACATCTTAAGCCCAATTTAAACCTTTAGTTAGGCCTAATCTGTACATCCCTTTTGGGCTCATACTCAAGCCCACTTGGACCCAATTCCCCTTATACCTCACCAGCTCAATTTGGGCCTCAACAGTCACCTTAGAGTTAGAGGTACCCCTTCCAAATATAAGCCCATTTCAATTAACTTCTAGCCTAATAATCTCACCCATCTCAAAATATATTAAATTAAAATAAATAATACTAAGGTAGCTGCAATAAGCATATTGCTTGGCAAATGCGACCCCCCCCCCCCCCCAATTTCCACAAGTAGTATTCATTTGTCATTAACATACTTTAAGATACTCTAATTAATTAATGTTTTAATTTAAACCAACAACACATTTTGTCTCTCATCTCTTCCGCCTTATTCAACACACTTTCTCTCTCACTCTCTCTTTCTCCCCCCAACTGAATTGTTCTTTAGTCCTACTCCTTTGCGTTGGTCTATTCCAAAGCCAAAATGTGAATAAACATTCTATCATCTACATTGCTTTGATCTTGATTGTGCAATCTTGCACTAAATTGCATAGAAAAGGATATAATATGAAATAAAAAAAAAATCTTCTTTAAACAAAAACAAAAACGCAAGAGAAACAGGTAAATAAAAAAATATAGGGGTATTTTTGTAAATATAATTTTTAATGTAGAAAATTATAAAAAATAGTTATTCAATTTAGAAATAAACATAAAGTTTATAATGCATACAAACAAATTTTGGAAACAAATTCTAGTAAAAATTAAAAATTTTGAGTTAGAGACAGAAAAAAAATTATTTCTATTCATGAATGGAAATGACTTTTTAAATCAGAAACACGTTTTTGTTATTTTTTTAATATTACAAAATAGTTACAAAAACTTTTCTAAAATTGCAAAAGCAACATAGAAACGTTCCATGGAGTTTCGCAAAAGGAAATATTTTGGAAATGTCGAAACAACGCTCTTGCAAATTTTTCGTGCATCATAGATCTTGCAACCTATAATTGATAATGAATAATTTTGAATAAATTCAAAAATATTAAATGTAATAATTTATGATCGAAAACAAATTACGATTAAACTATCAAACGCAAAAACGAACATAAAATTTTTACATGAAAAACACACATTAGAAAAAATCATAGGCAAAAGAATAAAATATCATTATGATGATATTATTTCAATAATTTTAGAGTGTTGAGTAATTACTTATAGATTTACCACTTATTAATAGATGTATACAAAAAAAAATTATATAAATCTATATTTTGATTAAAAGATGAATCACAAAGAAGATAAATTTTCAATTGTAAATGTGTTCAAATCTCAATCAAATTTAAATTGTGGGTCATAAATATTACGCTAAAAGAGATGAAAAATAAGTTTAAAAATCATAAAAAGATTCACCCTAGTCTTAAACCATATAGTAAAACTTAATGATTTCATTATTCCTCAAATAATTGTAAGCTTTTTAAAGATTGAATTTTTAAACACTCCCTGTAGAGGTGAAATAATAGCTTATGGAAATCCAATGTTGTGAACCTTGTTACAATGGTGCAAATATAAGAATTGAGGACACTAGCTAGATCCATGAAGACTACTGGATTATCTTTTATATTGGTGAAAATCTAGGAATCAAAGTTATATACATGAAGCATACAAGATTGCCTTGTACATTAAGGGACTTGGAAAACTTTGGGTCCCATTGTATTGATGAATCTAGGGTTACACTGCCTATTGGAATTTTGTTGTAATAATAACTAATTGATTTTTGTACATCATGGAGAACTTGGTAGCTATGAATGTTACATGAATATTGATTCTTTTGTCAGTACATGTTATTGCATTGAAAATATTTGAGAAATTCTTGTAATTAAAATATGTTTTTATTGAAATTCTTTATTTTGAATAATGATATATTATGTGGGGTAATCTTTATTGGTTTTAAGTTTACCTTTTTTCCTAATATTTTTCTAGTTATAGGATTAGTAGGAATTAGACTTGGTTTCGAATTAGGGGATGTCAGTAGACTCAGATAGTTTAAATTTAATTATATCACTTATGTGAACATTGAAGATATTAAAATCTAGCGATTCAATTTTATTTCTTCCGTAGACATTGGATTTTAGGCTTCGTAAAGTTTAAGTCCTGGTCTAGGGTTCGGGGCAATCACACAGTACATAGATGAGGTGTGAAAATAACATCGACTTTAGAATAGATATAACTCTCTTATAATATTATTGAAATTACTCACTAATTAACAAAAAAAAAAAAGAACAATGTCGATAAAAAGAAAAGGCATCCATCAAAAATCATTAGTAGTCCAAAACTAGCAATCTAAATGCTTTAATGGGATTACAAAATCTCTAAAAATTAGAATTCATTCCATTACTATATGTTAAATTTTTAATTGTTTTTTATGAATAGATATTAATAACCATAGTATTATGATATTTATATAACATAGCTAATTACTATGATGCACGAAAAGTTATTGGGGGTATTGTTTTGACATTTCTAAAACGTTTTTGTTTCCCAAATGCCAATAAACGTTTTCGACCTACTTTTACAATTTTAAAAAGTTTTCATGCTCATTTTGTAATATTAGAAAAATATCAAAAATGCATTTTCGATTTGACAACTCATTTCTATCCCCGAATAGAAATAGAAATAAAAGTTTTTCCATCTCTAACTCAAAATTTTTAATTTTTTCTAAAATTTGTTTTCAAAATTTATTTGAATATATTATAAAATTTATATTTATTTTTAGATTGAATAACTATTTTTATAATTTTCTATATTAAAAATTATATTTACAAAAATGTTCCCTATATTTTTATTTATTTATGTGTTTCTCCTACATTTTCATTTCTTATTTTTTTGAAAAATGATATTTTTCTTTTTTCGTTTTGTATCTTGTTCATTTAGTATTTCCATTTTCATACAAGTTAGCTAATTATGTAACATGCAAACTCAAAAGTGTCCATATGGAGTGAGCTTTATCACTCTGTAAGGATGATAAAACTAAATTGGATATGCAAATTTTCGCGAACAAAGAATCATACATTCTTAGTCCCTATGTTGTAAAGAGTACAACAACTCAAAAATGGTTATTAGCCCATTTAAAATGACCACTTTGATACTATTTGTAGTGTGGTTTTGAATTTTTTAGGGTCTAAAGCAAAAGTAAAAATTAAGCCCCCATATATATTTAAACTTAGTGATGAACTCACTCTTATTTTTCAATCAAGATCTAACCTATCTAAATTAATTAAAAATTTAACATTCAAGTCAAATAAATTGTATCGTTTCAAATTTTAATATATTAAAATTTAGAATAAAAGGCTACAATATATAAATAAGATGAATATTTATAACAATTTAATAAATTCTTTTTCATCCAATTAAAAAAAAATTCTCTATATGTTGAATAGCTAAAGTAAAAATAAATATTTTTACAATATAAAAATAAATTCTTAGTTTAAACAGCGGACTTGAAGTCCGCCCAGCAATGCACTAAGCGGACTTGAAGTCCATTGAAGTCCGCCCAGCATTGCTGGGCGTTCAGGTTTTTTTTTTAAATATTAAATTAATTAATAATTATAATAATATAATATAATATTTATTAAAAATATTTTGAGCCCCCTTGAATAATGGGCCAAGGCAACTGCACTGATCGCCCTGGTTCAGGAGTGCAATTTTGTTCACCCCCTTTAACGGGGGTGAACTTCACCCTCACAAAAATTGTGCCGTTCTGTTGCTTTTTCTCATCCTCACATAAACTGTGAGGGTGATGTTCAGCCCCGTTAAAGGGGGTGAACAAAATCGCACTCCTGGTTCAATACCGGGCCTGACTATTTGAATGATTAGGAGAGGAGAGGATTAGTCTGTACAAAGGAGAAACATGTTGGTTAGATATTCAGCAAGCTTTGTAAGATAAGATGAGGAGTGGATGTGAAAAAGGGCGTGATGAAAGCCACATCCTCAATCGCTCCAAAGGGCTTGTAAATACTTAGGGGAAACAAATAACAAGAAGCAATCGGCCTTGTCTCATTTTTATAATGCTCAAAATCACTTATCATCAATGTCAAGCAGGTGACTATGAAGGTGTTTGACTTATTGATTTGATTGCTAATAAATTATTGAATTAATTTATAAGTTACGTAATTTATTTTTTACATATTTGGTAACATTTAAGAGGTTAGATATTATCAAGTTCATAAGTTATTTTAACAGCGTTTGAGATAAGTTGTCCTCCTAACTTTTCCAAATAAGCTTATAGAAATTTTTTGCGTTAACTAAGTAAATGACAAATTTTTCTTCACACAACTTTTTAATTTCCAATCTACCCATCTCCTTCATCTTATTGCTTCTCTATCACCGCTTCCCTCTAACTCTTCCTCGCTATTGCCACCTTCCTTCAGCAATTCGGTCATCGCCGTCGCCACCTCCAGATCCTCCGTCATCGTTGGCCGCTGCCTCCTCTATGTCTGTCGCCATCGTTCGGCACTTCATCTTCCATCGACCGCCTCTCTCTATATATATTATATTAATATATATTTTTAATTATTGTGTATAATTTATTAACTTGTAATTGTAACAATTTTATCAATTAGACATCAATTTATAATATATTTTTATTATAAATTAATATTTTTATAAATTTTATTTATATTATTCAGTAGAATGTCCATTTTTATATTTTTGACAAGTTCTGATAGTTTATCAGTTTTTTCAAACTAAACACATAACTATTTAATTGACAACTTAAAATACATTTATTCAAATACGTTATTAACTTAAACGTTATCCCATTTGAAAGTTTTATACAATTTAAAACTAAAAAAACTTATAAGCCCTTAAAAAAAAACGTGCGCCAACCACCCTCTATATGACTCCCTAAAAGCAACACCAGCTTATTACATTTTGCATGAGAAGTAATCATTAGTGCAAGATGGAAATTACAAAATTCCATCCTTCTTACATTTCGCATGAAAAGTAATCATCAGTGTAAGCTGGTGATTACAAAATTCCATACAACACAATCCATCAATTTGCTTCAATTGTAAGACAAGACATATTTCATGTAATTGAGCAATTGTTAAATTATAGTTTCTTAATTCAATCACATTAAACTAAGGAAGTAGGAGATCTTGATGCGACTAGAGTGTCCACTTCAACACACCAAGTGTATTGCAAGGGACCAAGTCACCAATCTTGTCTTGTGTACCCCTTAGTTTGCTCTATTGCAAGAAAGGTAACAACCTCGATCAGGTTCTTCAAAAACCACAAGTAGGGGCGGAGCTAGAAATTTTTTTCAGTGAGGGTGAAGCTGAGGCAGCCACACTAGCCAGCGACGAAGCAAAAGAGTTGAGAAAGGCAGCAAGCGAGAGATTGAATGGAGAGCCAGCGGCCAGCGAAGGCAAACGAAGACTGAGGGTGAGGGGGCCGGGGGGTAAGCCGACAAGGTCGAGGCCGAGGTAAGGTTGACAAGCGACAGAGCAAGAGAAAGACAACAAAGAAGAGCGACTGAGCGAGGCAAGTGACCAAGGAGAACGAGTGAGTTAACAATCTCAACGACAGTCTGAGTCGTCCAACGGAGACACAGAGACCAAAACAAATGAAAGCAAGAAACAGGTAGCGCGCAGTTGGCAGCGAGCGAAGCAAGAGAGAAAAAAGGGCAGGGAGGTGGGCGACTAGGCAACAAACACTTGAGCAAGAGAGGGACTAAGGGTGAGTTTCCAAATTTTATATAAGTGCGTGTCAAAATTAATGGCGGGCCAAGGCCCGCAGTAGGCCTACCTCGACTCAAGTTAACAAGCTTCATGTCAATTTAGTAAGTACCCTTATCAATTGGACCATAAGCCATACTTCAACTCATTAAACTTCTTTCTTAATAAGATCCATAAGCCTCAACTCGATGAGTTTCATCCTTAATGAAATCAGGATGAGACTTGGCACTTATCTCCAAGCCAATTATGGATAATGGTCCATCAAAGGTAGAAACATCCCAACCAAAAAGGCCAATCATGATTTCATTCCATCACAAATTGGGGTTACATTTATGTTTAATATTGGTGGGATGTCCTAGGATGAAGGACCTTTAGAAGCCATCACCTTAACCCAATCACTAACTTAAAGCATCGAAAGACATTTTCAAACGAGAACTCAACCAATCTTAACAAGCTGTTTTGCAAGTAGAAAATCTAATTAATCCAAGAAACTTATTATTATTGGAGCTAAAACAAGAAGCCTAGGACCTTACCACAATCAAAGTTCCATAAATTTATTAGTGTAAATTTTCTCAACATCAAAAATACTCCATTCAAAAACTTTCATACATTTCATTATAAGTATTTAAAAACAAACAAGGGTAAAAGTACATAAAAAAAGGAATTCACACCTTTGATTCAGTGAGTTGTCACACTAAAGACTATTCATACTCTTTTTGTCAAAAAAATACGAACAAAAGCATATTTATGCTCTTAAACTTTTACATTTTTTCTTTTTGTGGAAGTCTAAAACTTTTTGTGATTTTAAATGTGTCCCTAAACTTAGACCAAAAGCATATTTATACTCTTAAACTTTTTATGGTTCCAAATGTACTCTTAAATTGTGCAAAATCACTCAATTAAATACTTACTAGCAAGTGATACGCACATGCACAAACGTGATAGTTTTTCGTTGTCTCCTCAGCTCCTTCTTTCTCTGGCATCTCCTACGTCTCTTCTAAATGTGCTACGTAGCTAGTTAGGTTGGATGAGTTACTAACATGTTTGAGTTAATGATCACCCTACTGTTGGGGGATTGAAGATATGGCTAGTTTGGGGATAACATTTCTTGCAAGAGACACAACTAGAAGAGATGCACTAGAAATAGAAAAGGAGTTGAAAAGATGTCGTAGAGAGAAAATGAGCTGAAAGGGCATCGAAGAGAGAGAATGAGCCGAAGAGATGTCAAAAAACTGCCACGTTAGCGCGTGTGTATATCAATTGTTGGTTAGATGTTTAAATGAGTAATTTTGTACAATTTATGGACACATTTAGAATCACGAAAAGTTTAGGGTTCTGCAAAAAAAAAAAATTACAAAAATTTAAGGGCATAAATATACTTCTAATCTAAGTTCAAGACACATTTGAAACCACAAAAAATTTAACAATAAGAGCATAAATAAGCTTTTAGAAAAAAAAATACTTATAAAGAGATTTTTCTCCAAAGATAATCAGACAGATATTAGTCTAACAAATAAAAGATACATTCTAGAATATTTTCTCACACTATAATATTTAAAAAAATACTAGTACAAATAATCAAGTTACTGAGAGAATGACTGAATGCGATAAATGACAAAAATACCCTCACTTAATTTGTCGTTGTCGCCTTTGGATAAAGTCTGATCTGACTTCATGAAGCAAGCTCGATTGAGGTTCATGAAGCCATGTCTGCGATAGCTTGATAATTGATGATGAAATCCGATTTGGACTTTATTATCAAATGAAGTTCGACTGGACTTTATTATTGAATGAAGTTCGACTCGATCATCAAATCTGTCATCCTGTCGGTACATGTAGTATGATCTTAATATTTATGGATCATTTAATAATAGTAGTAAGGCTATCTACATTTCATCACGCCAAAATGACATGATGAATAGTGGTATTCCACTGTTCACACATGGCATTTCTGTCGTTTATTCTCAAATTGCCTCCCTTTTTAATGTGAAAAAATATTATCCCCATTATGTCCTCTCTTAATTTTGTTTTAGCATGTATAATTATTAATTTTAGCCTTAATTTAATCATTATTTTTAACAACATAATAAATTAAAATTAAGAAAAAATATTGTAATTATTTAACAAGATAAAATAAATTACTCCATAAAACTTAAAAAGTTAAGAATAACATGAGCAATAGGACAACGTAAACATTAAAAATTAAAATGCAACATACACTAAATAAAAGATAACTATTTAATTATGAATTTGTTATTAATTAAAGAAATAAAAAAAACACTGTTTATTTGGTGTAAAATTTAGTGTAATGGGTTGGAGAAAATTTGTTAAGATAATATAAAATTTAGTGTAATGGTGAAAGTTGCGCCATTATAATATAAAAGTTACACCATTTTAAAGTTTTGGGTTAAAATAAAAATAAAAATAGTAAATTTTCAATTTTAAAATGAATAGAATAGATGCAAAGATGTGTAGTAAATAAAGATAGTATGTGATTAGAGACAATTTGGACAGTGGACCAAACCATTCTCGTTACATTTGTCACACCTCTCTTTCTTATCCCCGACCACTATTTTGCAGCTCCCGCCGCAATCCAAACACGGCACAAACCTGGCGCCACCACACCCGCCGCAATCCTGCCGCCCGGCGCCTCGCTCGACCCGCGCCCAACTCATCAAGCGCCCCAGTCGACCCGTCTCGTTCAGTCCCACCACCTCCGCTGCCCCGCCCACGTACCGCCCCTTCACGAACAGCCGCGGTACCGCCACCCCCTCCCCCACCAGCCCCTTCAGCTCCGCCAGGAACCCGCCGTGAAGCGCCACGTCTCGCTCGTCGAACACCACTCGGTGATTCTCCAGGATCGCCCGCACTCGGTTGCAGTCCTCGTAAGTCCGCCGCACGCCCCCCAGCGACGTCGTGTACAGCACCACAGCGTCCGACCCCCCCGGCGGGCAGTTCTGCGGGAAGTCGCTCAGTGGGTCCCACCTCGCCGGTGCCGCCGCGTTCCCTTCCTTCTGCCTCTCCAATCTGTCCTTCACTATGAATATATTCTCCCTCACCGGCTTGAAACTTCCTGACTCTGGTCGCGACTCGCCCTTGACTCGGTCATGAATTGGTCTTAACTCGGCGTTGACTCGGTCATTTTTCTTCAACTCGGGACGCATCGATTCAGTTTTCCTCAACTCGGCGGGCTTGGCGGTGAGCTTGGCGTCGAGCTCCTCAAGCGTGTGGAAAGAGAAGCTCTTAACCGGAGCCGGGCTATCTTGCACCGGGGGCCGAGGATCCAGTGTAGGAGGTGCAGGTTTGGTTATGGTGGGCTTGAGATCCTCCAGAGCCCTGCTCACTTCATCCCACGAACGAGGGCCATCGGATTCGAGCTTATTGAGCTTCTCGAGGATCGGGGCCGGCACGTGCGTAGGCTTCTCCCCGTGCTCCGCGGCAGCATCTTCGGCCATGAGCCATGGCTCTTGGATGGCGTTGACGTCGAAGACGGCGAAGCTCGACGGCGGTGGACGGTAGAGATCGACGACGGCGGCGGCCTCCACTCGCTTGGAAGAAGAGCAGCCCATTTTGGTACTACGTTATCTGTCCGGCAACAGGGTATAAAAACTGGCGGGGCCTTTTGAGGGATAGGGTGGCACGTGCGAAGGGGGGCGTGGAACTCGTCCGGTGATAATTTTTATTTTTTTAAAAAAATAATGATATTTAGATCTAGAGATGGTTTTATAATGATGAATCGTTCAATATATTCTTATATTAATTTAAATAATTATAATATATAAAAGTATATTAGATATTATGGCCACATAAGATTATTAATTCAAATTAAATATAAATAAATAAAATATTACAAGGATCGGTGGCACGTGCGAAGGGAGGAATTCGTGTGGTGATGGTTGGGTTCATCTTGAATGTATGGTTGGCTTTGTGAGGGTGGCGGGATTGGAAGGAGGTATGTGGCGGTGGTTCGTGCAAGTGAAGTTCTGTCGTCATGACATGCAAAGGGTGGGAACACGATTTTGATCGCATGGCTGTGAGAAGGCCACGTGGCTGTTTGTGGTACTGGGGTTTGTCAAGGTGGCACTGGCACGTCAGAGATGTAGAAGTGGAAAATGACATTTATTATAAAAAATATAATAGGGCAAATAATAAAAAAATTCAAATATTTTCGCAAATAAACAACCTAATCTAATTCTTTTAATTTTGATAAGTAGGTTTCAATTAACTCAATTAATTATAATTTTATCTATTACGATAAAATTAATTTAGTAGAGTGTTCTAAGTGACATGACATGTCAAAAATAATATATTAATAATATATAATGAACTCATATATCTTCATTGCCATTGTCACTGTCGACGGCTGTTAGCCCTTCGTAGTGTCATCGACAGCATTAGTTGCAATTTTTAATTAGCACGGTTGCTTGTTCATGTTTTCCAGTTGCTATGGTTGTTTGAAAAAGCAAGGAGGTGAACAAAAAAAAAGAAGAAAATGATCAAAAAGAATATGAACAGAAGAAAACAACCATCACAACTACCTGTTCATCTTTTTCGATCGCAATGGTCATCTTCAAGAAAGAGAAGACAAACAAGAGAAGTTGGCCATAATAGCTGCCTGTTCGTCTTTTTCGGCCACGATGATCATCTTCGAAAAAGAGAAATGACGAACAAGAATAAGATAAACATGAGTAGACTAACATTGTGGCTATATGTTCATCTTCTTTGGCTATGATGACCATCTTTGAGAGAATGAGAAGACGGAAAAGAAGATGAAGATGATAGGAGAATAAGATCATCGCGGCTGTCTATCCATTGTCTCCAACTGTGATGGTCATCTTAAAGAGAGAGAGAAAACAGGAAGACAAACAAAAGAAGATGACCATTATGATTAGAGAAGACAAATAGGCAGTTGCAATAGTCAAAAACTACAACTGATGTAGTTGACAACGACAAAAAGGGGTTGACAATGGGAATGGTGAAGATATATATATATATATATTTGTTTATGTATACATATGGATCCCACGTATATTATTAATATATTACACCTAGCATGTCAGCCACTTAGAACACACGCCACCTAAATCAATTTTATGTTGTAAATAAAATTACACATAATTAAGTCAATTGAGATCTAATTATCAAAATTGAAAGGATTGTATTAAATCACAAATTTGTGAAATGATTTAGATTTTTTTTTCCTATTAGCCCAAAATAATATAAATATGTCCGGGTGAGCATAGACTTATTTTTGTTTGGGAGAGATAATAATAAAGTATAAAATGAAAATGAATGGAAAGTGTTCTTATTCAATATTATTTATATCTTTATCTTGTCTCTATCGAATTTGGAGACTCGGATGAAAAATTAAATTTTCATGTATTAATAACCTCTGAAGCATGGAAACGACAAAGACGGTCTGAAACATTTTTTGAGTCATTTTTATAATTTGTAAAACGTTTCAGACGTGTTTCGTAAATTACAGAAAATTGTCATAAACGCATTTCCGACAATTTATAAGTTTCAGTATTCAGTATTTTTCTTATTTCAATTCTTTACATTTTCAAATCCCGAAATTCCTCATTGTGCATCAGAGCTTCTTGCTGCAAAGGAGGTTGAGAGAGAGATATGAATTGAGAAAGAAGACTCCTGCATTGCTGGACAGATGGAGAAAAATGGAAGAAGACGCAAAATCGAAGGAGCCGAGAAAGGAAATTAAGGGCATTGGGGCTGCTTCTTTTTCTTTAATATAAAATATATTAATAATATATTATAACATATATAATATACATTTACATGCACACATCTTAACAACTAAGGAGGGAACAATTCCCCTTTTATCCAATTTCTTCCTTGTAGTCACATTATTGTGCCTGTCGCAGCCCATCTCCTCTATTGTCTTTTTTTCCTTTCAATTTGATTGATAATTTTCAAAACCCATTTGTAATTAATTAATTAAATCTTATAATATAATACATGCATAACAATTATACATAAAATATTATACAAGAATTAATTATACATAGAACATTTCTCACAATATTAATCGTACATGTATTATCAAAATAAAATTGTACATTAACTTTAATATGTTGTATTTTTACTTAAAATCTCCTAAATAACTATTTTTTATAATTTTTTATATTAAAAATTATATTTATAAGAAAATCCTTGTATTTTTTTTAATTTACATTTTATCTTGAGTTTTTCGTTTTCTTCTTTTTTATAAAAATATCGTTTTTCCATTTCCATTTCGTTTCGACAACATTTTTTTGTGTCATTTTTCGTGCAACTTAGGTCATGACTCGACATCTTTCAGTCTAAGAGGTAGTAATAACATGAGTTATTTTTAAATTCATGTTAGTTTTTTGATATATTAATTATTTGTGCAGGAGAATTCATGTTAGTAATGATTAACTCCACCTCTTATTATCCTAGGTGCTAGGGGACCATAGGGAAATCGCTATGCTTGTGAAAACTTGTTTCAAAGCTATGATTGGTGATAGGGCAGAGGCATCCATTAAGTGATCTCAAAGTTGGGGCATTGACTAGTGGGTTGGTATGCATTTTGTTGGTGGATGCATAGGAAAAAGTGGTACATATTGTTGTTATGTTTTAAAGTAATTTTAATGTTGAAAATTTTAATTATTTTTAAAATTTGAAAATGAAATGGTGGTATATGCTTATACCTTCCAATTAAATATTCGTGGCTTAGAAACACGATTTTTATACTAAGATCTTAACAAGCCATATAAAAGTTTCATTGAGAAATACTCTATCTTGAAAAATATCTTTTTATCCCTTGAAAAGTATTTTTGGCTATAGTGTGCTAAAGTTTATTTTTCAAAATCACACGCTACTAAAATGAATTAGTCGAAAATGCCGACTCTTTCCTTGCAATTGTCGACTTTTCCATGCCTTTGCTGTAATAAATTTTTCAAAGAACAAATTTTGTCGACTTTCTGAATAAGTTAGTCAACTTCGTTCGTCTTTTGACAAAATCAGTCGAGAATTTTTATAATCTGTCAACATAGTCGGCCCTACTATAAGGCCAGATAAGCGGTTGCCTAAAGCCCCCAAATGTTAAATGCCCCACTTTCCAAATTTTATTATTTTTATATATTTTTTATTTTTAATAATAAATACCTTATTAAAAAAATTAAATTCAAAATTTTATTTTTATATATTTTTTCTATGTTTGGTAACTTTGATTTTCTTTTACTTTAACTTTTATTTTTGGGTGTATAACATATGTTGCTTTTTAGGTTTTTGTATTCTTGTGTGGGTATTTTTTTTTATTTAATTTGTTAATTGTTGTGTCATGATTATTGCTTAACAACTAAGATAGTTGTCTTTTTTTTTTTTTTGTTACTCTTCAACCAACATGTATCTCTAACCATTTTTATTTAACATAGAAAATTTGAGATAGAGTCTAATATAAATTTATAATACATTTTTCATGAGTCTAATGTAAATTTTTTTTTTAAAAAAAATCATTAGGTTATTTTTAATATTTAATTAAATTACTCATCTAATTTATAACTAATAATTGTAATGATTGAATTAATGTAGATCTACCAATAATATTTTTTTACCCATAGTATGAATTTGATGTTGAATACAAAGTTAGTAAAATTAAACGATGTTTTCAATTTTTATTTTAAAAAAATTAATAAATAAAAATAAAAAATGACATCAATTATGTAATTGACTGAAATAAAATATTAACAAATTTTGTAGTGGATTGAACTTCAACTTTTTTTTAATTTAATGAAATAATGAAATTTTCTTGAAAAAATATGTATTCTTTATTTTTTTATAAAAAAATTAATGCTTTTGAAAAAGCCTCAAAAAAAAATTTCCACCTTGAACCCCTAAATTGGTTTGGCCGATTCTGTCTGTCGATAGGAAAAGTTAATGCTCTCAGCTCAAGTTATTTTAATTCAAACATACTCTACAGTTTGTTTATTTAAGTCGACTTTTTTTTTTTTTTGTTAATGTCAAATGTTCTTGAAAACTTGTTTTAAAATTCAATTATTTTGAAAGAAACAATCGACTGAGTCTATGGATTGATCGATAGTTTCTATACTGGCATCTTTAAAATAGTTAGTTTTCGCGTATTTAATGTGAGATAACAATCATTAAATTAAATTTAAGTGCTTGGCCAATCAGAAAGTTATAAATAGAGCATGAATGAGCTTATAGAAAAACTAATGAACAAGTGCAAGTGTTGAGCGTATATCACATTTCACATTTCTCTTTAAGCTTTCATTTTTCATTCAAACACAAAGTGTATTTATTGTAACATTTATTATAGCCTTTGATTTTTACATATGTGCTTCATTATAACTAAGAGAGCTTTCTCTTAGATTCTTATTCATTATAAAAATTTACTCTTATATTGCCTAACTTGTGAGTTGTAGGGCCTATCAAGTATTAGTAAGAGGATTTGTATCTATTTAGTTAGTTGTTAGAGGGCCAACTTGGATTCAAGTATGAGGTGTTAGTAGATTTAAAAATCCTTAATGAAAAGATAAGGCAATGAACTAGGCCTATTGAACCGAACTATTATAAATCTCTTGCATTACTTATCTTATTCTTACTTTAATTTCTTTCACAATTTGCATTTCTTCCTCATTTCAAACAAAATTTTTCAAATCTAAATGAATTTTTTATACCCTTCCCCTCCTTAAGTGTATGGTGATTAGGGCTAGCAATGAGCTGAGCTACTCGTGAGCTGGCTCAAGACTCTACTCGAAAATTAGCTCAATAAGCTAACTCATGATACAAATGAGCCAAGTTTGAGCTCAAATATTTGGCTCATTTAGTAAATGAGTCGAGCTTGAACTACCATTAGCTTAACTCATTTGGCTCACGAGCCAACTTGATATACTTATATATATATATATTAATTTTATAAATTTATTAAATAAAAAATATTTATTACTTAATACTCAATAATATAAATATATATTTAATAATTTTATAAATATATTATTTAAATATAAATAAATATATTATATATATATCACATATATTATTTAAATATTTATATATAAATAAAAATAAGATAATAGTCAATTTCGAGCTGAGTCGAGCCGAACCAGCTCGTAATCATCACCGAACCGAGCTCGAACTAAAAAATTCAGCTCGTATCGAGCTTGAGTCGAGCTATGAGCTAAGTTAAAATCAATTGAGCTGAGCTCGAGCTAGGCTTAGCTCGACTCAACTCGACTTATTACTAGCCCTAATTGTGACATATTTGAATAAACCTAACACATGTTATATATCTTAAAGTGTTCCACAAAATCTTAAAGCATCAGTTGAGAAAGCTCCTAAAAAGATGCCAACACGGTCACAAGTAGCATTGTGGAACAAAAACTTGCATTCTCTTTCATGTATACATTTTATATAAATGTTTTATTTTGGGGGGTTCCTCACATAGAAGATTTATATTCTAATTTGAATTTATTCTCTGAAATATTCAAATGTTTCAAGCATGGCAAACAATTCGAAAGGAAAGGGAGTTCTTGAAACATAAGTTTTGGAAGTTTCATTATCTTTTGGCACATCATGTTTTGGAAATGTTATATGTACTTTTATATGATATACTAGAAGCATAAATAGGTTTTATTTTAGCAATATCAACTATATTAAACATGTCAGTTCCATTGTACTAAGATTTCTTTTAAGGCACGTCATTTCATTTTGGTGGAAGTGAATGATTTTTACATTCATAGACTAAGTTACAGTGACTTAAAAATTTATTCAAAGGGCTTTAAAGATTGTTAGCCAAGACGCTTGAAAAAGTCTTCATTTTTCCCTTAAAACTCAATATTTCGAAATTATTCAAAAAAATTGAACTTCTTAATACAAATTATGAATTAAATTAGATTTGATTCATGAAAATAAGCATAGACACAAAGACCCCCCCCCCCCTTGATAATGGGAAGGCGAATAGATGTTGCAGAATACGAACAAACTAGAATGTGGAATCCCAACCGTTCATGCATTTTTTTTTTTTTACTTTTTTTTTTCTAACTGTTAATTTGCAAAACACAAAAAGAATAATTCATACGACCTTTTTTTTTTTTTTTTTTACTTTGTATCCAACTTTTAGCCTTTGAAACCAGTGGAACCCTAAAGTTACTAGCCCATTCAAACTCTTCTCTCCATCCCATCTAAAACCCTTTTTTCAGTGAATCTGGGAACGTCCGTTACTTTATTTAAACAATTAAGATAAGTGTTCTGGTAGGTGGAGCGACTTTGGGATAAATTTTCAACATACTTGGAAAGCTTGTTGATAATTTAGGTCCTATAGATACTCGTACAATATCTCTTACTCATAGATCTACACCTACCTTTATATGGTTATATACAAAATTCTCTATTTTTGAAACGAGAATTAAAGTAGTAGATCTTTTAGCCCCTTATCGCCGTGGGGGAAAAGTAGGAGTAGAATTATTGTAACATTTTGTTTTTCAATGACATTCATAAAAAAAATTGTGATAATGATATTCTAATAATCATTTTATTGGCTAATCATATAATTTGTTTATGCATATATATATATATATACACACATACATTAATACATAAAATAAATTTTTGTGTGGAGGCAAGTTTGAAAAGTTGAACCATATGAGGTAGAATAGGGAAGAAATGAGCAATGGGGCCAAATTTGAATACTTATTTTTTATAATTTTCTATATTAAAAATTATGTTTATAAGAAAACCCTTATATTTTTTCAATTTACATTTTATCCTGAGTTTTCGTTTTCTACCTTTTTATAAAAATATCATTTCTCTATTTTCGTTTCGTTTCGAAAATATTTTTTATTTCTTTTTTCGTGCAACTTAAGTCATTACTTGACATCTTTCAATCTAAAAGGTAATAATAACTTGAGTTATTTTTAAATTCATGTTAGTTTGTTGATATATTAGGAGAATTCATGTTAGTAATGATTAACTCCACCTCTTATTATCCTAGGTGCTAGGGGACCATAGGGAAATCGCTATGCTTGTGAAAACTTGTTTCAAAGCTATGATTGGTGATAGGGCAGAGGCATCCATTAAGTGATCTCAAAGTTGGGGCATTGACTAGTGGGTTGGTATGCATTTTGTTGGTGGATGCATAGGAAAAAGTGGTACATGTTGTTGTTATGTTTTAAAGTAATTTTAATGTTGAAAATTTTAATTATTTTTAAAATTTGAAAATAAAATAGTGGTATATGCTTATACCTTCCAAATTAAATATTCGCGGCTTAGAAACACGATTTTTATACTAAGATCTTAACAAGCCATATAAAAGTTTCATTGAGAAATACTCTATCTTGAAAAATATCCTTTTATCTCTTGAAAAGTATTTTTGGCTATAGTGTGCTAAAGTTTATTTTTCAAAATCACACGTTGCTAAAATGAATTAGTCGAAAATGTCGACTCTTTCCTTGCAATTGTCGACTTTTCCATGCCTTTGCTGTAATAAATTTTTCAAAGAACAAATTTTGTTGACTTTTTGAATAAGTTAGTCAACTTCGTTCGTCTTTTAACAAAATCAGTCGACAATTTTTATAATTTGTCGACAGAGCTGGCCCTACTATAAGGCCAGATAAGTGACTGGCTAAGGCCCCTAATTGTTAAATGCCCCACTTTCCAAATTTTACAATTTTTATATATTTTTATTTTTAATAATAAATAATTTATTAAAAAAATTAAATTCAAAATTTTATTTTTTATATATTTTTTCTATGTTCGGTAACTTTGATTTTTTTTTACTTTAACTTTTATTTTTGAGTGTATAACATATGTTGCTTTTTAGGTTTTTGTATTCTTGTGTGGGTATTGTTTTTTATTTAATTTGTTAATTATTGTGTCATGATTATTGCTTAACAGTTAAGATAGTTGTCTTTTTTTTTTTTTTTGTTACTCTTCAACCAACATGTATCTCTAACCATTTTTATTTAACATATATGATTTGAGATGGAGTCTAATATAAATTTATAATACATTTTTCATAAGTCTAATGTAAATTTAAAAAAAAATCATTAGGTTATTTTTAATATTTAATTAAATTACTCATCTAATTTATAACTAATAATTGTAATGATTGAATTAATGTAGATCTACCAATAGTATTTTTTTACCCGTAGTATGAATTTGATGTTGAATACAAAGTTAGTAAAATTAAACATGCTTTCAATTTTTATTTTAAAAAAATTAATAAATAAAAATAAAAAATGACATCAATTATGTAATTGATTGAAATAAAAAATTAATAAATTTTGTAGTGGATTGAACTTCAACTTTTTGTTAATTTAATGAAATAATGAAATTTTCTTGAAAAAATATGTATTCTTTATTTTTTTTATAAAAAAATTAATGCTTTTGAAAAAGCCTCAAAAAAAATTTTCCACCTTGAGCCCCCAAATTGGTTTGGCCGATTCTATCTATCGATAGGAAAAGTTAATGCTCTTAGCGCGAGTTATTTTAATTCAAACATACTCTACAGTTTGTTTATTTAAGTCGACTTTTTTTTTTTTTTGTTAACGTCAAATGTTCTTGAAAACTTATTTTAAAATTCAATTATTTCAAAAGAAACAATCGACTGAGTCTATGGATCGATCGATAGTTTCTATATTGGCATCTTTAAAATAGCTAGTTTTCATGTATTTAATGTGAGATAACAATTATTAAATTAAATTTAAGTGCTTGGCCGACCAGAAAGCTATAAATAGAGCATGAATGAGCTTATGGAAAAACTAATGAACAAGTGCAAGTGCTAAGCATATCTCACATTTCACATTTCTCTTTAAGCTTTCATATTTCATTCAAAGGTAAAGTATATCTATTGTAACATTTATTATAGCCTTTGATTTATTGTAATATTTGTTATAGCCTTTGATTTTTACATATGTGCTTCATTATAACTAAGAGAGCTTTCTCTTAGATTCTTATTGATTATAAAAATTTACTATTAAATTATCTAACTTGTGAGTTGTAGGGCCTATCAAGTATTAGTAGGAGGATTTGTATCTATTTAGTTAGTTGCTAGAAGGCTAATTTGGGTTCAAGTGTGAGGTGTTAGTGGATTTAAAAGGTAAGGTAGTGGACTAGGCCTATTGAGCCAAACCATTATAAATCTCTTGCATTACTTGTCTTATTCTTACTTTAATTTCTTTCATAATTTGCATTTCTTCCTCATTTCAAGCAAAATTTTTTAAATCTAAATGAATTTTTTATGACACCCAATTCACCCCCCTTTCTTAAGTGTATGGCGACATATTTGGACAAACCTAACACATGTTAGGAACACTATATATCTTAAGAGTGTTCCACAAAGGTAGAGTAGACAAAGCTCCCACTACCCATACTAATTAGGAGCTTCATAAAAGTAAGTGTAGGACTAAATCCATGCAATGAGGGCTTGCAAGTTTAGGCGAGGGGCTATGCCAAGGCTTCACAATTCCTAGTCCAAGAAGCAATTGTACGTTGAAGACGGTCTCGATATTCTTGTTGGTATACTAATACATCGACTATTTATGTTAGTGTGTAATTGTGAATGTGTTTATTTGTAATTACCTCCCCCCCCTCCCCCCATTATAATACTAGGGTGTCACGTCAAGAAATATGTTAGATTTATGACAATGAGTCCTTAAATAATTTTATAAACATCCAAATTTCCTCTTAATCCTATTACCTAAGGTTAATCTAGTAATAAGGAATCATAGTTGTAGCACCCCAACATATATTTAGAATATTTAGAGATTTAAGGAAATAAATCCAAACTTAATTTTAGAAAAAAAATTAATTAACCAAGTGAATGGGTCATGTGGTTGAAATTTATATATACATGATGGTGTGTGTATATATATATATATGCACAACATATGTGCATATATATAAAATAATAAAGTATATATATATACATATAATAAAATAATAAGAAGAAAGGGGAAGCCATGACCTTTGGTGAGGTCCCTTTCCATGAACAGGACCAGGACCCCACAATGGTTGGGGCGCCCGGGGCCCGCGGGGTGGTTGTGGTTGTTTGGGCGCGCCACTAGCAGCGACAGTTGCTCATTGCTCGCCAAGGAGGGGTTGTTGCTCGCTACGCGCCCCTGCCTTGGACAAAGCCTCCCCCCTCTCGCCTGCCACACCAGACTGGCTCAACCAATTTAAGCGTCTTAGGTAACAAAGTTTGTCGGAGTTTTTTTAGGAATGTTAATTTTTTTATAAAAAAATAAATAATAAATATTTTAACAAAAAAATCATTATTTTATTCAATTAAAAAAAATCCAATCAATTACAAAATACGATAATCACTTAATGATTAGTAAATTTTTAACTAAAATATAATATCTGAGATATCAAAAGAAACTAAATAACTTAATACAATAAATAAAGAAAAATAAAACTAATTTTTTTAAAAAAAATCTAAGAAGATCGGTATAAGTCGAGCAAAAGCTCATCCTTTCCTGATTTTTCTATAAAAGGAAATAAAACAAAGTAACAAACTGATAGCATTAAAAAGATAAAATTCACCAATAATTAGCAAATTTTTATTTCACAAATATGTGTTGAATTATGTTTAATTTTATATAAAATCAATTTTTTTTTACCTTTTGAAATGTAAGGAAAAGGAAATAATGGAAACAATAAAAACAAGAGCATATAATAATAGTTATTGCTTTTGATAAGAAATTTGTAATTGAGAGATTTTTTTAGGACTACAATTGAAAGATTTATAATTAAAAATAAATTTACAATCTTAAAATTTATGGGATATTTAAGAGGAAACGGTAAAAATTAAAAAAATAAAATTGAGAACAATGGGAAGAGAGAACGTAAAAATTGGAAAGAGAAAATGGAGAAAACAAAACGTTATAAATTGATTGTTGGACTGGGTGTCGATGTATTTGTGTAAAATTTGGACTGAAAAATAGATTTTATTTTGAAGTCAAACTTTTCTTAATAAAATATTTATTATTAAATATATATATATATATTGTAAAATTTTGGGACCTTTTTAAATGCGAGGCCTTAAGTGGCAGCCTAGATAGCTTCATGGCCAAGCTGGCTTTGGCCACACCAAGGGGCTACCTTGGCAACCCCTTTATACCATTGGGGATGGGTTGGAAGTCATCTCTTATTGACCTCTTCCTCTCTTTCGTTTCTCTCATGTGTATATAGATACAATTTACATGAAAAAAAGGTTTCAAAAACAAAAATAAAACACTGATCTCTCATATTAATTAGCTTATTTTTGGGAAAAGTTAGGGATCCTAAAATTAAGGGATGGTCTCTCACTTGAGAGAGTTGAAACAAGTACAAGAGATGAGATAAAATAGAGAATAAAGGAATAAAGGATAAAGAAAACTACTGAAAGGAAATATGAACTTGTCATCAAGGTGACTAAAGGTTGGATAGCTAGGAAAAGCAAGCAAAACCTTCTCCAAAGAGACCAAAGTGACGTTTTCCCACTTAGAAACTCTTACTTGTGGCATTTTTTGTATTGCATAAAAAATTGTTTTGGAGATATACTCTATTTGGCTTTTTATTTACATCCATGATCATGTATAATCATATTATTTTGCGCTATGCTACTTAGACATAAGCTAACGTGGTTGGGGACCTTTCATGAGGCACTTAAAGCACTGGTTGAGAAAGCTCCTAAAAGGATGTTAACATGGGCAAAAGTAGCATTGTAGAACAGAAACTTGCATTCTCTTTCATACATACATTTTATATAAATGTTTTATTTTGGGGGGTTCCTCACTTAGAAAATTCGTCTTCTAATTTGAATTCATTCTCTGGAATATTCAAATGTTCCAAGCGTGGCAAACAGTTCAAAAGGAAAGGGAGTTCTTGAAGCATAAGTTTTGTAAGTTTCGTTATTTTTTGGCATGTCATGTTTTGTATGTAACTACCCGTTAAGGGGTCTAGGTGTTTTCAGGTATTTTATTTTAGACTCAAAATTTTTGCTTTAGTTAATTGAAAATTTGAAATATATATATATATATTTGAAATAAAGTGTAACTAGAAATAAAAAATTTGGGAGCCTATTCAAATGGGATTTAAAAATATGGAAAAAGTTCAAATGAATTGAACCATTGAATTGTGTTAGAATTTTAATTGTAAATGAAAGGGAATTGGGCTTTGGAATTGAGTTAGGCCCAAGTGTAAACTTGATATAAATAAGTGAAGGTTGAAAGAAGAGTCGTTGGGCCTTAATTTAGTTAGGCCTAATTCATTTGAGATGGATAAATGGGTTGGGCTTGAGCCCACTTGCAATTAATGATTGAAATTTAATATGAAATTAAAATGAAATATAAAATGTCTAAAATGGGTTAATGAATGGTAATGCATGGTAAAAAGGTAAGGGCAAATGTGTAATTTCAATTGGGTTGAATAAAGAATATGAGAAAAGAAATAAAGAAAATGACAAATGTTAATAGTGAACTTGGACCTTCGTTTGACTGTTGTTAGGTGATGGGTAGATCTGTCAATTTCTAAGGCAGGCGTAGCGTGCAGCGTCCAGCCTCTTCCTTTCCCTTTTGTTCTATTTTTTCTGTGCACTGATACTCTTGTACCTTTGCAACGATTTTGTAATACTCGAAAATGATTTGAGGATATAAACGATATTTAATGAAGGGTATAAATGGAATTTTTGGAAAAATAAGACTATAGGATACACTATTGCAGTTTTAAGAAACCAAATTGTCCAGATGGAGTACCCCAGACCCTAGATAGATAAGGAAAAATGAATAGTACTTATGAGTAATATGAGATATGATTTTAGGTAATAAAAGAAGTGGGATCAGGAACAGTTTTCGATACAACTGTCGACTGGGCTAAGAAAATCGAATGATCGTAAGGGATGTAATACTCTAGATTTGTAGATTCAGATACTTAAGGAAATAGGATATTTTAAGGGATTGTGGGTGTTTGGAGATAAAAATTCAATTTCTGAGCTAGGGGTAAAATCGTAATTTTTAAGGTTTGGGTAAAAGTGTAATTTACCTAAAAATCAGGGGTATTAGCATAATTAATCCATTCTTCAGGGACTAAAATGCAATTAAAAATTAGCCCGGGGACCATGTTGAAAAGGGTCTAAGTACAATTATCCAAAATTTTAAGCCAAAGTGTAATTCTTAAAACCTTTTTACTATGAGTATTTGAGAGATTCAGGAAAAAGTCTCATAATGACTTTAGAGATAAGGATGAAATCTCATGATAACGTTAGAGATAAGATGAAGTCTCATGATGACGTTAAAGATAAGATGAAGACTCATGATGACTTTAAGGAGAAGATTTGGAATGATTACAGAGAATCTTAAAAGATTTAGAATGATTACAGAAGATCTTAGAAGATTTGGAAATAATTATATAAAATCTTAGAAGATTTATAATGATTAGAGAAAATCTTAGAAGATTTAGAATAATTACAGAAGATCTTAAAAGATTTTGAAATGATTGCAAAAAATATTAGAAGATTTGGAATGATTATAGAAAATCTTAGAAGATTTACAATGATTGCAGAAGATCTTAGAAGATTTGGAATGATTGAAAAATATTTTGGAAGATTTGAAATGATTGCAAAATATGTATTTCTTGGTGGCTAAGTTTCCTAAACCTATAAATAGGGGGTTCATGGCTAAGGATTCTCTCATTCGAAGTTGTGATAAATTCATGTTAGACGAGAGTACTTCGGATTTAGTGGATAGAGGGTTTTTAAAGCATACGCGAGGCATCACACACGTAGAGAACTTAGGCAGCGCGTGAGGGCGTGTAAGGAGGTGGTTTGGTTCAAAAGACTTGAGGAGTTGTAATACCCCATGTTTAGATAAGGTTGCCACGTAATTTCAATGAGTTTAGAACACTGAAAAATTAATTTTATAGCAATTTTAGGTACCGAATCAACTGAAGGGAATACCTCAGAATGAAATTGTCTAAGGAAAATTATATGGTCTCGACGAGCGTATCGAGATAGGATTTATGGTATCGAAAGAAATCAAATTCGGAACAGTTTTCGGTACAGCTAAAATACAGCTGCTAATTAGGCTGTAAAACCGAATTGTCATAGGGGACTCCTGAAAAATCAACGGAACCCTAGAGAGGCTTCGGTTTTGCATAATGAGCAACCCTTCAGTGGTTTCGGGATTAAACGATAGCCCGATGAGGACATTGGGACGAAATTGTCATTTTCAACTAAGATTTGGATTATTAATTATGGAATTTCAGTATTATAATGCAAATTAATTTGAGGTTCAAGGTCGAAGCTTCAATTAGAGATATGCATTAGTAAAATAACAATGAAATTTAGGGTTTAATGTATAATTTTTAAATTAATTTTTTATATATATATTAATGTAGTTATATATATATGTATAAAATGTGTTGTGCGTGGTGTGAGGCTGGCCTGTAATGGCTTCGTGAAGCTTCTGTGGCCGAGATTTTGGCCGCAAAATAGGAAGATTATGGCCACGTGATATAGATAGGTGGCGTATGAAGATTGGGTGCAATTAATGTGAAGATTTTCACATTAAATGACATGCGTGGTGGGCAAGCTTGTAACAGTGAAGTCACCGCCTATAAATAGGCAGTGATTTGAGCAATGGAGAAACACCAAGGAGCTCGAGAAAGAAGGCGAGAAAGCTTGCTTGATCGAGAGAGAGAGAGAGAGCTAAACCGAGAATGAGAGATTGAGGGAGAGACCGAGAAAAGCAAGGGAGAGAAAGAAGGCTCGGCCGAAGTCGGCCATGGCAGCCATGAAGAAACCACGGCAAGCAGGGGAGGGCGACGGGTTGAGCAGCAATGGCTGCTCGTGAGCTGGAGACGGCCTCGAGTTCGGTCAGATGTGGCCAAAATGAGCCACGATTGTGAGTCGGAAGCAGCCCAAAGCAAGGCCAGCAGCTAGGTGCAGCCATGGCCACAACCTGGTGCGCCAAAGCAGCAACCAGCCGCGGCCAATGGCGGCCGCGTGCGGCTGCCAGCAGCGGCGCGACGGGAGCAGCAGTGGCTAGGGAGGCCGAGGCATCCAGCGGAGGGCCGGGCGAGGGCCGGCATGGGGCGAGGTGGCGGCGACCACAGGCGTTGGGCACGGGGAGTTGCAGGCAGCCATGGGTGAAGAAGAAGAAGAAAGGGAAGAAGAAGAAGAAGAAGAAGGAAGAAGAAGAAAAGAAGAAGAAGAAGAAGGAAGAAGAAGAAAAGAAGAAGAAGAAAAGAAGAAAGAAGAAGAAGAAAGAAAGGAGGAAAGGAGTTGCAGGCGCGGGAACAAGGGAAGCGGGAGGAAGAAGAAGGAGGAGGAAGAAGAAGAGAGGAGAAAGAAAAAGAAAAAGAAAAAGAAAAAAGAAAAGAAAGAAAAAAAAAAGAAAAAAATAGAGGAAATGTGGGAAAAAATATTAGAAAAATCCTAAAAAATAGGAAATTTTGTTTCGATGATATCCCGGAGATTTTGGTGAGAAAAACGTCCCGGGCACGCTTTTCGAGAATATTGCACGCAAATCGAGGAAATCGGGGATGCTAAGTCAAGGTGAGTAAAATTCTCTATAAAATTTCAGAAATTCCAAAATATTATTTTATGAATTTTCGTAGTGAAATATTTGAGAAAATATTTCTAGAAATATTTAATTTGGAATTATTGAGGAAAAATAGGAAGAAATAGAGAGAAAATTAAAGAAAATGCCAGAAATTGTGGAAAAATAGGATTTAATATTTATTCAAATACTCATGGTGATTAGGATGCTTTGAGGTCAAAGTTGAGGTGTCTGGTGTGAATTTTGAGGTTGGCACGCAAATCGAGGCAAGGCACGGATTTTGAGATAGCCTGATAAGCTCTAGAAGGTAAGTGGTACTTCCTCGAAAATGTTTTCATCATATTGACATGCCCTGATATGTATCTATCACGTAGAATGCATACATGACTATGAAATGCATAATTACACGATATCATTGATCACACGCATATGAGGCCGTAGGGAGTACGAACTGGCATCGCTGCCTTACCAAGGGTGCACCCATACACCCCGGCTTCGAAAGAGGTGGCCGCTAAAATGGTGGGTATCATGAGAGGTGCAGTTGACACCTACAAGAAAAGACATTGCATACACACATGACATAACATTATGTACCCTTACTTAGATGGTTCATCATCTAACTTGGGTTCGCCCCTGGAACATTCAACATTCCAGTCGGGACTTGCAGTGATGTTATCGAGGTTGAAGATGTGTAATGACGCGAGACGTCGAGAAATGAGGAAATGAGCCAGGCTATGTTATAATATGAATAGTTAAAGAATGATGTACATGCATTTATTTTCAGAAGCTTATGTAATAACTTTGTAATAAACACTATGTTCGATTATTTATGTAATGCCATGAGCAGGTTCAGTTCAGCTTCCGCTTTGTAAATTGTATTTATCTCTGGTGTGTAAATTAAACACTAGATAGGCCTTAGGGAATTTCGGGATAGTGTAATGATAAAAAAAAATAATAATAAGACCCAATTTTCCTAAGGTATAACACGCCCCGAGAAAGCGGGCTGTTACAGTTGGTATCAGAGCTTAAGATTATCGGAAGCCCTAAGTGACTCGGATATAGTTGATACAAGAGTTAAACCCTATGGGAGATTAGGGAATTGTAAATTGAAAACTTAAGGGTATTCGGTATTGATGAAACCAGTTAGTAGAAACCCGAAGTGGAGGCTTAGGGGAAAGAAACTAAGGGTTCGTAAAATGAAATCCCTATTTGGAGATTTGAGAATAATCAATTGAAGTCTTAGAAGTTATTGATTTGAGGATCTAATCTTGCTAAGCAATAGAACAACCGGTCAAGATAATCTAGCTCTTGAAGTTAGGATCTGATGATATGATTCGGGTGTAAGGTTGACTCGATAAACTGTGAGTATGGATCCGAGAGATTTAAAGACTATTGATTTGAGGTTATTAGTCGAAATCATGGCGAGAAATGATAGGATAACTGTGGTTATTAAGGATGATCGAATCATGAATAATTAGTCTAATGTGGCAAGACCTAATTAAAAAGTTAGGATCAAATATTTCGAGGATCATTTAATATCTCGAAAATAGGATGTGTAGATAAGAGATCCAACGAATTAAGTCAAGCAAGAGGCCGAAGATGGTTAAATGATGGCGTATGAGTTGTGTCAATCGATGAGCTGGCAATGGTGTAACCAATGTGACAAACAGAGATGGGATAAGGAACTTTAGCAGCATGACGGCACTACTGGTTCGGTGTTCGCAGTGACAAATCTAGGTCGAGGGACCCACGTGCAGATAGTTGATAAATGGCTTACGATAAGGTATGGGAAACCGTTGATTGAAGCATCCTAGTAGACTATTTGGGAGACAATTAGATCCTGAAGATTTGAGACAGCCCAGTAGGGTCTGTACCTTATATGGGTCTAAGTCCCAATGGTCCAGGAGGCGAGGTGTGCCACTAGTTGTGATTGATCGAGGCCGAAAGCTTAGGGAATCAATCCGAAATGAAATGGATTGAGTGTCTTATTTAAAGGGTTGTATAAGGGTTCGCAGTCATCTTGAGAGTAAGTGACACAACGATCAGTGCGAAACTCGAGGAATAGAGTACTGCGATATTTAGTAGGGCAACGGGATCATGAGATGGTAGCCTCGGTTCAAAGTGGAGATCGGGTACCCCAAAAAAAAAAATTTGCTTGATAGGTCGTATCGACCCTAAATGAATGATGAGAGACCTAGACAACAGAGGTTGTCACTACGGCTTAGTATATCAAGTGGACTTGAGGATTCGAGAGTTGTGAGAAGAGACATGTGAATGGGTTGTGAGGAGACCTGAATCATTATTTGAGGTTTAGGGTATCCTTAGGTAAAGAGTCTCGGAAAGTTTTTGAGGCTCGGTTATTTATAAGAAATGATTGGAGCCAATTAGCGCGGTCTGATCTAGGATCTTCAAAGATGAATCGATTTGGGATTTTCGAGGAATTTCCCCTAAGGGATAAGAATCTAAGGATTAGTGATGAGACTTTAAAGTTTTCCAAAAAGGATTTGGAAGGTCCTTAGGTAATCTCGTTAAGAAAATAGAGATTGATTTTCTTAAGCTGTGAAAGTCAGGAATCAGTAAGTATCGGGGTACCATGGGAGACGTAAGTACCTACCTACTCCAGTTAGCAGGATGGTTACGGATTGATGTCTTTGAAAATATTTGGTGTGTTTGAGAGAGACAGGTAATGACAAATGTGTCAGGATGTTAGTAATAGATCGAAATCTATTGGAGATCGGGAATTTTCGATTTTGGGAGAATGGAACTTCTGTTGGGCTAAACGGTTAGTCTAGATAACCCTGATGAGCAAATCAGGAGATGTGTAGCTAGACGATCACTAAAGTGATGTAAGCAAGTTATGAAAATAAGGAGCCTGTCAATATGTGGTACGTGCACTTGTGATCAATAAAAAGCCGTGAGAAAGTTGAGGAAGTGAGAAATATCAAAATGTGCTCTCAGAAGATTTATCGGAATTATTTCTTAGTGATGAAATTGCCAATAAATAGCTTGAGGTTATTAGACACTTAGTTATAAGTAGCTCAATTAAGGACGTAAATCATTGAGCTTTGAAAGATGTTTTTACCTCAAATTTGATGAACAGTTACAAGAGGTTGGGGTAATTGTGATTAATGTGCGATCGAGTGATGAGACATTCTAAAAATCAGCAATGGAATCATGATTTGATGATTTGACCAAAGTACCAATTGCATTGAAGTCACGTGGTAATTGTGTTTATCGAGGATATATTGGTGTACTCCTCAGATAGGGAGACACATGAAAAACATTGAGAATAATGTTAGGGAACGTCGCGATAGATGTTGAGACTAAGACTTGCTTGCTAAGTCAGAAATGATGAGAGCATGAGGCTCTGTGTCAGGAACGTGAAGTCAAGGTCGAGGATTGAAAGTGCCAAAAGGTCAGATATCCCGGTAGATTTCAAGAGACGAACCCAATATTTTGAGTAGAGGTTGGTTCAAGCAAAAGTCAGTAACTTGAGTAAGTAGCTCCAAAAGGATTGAGCATGATTAAAGTTAGTTGACATAAAACGTTATTACTAGAAGAGTAATTTGAGGATTAAATGATTAATTTGATAATATAAAATGTTATTTGAGGATCACTTCGAAAAGTTCGAGGAGTTATTTAAGTTATGGGTATATGGATAAATAGGTATTAGCTCGGCAACCAGGTAACAAGGGAACAAGTGATGCAAAGAAATTAATATTGCTAGACTTGGAAGACAACGTTAAATTTCGGTCAAAGTTTTGGAGACAGATAGAATCTATTAATAGAGATGTCTTGAGAAAATTGTGCATGATTAGAAGATAATTGTGGTCAATTGGCAGAAACTTAAGATTATATCGGGAGATGAATACCTACAAGAATGAGTAAACAATAGAAATCTCGAATAGATTAGCCAAAAAAAAAAAAAAATTCAAGCAATGATTTAAGTTTGTGATGACTTAAGGTGAGGTGTGGCTAATTTCGAGGACAAAAATCATTTAAGGACATTTGATAAACAAAATGATAGGATAGGACCACTGATTTGTTGTGGTAGTCTGGAAGCCTATGAAACAATTTAGTGATGACAAGATATGTAATGTTTGAGGATCCAAGAATACGTGAAATAGTTGTTGACATAAAAATAATTCTTTGAGGATCGATTTGATAAAAGTCAAGATGTATTAGGGGCTTTTGTGTTAAGGTTGGAAGATTATCAAAAGCATGATTGATTAGTTCAAATGACATCATAGAAACTCGAAATTAGAAAAGTATCGTGATCGATTGGATAACTTAGTGAAAAGTAAATTGAGAATTGATGATATGGATATGAGAGCCGCGAGCTCGTTACAATAATTTGTGTACTGACTTAGGTAGGAGCTCGAGTGGAGACTCATAACCCAAGGACCAAGTTATGTGGTTAGTGACTTCGAAAGGGAAGTTCGAAAGGAATGTGTGGTCGACAAATGGATTGTCTAGGGATTAATAAGTGTAGTTAGCCCAAGAGTTTTAAATTTGAGGTTTAGAATGTAGCAAATTTCGAGGACGAAATTTTTGTAAGGAGGGGAGAATGTAATACCCCATGTTTAGATAAGGTTGCCATGTAATTTCAATGAGTTTAGAACATTGAAAAATTAATTTTATAGCAATTTTAGGTACCGAATCAACTGAAGGGAATGCCTCAGAATGAAATTGTCTAAGGAAAATTATATGGTCTCGACGAGCGTATCGAGATAGGATTTATGGTATCGAAAGAAATCAAATTCGGAACAGTTTTCGGTACAGTTAAAATACAGCTGCTAATTAGGCTGTAAAACCGAATTGTCATAGGGGACTCCCAAAAAATCAACGGAACCTTAGGGAGGCTTCGGTTTTGCGTAATGAGCAACCCTTCAGTGGTTTCGGGATTAAACGATAGCCCGATGAGGACATTGGGACGAAATTGTCATTTTCAGCTAAGATTTGGATTATTAATTATGGAATTTCAGTATTATAATGCAAATTAATTTGAGGTTCAAGGTCAAAGCTTCAGTTAGAGATATGCATTAGTGAAATAACAATGAAATTTAAGGTTTAATGTATAATTTTTAAATTAATTTTCTATATATATATTAATGTAGTTATATATATATATTTATAAAATATGTTGTGCGTGGTGTGAGGCTGGCCTGTAATGGCTTCATGAAGCTTCTGCGGTCGAGATTTTGGCCGCAAAATAGGAAGATTATGGCCACGTGATATAGATAGGTGGCGTATGAAGATTGGGTGCAATTAATGTGAAGATTTTCACATTAAATGACATGCGTGGTGGGTAAGCTTGTAACAGTGAAGTCACCGCCTATAAATAGGCAGTGATTTGAGCAATGGAGAAGCACCAAGGAGCTCGAGAAAGAAGGCGAGAAAGCTTGCTTGATCGAGAGATAGAGAGAGAGCTAAACCGAGAATGAGAGATTAAGGGAGAGACCGAGAGAAGCAAGGGAGAGAAAGAAGGCTCGGCCAAAGTCGGCCATGGCAGCCATGAAGAAACCGCGGCAAGCAGGGGAGGGCGACGGGTTGAGCAGCAATGGCTGCTCGTGAGCTGGAGACGGCCTCGAGTTCGGCCAGAGGTGGCCGAAATGAGCCATGATCGTGAGTCGGAAGCAGCCCAAAGCAAGGCTAGTAGCTAGGTGCGGCCATGGCCGCAACCTGGAGCGCCAAAGCAGCAACAAGCCGCGGCCAATGGCGGCCGCGTGCGGCTGCCAGCAGCGGCGCGACGGGAGCAGCAGTAGCTGGGGAGGCCGAGGCAGCCAGCGGAGGGCCGGGCGAAGGCCGGCGTGGGGCGAGGTGGCGGCAGCCATAGGCGTTGGGCGCGGGGAGTTGCAGGCAGCCGCGGGTGAAGAAGAAGAAGAAAGGGAAGAAGAAGAAGAAGAAGGAAGAAGAAGAAGAAAAGAAGAAGGAAGAAGAAAGAAAGAAGGAGGAAAGGAGTTGCAGGCGCGGGAACAGGGGAAGCGGGAGGAAGAAGAATGAGGAGGAAGAAGAAGAGAGGAGAAAGAAAAAGAAAAAGAAAAAAGAAAAGAAAGAAAAAAAAAGAAGAAAAAAATAGAGGAAATGTGGGAAAAAATATTAGAAAAATCCTAAAAAATAGGAAATTTTGTTTCGATGATATCCCGGAGATTTTGGTGAGAAAAACGTCTCGGGCACGCTTTTCGAGAATATTGCACGCAAATCGAGGAAATCGGGGATGCTAAGTCAAGGTGAGTAAAATTCTCTATAAAATTTCAGAAATTCCAAAATATTATTTTATGAATTTTCGTAGTGAAATATTTTAGAAAATATTTCTAGAAATATTTAATTTGGAATTATTGAGGAAATATAGGAAGAAATAGAGGGAAAATTAAAGAAAATGCCAGAAATTGTGAAAAAATAGGATTTAATATTTATTCAAATACTCATGGTGATTAGGATGCTTTGAGGTCAAAGTTGAGGTGTCTGGTGTGAATTTTGAGGTTGGCACGCAAATCGAGGCAAGGCACGGATTTTGAGATAGCCTGATAAGCTCTAGAAGGTAAGTGGTACTTCCTCGAAAATGTTTTCATCATATTGACATGCCCTGATATGTATCTATCACGTAGAATGCATACATGACTATGAAATGCATAATTACACGTTGATATCATTGATCACACGCATATGAGGCCGTAGGGAGTACGAACTGGCATCGCTGCCTTACCAAGGGTGCACCCATACACCCCGGCTTCGAAAGAGGTGGCCGCTAAAATGGTGGGTAGCATGAGAGGTGCAGTTGACACCTACGAGGAAAGACATTGCATACACACATGACATAACATTATGTACCCTTACTTAGATGGTTCATCATCTAACTTGGGTTCGCCCCTGGAACATTTAACATTCCAGTCGGGACTTGCAGTGATGTTATCGAGGTTGAAGATGTGCAATGACGCGAGACGTCGAGAAATGAGGAAATGAGCCAGGCTATGTTATAATATGAATAGTTAAAGAATGATGTACATGCATTTATTTTCAGAAGCTTATGTAATAACTTTGTAATAAACACTATGTTTGATTATTTATGTAATGCCATGAGCAGGTTCGGTTCAGCTTCCGCTTTGTAAATTGTATTTATCTCTGGTGTGTAAATTAAATACTAGATAGGCCTTAGGGAATTTCGGGATAGTGTAATGATAAAAAAAAAAATAATAAGACTCAATTTTCCTAAGGTATAACACGCCCTGAGAAAGCGGGCTGTTACAGGAGTTGCACGAAAATCGAGATTTGGCACAAGATTCAAGGTGTTCTAAGTTTCGTTCAAGGTGAGTGATCTACCGCAAAACTTAGTTTTAACTCGTGAGTAGTTTATCCAAAACTTGATTTATTATGGGTGTTTCTACCCTAAAATCTTGGTGTTTGTTCTATCTGAACGTGTTGAGAATTCATGCAAAATGGTTTTGTGCATGCAAACATTTAACTGGCAACGGTTGGTTTTATGAGGGAAGTTCGTCCTTAAATGTTTGAACTTATGCATTGCATTTTATAAAACTGTTATTTATATGATGCATTGAATTGTGAAATGTGGCATTGTCTTGCGTTTTGAGTGTTCGTATAGAATGTCAGCCTAAGATGTTGTCTGGATAGTGTAGCCATAATTCTCCAAGGGTGTAATGGAATAATAGGGGTATTTAATGCTAGTGTGCATGTCATGATAACCACCTTGGTCTTCGTGCCAAGCCGTTTGGTTAGAGTCGGTATGGTAGCGTAGCTTTTAGAGAGATTGCTCTTTTCCCATGGTGAGGTTAAGCATTGGGGATTCTTGGGGTAGGGCTTGCCGGGTGTATTTGTTTATTTCATATCTTGCATTCATTAATGAAAAATGTGTTTTTAAACTTTCACTTAGATGATTCATCATCTAATATAGACTTTGTCCCTGGAATATTTAAATGTTCCAGGTGAAGGCAGCAGTGCGAAAGGAAAGGGAATTACCGAGGTGTGACGGCGAATAGCGGATAGTTTACTTTATGTCGGTTTCAATTATGTTGTTAACTCTGACGATGTCATGTAAACGTTGGTTGGCTTTATATCATAAATAAAGAGGGTTTGATTATGGTTTATTGAGGTTTCGATCTACCTTCCGCATTTGAGATGATGTACCTGTTTTAGTTTATTAATAGTTCATAGTTGATATACTGAGAAGGTGTAATGGGATCTTCAGGGAACGATTTTGTGTGGAGTATTCCGTTGATTGTTTTGGAAAAAAATATCCCCAGAATCTTACGTTACCTAACGCTCCGGAGAAATGGGGTGTTACAGATTTGTTGTTGATTCTGTCTCATGTTCCATTGGCCATCACTTTCTTCTCCTTCTTTAGCTGCTACATAATCTTCTTCATCTCCTTCTTTTACTTTTATTCATTATTGCTGCTATGTTGCTATTATTTTTCTTCTTCTTCGTTACTGTAGCGGAGTAAGTTCAGTGGAAAGAGGCTGGTGGTGTTCTTCTTGGATTTCTCCTTCTCTCCAAGCAAGTTCTTCTTGCACTCCCTCTTTAATTTCAGTCTAAGCTCGCTTATATGTCCTGTATTTCACTCTCTTGGATTTTCTGTTATCTTTTTTATTATTCTACAAGTTCTTCTTGCATTTCCCTTTGATTTGCAGTGCAAGTTCTTTTATATATCTTCTTATATCCTTGTGTAAGCTAGCCTATATCTTCTTCTACTGATACGATTGATGTGTACATGTTGGTTCCCTGTGTTCATTTTAGCTCATTATGTTCTTTTTAGCTCACTATGTTCAACCTTTTGTTTCTGTATCTCTTTGTGGGTCTCCTTGTGGTCTTGAAATGGGGTTTTTTTTCACCCCAAGCTTATTTATGAATGGCATTTTATATAGCTAGGTGAAGGTGAAAACCTCTGCTCGTTCTGCATTCAAAAAAACAGTGTTAAATGTATATATATATGAATGAGCTCGCTAGCTGTTCCAAATGCCTCTTATATGTATATGTGTTGTGTTGAATGTAAAATGCTAACTCACCATTCAAATGATTTCATTGAGGTATTTGGAGGCCACAAACAGCAAAAACTCAACTAAAAATATATATTGTTTGCCCATATATGAGACCCACTTATAAATACACATATACATACATGCGTAGCGAGCTGTTACCCCTCACTGATTTGAAAAACTTACCTAAGCCATGCCCTGCCTAGCCAACCCACCATATACTCATGCTTAAACAGTTGTTTGAATGCCCTTGTTCTATTCGACAAACCTAGTTATATATATATATATATATACACGTTCAGCTTCATTGATGTTCCAGCGAGCCCGTTCCGAGCTCTTTCCGCTTGTCATTTTCACTAGCTCTTTGTCGCGAGCTCATACTTATATTCTCTCTGACCATAAGCTTAATTGCGAGCTCTTTCCCGCGAGTTCATTTCTCAAGCTCTTGTCCGCGAGCTCTTGCCCAACCCCTTGACTGCGAGCTCGTTCAACGAACTCTTGTTTACCTCAGGACCTCGAGCTCTCCCGAGCTCTCTTGTAAGCAGCGAACTCATGACCTCGAGATCGTCCCATAAGCCTTAACCGCAAGCTTTCTCGAGCTCTTTTTGTAAGCCTTTGTTAGCGAGCTTGTCCCGAGCTCTTCCCATAAGCCTTTGAATGCGAGCTCTCTGCTTACACCTTATCCATTAAAGTAAATATTTGTATTTTCTTTAATTTATATTTTACCTTTCATTTACTTTAATACATAAATGTAAATAAGAAAGTACTCTCTATTTAAATTCAATAAAAATATCAAAAAAAATCAAAATCCATAACAATAAAAAAAATAAAATTTTGGTTTTAGTACAAATGCAAGAAATTGCGATTTTAGGACCCTCAAAATACATAGCTTCAGTTTCTTAAAAAATTCATTAAAAATCATTCTTACAACAATGAATGTTAGTTATCAAAATACTAGGAGTTAGTTTTTCAAAATGAATACATTTTCAAAAATATGTTCTAATTGACCCTTCGTCTTAGAAAAATTTTAGATTTATGTTTGACTAGCAATTTCACGTGGTGTGGTAATTCTGATTGCATGGGGACTAATCATGAATTTGAGCTATGAGCACGAATGCAAATAAATGCATACTATCACTGGTTAAATGAAATCGCAACAATCATATGATGGAAAAAACAATTATCAAATTTATAATACTCCTCAGCTTATGAATCGAGATGTAATATTAAATAGCATCTCTAAAAAATTATTCATGTGTTATATATTACATCAAGCATTTTTGTGTCATAAATTACATATTGAATGTGTTAAACGTAATGAAGTAAGATAATGTTAAATTTATCTGATGATGGAAAAATACCCGATATGGGTAAGTGATGTTGAAAGTATGAATATCGTGGAAACAAGAATTTAAATACATGTAGTTGGCAAATGCATATATAATGCATACTTGTACATGTTACATATTTTGCATACCTATTATTTTGCGCAAAGAGAGAAAGGGTACCCTAGAGCACCTGGCGCGGGACGAGGTGGCCACAACCCGGCAAGTTGGTTCCATATTTATTGTGAGGTTTTATGGAACTTGTGCACTTTTGCATGCATTGATTTATGGCTTTAGAGCTAGAAAAATTGATATTGATAATGAAATAATACACTCTTGCATGTATTGATTGATAACTTGCAAGCCGATGAGAATTGATAATGACATTGAAATTTTATGCACATTTGTATAGTAATACATGGTGACATGATACATTAAGTTGAATTGATAAATTCATGAATTATGAATCTTGTATATAATTGTGGAGTCCTTGATTACTCTTTTTGGTGTCATCATATTCTTGGATCCTATATATTATTCCTTGTTTCTCGAATTTGCTGAGCTTTGTGGCTCACTTGATCTTTTTTGTCATTCCAGGTGAAGGAAAGAATGTTATTGGGGGCGAGTCTAGTAGGACTACAGCCCAGGGATAATGGTGTACGGAGACACGTCCTAATTTCAAAGATCCTAGTTAGTGATTTGGTGAGATTTATAGTGATGAGAATTTGTTATGTTTATTGGCATTTGAGCCTCTTATTATTTTATATGGCCATTAAGCCTAGAGTTATGAGATTTTGAGAATGTAATTAAATCTTATTTGAATTTCCACTGCTAAAAATGAAATGAGTTGTTATTTAAGTTTAGTTTTATTCTATATCATATTTGTAATGACCTTTTTTCGAGTATCCTATTCTAAGCGAAAATATTCGAAAGTAGGTCTTACATTGTAAATGTTATGTGTACTTTTATATGATCTACTAGAAGCATAAATAGATTTTATTTTGGCAATATCAAGTATATTAAACATGTAAATTCCATTGTACCAAGTTTTCGTTTAAGGCACATCATTTCATTTTGGTGGAAGTGAATGATTTTTACATTCATAGATTAAGTTATAATGACTTAAAAATTTATTCTAAGAGCTTTAAAGATTTTTAGCCAAGACTTTTGAAAAAGTCTTCATTTTTCCCCTAAGACTCAATATTTTAAAATTATTCAAAAATTTGAACTTCTTAATTCAAATTATGAATTAAATTAGATTCGATTCATGAAAATAAGCATAGACACAATGACCCCCCTTGATAATGGGAAGGCGAATAGATGTTGCAGAATACGAACAAACTAGAATGTGGAATCCCAACTGTTTATGTGTTTTTTTTTTTTACTTTTTTTTTCTAACTATTAATTTGCAAAACACAAAAAGAATAATTCAAACGACTTTTTTTTTTTTTTTTACCTTCATATCCAGCTTTTAGCCTTTGAAACTAGTGAAACCCTAAGGTCACTAGCCCATTCAAACTCTTTTCTCCATCCCATCTAAAACCCTTTTTTCAGTGAATTTAGGAATAGCCGTTACTTTATTTAAACAACTAAGATAAGTGTTTCGATAGGTGGAGCGACTTTGAGACAAATTTTCAACGTACTTAGAGAGCCTGTTGATAATTGAGGTCCTATAGATACTCGTATAATATCTCCTATTTATAGATCTGCGCCTATCTTTATATGGTTAAATACAAAATTCTCTATTTTTGAAATGGGAATTAAAGTAATAGATCTTTTAGCCCCTTATTACGGTGGGGGGAAAATAGGACTAGTATTATTATAACATTTTGTTTTCCATTGACATTCATACAAAATCTTGTGATAATGACATTCTAATAATCATTTTATTTGCTAATCATATAATTTGTTTTATGCATATATATATATACACATATTAATACATAAAATAAATTTTTGTGTGGAGGCAAGTTTGAAAAATTGAACCATATGAGCTAGAATAGGGAAGAAATGAGTAATGGAGCCAAATTTGGTTGTTTGGAATTGCAATGAAGTCTTCACAGCTAGATGTCTGCCCACATGGGTAGGCTTATCACATGTCCCTAATTACTGCAACCAATTGCTAATTACACAAATTGATGTAATTATGAATTACTAATTTGTTTAGAATTAAAAATGCTTCTTAATAAGAAAGTGGAGACACAATTCATTTACCCTTTTTTCTTTGGTTAAAAAAAGCAACAACATGCAATATTATAGCTAGACACCTTATGTGGCATTGAGTGTATAGAACTCTAATTTGTTAATTATTTTTACATATAATTATATATTTTTTGTAAAGTTATTATAATTTATATATTATGTTTAGAGTATTTCACCAAGGGTCTTTTTGGCCCAGATGAGTTTGATTATGCATAATTGTTTGATAAATACTTAAATTGAGGTGAGTTAAAATGATAAAATAACTAAAAGAATCCAAATTAAAGAAGAATATATTGTTTTTAATTAGTTAAGAAGGATTAAAAATAAAATTTCACATGAAAATTACAGCATGCAAGACATGCACATATGAATCGGATAAAACTCTACTCAAAAGTTAAGGTTGCGTTATCTTTACTTTTCAATTTTTAATTTTGAGTTTTAAATTCATTTTCAATTTTCTATTTTGATAGTTTGTTTTTAGAAAATTAAAAATGCGTTCTTTTTGTCATTTTGAAAAATTATTTCTCAAAACAAAAAATTAGAAAACACGTTCTTTTTGAAATTTTAAAAATAATTTTTTAATGATATTTTATTCAATAAATTTGATTATTCAGTAAATTATAAATATTTAATGTTAATATATTATTAAAAAAATATATTTTAAAGTTAATGAATTTTGTAATATTTTTTCCTATTACAATAATAAAATATGAATAAATAAATATGTTTTGAGTTTAGAGTTTGTTTTGAATGAAAATACTCAAAATAACTTTTTGTTGTTTTGAGTTTTCTTTATAATTTTTTTTTTTTTTCAAAAATTTATTTTTAAAAACAGTAAAGCAAACGTGTTTTCATTATTTTAGAAAATTAAAAATTAAAAATGACTTTAAAACAGCAAAGAAAATGCAACCTAAGTGGTTGCAACCTCAAAAAATAACCTCAGTTAATACTTATCACAAAAAATACTAAATCATCTTAATCACGTCTCAAGGTGTTATCTAGAGGATATAACATAATTTTGTCTTTTGACATTTAAGAAAATAAAATCAACAATAAGCACTTGGCAATAAAATTTTGATTTATTCTGCTTGAAAATTGGCATTCTGAAACGGACAAAGAATAAAGTTAGGGTAGAGGGTTGAAGATGAGCACAACATGGTGCAAGATGGAACCCAACAAATCCATCAACTCTGTATCTACTAATACACACCCCCTAGCACAGGTTTTTGCATTAGGGCGGCTAAAACTGTCTTCTTGCGCCGTTAATCTCATTAATTTAATCTCTGACTATTGCCTTAATTTATTCCATTATTCATTCATTACACTGCCTTGGCCTTGGATCAGATCAACATGCTTGCTTCCCCAACGGTCACATTTTCAAATCAAGACACCATCTCTTGTCGTCTTCCCCGCCTCTAAATCTGTGAACCGCTTTCGGTTTTGGTTATATATAATAAGGCTCAACCCCTAGAAAAGATAGCTTTGTAGAGAGGACGTCCGTTGAAATGGGGAATTGTTCTCTGAAAGGTGTTGCTGATGCTTCTGCTGCTAAAGGTGGCGGTTCTTCTTCTATAAGGGTGATGACGGATTCCGGCGGTGTGATGCAGTTTGAGGCCCCGAAGCTCGCTGGAGAAGTCACTGGCGACTTCCCCGGGTATGGGCTTTTCGGGAAGGGGCGGCTGTCGTCGCCGTTGCAGGGCCATGAGCAGCTCCATGGTGGCCAGTTTTACTATCTACTTCCTGTTGGGAAGGGTGGGATGTCGGCTCAAAGTGACCTGGAATCTGACAAGGAGGTGGCGGAGCCGGTTAGGATGTCAACAAGCGCGGCGGTGGAGGTGCTGCTGCCACCGCAGAGGGGTGTTTGGAGGGTGAAGCTGGTGATTGCCACCAAACAGTTGGAGGAGATACTGGCTGAGGAGGTGAACACAGAGGCCTTGATTGAGCAGATGAGGCTGGCAGCAAGTTCTGCCGGCGTTACGCCTAGAAAGTCCAGGGTAAGTTGGGGAGTCAATTGGAAGCCTATGCTTGTGAATATGTTCAAAGGGCCTGTTGACCACCACGGCAAAGCCCGGTCACCGGATTCCTGTCTCGGCCAGGGGAAGGATGAGGGTGAGCTCGTCTTGGCATCTTGAGATACTCACAGTAATGTAGTATGGGTGATACATTTCCCTTTGTATCAATGTTAGCTAGGCTCCTGAGCTTTTCCTGGGTTCCTATTTGGAATCCATAAAGTTATTCTCATCTTTTTCTAAACTATCAATGACAATCCACGGGCCATTACTCTTTGGGGTGGGAGGGCGTGCCCTGCACTGAACTGAGTAAACTCACTGAATGTACATTATAATAGACGCCAAGGAAATACACAAAAATCTATGTACTTTTAACTCTGCTCAATCTCAACCTGAAATACCAAACCAAAAACCTTGCCATTGATCAAGAAATCAATCATCAGAAAAGAGTTTATGAAGTGGGCAATAGACTTAAAGACATTGGATATTGGGATATTTAGATATATATTATATCAAGAAGTTATCAACCATATGGTCGATAGCAGAAACAGGAGCCTATACTCTGATATCAGGCACTGATCAAAATGGAAGTAGTTGCATGGTTCCAGGGAGAATTTCGGATCATACAAAAGGAGAAAGAGTAAAAGTGAGAGAGCAGTACAAAACCACAACTATTTTTACTGTATTGCTCAATAGAGAGCATACATCCTTGTGAGCCCAAAAGTTCAGATATCCAGAAAAGTCTCTCAGTCCAACCTCGACTCCATCTTCTTGATAGCTTTCTCTATTGCAGGTATGTTCTTCTTGAAGGATGCCCACTGCTCAGCCGTCAAGCTTATTCCTAAGGAGACAATGGAGCAAAACTTTTAGCTAACCACTAACAGCTTACGGAATAAAGAAGTTGTATTGATGAAGAATGACCTAAACAATCTTCTGTTAAAATGCCCACAAGCAGAATAAGCATGATAACACTAAAAAGCAGCAACACCACCATGTAATCATACCTACGCTCACACGCAAAACACACACACACATATATGTATAAATGTGTGTGTGTGTATATATATATATATAGAGAGAGAGAGAGAGAGAGAGAAGATTTGGAGTAATCAATGGAATGTCATCAGCAAATGACATTGAAAATTTTCAAAAACTGCCAAGTAATAATAGAAAATCAGTTTGCAAGAAAAGATCCCCTTTAAAACAATGCCCATAATCCAAATCCCCCAGCTTTCCTTTCACCTTTTTATACATGGCATGCTACATGTTTGTTGAGGAACATTCCTGAGATTCAAAATTTTCATCATCACGAATTGATTTGTAACTAATTTTATATTCCACAATTACCAATAATTTGCAAACCAAATGGAAAATGCTTTCCAAGTCCTTAATTTTCAACAAATTCATTACCAAATACAATAGAATACATTACTTAAAAGGGAAGAAGAAAATGGTTACTAGAATAATTCACTAAGAAAGCATTTGTTAACCAAGATATAAACCGAAAAAAGTGAGATGTGAAAAGTATTTCAGACAAAAGTGTTTTCCATTGTGTTCGTAAAATTTATCTGTTGATCTTTAGAAAAAAAGTCACGTGACTTCTTATCTGAAATTTTTCATATATGTCTTGGTCCAGAAAGCATTCCACTCTTATTTTGATACAATCTTATCTTACTTATTTGGACAAATGCTACCAAGCATAAAGCATAACCCCTATGCGCTGGCACAACCAGGTGCATAAAGCACCTCCCACCCTACAAAAAAGTCTACAATACACTAAGGGGCAATTCAATCATAGAAAAAAGAAATTGTTCACATAAAAGAAAAAACTAGAAATAGCATTCAAATGCAATTTTTCTAAATAGAAATACAAAAACTAGTTTCACAAAATTTTCAAATTTTAATTAACTTTTGGAAAACAACATATTTAGTTTTCTTCACAAATTTTGCCTATGTTTGCCACTTGGAAAAAATGATTTGCCCTTCTCATTCATAGATGTCACCCCTTCAAACTTACCTGTGCCCTTCTCCTTTGAGCACTCATTTTTCTTGTCCTAGCAGCGCATCCCTTAAAGCTCTCCTCCTCCCACTCCTTTGCAGTGCTCCCCCTTCAAGATTCTCCACATATGAGTTCTCTCTTATTCTTCACAGATTCAGACTTTGTCAACTCCCTCAGATCCTGAAAACCCCTTCTCAGTCAGCTTTCTCATGTCTATCTCAGCCAGTTCTCTCCCTCACGGGGACCTCCTTTTTGAGCTCAACTTATTCTTCTTTGCAGTGCACCTCCTTTGAATATCATGGCTACATGCTCAACAGTCATGATCATGCTACTGCTAGTGTGTTAAAATACTTTCAAATATCTTTCTTGGAAGCTCACTAGAATCCAATGATTTGAATGGTGGAATGAACTCTTTGAGTCTGCATTTGTGTGGAGAATAGCCAGGCAATGGCATATCTGCTCCATCCACCTGATTGTCTGGTTTTGCGGCCAAGAAGCACCAAAGGGAAGGTGCTTTTTATTCAAAATGGCCTTTCTGAGCTCAATAGACCAAGAAAGTTCTTAACTCAGTCCCAGAACTGTCACATCCTCAGGTGGGTCACATCCCTCACAGCAACATCGGTGGTGCCAGACACAGGATATGAGGTTTACCCTAGTTAAATCAGCTAATGATCTTAATAGAATATCCCTAAAGAGAACAAAATGGTTAATGGGTGTCAAAGTGAGGGTAGAAGGGGATATGCAAATTAAGCCCATTTGGAGCTGCATTTTACAATTATCTATTCTATCTAACAATATCTTCACTGGAAGCGGAGGAACGCTTCCTATAATGATGACATACATGCTTTCCTGTCGTTTAATTCACAAAGAAAATAAATTTCTATAAAGCCATATGGAAAGGCCTGCAAAATACAAGCAAAAACAGCTCAGCCAAAGCAGCAATATTAGAAACTGAGTTTTATTCAGAACACATTCTAATTTTCTAAATTTCTGCGTCTTAGAAAACAACCATTTTGAATGTTATCAAGGGAAAAAAAAAGTTCATGTATTTAACAATTAAATTAGTTTTCCAAATTTTTGTACAACATATCAAGTCTTAATGTCATATTTTCATATTGTACAAGCTGGTTTTACAATATCAATTATGTGATAGAACAGAACCATATAAATTATCTTCATCCACCATCATCTCCTAAAATTTTTTCCATATCAAGATAGTGATGGAACTTTATCTCATAATTCCCCCACTAAGAGTTGTGTCAAGGAGTGCATCCAACATAAGGTTTTACCACATTATTATGGATTGTATTGTCAATATGACTTTTAGATGTCAATAGACATTGTGAATGTCGTGTGATAGACCCTAACTTAGTTAGGATAAGATGCAATTGATGATGATAATGAACAAGTCAAGTCTTAATCCCAGCAAGTGAAAAACTGTCAATGAAAATCTGGAAAATGTTCTATTCATAGATAACATTCCAGAATGAATGCATGTGCAATGTAATTCATAATCACCGTAGAGACAACACCATTGTGCACCTTCAACACACTTAATGGTTCAATAGATCATACTTCTTTGTGACCCAAAAATAACCTGATTTCTCAAGTTTTGTTCTTATGTTCATTGACCAATTAACAATGTTCTTAAACGTTGTTCTCTCATCTGCATCAAATGATCAAATACAAAACAGCACACACAGCCCAACTGTTCATATAGTCACAAGTGACAAAAATTATTACCTTTTGAAGTAGGAAGTTCTTTTCCATCTCTTCTGTAGTATTCCCTTATTGAAACCAAAGTCTTCCCTCTGAAGTCCTGCAAAGTCACTCTTCTCCTGTCTGATAACTACACACCAACAGAAGAACAACAGATCTAGTAAATCAATTAAAGCAATACATTCTGTCCCTAATCCCTATTGAAACACAGAACTATCATAGATTAAAATGAAAACAATAGAAACACATAATATTAAAAACAAAATTGCTGTTTGCTGACAGAGTGTGTAAGAAACTATGAGGAACTAAAATTTGCAACATTAATATTGTCATTTCTATAATGAAAAGATACAAGAAGGGAAAAAAGATTGCACATAATTCCGCATAATTTACTAGGCTTAAGTTGGCAAAATCCATATATGAAAACACGACAATTTTGAACAAATTTGGTGGTAGGATCGATCTGATACCATTTGTTAGGATTGAATCAAGCACAATCACACACAAAAATCAAGAGAAAAAGACACAAATTTTAAAGTGGCCCAGCCTCAATGCCTATGTGGACTATCCCGCAATAATTGAATAATTAACTAAAGGGTAAATATCACACAGCACCCTTGAGGTTTGGCTAAAAGGCACCAACCACACCTTTGTTTTCAAGAATAGCACAAACCTCCCTTCTATTTGACATCATTAGATGAGATGTTGAAATGATCATATTGCCCTTCTATATAAATAAAAGAATAAAAAGAAAAAGGGCAGATATTTTGCAATAATAAAAAATGACCAAATTACCCTCATGTCTTAGGCCTAGATTGAATTGCAAAACCCTATGTGCACAATTGATGCAAAATGGTTGTCATTCTGCCTGTTTGTCATCCAGTTCATTTCAAACAATATGTGTGGGTGTGAGTTTGGGGGGAGAGGCAGGGGGGAGAAGAGACAACATAGAGGAATTACATTTGGATTGGCCATCAACAGAGGAGAAGACAATGAAGCATACACAACTATCAACCACATGCTATTTGAAACATTGAAGATCAGTAAATTTTCAAATTGTAAACACAAATGTTGCTTCTCCACAAACCCCTTCTATTTGAAAGCTCGATTCCTCTAGTTTTCCATCTATAAGCCCAATCTCTTTGAAACCTCCATTCTCAATAACCCCCATCTTTTCAAGAAGGGGTTTCAAAGATATTCAAGGATAGACAAGCAATCAAAACCCTTACTTCCCAAATCGAAAAACTAACCGAAAACCCCCAACATTTCCCAAATCAAAACCCTAAATTGAAAACCTCCAAGTCCAAACCTGACCTAGATTAAAACCCTAATGCTAACCCCCAAAATCGATTAGGGTTTCTCCCAAAAAGTAAATATTAAATACAAAACCCTAATTCTAAAACCCTAATCTCCCCAAATTGAAACCCCAATTGGAAACCCCCAAATCCAAACCCTGATTTTCTAGATCAAAATCACTAAAACTCATTAGAGCTTTTTTCCAAATGCGAATCCTAAATACAAATCCCTTATTCTAAGACCCTACTCTTGCCAAATGCAAATCATCACGTCCCCAATTCAAGCAGAACAAGTACATCATCACATCCCTCAACTACTTTACCAAGTGGGTGGAGGTCAATCCTTTAGCCACTACCATGGCCTGGAAAGTCAGATCATTCCTCTGTAAGAACATCATTTGAAGATTCAAAGTTCTTCAGGTGATCATCACGGAAAATGGGACCCAATTTGAAAATTGGATGATTCAAGCCTGGTGTGAGGACCTGAAGATTCAACAACACTTCATCTTAGTGGCTCATCCTTAGGCCAACAATCAGATCAGCTCACCAACCTAACTTTGCTCCAACGGCTCAAAGCTCAGCTATAAAAGGCCGATGGGTGTTGGGTTGAAGAGCTCCCTAGCAACCTATGGTCCTACCGAACAACTACTCAAACTGCCATATGATAGGCCTTAATTTTATACATATTTTTATCATATTTTCATCTTAACTTTGTACTATTTTTCCTACTTAAATCGTGAGTTTATATGGATTCTACATAATTTAAATCTCTTTTTGTAGGAAGCAAGCTAAGGAAATTAATTTCAAGAATTTGGCGTAAAAGGATATTATATATTAATTTATAATGTTAATTTCAAAATTAGTATTATAATATAATTAAAGAATTAATAATAAAAGGAGCAATTGGACGCAGCAGCAATTGGAGGAATTCAAGCAAGGAAAGAATTGCAATTGGAGGCAGTGAATTAGAAAGCTAGGGTTGCCATGCTTCATATAAATATATACATATAAAGGAAAATTGGGAGGAGAATTGGAGGTTGGAGGTGGAACGGAAGAGGAGGACGGAGATGGCATCAGCAGCAAGGCCTCACGCACACAGCAGCAAGGCACGGTGGCGGAAGCACGCAATGCAGATCTGTTTCAGATCTGGGCAAGGAGCATCCTTCTCCATTCAACTTTCAGCTTTTATTTTTATTTTTATTTTAATTATGTCTAGTTAAATTGTTTTAGCTAGGGTTTGGATGGATTTTAATTTTACGATTATATTATTACATGTTTAGTTCAATTCAAAACTCGATTATTATTTGCATGAAGAATTTATATTGTTGTGCTTAAGGCTTTAAAAGATTGGTCACCTTTTAATGATTTAATGATTTATGCATAACTGACTAAAGAATTGCTATAAACTAGATCCATGGACAATATAAATCATATGCTAGACTATGATATCGAGAGATGATTAACTCATGTGTGGGAATCGAGGAAGTTTAGTGAGTCAAATTCCCTTCTGTGAATAGAGGTTTCCAAAGAACTTAATGTTTATTTGTTCCTTTGACATTTGCTTAGAAATTTGACGGTAGAATTGAACTAATAAATAATTAATATGACTTGAAAAAACTTATTAATTAATTGAGAGAAATGCACCGTCACATGCAAATAATCTTAAAATACTGTAAGGGTATTTATGGTTTTAAATTAAGTTGAATAGATAATTACATAAACTAGATTAAATAAAATCTAAACCCTAGTGCATTCATTAATTAGTTTTTCTCATAAAGATGTAAGTTTTCCATTTATTTATTTTTTATTATTCATCTAATTAATTAATTAGTTAACTTAGGTTAAGTTAAAATTGATTTAGTATTGTAATCTAGTCCTTATGGGATTGATATTTTTTTCATCACTATATGCATATTTGACTAGGATACACTTGCCTGAATTCATTGTGCAAAAATCACACATCACCATCGGGTAAAACGCCCTTCAACCTATACTATAGGTTCAAAGCAGTCATCCCAATGGAGGTTGGGTCACCAAGCTTTCAGAGTGGAACACTTCAAAGCCAAGGCAAACAAGGAAGGACTCCAAGTCAACCTAGATCTGCATGATGAACATCAAGATCTAGCTCGAATTAGGCTAGAGGTTTACAATCGGATGATCACTAAGTACTATAATCAAAGGGTCAAAGCAAGATACTTCCTTCTCTGGGACTTGGTCCTTCATTGAGCCAGTGTAAGCCATCCCCAAGGCTCTAATAAGCTGACCCTAAATTGGGGAGGGCCTTATTGAGTCATAGAGACACTAAGCCCAAGAGAATACAAGTTGGAAGATCTAGAAGGTGATCTCAAGGATGTGGAATGTAGTAATGCCAAAGAATCTTACATCCTTGGAAAATCCTTTGTGGCATGAATTTTCAACTTGGTAATTAATATGTATCAAAGAATATTTTGAAATCAAAAGAATATTTATTTAAAATTAAATTTATTCGTTAGTGTGTGACAAAATTCTTTCAAACCATACACACTCGATTATATCCTAAGGCAAAACTGTCGACCTTGTTAAGAAAACTATAGACTGTTTTGTCCCTTTGGTAATGGGTTGTCGAATCAAGGCAAAACAATTGACTTGTTTGATAAAACAGTCGGCCATTTCTGGCCTTTGAGCAAGAATAGTCAACAGTTCCTGTAAATTGTCGACAAGGCAATTTTACACACTCGGTTGTTTGGTGTAAGGTCAAATTCTGTTGAAAGCCACTGTATAATGTCGACTTTTTCCCAAGACTGTCAACCTATTGTAAAAACAGTCGACCATTGTCAAAGGAAGTCGACCTCTTTTTCAAAATGTCGAAAGTTTGCCAAAGTCCTAAGATATTTTCAAATTTCTTGATGGAAACAGTCAATCAGTTTGAATAATTGTCAACAATTTCTTCACTGACAATTTAAAACGGCTAGTGTTCACAAGCATTAAATGCTCCCAGTGGCTCCAAACAACAGCTAATTAATTCAAGCTTGGGAGAAACCTATAAATACAGCCCAAGGATGCACTAGAGAAGTTTAACCAATTTGTACAAGTGTCAGTCAATATCATTCTTCTCTCAAGTGCTTAATCGTTTCAATTTTTCTCTCAAAAAAGGTTATATATATCATTTGTAAAATCTTGTTTAAGCCTTTGTGTATTTATTTGAAAGACATTGTAACTGAGAGATTCATCTCTCAAATCATCTCTGTTGGAATCATCATCTATTGTAACTTCTCTAGCAGTTGTGCTAGAGGGCTTACTTGGGTGTAAGTAGGAGGTTATAATTCCTAACGGTGTGCTAGAGGGCCTACTTAATTTAAGTATGACGTTTTAGTGGATTGAAAAATCTCCAATGAGTAGTTGGAGGAGTGGATGTAGGGGGGGGTTTGTCGAACCACGATAAATCTTTGTGTCTCTTACATTCTTTGCTTTCCATTTTCCAACTTACATTTCACTGTTTTGTTACTTATTTTTGAAAACCATTACAAATTTTTAAAATTTATAAACACCCAATTCAAACAACCCCCCCCCCCCCCCCCCAAGGTGTGAGGTGCCATTAGATTACAGGAAGCTAGTGCACCCTACTCAAGAAACCCCTTTGTTAATAAAGGAGGAGTATTTCCAACTTGTGAATTACTGTACATTTTTGGGGTGTTTCAGTATCAAAGTTGAAAAGAAGATCACTCCCACTTGGGCTTAAAGCCAAGAAAGGGACCATCGCACTCAAGCTAATAAGGCCAAGAAGGGGATCACCCCCTCGGGCTAATAGAGCTGAGAAGGGGACCACCTCCCTCGTATATTTCAACAAAGGAAGGGATCCCCCCTCGTATATTTGAGCTGAAAAGAGGATCACCTAACTCAAGCTAATAAAGCCAAGAAAGGGACCACCCCACTCATATTTGAGTCGAAAAGTGAATCACCCCACTCAAGCTAATAAAGCTGAGAAGGAGGCCAATCCACTCATATATTTGAGCCAAAAAAAAGGATCACCCCACTTAAGCTTAGAGCTGATAAGGGGACCACCCTACTCGAGCTAGTAAAGTTGACAATGGGACCACCACACTAGTATATTTGAGTTGAAAAAGGGATTATCCCACCCTAATTGTCTCACCAAGCAAGCCTTAGTTCTCAAGACTCAAAGTGTTCCGTTTATAATACTGAAGATACACAAAGAAAAATAAACCATTTGTCGAGCATGAAATACTTGCACAAAAGGGAAATGGAAGAGTTCATTAATATTTATAAGTGCAAGAGGGGTTGAGCAAAGGCCAAGTACAAGAAAGATAAAGAAATACATCACTTAGCCAAGTGTTCATTCTTCACCATGACCTTAGCCATGGCAGTCATTCCCTCCTCCTCTTCTTTTTTTTTTTTTTTTTTTTTTTTTTTGGGGGGGGGGGGGGAACAAAACTAGTCACCATGACCTCCTCCTCAACAATTTTCTACACCCCTTCTTTTGATGCCTTCTTTGCTTGGCTCGACTAAGGCTAGGGGGTTGCGACTCAAGATCCTCTAGCTTAGCCATGATCTCCTCCATGGATCGAAGCTAACTCCAATCGAATGAAGGGAAGGCTCGAAGCACTTCACCTTTCCGCCTATCGAAGCCCATTTCCCAATACCACCTCAAATTAGCTCAGATGGACTCGGCAACTACTCTTCAGATTCTTGAGTTGCTAGACAAAAGTGAAGTTTTCCGTCTTGAGTTTGGGGCAATGGCCCTTCCACCATTCCACATCCTTCCTTGAGGTGTCCAGCTCAACCTTCAAAATGTTTGATCTCACCCTTCGCCTTGACCTCAGATTGCTTGGCGCAATCGAGCTCAAATTGGAGTTTTTTTTATCTTTTGGCATCCTCCTCTAGTTGGCTCTTCCTGCTAAGCAAGGTCTCCTCAAGTCATACTGCCATGACCCTAGGAGCAATAAAGGAGTGTTATTGTACAACAACAACAACATATCCAGCCGTTATCCCACTATGTGGGGTTGGCTACATGAATTCTAGACTTCTATGTGGGTTACATCCCAACAGATAGTTTGTCAAGAATTCATATTTGGATCCGACTAGGTTTTACGCTGGCTGTCGGCTACCTAACGCAACCCTCCTCCTTTATCCGGACTTGGGACCGGCAGTGGATAATATCCCCTGGCGGAGTAATGATGAAATGAAGTTTGAACACCATCTTCACATGGAGAAATTTCATGAGATGGTGGTGAATGAAGATAATTGATATAGTTGTGTTCCATAACTTAGTTAACATGGTGAAACCAACAAGTACAATATGGAAACACAACAAAAATGGGTGTTATTGTAATAAGGTATAATAGTTTGTTAGGGATATTTGGTTGTTTGTTAGAAACACATAGGTGTTATTAAAAATTAGTTAAGCAGCTAGTTATGCATATAAAAAGGCCAATTGTAAGAGGAGATGATTATGTTTTGAATTGAGAATTGAATAGTCTGATTTTCCTTCCTCTAAACTCTCTCTCTCTCTCGATCTTTCCCTCCCTCACTTCCTGTTCTTCCCTATTCTTCTTCTAAATTCTCCCTTCATTCTTCCAATTTCCAATCCAACCCTAAATTCATGACAAATGGTATCAGAGCATCGTTCCTCGGTTGTTTTCGTTGTTGATTAAGGTCCGTCGAACGTCGATGGTTACTGTCCGATGCAGTGGATTCACGAAATCTAAAGGTGATTTTAGAAATAGGCAGCAACAAGATAGGCTGTAATCTTAGGAGACAACCCAAGCGATTTCGATGACGTGATCAAACAACAATTCAATGAGCCCAACGACTGCAACAAAATTGATTACTAGTGATCGCGATTAGATCTTGTGGTAGCTGATCCATAGCGATCAATTGCACTGAATTCCGCAGTTGGCGGAAATTGTAGACTATTGATCCACATCAGGTGGTGCAATCGTGAGTCTCCCTGATCGCGATTTCAATTCCGGCCTAAACAGTGTTGATAGGCGAGCTAACCTGAGATGACACGAAGGGACCAACGTTCATGAGTAGGCAGAAGTACGTCGAAGGGCGACATGGACCAGTAGGAGTTTTGCGATAGGCGTGGACGACAGGTGCGAAAGTTCTAACATGATAGTGAATTTCGCTGGTGTTAACGCGGACAGCCAGGAGACTCACTACCAAAGTAGAAGGCCAATACGAGAGCTCCGTTGTAGTTGGCAACTCAAACAAGGAAGGTGTCGCGGCCATTACCAAACACGACCAGTGAGTAGGCAGTTCTCGACTTGGAATCCGAAGTGATCGCTATTTTGTAGAGGGTGTTGCGATTTGAACTAGCAGTGAGTCTAGTGATTTTGGAATTGGAAGTGATAGCAAATTAAAGTGGGCATGGTGTTGCAGTTGTACCCATTGCGGGCAAAGCCAGAGATTAACGACAGAAACAGATGAAGGATTTGGTGTTGTGGTTGTATCAATTGTTGTCATCAGCCGAGGCAACCCTCCAGTGAATCGCACAGTTCGGGCGAACGAGGTGGACGTCTCGCCGATTAGAATTACGGATCGATCAAGTTAGGCATGACTCAATCACGAAAGAGGGTTAATTAAGAATGGAGACGTGGGTCAGCCGATTCCAAGCTGTCGGAGGATCACCACCACGATCGGAACTACCCACTAATCAATTTCCTAAGGTTACGGAGATTAAGCTTGGGATGATAGCTAAGGCCAAACGTGGAAGGCAAGGCAGATTCGAGCCCAGCCAATTCCAATGGCAAAGCCGACAGTCAATGTTCGAATTTTCGCAAGCGTAACAAGAGGTGACTCGATTGTGAAATCCAGTGTTCTAAAACGCGCTAGACGCTAGTCGGGCGCCAGACTAGGGCCTAGCGCCCAAGACACCTAAGCGAGGCCTAAGTAGGGCCTTTGCAGACTACTTTTTTTTTAAGTTTTTAATGTAACTTTATGTTATTTTTAGATAAATCAAACTTAAAAAGACAAATAATATATATATAAATCAGAAATTTATATATATATAAATATATGTTTATATATATTGTTTATATATATATGAACATATAAAATATAAATATATAGACATCTGTTTATATATATATATATAAACACTAAATAGAACCTTATATATATATATGAACTAGGTGATGGCTAGGGCAGAGGAATAACAGCGGAGATGGAGCTTGAGTCAGCGAGAACGCGTAGGCGAGGATGGAGCTTGACGACGGCAATGGCATAAAGGCGGTGAGGAGGTCGCGATGGAGCTAGAGGTAGCGATGAAGTACCAGCAGCGTTGAGGCGACAACGTTCAGGCAGTGGCAACCTTGGGCTAGAAAAGGGGGAGACGACTGAGAGATGAGGGGTTCCAGAAATGAAGAAACCCTCAAATGGGCATCCCAGGCGGCGCCAGCCGATTAATTGGGTCGGTGCCTAGGGGGGCTAACTAGGCCAAATTCGCGGCAGCCGACTAGGCCGATTTTTAGCACACTGGTGAAATCTGTTAATCTTGCAATGGAAGTACGAAGCATATCCCATTGAACTTCGGCAATTCCAACAAATTCGAGTTGAAGGGCGGGGCAATCAATTTCAATGATAAGAAGTCCAACGACTAATAGCAGTGAATCAGTGAAGAGGATTCCACAGGAGGTGATTCCAATCGAATTCTAGGCTACAAGTCAAGGGAAACAGAGGTTAATTTCGGCTTTGAATTTTGGTTGATTCGTTTGAAGAAGAGCGGTATGCATAGAACCCCCATCCCTTGGTCTTCCAAATGTCATGTTCGTGAGATGTCGGCCATGGGGAGTAGGGCACACATGAAACAAATGGGGTCTCAATTGCGGCCGAAGGATGTTTCATTTTTAGTGGGATGTCCTGCTCATGAAGCCTTGGGAAGCAGTGCGCACATGAGACAGTCGGAGCCTCAATGGCAATAGAAGAAGGCTACATTTTCAGCTGGAAACAAAAGGAATCATGAGCAGTTTAGCCAGAAAAATCAGGCATGGGGAAAGTTAGATAATGAGTCCAACCGAGTTGACAAGGAAATAAGAAGTGTGATACATGATACAAGCAAGGATTTCAACAATATGTTACATAAGCAACTGCAAGAGTTTGCAATGATACTAACTAAGAAGTTGATTTACAGCTTTCCCGTTGAATTCTTCGATGATTATCGCGGGAGGTTTAACAAAGAGGAATTCCTAAAAATGGAGCAACCGAAGAAGAAGTGCAACATCAGAGATGATATTAAAGGTGAATGGCATTATCCTAAGGGAATCGATAATGAACAGATTGATAGGGCAGCAAAGGCAAAGGGACAATCTGATATTGTTGAAAGAGAAGTTTATATAGAGGAAAATTCCAGCAAACACAAGGAAGGAGGAGTTGTTGAAGTATTTACATGTAATCAGGAGATTCAGATTGAAACTTCAGCCAATATTAAGGAAGTTGGTGTTGTAAATGAAGCAAACAAATCAATGGAAACTTAGGATTCCAAAGATGAAAGAAGATTGGATGAGGAGATTGGGGTTGACCACACTTTACAAGAACAAGAAGTTGATGATCCTGATGATGCACAACCTAATCTAGCTGTAAATCATGTTGGGTAAGAAGGTCAAAATGGAGGCCAGGTGTCAGTCGTTGAGAAATCATTGGCTAAAATTGAAGTTGCAGCAGCTCCTAATGTTAATGCTCACAAACAGTCTTGGAAAAAGTACTCAAGGCAAGTCTACAATCCTCCATTGCTGCATTTCGAGGCTGTTGTTGATATTTTTTGTAGCAGAGCGTGACTGTGGGTTGAATAGGGATACAATAACAGCAACTATGGCTGTAGATCTGCTCTCCTTACTTGTATTGGACAGTAATGAAGTACTAATGGAAGTCACGAACATGGATAGTCATTCCATTCGACTCCAAGGTTCAGCTACTAGCTATGTCAATCCGAAAGTGGCTGATCATGTCCATAGATTGGAGACCAAGTTTGATTGGATAGCTATTACCAGGGGTGGTTGTATTGGGCTTGAACTCGATGAAGTTTTCTCTATTGAAATTCTGAGCCAACTTATGCTTGGAATTGATCTTGTAAACCTAAGAATGAAGAAGAAGAGGCCTAGAAGGAGAGAGAAATAAAGAGGAATTAAACAGATAGAGAAAACGAGCATTGGATGAAGAAATAATAGCACAATTGTAATAAGTTTCTTGGGGACAAGAAACCTTTCAAGGTGGAAGAATTGTCATGACCCTAGGAGCAATAAACAATAACAACAACAACATATCCAGCCGTTATCCCACTATGTGGGGTTGGCTACATGAATTCTAGACTTCTATGTGGATTACATCCCAACAGAGAGTTTGTCTAGAATTCATATTTGGATCCGACTAGGTTTTACGCTGGCTGTCGGCTACCTAACGCAACCCTAGGAGCAATAAAGGGGCATTATTGTAATAGGGTATAATAGTTTGTTAGGGATATTTAGTTGTTTGTTAGGAGCACATGGGTGCTGTTAGAAATTAGTTAAGCAGCTAGCTATATTTATAAAAAGGCCAATTGTAAGAGAAGAGGATTATGTTTTGAATTGAGAATTAAATAGTCTAATTTTCCTTCCTCTAAACTCTCTCTCTCTCGATCTGTCCCTCCCTCACTTTCTGTTCTTCCTCATTCTTCTTCTAAAGTCTCCCTTCATTCTTCCAATTTTCAATCCAACCCTAGGCTAAACCCTAGGTTCATGACACATACCTACTTAAGGGGAGGCCTTATCTAGTCGCTCAAAGAGCTTCAAGAAGCAAACAACCACTTGCCAAAAAGAAAAAAAGAAAAAAAAAAAAGGAAGATAATATTTCCAAGCCAATAAGACTTGCAAAATTTCACGAGGGTTAAAGGTTTACTTCGCAGAGGCTCTTGAAGCCGACATCACAGAGGGAGTCCAAAGTGCAATTTTGTGCGTTGAAGCGGTTGACAGAGATGCAAGATCTGCTTACCAACTAATAAGCCACATCCCATCCTTGAGTTTGTCCCTCCCCTTACAATCCACTTGGGGGCATAGATTAGTCATAGGGATTCTCCTTGCTTGTGCTACCTTGGAGCCGAACTTCTTTGCCCTTCTTCGAGTGTGAAGTGATAAAAGGAACACAGATTCAATTTAAAGAGCAGCCTAGAGGATACCTTCTTGCTTGGAGGAGCGCTTCCTAGAACAAGTCATTGTGACACTGTTTCTTGTAGTCAACCTTTTAAGCCTCTTTGTCAAGGATACAAGCCTCATCAAAGACCACCTCTACTATCACAAAAAGTGAAGAAAAAATGACTGAGCCACAAAGTGAACAAGAAAAGAAAGAATAGAGGGCTAAATGGAAAATAACATAAGATGTGCCTGGTTTTGAGCACTCTGATGGATATATTCCACTCAGCCTTGTAGGGCAGTCTCAAACAAGCTTTTGAGTGCTAACATGCTCAAGGCTGGCCAACTTCTTCATATCTACCTTTTCCTTCTTGGTCAACTTAAAAGAAAGGGTGTTGAGCTTCCCCGTCCTTCAAAAGGTTAGGAAGGAAAATTAGCCTTGCTTGGGGATGGCAAAGAAATAACGACTCTTCCACCCCTTAATCGAAGAAGGGGTGTCCATTATAAACCTTCTCCAAGCCACAACAATGGAGTACCACCCCCTCCAACAATCTACAACCTGGAACATGGACTAGAAGATTTGTGCATTGGGAGGGACATTTTTTACTCAACAACAAATAAAGTAGGTAGAAAAGACTCCACCCATTAGGGACAAGTCGAAAGGGGTTCAATTCAAGGATAGTGAAAAATCTCGATAGCAAAGGGATTAATAAGGTGACGAAGACCAACATCCATGGCATCCATATAGATTACTAAGGAGCCCTCAAGAGCCTCATGGGCTTGACGCACCTTTGAATGAGAGAAAGTGTAATCATCCTTAGGCAACTCAAATCAGCCCATAAGTTCCTCGATCACTTCCCTTCTGAGGTGGGTAACCTCCTCGATAAGAAGAGTGTCCAAATCAAATTTGCAACTCTCCTCAACTTCATAGGACCTGGGTAGCCGAGAAGACATCACTACCTCCCCCCCCCCCCAAAAAAAAAACAAAAAAAGGATATCCTAACTAGGAACTTTCGAGGCTGGAGCTCCTTTCAATATCTAGTTGCTTAGGAAAAGAACACATACCTACTCGAGAAGATCAAGGACTAAAGGAGGACCAAGCAATGGAAAAGCTCTACCAAGGACTCTAAGCCAAGCATTATCAAACAAAGGACTAGAGGACATAAGCAAGAAGTGTAGAGCATGCCTTGGTCCAAGGCTCTTCTTAAACAACCAAAAGAGGAGGTGAATCAACTTAAATCTCAATTATTGAGTCCCAAATGGAAGATATGGCACTCTTTGGTCAAGGAGGTGCAAACGAGGGGGCCGAATTGGCATTAAACGCTACATACGTAAATGCCAAAAGGTGAGGAGGCGCCTCCTTAGCTACTCTGTGACTTGACCCATGGAGCTTAACCTAGGGAGTAGGGAGCAAGTGATGGTGGAGTATCTTAAATCTAAGCAAAGTTACACAAATGCCCCTCCTTTAAGCTCTCTAGAAGTGACATGTGTCCTGAGGCACTTAGATCTAGGTCAAAACAAACAAGTATCCAAGACCTCAATCCTGGCTAAGATCAACCTTGAGGGTATACCAGACCTAGGTGGAAGATTCAACCCAAATAATTGGATCCTGACCCAAATTTGATTGTCCAAGTGGCATGATCAAGGTCCACCACTAACCCTACAATACACCTATATAGAGGTGTGAATTCCAAGAGTCAAAGTACATGATTTATTATATATCATTACTCTGCTCCACCTCTGGCACCAAGACTAACTTAATTGTTGAAGGTTGTACCAAGGAACAGAGCCCCACCCCCCTCCTTGTAGGCCGAGAAGATTTTAGACAAACTTGGTGTAGAGTTTTGTATCGAGAACATTCTAGAAGACTTAGAAGAATCAAGAGAAGTCATTTGAGTCGGATTAGTATTTGAGCGATAGTTTAGTTAGTTAGCTTTTATTCAAATAGGTAACTTGAGTATAGGGGTATATTAGGTATTGTCATGTCTTTTATATTCCTTGATGTTTCTGCCCTAATTGTCTATAAAAGGAAGGCAGTGGGCAGTTGTTTAGATTATCATTCATAATTGTGTTCAAGTGCAAGTGATTGAGAGAAAATACTAGAAAGATAGCCTTTATAATCTTGGTTTTCATTCTATACTTGTAAGGGACTCTTGTGTACTGATTCTTGGATGGTTTCTAGTGGATTGTTCTTGGATCGAAGAGGCTAGATGTAGGGTTGTTTTCAAGCAATCCGAACCAAGATAAATTGTGTTTGTCTATTTGTGTGGTTTGGTTGTTTCTATCTTATTTCAATTTTGTTTTCAATTCAGTTTTTCATTTTTGTTGTTGTAATTCATTTCGAGTGTGAGAGAGTGTGAGATTGGCATTGAATTGAGAGGATCCTAGCGCTCCTAATTCTTACACTTGGGGTCATGGAAAGCTACCAAACACACTTGGCTTGGGACAAGCCCGATGACGATCGGCTCAAACCATCATCAGCGGTCATCAAACTCAATGTAGATCTATGTTATTTTGAAAACACATGAATAGTTGGTGCATTTAAGCCAAACCTCAGGGATCGCGTGAAATTTACCCTTAACTAAATCTAGTTTTTATGCAAAAAGACTAAAAACACAGTGTTCTAAAAATCGGCCTAGGCAGCCGCCTAGGCGCTAGGCGACCGCTGGCCACCCCGAAATTGCCCTAGTTGGGCCTCCTAGGCGTAGGCCCGAGTAATTGGCTGGCTTGGGTGCCTAGTCGGCCCGTGCGCCTAGGCGCCCAATTAGTTGGCTTTAAATATCAACCATTTTTAGGGTTTTTTTTGCTAAATCATTAAATCAAACCTCTCTCTCTCTTCTCACCTCAACGCTGTCACCGCCTCAACGCTGTCGCTTCAATGCTACCAAGCTTCATCGGCCCGCCAATAGCTCACCATCGTCGCTGCGTCCAGCTCTATCCTCACCGCCAAGCTTCATTGTCGCTGCCTCTTATCTGTCGCGTCCTCCTCGTCCTCGTTGCCTCAGTGTCGTCGTCGCCGCCCCCGTCCTTGCCGTCGAGCTCCATCTCCGCCATGACAAGCTCCACTCCGTCGTAACCTCTCTCTCTCTCTCTCTCTCTCTCTCTCTCTCTCTCTCTCTCTAGTTATTGGGGCGTTACCTGCATTTTGGTTTTTGGTTTTTGGTTTTTGGTTTTTGTTTTTTATTTTATTTTATTTTTCTTTTGTATTTATATATAATTATTAGATTTATATTTAGTTTTTATTATTAATTATATATATTCTATAATATTTCCAAGAAATCCACTTGCTTATAGTATTGATTCATTTGATTGTATGACTAAATTAAAATGTTGTTTATCCACTATTGATATGTGGCTATGTGGTTTCACTAGTTTGGATATATTATTATATAATATATGTGTAAGATTGAAAACAAAAAATTATATGAATATGAGGTTATTAGTTATTTTGGAAAATAACTAATAACATCAAATTACATCACAAAGTTTAAAAAACAAAAAAAAAAATAGCAGTTTTCTTAGGCCCCGCCTAGTCGCCCTAGGCGCTAGGCTCCAGCCTGGCACCCGACTAGTGTCTAGCGCCTTTTAGAACACTGCCTTTGATAACAGAATTTTTGGATGGAAAAAACTAAAAAGTCTCCCAATAGTCATAATTCTAGATAATTGGTCACTCACGCATCAAGGACTGTGGTTTTCTAGTTGTAACACACAACAACATAATCAGGCTATATCATTTAACAAATTATTAGTGCGGTTGATCAACAATCGAATCAGCCACAACTCTAATGTGATTGAGTCTCCTATCAGGTTAACATGCTCCATCTCTATCTAAATGGAATTTAAAAAGGTATCTATCATTTGGTGCTCTTGAGAACCGCTTGACTAGCACGACATTGTCTCAAAATTAACGTGAACAGAACTTTGAAGCCCACAGTTTCCGAACGCAAGGGAACACTGAAAAAAGACATACTCTAAGGCGGCTGTTCTACAGCTAACGAACAATAATTATGAAATTAGGGTTTACTACCTGCGCAAACCTAACCTCATTTTGGGAGCAAAATCAGTACTCAGTAATCAAATCAGACAAACTCAAATTAAAGCTGTAAGCAAGAAATTTACCCTGCAAATGATGAGATCGCCCTCGTCATCATATTCCTTGCCGCCGCTTTCCTTCCTCTTTCGCTGAGCGTTGCTATCCTCATCTTCTTCTTCCGATGATTTGGCGGCGGTCGTACCTTCGTCCTCTTCTTGTTCTGCCTTGGACTGCTGCTCGGCGATGTACGCCTCAACGACTCGCCGGACGAGGCGCTTGCGTTCCGGCGTGGAGAGGTCAAGGCCGAGCAGCTCGGAAGCCGCCTTGCGTACCTTGTGTTCAGTGGTCTCGTCCATGTTGGAGCTCCTCAGAATCTCCAACACCGCCTCTTCGATTTTCTGTTCAGTTTCTGGATTCATGACTTTCCGGGGAAGAAATTCTCAGCAGCCAAACAGTCTGGGAGGCGAGTCCTCAGCTGGGAGGTCTCCGTGCGTCTTTCCGTTTTACGTCCAGTCACCGAAATGAGAAATATGGCGGTTCTGTGAAAGAATAAGGGAAATTCTATTTACAGCCAACGTTTTACTCTTCGCAGCTTTTTCCTGTAAAATTTTTTTATCATTTTTCAAAAATCCTATTTTACTCTTCTATCACCCCACTATGTCATCTTCCCTTTTTACTCTGTATAGTCACTCTATCTCTCTCTCTCTCTCATTATACTAATTTCTTTCTTTCTCACACGCATCTCTCTATCTCTCTCCTAATGAGCACATATATATATACAAACACACACACAAATAATTTATTATAATAAAATAAAATTAAATAAATAAATTATTTTTAAATATCTGTATTTTAAATAATAATAAATTAACTAATTATAAATTTAAAATTAGTTGATTGATACTTAAAAAATTTAAAATTAGTTAATTTATCTTATTAAATTACTTAAAAGATACATATACTTAAAATTAGTTATTCAATCAACTAATTTAAAAAGATATATATATTTAAAAATTACTTGAATTTATTTAAATATATATGTATCTTTTTAAAAATAATTTATTAAATAAATTCAACTAATTTATTTTTAAAAAGAATTAACTAATTTAATTTATTTAAAGATAGATGTATCTTTTTTAAAAGAATTAACTAATTTATTTATTAAATAAATTCAACTAATAAGATATATGTATCTTTTTAAAAATTAATTATTTATTTATTTATTTATTTTATTATAATAAAAAAATTAATTAAAAAAAAAAAAAAACCTTCTCACCCGAAAGCCAGCTTTCGGGAAACAGTGGGTTTCCCGAAAGCCAGCTTTCGGGAAACCCACTGTTTTCCCAAAAGTTGGCTTTTTGAAGTTTTTTTTTTTTTATAATAAAATAAAATAAGTTTTTATTATAAAATAAGTTTATTAATTTATAAAATAAATAAGTTTTTTAAAAAATAATTAATTTTTTACTATAATAAGTTTTTTTTATTATATGTATCTTTTTAAAAATAATTTATTAAATAAATTTAAATAATTTATTTTTAAAAAAATTAACTAATTTAATTTATTTAAAGATGGATATATTTTTTAAAAGAATTAACTAATTTATTTATTAAATAAATTCAACTATCTTTTATAAAAAGAATTTATTTATTTATATTTTTTAATTTTATTTTATTATAATAAAAAATTAATTAAAATTAAAAAATTATGGGACTCCCGAAAGCCAGCTTTCAGGGAATGTTAGGTTCCCCGAAAGCCAGCTTTCGGGGAATGCTAGGTTCCCCGAAAGCCAGTGTCATCTCACTTTATATTTACAACATTTTTTATGATCATTCAAATATTTTATCATTTTGATTATATGACTGGATCTATATTTTTAAATTAATTTAATTCTTGTTCTTGTACATTTTTTTACGTGACAATTTATATTTTTTTATTATTTTTATTATATTTCTGGATCTGCATTTTTAAATCAATTTACCCCTATACTTTGACGTGAATAATAAAGCGTGATATGTATTTTGTCATCTCACTTTAATTTTGTTCTTTTAACACATAAAAGTATAAGGGTTAAATTAATTCAAAAATATAAATTTAGAGATGTAATCAAAATAATGAGAAGTTTAAGTGACCACGTGAAAGAAACATAAAAATACAAAGGCAAAATATATGGTGTTATGCCCAAGCATGCCCGTGAAGCATTGGGTCAACTGGAAATGGGTTAAGGGGCTAGCCAAGCATGGGCTAAGGAGGTTGGCCATGCACAAGCAAGAGGGATAAGGCCAAATGAGTCAAATGGGCCACAAGGATTGCCACTCAATCCAAAGTCACTCGATTATAATTGTAACCAAGTGACTTTGGGGCAAAAGTGCACACATAAACAAAGTTATAAACAATATATAACTAATTGGGCTACGAGTTTGTTAAGATCAAATAAGCTATAACAATTAAGAGCCAAAGGAAACTTGATTATAATAGAGTGATCAGGGGTGTGCATTCGGTTATAACCGAATCGAATAAACCAAAAAATACTAACCAAACCGAACCAACCAAAAGATACTAACCTAATCAAGCTGAACCGCATGTAATAATCGAATCGAACTGACTGACTAATCCCAACTAACCGGAATCTAAACTAAGTTAATCAAATTAATAACCAAAAACCGATTGTGCAAAATCAAAAAATGATATAAAAACAAATTGATTTACAGAAATAGAGGAACAACGTTTGTGCAAACGAAGGAATACACACAAGAGAGAATACAAATCCATTTACAATGAAGAAGAACAAAAAAATTCAAACACAATGCAAAAGAACAAAAGAAATACACAAGAGATAATACAAATCCATTTGTGCTAACGAAGAAAATACAAACGAACAACCCGTAATGCAAACGAAGAAATACATCAACAAACTAACCCAACTGAAAGTCAAAAAAATTAAAAAATCTTACAAAACCCTAACCTAACTATCGATTCTAACTTGAGTAACCTCTATCAAAGATCGATCGTTGTTGGTGTGGGTCGATAGTCCAAACATAAGGAAGGAAAAGAAGAAATAAGGAAGTGATGGAACGACATTGGTGTAGGTCTGACGAAGAGGACGACCGAACGGCGAAGGGAAAGATGGGCGTAGCCGACTACAAACGACAAAGGCGTTGAAGACGGAGGTGACCATCACTGATTCACCGATGGCAACGCACCAACAAACACAAAATCGATCAATTTGTGCTGGTTTGCTGGAGGTTCTCTCACACACACACTCTCTCTCGGACTCACGGGTAATAACTTTCGGTTCGGGCATCAAAGGAAGGGGCGGGTCACGGGTAACTTTCAGTTATTTGGTTATTTTGGTATAAATAATCGAACCGAATCGAATAACCAATTTGTAGGAAAAATATAACCGAACTGAACTATTTTTTATGAAAAATCAAACCAAATCGACCGAACTTGTCGGTTCGATTCGATTAGTTTGATTTACTCGAACTTCTGCTCACCTCTACATGGGAGTCACTCAATTATAACCTACTTGTTGAGCCAACTTGCTCATATTAATAAAGTTTTGATGATTAGCAAAAATATTTTTGTGATATAAATGTTTTCTCTTACTTATGCAAAAAGTAAATTTATTTTGAATTAAAAGAGAATTGTTTTTAGACATGTTTTCTTATTTTAATCATTTATATCTCAAAAGTTTATATTTGAATTTTCAAATTTTGAATTAAAAGAGAATTATTTTTAGACATGTTTTCTCTTACTCATATAAAAAGTAAATTTATTTTGAATTAAAGGAAATTGCTTTTAGACATATTTTCTTGTTTTAATCATTTATGTCTCAAAAGCTTATATTTGAATTTTCAAATCTTGATTTTTCATGTAAAAAGTAAATTTATTTTGAATTAAATGTGAGATATGTTTTCTTATTGTTTGAGAAAGTTTAAACATTTTTTGAATTTCAAACTCCATATTAACCCTTTGTTTAGTGGCTAAAATGCTTATAAATACCCCTCCCCAAACTCATTTTTTGAGCATCCAAGTACTTCAATTGCATATCCAAAGCACCCGAAAGCTCTCAAATGCTCTCAAGCAAAGCATCTAAGCAATCCAAGGCTCTCAAAATATTATTTCACATCCACCGAAGAGTCACAAAACAAGAGGAGAAAAGTTCTTCAAGTCTTCTACGACAAATCTGAACTTCTCCATTTGAAGTTATAAATTTATTTATTTATTTAAATATTATTGTCTTGTATAATTTGTTCTTAATTGCTTATTTGTGTCCAAATGTAGACAAATTATTTGTAATATTTAAATTATCATTGTGAATTGTATAGGTTTCCTAGAACCATTAAAATCTAGATGAATATAGTTTCCAAGGTAAGTTAGGAAGAAAACCTTGGTATAGTGGTTGCCTAAAACTCCTTGCAATCTAGGTGTGTATCTAGTTTTCAAAGTAAGATAGTGTTGGAACCTTGGTGAAATTATTTTAGTGGAGCCCCAAGAGTGGTTAGATTTTGGGAGAGTAGACTAAGTGTATGTGAAGACACCGAACCATTATAAATTGTCTTGTGCCTCATTGTATTTATTTTTGTTATATCTTGTGGCTTACATTTATTATTAATCTCAAATATAATTTATTATATTTATCAAATATATATTTTTCAATAAAATCATTAATCAAGAATATTTATTAAAATTGAAAAAAAAATTAATCACTCAATTCACCCCTCTTTTCAGTGGTCATACCTTAATGGACCAACATTATTGACTCTCTTTCCTCCTTAATTACTATTTAAGCCACGCCATTAGGCTATCTTATGCGACCATTAGGCCATGTCATGAGAGAAAAAGCCCCTAAGTAATTATTTCATGTAAGAAGACCCCTGGCCATGCAAGCGATATAGCCAGACGCATGCCACAACCGAGTAAATACTATGCACAACAACAAAGCCCAATGAAGGCAAGTCACAAAGCATGAAGAGGCAAGGCATATACCTCGTAAGGTATAAGGCATATGAACCACATTATAGTTGAGTGACCTTGAGAGTCACTTGATTATAAACAAGTGACTCCCCCCACACTATTTGGCTACCACCAACGATGCACCATGTGACTCAAATAAAGTCATGCCAAGGCCTAACATTCAAAACATAGGTCACACACCACCTATCAGCATCTTTCTCCTCTATAAATAAAAAGGTCACCTCCTTATTCAAGATATGCTTATTATGGTATTCAAAGCTTTATTTTTTCCCTCAACTCATTTAGAAACTGATTTAAGCATTAGAGGTCCCACAAGTGACCTCACTTACACCCCTAACTCGTTTATCTCTTAATAGGTCTCTCGGTTATTTTAGGTTTCTTGTCACTTTAAGACTCTTTCTTCATTTCGAGACTCTCTCGTCACCCAACTTGTTGAGTCACTCAGACTCATACCCAATTTGTTATATCACTTAATTCAGAGAACTCATACCCAATTTAATGGGCTCACTACCCAATTTGTTGAAGTCAGTACCTAACTTGTTGGGCCACTTACAACCCATTTTTCCCCATTATAAATTTATTATTGTTTCTAATTTAGTCTCCTTATTTTTTTCTTTTACTTTTAGTATATTACACGTATAACTTTTGTAAACTCTACTTAAATCCATTACAATTTGAACTTTCATTTAAGCCTTGAAAATTTATAGAAATTATGAAAAATCCCAATAATCTTTGAAAAAATTACACTAAGGCCCTACACTTTGAAAAATCACATTAAATTAAATCTTTGGGCAAATTACCCAAAATACCATCAAATTAATACAAATTTGACATTATGTCCATGATAAATCTCAATTTTCTAATTTATCTTAAAAATTTAGGGTATTACAACCACCATCGCTATTGTTTATAATATGCCACATTTTTTACGCATTATTTGTTGGGTTTCGAGGAATGGAATGCAGTGAAAATTTCAAAATTATTCGATTAACCAAACTTTTTGACCAATCATGAAAGCCAAAATGAACGAATCTAGTTTACAAATATATAATCTTTTCAAAATGAAAAACAAATAACGAAAATCAACATTTTGGTTATTCGACGTGAGAAAAGTTTGGATCTTCGTGCTGTGAGGTGTCACCCACACTCTACAAGTGAGCCACACCAAAGATAAGCTTTATGAATGCTAGCGATCACAACTCTTCAATCTTCTTGCAACAAAAATGCAAGATCTAATCCAATTTTTCATAAAAATTAAGTATTTTTCTTTTACTTTTCTTAAAGGTAATTTTTTTCTATGAGAGGCAAATGCTATAAGAGGCCTTTTATAGGTGGGGAAGGCAAATCCTAGTCATACTAGGGTGAAAGTGAAACACTAAGTCCCAGTACATTCTAGACACGTTGGGCCACGACTAGCCCAACAATGGGATAGCCACATGTAGAAAGGCCCTGGGCCATACCAAAAGCGGCTTGGTCCCAGGCCAGTCCCAGCACATTCTGGGCACTATTGCTCTCCCCTAATTATAGGCCCTCTCCATGTGGGTCGACCCACTTATCAAATCTTAAACTAATAAGAAAGAGATACTACACTTGATCATAGCCAAAAGATCGAGAAAGGTATGACCTATCCCAACTATTGTTTGATTAACCAAGTCGATTAATTTTAGCATAGATTGGAGACGTACTAATTCTTTAGAGGCACTTTATTATATTTTCCTAATGGATAATGATATTGGGCTTGAGAATGTGGGTGTTCGTCCAAATGTGTGTGTAATTATTTAAAATATTTTTATATTGATTTTAACAATTAGGGTTTTTTTATATATATTTAGTGACAATATATCATGTATTACAAAATAATGTATCATGAGCATTCGTAAATCTATATTAAAAAGTGTTAGATTCATATGTTGAATTATTTAGAATTGTATTTTACAACTAAGCTGCTTTATTTATGGGAACTTTTAATTTATTTATGTATATATAAAATTACATTGACACACATTTTGTAAAATTAATTAATTATCTACACACTAATGTAATGAAACAATTTGAAAATTTTAGTTATTTAGATATGTAATTTATGAACAAAATAAGTAAATTATAATTTAACTAAAGATTATAGGGGATCCATTTGGATTTTTTTTTAAAAAAAAATCTTTTTCAAAGTTTTGAATATTGATATTTATATCTTTAACAAAACTTTTGGATTCTTCTTTTAAATTATAAATATAGAATTTACCATAGAACGCAATCTAGATTGAACATGTTTGAGATGCACTTTCGAAAAATTAAACAATAAATTGAGTAGCCAAATCATTATGGTTCTCAATCAAGTTTACTCGAACAAAGTAAACTAAATTGGTGGAATGGGAATTTATCAAAATTTAGAAAACGTAAATAAAAATATCTATCTCCTACATTTGAATATGTTGAAATTAAGTGATGAATCACTTGTTTTTTGTGTATATGATCAAGTACATGTTATGCATAAATCTTTCAATCAATATGACAAATAAGGTGTTACTTGTGTTTCATTATTTATCAAATTAAATTCATACTCTTTTGTTGAGGTGAAACACTAATCACCCATTGATAATAATGTACCCCTCGTTTATATACCTAGTTATAAGAGATAATGAGATGATCATATATACATGTGTCATTAAAAATGATTTTTAATGTAATAATCACAAACTTCACATTCATACTTCAAAAGGCGTAAATTTCACAATCGTAGTGCAATTTATGCAAATTTAACAATCTTATGCATAATGAAATATAAATTGCAAGGTATTGGTGTAATTTGAATAAGATCAGATGGCATATGCTATGCAATGGTTCTTTAGCGTAGAATTACACTCAATGCTCTTATCTTCCTCGACCAACTAGTAAGTCACTAACAATGTATTGTTTACCTCAATTCCTTACATTTCATGTCAAAGACAAGTTATCTATTGTCACCTCACATTGCGGACCATTCTTAGCCACCCTAGGTCGGCCCTACCCTTAATCCATGTATGCCATGACATTAGGCTCCCAAAATTACAAGGCCCCAAATTTTAAAATTTACAATATTTACGTATATATATATTTTAATTTTTTAATAATTAATATTTTATTAAAAAAATTAAATTCAAAATATTATAATTTGTTTTTAACTTCCCTTCACCATTTTCCAATTTTTAACCGTTGTTGTGGTGTTCCCAAATTCTAATATTTCATAAAACCCACTTTTCTTTTCCAATATTTCATGAATGTATAGTTTTTTGCTCGTACTGACCTTCTTAGAGTTTAAAAAAAATTAGTTTTATTTTTCTTTGTTTATTATTATAAGTTATTTGGCTTTTTTTTCTTATCTCTGAAACATTATATTTTACTTAAAAATTTATTATCATTAAGAGATTATTATATTTTATAATTGATTGAATTTTAATTTTTTTATTTAATAAAATAATAAAATATTTATATAAAAAATATATTATTTATTTTTTTATAAAAAAATTAATACTCAAAGGCCACAAAAATTCGTTTCGCCTAAGGCCCCAAACTCTGTTGGTCCGGCTCTATAGCCACCCCTAACATAGGAAAATGCCAAAAGAAGCTAGTAAACCATGACCTGAATTTTCTTGTTAGCCGGACTACACTTCATACCACTCGAAACACTCCAAATTCTCTCAAACTCACCTTTTTTCTTTTGTTCCTAGAAGTGAGACTTGTCCCCTGTTTATATAGCCCATCAAACTTACCAAATGTTTCGAATTTCCCATAATCAGTTACCCAATTCTTTGAGTCTCAACCTCCCTAGTCAATTTTGGAGGGTTTGTAGAGATTTGGAAGATTTCTTGTGGTGATGGGTTGATTTTTTTATTTGATTTTAGTTTGTTTTCACCATTTTCAACCTTTATAACCTCTGTTGTTAATAATAAAAAATTCATAGAAAAAATGCTAGGTTACTTTCATTTTTTCAAGTTTGGTTTGAAGTTATTTGTTCAAAATTTGAATCCAAAGTGGCCTAATTGAACTATTTGTCCTGCTTTGAAATGTTTTTCCTACAATTTTTCAAACTCAATTTTTTTCGATATCATTATTGATAATATAATCCAGAAGTACCGTTGTGTTTTTATTAACCTTTGGTTCTCATCTTTCGATTTCTCTTAACTTGAAACGTTCAAATTTTATTAAGATTCAAAGTAAGTTACATGACCAACTTGTTGTTTGTGAAGCACGAAAATGGCTCGGAGGCGCCGTTTCGGTATTTCCAAACCGTTTCCTGTTTTGGAAATGGAAAAACGGACCGAAACATTTTTCAGGCTGTTTTGTGTAATTTTTTTAAAAAAATGAGCCATTTTAAAATTTAAAAAACGTAACAGGAAACGCGTTTCCAGCCGCCTAGCTAGGTTGCACACATCAGCTTTCTCTTTCATTTTTCCCTCTTTTCTTCTTCTTCTTCTAGCAATTTCTTCTCTTCTTTCTCCCAACGATTTATTCTAGTGATTTCTTCTCTTGCTTCATCTTTTCTTTTTCTCTTTTTCTTCTTTTTTTCCTTCTCCTAGCGATTTCTCCTCATTCTTCTTTTTTCTCCTTCTCTTAATAGTGTACTGTATGCAACACGCACACACACACACACATATCTATATAATAAAGAAATAGGGTTTTTGAATTGTCTAACACAAATGTGAGGGAGACATTTTTTGAATGGTTGAGATCAATTTTCTGAAAATTTGATAGTTGGGATTAAAAATTTTCCTGCCCAATGCAACATCTCACTCTCTCTCTCCCTCTGTCTTTCTCACCCACCCATTCTCGTCTCCAAGCCCCTTCTCTCTTTCTCTCTCTCTCCCTTCCACCCACCCATGCCCCTCTCACATACATATATACACACACATACCCACCCACCCACAATGGCCGACCCTCTCTCTCTCTCTCTATATATATAAGATATATATCTTATAGTAGTGGGCGAGGGAGTTGAAGGCCGAATGGTAGCTAGTGGGGCCGATTGCAGCGGCGATGGATCCTGAAGTAGCGAGCGGCCAGAGGTGGTAGACGATGTAGAGAGCGGGGTGGGCTCGCGGTGGAGAGCCGATGCAGCGGCTGGGTGCGGCAGTGGGAGGCACGATCGGATGTGGCAACGCTTGGTGGCCAGAAGTAGCAGAGGCATGGGAGGTCGCCCGTGGAGGTGAACGACTGATAGCAGCGACCTCTCTCTCTCTCACTGACCCACATACTCCCTCAACCCACGCCCTCCTTCCGCTGTTCGCTGTTGTGGTCAGATCTCAGTTGCTGTGTATATGTATGTGTGTGTATGTGTGTTTGTGATGTTTGTTGTGTATATGTATGTATATGTATATACTAGTATGATTATTTAACTGTGTGTGTGATTATTTTAACTGTGTGTGTGTGCATGTGTCGTGTGTGTTTCTCTATAATGTGTGTGTGTTTATATTATGTATATGTGTGTTTTGTGTGTGTGTCTTTATATAATAACTACATGTGATGTGTGTGTTGCTCTATCGTGTGGGTGTGTGTGAATATGGGTGTGTATATAAAAAGTGGGTGTGTGTGATTTGACTCAAAGTCGCAGCTCAAAGTATGTACAAAAAATCTTTCAAGATTCACGCGATGTGTGTATGTATCCATTTGCTTAAGATTCATTGTGTTTATTATAAGGGATCAAAGAGAATGAGAGGAAAGATAATAGATAAGATTCACTGTGTGTGTATGTATCTCTCATTCTCTCTCATCCCTTCTCTCTCTCTTTACTGTGTGTATGTATATGTATATACTGTGTGTATTGTGTGCGTGTGTTTTGCATGTATCTAGATGTATGTGTTGTGTGATGTTTACTGTGTATGTGTGTGTGTGTTGTGCGCGTGTGTTCTGCCTGTATCTGTGTATATATATGTATATAGGTGTGTATATACCAATCTTTCTTTGGAATTGAAATTTTTTGTTGTTTTTCTTTTAGTTTCATTTGACATTTTGTTGGTAGTTATGTGAATGAAGGAAAAGTTGAAATGGGTTGGAATTTGTAATGAATTGTGTTGAATTATTCTATTTGGTTCTATTTTGTGTTTGTTTTGATGTATTACTAATCAAATTAAAATAAGGGATATTGTTTACATACATATTACAATAATTTTTAATTGTTTTCTTTAATAAAGTATTATATAATTAGTTTTGATTTTAATTTAATATAAACATATTATATTTGCTAATTTCTACAATTTGAACTATTTTAGTATTTTTAATATATAAATAGTAAAAATCATCATTTTATGTAACATTATTTAATTGACATTCCTTAATTAAATTTATTTAATTGATTAAATCAAATTCATACATTGACGGTCCTCTTTTTTTTTTCTTAAAATTTTAAAATAAATTACATAAATATTAATGTATTTCGGTCTATTAACAGATTTTTAGATAAATTATAAATTTTTAGATAATGTATTTTGATCTATTATTTTGCATTCCTCAAATTGTACACGTATTATATTTGTTAATAATATTAATACAAGGGATGTCACTTTTTTGTTAAAGAAAGCAATAAAAAACAAACCAAAAATATTTTGAAAAATATATTTTTTGGATGTCTATTTAAAAAAATTTCTCAATTGGACATGATTTTCTATTTTTTATATTTTGTAAATGAATTTTTTGGGATATCTTTGTGATTGTGAAATGCATTTGAGTTGTGTGGATATAAAGAAATGATGATTTATGAGTTATGATTTATAGAGATGTTAAATTTTTTTATATTTAATTTATAATTTTAATGTTATATTTTGTTTTTCACTTTATTCCATATAATATAGTTTTAGTTTTAACTAAGATTTTTTTTGTAAATTTATTTTTAATAAAAAATTAAATTTACATACTAATACTCTTAATTGTAAACAACTCAAAAGTCTCTTCATAAAAGAAAAATATAATTATTTTTAATGTAAGACTATTTCTCTATTTTTTAATTTCAAATTTAAAATGTCACTATCTTATGTTAAAAATAAAATTATTATTATTATTATTATTATTATACCTTAAAAACTTAAGCCTAAAACCAAACAAATCCTTTATTAAGACTCAATTTGTCTAGAAATCCACCTAACCCAACATCAATGGTGAATCAAATTGAAAAAATATTCAATTTAATGGTAATTTCATGTTATCTAATCATATATTATTATATAACTAAACTGTGGATACATGACACTAGAAAATAATAAATGCTATTTTATTTTTAATTTTATTAAAACTTATTAATTATCATGTGTCAATTTTTCACATTATGTCATCTTATTTAAACTGTTCTTACCCACGTGTTGTAATCAATGACAGTAGCGACAGTTGAAAGTTTAAATACTTTTGTCATTTAACTGTGTCCAAATCTCCAAAGCCTTTTTCTTCTTACTGTCATTGTACTGAATGTATTTTAGGAACTATTTAAAAAGAAAGTGAGAGTAAGAGTGATTTGTTTGGAGCTATCAAACAAAATTGATTTGGAAAGGAAAAGACTGTTTGTTTAGAGCTATTTAAAAAGAAAGGGATTGTTTTAACATTTATGTGTAATATAGCTAGAAAGTTTATATTTTTTTTGACACCTTTTTAAGAGAATATAATATTCTATGTTGTATTTTAAAAAAAATTGATGAATCTTCACTTTCTATGTCTTTGTTATATGTAAAAATTTATTTATTTATTTTGCATAAATTTATATTTGGACTTTTGAAGTGATAATTATTCATACCAAGTTTTGATTTTGGTTTTAATTTCATTTCTATAAAATTGTGCTCCGATTTTAATTTTATCATTTTAATGTGATTGTTAAAATACATTTATTCTAAACATTGGGGGGGCCGATGGGTGAGACGGCAATGAGAAGGGGCGGGAGGGGCGACGATAGATAGGGGCAAGGCATTGTGAAGGCTGGCAGAGGGGCAATGGTTGTCCGAGATGACGCACGAGCCCCTGACCGACCGCTGTCGAGGGCTCTTGAAGCCCCTGACCAACAACAGGTAGGGGCTCTAAGGGTCCCCGGCTACAGCTGGTATGTATTGTTTGATATTTAATTTTTAATTTAATTAGTTCAGATTATAGAGCATTTACTCATATGTTTTATTATATAAATTTAGTAATTTTTTTCTTTTTATTATAAAATGTTAACAATTATATAATAACTTTAATTTCTATTTTTTGTTCGGTGCTTATTATTATTTTTTTTGCAATATTAGTGAATATTATTATATTTTAATCTTAATATTATTTATACCGTGCCTTTAGGCATGTTTATAATCATTTTTTGATAATTTCATATTTAATAACTATATACATTATCTTTAGATACGTGATATAAGCGAGTTTAGGCTTTCAATTTAGTACGTGTTCAAGTTTAGCGCTTTATTATTTTGCGTTCAAATTCAATGTTTAATTTTTTTTAGTTGCATCGTGCCTTCAAGCACAGGTTATCCCTAATATATATATATATATATATATATATATGTGAAGCTAACAGTATATATATATATGTGTATATATATTTCTAATACATTATAAAATTTATGTTTGAATATTTTTTTATATTAAAAATTATATTTATAAAAAAAATTATATTTTTAAAATTTACAATTTACCTCGCATTTTTATTTTTTATTTTTTTTAAAAAATATTGTTACTGCATTTCCATTTCTTATCACAAACATTTTTCGTTTTCGTTTTTGTGCAACCTAACTTATTATATAATTTAACCCATTTTAGATTTGAATAATTTTCAATTCATCATGTATTGAGACTCTAACAAAATTGGGCCAACGGTTCTCTTCATCTCATATATGAGACTGTATGTTGGGTTTGACTTAATTTGTTCCAATTCGATCAAATTATACGTAGGTCTTATTTTTTCACAAATCCACGTGTAGTTCTCTTAAATTCTTTTTGAGGCTCGATAATTTGCCAATTATCACCAAGTCCCCATTCAGTCTAATTTCAATCAATTCAAAACTAATTCTTAATATCTAAAAATTCTCTAAAATTTTCAAATATTACATTATCCACTCCCATCATCACTACCATCATCGTCCACCACATAACCAGTGAAAAAATATTTATCTTTAAATACTTATCCACCACACCATATGTATTTTTCAATTTCAAGATTAATTTAATCTTTTTATTTTTCTCTCTTTTAACTGTTAACATTTATTTAGAAACAACTTTTAAAATTTATTTAAAAAATACTTTTATTATTTTTTTATATTTTTGGAATAAAGTGTCAAATTGACCATTATAGACTCATGATTAAATTGATTACTAAACTTTAAAATGGGTTTATTGAACTCTCATAAATGCACAGTTTGGCCCAACTGAAGTATGGTAGTTAATTTGACACAATAGCGTTTCTTTTGTTTAAAAAAAAAAAAATCCTAAATCATAGTAATTGATTTGTAGAAACACACTATGAAAATTTACAATTCATTTCTTTTCGCCCATTTCCTTACAAGGACACTATTGATAGGTCTAGGGTCACCTCAATCTCTCGATCATGTTGCACTCGGATAGTTGGAGGGGCCCTTTTGGCCTACACCCAACTAGGAGTGTTGTTCTCATAGTAAGGTTTCAGAAAACTCGTATGAAATGTTGGATGTATTTTGAGGCTCTCGGGTAGTAGTAATTTATATGCCACAACACCAACTCGTCGTACCACCTCAAAAGGACCATCATACATTGGAATCAACCCACGATGTACCTTCTTATTAGTGATTTGCTTCCAAATCTGGGGAGTAAATTTCAGCCACACCTTATCCCCTACAACAAACTCTAAGGGTCGCCTCCCTTGATCCGCATACTTCTTCATGCGTCTAGCAGCTTTGTCTAGGCTGTCTTATGCTTCTTCAAGCATGTCTTGTCTCTCATTGGCAAATCGATATGTAGCTAGACACCAGTTTCCTGCATCTGTTCTGGCCACTTTATGTGGTGTCAAGGGCTGCTGGCCCATTGCCAACTCAAACGGACTCTGACCCGTAGAGGAAGACTTATGCAAGTTATAGCAAAATTGAGCAACATCTAGAAGACTCACCCAATTTTTCTGATTTGCTGTTGCATAATGTCTGAGATATTCTTCCAACAATGCATTCACCCTTTCAGTCTGACCATCAGTTTGAGGATGGTTTGTTGTTGAGAATTTCAACTCCGACCCCATCATGTTGAACAATGAAGTCCAGAACCTGCCTGTAAATCTTGCATCTCGGTCACTGACTACATCTTCTGGCAACCCAAAGTACTTGACCACATGCTTGAAGAAAAGCTCAGCAATGATCTCTGTCTTGCATGCTTTTTGTGTAGCCACAAACACTGCATACTTAGAAAACTGATCAACCACCACCATAATCATATCCTTCCCATCCACCTTGGGAAAGCCTGTTATGAAGTCCATAAAAATCGATACCCATGGTTGTTCAAGGACTGGAAGAGGCTGCAGCAAGCCTGCTTCCCTTCTTCTCTCAGTTTTGTCTCACTGGCACACCATGCAAGCCCTGACATAGGCCTCTATGTCATCATCCATCTTGGGCTAGTAGTAACTGCGTGCATGCAATGCCTTCATCCTTGTTGTTCCCGGATAGCCTGCCCATGCCGTGTCATGGGTCATACACATCAACAACTGCCGCAAACCTGCGCCACAAGGCACATACAATTGATCCCCCTTTGCATGCAACAAGTTGTTGCTAAGCCAATAACGACACACTGTACCCTCCGCCACTTGCTACACCAACTTCTGATACTGACTATTAGCCTTTGCTTGCTCTCGAACCCGATCCAAGAACAGAGTATTGAAGCTACTGATTGTTGCCACAATCACTTGCACATGCTTCCTACTCAAAGCATCAGCTACCCGATTGCTAGTCTTGGCCTTGTGTTGCCACACAAAGTCATATTCCGACAAAAGTTGCTGCCAACGAGCATGCTTGGCAGTTAACTTTTTTTGTGTTGAGAAGTACATGTTGGCCACATTATCAATGCACACTGTAAATACTGTCCCCAGCAAATATACATGCCACAGCTGCAAGTAGTGCACAACAACCAGCATCTATTTCTCATGTGCTGAGTATCGCTGCTCAGCATCATTCAACTTTCGACTCTCAAATGCAACTGGATGCCCATCCTGCATCAAGACACCACCAATGGCCCTCTCAGAAGCATCAGTATGTACCTCGAACAGTTGCTCAAAGTTAGGCAACTTCAGCACTGGTTTTGAAACTATAACAGCCTTCAATTCGTCAAACTCCTCTTGACACTTGGCAGTCCACTGCCACACCTTGTCCTTCTTCAAGAGATCGGTCAAGGAAGCAACTTTCTTCGAGTACCCCTGGATGAATTTTCTGTAGTAGTTGGCCAAACCAAGGAAAGATCTCAGTTCAGACATCTTTGTCAGAGCATACCAATTGATTATCGCTTGCACTTTCTTGCCATCCATCTTGATATGCCCTTTGCTAACACAATGCTCCAAGAACATAATCTCCTTCCGGGCAAACTCGCATTTTTCCTTCTTCACATAGAGTTGGTATTCCCTAAGCCGTGAGAACACCTTCCTTAAGTGCATCAAATGGTCATCCAATGTCTCATTATAGATCACAATATCATTTAGATACACCACAACAAACTAATCTATATATTCATTAAGAACATCGTTCATCAGATTACAAAAGGTAGTAGGGGCATTGGTTAAGCCAAAAGGCATCACTAGAAACTCGTATGCCTTATACCTGATTACACAAGTCGTTTTCCCCTCATCCCTCTCTGTTATGCGCACCTGCCAATACCCCGCACACAAATTCAACTTGGTGAAAGAGGTGGCTCGTGCCAGCCTATCGAACAAGTTTGCAATCAGCGGAATTGGATACTTGTTTTTGATAGTCACCTTGTTGACAGCTCTGTAGTCGACGCGTATTCGAAGGGACCCATCCTACTTCTTCTGAAAGAGCACAAGAGCTCCATAGGGTGCCTAGGATGGTTGGATCAAGCCTGCATACAACAAGTCCTTCAGCTACCTTCTCAACTCTACTAACTCGGGTGGTGCCATCCTGTAAGGTGCTTTAGCTGGGGCTCGTACACCAGGATGCAACTCAATCTGATGATCAGTTGGACTCCTAAGCGGCAAGGCCTTTGGCAATTTTGGTGGCATAAGCTTAGTGAACTCGTCCAGCAAGTCTGCCACCACATCAGGGACTTTAACCCACTGATCTGGCTTCATCTCGACCATGGCTGCCAGATATGTAGTTTCCCTCCTCTTTAGGCCCTGCTTAACATGTATAGCAGAGAGTAACATGCTGCTCCTTCCTGCTTTCACCAACGACCTATTGAACATGGCTTCCTTCACAAAGCAAGGTTGCTGCTCATCAAAGAACATCACTCCACCCAGATGTATCATAGGTGCTGCCTTCGCCCACATAAGGAAATCTACTCCCAAGATGACATCAAAATCATCAAGCGACACCACCATGAAAGGCAGCATCCCCTTCTATGGACTAACTGACACAACCACCTCTGAAGCTAAACCCAGCACGCCCTGGGCTGCTGAATTTACAGCTTTGATGCGATTCTGGCACAGCTCCATTGACAGCCCAAGTGCCATTACTAACCTTCCAGCCGTGAAGTTATGTGAGGCCCTACTGTCCACCAGCGTATAACGATCTTCTCCATTCAGCACAATCTCCACACGAATTAAGCCACCGACAGATGTGGCTTGGATTGCACCAACCAACAGTTGAAGGGGGCTCACTCGCACCTCCTCCTGTTCAGCATCTTTCGTGTCCTGCTTTCCCTTAGCAACCAAGGCGTTAAGCCGCTCACGCCTTGGTCATTCCCTGGCCATGTGTGGCCCATCACAAATGAAGCATCCCCCACTCTTGGGTTTCTTCATCTCTCCCACAACAGTTTTACCTTTCCCCTTGAAATTGCTCATCTGATCCGGCCTGCGATCATCCCTCCTCTTGCCTTTATCCTTTGTCTTGCCAACTGCACTATCGTTGGTCCTCAAGGCCCGCAAGTCAATAAGGGCATCTGCAACAACCATTGCTGAAGTCAGATCCTTCACATCTTGCCTCCTAAGCTCTGTTTGGGCCCAGGCTTGGAGACCAGACATGAAGTTGAAGAGGCGATCTTCTTCTGACATCTTGTCAATGTCCAGGATAAGCGAACTAAACTGCTTGACATAATCCCACACGGTTCCCGTTTGCTTTAATCGTTTGAGAGCTTCACGAGCTATCCATGACCCATGTGAAGGCAAGAACTAAGCCTTCAACTCCGCCTTCTGTGCATCCCATGTCTGGATCCGTGGCTTGTCCTTGTCATCTGATGACACACGAGTTCGCCATCACAGCTTGGCATCACCTACCGAGAACATGCTTGCAAAATCTACCTTCTCGCCCTCAGGTGTGTGAGCAGACTTGAAGTACTACTCCATGTCCCATAAGAAGTTCTCCAAAGTCTTTGATTCCTGCACTCCAGTGAAGGCCTTTGGTTCAGGCACCTTCAGCTTGGGTGCTGTCTCACCCCTACCAGAGGGTACACTCATCAGTGCACGTTTCAGCAAGGCAACATCCCCTTGTAAGGCAGCAATTTGATTCTTCAAAACTGCCTCACGAGCTTTTGCTTGAGCGGTTAGATCTGCCTCCAAGGAAGCCATCTTAGCAACCAAAGTCTCTTCCTATGTCACAGCATGGTCCTTCCACGACGTGCAGAAATCATCCACCAAGGTTTGCAACTCCTCTAGGGACGAGGCTGCACTTTCCACCTTCTGGGTTAGAGAGGTCTCATTAGTAGGGTCTCTCTCCCCTACCTGAGCTTCTAGACGAGCAACACGATCACGAACAGCTTCATTCCCACCAGCCATCGTCTTAACCCATTTCTTTGTATAGCAACCCACATTTGGCTCTGATACCAACTTGTCACAAGACTAGCCCTAGATTCCGACCAAGAACTTTGTGATGGCTCTAAGTTCGCCCACTTAGATCAGCCAACAAGCCTCTGGGGTTAATTTACTGAACAAGTAAAAGCACACACAAAAAATACGAGAAAATTCCCAACCCTCTATTCAATCCAAGAATACAAAAGAAAATGGCTCGGGCTGTGTTTTCTCTAAGAAGCTACCAAAAATGCCCACAAAGCCACATATATATAGGCTACAAAAAATACAAGCGGTTATGCCTCATAACCGTCACTACTGAACTCTAGGGCCACAAGCACCACGTCTAGCAACCGTCTATGGGCCGCATGGCCTGTCTGGCTGACATTTGTCGCAACTGCCTCGGCCACTCAGCGCATGCATGGCCTGCGTGGCCACACATGGCCCTTGTGGGTGTGCCTTGCATGGACGTGCTCCGCACATTGCAGGACTGTTCGGGCCACGCCCTCACGTTGCCGCAACCGCTCCCGCCTGTTGGCCTTGCCACCTGCCAAGGCGCACAGATTGCCCCCGTGTCCCGCACATCTCGGCTCGCTCAGCTTGCCAGCATGTCCCCCTCCCTCGGCCCTCGTGCCTGCCCCGTGGCATCCGCCCCACACCATCAGGTCTAGCCCCCATCTGTGCGCACCAGTCATGCCAGTTGTTGCCTTGTGTGCAGGCACCTCAGCCACATAACCCATTCTGCTGCATGCTGCTACATCAACATGCACACTTAATGCCACCAAGGGATGGCAGCCCTATGCCATCCAACATTTGAGTCTGCCACTTGCCTATCACCCACCATGACACGCCACCCTCATGCCACAATGCTTCATTAGAGCCGAGCAAATTCCAGTGAGCTTGTCAGAGATATTACAAACCACCCCCCACCAGAAGGTTCCGACACCCTCGTCGGAAGTGAAGACAAGTACTGTTGTATGACGTCTTCAAATTGCCACAAGGTTGTATCCCTCTCCCAACATTCTTCCCCTACTGGAGTTCCCTTCCATCTTGCCAAGTATTGCACATGCCTGTTCTTTTTGCTTGCCCCCAATGTGCGAGGCAGTTGCGACAGATGTCAGCTAAACAAGCCATGCGACCCATAAACGGTTGCTGGACGTGATGCATGTGGCCCTAGAGTTCAGTAGTGACGGTTATGAGGCATAACTGCTTTTATTTTCTATAGCCTATATATATGTGGCTTTGTGGGCGTTTTTGGTAGCTTTTTAGAGAGAACACAGCCCGAGCCATTTTCCTTTTTCCTTTGTATTCTCGGATTGAATAGAAGGTTGGGAATTTTCCCGTATTCTTTGTGTGTGCTTTTACTTGTTTGGTGAATTAACCTCGGAGGGTTGTTGGCTGATCTAAGTAGGCGAACATAGAGCCATCACAAGGTTCTTGGTCGGAATCCAGGGCTAGTCTTGTGACAAGTTGGTATCAGAGCTAAAGGTTGGTTGCTATACAAAGAAGTGGGTTAAGACAATGACTGGTGGGAATGAAGCTGTTTGTGAACGTGTTGCTCGTTTGGAAGCTTAGGTAGGGGAGAGGGACCCTACTGATGAGACCTCCCTGACCCAGAAGGTGGAAGGTGCAGCCTCGTCCCTAGAAGAGTTACGAAGTTTGGTAGAAAATTTCTGCATGTCGTGGAAGGACCATGTTGTGACATGGGAGGAGACTTTGGTTGCTAAGATGGCTTCCTTAGAGGCAGATCTAACAGCTCAAGCAGAAGCTCGTGAGGCAGTCTTGAAGGATCAAATTGCTGCCCTGCAAGGGGATGTTGCCTTGCTGAAACGTGCACTGATGAGTGGACCCTCTGGTGGGGGTGAGACAGCACCCAAGCTGAAAATGCTCGAACCAAAGGCCTTCACTAGAGTGCGGGAATCAAAAACTCTGGAGAACTTCCTATGGGACATGGAGCAGTACTTCAAGTCTGCTCGCATACTTGAGGGTGAGAAGGTAGATCTTGCAAGCATGTTCTTGGCGGGTGATCCCAAGCTATGGTGGCGAACTCATGTGTCATCAGATGACAAGGACAAGCCACGAATCCAAACATGGGATGCATTGAAGGCAGATTTGAAGGCTCAGTTCTTGCCTTCACACGGGTTATGGATAACTCGTGAAGCTCTCAAACGGTTAAAGCAAACGGGAACCGTGCGGGATTATGTCAAGCAGTTCAGCTCGCTTATGTTAGACATTGACAAGATGTTAGAAGAGGATCGCCTCTTCAACTTCATGTCTGGTCTCCAAGCTTGGGCCCAAACAGAGCTTAGAAGGCAAGATGTGAAGGATCTGACTTCAGCAATGGCTGCTGCGGATGCCCTTATTGACTTGCGAGCCTTGAGGACCAACGATGGTGTAGTTGGCAAGACAAAGGATAAAGGCAAGATGAGGGATGATCGCAGGACAAATTAGAAGAGCAATTTCAAGGGGAAAGGTAAAGCTACTGTGGGCGAGATGAAAAAACCCAAGAGTGGGGGATGCTTCATTTGTGATGGGCCACACATGGCTAGGGAATGCCCAAGGTGTGAGCGGCTTAATGCCTTGGTTGCTGAGGGAAAGTAGGACACGGAAGACGCTGAACAGGAAGAGGTGTGGGTGAGCCCCCTTCAATTGTTGGTTGGTGCAATCCAAGCCACATCTGCTGGTGGCTTAATTCATGTGGAGATTGTGCTGAATGGAGAAGATCGTTATGCACTGGTGGACAGTAGGGCCTCGCATAACTTCATGGCTAGAAGGTTGGCAATGGCACTTGGGCTGTCAGTGGAGCTGTGCCACAATCGCATCAAAGTTGTGAATTCAGCTGCCCAAGGTGTGTTGGGTTTAGCTTCAGAGGTGGTTGTGTCGATTGGTCCATGAAGGGGGATGCTGCCTTTCATGGTGGTGTCGCTTGATGACTTTGATGTCATCCTGGGAGTAGATTTCCTTATGCGGGCAAAGGCAACACCTATGATACACCTGGGTGGAGTGATGTTCTTTGATGAGCAACAACTTTGCTTTGTGAAGCAAGCCATGTTTGATAGGTCGCTGGTGAAAGCGGGAAGGAGCAACATGTTGCTTTCTGCTATACAGGTTGAGTAGGGCCTAAAGAGGGGAGAAACTACATATATGGCAGTCATGATCGAGATAAAGCCAAATCAATGGGTTGAAGTCCTTGATGTGGTGGCAGACTTGCTGGGCGAGTTCACTGATGTCATGCCACCAAAATTGCCAAAGGCCTTGCCGCCTAGGAGGCCAACCGATCATCAGATTGAGTTGCAACCTGGTGCACGAGCCCCAGCTAAAGCACCTTACAAGATGGCACCACCTGAGTTGGCAGAGTTGAGAAGGTAACTGAAGGATTTGCTGGATGTAGGCTTGATCTAGCCATCTAAGGCACCCTATAGAGCTCCTGTGCTCTTTCAGAAGAAGCAGGATGGGTCCCTTCGAATATGCGTCGACTATAGAGCTCTCAACAAGGTGACTATCAAAAACAAGTATCCAATTCCACTGATTGCAGACTTGTTCGATAGGCTGGCATGGGCCACCTATTTCACCAAGTTGGATTTGCGCGCGGGGTATTAGCAGGTGCGCATAGTAGAGGGAGATGAGGGGAAAACGACTTGTGTAACCAGGTATGGGGCATACGAGTTTCTGGTGATGCCTTTTGACTTAACCAATGCCCTTACTACTTTCTGTAATCTGATGAACGATATTCTTAATGAATATATAGATCAGTTTGTTGTGGTGTATCTGGATAATATTGTGATCTATAATGAGACATTGGATGACCATTTGATGCACTTAAGGAAGATGTTCTCACGGCTTAGGGAACATCAGCTCTATGTGAAGAAGGAAAAATGCGAATTTTTCAGGAATGAGATTATGTTCCTGGGGCATCATGTTAGCAAAGGGCGTGTTAAGATGGATGGCAAGAAAGTGCAAGCGATAATCAATTAGTCTGCTCTGACAAAGGTGTCTGAACTGAGATCTTTCCTTGGTTTGGCCAACTACTACAGGAAATTCATCTAGGGGTACTCGAAGAAGGGTGCTTCCTTGACCGATCTCTTGAAGAATGAGAAGGTGTAGTAATGGACTGCCAAGTGTCAAGAGGAGTTTGACGAGTTGAAGGCTATTATAGTTTCAGAACCAGTGCTGAAGTTGCCTGACTTTGAGCAACTGTTCGAAGTACATACTAATACTTCTGACAGGGACATTGGTGGCGTCTTGATGCAGGATAAGCATCCAGTTGCATTTGAGAGTTGAAAGTTGAATGATGCTGAGCAACGATACTCAGCACATGAGAAAGAGATGCTGGTTGTTGTGCACTGCTTGCAGCTGTGGCATGTATATTTGCTGGGGACAACATTTACAGTGTGCACTAATAATGTGGCCAACACATACTTCTCAATACAGAAAAAGTTAACTGCCAAGCAGGCTCGTTGGCAGCAACTTTTGTCAGAATATGACTTTGTGTGGCAGCACAAGGCCGAGACTAGCAATCGGGTAGCTAATGTTTTTAGTAGGAAGCATGTGTAAGCGATTGTGGCAGCAATCACTGGCTTCAATACTCTATTCTTGGATCAGGTTCGAGAGCAGGTGAAGGCTAACAGTTAGTATCAGAAGTTGGTGCAAGTGGCAGAGGGCACAGTGCGTCGCTATTAGCTTAGCAACGACTTGTTGTATGCAAAAGGGGATCGACTGTATGTGCTTTGTGGCGCAGGTTTGCGGCAGTTGTTGATGCGTGAGACCCATGACACGGCATGGGCGGGTCATCCGGGAACAACAACGATGAAGGTATTGCTTGCACGCAATTATTACTGGCCCAAGATGGATGATGACATAGAGGCCTATGTCAGGACCTGCATGGTGTGCTAGCAAGACAAAACTGAGAGAAGAATGGAAGCAAGCTTGCTGCAGCCTCTTCCAGTCCCTGAACGACCATGAGTGTCGATTTCTATGGACTTCATAACAGGCTTTCCCAAGGTGGATGGGAAGGATATGATTATGGTGGTGGTTGATCGGTTTTCGAAGTATGCAGTATTTGTGGCTACACAGAAAGTATGCAAGACCGAGATCATTGCTGAGCTTTTTTTCAAGCATGTGGTCTAGTACTTTGGATTGCCAAAAGATGTGGTCAGTGACCGAGATGCAAGATTTACAGGCAAGTTCTAGACTTCGTTGTTCAACATGATTGGGTCAGAGTTGAAATTCTCAATAGCAAACCATCCTCAAACTGATGGTCAGATTGAAAGGGTGAATGCGTTGTTGGAAGAGTATCTTAGATATTATGTAACAACAAGTCAGAAAAATTGGGTGAGTCTTCTAGATGTTGCTCAATTTTTCTATAACTTGCATAAGTCTTCCTCTACGGGTCGGAGTTCGTTTGAGTTGGCAATGGGCCAGCAGCTCTTGACACCACATGAAGTGGCCAGAACAGATGCAGCAAGCCGATGTCTAGCTGCATATCGATTTGCCAAAGAGAGGCAAGACATGCTTGAGGAAGAATAAGACAACTTAAACAAAACTGTTAGATGCATGAAGAAGTATGCGGATCGAGGGAGGCGACCCTTGGAGTTTGCTGTAGAGGATAACGTGTGGTTGAAACTTACTCCCCAGATTTGGAAGCAAATCACTAATAAGAATGTGCATCGTCGGTTGATTTCAAGGTATGATGGTCTTTTTGAGAAGGTATGACGAGTTGGTGCTGTGGCAAGTTGGTAAGTTGGTACCAGGCACATCTCGACCCTCGTGCCTGGTATCAGAACAGGCATTTTTGGTAGTTTCACGGGAGTGTCTGAATAAATTCTTGTGTGAATTTATGCATTATTTTACTTTAATATTAAAGAAATTTCTTAATTAACTTAGGAACCAAATGATAAAACTCTATGAATTTTACCTGTAATGTAATACCCGAGAATTTCTAAAGGAGTCAAGAGTAATTTATTTTGGAGCAGAAATAAAATTTTCAGAAGTTTTGAGGTTATAGTGTTATTTTTCATAGTTATGATTGATCGAATTGACTGTAAGGAATATTTCGATACGTAAAAATCCTGAGAAAAAGATATGTTATTGACGAGTGTCTAGAGATGTGATTTATAACACTAAAAACGGTAAGAACATAAACAATTCTTGGTACAACTATGATTCGGCCTAAAAAATCGAATGGGTGTAAGGGATTTTTGATAAGTCAATAGAACCCCGTGGTGATTCAAATTTTGCATAAGAAATAATTCTGAAGTGGTTTTGGGTTGAAACAAAAGGATTCGCGATCGAATCATACATTTGGGCCTAAGTGTAAATTCTTAAACTTGCTCGAGAGAGGTCGAAAGAATATTTTTTCTAAATCTTCGAGGGTGAAATGAAAAGTTTAGAACCTATGAGTCTTAATCGCATTGTTGGAAAACTCAAGGGCTTCAAGGAAAGGGCCAAAATGAAATTGAAAATTAGTTAAGGGGCTGAAGTGAAAGTTCCAGAAATTAGGTGTGAAACCTGCAAGAAACTGATCGGTCGCACTATCACAACCGACCACCGTCAGAAAGGTTGCCCAGGGGTCCCAAAGCATGTTCCGGGCCATGATGAGTCTATTGGAGCTTGCTATTGGCCAAAATTGGTCGTAGATAGGACGAAATTTATGGTGACCGAAAAGTTGGCTAGTGGATTCAAGGGGTTTTTGGCATCATCGAGGGCTACTCGAGCCACTTAATGGTTAGATTTGAGACTTCAGTGTTAAGCAAGCTTGAGATTTGACGAATTTCAACTGAGAATTGGCTATAAATAGTCGAGTATGATCGAGGGTTTTCCATTCAAAACTTGGGTTTAATTTGTGCGTGTGTTGGAGAAATTAAAGGGTTTTGATAGAAGATTTTTGCTCTTGAGGCAATAAGGAACACTTCTGGACGTTTTGGGGTATTTTGGTGTCGATTTTATGGGGTTTTGAGGCTTGGTCGGAAAACGCAAGAGTCATCAAAACTGAGACTTTAATCAGCTGATGAAAGACCTTATGGTGATGGTTTCAGACCAATGAGGGCACCAGTGTGATCGAATAGAGGTGTAGAACAAGTTGGGAGGAAAAAACTAGCAACGCTAGTAACCAGAGCTGGAGAAGATGATCGACGCGTGAGGTGCATGTGTTAGTCAACACACGTAGGACACGCGCTAGGCACATAAGGGCGTGTGAGCATGGGGTAGTTTCTAATTTTTTTATTATTTTTCTAAAATTATTTTATGAATTATGGTGGAGAAAAATTTGAAAAAAATCTTGATGAGATATTTATTTTGGAATTATCGAATGAAAAATATAAAGAAAATAGAGAAAAATTAGGAAAAAAAATAGATATTAATATTCTTCTGATTGAATATGATGTCCAGGGTACGTTGAAGCTCATGATTGAGTAAATGTACAATTATTGAGGCCTAACACAAAAATTGAGATTGGACACGAGAATCGAGAAATTTTGATATGCAAATAAGATTAGTGGTTTTACTCAAAAACTAGTTTTGTTGCATGTGATTTTCCCCACAAACTTATACGTGATATGTTTTGCCTATCTTGAGCATGATGTTCACAAAGATTGCTAAGTTATATGTAATTTATGTGTACTTTGACATATCTATATATGTATTATTGCATCGATAGTTGTGGTATTTCATTCAACATGATATTGTTGGCATATCGATATATGTGAATGGAATGAGATGTTACCCTAATAGTGTAGTCATAATTCTCTAATGGTGTTTGCCAAAATAACGTACAGAGGTCTCCCGTGCCATGTGTGCATGCTAGGATGACTGCCTAGGGTTTCGTGTTGGGATGAATTATCAAGAAAGTTATACTAGGGTATTTGTTTGTTCATGTCCGTGTATTATGCATTCATATAACTGTTTTGAACCATGACTTAGATGATTTAACATCTAACTTGGATTATGTCTTTAAAATATTCAAATGTTTCAGTTGAAACTTGTAGCAAAGGCTAGGAAACAATTGAGATGAAATGGCATGAGATGTCATGTTTGATAGATTTGGCAAGTTGTTATGATATTTTGCTTCTTCATTAAGGTTCAGATGTGTTTTAGTCATGTTGAGAAATTTATATTCCATTGGTGAACAATCTTGTGGAATAAAAGAACGTTATGTATTACGAATGATGTTTGAGAAACGATCATGTAATGTTGTTGTGGTTCAATGTTCTTTTGAGGTATCTTCTGATTATATCTGAGGCACAGTTGCTCATCTAAGAGATAATTCTCCATATATTCTGTATTTGAAAATATGATGTTATACTATAATACAGTTTCCATGTTGTGACTAAATTCGAGTACGTACCATATCAAGTTTCAATCTTGCTTCCATATATTTGATGATATGTTGGAGATTTTATTTGAAATACGATACTTAAAGTGTTAAGAGAAATATCGTGGAGAGAGAATGTGTATTAGTATGTTGAATCTGACACATCTTGAAAAAAGCGTGTTACATGTAAGGATTGACAAGATGATGTGATTCATTATTCAATAGTTAACTATCATTCTAAAGTTAATGTCTTGATATCTTTTAGTGTATAACTTATAAACTTTTAATTAGATTTCTTTTTTTTTTTTATCAGGTAAGAGTAACTCTTATTAGTTATCCAAGAAGGGGAGCATTGTCACTTAGTCTAAATCCCAAGTCAAAAAAGAAAAGGAAGGAATAATCCTATTTATGAAAATTCAATGACCTATTTGGCCTAATAATCTTATTCAAAGCACCCTTTTAACTGGACCAACCTTAGAAAAACTATCCAAAAGATTAAGCAAATTCTCCGTTAGACTTTAGTAATAATATCATTAGCACCTTCACTCCTTAAACCTAAATAAAATCATACCAAAAGTCCAAACAAAAATAAATAGCAACTGAGATCGCTTCCAAATTTTGACTATATGTCAATTGGGCAAAAGCTCACACCACAAGCGCCACTTGATTTACTAAAATCTGTGTTTTGAGACTAATATTAAAAAGCATTTTGCCCTTTTTCTATATGAAAATCTCAAGTAATAAAAATCAATTTTACATATGTTGCATATTGTATGGTGAAGTACATGACATCATTATCCGTACAATTATATATGACATCATTCGTACAAATAAAAAATGGATACAATTATATATAACATCATGCCATATGATTCTAAAATCATTACTCCTACACGGTACATCAAAATCTTAGTCACTTCAATCTCACTATACACATTAACATCACGTAGAAAAAAATAGCATATTTTTAACAACATTGAATATCACCATCCCTCCAAACCGTCACAAGATTCTCCTTTAATATCGTTATATAAAGTCAAATACATAAATTTTAACTCTACCTTATGATTCATGCGCTAGTAAAACAGTAGTATCAAGCCATAATCCCATGTGAATTCTAATTTACCAAATATCTACATATATTGTAATCTTGTGTCCAATGTGATTGGCCTTCTTTACAATTAGAGAGTACAAAATGCAGCATAGGCAAACATGAACACCAATGAAATCTCAATCATATTTCATTTCTAAATTCAGATGAGTCCAGATAAATCAAATAACGTATGATCTGTTATAAACCAGAAGCAACCCCATATAACTTCTTGTCAGAAATTACCTCTTGAATCTCCTTAGACCTCGCGTCTTCTTGCTGCAAGAAGACACAGCATAAAATATTACACCAGAAAATCAAATCAATCCAGGAAGAGTTTTGCTAGTGTCAAACAAACAAACACATTAGGCAAGTCACAAGTGATCTTTGAACAAAAAACTCCAGTCAAGGGGCTCACTTGTCCATTGCTCAACAAAAGACAATGCCATTACATGAACGCAACCGGAAATAAAATTAACATAAAGATTAAATGAGTAACTAGAAATAGAGGCATCATGAGGGAGGCTGTTTGTGATATCATAGCACGATGAAAAAGCTACACAGATATGGTTAATTCCCTTCAACATATGCAAAAGAAAATAAAGGGAAGAGAATTAGCATCCAAGTTGCAAGTCATGGCTAAACTAACCACTTTTGTTGCTCGGGATGTAACACAACTGTTTTTGTTGTAGTGGGGTATTTTCCTAGTTGAAAGAAGCTAAGCAGCAGTGCCAGTATGCCATAACATGAAGTTCCAAGGGTAGAGGTAATTTTCCTTGCATTAGAGCTGTGAAAATGTGTCATGTACCTAACTATTTGTACTGTTTGTACCTAAATAGCATTAGTAGCAGTTGTACTTGGAGCTAGCTAGCAGTTGTACTTTGAGTTAGCTGCACACAGTTATACTTTGAATTTGTAATTGGCAGCCTTGTTGGGGCCAACTTAACTGCTGGTTGGATTAGTACATAAAGCTAATCCAGCCTAATGCAAAGGCATCGAAGAAGTATTTTCCAGATTCTCTCTAAATCTTTCTCTCTCTCGACCATTCCTTCTCTCTCGCCTCTTGCTGTTCTTCTCTCTCAATTTTCTTCTCAAATTCTCCCTACTTTCTGCCCTACTTCTCGCTGATTGGCTGATAATTACAGTGTCAAATCTAAGGACCTGACAAAATGCTTTAATCCCTAGAAAGGCTAGATAAGGGTTTTCTGACAGCTCAGGGTCTTGCATGTTGGGTTTTTTGGATCCCTTCCTATGTGGAGAAGCCCAAAACTTGTTTAGTCCATGAGCAAGAAGCCCAAAGCCCTTAAGGGTTTCTAATCTTTCACTATAAAAGGAGAAGGTGTGTGTGTGTGTGGGCAGCCGTGTGTCTTGAAAGAGAGAAGAGAGGAGAGTTGGAAAAGAGGTGGGTGGAGTGTGCAGATTTGATCAAGTATTCGATTGAAGCATCACTCAGTGGTCCGATCTTGCTGATTTTGGTCAGCTTGTAGAAGACATCTGGTTCTTTGTTCTGTACGGTTGGATTAACGTTTTGAGTTTTGCAGCTCCGGTTATTGGTCTCCGAGCAGAGGGTTTGCTGTCTGGATTTTTCTGGGTTGAAGAGCAGCGGGCAATCTTCGATCATCTGCAGATTGGGAAGTCATCCGTGGTCCAATTGGGCTGATTTTTGGACAGAAGATAGAGGACATCTGGAACTTCAATCTGGACGGTTGGATGAACCCCGAAATGCCAGTTTTGTACCCTGTAAAAGCAGCCTATTTTCAGTGATATCTCTCTATTCTCTCTTTTGTGTTATGTTTTGAAGTTGTTCATGACAGCTAGCCGATTTGAGGTTGTGTACCTGCTGTTGCTTCTGAACAATCACTTGTAGAAGCTCGTTATTGATAGTGGAGTTTTTGGAGTGGACCATTTGGTCCCGTGGTTTTTACCCTTTCACATTGGAAGGGGTTTTCCATGATAAAAATTGCTTGTCTTGTGCGTTGAAGTTTTGATCTTGCTTAACTTACTCTTTTGCTCCATATATTGTGGTGTTTGTTGTGCCATTGTGTTCACTCCTCATAGGTTCAATTAAAGAGGGGAGAGTAGGTGAATCTTTGGTTACTCTCTCTCTCCCATCATTGCATATCTCCCCTTGAACAATAATAACCAGCAACAAAAAGAACCATTGAATACCAAAGCAAAATCATTCAGTCAATTGTCAAGCATTTAAGAAGAATCCAATCCACAATGTACTAGGGGAGAGTACAAAAATAAACAAAAAATATAAAACTAGGAAACAAATTTGAGAGACATGGAAACAGAAATAAAAAGTTAGGGCCACCATACCTTGACTGAGCCTCATTGTCGATCCCCATGGATACACCTTTCTGCCCCCCTCCAAAAGCAACTTCGTCCATGCTTTGCCCCTGTCGCTGATACCTACCACCTGATGCTACAAATCCAGGACATGGCCTGTAAGCTTTAATAGGCCACCACCCAAAGCCTGGGAATGTAGCAATCCCGCCTTGAATCCTCCCCTCGCCATTGCATCCCCTCTCCAGTTCCTCTCTCCCACAGGCCTTGCAGCCCCTGCACACTAATTTTGTGAACATGGCCAAATAGAACATTGTAATAAACCATACATGCATAGCTATTTGCAACCACAATATTGTTGACATAAAAAAAAATATAACCAATCACTTCTAGACAACACATGTTTGAACCAATATGCCCAACTATGTTTAGCTTATTTCATCAGCAATCTCAAATCCCCAACATTAACAACTGTATCTCCGTAATTCTGTTCAAGTAACAAATGTATCTACAAATTGCATTGGATGCGTCAACCACTTCGAAGCAATTGAACTATTTATAAAATATTTGGATTGGGAAGCACCACGGGTGTCCCCAAAATAAAATTGCATTCAAAGTTCTATGCAAGGTGCAATTTACTTGGGACCCTTGTGGGTGTCCCCTAAATCATGACCACAGATTTGGAACCGGCTCACTCATGAATTGAATAATTCATGTGTTTTCCTTAAATGAATGAGGCAATTCAAAAACATAAAGCTTGCCCTCTTTGAAAGAAAAATCAGTTTAATTGTATTATTTGACTCATATATTTATTGAGAGATAGACCAATCATTCTGTTCACAGCCACACAAGTCTTCTGTTATGCTTGGAACTTAAGGTGGAAAGGAAAGAAGAAAATGGGAAGAAATCAAGAGATAAGCCATTTAACTTCACTTTCTTCTCTTCTTCTTTAGTCTTTCTCATCTTCTCTCCTAAAATAGAACACTATGTCCTTCACCTCTTCTTTGCAAAACCAAACAAAAGAAAAATTTTACGTTCTCTACTATTCCCTCTCCAACATAAACAAGGTGAAGACGATAATTTATAACAAAATGGGGGACAACTAGACCTTGGCAGTTCCATGTGAGTGAGTGTTAAAACAATGGGTAAAGACAGAATAAACAAAATGGCTTTGAGGCGTGTATAAGACTTTCTTAAAAGATAGATCGCCGCCACTATGAGAACGAGAGTCCTCTGAGGATACAACAAAAGCTTTCGAACTCTCTTTCATGTTACTTTTGGATAGAGTCATTTGACGCTATAATTTTGGATTGAAATGTCAAATATATTGTTCGATCATATCATTGTTGGAGTATTTGAATTTGCCCGGATTAGGATCCAAAAATAGAAGAATTTGAAAGGATGGGTACACAAGTGTTGTTTCAAATGACAGAAAAGCATTTCAAATGATAAAATTTGCGATGACATTAAGAGGAACCTCTCTATCCAAACAAAACTTCAAAGAATTAGTCACAATCTTTCATCCAATGGACATATGATCTCATTCAAGGATACAACCTTTCATCAGATAGACACATTCTTTCACCAATGAACACAACTCTTAATGTCAGCAGACATAACAGAATCAATAGAGAGAGACCTACCTGGTAGGAGGAAGCGCGTCTGAATCTTGGGGAGAAGTAGTTCCAATAGGAGAGCTTTCTTCTTCTTCTTCTTCTTGTTTTTCTTCTTCTTCTACCATAGCAGATGCAATTGAAGATTTAGAAGAAGAAGAAGAGAGAGAAAACGTAGAGAATTGTTGAGAGACCGATGTAGATTGCGTGAAGGAGAATGTTCGGCCATTATGGCCACGGCAAGACAAGGCAGAGAGTTGCGGTGCCGGAGTGGCGGAGAGAAAAGTTATCGCGTGGCCGGTGGTAGCCATTCCTCCTATCTCTCTCTCTCTCGGCGAATGCGTGGGCTCGATTGGGATAATATTAGCCACGAACTTGACAGCCCACACCCCACCTGTTGGATTTCGAGTTTTTGCTAACAGGTCCTTACATTTTTATTCAATTACCATAAGGCCCCGAAAAAACCCGCTTACTCTGGGCTGACATAAAGAATAGGTAAATTGTACTTTGACGTTTATATTTTGTAATAAAATAATTATTATATTTTAAATTTTGTTATAATACAATTTATCTTTTGTTTTTTTATTAAATTTTGCTAGCAAAAATTATCATAATATATATTAATATAAATTTATCACAGTATTTATGTTATAAAAAATCAAAATCAGATTAAATTATAATAAAAATTAAAATTTAAGGATTATAGTGACCAAATTAACATATTTTAACTAATTTATTATGAAATATAAAATTAAAAAATCAATAATATAATTTACCCATAAAAAATAATATATATAACATTTATGTGTAATTTAATATTATAAGTATATAATGAATGCCCAACTCATAAATTACTTAAAATTAATGGAAAGTAGAAAAATGATCTTTTAAAACCCAAAATTGAAAAATATGAACTGAACAAAGTGCACACGTAGACTAATTGTAAGACGACGTAAAAACAAAAGAAATAAAAAAAAGGGAAGGCGGGGTTGGAGAAAAAAGACTTCAATTACTAAGTTAAAACTGTTAAACTCACTTTTACTATAATTATAAAAGTAAATTAAGATAAGGCAAAAAGATTCCTTCTGATGCATGACATTGCACATTTTGATCATCAATTTCACACATAATTATGACCAATTTCATAAATTACCCTTGTACCCTTTGTAATTTAGAAAGACTTTATACACAACATAATCTAATAATAAAACAATTTTAACATTACTCTATTTTCGAAACCTCTACATACTGGATATGAAACAAACGAACTCCAGAGATACAGAACGGAAGCTCTATAGACTCAACCCAACGCTGTTTGTCCATCAAGCGGAGGGAGGGGGGGAGGGTCTCTCTCTCTCTCTCTCTCTCTCTCTCGCTATACAAAGCAAAGAAACGTAGCAAAAAGAGTAAAGATAGATTAGATAGGAATGAGAAGGGCAAAATTAGAAGGGGGCTGCCCACTCACCAGAATAAAACAACCAAAACTGAGATTGGAATGAAGATGATTTTGCACAAGATCCCCGAAAGAAAAACCACAAATAGCTTTCTCAACTCCTCAGTCAGAGAGAGTGAGAGAGAGGGTGAGAGAGAGAGAGAGGCTATATAGTTGTTTTTTGCAGTAATCGTAGCTATATATCAGTGTTTTTTTTTTTGTATCTTCTATGCTGCTTCTTAAGCCTGCACAATTTCATGCTCCCCATCGCCGTCATCAATGAGCATCACAGAGCTGTGATGGTGCACCAGGTACCACCGGCCATTATGGAACTCGAAAACGTTGGTCATGTTAAAAGGGCCGGTCTCCATGCCAATGCAATATGATTTCATAGTAACCCAAGCCATGTCTGTTGCTACCCTCGCCCTAACATCCCGCACCTGGAAGTCGACACCTTGTTCCCAACTGAATGCAAGCTGCCAGCTTTGCATGACTGCATTATACCTGCATTTTGCATAAGTGACAGGCAAATAATTAGGTGTTCTGATAAAAAAAGGGGAAGACAAAATGAATCAACTCAAATAAGAGAATGTCAACGATTTGAACAAAAATACAGGAGAAAGTCTAGTTTAGCCATCCCCGGGAGAAACATAATAGTGCTTCAAACCACGGAATTTCTTAACAGCAACCTCCTATTCCTGACCATTATCATCATCATCATCAACATCAACATCAACATCCTATTTCTTAACTTCTAAAAGTCACATTGATAACACAAATCTATGCAAAAGAACAAAGGTGGCAAAATCTATTTTTTGGAAGGCCAACCTAATCCAGCAATAGACTAGGGAGTGAGTCCGTACAACTCCAAAAATGTTTAAAACCAATGTGTTTCTCTTGCACGGATGATTACATATAATGTCTAGTTATCTTCTGATAAATCTCAAAATTATTGTCTGTCCTCTGTTGAGCTCAAACTAAAACAAATGGAAAAGAGCTATGAAAGCGTGGACGTGAACATAGACATAGGGACATGACATTTTTTAAAAAAATTAGGACACATGGTTGAGATACATTAACTAATAAAATAATTTTTTATATTCTTAAAGGATAATAAAATATCAAAACCATAATAAACTCACAAATATGCATTTAAAATTCCCATGTCAAAATTCTTAAAGCATAATAAAATATCTGTTGATTCCCGTGTGAAATTCAAGAGAAAAGGGAAAGTAGCCGTCCACGACTACTTCTAGAATGTTAAGGTTTTTAGAAGTTTCTAAATTCTGTTTTGGATAGTTTCCTAATTTCAAATTAGGACACCTTCCTAATATGTGTTGTTGTAATCTTTCCTAAGTTTTAAATACTCAACCCTATAACTAGGTCTATATGTTAATGAAATTCTATAAGGTTTTCCGTTCCTTCTTTCATGGTATTAGAGCCTTGCTTCTAAATTTGTTCCAGCCTTCATTGCACTCCAGCACTTTGTGCTCCTTTCTGGCCTTCATTGCCATCCCTTGGCCGTTAATGCCCTTAACTCCTCCTTGTTATTCTGCCTTCATTGCACTATCCTACTCCATCTACCTCACCAAATATGTCTGAAATCTCTGAGATTGCTCCATCTATGACCTCAGGAGAGACTAATTCATTTGATAATCCAATGGGAGGTCTGCCTATCAGCGATCTACCCAGGTTGTATCAATCTTTCCATTCGGATGGATGGAATTACCTACGGTGGGCTCAGTTGGTAAAGACCTTCCTAAAAGGAAGAGGAAAGCTAAGTCACTTAACAGCTCCAAGCCCAAAGGCATCAGATCCCAGATTCCCAGATTCCCAGATTGGGATATGGAAGATTCCATGATTATATCATGGCTATGGAATTCTATGCAATCAGAAGTTAGTAAAAATTATATGTTTTTGTCCACTACTAAAGACATTTGAGAGACAGTTAGGCACCTACTCTAAAGTCTAGGATGCTCTAGTTATTTTTAAAATTAAGATAAAATTGAGAAGCACCAAGGAAAGGGCCTTAATAGTCACCGAATATTACAAGAAGATGAATGGATATTGGCTGGAACTTGACCACTACCAAGACATTAAAATGGTATATGGTAAGTGGTATGTGGTGAAGATGCAGCCACCCTTAATTCTATACTTGAAAGGGATAGAATTGTGGAGTTTCTGGCTGGACTCAATGCCGAGTATGACCAAGTGAGGGTTCAAGCCTTTGGAAGAAAAAAGCTTCCATCTCTTAATGAAGTCTTTTCTGTTATTCAAAGTGAGGAGAATAAGAGAATAGCCATGCTGGGTGAGACTAGTTCTGAAGGATCAGCCATGTTAACTAACAAAGGAGAAGGATCAAAGTTCAGATCTCAACAAGGGTAGTCTGATGGGTCATCCAAGTCACAAGGGAAAGAAGGTTTACGGTGCTCCTACTGTAAAAATCCTAAACATACTCGAGAGACTTGCTTCAAGCTGCATGGAAAGGAGACTGTGTTGCAAAAATTAGGGGGTTTCAGAAACTTACCCTCTAGGAATCAAGCCTATCTTTCCAACAAGCAAGAAAAGGTGATGGAAAAGGCAGAATCTGTGGCTGAACAGGAGCTCAACCAGCTAAATGCTGATGAAATCAGCAAACTTAAGGTGTTCCTGAAAACCACCCTGCGGTCATGCTCTCTTGCCCAACAAGGTAACAGCTTTCATTCTAATTCTCTTATTGCCTCAAAAATCACTAAAGATGACATATTGATCCTAGACTCACACCACATGTGCCATAATTCCTCTGTTTTTTTTGACACCTATAAGCCACTTGAAACTCCTAAACAGATCATCATTGCCAATGGGACATCTATTCCTATAAAAGGTCAGGGCAAGGTCACTCTTAGCCTTACTCTTCATGTCAAACAAGTGTTGCATGTTCTTAACTTGTCAACCAACTTGATTTCTGTCCATCAACTTACCAAGGGATCTCAATTGTCATATTATTTTTTCCCCTCATACTTATGAATTTTAGGAAATGGACATGGGAAGGATGATTGGTGACCAAGGGAGTTCCCTTCCTAGTCTAGACTTAGTCCCTCCCGAGACATCAGAACCTACTGGATTTGGACCTATCCCTAATCATCACTCACCTTGTCCCAGTGATCGAAGCATTCCTTACCAAGCAAGTAAAACTGAGGTTCCATCCCTGGTAAGGTTCAAAGGCTCTCCTTTTGTATACCACAGAAGACAACAACCTATTCTTCAACCTCAGCAAGGATCAGTATTTGATTCCTAACCAAGTACTGAAATGATTCAAGCCTCAAATCCTTTTAATCCTAACCCTAATGATTTGGATATTTCTATTACCATCAGAAAAGAGGCTAGATGTTACACTCAACATCCTTTAGCCAACTATATCTCCTATCACAGATTGTCCTGAAGGCATAAAAGCTTCCTGACTTCCCTAGACACCATTGTTATCCCTAAATCAGTGGATGAGACTTTAAAGGATCAAAAATGGAAGCTAGCCATGCAAGAGGAGATGAGAGTATTGGAAAAGAATAACACATGGGATCTGGTGCCTAGACCAAAGGGGGTAGTTCTAGTAAATTGTAGATGGATTTTCAATGTAAAATATAATGCATATGGGTCTTTGGAAATGTACGAGGCCCGATTAGTGGATAAGGGCTACACTCAAACGTATGGGATTGACTACTTTGAGACATTTGCTCTAGTAGCCAAAGATGACCACTGTGGGGATCCTCTTATCCCTAGCAACTCACTATGGATGGCAACTACAAGAACTAGATGTGAAGAATGCATTTCTTCATAGTGAGTTAGAAGAAGAGGTGTTCATGGAGCTGCCACCTGGTTTCAAGAAAGGAAAAGCAGATGAAGTGCATAAACTAAAAAAGGCTCTCTATGGCCTCAAGCAGCCACCAAGAGCCTACTTTGATAGGTTCTCCAAAGCAACGAAGCACATGGGACACCAACAAAGTAGGGGGAGACCACACTCTCTTTTTCAAGCACTCATTAGAAGGAAAGGTGATTGTATTACTAGTTTATGTGGATGGCATTTATTGTAATAGGGGATGGCATTTATTGTAATAGTGGATGAGCAGAAGGTTCTAAGAAGCAAGCTGGCTCAGAATTTTGTAATCAAAGACCTAGGATCACTTAAATATTTCTTGAGAATAGAAGTGGCCTACTCTAAAGCATGTATTTTCCTATTCTAACACAAGTATATACTGGATCTTCTAAAAGAAACAGATTTGCTAGGAGGAAAAGGAGTTTGCACTCTAGTGGAACCTAATACTAAATTGGGAAGAGATACTAGCAGCTCACCGGTAGACAAAGGGAGGTATCAAATGCTGGTAGGTCTACTAATTTACTTGTCACACACCAGACCGGATATTGCCTATGCAGTGAGCTTGGTAAACCAATTTATGCATAGTCTTACTAAGGATCATATGCAGGCTATAAGAAGAATATTGTGCTACTTAAAAACAACCCCAAACAAAGAAATTTTGTTCAAATCAGGTGGTACTTTTGACATACAAGGCTATACAAATGCAAATTATGCTGGATCTTTAATGGATAGAAGGTTTACTACTGGATATTGTGTGTTTCTAGGTGAGAACTTGGTCTATTGGCAAAGCAAGAAGCAGAGTATAGTGGCAAAGTCAAGTGTTGAAGCTGAATTCAGAGCTATGACACTCGATCTATGTGAATTGCTATGGCTAAGGATTATTCTAGAAGATCTGAAGATTGTTGTTAATGAGCCAATTAAGTTATTTTGTGTTGACCAATCAATTATAAGCATTGCTCATAATCCTATGCAACATGACAGGACTAAACACATTTGGACTGACCGACATTTTATAAGGGAGAAACTTAAGAAAGGTATATTTCAAATACCATATGTTGCATCCGAGAAACAGGTGGTTGATCTTCTAAAAAAAGGATTGGCTATAAGAATATTTGAAAACCTAGTATGCAAGCTGAGAATGATTGATATTCATTCACCAGTTTGAGGGGGAGTATTGATTTCTGTGTGAAATCCAAGAGAAAAGGAAAACCAGTCGTTCACGACTACCTCTAGAATGTTAAGGTTTTAACAAGTTTCTAAATTCTGTTTTGGATAGTTTCCTAATTTCAAATTAGGATACCTTCCTAATATGTGGTGTTGTAATATTTCCTCCTTGTAATCTTTCCTAAGTTGTAAATACTCAACCCTATAACTAGGGTTGTATGTTAATGAAATTCTATAAGGTTTTCGTTCATTCTTTCAATATCAAAACTATATTACACTAACAAATATGCATTTAAAATTCACAAGTCAAAATTCCCAATGAGTAACACTAATCTAAATAGCAATCAACTCACTCCAATCATCTCATTCTTACAATCCAGTCAATGATCAAAGAGCTAGAGAATAGAAGTGTGAAGGTGAAAATTGAATATTCGTGTAATCAAAACACGTAAAAATAAGAACAAAAAAGAAACATTAAATTATCATGTTGAAAAACCAAAGAGAAAGAATACCCCTTACTTTTTAGTCTTCAAAGTGTCCCAATAAAAGATGCATGTCCTACAAGTGTCCGCATGGACATGCGTGTCCCCTCTCATATCCTTTTAACAAATTATAAGAAAGTGTCAGACACACTACGTGGGCATGTCTGATATGTATCAGAGGCATGACGTAGTGTTATGTTTTGACATGTCGGCGACACTGGTCAGGCAACCCCAAGGAAGTGTTTGTGTTTTATAGGAAAAGAGGTTTCCACATGAACACACTAACAACTTCTGAACACATTACTTTGAACTGTATCACCCACTACCCAATTGAAATAATTTTGGTTACATGTACACGGCTCAGGATAGAAAACCTTCTCCAAGTTTATGCTTCAATAATCTGAAGCATCAAAATAAGGAGAACATCAACGATTATGTGCTTTGCATGTCTTCTTGATCAACATAAGAATACCCAATTGTCAATCTCAAATTATTTGAGCCAAATATAGGGAATGCAAGGGCAACTCAAGCCTCCACACATAGAGATGCACCCAAAATGCACATTACACGTCCTATTTCTCAACATGTATTATTTTCTACACCTAGTCCAAGCATGCTTCAGCTTTCAGAAAACTAAAATGTCGCCACGTTAGGATCACCTAGAAATGTAATGGACTTTGATACAGGTGTCAAGAGCAGGATTATGCACAGATTCTTCAAATTCCCATGTCAAAAAATACACTTACACAACTAAACTTCAGATTTTTAAACATCTTTTTATCTACCCAACAAGAAATGGTATTTACAGACTAGAATGCAGTATTTTATTTTTTTGACACAATGAGAATTTCATGCATAGTTTTCTAAACAAGTCTTTTACCATTGCCCATATATAGTTCCTAGAACTCTCTTTTGCTAGTGCCCATATCCAATTAGACATGTCAGACACATATCCAAATCCGTTGGACATAGATACTTCATAAATTTAGAGAACTCTATTTAACATAATCTACAAAATGCCTACTAACAGAATAGCACAAAAATTTTCCTTTTGTCAAATTTCAAGTTTATGCACCTCCTTTTTTTTTTTTTTTTTTTTAAAGTAGACCATCAGCACTCTCCCATCAAATACCAATTCACCAAACTAGATCTCCCAAATGAATGCCTAAAATTCACACTATTCAGAGGTTAAGCAGCTAAAAAGAAAGCAGTTGGAAATGCTTTATTCTTCAACTGAAACCAAAAAGGAAAGTAACGTGAAATGCTTTAGTCTTAAATTAGAGAAAGGGTAAAGATGTAAACATTGTTTCAAAATACCTATACAAGTTCAGATACAGCTTGCCACGAAGTTATATTGTTGTTTCTAGGGCTATAGGAAGAAATGAAGGGACAATCTTGAACTGTCTATGCATGATAAAGTAATTTCACTTTGAGATCCTTGCCTAATATCTCCAACATGGTAAGAGACCAGTTGTTAAATAGTTAATGAACAAATATCCAAGAGGCCTCTGAAGAAAGTTGGTTAATACAATGTAAATGAAAACACCATTCATATACTATACGAAGCCAAAACATTTAAATAACCAGTACAACAGCCAAGAAATCCTAAGCTGGAAATTAATGTCCGAGCATTTCCATCATGAGATGAAGCAATTCAAGAAAAAAGTAGAGATGACTTATTAAGATGGCAACATTAGATAACAACCATCAATATTATAGATAGGGCTATTAGATAAAAACACCAGACCCTGTAAAAAGCTCTCCTGAGGCATGAACACATTTCACGTAGTCTGCATTAAGCCAAAGCCGACCCATGGACAGAAGCGATCTCTCTCTAATGACGTTAAAAAATTCTGTATTGACATTCACAATAGCTCTAGTAGCAGCATAGTAAGCCTTCCATCCATTTGCAGGTGTTACATTCTCCTGTTCCAATGTAAAATCCTACAAACACATAGAGGTAACCAATGGTTGAATTCAACATCCAGAGGGAGAAAATCAGAAAAGGTTTGAGAGGATAATCAATGAAGCGACTTATTTCCACAAAGGAGAGAAAACATTTTAAATAGGCAGCAAAAATTTCCTAAGTTGGTCTCAAACCAATGTTTCCAGGCCCAAAAGTTCAGTGGAAAATAAACAAAAAACAGAAAGATTCAGCATATTACCTCTATCCCATATTCTTGTGCTGTCCAAAGTGATATTTTTAAACCAGCTTATCTAGTGAAAACTGTTCTGATGCAGAACCCAAACCAAAAGAAACAAGAGTAATCCCTATTACTCAAAACCAATATCAATATTCAACATTATTCATCAAATATGTACTTCAATACTTCATTGAAGGGTTATTTATAGACAATTAATAGATATAAACCTATTCTAACAAGAAATCCTTTCTAACTAGGATTCCTTGGTATTTAAGCTAATAAAGGTAATCCTAATCTATTGTCAGATTCACAAGGATCTGGCAATGTTTGAAGATTGATCTCTCTTGGGCGGTAGAGATCATAGTGGGAACAAGAGTGTTATGACCTGGGGGTTATTTTGTAATCTCTACCTCTAATAGACTGTTGGAGCAATTAGGAGGTTAGAGGGTGGGAGAGGCTGTTGTAACAGTAGAAGGAGACAGGTAGGAGGTTAGAAGAATCATTGTATGGCTAGAGGTCTTATTAATAAGAAGACCTACGGCACCTAGGGATTTTTACCGATTGATTGATGAATAAATCCCCCTCTCTCTAGATCTTTCTAATCTCTCTATTCTCTTTCACAATTTCTCTCCCTTTTCTTCAATCAGAATTACTGAATTGCCAAATCGTAATTCAAGGACTTGACAAATGGTATCAGAGCCGTACGATTCGACTGTGAGGTCCGAAATTCAGGGCACAATGGCGGAAGGCACACGTCTGAAGCAATAGGAGATCCTATTAGAATCGTTGGAGTTGGGCGCGACCCATACCTAGGAGATCGACCCTACGTCAAACGCGAGAATAATTGACCGAATGGAGAGAAGTCATGCAAGCAGCTATGGAGAAGCAGCAAGAAGCAACAAATCGATGCCAAGAATCGATAGGGTTACACGGGCAGAGGATTGACAGCTTGCTAAGCATGCTGTCTTTGCTACCCCAATTCTGTTTACCACCGGAATATCCACCCAGACAGACTTCTGAACCGATCCTGCCACACCAGGGCAACCGTTTGAGCACACAAGGGATTCTTGATGAAGTAGATCAAGGTGCGGTGCAAGAAGTTATGGGAAGGAATCACCAACAAGGGACTCAGAACCATGTTCCCATGCCAAGATTGGAAATTCCGATGTTCGAAGGGAAGAAACCACGGTGGTGGGTGAGAAGGTGTGGACAATTCTTTCAAATTTATCGAAATCCAGAGGAGCAAAAGATAAATTTGGCAACGACTTAAGCAGATTCTTGGTATCAAGGATGGATTCAAGATGAAGGAATGCAGGGAAGCTAGGCCGACTTTGCTGAAGGGTTATGTGAACGTTTCGGGGAGAAAAACATGACCGATGTAGTAGAAGAATTCAGCAAGTTAAAACAGGAAGGGACGATGATTGAATACTAAGCCCGATTTGAAGAATTGAGATCGATGGTGAGTAAGATACAGTCGGGACTTATAGAGCAGTACCTGGTATCGATCTTCATTAGCGGATTGAGGGAGGAATTGCGACCAATGGTTGAGATGATGACTTTGACATTCGTCAAACAGGCAACGGAAAAAGCAAGACTTGAAGAATTGGCCTTAGAAGCCATCTTCAAGAAACATAAGGTTCTCTATAAACCCAGTATTTTAGCAGGACAATATGGAAGGGGAAACGCAAGGCCACTGCTACATGGCATAATCAACAGAATTCTAAGACACCAGTAAATAACAATGGAAGCAAGGGAAATTTGATAGAGCAGCGAAGGCAGCTTGGGATGTGCTTCAAATGCGGAGAAAAATATAGTCCGGGTCATCAGTACAAAAGGCAGCTGATGAATATAGGAGTTGATGGGGAAAAGATGGAAGAAGAAACAAAATGTCACGACCCTAGGATACTAGGAGGGCGTAATTGTAATTAGTACTAGAGGGTAATATTGTAATAGTGCATTCTGTTATGAATTGGTTAGACGTGCATATGGCTGACATGCTGTTACAGCCATAAAATTGCGTATAAAAGGCTGATTGTAAGAGGATGGGGATAATTTTGATGCTATGAATGAAATCCTTTCCCTCTCTCTGAATTCTCTCTCTTCGAACCTCTTCTATCTTCCTCTAATTCTAGGCTCTTTCCCCTTCAATCTAATTCTTCCCATTTCTTCTCTCTGATTATATCAGAATTTCCATTGTCAGATCTTAGGAACTGACAATTTGGTATCAGAGCCAGTTGTCCTTGGCAACCAAGCTGAGATTTCAGCGAGTAGGAATCGATCCGGAAGTGAGTGTTTCATCAAGGCCGTCGTTGTCAGATCTTGGGCAATCGACGATTATGCAGGTGTCGTTAGCTATTTGGAGTTTGGGTGGTCGCATTTTGGACAAGGAAGGGTGTCGCGATTGTACCCAGTGCGGTTCGTGATTATCGACGGAAACAGAGGAAGGATTCTGGCGAGGCATGGCAGAAGGGACGAGAATGAAACAGTTGGAGGCCCGATTGGACACGATGGAGAGTGGGCTTCGTCAAACTCAAGATCAATTAGAAGGCAGATTTAAGAAGATGGAGCTTGGGCTTCGCCAGACTCAAGAGGAGGTGAGTCATGGCAAAGCCGAGAATGCTACCACTCGGGATATGATGTTGACGATGGAGCAAAATGTTAGGGCCGAGATGATCGGTGGGCAGGAAGACGTCTCTAGCTTTAGAGAGGAATTTATTGGGTTCAGCCAGCAACTGAGTTTTGTCCTGAGCATGTTCTCGAGGATGCCTAATGCAAGTTTGCCTCCTGATTTTCCCTCGAGGTCAACTTCGAAGCCGATTTTAGCTGGAGGAGGAGTTCGACATCGTGCTTTCGATCCTCGAGAAGCAGAGGAGCAATCGAAATTCAGTCTAGGAACAACAACCAGGGGAGTTCAGGCCAATCAAAACAACACCCCGATGCCCAAGCTGGAAATTCCAGCATTTGAAGGAGACAAGCCGCGTTGGTGGATATGACGTTGCGAGCGATTCTTCCATTATTATTGGGTGGTTGAAGGACAAAAAGTAAACCTAGCAGCTGCACATTTTAATGATGTGGCAAACGCCTAGTACCAGGGGTGGAGTAGCGGAAGAATCGAACTGAATTGGCATGAATTTGCAGAAGAATTCTGTACTCAATTTGGGGAAAGATCGATGGCAGATGTGGTAGAAGAATTTAATAAATTAAAACAAGAGGGTGATGTGAATGAATATCTGACCAGGTTTGAAGAGTTGAGATCGTATTTGGTTCTCTCTCGTCCAACCTGAGATGAACCTTATTTTGTCTCTAGTTTCATAAGTGGCTTAACTGATGAACTCAGACCGTTAGTTAAGGTGATGCAGCCAGCCACTATCAAACAGGCTACAGAGAAGGCTCGGCTTCAGGAGTTGGCTTTATAAGCGATTTTTAGAAGCATAAGGTGTCACCTAAGACCTATGGGGTGCACAGTCCGCATATATGTGGCGGAGGAAGTTATAAGGCTGTTAACCAGGCTGTACATAAGGGAAACTCCATTCCTAAGGCCCCATTTAACCCGACGCCGATGAAACCTCTCTCTACGGAACAGAAAAGACAGCTTGGGCTATGCTTCCGATGTGGGGAGAAGTATGTTCCCAGTCACCAATGCTGGAGACAACTACTACAAATTGAAGGCTTAGAAGAAGAAGTGGAAGAAGTGGCAGTAGGAGAAGACGAGAAGGAAAAAGAAGAAATAGCAAGGGAGGAAAGTGGAGAAATTTCCCTACATGCTCTGCAAGGCTGCCAAACGGGTAAGATAATCAAGGTAAAAGGGAGTCATGAGAAGAGGAGATTGATGATTTTGATAGATAGTGGCACTACTCACAATATCTTGGATGAAGCCACTGCCATAGAACTACAATGTCCAACATCAGCCACATTTCTCTTATCAGTTACAGTGGCCAATGGCAGCGAAATGTTTAGCAGGTCAAGGTGCCAAGGCTTTAAATGGGTGATGCAAGGGCAAGAGTTTACGGCTGACCTCAGGCTGTTGAAATTGGGAGGGTGTGATATAGTTCTTGGAGTGGATTGGATGAAAACGGTGAGCCCTCTTGTGTTTGATTTCAATAACCTAGAGGTGACATTTGAAATGGGGGGAAAGAAAGTGACGCTAACGGGGAGTTTGGAGTTTGGAGAATGCAAACAAATTACAGAAAAGAGGATGAGGAAGATGCTCCAGCAAGAGGAAAGTATGGAGGCTCAATTATACTCGGTATATGCAGTGGAGCTGGAGAAGGGCAGTTAAGGGGAAAGGGCTGATGAACACCTTGAACTTGCAGGTGGATCTACAGCATTCACTGTTTCAGAGGTACCATTCAATGACTCTTTACAATCAGTTTTGATTGAATTTAAGGATATATTTGCTGAACCCTTTACTATACCACCTAACCGATTTCTTGACCGTCTATCCATTTAAAGCCCAACTCCGAACTTGTGAACATTAGGTCTTATAGGTATTCACCCAACCAAAAAGCGGAAATAGAGAAATTAGTCAAAGAAATGTTAGCCAAATCAATTATCCAACCCAGTCAAAGCCCTTTTGCTTCCCCAATCCTATTTGTTAAAAAAAAAAGATGGAACATGACGTTTTTGTGTAGATTACCGCCAGCTTAATGCCTTGACCATAAAGAATAAATTCCCTATTCCCATCATCGAAGACTTACTTGATGAACTAACCTCAGCCACTATTTTTTCAAAGCTTGATTTGAGGGCAAGATATCATCAAATTAAGATGAATCCCGTTGATATTTCCAAAACCATCTTTAGGACTCATCAAGGGCTTTATGAGTTCACCGTTATGCCCTTTGAATTACCAAAACCATCTTTAGGACCCATCAAGGGCTTTATGAGTTCACCGTTATGCCCTTCGAATTAACCAATGCGCCTACCACTTTTCAATCCTTAATGAACCATATATTTGAACCCTATTTGAGGAAATTCATCCTTGTTTTTTTTTATGACATCCTAATCTACAGCCCTACAATTGAACAACACTTAGACCATTTGAGGACAGCATTTAAAATTCTTAGATTCAATCAATTGTATGTAAAGTTGTCGAAGTGTACCTTTGCTACAAGGCAGGTAGAGTATCTTGACCACATAATCACGGGGGAAGGAGTCCAAATAGATCCTAAAAAGATATCTGCAATGGTGGAATGGCCAAGGCCAAAAACAATGAAGGAGTTGAGGGGTTTTTTGGGCCTTACGGGTTATTACAGGAGATTTGTTAGAAATTACGGAATCATGAGCAAGCCTCTAATGGAGTTACTTAAAAAGACAGTTTTCAATGGAATCCGAAGGCAGAGGCGGCTTTCCAAGCATTGAAAAGAGCCATGACGGAGGCGCCTATATTGGCTTTACCTGATTTTTCAAAGCCATTTATCCTAGAAACTGATGCATGTGACATGGGGATAGGGGTGGTGCTGGTGCAAGAAGGAAGGCCATTGGCTTACCTTAGTCAGGCCTTAGCTCCTAAGCATTTGGGACTAAGTATATACAATAAGGAGCTGCTTGTAGTGCTAATTGCAATAGAAAAGTGGAGGCATTACTTGGAGGGACACCCATTTGTGATAAGAACGGATCACGAGAGCCTTAAGTTCTTGCTACAGCAACATTTACCTACCCAATTGCAGAAGAAAGGGGTCACCAAGTTATTAGGACTAGATTACGTGATTCAATACAGAAAAGGTAAGGAGAATATAGTGGCAGATGCTTTATCGCGAAGAGAAGAGGAAGGCAGCTGTTATGCCATTTCTGCTGTAGTTCCTGATTGGGTGAAGGAGATTTCAGATAGCTATGAAAAATCATAATGGGCCAAGGCTATTGCAGCCCAATTGGCCGTCCAACCTGATAGTAAATCGGGGTATAATCTATCAGCAAGATTATTAAGGTTTAAAGGCAGGTTGCTGGTAGGGGATGATGACCAGTTGAAGGAACGGATCTTGTAGTCCTTGCATAGTTCTCCCTTGGGGGGACACTCAAGGCTAAGGGTTACCTATCACAAGGTTAAGCAGTTGTTTTATTGGAAAGGACTCAAGAAGGATGTAACTGCATTTGTCTTGGGTTGTGAGATATGCCAACGCTGCAAGCACAAATAGGTTGCCTACCCTGGGCAGCTGCAACCGTTGGCTATTCCCGAACAAGCTTGGGAGCAAATTTCGCTAGATTTCATAGAGGGGTTATCCAAATTTGAAGGGAAGAATGTCATATTGGTAGTAGTGGACAGATTGACTAAGTACGCACATTTTTTGAGCTTGGCTTACCCCTTTACAGCTCAAGAAGTGGCGCGTTTATTGCTGGATTCAGTTATAAAAATTCATGGGCTGCCACTATCTATAATTTTAGATAGGGACAAGATCTTTACCAGCACTTTTTGGCAGGAATTATTCCAAAATTTAGGGGTGAAGCTACAAATGTCAATTGCCTATCATCCCGAAATTGATGGACAGACCGAAAAAGTAAATCAGTACTTGGAAAATTACCCCTGGTGTATTTGTTTCTCCAAGCCTAAGAGTTGGAACAAGTGGTTGTCTCTTGCCCAATGGTTATAACTCAAGCTTTCACAGTTCACTCAAGAGAGCTCCCTTTGAAGCCCTGTTTGGATACAAACCCCCACTACTACCTGTGGTAATACTCTCTCTTAGCACTGAAAAAGCAGTGGATTATTATTTACAACAGCAGCAAGAGGTCTTGTAATTAATTAAGAAGGAGCTGGCAGTGGCTCAAAACTGGATGAAACAAATTGCAGACCGTAAAAGAAGCGAAAGAGAGTTTGAGGCAGGAGATATGGTGTATTTAAACGTGAAACGATTTCAGCAACATGCCTTCTCACCTTCCCTTATATCTAAATTGAGTCCCAAGTATTACGGGCCTTTTGAAGTGGAGGCTAAAATAGGGACAATAGCCTATCGCCTAAAGCTATCTCCTGATGTGCTAGTCCATCCGGTTTTTCATGTCTCCCTCCTAAAGAAATCTATTGGTGCAACAGAGACCACAAGCCCTCATCTACCCCCACCAGCTGAAGACTTGGCAAAAAAGGTTGAACTGCTGGCAGTGCTAGAAAAACGAGTCATACACCAGGGATCGATACCTTTGATTCAAGTTCTTGTGCAGTGGTCTCACTTGCATCCCGACCACACCACTTGGGAGTGTCTCCTTGATATCCTTAAACAGTTCCCACGAGTGGCTCGGCTACTGTAATTTCTTGGGGACGAGAAATTTTTAAAGCGGGGGGAAATTATCACGACCCTAGGATACTAGGAGGGCATAATTGTAATTAGCACTAGAAGGTAATATTGTAATAGTGCATTCTGTTATGAATTGGTTAGACGTGCATATGGCTGACACGCTGTTACAGCCATGGAATTGCCTATAAAAGGCTGATTGTAAGAGGATGGGAATAATTTTGATGCTATGAATGAAATCCTTTCCCTCTCTCTAAATTCTCTCTCTCCAAACCTCTTCTATCTTCCTCTAATTCTAGCATCTTTCCCCTTCAGTCTAATTCTTCCCATTTCTTCTCTCTGATTATATCAGAATTTCCATTGTCAGATCTTAGGAACTGACACAAAAGAAGAGGAAATAGCTAGCGAAGAAGTGCTGGAGCAAGAGGAAGAAGAAAGGCTAAGAGAGGAAGGAGGGGAGATTTCATTCCATGCACTAAAAGGAAGCCCTATGGGGCAGATTATAAAAGTAAAAGTACAAGTGGGAAAACGAAGACTAATGGTGATTATCGACAGTGGAAGCACTCACAGCTTCCTTAGTGAAGCCACAACAACAAGCCTCCAATGTCCCATAACAGCCACAACCCCTTTATCGGTAACGGTAGCCAATGGAAATAGGATGTACAGTCATTATAAATGTCTAGGATTTACATGGATCATGCAAGGGCAAGAATTTGTGGCCGATTTGAGAATTTTAGAATTGGGTGGATGTGATATAGTCCTTGTCGTAAACTGGATGAGGACTGTAAGTCCCCTGACTTTTGACTTCAACAAGTTAGAAGTCACTGTGGTAATCGACGGAAAGAAGTTGACCTTGCTGGGCAATGTGGAGCAGGGAGAGTGCAAGATGATTGTAGGAAAACGGCTACAAAAAATGATGTTGAAGAAGGGAGGGCAGATATCCCGACTCTATTCTATACAAGCAAAGGAAATAGAAAGTGATAGTCAAGTGAATGCAGAGTTTCAGCTCATCGTTACTAACATCGATTCCCAACTCGCAAAAAGGTTGTTTTTCAGAGAATTTGCATTCACTCTTGGTAGAATTTAAGGATCTATTTGCGGAACCCATCTCTTTACCACCCCAAAGACAATTGGACCACTCAATTCACCTTAAACCAAACTCAAAACCTATCAATGTTCGAGCCTATCGATACCCCCCTGTGCAGAAAACTGAAATTGAGAAGCAAGTTAAAACAATGCTAGACTCAGCCATTATTTAGCCCAGCCAAAGTCCCTATGCTTCCCCAGTCCTCCTTGTTAAAAAAAAAAGATGGAACTTAGAGGTTTTGCATAGATTATAAACAATTTAATTCCAACAATATAAAAAATAAGTTTCTTATATCTTTGATTGATGACCTATTGGATGAGTTATATGGTGCAAAAATCTTTTCTAAACTAGACCTTAGGTCTGGCTACCATCAAATTAGGATGACACCATCGAACATTCATAAAACAACATTTAGAACCCACCAAGAGCTATATGAATTCACTGTTATGCCCTTTGGTTTGACTAACACCCCTGCCACATTTTAAGCTTTGATGAATCAGATTTTCCTACCCTATTTGAGAAGGTTCATCCTTGTTTTCTTTGATGATATCCTTATTTACAGCCCCACTATTGAACACCACATCATGCATCTTCGCATTACATTTGAGATCCTTAAATCTCACCAATTGTATTTTAAACTCTCAAAATGTACCTTTGCTGCGAAGGAGCTGGAATATTTGGGACATATTATTTGTGGAGAAGGGGTACGGATGGATCCAAAGAAAGTGCAAGTAATGTTGGAGTGGCCTAGACCTAGAGATGTAAAGGAACTGAGGAGTTTCTTGGGATTGACCGGGTATTACTGAAAATTTGTGCAGCACTATGGTATTATCAGCAAACCTCTCACTGAGTTGCTGAAGAAGGAAGGGTTTCAGTGGAATCCGAAGGTAGAAGCGGCATTCTTAGCCCTTAAGAAATCCATGTCCACAGCCCCGGTATTAGCTCTTCAAGATTTTTCTAAACCATTTACAGTTGAGACGGATGCGTGTGACACTGGTGTGGGAGATGTGTTGGTACAGGAAGGGTGACCATTGGCTTTCATAAGTCAAGCCTTGTCTCCAAGACAATTGGGATTAAGTGTGTATGATGAGGAGTTGTTGGTAGTGCTCGGAGCAGTTGATAAATGGCGACGTTATTTAGAGAGCCAGCCATTTGTCATCCGCACAAACCATGAAAGTTTACAGTTTCTAGGCCAGCAAAGGTTGCATACTCAGCTGCAAAGGAAAGGGGTTTCTAAACTCATAGGGCTAGACTACATTATTCAGTATCGCTGGGAAAAAGAAAACATAGTGGTTGATGCACTATCCCGGCGAGGTGAAACTGCAGCTTGTCAAGCTATAACAACAGTAGTACCTAAGTGGATGGGGGAGTTAGAAGTTAGCTACGGCCAGTTAGAATGGCTTCAAGGTATCCTAGCACAGCTGGCAATCCAACCTACTACAATGGCAGATTATACATTGTCCAATGGCCTGATTAGGCACAAGGGCTAGTTGGTAGCAGGTGATGACAGTGCATTAAAGGATAGAATAATACAAGCCCTTCATTGTTCGCCAGTGGGGGGTCATTCAAGGATAAGAACTACTTACCAAAAGGTCAAACAATTATTCTTTTGGTCTAAGCAAAAGGCAGATGTAGTGAAATTTGTGATGTCTTGCGCAGTGTGCCAGCGATGTAAACATGAAAATGTAGCTTACCTGGGGTTATTGCAGCCTTTGGCAATACCTCAGCAAGCATGGGAAGGGCTTCCTATGGACTTTGTGGAGGGTCTACCTCGATCGGAACGCAAGGATGTAATTATGCTAGTGGTAGATCGTTTGACAAAATTTAGGATGTAATTATGCTAGTGGTAGATCGTTTGACAAAATTTGGTCATTTCATTAGTCTATCTCATCCATGGGGTTCCTAAGACTATTGTCTCTGACTGAGACAAGTTATTTACAAGTTCATTTTGGCAAGAATTGTTCCGAAAGTTGGGAGTAGGCTTATGTTTGTCCACTGCATATCACCCTCAAACTAATGGCCAAATGGAAAAGGTCAATCAGTGCTTGGAGGCATATCTAAGGTGTATGTGCTTCACTAATCTTAAGAGCTGGAATCGATGGTTATCATTGGCACCATGGTGGTATAATACCAGCTATCACAGTGCCATTCGGAGGAGTCCTTTCGAAGCCATGTTTGGGTATAAACCCACATTGTTGCCTGCCATTTCGAAGTCTTCCCCTACTATGGCAGAAGTGGGGCATTATTTCCAGCAGAGGCAGCAACTATTAACCGTCTTAAAAAGAGAATTGGCCAATGCCCGAAACCGGATGAAGCAGCTGGCAGATAGAAGGAGGAGTGACCGGACTTTTGAGGTAGGTGATCTAGTCTATCTCAAGGTGAGGAGGTTCTTGCAACAACCCTATACATCATTACCACCCTCTAAGTTGAGCCCCAAGTATTTTGGACCTTGTTGAGAATCTCACATTGCCTCCACAAGGGAGACCTGGGCTATATATAAGGAGGAAGATCCCTCCACTTGTTAAGCTAGCTTTTCAAGTTGGAGTTCTATCTCTTAACTTCTCACATGGTATCAGAGCTAACCTTTGACTGTCGTAGTCATAGACTAGTACCATGCCCGATCACCTAGGCATGTATCAATTACTGGAAAAGTTTCGGCGTGGGGGGGAGTGTTAAGAATCCCACATCGCCTCCACAAGGGAGACTTGGACTATGTATAAGGAGAAGGATCCCTCCACCTGTTAAGCTAACTTTTCAGGTTGGAGTTCTACCTCTAACTTCTCACAGACCTTATCCTATTGTGGCCAAAATAGGTCCAGTTGCATATAGATTAAAGTTACCAGAAGGTGTGACAAACCATCCAGTGTTCCATGTTTCACTATTAAAGAAGGCTATAGCACCAGCTAATCCTATACGGATAGATTTACCACCCAACATAGAAGAGGCAGAGGAAGTAATTGAACCCCGCGCTATGTTACAGAAGAGAGTATTGTACGAAGGCAAAGTACCTATGACACAAGTATTAGTTTAGTGGTCACATCTACATCCAGACCACGCCACTTGGGAATACCTCCCAAACCTTTTGAAGCAGTTTCTACGGGGCAAGGGACTTCTTTAAATTCTTGAGGACAAGAATTCTTTCAAGGGGCGGGGATTGTTATGACCCTGGGGGTTATTTTGTAATCTCTACCTCTAATAGACTGTTGGAACAGTTAGGATGTTAGAGGGCGGGAGAGGCTATTGTAACAGTAGAATGAGACAATTAGGAGGTTAGAAGAATCATTGTATAGCTAGAGGTCTTATTAATAAGAAGACCTACGACACCTAGGGATTTTTACCGATTGATTGATGAATAAATCCCTCTCTCTTGATCTTTCTAATCTCTCTATTCTCTTTCACAATTTCTCTCCCTTTTCTTCAATCGGAATTACTAAATTGCCAAGTCCTAATTCAAGGACTTGACAAAGAGGAATCTCATGAGGGGAGGGGGGAAGAGAATTAGAAAAATAGAGAGATAGAGAGATAGAGAAGGATAGAAGAATTGAGAGGGGAATTGAGAGAGAATCAAGATTTCATTCAAATTCCAGATAGCTCTAATTGTAGGGTCGGCCACAATTTATAACTTTACTACACTTGCTACATCATTCCCACCAGAATAACCGCCTAAGTATTACACGCCACTACTACTTGTGTACAATGGTTTATAGCACCTACTACCACTAAATTTTGTTTATTACAGTATGCCCCCCCCGGTACATAACATTTAATTAGGATTTTGAGATATAAAAGAGATTAAAAGAAACTAGGAAACAAATTAAAAGAAAGAAATTAATAAAACAATATTAATTTTCACTATTACACCTAAAATATTGTTTCCTGAAATATTTGTCTCTATGATCTTTATCGTGTTCATAAAAGTCTAATGTGTATTTTAAGATACCATTTTTGATGGGGAAAGAAAAAAGCCCATCAATAGCACACTGGACAAACTCTAGCTACTTTAAATAAAAAGAGTTGGTTCAAAAGCTCATCAAAATAATGGAAATTCATAATTAATCCTGTCAATGAACTTGATTGATAAATATACTTGAGAATACATGCATGTATCAATGATACATAAAACCTAAGTTGTTGCATGAAGGTATGGAAGAATACTCAATTGGACATTGATAAATAACTTCCCAACTAATGCTTTCATAAATGATTTATGTATCTAGAGATCAAGTTGCCACATCTTATGCCATCTAAGAAAGCGAAGGAGCAGATAAAAAGTGAGATTCTGTAGTTCAACCTTCACTACCATCTAGGATTGTATGTTATCATTCTTCCAATTAAATTTAAACATTCTCTAGGAAAACTCCATGATTGATGTTATATTGTTCAAATCTTTTTACTAATTCCAAGTACAAAAGAGTGATTGTGGAAGGAATTGTGAATTGCTTTAGTTTCTTATTCTTCATAAATAGATTTGCACACTTTTAAAGGGAAGCTTTCATAAATAGGCCTGCATACATAAATAGGTTTCCGTTTCTTATTCTTTCATAAATAAGTTTGTGCAATTCCATAAATAGCTAATGCTCTAGGAATGATAAATGAGGAGCTACAGAGTAAGGGGAGCATACAATGAAGGGGCAGCTCATAGGTATGGTCAAACAAAATGGAGTGAGAGAATGCAGCTGACGTGAATTCTGCACCTCAAATCTTGACTCTTCAGAGAAGCAAAAAGGGCCAGATTCCTCCCTCCCTGGAGAGCAAGAGGAAGCAAAGCATAGAAGGATGGGATGCAAAAAAGGACAGATCCGTCCCTCCCTGGAGAGGAAGACATAAAAGGACATGAAGCAAAAAAATGCCAGATCCCTCCCTCCTCGAGGGGAGAGTTGTAAAACACTGAAAGGCTGGCTCATGGGTACCATCAGAACTAGAAGTGAGGGAATGCAGCTGAAGCCATCCTTGACTCGACAGGCTAATACTCAGAAGAGAGGTGAGTTTACAAGTTGATTGTCAAAAACCCTCCAAGTCAAATTGAGGCTAGATGTGACATCTGCTACATCAAAGACCCAATTGTATCTTTGTTTAAGTTTATTGAACATTTTAAATAAAGATTATTTCTTATATAGCATTTGATGTGGCAAAATCAACCTGAATATGTAAATCATTTAGAGAGAGAATTAACTTGAGGATCATTTTCAGATATATAACAATATAGGGTCAAAATCTTCTTCCTCTTATCATTTGCTGATGATAGGAAAAACTAGATGGCAAAAGAATTCCAAATTTCAGCATTAACTGACAAAAATATCAAAGCGCTTTTTATTCCTCTTCAACCACCTAACATTATCAAAAGTGGTAAAAACGACAACTATCTTGTTTTATAAGCACAAGAAGAGACACAACTGACAACCTCTCAGTTGTAAGCACCCACGAGACAATGAAATAATAGCTACACTGGTTTTGCAACCATCAGACTGCACGAAAAAAAAAAAGAATGTTAACTAGAAGCAATTATATTTTCTCAGAAATTTGTATATCTTCAATAAAAGCAAGACAAAGGCCAACTAAATATATCCAACAACTCTCAAGAAAGACAAATCCAACTCAACAAATTCAGGTCTCAACTATGACGAAATCCAAATCAACAAATTCAAGTCTCAACAAACAAAAAATCCAACTCAACAAAATCAAGCCTCAGACACACAACCTGAGATGTAATTGGGTACCAATATTTGTGTCAAAAAAAAAAAAAAGAAATTTCACATCTACACTCCAAATTTTGAACCTCGAACCATAAATAGACAAAACCCTAAAGCTCAAAAAGTCTATATACATATCTCACATGTGAAAAAACCAGTAAAGGTTCTCATTACATATCCTAATAATTATAGTTCCATACTTATGGATGTATTTGCAGCCATCACAAGGGCATCATTAGTCTTTCATCCCCTTCTTATTGCTCTCCTTTTCCTTGATGAGATATAACAAGGATGGTAGACTTTCTCAACTCCAAGACAAACCCAGTTTTTGGACTTCATAAAAATTTTATCCTAGAAACAACACTAAGACATCCATTTTCTCGATTCCTTGGTGAACTGGCTTAGACTAGAAGTACAGAACAAGATTCCACTACTGTCAAAATTAGATAATTCAGCACCTTGCAAGTAAAAGCATAGAATACAGACATTCCAAACAGATTAGAATTAAATCAAAAGCACTAATTCTAGGCAAAACACCCAAATAACTTAAAATTTTAAAAATATAAAAATAGAATAAGTAAAACCTTATGATAAAGAGCTTTCCAAGCATTGTCATCGTTGGCGGCCCTTCTCATCAACGAATTCGTCATCGAAAGCCGGCACAAACTCGGGTAATCTAAGTAACTCAGAGCATGGGTGGTTATCTCCGGCACCAATTGTTCCATCATCGACGCCCCCGTCTGCCGTTCGGCCGCCGCCGGCGCCGCCACCAACATCTCTCCTCCGTTCAAATGCTTCTCCTCCGCCACTGCAGAACCAGAACCCCCTGCGGCACCACCTTCACGAGAACTGGCACAGTTACAAGCGTCCGTCTTAACTGATTTCGATTTAAATCGGATCGCGTAGAGGCAGCACAGCCCGGTGACTATCACGGCCGCAATGAACGACGCTAGAGAGGAGAAATCACCGGGGAAGACAGAGGAAATCTCCATTCATAAGACATGAAAACATTGAAAAGCATGAAAACCCCAGGAATCTAGAGCGACCGATTCTCGGGAATAAATATTGAAGCGAGCGAACGGTACCAGGGGAAACTAGGGTTTCAAGTGTTACAAATCTGTACAAGAAAAACCTCTCTCCCTCTCTATCGCTCTATTTCTCTCTACCTCCTCCTCCTTCTCCTCCTCCTCCTCCTCCTTTTCTTCTTTTTCTTCGTCCTCGTCGTGGTGTGATAGTATCCTTGAATCCTAAACGCACTCTCCTGCGAAGATTTGCAGAGAGAGAGAGGAGAGAGAGAGAGAGCGTTATGTTTGTAACTGTTCTTAGAAACTAGAAGAATGTCTTTAAGTCACAGTGGGCTGACTGAAATTATGAATAACTCCAAGGGTAATGCAGTAATTTCGTCATAACCTTTGCTTGTTTATATCCGACCGCGCACGTACGGTCTGAATTTGTGAGTTTTAAAAATAAAAATAAAATTTTGATATTCAGTGAATTCATTTTATTTTGGAAAGAGGTTCCAATAAAACAAATTTAATATTTATTTAAATCAACATGTACTTATCATAGACCAATTAAAATGTTTTTAGATTAAAAATAAAATATATTAAATACACATTATCTAAAAATAATATACATTTATTACACATTAATTATTATCTTAACCTCACCCTTAATCAATTTAATTAAACATTATATTAAGATTCTCATTTTACTTGCATGATGGTCAAATAAGATTCTTCAATTCAAACAAAATATCATTTTCAAATATAAAAGATAAAAATGATAAGTGCAATTATAAAGATTCATAACTTCACTTTATGACTTAATTGCGAATATGACATATTTAGACTTGATATGTCAATTTTATATTTTCCTTATCTTATATTAATAAAAGAACTCATAAAATAAATTAATTTATTTTATCCTGTGGTATATTAATATAAAAAATTAAATTTATTTTAAAAGGGGCTTAATCCCATATTTTGGGCACATTATTTGCCCATTTCTCATCCTCCTTTCCTCTTTCTTTTTCCTATGTCTTCCATTTAGCCAGCATATTAAGGGTATCACAATGAACCCTCTTAAATCTAAGGTTTCACCAATAAACCTAGTTAAGTTGAATTTGTCTATTTAAAAGAAGAAAAAAATAAATAAAATTGCAAGTCAATGGATACTTTTCGTCTTCCTATTTACAGCAAAATGAAATACTTAACGAGCTAAAATTGATGTCACCCACCCCACTAAGAGCAGCAAAAATTTGATGTGGACTTGTTATTTAAATCAAAACATCCATTGACTTTTGTTTAAAATAACATTATTGCAATACTTTAATGCTTCTGGCTGTTGAGCGGATAACAGAACTCTTGAAAACTTGCTCTTTCCAAGCACGTGTCAAGAGAGAATTGGCTTAACAGTGTTGTAGTCAGGCTTGCTTTTAATTTCAATTCAAGGAGGTGGGTAAAGCCAGCAGGATTGACCAGCAACCTTAATTTAGTAAAGCAACTGGTCAACCTGAGCATGGTTTCTGTCAAAACAAGCAAATGAATAAACATAACAGCAACCCACAAAGCAAAGAGCATATTCTTGTTCACAGTAGCAACAGACTCAGAGCAATGACAATCTTCTTTTCTCATTCAGTTTTTTCTCTGCACTGTAAATGGCAAACATGCCGGTCCGCCCGCGAATTCCTCTTTACAGCGGGTCCTCTCAGGCCGGGTAAAGGAAAAGGGGTGCGTTACATGGTTAACAGTCTGAGTAAAACTCATGAGTTCAAACAATAAAACATCTAGAAAGGGCAAAACATGGCTGCTTTTTTTTTTTTTTTTTAACTAATTTTGATTGAAGGTTGGCCTTACATGGTATAGCACTGGCATTTGAGATGTTAAAACACTTCTTGAGGAGTCATTAGGCCGAAACAGGGGCAGTTCCAACCTTCTCTGTGATGGATACCAGTCCCTAGCGTTTACAAATGAGTCTTCTGTCTCTCCCTCCATCAATAAGCCTTCGACAATAGTCATTCAAAGGCCTGTTTACAAGAAATACAACCATCCCTGCATCCAGCACCAGCTTGAAGGGGGAGAGAGATGGAGAAACAGAAAAAGAAGAAGAAGAAGAAGCCTTACATGTTTTCTTAATGCTCTTACATGAGCACAAGCTGCATAAGAAAACATATTATGATTCATGGACGCAGTGGTCTAGAGAAAAAGGAATTTGATCTTCACAAGTTAAATTCGATTAAACTAACACTACCGTGATTGGCAGTACAAGGGGGGAAAACTAGAGAAGTTTTATTGTATAAGCTAAAGTGTTTTTTCTGCTTCAACTCCTACACTAATGGAAGGTAATTACAAGAGGAAAGCTAAAGAGATATCCAGTCCAGTTCTCAAGAGCTGCGTTGAGGAGACTAGTTACAGAGTAAGGTAATGAATATAGTCATACCAGTGCTAAAAAGCATCAATATCCAACCTCTACTTGCCCGGCGTACTTCACCAGATGGAGAGGCTCCATAATTGATCAAGACTCGTTCAGAAACCAACTTGATGATTGCAAGTAATCCAAAGCAAACACTCACTAATAGCAAAGCAATCTCTTCATTTTCCAGACTGACTTGATCATTAACAATCTTTTCAATGTCTAATCTGCCAAAACAAATTTTGAAGAGGAACAAAGACGAGGAGACAAGAAAAAACATATCAGGAAAAAGAAAAGGAATTTAACAGAGAAGGTTGGGAATGAAGGACAATAATGTCAAATACTAATGACTACAACAACAACAATTCCAAGCCTGAATCCAACTAGGTGAGGTTTTAATTAACACTTGGTAACTTTACAAAAAGGGAAAGGGGGTTGGGGGGGAATAAGCATGATCAATACCATTTCCATAATACGGTTTTCCAGTGTGAGCCTATTCCTTGCAGATGTTTGTCCCATTTCATTTAGAAGCACTTGAAGTTTATGGTATTTCTGTCCACGGATAGATTAAACGGCGTTCCTAGTGTGCGAGGCTCCCACTTTGTGACGGTTCGAGGAGGGTCATATTTATACTCAACCTTCCCCTTGCTTTTTGCAAAGAGGCTATTCCTATTTCCACAACTTGAGGCCATAACTTTCTGATTGCAAACAACCTTACCATTGCCACCAAGGCTTGCCCTCAAAATACTACCACTCCAAATTATCTGACACAAAATACTGTCTTTTTCCAGATATAAGGTTCAGAGATTCATTAAATGTCTATAACCACCCCATCCCTGATGTCTACCACTCCTAATTATCGCTATTCACAACTTCATAAAACTCAAAGCTCAAATTTGATGGGAAGCAACACGACACCAATGCTCTTTTTTTACGACACAGAATTGACCAAGATTCTCTATTCCAAACCAGAAAAAGCATCGTGGCACAATGGTCTTTAGTATGTCTCCCTTGACAAATCAGTGACTAAAAATCTTTCGTGTATAGCAGTAAATCCTGGACAACTATATATCCATACATCTCATCTGATAAATTTTAACTAATTTGATCTTTTAGCAACTAACTAAATTCTAAGAATGAAATATCGAAAATAATAACATACAAATAGGAAGGAAACAATGGAAACAAAATGTTAGGGAATGTTAAGTAGCCCAAGCTCCTGACATGACTCCATTCGGATTATTGAAAATTTGCAACCTAGGTCTAGCATCAAGCTTGACAAGACATAGAAAGAACAAGGCCAAATGAATTCCAGCTTAGCTGAACTTTTTTTATATGTTTAGCAATCTAATTTTACAGGAATCTCAAAGGTAGACTGTATTCTATACCAAGAGACTCCATGAGCAGATACATCCTGCAGGTGTGTACTTAAGAGATCAAGAGTATTATGAGCAACAACAGCAGCAGGAACAACACCAAGCCTTTATCCCACTATGTAGGAGTGGTTATACAGATTCCAGCTGGCCAATCATTTTTATGCATGATCATATCTTTTGATGATGAATTTATCATGAGACTGAATAAAAGGACCCACAATATGTGATCAACAGGATTGAAGCAAACTTGGATTTGAAACTTCGACTAATTATAAACAATAATAAAGAATAACATGTTTTTAGGGTACTACATATTGAAGTTTTTCAAATTACAAAACAGAAGGAAACACAACCAAGAGCAAAATAAAAAATGTTCAACTTTTTCAATGACTGGTAGCCTTAGTGACTGTTTCTTTTTTTCTTTTTTCTATTTTTTTTTCCCTTAGTTCATATAATGGACTAGCTTGATCTTTAACTATTAAATGAACTGAATCCTTTATTCTGGCTCATTATCCCAACAAAACTATTCATTTCTAATTATTGACATTTTTTTCCTTTGTGTTATTTGTAATGAGGGTACATAAGTGGAGAATGTACTAAACCACTAATATTGAATATTTTAACCCTAGGCTGAAAAAAATAGCAAGAAAATATTCCTATTATTGCATAAAGCAACTGTAAGAAATATCACAATTTACTCAAAGGACAATTCGAGTAACAACTAGATTTCTCTCCTAATATTATGGCTGAAAATAGGAGATAAAAGAATAAAGTGATTTGGAGATTAGAAAACTCCAAAAATAAAGGAATAAAGGCAGCAGATAATTCAAGATATCTCAGCAATTTTTTAAATTCTTGTTGCTATTTTTTATCTTCTAAACATTTAAATATGTTCCTAGAATATAGGAAATAACCTAGGTGTTGTGTATAAACACCCCATACTACTCGAGAATAGATCAAGCAAGCAATATACAATTATTTCAGCTTGTTTCATCTTCTTCTACATGGCATCAGAGCTTTCTTTCTTGGAACCCTAATTTTTCGGCCGCCATCCTTATGTGTTTTTTGGTGTTGTTACAGCCTTCATTGTTGTTCAGCCACTATCTTCAATCCTCTCCCTTTTTCAGTCTTAATCACTGCATCTATTTAGCAGATATTGCCACTACCATGTCTACAATTTCTTATGCAATCAATCCAAATCCTTATGATCTTTCATTAGGGAATCAACCCACTGATTTCTCAGGTAATTCTCAACCTATTGAAAATACACCTGGCTATCATAATGATCTCCATCCAATCAATTCAGCTTATCAACTCCATAGAAAGAATTATCGACAATGGTCTCAAGTAGTCTCTACCTATCTAAAGGGGCGTGGAAAACAAGTCTCACCTAAGCGGCAAGGGCCCTAGCTCTATCGATCCAAGGTTTGGGGAATGGAATAAAAAAGATGCTATGATTATGTCATGGCTTTGGAACTCCATTCTACCAAAAATAAGTAGAAACTGCATGTTTCTATCTTCTGCTCATGACATTTGGGAGACTCTCCACAAAAGTTATTCAATGAAGCAAGATGCAACAGTTATCTATGAGCTGCAGACCAAGACTACTACTATGAAGCAAGGAGGGATGACAATGATTGATTATTACAACACTCTTATTAGTATTTGGTCCGAGATCGATCATTACTAGAATATGACAATGATATACTCTGAAGATACTCAAACACACGTTGCATTTGGGGGAGAGAGATTGAATCTTTGATTTTCTTGCTGGTCTTAACGAGTATGACCAAGTAAAAGTGCAGATTTTAGGAAATGATCCTATGCCTCCTATTTCAGCAGTATTCTCTATTGTTTAAGGAGAAGAGACACAACGTTCTTCCGTGCTTGATCCACCAACATTTGTTGGATTTGCTATGGCAATAAACAAAACCACTCTAGATGCAGCTAAAACAAGATCTAAGTCCAACAAAGATGATTTATGGTGTAGCTACTGCAAGTAACCAAGACACACAAAAGAAAATTGTTTCAAACTTCATGCAAAAGAACAAGTACTTAGCGGATTGGGAGGTTTTAAAGGAATTCCCAATGGCTAGGCTAATCTCATTAATCAACACAACTCTTAGCCATGGCAAACTTGCTCATCAAGTATTGATATCAAAGAAGAGATTGAATGATTGAAAAGTCTCCTTGATACACTCTCCAAGTCCTCTAGTTCTTGTTCATTTGGTAAGTGTCTTATTTCTTCTTTTAATGCTTCAGGAACATCTCCACCTAATTGTTGGGTACTTGATTTTGGTGCTACTAACCATATGACCTGTGATTCTACTTTATTTGTTTCCTATACACCAAGTTCAAGGCATCACAAAATCACTTTTGCCAATGGATCCTCTCTTACTATTGTTGGAGAAGACCATATTACCTTAACACCTTCTCTTCATTTAACTAATATCCTTCATGTACCAAAACTCACTACTAATCTCATCTCTATTTCTAAACTAACCAAAGACCTAGACTGCATTATTACCTTTTCTGACAACCATTGTGTATTATAGAATCAAATATAAGGGATGAAGATTGGAGCTACTAAAGTCCAAAATGGGCTATATCTTCTTGACAATGTGCAGGCTCTTGTTGCTTATAAGAAACACCTTGCTGAAACACAAGCCAAATCACCTAAACAGTCTGATATTTGGCTTCACCATAGACATTTAGGTCATTTTAGTTTTGGTTCTCTTAAAGTTACGTTTCCTTCTTTATTCCTGCATGTCTCTAGTATTGATTTTCATTGTAAAGTGTGTGAGCTTGCTAAACACCATCGTATATCTTTTCCACCTTCATCAATAAAAATTTCAGCTCCTTTTGATTTAATTCATTCTAATGTATGGGGTCATTCCAAAGTCTTTAATCTAAACGGGGATAAGTGGTTCATTACTTTTATTGATCATTATATTCGGTTCACTTGACTATTTTTGTTGAAAGAAAAATCTAAAGTTCCAAAGATACTTCAACATTTCTTTCAACTCATCCATACTCAATTTGGGGTTTCCACAAAACGCATTCGAAAAAACAATGGGACGGAATATTTTAATCATACCCTACACCATTTTTTTCAATCCCATGGGGTTATTTATGAGTCCTCTTGTGTTGACACTTCTCAATAAAATGGGGTTGCTGAGAGGAAGAACCGTCACCTTTTAAATGTGACTTGAACCCTTCTTTTTGACACCTATGTTCCATCTTATTTTTGGGGGGTAAGCAGTCTTAACTGCCACACAACTTATCAACCGAACCCCATCTCGGATCCTTGACCAACAAAGTCCATCCCTTCAAAAACTCTCTATTTCCTACCCTCACCTACCATATTTGACTGATTTACATCTCAAGGTCTTTGGCTTCATCGCTTTTGTCCATATCCACAAAATCAACCGCACTAAACTTGACCCTAGAGCACTTAAATGCCTATTTCTTAGTTATTTTAACACTCAAAAGGGATACATGTGTTATCACCCCCTTTCTCAGAAGTTCTTTATATCTCTTGATGTCTCATTTCATGAAGATCAACCATTTTTCCCTTCTCCCAACCTTCATCTTCAGGGGGAGCACTATTTCAACTTAGAAGATGAAGCTTTTCTCCTTCCTTTGTCTGCAGCAACTGACCATGATCAGCCCTTGCAGCCTTCACCGTCTGATCAGGACCAGCCTGTAGCAACTGACCATGATCAGCCCTTGCAGTCTTCACCAACTGACCAAGGCCAACTTGCAGACCAGCCTATGTCTTTGCCTATAGCCACTGATCAAGACCAGCCCTTGACTGTAGAAACTACCCAAGACTAACCTTTGCCTTTGCCTATAGTCGCTGATCATGACAATGACCTTTCTATGACCAACAATCAGTCCTCCCCTACGCCAGCTGCATTGCTGAAACCTCTAAATCAGCAAGAGCCAAGGAAGCATAAGGACCCTACACTTGTATACTCAAGATGACCACAGCTTAATTTAGACCAAGAGCTACTCACCAATTCCAACCCGACATTAGGCAATGAATTTTTGGAACCTGATTGTTCCAACTTTCATAACCTACTGATCTTGAGTGGCCTATTGCATTGAGGAAGGGTACCCGTAAGTGTACACAATACCCTATTTCTCAATTTGTTTCCTCTCACTGGTTATGTTTGCAGCATTCAACATTTCTTTCTCCATAACTATCCCAAGGACTGTTCATGAAGGGTTAAAAGATAAGAACTGGCCTCTTGCTATGAGGGATGAAATGAATGCCCTAGAAAAAAACAAGACTTGGGAGGTGGTTGATCAACCAAAAAGGAAAAGGGTAGTAGGTTGTAAATGGGTTTATAAGCTCAAATACAAAGCTGAGGGGTCATTGGAAAGGTATAAAGCTCGCTTAGTTGCAAAAGGCTATACTCAAATCTATGAGATCGACTACCAAGAAACTTTTGCACCTGTGACTAAAATGAATATTGTTAGAATCATATTATCTCTTGTAGCTTGCTTTGACTGGAATTTGCAACAGTTTGATGTTAAAAACACCTTTCTACATGGAGATTTAAAAGAAGAAGTCTTCATGGAATTACCACTAGGTTTTGAGAATAAATTTGGGCTAAACAAAGTCTACAAGTTGAGGAAAGTTCTCTATGGACTAAAGCAATCCCCAAGAGCATGGTTTGGCGGATTTACTAAAACTATGCTAAGGATGGGATATCAACAAAGCCAAGAAGATCATACCCTCTCCATCAAACACTCAAAGGAAGGTAAACTCACTATCCTCCTAGTATATGTTACTGATATAATTGTAACTGGGGATGATGATATTGAAAAAGAAAAATTGAAGATTCAGCTGCTAAAGAGTTTGAAATTAAAGATTTGGGGAGGTTGAGATATTTCCTAGGGATTAATGTTGCCTACTCTAAACAAGGCATATTTATTTCCCAAAGGAAATATGTTCTTGATTTGCTCAAAGAAACGGGGAAGCTAGGATGTCGAGCTTCCAATACACCAATTAAGCAAAATCACAAATTGGGAGGACAAGAAGATGGAAGTGTTGCTGATAAAGGTCACTATCAAAGATTGGTATGAAGGTTAATTTACCTATCTCACAAATTAGGGGTTGTTAGTAGATTTATGCATGATCCTAGAGGAAAACATATGCAATATGTTCACAAAATCTTACAGTATTTGAAAGCCACACCAGGGAGAGGAATTTTGTTTAAAAGAGTAGGAAAATTGACTATGAAAGCTTCTACGGATGTTGATTATGATGGATGCTTGACAAATAGAAGATCTACTATAAGTTATTGTATATTTGTTGGAGGAAATATTGTTTCATGGAGGAGTAAAAAACAACCAGTGGTATCTAGATCTAGTGTTGAGGCAGAACTAAGAGCAACAGTTCATGGAATTTGTGAGTTATTATGGTTGAGAATTATTCTCAACGATTTGAGATTAAAAGGAGCAGAACCTATGAGGCTATATTGTGACAACAAGTCAGCAATAAGCATAGCACATAACCCAGTGTAGCATGATTGAACTAAACATATAAAAATTGACCGACATTTCATCAAAGAGAAATTAGACATTGGTCTCATCACCATACCATATGTCTCTTCAAATAATCAATGGGCAATTGTCTTTACAAAAAGTCTTCCTACAACTAGATTTGAAGAAATTACATGCAAGCTGGGAATGGAAAATATCCACTCACTCGTTTGAGAGGGAGTGTTGGAAATGTCACAATTAACTCAAAGAATAATTTAGTAACAGCTAGATTTATCTCCTAATCTTATGGATGAAAAATAGGAGATAAAATGATAGACTGATAAGGTGATTTGGAGATTAGAAAACTCAAAAAATAAAGGGATAAATGCAGTAGACAATTCAACATATCTCAGCAGATTTTTTAAATTCGTGTTGTTGTATTTTATCTTCTAAACATTCAAATATGTTCCTAGAATATAGGGGATAACCTAGGTGTTGTATATAAATACCCCATACTACCCGTGAATAGATCAAGCGAGCAATATTCTTTCAGCTTGTTTCATCTTCTTCTATAGCAACCATAGAAATTAATAAACTAAACCATGAAGTACACATGTCATGTCCACGTCTTTGTGTTGCCTTATTCCTGTGAGAAGACATGCCTTTCTCAGCCTAATTGTTTTGGCTACACTAATACTCCTAGATTTTTGGTCAAGAATGGTCTAGGTTAGAGAATAAGGTGTTAGAAGTCCTTTCATACAAATTCAAAAACCTGCATTAACATAAGCATGACATTATCATGCCTTCAGCTTGCCGGCCCGCAATGTAGATGTTGAATTGCTGGAAAAAAATAATAGCAAGAACAATATTACACGATCCTATTGTGCCCACGTTGAGCTGAGAAGTTGAACGGGCTGAAGGAGAATGCTCATTGTGACCCTTTCCATCACATTTATGTGGCCAGGGAATATAGATGCTAATTGTTCTTTTATAGAAACTACTAATTTAGAGATATTTGTTCTGGTTAGAGGCTGCAAAATATCCTTGACTTGCAAACTAACCAACTAAGAAAAGAATCAATTAAGGATTTCAGCATCTTTTAGAATTTTCCCTATATGTCACAATATCCTCAGGTTGACATGATATGCAAAGTGCCCAGTAGGAATGTAAATGGGTTCTCAATGGATCTCCAATTAACCCCATTTACAATTCCACCAATTAAAACAAGTATGAAAATTCATAATTGAGGGATATAGGCATAAGGCTTATTTGAACATTTATTAAAACAAGTATATAAATGGGGTTAATTGGACATCCCTAGTTGAGCAGAGAGACTAACATCTTTGAAAATCAATTTGATTTCACACCCAAGAAGGGTGATTTCAATCAACACTATATGTGTTATTCTTTATTAAAACTTGAATGTATTTGCAAACTTTACCCCATAAAGTTCTAAAACCTTTATTAAAGAACATGTCATATCTTCATCTGTGCTCATTGCATGTCTGTGGGTTGGAAACAAATTAAAATAATGAAACTAATAAAATAATATTAATTTCTATTTTTACACCTAAAGTATTGTTTCCCAAAATATTTGTATCTATGATCTTCATCACCTAGCCTAGTCCTTAAGTGACATTGACTAGGTGTTGCACGTGCTAGCATGGGTAGAATTGGGGGCGTGACACTTAGCTTGTAATTTAACACTAAATGCACAATAGCCAAACAAAAAATGGTAATACCTTTAACCAAACATGAGAACAGTATTCAGGAATGAGAACAAATTAATTTGAACAGGAAAGAAGTGAATCAAAAGGTCACAGTTTAGACAACTTGCTGACCTCAGCATGCTGTTTTCTCTAGCCAATGCATCCATGCGGGATGAGACAATAGTTTTCCATGACTCAATATCAGTAACTCCTTTCTCCTGGAAATAAATAGAATCAGAAGAGTTAAGTGAGTCTATAGAACTCATCTCCTTTGTAGGAACTTCAGAGGTAAATGTACCATTATTTCCTTCCATTCCAAGAGATCCTTGACATCTCCTTTGCTTTTCTCTAAAAGCATTGAATATCTAGATAGCTCTTTTTCAAGCTCAGGAAGTAGATCCCCTTCTCTTCGGTTTAGCTCTTTGATGTACTCCTCCAGAACTGATAAATTTATCTCAAGTGACCTGACCTTCTGCATCAAGATCTTTAGAACAGCATCAGCATGTATTCTGCCATTTGATGGTTGTCTAACTCCAGTTACAGGATCAGGAATGTGTCCAGTTGGATTCTTCAATGCATCTGTGTTAGGCTTTTGTCCTTCACTTATGCCTTCTATACCCTTACTGGCAGCCTCAATCACACTTTGAACTTCACCAACCATTTTCTTGTTACCAGAACCTGGATCCAATAATAAGGAAGGCATTGCTGTTGAATTAAGATGAGGCAATTTATTAGTTGCAGGCTCCCCAGAAGCCACAATGAAATCTTCAAGCATCCGCTCAATTGCATCAATGCCATATACCTCAACAACACTCAATGTACAATAAAATTCCGAACCATAGTGACTAAATAAATTCAATTTCAAGTACCTAACCCATTTGGGTTCAGGCAGCTTAAAGGTTTGAGTATGTTTGACATTTGCAGCAACAAATTTTCCTATCGGGGACCATGACTCAGTTGGATAAACCAAACTCCCAGACAACTCAAATTCCTTGAAGTTAGAAGAATAATGTTCAAAATTAGCAATTTTAACCGCATCAACCAAAGTTTCTTCTGCCAGCTCAATAACAACAAACTTTCCCCCAACAGAACAAGGGTTCCTCAGATATTTATCATGATCCTTCCCCAATATGTTGCTAGCACCCTTTGTTTCCTTATTATGAGCCACGACCTTTGCACCCTTAGCTGCAGAGGCATAGTTGTATTCCGTCCCATCAGGCTCAAGCCGGTGGGTGATATTGTCAAGCCGAGTTGTTGCAACCACAGCGCTCTTTTGCTTTGTAATATTCCGAAACTCATCCAGATTGAGGTAAGATGAATGATTTTTCCCAATCTTTAGTTGCTCTACTGCCTTTTGCTTTTGTTGTTCTTGAGTTTGTATCCCACACACTAATGTTGGGTGACCTAAAAAAATCCATACGGCTTCCTCCAATTCACTGGTTCCCCGAAGCGAGTACCCGGAATTTGTATGGAGATAATCATGCACATCAGAGCCATTACTAGCCACGGACACATTGAATTTTAACACCACCCCATTTACATAATCACTCTTGTTCCCATCTCCAAATTCTGAACCCTCAGAGCTACATGGCTTATTATCACAAACACTGGAATTAGTCATATTTTTATTTCCAGCAAGAAAGTTCCCTGCCCAAGATAAACCCTAATCAGGAAAACATAAAAACTGCCCCAATTTTGACAAATAGAAATAGGGAAGCAGAAATTAAAGCAACAACCAGAAAGGGTACAATCAGAATTTACACGATCACAGCCAAAGGACACAAAGTTGTACCCAAAACAAGAACCCTGAAAACAGGAAATGGGCATTGGAAAGAACACACAAGTGGGTGAGAAAGTACCTCCATTGCCACGGGTAAGGCCGAGCTCAGAGTAGAACAAGAACACGAGAAACCAAAACGAGAAGAACAAAGGCAAACGGAGCTGGAAAAGGGCTCTGCTTTCGTTGTTTCCAACGTTGTTGCTTCCACATTTGATGTTTATGGCGTCATCCCTTCGGTGTCTCTTCATCTCTCATCGTCAAAAAAGGCAGAGAATCACTTCCCTGGCTTGTTTTTTTTTTCTGGGTTTGGTTTGCTCTCTAGATTTTTGCGTGGGTTCAACGGCCTTGTTCTTTGTTCGGTTCCGTGGATAACTGTTAATCACCAAATCGACAGACTACCTAAAAAAAACCCCATAAAATCACCAAATCAGACAATCATTTTGAATCCCAAAATGGCTTGCGATTATATTATTCGTGGAAAGAACGGAAGGCTAGCAAATTAAAAGAAACTAATATTAAAGATTGTGCCTGAACCGTAGGAAAGCGGTTGGCTTAATTAATGATGTTTTAATAAAAATAATATTTTTATGTAATATATTGTTGGCTTAAATAATATTGTTGCTTCCACATTTGATGTAACATCCCGCATCGAGCGATAGGAAGAATCAGAACAACTTACCCTGATGGGCCTACACGAACTTCCCAGGGGGGTCACCCATCCTTGGATTATCCTATGTCAAGCACGCTTAACTTGGGAGTTCCTTGTCTACATTAAGTCAAAAAGGCATATAGCTAGTGTTGTTTCCTTTCTTACACTATCCTCGATATATACTAACTTCTCTTGGGCTCTCATGGTATTACATTCTCCCTCCCTTAAGCACATGACGTCCTCGTCATGTGACCTTACAACAGGTCCCAGATCTCCCCCCGTGCATGGCCGATGTGGGATTCGCCTAAGGTGCCTACACGCACCCCCCATAGGGGCCTTACACCCCCCTCGGGACTCAGCCTCCTTGTTGAGGTTTGCCCCACCACCACGCTCAGATACTCGGGGGTCGGCTCTGATACCACCTGTAATATCCCGGATCGAGTGATAGGAAAAATCAGAACAACTTACCCTGATAGGCCTACACGAACTTCTCGGGGGGGTCACCCATCCTTGGATTACCCCAGGTCAAGCACGCTTAACTTGGGAGTTCCTTACCTACATTTAGCCAAAAAGGTATCCAGCTGGTGTTGTTTCCTTTCTTACACTATCCTCGATATATACTAACTTCTCTTGGACTCTCGGGATATTACATTCACCCATCCTTGGATTACCCTAGGTCAAGCACGCTTAACTTGGGAGTTCCTTGCCTACATTCAGCCAAAAAGGTATCCAGCTGGTGTTGTTTCCTTTCTTACACTATCCTCGATATATACTAACTTCTCTTGGACTGTCGAGGTATTACATAATAGATTATAAATTATAACAAGTTATAATAATATATTATATATTGTCAAATTATTTTCAAACCACAGTAAACCGCACCAAACTAAATCGCAAATGCGGTGCGGTTTGACCGCACCTAAACCAAACCACAGTTTGATTTGGTCGGAAAACCACACTAACGGATTGGTGTGCTAAAAATGATTCAAACCAACCAAACTGCACCATGCACACCCCTACCTAACCTTAATAATCTTTCCATATTATCTTAAAAATAACTAAAAATTAAAATTTTCCAAATGATGTAACTAATAATCCCTTGCTGAGTTCTAGCCTAATATTACTAATCTCTCGCACTTAAAAATTAAATTAAAGAGAGTGGCAAATTAAACAAACTATTTTTCTCATTCAAATTATCAAATAGTGCCACTTTCCTCCACTTATAAGCAAGTTTAGTATTTGGTATTTTTATTTTTAATTAATTTGTAATAATATAATTGTGTAATTGTTTAAAATTAATTAGGGCATTTTGGTCATTTTCTTTTCTGACTTATAAATCTAGTTTTTTGGCTTGAAAAAATGTTTAGAGGAGTTTTCAATCAAAAATGAAATTACAAGAAGATTAAGAGGCTGTTTGGCTTAGCAATTTGGCCGCTTATAAGTTGCATAACCAGTTTTTCAGTTAAGCAGAGTTTTTGGGTGAAGTGTTTAGCAACATAAATTAGTTTAAAAGTTAGGTAGTTTAAACGCTACCATAATAGCGTTTGAGGAAAGCTGGTACCCCCAACTTATGCAAAAGAAACTATTGCGCTGACTAATAATATTATTATTTTGCCCTCAAACATTTTGAATATTTACACCTTCCCTTTCTTCTCCCATCTTCCCTCACAGATCCGCCATCGCCCCTCCATAGATCCGACGTCGCCATTGCCCCTCCTCCAGACCGGTTGTCGGCGTCGTCCAACAAAGCCGCCTCAAGCCGTTATCGGTGGGTTGCGCCATCGCCCTGTTCTTTATATATATATATAGTGTTATATATATAAATAACAACAATAATATATGTTATATGTATATATATAACACAAAATAATATCTATTATTATTATATATAACATATATAATATATATAGTAATATTGTATTAATATATTTTTAATAATGATGGATAATTTATTAATATTTAATAATAAAATTTTACATAATTTAATATCATGTCTATTTTGATATTTTTATCAAGTTTTAATAACTTATCAGATCTCTCAAACAAAATACATAAATATTAATTGATAATTTTAAAGCACATTTATTTAAATACATTATTAATTTTAACATTATCTAACTTTTAACTTGAAAGCTAAATAACTTAAAAGTTATGAAAAAAACCCATAAGCCAAACAGCCTCTAAGGCTCCGTTTGTTTGGGGGAAAGCACTCTCCCTATTTTCATTTGTTTTTAGTCAATGGAAAAGTAACTGATAAAAGGTTGTCTTCTTTCAAAAAATGGCTTCCCATCTGCAAAAGGGGGAATCATTTTCCAGAAGCAACATCCGTACCTACTGCCCACTATCTGTCATGCTCTGCCTCTCTTCATCTTTGTCACGCTCCGTCTCTCTCCGCATGCGTTTTACGCGTTGCCGTCTTCGTCATGCTCTGCCTCTCTTCACACTTGTCGTTGTCCTCTTCGCGCTCTGCCTTTGTCCATCTGCTTCACTGTCTTAGTCGCACGCCACCTCTCTCTGCTTGCGTCATTATTGATGCCGCGCTCTGCCTCTCTATGCCTGCTTCACTGTCCTCGTCGCACTCCACCTCTCTCTGCTTGCGTCATTATTGCTGTCGTGCTCTGCCTCTCCCCGCTTGCATCGCCTTCTCCATTGCACTCCACCTCTCTCTATCTCCATCGCACTCTACCTCTCTCTATCTCCGTTGTGCTCTGTCTCTCTCAATCTCCAACTGTTCGCCATCACCATGTGCGCCTGCATCGCTGTCGCCGTTTACGCTTGCGTCGCCATCTTCATCTTTTTCTGTTTTTCGCCGTCTGCCGTTTGGCTCCCTCTCTGGTTATCTGTGTGTGTGTGTGTGTGTGTGTGTTCTTCATTATCCTTAAGAGGTAAATTGTTGTTTTGTTTTTAGGCTTCTTTACTAGGTTCGTTCTTTAATTGATGATCAGAGTTAGTTTTGTGTTTTTGTTTTTTTATTTTTGAATTGATGATTTTTGGAAATGAATTTCTTAGGGAGATTTCTGACGTTGTTGTCGTTGTTGTTGATAATCCATTATTGGTGTTGCTTGTTGTTGATACTCAATTCTTGCATATTGCTCCATTGCTGATTTTTTATTTGTGATGCCTTTGATGTTGTTGTTGTTGGCTTAAAGTATCGAACCAAAGCCCTTTTTGATGCTTTATTGTGTAGTATAATAAGGCTGGTCCCTAATAATTTGATTAATTTTGATGACAATTTGTGATTTTTGTATCAATTTATTTCATATAGATGGACGACCAATCTATTAGTGCCAAATGCAAGGAGGCTACTGTAGTTGTTGTTGTAAACGTTTCAGTCATTGATACATGTGAGAATAGTAATAGTATGTATACCAGGCAACCTCGTATTAATGCAACTATTTTTAGAAAATTTTAATACTTTGCTTATTAAATCGAGGTGATAGGCATTGTGTTGAACAACTTCATATGATACCAAAAGGTTTTCATCAGTTATGTGATCTCTTAAAAATACTCAAACTATTACAACCAACATCAAATATGAATGTCATGGAGCAAGTGATGTTTTTCTTGCAAATCATAAGATACAAGAATTATACAAGCATGTCATTAAAGACTTTGAAAGCTCTGCCCTTGCATAAATAGTCTACAACAAAAGATGTTATCCTTATTTTAAGGTAAGTGGTTGTTTCTATATGTTGGGTTTGCCAATTTAATTAACAATTTTTTTTTCAAATATCTTTTTTTTTAATTAAAATTGTGTTGGAGCATTTGATGGAACTCATGTTCAAACAAATGTATCATTTGACAGAATGCATGTTCTCGATGGTTCATCTTTGCATCAGTAAATGTTGAATATTTTTCATAAATTGTCAACAATTTTTTAAATTTATGAACTAACTTGTCAATTGATTCTTTGAATCTGTTGACTGTTTTTGTTGTAGAAACGTTCAACGGCTAGTTCTAGACCGCATTTAATGCACCCCAACCACCTTCAACAGCAAAATTGTTGGATGCATTCATCTTCAACTATAAATACATGGTTGGTGCAGCATTTATGAGGTTAGAGAATTTATTGCAAAGTGCCCAAATGATCAAAACGTCCAAGTGCTCAAGTGTTAAATTTTTTTCTTCTCTCATTAAGGCTTTGTTTCTTCATTGTATTTTTTTTTTCTAATTAAACCTTGTTTTGTTTGAGAGAATTTGTAATTGAGGAGTTTACTTCTCATATTCTCTCTTTGAATTGTATTGTTGTATTTTACCTAACAAGTGTGCTAGAGGATCTACATTGATTGTAGGAGAATTGTATTTTCTAGTCCTAGAAACTAGAGAGCCTACTTATGATCAAGTAGGAGGCAATAGTGGAGTTTTAAATTCCATAATGAGGAGTTAAGGGAGTTGATTAGACTATTTGGATAAATCACTATAAATCGTTATGTCTCTCTATTGCTTTATTTCTTTGTTTTAGGCTTATTAGCACGAAAAATTCAAATATTTTCTCGTTTTTGTAATTTTATCCAAAAGTTTTAATTTTGACAATAAGGTCCTAATTGTATCAGTTGATTACAATTTTATCCACAACTCAGATCTGATTCGAGAGGCGTCCATGACCTATTGACGGGGCATGCCACCTAGCATTTTAAAATATTTTGAGTGGGTTCCACATGCACAAGGTGTAAAAAAAATAAAAAATTAAATAATGTTAAATATATATATATATGTGTGTGTGTGTGTGTGTGTGTGTGTGTGTGTGTGTGTGTTTGCATAGAGAGAAGGAAGCACCCAGGTGGAGAACGATGACGAAGAAGGATAGCGATGGCAACGACTACGATGATGAACGACAACAGTGACGACCGATCTGGAAGCTGGAGGTAACGATTGATCTGGGCTTTCTCCTACTCACAACAGCAACAACTGATTTTGTAATGACCCATTAGGGGGTCTAAACGTTTTCGGATTTTTTTTTTTTGTGGTTCAAAATTTTTTGTTTTAATTAATTGAGGGTCGAAAATATTCTTCTTTGTTTATTGGAATAAAGAGTAAGTGGAAATAAGAATTTTGTAGCCTATTCAAATGGGATCCAAAAACGTGGGGAAAGTCCAAATAAATTGGGCCATTGAGATGTGTTTGGAATTTTAATTATATTATGAATGGGTTTGGATTATGATAATTTATTTGGATTAATGAGTTGGGCCATGGAATGGCCCACAGTACGGGCTGAGCTCAATTAGGAAATGAGATTTGAAATTTTTGAAAGAAAATCATAATAAATTGAATTAGCCAGCAAATGTCAATAGTGCTCTTGGTCTCCCTTTTGACCATTGTAAGGGTAAGGGCCAATTAAGTAATCTGTCGTGGAATACAGGAGCAGACCTACAACTATCTCTTTATCCCCTCTGTTATGCCAAGCATTTCCTCTTTGGTGTATCATTTCTGGCGCCCAACTTCCCTGCCTGTATTCTTTCCTCGTTCATTTTCGTCTACAACTTTATCTTCAGCCTCATCTTCTTCTTCTTCTTCCTATTTAGCATTCTTCTTCTTCTTCTTCACTGTTCATTTGTTGTTGTTGCGGCGTGGCTTCCATTTCGTTGGTGGAGGCATCTTCATCAGGCAAGTTCTTTTTGCACTTCCACTTTATCTTTCATTGCGAGCTCTTTCTTCCTCTCTGATGTATATATTCTGTATTCCAATGCAAGCTTCCTTGATTTTCTACTTTCTTCTTTAACTTTCTACAAGCTTCCTTTTGTTCTTTGTCATTACAAACTATTGTTTGTTGTGTTACCTCACTAAAGTATTTTTCCACTGTGTCTATTTTGTGTATAAATTCTCTAATTACTGTAAAGTCCCTTTGATATCTCGAAATGGGGTTTGTTTTCATCCCAAGCTTTCTTCATGAATGGCATTTATATAGTTAGGTGAGGATGAGAACCCCTGCTCGTTCTGCATCGAAAGAAGCATGGTTAAATGTGTGTGTGTATATATATATATATATATATTTGTGTGTGTATATCATACTCAAATAAGCTCGCTGTTCCTAATGCCTTTTATATTTATATGTGCTATGTCAGATGTAAAATGTTAAGTCATCTGCCACTCAGTTGAGCAATTCTATTGAGGTATTTGGAGGTCTCGCACAAACAACAAAAGCTCAACTGAGAATATATACTGTTCACCCATATATGAGACCCACTTATAAATACACATATACATACATGCGTATTGAGTTGTTACCCCTCACTGATCTGTAAAGTTTATTTGAGCCATGCCCTGCCTAGCAAACCCACCATATACTCAAGCTTAAACAGTAGTTCGAATGCCCCTGTTCTGTTTGACAAACCCAGTTATATATATATATATATACGCTCGTGCAGTTGCATTCTGTTATAGCGAGCTCTTTCCTCAAGCCTTAGCTGCGAGCTCGTTCTCGTGAGCTCATTTCTCAAGCTCTTGGCTGCGAGTTCTTAACGCGCACCTGACCTCAAGCTCATAACGCGAGCTTGCTCGCGAGCTCTTGTTCAACCCCTTGACCGCGAGCTCGTTCAGCAAACACTTGTTTGCCTCATGACCTCGAGCTCTCTCTCTGTAAGCCGCTTACGATCCCGAGCTCGTTCTATAAGCCTTGACCGCAAGCTCTTTCGAGCTCTTTCTCCGTAAGCCGTTCATGACCTCGAGCTTGTCCCATAAGCCTTTGAATGAGATCTATCTGCTCACACCCTATCTATTTAAGTAAATGTTTGTATTTTCTTTAATTTATATTTTAGCTTTCATTTACTTTAATACATAAATGTAAATAAAAAAGTACCCCCTATTTGGATTCAATAAAAATATCAAAAAAATCAAGATCTATAACAATAAAAAGATAGAATTTTGGTTTTAGTACAAATTCATGAATTTGCGATTTCACCACCCTCGAAATACATAGCTCCCGTTGCTTGAAAAATTCATTAAAAATCCTTCTTACAACAATGAATGCTAGTTATCAAAATACCTGGAGTTAGTTTTTCAAAATGAAGACATCTTTAAAAATATGTTCTAATTGGTCCTTCGCCTTAGAAAATCTTAGGTTTATATTAGACTAGCAATTTTGCGTGTGTGGTCATTTTGATTGCATGGGGACTAATTATGAATTTGAGTTATGAGCATGAATGCAAGTAAATGCACACTATCACTGGTTAAATGAAATCACAACAATCATATGATGGGAAAATAGTTATTAAATTTATAATACTCATTAGCTGGTGAATCGAGATTTAATATTAAATAGGATCTCTCAAAAATTATTCCCGTGTTATAAATTACATCAAGCATTTTTGTGTCATAAATTACATCTTGAATGTGGTAAACGTTATGAAGTAAAATATGTTGAATTTATCTGATGATGAAAAAATACCCGGTATGGATAAGTAATGTTGAAAGTATGAATATCGCGGAAACAAGAACTTTAATACATATGGTTGGCAAATGCATACATGATGCATACATGTACATGTTACATATATATATGTTTTGCGCACCTATTATTTTGCGCGGAGAGAGAAATGGTACCCTAGAGCACTTAGCGCGGGACGAGGTGGCCATAGCCTGGCAAGTTGGCTCCATGTTTATTTGTGAGGTTTTATGGAACTTATGCACTTTTGCATGCATCGAATTATGGCTTAAGAGCCGAAAAAATTAATATTGATAATGAAATGATGCACTCTTGCATGTATTGATTAATGGCTTGCGAGCCTATGAGAATTGATAATGACATTGAAATTTTATGCACATTTGCATAGTGATACATGGTGACATGATGTATTAAGTAGAATTGATAAGTTCATGAATTATGAATCTTGTATATTGTAACACCCCGTCTCGCCAGGCGTGTCACTATAAGGGTATTCCCGGGATTTCTTTTTTTTTTTTCTTCAAGTTCAACACACGCGGTATATCAAGAACAATCTTCACATGCAGATACAAAACCCTGCGAACCCCAGCCCTGCCCGTTTAACTATCAAGATCAATAATCTTAAACTAAACGAGTCTTAATACAACGCAGCGGATACATTAATACCAAAACACCAAAGTTCTTACATTGTATTTCCATGGAAAAATACGTAATACAGATCAATTGATAACATTGCTAATACACAACTGTTCATTTACAACCTGTAATACATACTAAACCTCCAAACGTTACAACAACTAACAAACTAAGCATCATTGGCCTTCAACCGGCCACATTCTTGCTCTCGCAGCAGTCCCTGGCTGGAACATTAAACGTTCCAGGGGCATAGCCCAAGTTAGATGATAAACATCTAAGTGATGGCATAAAACAGTTTATACAATGCATGAGAGACACACGAGCATGGCATACTCAGACAACGAAAATATGCAAGACACGTCTAACTTGAGAAATTCCCTGACACACTTAATCCCCGGGTGCCCTACCGTGTCACTTGGTTACCAGTCCCGGATGCCCTACCGTGTCACCCGATCACCAGGACTAACTGTGTCCCATTGTCAAGAAGACTCCATCCCGTCCCATACAGAAAACAACATTGACACGAATATCAATACCCCGATGATATGAAAATCACTCGCCATGCACCGACTCTTTTGTAAGTAAAAACAGTTAATGCAATGTTTCACATGTTCAATATACAAATGATGACATAAATATGTAAGTGAAACGCATAAGCATAGCATCCTGAGTCCTAGTGAGACCGCTCACCCGAGCTCACAACACTCTTACCAATACATTCCCAAACAAGGGTAAAACTAGAGACAAACCACTCACCTTGAAGGAAACTCAAATGCCTCAAATCTTGTGCTGAACCTTAACTTTTGTGCAACTCCTCAAGTTTTTTTGACCAAACCACCTCCTTACACATCCTCACGCGCTACCCAAGTGCTCTGCGCGTGTGATGCTTCGCATATGCTTAAAAAGCCCTCTATATACTAAACGTGAAGCGCTCTTATCTGGCATGAACTTCTCACAATTTTGAATGAGAAACCTTTGGTTATGAACCCCTATTTATAGGTTTTGGAAACTTAGCCACCAAGAAACATATATTCTGCAATCATTTCAAATATTTCAAAATCTTTTATAATCATTCCAAATCTTCTAAAGATCTTCTGCAATCATTGTAAATCTTCTAAGATTTTCTATAATCATTTCAAATCTTCTAATATCTTTTGCAATCATTCCAAAATCTTCTAATATCTTTTGCAATCATTGTGAATCTTCAAAGATATTATATAATCATTACCAAATATTCTAAGATATTCTGCAATCATTCCAAATCTTTTAAGATTTTATATAATCATTACCATATCTTCTAAGATATTCTACAATCATTCTAAATCTTCTAAGATTTTATATAATCATTGTTATCCAAATCAAATCTTATTCAAATCATATCAAACAAAATCTTATCTAATTAAATCTTATCCAAATCTTATCTTATCCATAAAGTCATCATGAGCCTTCATCTTATCTCCAACGGCATCATAAGATTTCATCTTATCTCTAATATCATCATGAAACTTCATCTTTATCACTAAGGTCATTTATGAGGCTTTTCCTGAATTTTTCAAATGCCCCTAGTAAAAAAGTTTCAATAATTACACTTTGACCCGAATTTTTGGGTAATTGCACTTTAACCCTTTTCAACATGGTCCCCGGACTAATTTTTAATTGCATTTTAGTCCCTAAAAAATGGACTAATTACGCTAATGCCCCTAATTTTTAGGTAAATTACACTTTTACCCCAACCTCAAAATTACGATTTTGCCCCTGGCTCAAAAACTGAATTTCTCTTTAAAGAACTTTATAACCCTTTGAAATATCCTAAAACACTCTCTTTAAAATTCCGAAAAAATATCGTTTCGATCTCCCTTTGTCAATTTCGAAAAAACTGCACTTAGGCCCGAATCTTCGTTTTGGCTACAAACCTTTTTGTTTCTTCCAAAAACTACTGAAAGGTTACTCTATATGCCAAATATGAACTTTCTCGGGGTTCCATTGACTTCCCAGATGCCTCGTACGATAATTCGGTATTTCAGCCTAAATCACAATTGCTTTTCTAGCTGTACCAAGAACCGTTCCCGATCCAACTTCTTTTGATATCTAAAATCATAACTCGTATTACTTGTCGATACTATACCATTCTTCTTGGCTATCTAGGGTTCGGGGTACTCCCTTCGGTTGATTCGGTCGCTTAAGACTGCGATAGTGATCCCTAAAGCCTCATTCTTTCGATAATTCCATTTATACCCTTCATAAAATGTCATTTATACCCTTAAGGATTTTCCTGGGTATTACATATATAATTGTGGAGTCCTTGATTACTTTTCTTGGTGTCATCATGTTCTTGGATCCTATATATTGTTCTTTATTCTCGAACTTGCTGAGCCTTGTGGCTCATTTAATTTTCTTTGTCATTCCAAGTAAAGGTAGGACTATTATTGGGGGCGAGTCTAGTAGGACTACAACCAGGGATAGTGGTGTACGAAGACGCATCCTAACTTCAAAGATCCTAGTTAGTGATTTGGTGAGATTTATAGCGATGAGGATTTGTTATATTTATTGGCATTTGAGCCTCTTACTATTTTGTATGGCCATCGAGCCTAGGGTTATGAGATATTGAGAATCTAATTAAACCTTAGTTTAATTTCCACTACTATAAATGAAATGAATTGTTATTTGAGTTCAATTTTATTCTATATTATCTCTATAATGACATTCTTTCGAGTATCCTATGCTAAGCGGGAATACTTGGAAGCGGGCCTTACAGTTATACTTTTATATCAATTTGATTTTTTGATTTAATGAGAAAATTAGTAAATTTGGTTAATAAATGATGACTAAAACAATTAGGAAAGTTTTTGAGAAGGTTCATTTTTAATTGAGTAATTTATTCAAATCATCTCAAATTAATCGAGTAATAAGCTTAAAGCAATTGAGTATGTAAAAGGCTTAAGTAGAATTTTCAAGTTCTGGTTAATCAAGTGAGAGGATTGCATAATCAAGTGAATACTCTGTTGTCTCTAAAAATAATCGATTACATATGTAGATTTAGTCGAGTAAAGATGAAGTCTACTTGACTAAATAAGTCTTTGTACTCAAGTACATAATGTATCTTTCTGTCGGGTTAAAAATAATTGAGTAATGGAATTTGTAATCGAGTAATGTCTAATCTATATGTTGCCTAGAAAAATACCCAAGAGGGGGGTGAATTGAGTTTTTTAAAAATTAATAATAATTTTAACTCTTAAATTTGTGATATTAAAATGTGGTGATTACAGTAGGATTGATAACAATAAAATCACACAATCACAAAGAACAAGAGAAATTTATAGAGATTCGGCTCTAAAAAACCTAATCCTCTCTCTCAAGACTTAGCTTGAGGCTCTCAAGATTTAGTTTAAGGTTCTACTAGGGAGAATCAACACTAGCTTTTAATTGGATCTAGAAACAACATACAATCCCTTGACTAAGCAAGAACCACTAGCATACTACTAGCAAATATAATCCCCTCACACAATGAGTAAAAATAACAAACTTACAACTAGAGACAATTACAAACAAGTCACCAGCGGTTGAGAATTCCACTAGCCAGCACATTTCCAGCACTTTGAACCTTCTCACTCTTGTTTGAATGCTCTATCAAGTTTGTTATAGTCCTTGATCCTCTATACTTACCCTATATATATATATACATCTTCCAAACAAACTAGCCATTAAAGAAAAGGTTAATATTAAGTTTGAAATTCAAAAATTGTTTAGGTTTTCTCAAACAACAAGAAAAAAAACAAGGAAACATGTCTAAAGATTAGTCAACTTTAATTTAAAATAAATTTACTTTTTGCATGAGAAATCAAGATTTGAAAATTCAAATACAAGCTTTTGAGATATAAATGATTAAAACAAGAAAACATGCCTAAAAATAATTCTCCTTTAATTCAAAATAAATTTACTTTTTTATATGAGAAAGAAATACATATATCAAGATATGAAAATTTAAATTAAGCTTTTGAAACATAAATGATTAAAACAAGAAAACATGTCTAAAACCAATTCATCTTTAATTCAAAATAAATTTACTTTTTACATAAGAGAGAAATACATTTATCAAGATATGAAAATTCAAATATAACATTTTGAGAAATAAATTATTAAAATAAGAAAACGTTAAAGACAATTCACCTTTAATTCAAAATAAATTTAATCTTTGTACCTACTTTTAATTCAAAATAAATTTACTTTTTGTATGAGTAAAAAAATACATTTATATCATAAATTTTTTTTGTTAATCATCAAAACTTAATTAATATGAGCAAGTTGGCTCAACACTATACTTGAGTAAGCTTTCTTTGTAATCAAGCAAACATAGACTGAAAATAGGTCAGGTCTCTAGATCTTAGGTTTAATCAAGTAAGAATCTTTATATTCGAGTAACAATTTTTTTTAATTAAGTAAATAATGCTTTGTAATTGAGTAGATAAAGAATTTTTCTGTGACTCAAAAATAATCGAGTAAAGGTATCTTTGTACTCTAATAACCAGCAAAAGTAATCGATTACAAAATACATATATAGTTGAGTAATGCCTAGTTTGTACTCGAGTAACACTTGACAGATTTTGAAAAATATAGTCATTACAACTCATTAAATGCAGTCTATCTTTACTCTTCAGTGCCTTAAATGATCTTCAGATAACATATGTGATTAGGGGTTAATATTTCCTAAATCTTAATGAATTATATCCCTATTTTGACTTTATAATTATGCTTAAAATAAATAATTATTTGCATTATATATTATTACAGGATGAAGCAAGGAAGCTGTCTTCTACAATTAATTAGGGGCATAAATCGAAGATGTTGGATTACCCATTATTGTTGCTCAAAATCATGGGCTAAGTATGATGTCTAGAGGATGTTTCAAAGTGCATTTGGCCCAACAATCAAATGGAATCCAACACAAAGAAGGCCCAAGCCCAAGCTCAAGCCCAACACAAAGAAGGCCCAAGCCCAAAAATATGAAAAGCCCAAGTCCCACAAATGGATGACATCATCACTTACATCATGAGATAGGATGACATCATCATGGGATAGGATGACATCATCACTTACATCATGGGATAGGATGACATCATCGCTTACATCATGGTTGAGATGACATCATCGCTTACATCATGGTTGAGATGACATCATTGCTTACATCATGGTTGAGATGACATCATCACTTACATCATGGGTTGGAATGACATCATTGCTTACATCATCAATTAGATATTTTGTATTATTAAATTATATAATTAAGTGGTTACCATTACATCCTTTAGCCTATAAATAGAGCACTTAGGTGCATTTGTAAGGGATGATTATTCTTGAATGAAAGTTTAGTTGTTTTAATCACTTTTGTTCTCTCTTATTTTCTCTTGCAAATCTTACTTCTTCTCTTTCTTATTTAAATTCTCATGTCGTTTATTTTTATTTTATTATTCACCGCCTAAATGGTCGGTTAATTTCTGTCTTTAAATTCCTGCAATTTCAATTATTGTCTTTCAATTATATACCGCCTATATGGTCGGTTAAAAAAATAGTCTTTCAATTATTGTCTTTCAATTATATACCGCCTATATGGTCGGTTAAAAAATTATCTTTTAAATATTGTCTTTTAATTCCCGTCATTTAAATTTCTACCAATTAATTCTTAAATAGAAATGAGTAGCTAAACCTAATCTTGGGTTAAGGCGAGGACAGTGTCCAATGTTCTTGAATCTCAAGATAAGCCAAATCTCGATGAATGCAAAATTTATCTGAGTTAAACTCGAGTTGAGTGTGTAAATGGTTTTGTGAGTTTGGATTGGGTCATCATCCTAACTTAGAACTCTCATGCCATGTATGAGAGTTGCTAGAATTGGAGATGAGATATACCCAAGCTCAGACGATCAAATCATAGTCTGTAGTATAATACAATTTACAGTGACGTCTTAACCTAGAACCATCATATCATGTATGAGGGTTGCTTAGCTAAGAATCATTCGTATTTTGAATTATCACTCCCAAACGATCCTCTGTTTATTTCAGATTAATGTTGCTGTTTAAAATTCTATAAGAGATTTATTAGGCATTGGTTCTGAACTCGCCTGAACCCAAGACCTTTTTAATATTTCAAAAAAAAACCCTTTTCACAATCAAGAAAACTTCGCTCAATTTGGAGAAATCAACCCGAATGAACCATTCTTTTGTTAAATAAACCTCCCAGTGAATCGACCCGGACTTGTCCGGAATTTATATTTGTGCTACAATTACACTCATACACTGGTGAGTTTAAACCTCCTCACGATTTCAACACTGAACATCTAAACTGATTAAGGCTTTTAAATTGTAGGGTGAGGAGTGCAGCCAATATGCATATTTTATGAATTTGTGGCAATTGTGATACAAAACCAACATTCCAATTGTTTAAGTCAAGTTAGCAACTACATTCAATGCTAGAAGACTATAAATAAGAGAAGGAGCCTAAAGAAAAATGATACAACAACAACAACACACAACACAAGAGCTTTCTGATCTCTTACATTCTATTCTCCTGAACTCAAGAGCTTTCAAAGATCACTCTACTTGAGTCATTCAAAAGAGATTATGCTTAATTCATATTTTCTCTTATCCCTTTGTATCATCAAGAGAAGTTATTTGTAAACTGTAATTTTCTTTCCTTCTCGTGAATTTTTTTTTTCACATTTCATTATAAAATCTGTAAAGGTTAAGTCTTATCCTATAAAAGGTATTGGTTGTGGTTGAACCAAGGTTAAAAAGCCATTGTGTAAAGGTTAGTAGCTGAGCCTGCTCAAAAGCTTTCAAGGTAAAATTGGTTTGTCAAAATGCTTGATGAGGAGTCAAGGTAGTGAATTAGACTTTTAAAGTTGAACCACTCTACATTGTGTATGTTGTATTTTTAATTTCTTTTTGTTTAAGTTTTTAAAATGGTGACAAAGCTTAATTCACCCCCCCTCTTTAAGCTAATGTATTCTACATATATTAATTATATAAAACACAAGTTGATATTGTTCTTGCTAGTTATATTCTACATAATTGTATAATGGGAGTAGATCCTAATAATTTTATTATGGAAAACATTTCTACATCAAGTCAAAGTAACACATAAAGAACCTTTTAATTTGGAGAGAGGAAAAATGAAAACAAAGGGAATGGGCATGAAAAAAAGATATGACAGCCTTTTCTATGTGGAATGATTACATTACAACAAATATAAAAGAGATGTGATAATCCTTTTTTATCTATAATTTTTTTATGATAGTTGTAGAAATAAGCTATTGTGCTTAAAAAATAGGCCCAAACCCAAGGTAAGTCTAAGAGAAAGAAACCCAAAGAGTGAGGCCCAGGAGACCTTCCTGATAAAGTAGCTTTTTCAAGAGACCCTCATGGGGGCTTTTCCTAGGTAAACCCCTAGGAGACTCTCCTAGAAGCCTTTCTTGGGTACCCTCGGGAGACCATCCCAAAGCCTCTCTTAGGTTCATGGTACGACATAATAAGAATACATCAAGTAACCTCTGAGAACCTTACTTGGAGATCCATAATAGGCAATCCTGAAAGACTCAAATGCTCTTTTACCTGATAGTCTCAATCTCTATAAATAAGAGGTAATACCTCCGATTGAGGTACGTAAAAAACTTTGTACACAAACTACTTGAATATTTCTCTATTCTGCGGCTGAGACTTGCTTAAGTATTAGAGGGCCTGTGCGAGAAACACTCCATGCCCCTAACTGTCTTTTGTTTTATAGATCTCCTAGAGATCAAAGACTCAAGATAAACACTCTTCTATAGTTAAAAAATTATTGTTGTATATTGACAACAACATGAGCAAAGTGAAGTAGGATAAAGGTAAAATAAAGCATTTTAGGTGAACCAAACCTATGTCTCATATGCTATTTCAAATCTTAGTTGAGAAGGATACAAAAGGGAATAAACTTTCTTCCTCTTTTAAGCCAAAAAATTTTCAATGTGTTGCTAGAGAATTAACTTGAAATTTGGGGTGGATTATGTTCCTAATCATATTAAAAACCTTTTGAAGATAGTGAAGAAGGAATGGAGAATTATAGGCTAACTTAAGGAAAAAAATAGTTTTGATTGGGATGATTCTATGAAGATGATAATTGTTGCAAAGGATGTACATGATGAGAAAATAATGCTAGCTATTTTGCTTTATTTTTTTATGCATTTTTTTTTTTGTTTCATGTTAATAATTCAAATTTGAACTTTATTTTATTGTGTGTTGATTTTATAAACACATCCTAATCATAAAAAGTATTTAAATAAGAAAGTAGAGATGTACAATGAGGTGACATTTGTTGTAGAAAATGATATGACAACTACTAAATCATTCAATGATATCAACCTTGATGATATGCCAAAAATTCAATCTACTCCATTAGATGATAATGTTGACATGAAAGAGATACAAAAAACAAAAGAGACATTATCTCATCTAATGTATCTTCTGAAAATAGATCTCACAGAAAAAGATGTCACAACTTCAATGATACAACTACTTCAATCTTAACTATAGAAGTTACTTTTGCCTCTGTCTTTGATTATTTAGCTAAGAATGAAAAGATCATATCATCTTTTTTGGCCAAGAGTGATAGATTAAGGAAACTCTGGGTGCAAAAATTTATCATAGGAGATGGTGGATTGGGATTGGCATCATAAGAAGTTGATATTGCCAATGGTGTTACTTGAATTTAAACTTATGTTTTTTGTCTTATTGTGGACATGCAATTATTAATATTTTAGAACTTAAACTCGTGCTTTTTAGCTTGTTACTTTTATTAGAATTATGTATGCAAAACTTTTAATATTTTAAAACTTATGATTATCGACAATCTTGTTTGAATGATATATAATATTATGTTTTGATCTTTATTATTATTATGTGTTTTTTTTAAAGTTTTATGTTATAGATTCAATGATAAGAAAAAAAAATTGTAACTTTCTTAGTGCCATCCAAACATTGGAAATGGTTTGCCAACAATATTTTCAAGTTGCAGCCAAACAACAAAAAACACACTTTAGGAAAATTGTTTTCCAGAAATTGTTTTTCAGGAAAACTATTTTCCCCCAAGAAAACACTTTCTAAAGAACAAACGGAGTCTTTGTTTACTTGTGGAGAATGTTTTTTATTTTTCATCTCTAGTTTTTATCTCTATTTTCATATTTTCATTTCTACTGAAAGTCTAAGAAAAATAAAAAATGCATTCATTTATTTTTAGAATTCAGAAAATGAGAGAATGTGTTAAAAATCATATTATTTTTACTTGAACAAAAACTGAACAGAGAAGAGGCCGAAGATTTTGGAAGAAGAGAGGCAGACAATCTAGGAATGATTATTTGTGAAAAAAGGAGTGTTTGACGATGTGGGAAGATGAGACGTTGACGATTCGTGAAAGATCTACAAGAAGAGGAAAGTCAAACGATTTGTGAGAAGAGGAGACACCAATGATTTGCAAAAAATTTGTAAGAAAATGAGAGATAGATGATTCGTGAACGATTTGTGAGAATAAGAGAGGTCGACAATTCAAGAAGATGAGAGATCAACAATCTATGAAGAATTTGCAAGAAAAGGAGAGCCAGATGATCCATAAAAGATCTATGAGAAAATGAGAGATTGATGATCCACGAAGGATCTACAAGAAGAGAAAAGCTAGATAATTCGCTAAGGATCTATGAGAAGAGGAAAGGTTGATGATCCGTAAAGGATTTGCAAGAAAATGAGAGTTGGACGATCCACTAAGGATTTGTAGGTGGAGGAAAGACCAACGATCCAAGAAGAAGAGAGGTCAACAATCCACGAAGGATTTGATTGAAGACAAGAGTTAGACGGTCCGCGATGAATCTATGAAAAGAGCAGAGACCAACGATCCGTGAAGGATCTATAAGAAAAGGAGAGCCAAACGATCCGTGATCCTTTGAGGCAGGGGTTAAAGCTGAAGAATGTGTGGTAAAGAAGAAAGGTCAATAAAAGATGTGTCTCAATGAAGGACATATGGCTTGGAAGATTTGAAGCAAAGGCTCTCTCATAGAAAACCATGTTTTCCGTTTGAAATAAGTGGAAAAATTGTTAAAATTTACAAAGAAAACAATAGAAAACATCTCTAAATATTTTCTAAAGTTTAATACAAATTTGCAAAGCAAAAATTTGTTTTCTATTCTCTAAAGAAAAAAAAAATTCATTTTGAGCAGAATTTTTAATTTTCTATTTCAGTGGAAAACTTTTCTAAAAAACTACTTCAATTTTTCACAAGTAAACAACACTAAGTGTCTCAAATTATAAATCTTAAAAAAATTAATAAATTTTAGTCGTACCAAAATAACCGAATTACTCAACCCTATCATATGTGTGTGTATATATATATGCATATAATTTTCAAAACAATTATATACCTTTTCATATATATTTTTTCATATTTAACTATATAATTATATTTTCATTATATTATAATATATTTATAATTCTGTTATAACATAAAAATAAAAATAAAAAAGCTTCAGTTAGCATGGCTACCAGAGTTATTGTTGGAACCCACCACTAGGGTTCTGGCAAGGAGAAAAAGAAGACTAAGAATCTAGAAGAAAAAGCTCTTGTCATTGCTAAAATAAAAAATCAACACCAACGGCCAGTGGCGGAGCCACATATAGTTAAGGGTGGGCCATCTATGAAGCACGAAAATGGCTCGGAGGCGTCGTTTCAGCGTTTCTGAACCGTTTCCCTTTTTCGGAAACTCGAAAATGGCCCAAAATGGTTTTTAGGCAGTCTCTGTAAATTGCGAAACGTTCCGAGGCGATTTCGCAATTTACAGAAAAATGTGGGAAACGCGTTTCCAGCAACCACGATCGCCTGCAACGAGAAAGACAATGGTCACCAAGACGCGAGGCGGCGACGAAGCAAGATATGGAATGTGCTTCAACGGCCGGCGGTGAGGCGAGAGATGGAGTGTTCTGCGGCGGTCAGCGACAAGGGTGAGAAGCTAGCGACGGTGGCAGAGACGTGTTGACTGTGAGAGAGGCAAGATCGAAGGCGAGGGTGAGGGCAAGAGATTCGTCAATGGTGGCAGAAATGTGTCGACTGTAAGAGAGGCGAGATCGAAGGCAAGGGTGAGGACAAGAGACTCGTCGATGGCGAGAGAGGCAACGATGATGGCAAAGACGTGTTGACCATGAAAGAGGCGAGATCGACGGCGAGAGCGAGGGCAAGAGACGCATCGACAACGAGAGAGGTGGCAACAGTGGCAGAGACAGAGGAAGCGGCGGCGGTCAGCCATTAACAACGAGCTGCGAGACAAGTCGATAACGTTGGTCCTTCTCAGGGCACAGAGTAAACACTAATATGTAATTCTAAGGTTTACAAAATTACAACTTAATATTATTTATAGTATATTAATTATAAATTAATTTCACATACACCCTTATATTTTTTAAAATTACAGTTTATCCCGCGTTTTTGTTTCTTAACTTTTTTGAAAAATACCGTTTTCGGGTTTTTGTTTCATATTGGAAACGTTTTCCATTTCTATTTCCGTGCAACATAGTGGGCCATTACCCCACCTTGGATTTCTCAAATTTTTATAGTTAGTTAAAAATTAATTATTAAGAAAAAGAAATTTAAGAAATAAGGCAATAGATTAACGAAAATTTAGGGGGGAAATTGGAGAAAAGATG